>JAKCOX010000002.1:83917646-85256814 GCA_022605575.1 Laterallus jamaicensis coturniculus | reverse complement strand
GGAAGGAAGGAAGGAAGGAAGGAAGGAAGGAAGGAAGGAAGGAAGGAAGGAAGGAAGGAAGGAAGGAAGGAAGGAAGGAAGGAAGGAAGGAAGGAAGGAAGGAAGGAAGGAAGGAAGGAAGGAAGGAAGGAAGGAAGGAAGGAAGGAAGGAAGGAAGGAAGGAAGGAAGGAAGGAAGGAAGGAAGGAAGGAAGGAAGGAAGGAAGGAAGGAAGGAAGGAAGGAAGGAAGGGTCAGCCATGCTCTGTCTGCTCTTTTATTTAGAGGTGTCTTGTATCCACTACCACAGAACAAAACCCCAGCAATCAGAGGTAAACTTCAGGTGAAGAAAGCATAGCTTTTCCACGGGCTTAGCCCTTCTCCTGTCATGAATAATTCTCACCACTGTAATTACATGAGTCTGGAATCCCCTTGGGAATCAGACATGAGCAGCAACGAATTAATGAACAAGGAAATCCTTTACTCAAATAGTTGCTTAGTTAAGGATTGGATTTTTAAAAAAAAACCACAAAACATACACAATGAAATTAATGTTCCCCAAAAGCTGATTTCACAAAGGTTTTGAGTATCCTATGTCACTAAATATTTTCTTATAACCTTCTGCTATGCCTATAGCACACACTTGCCAAATTTAGACTAAAAGGTGTCTTGAATTTTATAAGGAGTTATGACAGGGCAGGCAAAAATTGGGTTTTGGAACTCACTGTGAGTTACACCCTTGGCTGGTTTAAAAAACACTAGAAGATAAATAGATGGTACATGCCTCCTACTGCACATTGATCACCACAACCCAGTTTTGGGAAAGGATCTCACTGCTTTCACTTCCTTCCTTGCAGCCCTTTTTCTTTGATTGCTGCACAGCCCCTGTGTGCAAAAAGAACCATCCTCAGTGATAATATAGGAAGAATTCAACTTTCCAGAAATCTAATTTATGGCTGTCTGGTGCTCTTTCACTAGTGAATCTTTTGTTTAACTTATGTAGGGATGGAAGGAAATCAATGGTTTCCTGTGCTACCAGACACATCTTTGAGAGAGGGAAGGGAAGGGAAAGGAAGGGAAGGGAAGGGAAGAGGGTAAAGGAAATTTTATCTTTAGGGAAGATATATTAGGGAAGTATTATCTCCAAATAAAAGCTGAGAGACCTTACTGCATATGAAGGACTTGTCCTCTGTTGTCTAGCTGCATGTGGCCCCCCAATCTCCTATGCTGCCCATTCAGCACTGCGTTCATTTTTAGAAGAGCCATATGACAGCAATCACATATTCTCCTTCAGTGTCAGATGCTGCTTTTCCTTTGGTATTTGAGGCATATAGTTTGGATTTGAGTGACATAGATTACTGAAATCACCTAAATGTCATCTGATGCTTCAGTGTCAAGTGGGCTGGAAAGACAGCTTCCAAGCACATAAATGTCAATGGACAGGCAAAGGAGGAAGAGCATGCAGATTCCAAACAAGATTCTCATACTACGCCTTGTAGTGCAGCTTTGTAACACATTTAGAGGTGAGCTGGAGATGAGCCAGAAACATCCTGCTAGGATCCACCTTCAGCCCAAAGAGGAGACCCTGGGGGAGGTCTGAGTAACCTGGTCCCTGAGGTAGAAACATGACAGTTGCTCCCGCTTTGCCTTCAGCATACTGAATGTACATTAGCAATGGCAAAGGTTCCCAAGGGCCCAAGATAGATCAAGTGGTCATGGTGTTCAGCAGCATCAACTGACTCATTCACACAACACCTAAGCCACCTCCAATACTTGGAAAGAGGGAAGGGGAAGAGGCTAAAATGGATCTTGTTTTGGTAAAGAATGTGAAAAATACAAACCCTGGGGATTGCTTTATGGACAGCTGTCAAATTTTTATCACATCCACAGCAGCAAAGGAATTGCCAAGTGTTATCATCTGCACACTGAACACATCACTCAGCACGTGCCTCCAGCACCTGAACCAAGCAGATCTGCAAGAAGGTGACGTTTAAGCCTCTGTCTAATGAGCCGTAACAGCAGAATGATCCATTTTCTTCAGCCATAATCCAATTTCCACATAGAGAATAATCCACTCCGCCTTCAGACAGGAACTTTATCCATCAAGGGGAGAGAGAGAGAGGCAGATTATCGCCTTATTGAATGAAGCAACCTATTGCTCCCTAAATAAGTCCTCATCCATGTATTGCTCTAGCTGTTGGCTGCAAGCAGAGAATGTCTCTTAGTCTCTACTGTGGTCCTTTAATGCATGCCTATATTCCCCCTCCACTGAGATGCCACTGTCACCTATTTCCTAGATACTCTTTTTATCTTATTGTCAGGAAAGGGGCTTGATTACAACCCTTTAAAATGGATTCTGGCTCATCACTCAACAGAATTCAGGAAGTTACTTCATCTAGTTTTGCTTAAGATGATTAGGAGAACTTTGTGTATTGGCAAGAGCCTCTGAAACACCCTGGATATGTGAGGTTAAAGATGAAGTAAAGCAGTGTTCACAACTTATTATATTTTCACAGGTTGTATGTGGACCCACTGTTCTCACGTGGCAGACACTGACTGTCATGGTTTAACCCCTGCCAGCAACTAAGCACCATACAGCTGCTTGCTTACTCCCCCTCAGTGGGATGGGGAGAAAATCAGAAGGGTAAAAGTGAGAAAACTCATGCGTTGAGATAAAGACAGTTTAATAAATAAAGCAAAAGCCAGGTGTGCAAGCAAAGCAAAGGAAGGAATTAATTCACCACTTCCCATCTGCAGGCAGGTGTTCAGCCATCTCCAGGAAAGCGGGGCTTGCACTTTACTGGAGAAGATAAATGCCATCACTCTAAATGTCCCCACCTTCCTCCTTCCCCCTTCCCTCAGCTTTGTATGCTGAGCATGATGTCACATGGTATGGAATATCCCTCTGGTCAGTTGGGATCATCTCTCCCAGCTGTTTCCCTTCCCAACTCCTTGCGCACCCCCAGCCAACTCACTGGTGGGGTGAGGATCAGAACAGGCCTTGGCTCTGTGTAAGCCCTGATCAATAGGTATGAAAACATCCCTGTGTTATCAGTACTGTTTCCAGAACAAATCCAAACCAGAGCACCATACCAGCTACGATGAAGAAATTTAACTGTACTCCAGTCAAAACTAGAGCAGTGACAACACTAGTTTGCTGCGTGTCCTGGAGCTTATCTCCTGCTATTGTAATGAATTTGTTCTGGGAACCAATTACTATAACACATGCACTCCTTCTGCATAAAAGAATATGTCACTAGGATGTGGTGAATAATCCAGGACCTTCTTCACAGAATTACAATGGTCTACAGCTGCCAAGTATTTTCTCCAAGAGGCTTTGCTATAATTGCTATAGCAATTAAGACAAGAGACTGTCGTGCAGACAATTCTTTTCTTGGCAGCAAACAGGACACATTTCTGGGGTCTGTTTTAAGGTGTACTTTGAGAACTACACTTAGGCTAGTTCAGGTATTGTTTCTAGTGACCTGAACATATAACATGGTTTTTAAACCTATTTTATTCCTTCTCCTTTGTATATGACAACATGAATGCAAGAAACAGGTTGCTGAACATTGATTCAGAGAGACCATAATAAAGATTAAACTTAGTATGAAAGCGTGGCACAGTTTTTCAGATTCCTGCTGCAAGTCTCAACCATGTCCCTGGGAGCAGAAGTCCACTGTGCTATTTTCAAGCAGTTATCTATGGATAACTTTGGAAAAAGGGAAGTACTCATAAACTTGGTTTAGGCTCTGTTGGTACCTAGTATGAAATCTAGTAATATAGAAATAGGCCAAAAGTTATATATATGATGGCTGGAGATATGAGCTATATATGTGTATATATATAAATATATACACATATGTAAGGGAGATTTCAGTGACTTGTTGAAGGGCATGGAGACAGCCAGTAGCAACCACCTGCTTCTCATACCATGCCAACAGGAAGATCATCTTGACCATGATGCTAATACAGTTTGCAGATTATCTTGGTAAAACTACACTGTGGTTAAGGTAATTTAACCCTGTCCTCATCCAGTGCCACTAACTATAAGTGATGTAGCAGAGCAATCTAAATAAGAAGCAAGGAAGTTCTTCCTCAGTCCATGTGTTTTTTTCCCATGTAGGAGCCTGGTCGATGCAGAGTCAGCTGGGCTCAAAGCAGTGGTGAAAGCAACCCTGGCAAGAGCTGTAAGCAAAAGATTAGATTTAATTGAACGACATTTTGCTTTGCAAAGATCAGACAGATGGAGAGGCCTGTTTTAAGGAGAGCTAAAGGTCATGCACTGCTTAGGCAGAAGTGAAATTTGTCCATACTGCTAACTCTAAAAATAAACTGTTGAGAATGTAATAAAATTGGACTTAGGACTGGAGACATTTTGATTATTTTGAGATGCTTATGGATGAGCTGTGTGGGATACTTGTACATAACCAAGGAAACAGGGAATTTACATAATGATTAAAAAGAAGGGCAAGAAGACTGTAAGTCTGCAAGATAGAAATGACATTGCTGTTCCAAGTCCATCTATAAACTAGAACAACAATTACATTGCCCCTGATTTAAGATCTGTCAGCACCAAAGCAACAGCAGTGTCAATAACCTCAGAACAGTAGGTACATATGATGAAATCACTGAAACTGGTAAAGATTACAAATCCTTGTCCATTGACTTCAGAGGGCTTAGGAAGAACCCTTGTTAGCTTACTTTTTTTTTTTTTTCCCTAATTAAACTCTCTGGTAGATAACATTTTGGATAACAAAAGAACTCAAGTCTTCAACCCCCAAAGGAAAATATACATTCCCATATCTAAATCAGTTTCAATTAGTCTTAACAGGGGAGGCAAGCTCTTCTAAAAAACTGACTCAGGAGCATTGGTTTCTCTCTGATGGGTAATGACCATGAAAGAGTTCAGAGCTCACAAAATTAAAGCAGCTCTTTTTCTGAGAGAAATATGGACAAAGATACTGCAGCTTGCAAGCATCATTTTATCCATGTATGCATGGAGTGACCTTACAAATGTGTCAAGTTGCCAAAGGTATAAATGGCACAGGATTTGGTGAGACAGGTGTCTGAACCAGTAGCACAAGTGTCAAATAAGTGCCACCTATCCCTGTGCAGTTCCTATAGGGGATTCAAGAGTAGGAGATCTTGAAAAAACTCTCACTGTTATGATAAAATACAAAGCAGTCATCACATAAGGTACAATGTTTCCTTGAAGGTTATCAATTTAATGTGATATTTTGAGAAGACCACCTGCTACAGAAATGTGTTAGATATATTATATCATCAGAACAAATTTCCACCCTAAGGGAGGCATATTGTTCCCAGTTGTTTGAGGAAAAAATAACTTAATGCAAAACTAAATACTTTAAGGACTTTTAATATACCAGCAGGAAATGAGGCCTTATCCTGCAATAGTCCAAGCAAATGCCAAACCATTTTCATCCCCTGTGGATTCCAGTGGAAGATGAGGGTCTTTATTGCTTTAAGGAGCTTAATGTACATAAGGAGGAAGGTCACCAGTGTGAGGATGGGCATGTGCTCATTGTGGAGCCTTTGTTCATCAAATAATCTAGTTTTATTTCTCAGATGCAGAAGACCTTTTCCTACATAAACAGGATTTATAATCATGACTTGAAACCCAAGAAGTAAATGCCAGTGAGATAAACTGGGAAGTACCATCTTTCAATGGGGCTGGCACACATCACTGTAGGGAGATGGATGATATTTTAAGTGGTATAAAACTGCGTACAGATTTTTAATGTACTTCTGTTTCATTGCACTATAGTTCGTCTTGAACTAGTCTTCACAAGGAGTGTCTTCACCGTACATGAAAGTAGAGTGGCACAAATCATAGACAGTTCTGGTGGATGAGAAACTTAACATGAGCCAGCAGTGTGCTCTTGCAGCTCGCAAGGCCAGTGGTATCCTAGGCTCCATCAGAAGAGGGGTGGCCAGCAGGGACAGGGAGGTGATTGTCCCTCTCTACTCTGCCCTCGTGAGACCCCACCTGGAGTCCTGTGTCCAGATCTGGGGCGCCCAATACAAGAAAGATATGGAACAGTTGGAGAGGGTTCAGAGGAGCCAGGAAGATGATTAGAGGGCTGGAGCATCTGCCCTACAATGAGAGACTGAGGGAGCGAGCTGGGCTTGTTCAGCCTGGAGAAGAGAGGGCTGCGGTGGGATCTCATTGCAGCCTTCCAGTACCTGAAGGGAGCTTATAAACAGGAGGGGATTCAACTTTTTAAAAGGGCAGACAATGGCAGGACAAGGGGGAATAGATTAAAACTAAAGGAAGGAAGGTTTAGATTAGATATTAGGGGGAAGTTTTTTACAGAAAGAGTGGTGAGGTGCTGGAACAGGCTGCCCAGAGAAGTAGTGGATGCCCCATCCCTGGAAGTGTTCAAGGCCAGGTTAGATGGGGCCCTGGGCAACGTTGTGTAGCTCCAGGCCTGAGGTTGGTGTCCCTGCCTGTGGCAGGGGGGTTGGAGCTCTGTGATCCTTGGGGTCCCTTCCAACCCTTGCCATTCTATGATTCTATGATATCAAGAGTAGGTTTATTGAAAACTGTTTGAGACTTGAGCTGTAGAAAAAATGATATCCCAAAGCACTTGTAAATACTGCAAACTACCCAAAGAAGAAATTATACATGGTTAATTCAAACTGTCCCTGAAGTTCTGATATATAGGAAGCTGTGACCCTGTGGGAAGCATGTGCGGGAGCGCTTGCTGGACCTGTGGGTTTTCTGGGGATTTGTGACCCTGTAAGGAACCCACACTAGAGCAGTCTGGTCCTGAGGGTCTGCACCACATGGAAGAGACCCACACTAGGTCAGTTCATGAAGAACTGCAGCCCATGAGAAGGACTCATATTGGAGGCGTTCATGAAGGACTGTTTCACATAGGAGGGACCCCACACTGGAGCAGGGGGAGAGTGTGAGGCATCCTTCCCTGAGGAGGAAAGAGCAGCAGAGACAATGTGTGATGAACTCACCACAACCCCCATTTTTCTATCCCCCTGTGCTTCTTGTGGGGTAGAGATAGAGAAATCAGGAATGAATTTGAGTCTGGGAAGAAAGGAGGAGGTTGGGGGAGGTGGTTTAAGATTTGGGTTTATTTCTCATTATCCCACTCTGTTTTGATTGGGTAATAAATTAGATAGATTTTTTTTCTCCTAGATCAGTTTGTTTTGCCCATGACAGTATTTACTGAATGATCTCTCCCTGCCCTTATCTCAACCCATGAGCCTTATGGTACATTTTCTCTCCCTTGTGCAGCTGAGGAGGGGAGTGATAGAACAGCTTTGGTGGGCACGTGGCCTCCAGCCACAATAAGGGTCTATATCTGTCTGGTTTAATACAAACTATTCCCTCTCTTCTGTTGCTTTTAATGAGGCTTTTTGCCCTAGAGGTGCAACTGGTTCTATGGAAATCAGAAGGTGAACTTCTCAGTCTGTTGGGCAGTTGACAGTGCCTTTAGAAACACACAAAAGAAACTTTAAAACAGAAGATGCATTCTGGTCTTCACCACTCGTTAGTGCTGCTTTGGCTTGGGATAACAACTCACTTGCTGAGCTGTGCTAGAGCAAAATGTGAGCTGAAGCAATTAACTACCAAAAGAAAGGTCTTTTTGTAAAATAGGGCCACCTCCTTGCTAACAGCTCCCCACAAATCTCTTATCTTAGGCTTATTGCTCAGGATCATGACCTGAATACAAGCACACCAACTGGCAACCTGTTTACACAGGACTGGCCACTTGATTCCCTTTTCCTTCTCTTTTCCCACACTTGTCCCTCCCTAAACCACTTAGATCCCTCCCGTTCTCTGACTTTGGTTCCTCCCCTAACCCACCCAGTACTAGGTCTTGTTCAATCCCCAGATGCTCTTCCCCCGCTTGTCCCATAGCCAGGCAGTGATCTTTCTCTGACCTATGAGGTGAGCTGCAGAGTCACTTCCAATTCTCCCTGGGGAGGTTGCGACCTCCAGCCCATGAATGTTTGGTTTTAATGTTTATGAGATATTGCCAAAAATTGCTTGAGAAAAGGCTTAAACAAGAGAATACATGCTGTTTTTTCAGGGTGTGTTAGAAATTAAAACAAAGAGAGAGACTGTCCTGGCAGGATACTGTCAGGGGATTTGGGGTATCCAGGTTCAGTTAAAGAGTGTTTGGAAACCTTTATTCTATAGAAATGATCTGTGGTCTCTGCATCATGAAATAAGCCTCAAGGGGAGCATGAGACATGATAAGGCCAGAATCCTGGACCCATGTTCCCATGTGCTACCACACACCCTTTATCCCACACTGCGCAACCTTCAATACCAGCTCTGCTGCCCCAGGGGACTGTAGTCTTTGTCATTTTGGGCATTAAACCCAGATATTAATGATTTTTCATCTTATCCCTTGAGGCCAAGAGAAAGCACTGCTACACTTCCTGAATTTATGACTGTGTGCAAACTATATTTATATGACAGCAAATCTATATAACTTTCCTGTGTCTGTTTACTCTGTTCAGCTAGCAAGAAAAGGAAGCCTGTCAGGTCCTTGCCAAAGGACACAGTAGTTGATCTTGCTCATGATTCAACATGGATCCTTTGTTCTGCATGAAGCCAGACACCAGAGCAGCAGTTTCCTTGAGATTCTTTTAATTTATTTTTTTTCCCAAAGATACTAAACAAGAGCTGAGTTCTGATAAGTGGTAAGATTTTTTTCCTCAATAGATCATGTTTAACTGTTAACAATCAATCTGGTCCCCCACTATATTCCATGTTTTCCATAATCCATAATAATATGTAACTAGAGGATTAGGTCCAGTCAGCTCAGGTTCATGAAAGGCCAGTTGTGATGGACTGACCTGAACTCCTTCTATGACAAAGTGATCCACTTAGTGGATGAGGGAAAAGCTGTGGATGTTGTCTACCTGGACTTTCGTAAAGCTTGTGGCACCCTTTTGCATAGTGTTCTCCTGGAGAAACTGGCAGCTCAGGAGTTGGGCAGACATACTCTTTCAAGGGAAAAAACTGTCTGGATGGCCAGGCCCAAAGAGTGGTGATGAATGGAGTTAAATGCAGCTGCCAGCAGGTCACAAGTAGTGTTCTCCAGGGCTCAGTATTGGGGCCCATCCTCTTTAATATCTTTATCAATGATCTGGAAGAGAGGATTGAGTGCACGCTCATACGAGCTGGCAGTGTGCCCAGGTGGCTAAGAAGGCCAACAGCATCCTGGCCTGCATCAGAAATAATGTTGCCAGCGTGAGTAGGGGAGCCGTCATCCCCCTGTACTCAGCACTAGTGAGACCACACCTCAAATAATGTTTTCAGTGAGCAGTCTAATGGAGTGTTTGTAGGGGACTGGAAATAAAAGGAGTCCCAGAACATCAATCTAAGACTGTCTGATAGCTCTAGACTGGAAACAGGGCTAGCATATTTCAAATAAAACACCAAAGACATTTCTGTTCCTAGGAGATTCATAAATTCCTGGAAGTCTTCCTAAATATACTAGTGGTTGGTCACACTGGTGTTCGCATACCAGAATGTAGACTTTAGAGGGATAGGTAAGTTGAATACCACCAGGAGACAATAAAGATGATGCAGTCTATATAATTTAATTTAAAATATCCATGGAAATGTATCCATATCAATCTTCAATTAAACTGTAAACCTCCATGGCACCTTTGAGTCTGAAAACCATAGGAGGTCCCAGGGCTCTCTAATGTACTGGTAGGTACTAAGGTCTTTAATGAAGCATGAGTTTCCATACAGTCCTAAATCCTTAAGATCTTTGTCCTGAGTTTTGATATCACACCCAATTCTATTGTAAAAGTCTGGAAAAAACTTGAGAGCCCTAAGCTGACATGGGATTTTCATATCTTCTACAATGTCTGAGGTGGATGGAGGTATCTGGAGATAAAAAGACAAGATTCCTATCCTACGAGCTCTGGAAAAAACCCACAAACCAATACATGTCCTTGTATAAGAGATATTGATTCTTCACATTTCCTGACTTCAGCTGAACTCTCCAGAAACACAGAAGCCCAACATCCCCCAGGCAGCCTGTGAGGATGAACTGCCCAAGGGTCACAAACGAACCTAACTGAAACTCATAATCTGGTCAGATCTGAGTGGCTGCCCACTGCAGAGCCTCTCTTGCCAGCATACCACCTGGCAGAGCTTTTGAAATGAAAATTTGGTAATATCATAACAATTGAAATTCAGTTTCATCCAGCAGTAGTTTTGACCTCGCTTACATTCATTTTACTTGTTTTGAGAGAGTCATTCATGACATCGTGATTGGGGAGTGATCAGCAGCAAAATCCAATTAATCTAGAGTTGATTAGCCTGAGTATTGCCCTGATAATTAAATTTAATATGTAGAATAATGTTGCTGAACCCTTACACTAGGTTGCTAAGTCCATTCTATACATAGATTGAAGATATCTGAAGCAGTCTATTTTAATTTACATTTCGTTGCCATATCTTTACAATTCTTTGTGGGAGATGATGTTGGCATCAGAGTAATTGTCTGGTTGTGTAGAGGAAAGCAACATATGTGACCCAGCAAGCTGCTGGTTCCTTTTTCTGCTCCTCGTTATCTTGCCCGTGCCTCATAGCTCCAGGAAGGAGTCCCATACAGAGGGCATGAAGCAGAATTTTACTGATGGCCAAATCTGTTCTTATGGAATGAAGAAGACTCAGAGGCAGCCTTTTAAATCCAGGCTTTTTTTACTGTCTAAACATCCTGAAAAAAATTGTCCAAAGAATTATTTGAGCTAGTGTGAAAAATATCAAGCCAAGTGTTAACTTTGGCTTGTTGCATCATGTAAGGTTGTAGTGTAGTTTCTAAATGCCAAAATAATTTAAAAAGAAATAAAAGCACAATCTCCAAACCTCAGCTTTGCTCATAGCATCCTTGTTACTCCTGGGTTTCCCATTCCACAACTTTTTATGAATGATTTTCTCCATTCACCTCACAGCAGCTATACTTGAAAGCAGGATGGGAGGAAGCACCTTTGTAACAGAGATGACAAAATATCATAAATGTGTACTTGAAAGCTGTTGTCTTTTAAGACAAAATGGAAGTGCAGAGGTTGACTGGAATTGGACAGTCATGTGCAAGCATGACTTTTTTGAGGTCCCAGTTCAGGATAAATCACTTCAGCTCAGCTTTACAATTATGGTGACTCCTGAGCTATGTAGAACCACTCTGCAGGGTCGCCCCGTCCTCTCTTTCTTCCACCCTCTCCTCATAATTGTTATATGACAAAAAACTTGGCTACACACACACACAAAGGAGACCAGAGCAGTGAGGGACCCCCAATACTCCAGTCAGAGACATGAGCCCCTGTCTCCACAACTGCCAGGGCTGTCCAAGAAGAGTTTTGGCTCCATGGGCTGTGGGTAGTACCCACTGTGTGGGGCAACACAGACAGCTCTCTGTGTCTCCTCACTGAGGAGGGCCCCTGCCTGGGGTCTGGGCCACTGTGAGATGCAGGGGAAGAGCATCTATTGGTTGCACAAGGTTTATTTAAGGATGTTTAGAGGAGTAACCAAAGGCAGGGAAGGGAAAGCATTAGCAAGGACTGGGGAGGAACAAGTGTGGGAAAATAGAGGGATAAAGTGGCTGGCTAAGTGTAAACAGGTTACTGGACAGTATGCTTACCTGGTCATGCCCTGTGCCTTGTGAGTGCTATCTGTTCTGTCTTGTCATCTAACCCCCTCATTTAAACCCTTGTTTCCTGGATGAGAGACTCTCTGTGTGCATATGGAGAGGGGGAGGCTCTCAGTGCAGCAACTGGCATGGTACCAGGCGTCACAGGGTCTGCATGTGTAACTGGAGCAAGTGTGGGCATGGGGTGAGTCTGTGACCACTGCTGAAGATTGAACTGGACCAGCCAGCAAATAGGTGACATGACCTGGGAACAAAGGGATGAGTTGGGCTGTGAGGGCCAGACCAGAGGAGACTTAGAGAGACCATGAGAGTCCCAGACAGCTTTCTGTGTGAATGAGATGGTCTATAATAGCAACTGGACTGGGCCTGTGGCCCCAGGGGCTTATATCTCCTTGCCATCAATGGGGGAAACTAGGATCCAGAATTAGCTACTGGGCAGAGAGAATGTTTGAGCCCAGCTGCTGTAGGGATCCAAACTGTACATTTATGTGTGTGTGAGTGTGTACGTATGTGTGTGTATTCTCACTGACTGACTGCTGTCCTGTTGTCCTGCAGGATGGGGCCATTGGTGCTGTGTTCACAGGAGTGCTCTGTGTGGCCAGCCATGTATGTATGTATGTATATATGCCGTGTGTAGGTGTGTTCTCTTTGTGTGGGGGCCTGCAGGGAATACATTCTCAGCCTTGCTACTAGTGAGATCTGGGGCATATTGTTGCCTCAGGCTGTGATCATCACCTCTGATACCACAACACCTCTAGACAAAGATGGGAGCTGCTTTACCCATCTCTGGCAGCCCAACAACACTGCCCCACCAAAAAAGGCCAAGGAAAGAAGGAAAGGGAAGCACTGCTATATAAAAGCCTGGTTCTGGTAGGAGCTGTAGCCACCAGCCACGAGTCTGTCTGATCTGTGAGTTTCATAACCCTGTTCCTTTCCTTTCCCCTCCATATGCATCCTAGAAAGCTCCTATCTTCATAAAGGAAAATGTGTAATTACTTCTCAGATTTAGCCAACGCTTTACTCTCTCCCTCCTTCCTACCTTCTCAAACCTAATTTATGATCAAATCCACCCACCAAAGTCAGATGTCTTTCCAGGGATGAACTTTCACACAGTCTTGGAAGCAATTTTCTAGTCCTGTGGTGGGTGAGAATAAAAAATTAATGCAATTTGCTCCATGTAGAAGCATCAGTCACGCGTTGTGTGTACACTAGATTCACAGGGTCATAGAAATTAGAGATTGGAAAGCCCAGGGGAGAGCGCTGCTCCAGCTAAGGAGTTGTGCAAAATTGTTCTCTGCATCACATTAAAATGAGGAAGGGCTCTGGGCATTCCTGAACTGTCATGTTGTTCTTGTTTTCTTGTCACCTTCTTCCTGAAACATAGGGGAGGGTATTGTCTTCTACAGAGAAAAAGGCTTATTAATTTTAATGAGCAAGCACTATGTGTGCTGTTGAGGAACAAGTTCCAGTTAAAACATTATTATTTATGTCCTCAAACATGGGCCTTTCACAGTGATGTTTAAAGAGCCATGTCCTCATTTCTGGTTGAAATCTGCACTGAACTGGTTTATCATCAACATTCCTGCCTGAGGATCTGACCCAGGCTAGACATATCTGATTCAGTTCTCAGGCTATTATATACTCTTTCATTACAGATCTAGTCTTAATGCCCTTCAAACGATATTGGAAAAGCTCCAAATGGCCTTGGCTGAGGAGGACTGGTCCCCATTTAGACTATGTGCTTAAGGTCAGTGTCTGTTCCCAGGTATAAATCCAGTGGAGTGTCACTGAAATTGAGATACAGGTGATTTACAGAGATGACATTGGAAGC
Organism: Laterallus jamaicensis coturniculus; assembly: GCA_022605575.1. NCBI lineage: Eukaryota > Metazoa > Chordata > Aves > Gruiformes > Rallidae > Laterallus > Laterallus jamaicensis. Next base: position 85,243,343 of record JAKCOX010000002.1, on the reverse strand, counting down.
ATCAATTGACTCACTGCAAGAATCTGCCGGTGGCCTCAATTCAGCCCAGAGCTGCTGAGATACCCATACTAACTGCTGAAATCAATGCACAGCAGGACCTGCTGTTATCTTCTGACCCTTGTTCAAATTCTTTTTGGTTTAATTTTCTAACAAAACATCTATTGGATGCACTGATTCTGGGGTGGAACATCATGACATGATTGAAAAGTGTCATGTTTGCTGTAAAATTGTTGCCACACACTTGCCAACCCTTGTGAAAATGGTCAGAAGCAGGAAGGAAGTGTCCTCCTTCCATTTTTCTTCCCAGCTGAGGGTCAACCAATACACCCCTGTATTTCTGTATGAAAACCAAGACTTGCCCTTGGTATGGCTGTGCTGTTGCCACCATCCCACACCCTAATTGGGTTTCTGCAGAGATACTGGCAGTGCCTTCAGGTGTTCTCTCTGTTGCATGATGTCTCCTCCAGACTTGCCAGAGCGGGTTGTGACTTTGCTGCTCACCTTGTCCTGGATTCGCCCTCCTTCATGGAATTAAAAGTTCAGCAAAGGGACAGCCCCATGCAAGGATTTAGAGGGTTCCTAAGCTGCTGCTGCAGCAAATCCTTCACTCCTACACAAAGTAGTGGCGTACTGGACGGTTGTTGCAGAGACGGACACGATACACCACTCAGTGATCAATGTATTTTAATATGGTCCAGCCCCCTTACTGCAGCTGCACAGCACACTTTATAGCATTAACCAAACAACACATCAGAACACTATAGGCTAAGGGGTCGTTTTACACTTTGTCCATTGGTCATCTTTTTTTGCTGCCTTCTTGGCTCTGGACAGTCCACACGTGGACTTCATTATCACCCTGTTCCATGAGCTTGGTACAATTCCTCAAGGGAATGCAGGAATGTTGCCATGGTCAATTTCTTCGGTCATCATGCAGACCTGCTGCATCCCCCAACACTGGACATGAGACCCATGAGGAGCAAGATAAAAAAACCACGACCACATATTCATTGGGAGTGACTGACTTGCTGATGATGTGTTTTCTGTGTCAAAACTTGTGACCTGAATTATCTCCACCTGTACTGTTGGAGGCATTATTGGAAAATGGATAGCTTGGCAGGGAAAGGAAATCAGACTGGTGGACAGAGCACTTACTAAAATAAAAGGGAAAAAATCCCCACTTTCTTAAATTGCACATAGGCAAAGAGAACGTGATGATAACATCCTTAATGATGGATAAGGGTGCACAGTGCAGCAGGTGCATGCGAACCACAGATCAGGGATGCTGAAAACTGCTTTCAAGCCCTCTTCAGCTACCCTTTTCCCTCCCAAATATATTCCCCAAATGGCAGTTATTTGGATGCAGCTCTACTTTCTGACAAGCTGAAAAAACCCTAAAGCAATCAAAGAAGTGTCATGTCTGAGGATTGTCCTCAGACCATCTCTCATTTTTTGGTGATTACCCTTCCAATGATGTTCCATGGAGGTTTAAGGCTGCTGGCAGATAAAGTTCCTGAGTCACTGCCAGCATATCAGGGGTGGAGAAGCTTCTGGAGCAGCTGTGAACATGACAGCCTGTGTCCTGCCCCCCTTTTGTATGCATGCGTTGCCAGAAGGATAGTTAACAGGCTCAGCCACACATTTGCTTGGGTTGTCTGGAGGATAGACTTGGCTGACCTGCCAGTCCAATGGTATAAAAGCCATTCAAACCTGACCTGGAGAGCACGTTGCAATCAGCAACATATTTATCATTGTGGAGTCTCCTGTGCTTTGCTGCAAGAACAGGCCTATTCCTACAACTTTTCCCTAGCTTTGAAGAAAAAACCCACAAACAGAATTTAAGAATGACTAGTTCATGCTGCCTTGGGTTATTCTTCTCCCTGGAGTTCAGGGGACTCCTTGGGTTGGAGGCTCTGCACCCAGATGCAGAGAGCTGCCTCACACAAACTTCCAAGGTGTCCAGTTTATAGGCTGTTTTGACTACAGGTATGTAAAAAACATCAATAAATCACTTAACCAATGAATCCAACTGATGAGTCAGTCCTGAAGCAACCAAAAAAACCGTAAAATGGCTATTAGTGTAATACTATGTTTCATTAAGCTACAAAATCAGATGTCATTGTGTTTGATTAACAGTTCCTACAGTATCATATCTGCCTGCCCTGATCTAAGAACTGCTTGTCTCTTTTATATAAAAAATTATTTGCAATATGATGTTGTAAACAAGCAGGTTGTGGAACGGGGAGGAGAAAAGGCACAGGGATATCAAGAACACAGCTGTGGGTTTCACCAAACATTCCCTCTTTGTACCCCAGTTTGTCAGGTTGGACCCACCAAAACCTTTACACTGTATGAATCATAATACTGGCACTTGAGCATTCCCAATGTTTGTCCTTCACAACATCTTGCTGGAGAAGCTATAAACCCTATACAGCCTATCTATCCCCAAGGAAAACAAGAAGAAAATAACCCACTCCTTCTTCCTCCTGACTACTTTCTTTCCTCAAGAACACCCTGTATACTAAGGATATTGGTATGGCTTTAGAAAAATTTAGAGAATCATTCTGTCTCCTAATCCAAATGAAGGTGGTTTTCAGGATGATGGCCAGGACAGTCAGTGGTTGGAACAGCTCAAGGGTCCTGCTGCCTGAAGAGATTTTTGCAGGCAGGGGGGTGCATTGCAAAACAGCTCTTGGGCTGCTCTGCAGAAACATTGATATCAAACTGCTCTGCCTTATCTACCACAAGCATCACAGCAGAGTATGTTCTTGCCTGTCTGCTGCATCAGACACTTCTGTATATTTCACACACCCCCTCTGCACACCATAATGTAGGCTCAGAGAGCTGTGGTCAATGGCTGGATATCCCAGTGGAGATCAGTGATGAGCGGCGTTCCTCAGGGGTTGGTATTGGGACCAGAGCTATTTAACATCTCTGTTGGTGACACAGACAGAACAGTGGGATCAAGTGCACCCTCAACAAGTTGTGTAGTGCAGCTGACGTGCTGGAGGGAAGGGATGCCATCCAGAGGGACTTTGGCAGGCTTGAGAGGTGGGCCCATGCAAACTGCATGATGTTCAGCAAGGCCAAGTGCAAGGCCAACCATATCCTGGGCTGCATCAAAAGAAACGTGACAGCAAGTCAAGGGAAGGGATTCTCATTGTCTAATCCACCCTCAGGAGACTGCACATGGACTACTGCATTCAGCTCTGGGTTCCCTGGTACGAGACAGAGAAGAAACTATTGGAGAGAGTCCAGAGGAGGGTCGCAAAGGTGGTCAGAAGGTTGAAGCCCCTCTCCTATGAAGACAAGATGAGAGAGTATTGCAGCCTTCCAGTACAAGAGGGCCTACAAGAAAGATGGAGAGGGACTGTTTGCAAGGGAATTAAATGATTGTACAGGGGGTAATGGCTCTAAAATGAAAGAGGGTAAATTTAGATTAGACATTATAAAGAAATTCTTTACTGTGAGGGTGGTGAGGCCCTGGCACAGGTTTCCCACAGAAGCTGTGACTGCCCCCTCACTGGCAGTGTGCAAGTCTAGGTTGGATGGGCCTTTGGGCAAACTAGTCTAGTGGAAGGTGTCCCTGCCCATGGCAGAGGAGTTGAAACTAGATGAGCTTCGAGGTCCCTTCCAACCTAAACCGTTCCATGATTCTATGATTCTGGGATTCTATGAATGGAATACTCACTGTTCCTATGCGGTAACATTTTTGTCATTCTGTAAATTGGATACTGGTAGGACTCAACAACTTTAACAGGCTGCAAAACTTCCCTGATCATGTTACCCCTTATAGTGATATCACAGAATCACAGAATTGCAGAATGACTAGGTTGGAAAAGACCTTTAAGATCATCAAGTCCTGTCCTATGCTAAACCATATCTCTAAGTACCTCACCTACCCTTTTTTTAAACACATCCAGGGATGGTGACTCAACCACCTCCCTGGCCAGCCTGTTCCAGGCCCTGAAAACTCATATGATTTGCCCTCCAGCCCCTTCACCCGTTTGGTTACCCTTCCCTGAACACTCTTGAGGACCTCAATGTCCTTCTTATGGTGAGAAGCCCAGACCTGGACGCAGTACTCGAGGTGTGGCTTCACCAATGCCCAGTACAGGGGCACAATCACTCCCCTAGACCTGCTGGCCACACTATTTCTGATACAAGCCAGGAAGCTGTTGGCTTTCTTGGTCACCTGAGTGCACTGCTGACTCATATTCAATCTGCAGTCAACCAACACCCCTAGGTACTTCTGTGCCTGACAGCTATCTAGCCAGTCATCCCCAAGCCTGTAGCGCTGCATGGGGTTGTTATGTCCCATGTGCAACACTCTACACTTGGCCTTGTTAAACTTCATCCCATCGGTCCAGTCTGTTCAGATCCCTCTGAAGAGCCTCCCTACCCTCAGGCAGATTAACACTTCCTCCCAGTTTACTGTCATCTGCAAACTTACTGAGGGAGCATTCAATCCCTTCATTGAGGTCTTTGATAAAGATGTTGAACAAGACTGGACCCGGGATTGAGTCTTTGGGGATGCCACTTGTGACCAGCCTCCAGCTGGATTTGGCTCATTAACTCTTTGGGCCCAGCCATCCGGACAGTTTTTTACCCAGCTGAGGGTCCACCTGTCCAGGCCAGTGGCAGCCAGTTTCTCAATCAGAATGCTGTGAGAAACCGTGTCAAAGGCTTTACTGAAGTCCAGGTAGACCACATCCACAGCTTTTCCCTTGTCCATTAAACGTGTCACCTTGTCATAGGAAGTGATCAGGTTAGTTTGACAGGATCTACCTTTTGTAAACCCATGTTGGCTAGGCCTGATCCCCTGGCCATCGTGCATGTGCTACATGATAGCTCCCAATATGACCCTCTCCATGATCTTCCCTGGACTGATTGGCCTGTAGTTCCCCAGACTCTCCCTCTGACCCATCTTGTAAATGGGTGTAACATCTGCCAGCCTCCAGTAGAGCTGAACTTACCCAGTATACCAGGACTACTGGTAGATGATGTAAAGGGGTTTGGCAAGCACATCATGGGAGTTTTGTTCTGCTCTCCCTCGCTAACGGTCAGCTCAAGAGGCTGAATACCCAGAGAACTTCTTACCTTTCTATTAAAGACTGAGGCAAAGAAGGAGTTGAGTACCTTAGCCTTGTCCGCATCCCTTGTCACTAATGTTCCCCCTGCATCTAGTAAGGACTGGAGATTTTCATTGACTCTCCTTTCACTGTTGATATATCTATAGAAAGATGTTTTATTATCTTTCACAGAATTAGGCCAGTCTGAGTTCCAGTTGGGCTTTAGCCCTTCTGGCTTTCTCTCTACATGATCTTAGTACATCCTTATGGTTATCCTGAGACACCTGCCCCTCCTACCAAAGCTCATAGATTTCCCTCTTTTTCCTAATATGTTCCCAGATCTCTCCACTCAGCCAAGCTGGCTTCCTTCCTCGCCGACCCTTCTTCCAGCACACGGAGACAGACTGTTCCTGTGCCACCAGGATTTCCTTCTTGAAGAGCATCCAGCCCTCTTGGGCTCCTTTGCCCTCAAGGGCTATCTCCTATGGAACCTTATCAAGCAGCTTTCTGAACAGTCCAAAGTCTGCCCCATAGAAGTCCAAGGTGGCTGTTCTGCTGTCCCCCTTCACTACTTCTCCTAGTACTAAGGATTCTATCAACTCATGATTATGCCCCAGGCGTCCTCCAACCTTCATATCTCCCACTAGGCCTTCTCTGTTTACAAACAAGTCCAGCAGGGCACCTTCCCATGTTGGTTCACTCACTAGCTGAGTCAAGAGATTGTCTTCCAAACACTCCAAGAACCCAATAAACTGTTACCTCTCTGCTGTATTGTACTTCCAAGAGACATCCAATAAGCTGAAGTCCCTCATAAGGACAAGGGCTAGTGATTGCAAGACTTCTCCCAGTTGTTTAAAAAACAGCTCCTCAGCCTCCAACTCCTGGCCAGGTGGTCTGTAGCAGATTCCCATTGCTGTATTTGCCTGATTTCATGTTCCTCTGATTTTTACCCAGAGATACTCAACCCTGTCATCACCACAATCAAGCTCCAGGCTGTCAAAGCATTCTCTGACATAGAGGGCTATCCTGCCTCCCCTCCTACCCTGCCTGTCATGCCTGAAGTGTTTATAACCAGCCATTGCAGCATGTGCATTATCCCACGATGTTTCTGTGATGGCACTCACATCATAGTCTCCTTTCCTTACAAGGACTTCTAATTCCTCCTGTCTATTGGCCATGCTATGTGCATTGGTATAGATGCATTTCAGTAGGGCTTTTGATCTTGTTTCAGAGGGGGTTTTCTTTGTTCCTTCTCATAGACATCCTTGTTGACTTTTCAGATATCGTAGCTGAACTCAGAGGGAAATTAACTGATGGATAAAAACTTCACATCATTCTTTCAGTGTGTTTTGGCATATTTCAACACACTGTCTTGAAGACAGACTGATAGGCATCACCATTTATTTCCTCTGCACATTTTTGGTTTGATGGCAGTTTATTTGCACCAAAGCTTTGTCTATAATGGGGGATTAGCTTTCATCTCAGCAAGGCATCTTCCCTTGTCCTTCAAGACAAATAACCTGTCTTGACTGAGTGCTGGTGTGATAGGAATCAATACATTTGATTCTTCATGTATTATTGCTTTCCTGGTAAATACTATGTACACTTCCCATGCTGATATAGCACTCTCTTGCAAAACCCTGCTCAAAATCCAGCTATGAGTTACACCCCGCAGCATCAAGTTATACCTACTCAGTAAACGTACAGAATGCACATGGTAGCTTTCAGCATTTAGGTGGGTAATGGCAGTAACATATCTGGTGGGTCCTACTGATACTTGGGCTAATCTCTAGTGCAAACCACTAGCAACAGTTTTAACCACATTCAAAACTCACATTTTAAAGGTTTTAAACATTTCCAGGCACTGGATTTATTGTCTTTATATCCTACACACTTAAAAACCTACAAACATCTGTCTCTACTGACTTGTCTGCAGAAGTGAAAGGCACTGACATGCCCAACTATGAAAGCTAGTGTGCTTTAAATTAAGCAGAAAATTTGATACATTTACCTGGGAATCAGGAAAGAGACTGACATGATTTCACATGAAATCCCATTCCCATCCCAGTGGATAGAATCACAGAATGGTTTGTGTTGGAAGGAACCCTCAAAGACCATCTAGTCCAATCCCTCTGCCATGGACAGGGACATCTTTCACTAGACCAGCTTCTTCAAAGTGCCATCCAACCAGACTTTCAATACTTTCAATGATATGTCATTGAATGCTTTCAATGATGTGTCATCCATAACCTCCATGGGCAACCTGTCCCAGTGTCTCGTCATCCTCATAAAAAATTTCTTCCTTGTGTTGTAGGTTCCCATATGACCTACTCCCGGTGATCCTGTTCTGTCAGGGGAGTTGGACTAGATGATCTTTCAAGGTCCCTTCCCATCCCTAACATTCTGTGATCTAAACCTACCCTTTTTCAATTTAAAACCGTTAGCACTTGTCGTGCCATTACACACCCTGATAAGAAGTCTCTCTTCATCTTTCCTAAATTCTCCCTTTATATAGACAGGCTGCAATAAGGTATCCCTGGGGTCTTCTCTTTGCCTTCTCTGAGAGATGTTCCATTCCTCTGATCATTTCTTGTGGCACTCCTCTGATCCTGCTCCAATAGGTCCATATATTTCTTATGCTGCGGTCCTCTTCAGGTGGAGTCTCAGCAGGGTGGAGTAGAGGGGGACAATCATCCACTGGTTACACTTCTTTAAATGTAATTTGGTATATGTTTGGGCTGCAAAGACACACTGCCAACCTGTATACAATTTTTCATCCACCAGTAAACTCAAGTCCTTCTTCACATGGTTGTTCTCAATCCTTTCATTACCCACCCTGTACAGATAATTAGGGAATGCCTTGACCCATGTGAACGTGGCCTTGTTGAACTTCATGAGGTTCACCTGGGCTTACTCCTGAAACTTGTCAAGGTCCCTCTGGATGGTATCCCTTCCCTCTAGCATATCAACTATACCATTCATCTTGGTGTCATCTGCAAACTTGCTGAGGGTGCACTCAATCCCACTCTCATTGAGGAAGATATTAAATGACATTGGTCCCAGTACAGACCCTTGAGGGACACTACTCATTAGTGGTTTCCATTTGGACATTGAGTTGCTGACTGTAACTCTTTGGACATGGTCATCCATCCAATTGCATATCCATTTAACAGTCCATCCATCAAATCCCTATCTGTGCAATTTAAAGACAAGGATATTCTGGGCGGCTATATCTAAGGCCTTATGGCAGTCCCAATAGATGATATCTGTGGCACTTCCCTTTTCCACTGATCTTCTTAAGTTGCATGTCCCTACTTCCACTGTCTATGCATCTCCTTCTCACCCTTGAGTTCAACCAGAAGGTCCTTACTGAGCTATGCAAGTTTTCTGCCTTCCTTACCATATTTCTTACATATGCCAATCAAGATGTCCTTAAAGAGCTTCCAGGTGTCTTCTGCGCCTTTATTCCTGAGAGCAGTTTCCCTTAGGAGTCCCATCCACTTAAATAACTGAAAATTTGCTTCATTAAAATTCAGAGTCTTGATTCTACTCTTCATCTGTCCCATACCCCTCAAGATCATGAATTCCACCAGGGCATGATCACTGCAGCCCAAGCTGCCATTGATCTTGACAGCTCTACCTAGCTCACCCATCCTGGTAAGCAACAGGTCTGGTAATTCTCCTCTAGTTAGGCTGTCTCTCACGTGGGTTAAGAAATAGTCTTTGACATACTCCAAGAGTCTCCTGCACTGCTTACAAATTGCTGTGCTGCTTTTCCAGATGTCAGGGTGGTTGAAGTTCCCCAGCAGGATCAGAGCCAGGTGTAATGCTTCCTGTCATTGAAGTAAAAAGGTTTCATCAACATCCTCCCCTTGATCACATGGCCTGTAGTAAACAAAACCCACCAGGCTCCTTTGTTAGCTTCGCCTCTAATTGTCACCCATAAAATCCCAACCTGCTAATCACTGTTTTTCAAAGACAACTCTGTGCAGTCAAATTTTATTTTTTTTTTTACAGAGAGCAATACCTCTGTCCCTCCTTCCTTGCCTGTCCCTTCTCAACACCTCTGTCCCTCCTTACTTGCCTGTCCCTTCTGAACAGTTTATAGCCATCAATTGCAGCACTTCAGTAATGTGATTGTTCCCACTAAGTGTCAGTAACAGCTATTAGATTGTAGCTTTATAGCTACACGGTGGCTTCCAACTCCTGTTTGTTACCCACGCTGCATGTATTGGGGCAGAGGCACTCCAGTTGGGCTACAGAGTATGTCACCTTTGCAGAGGAACGAGCCCTAACTTTTTTGAGGCATTTCACTGTGTTTCTCTGTTGGTTCCTAACACATCAGCAGCCCCTGGCTCTTCTCTGTTACTCAGAACTCCATCATCTTCCACCACTAAGTCTAGCTTAAAGCTCTCTGCATCTCAATCCCTCTTCCATTCCTTCACTATCTTCTTTCAAAAAAATGTCTTGGCTTGCCATCAGTACCAAACACATCAGTCATCCTCTACTCTGCCTTTCCTCATTAAAATCTGTTTGTTATATCTATGGAAAGCATTTTAGCCAAATTTCATCCACAAAAACAGAGAACAAAAGAAGTGTGAGCTCACTAGAATGGAAACTAAAGCAGAACGATTATCTTTCTCTTCCAGTAATTGGTTTGTTTGCAAAAATGCTTGTCTTCATGTCAATTTTGGCAAAGAGTTCTGGCTGAACATATATATATATGTATCTGTAAGTATTCAAAAGTTCATATAATACATAATTTACTCCAAGTTGCCCTTTTGTCTTATAAATCATACCTTATGGCAGCCCTGGAGTTTGTAGGATAACTAAGTTCAAATCAGATCTTCCAGAATAGCAGATCAACTGTAAATTTATGGAGTTCTGTATTTGCTGCTTTGCTGAAGTTGTTCCAATTTGTATAAAATATTTACATTTTTACTAACACAGCAGGAAGAACACAGATAACTTAGCTTAAGGGTGAGTGACTGAGTATCTGACACCATTGATCCCTCTCTTGCTTCTCCTTCTCCTGTTTTCTAGGTAAGAGAATAGTTACTTTATCATTGCAAAAGACAATATTAATAAGGAAAATAATAAGATAAAAACATATGGAGGGTGCAGAAACAGTGTCCTGAAACCTGTGATCCAAGAGGCAGGTGAAACCCAAAACAGTGTTCAAATTGGCTTTTTATATTGCACCTCTCTGTAGATTGGCACACTTACATTAGGTTGCAGGCTATGTGGAAACCCAGGCTATCTCATGGCGTATGGCGTCAGGACTCTAAAATACACCTCATGGGCACCTTTTATGCCCATAAGTGTTCATTGGACATGCTGCTGGAAAGAAAGGTGCTGGACTGGGATTGCCTCCCAGAAAGAAACATTAAGGGGTTACAGAAGTGTAGAAGCTTGCTCCAGTTTTTCTGACAGCTTCCTGCAACCTATAGTCATGGTTTCACTTGCTCACTACAGATACAGGGGAAACTGACACTCAAACACAGACCATGGCTGCACTGATTATGCTCCATGAGATAAACATACCCATAAAATAAGACAATTTGGGCCCCTTCATTGGGAAGTGAGAGCTGGTATCAGTATGTCCCCTAATGACCTTGATAGACAAAAATGGTTAATATGTTTGTTGCTTTTTTTTTTTCCTGGGGAGATAGGAACAGAGGTGGTTAAACTGTAAAATATGTAAAAAGCTACAATGCTGATGATGATAATTCTGTTCTTACCCAGGGTGAGCCATTCAGGCACAAGGTTTTCTCAGACAAAATCTCAGAGGTATTGTGGTAAAACCCAACAGGCAGCTGAACACAACACAGCCATTCGCTCAGTCCTCCCAAGAAAGATGGGGGAGAGAATTGGGGAAAGAGATGGTAAAATTCATGGGTTGAGACAGTTTCTCCACAGATGATATGCAGGCCCATAGGAAGGAAGAGAGACTTTCTTGGTATTGCCAGAGTTGGACAGACTATTCATCCACCATTTGTCCCTCTATCTTTGCAGGTCATTACTTCCAATGAGTTGGCATACCATGACGGTGCATTCCATGGAAACTTCTGCCATGAGTTGTGGGCACTGGATTTCATGGGCATGCTGTCCAGGCCATCATAAATCACCTCCAGCATGGCTAATTCCCTCAGGTTCTAGATACCTCTCTCCATGTTGTCCACTTGCTGGGGTGACATACAACATCTTCCACAAAGGGATACCTTTACTTCCTGTCTGGCAGGAGTCATCTCCAGAGGCAGAGGGCTTGTGTCTTTTTTCCAATCGCCTTGGCAATACCCCCATCTCTAGACAAGGATCTCACAGAATCACAGAATCTTAGGGGTTGGAAGGGACCTCGAGAGATCATCGGGTCCAACCTCCCTGCCAAAGCAGGCTCCCTATCTCATATTACATAGATAGGCGTCCAGACGAGACTTGAATATCTCCAGAGAAGGAGACTCCACCACCTCCCTGGGCAGCCTATTCCAGTGCTCTGTCACCCTCACTGTGAAAAAGTTCTTCTGCATGTTGGTGCGGAACTTCCTGTGCTCCAGCTTACAGCCATTGCCCCTAGTCCTGTCCCCAAAGACCACTCAGCTTCTTGGCTTCCCTACCATCTACCCTACATGTGGAACAGGCTGCTCAGGGAGATGGTTGAGTCACCATCCCTGGATGTATTTAAAAAAAGGGTAAATGAAGGTAGATGAGGTACTTAGAGATATGGCTTAGCATAGGACAGGAATGGTTGGACTTGATGATCTTGAAGGTCTTTTCCAACTTTTTAATCTTGTGATTCTGTGATTCCGTAATTCCAAGCTACTGGCCCTGTTCTGTTATCCCAGGATTGGATCAGCCACGTGGCAATGTGCTTGTCTGGACAACAGCTGAAGTCTTTTTGCATACCTTATAGATCACTCAGAGACAGAGATCAGCTGTTTATCTTGTGTTATGAATTCTGCCTCTTCCTCCCCTTCTTGTAATGGCCCTGCTTCAGTCTGCCTCATTGAATTCTTCCTCCTTCCCTTTCTTAATAAAAGTTTCATCCTTTAATAAACAAGATGATTTTCTCAGCTATTATTTGTTCTTTTGTATAAGGAAAACTGATATCTGCACAGGTTGGTTCCAAAACACAGCACTCTACCAGCTACTAGGAAGAAAATTAACTCTAACCAAACCAAAACCAGGACAGGAGGATAAGTCAATATTTGGACAGTCCCTCCTGTAAACCCCTCAAAACAGTTTTAATAGATTACTTTATTCCTCAGCTGTAGGAAAAGAAATAAAACAGAAACACAAAGAAGTTTCTCTCACATTCTATGATGCATTTTGAACTCCATGATGGTGTTATATCCCAGTAAATCACTATGGGTCATCCTCTGTCAACCTGTTCTTAAATCTTTCACCAACTTAGTTGATGAACCTCATATTAAATTTAAAAAGAAAAAAAAAGGGGCTCTGTGGAGAAGGACCTGGGGGTCCTGGTTGACGACAGGTTGACCATGAGTCAGCAGTGTGCCCTGGTGGCTAAGAGAGCCAATGGGATCCTGGGGTGCATCAGGAGGAGTGTGGCCAGCAGGTCTAAGGAGATGATCCTCCCCCTCTACTCTGCCCTGGTCAGGCCCCACCTGGAGTATCGTGTCCAGTTCTGGGCTCCCTGGTATAAAAAGGACAGGGATCTCCTGGAGAGAGTCCAGAGAAGGGCTACAAAGCTGATTACGGGCCTGGAACATCTCCCCTATGAGGAAAGGCTGAGAGAGCTGGGGCTGTTCAGCCTGGAGAAAAGAACACTGAGGGGAGACCTAATCAATGTTTATAAATATCTTAAGTATGGGGTGCAGGGGGAATTGGCCTGCCCCTTTTCTTTGGTCTGTGGAGACAGGACAAGGGGCAATGGCTGCAAATTGGAGCACAGGAAGTTCCACACCACCATGCGGAGGAACTTTTTCCCAGTGAGGGTGACAGAGCCCTGGGACAGGCTGCCCAGGGAGGTGGTGGAGTCGCCTTCTCTGGAGATATTCAAGACTCATCTGGACGCCTATCTGTGCAGTATGAGCTGGGGAGCTGCTTTGGCAGGGGGGTTGGACCCGATGATCTCTCGAGGTCCCTTCCAACACCTACGATTCTGTGATTCTGTGATTCTGTGAAAGGGCTCATGAAATGAAGATGCTGGAGCAACCTGGAGATGCAGGTGTTCAACATGTTTGTCAGACATGGACAGTGGGATCAAGCACACCACATGAATCACCCGCACTTACCTGTTGCCACAGGCAAGAGGTTGTTTTCCTGCTTATTGAGCTTTGCTGTGAGGAGGATGGTGATGACATTTTAATGACATACCAAACAGTGTTAAATGAAGAAGGCATGAAATCTGGAGAAAGTAAAATAAATCAAGAAGACATGGAACACAACAGTTTTCTTAACAATTAGGTAGCGTCCTTTGTGTCTACGTGCTGATAGGTGTATCCATGACCACGCCTGAAATATTTTTATAAGCAGAGAATTTAAAATGATAAGTGCTAAAAATGACAATAAGTAATACATGAAGAAAGATTTTAGTCCCATGGCAACAGCAACCATAAAAAACATTTAACATAGCTAAGAATTTCTGTCATGCTTATGGGTCATGTAAAAAATGCCCCAAACACCATTACTTTAAGGTGTTTCTATGAGGTGTTTCTTCTGTGTCAAGAACAGCCTGAAAAAAAGCCTGTTAAATCTTTGGCTTTCCAGGGAAATCTGAGCCAGTGACACAAAATGGGCATGAAGAGATAGATTCAGGCAGAAATTCACTGTGCCAGCATACACAACATCAAGTGAAACAATAGCTTGGCTATTGAGTACCTAGAACTTGCAAAGATGGGTTGACACCTTGCTTTCTCTTATCATAATTAGTCAGGTATTAATAAATGCTAAACCAGACCTGAACCAGAGATGGGTGCACTACTCCAGGTGTCTCTCATGAAGGTGGAGTAGACGGTCAGCATTAAACTGTTGGTCATATTCCTTCTGATGCAGCCCAGGCTATGGCTGGCTGTCTGGGCTGCGAGCATACATTGTCAGCTCATGTTGAGTTTTCAGTCAGTCAACACCCCCAACTCCTTCTCCTCAGTGCTGCTCTTAATCCATTCTCCACCCAGCCTGTAGTTGCACTTGGGATTGTACCAACCAATGTGTGGGATCTTCGACTTGGTTGGCCTTGTTGAACTTCATGCAGTTAACCCAGGACAGCCTCCCAAGTTTGTCAAAGTCCCTCTGAATGGCATCCCTTCCTTTCAGTGTGTTAAGCACACCATACAGTCTGGTGTTGTCAGCATACTTTCTGAGGGTCCATGTTACCAACAAAGATGTTCAACAGTGCCAGTCCCTGTACCAAACCTAGAGGAACACCACTTGTCACTGATCTCAACTGGGATATTGAGGTGTTGACCACAACTCTTCTGAGTTGTGACTGTTCAGCTAATTCATTATCCACTGGGTGATCTGTCCATCAAATCCATGTCTCTCCAATTTAGAGCAGGACAGTGTCAAATGCTTTGCACAAGTCCAGGTAGATATCAGTTGCTCTGTTCTTATCCACCAACATTGTAACCCTGTCATAGAAGGCAACTAAATTTGTTAGGCACATTTTGCCCTTAATGAAGCCATGTTGGCTGTCATCAATCACCTACATATTTTCTATGTCCCTTGCATAGTTTTTAGGAGGTTCTGCTCCATGATCTTCCCTGGTACAGAGGTGAGACTGACATCAGTAGTTGCCTGGATCTTGCTTTTTAACATAGGGATTATGTTTCCCGTTTTTCAGTCAGTGGGAACTTCAGTGGAATACCATGACTTCTCAAACATGACGGAGAGTGGCTTAGCCACTTCGTTCACCAATTCCTTGAAGACCCCAGGATTCATTTAATCAGATCACACCTTCAGGTTCATTCAGTGATCTTGAACTGGATCTTCACCTACAGTGGGTTGTTGTTCATTCTCCTAGTCCTTGACTTTGCCTTCTGAGATTTGGCCTGTGCACCTAAGACACTTGCTGGTGAAGAGTGAGCCAAAAAAGTTGGAGTACCTCAGCCATCTTCATATCCTGCAGATTAGACAAAAAGGGATTAATCGCATTTGGTTTTGAATGTGAATTTCAGCTTCTGGCCAAGACAATTGAACTAGATATCTGCTTATAGGTTTCTGCAGTTGAATCTCTGTGTTTCAACTCCCATTATAGTTTCTGGAGATCAAATCAACCAAATCGGCAGAGCCAAGATGGTTTATTAGCTGACCAATCTACTCTGGGAAGAATTGAAATTAAGTGCTCCCTAGGCTCCACTGGATCTCCATTGAATACAATGGGAGCTACCCACTATAAAAGTTGTTAACTAAGTCTTCATTTGGAGCTGATTTACACTCCAAAGGTGTACAGTGCTGAACTATATATATGATCTCAGGACCTACACCCAGTTTGTGTCAATAAGAGAGAAAATGAAACATCTGGGGAGCTATTTGTCACCTCCTGATGTTTTGTCTGAGCAAGTCTTGTGTCTGAACGGCTCTCTACAGATGCACCCATCAGCTACAAAGAGATTTTGGTTCAATGTGAAAGACATCACTAGAGGCAACTACTGTGGGTGAGGTGAATCCCACCTCTGTCCAGCTCTAGCCCAGACTGGAATGACTCAAAAATGAGGCAAATTTCTCCAGCTTCAGCTTCACCTGGAACAAACCCTGAGGACTGGAAGGTTCCTGAAGTCGATCCTTCCTTCTTGTTAATGCTTTTTTTTTTTCCTTCTGACACCAAAGTTCCTGGTCTAGTCAGATTCTCCCCATTACAAAACTTCTGCAAACTTCTGACTAAAGGAGAGGTCAATACACTGCCAGACACCAATGCATTTTGTCAGTTAGAATGGCCATGTGCTTGCCAGCCCTCCCAGAAAGGCTACCTTTATGCCAGCTCAGCATACCAGAATTTTGTACCTGTGTTTGCCCCAGCAAGTGTGTTTGTTTCAGATTTGTAAAGGAAAAAAGGTGAGATTTTGGCAACAGCAGCAAAATGAGAATCCCAGCCCATCTTAGCTAGCTTCCCATTTTTGCCATGGATCTCTCTCATCTTTATCAATAAGGAAAAGATGCTAAGCAATCCTCACCAGTGAGTATGGGAATACTAAAACCTGCTGAATTCTTCTATCACAACCACAGCTTTTGAAAAGTTATTCACTAGTGTATAGGTTTTTTTGTACTTCTGAGTGGTCCTATATGGCTCACTGTAATGCTGTACAGATATAACCAAGCCTAACCAAAATATCTGAATATACCAGCTCAGATACTGAGAACAGCCTTACCATGCTAATGAAGTCTTCCAGCCAAGCAATCAGCCCTCCTGAAAAGCAGAACAAACCAGTCAGGAAAGCTTGTCTATCTCACTCAGAACCGTTGCAGTTTCTGTATGTGCTATTGCACTGCTTTGCATAGATACCCTTTGGCTTACAAGCTTCATTTATTTTGCTGAAATTAATGCAACAGCATGCAGTTACTATGGTGATGTAGACTACCTATCTATCTTAGGCTCCATCCATACTCATGTGTGAGCTAGTTCTTTCTGTGCCTGAAGTTTGCTGGCTCCTGACTACGACCAGACTGCAAGCCAATGTGTATAAAATATCTGGGTGATCAGGGAATATAGCTTAAACAGAGACGTTTGCTCTTCAGTAGCTATGGACTTGTTTATCTGTCTCTATGTACCTATATGTTCCATGTACCTATAGGAGACAAACACAAACAACTGGTGATTTTTATGAGGAAAGCAGCGACACAGCCCATGTCTCCCAGCCTCGCTGTTCACGCACCAGTGCATGCCTCTTTCATTTTGCCTGGCTACTGCTTCAAACACAAGAGATAATGGTAGTTCTGAGTTATTCTCTTGATGGCAAAAAGCAAGACTTCAGACTAGATGGAATTCACCTGGTGACAAAATCCTCGAAGACTCTGAAATACCTTGGATGCTGGAACACCCTCTATCTCCAGGGCTTCATGGGATTTAAGAAGTACATGTACCTACATTGGTTCTCAGCATAATGGGCTCAATTCATAATTACCATAAGGAAGTAAAGGACTTCCAAGAGCTTTAAAGATTTGTCTGGGGCTAAGAAAAGGGTGAACTTAATCAAAACCATGATTTGCTGTGTGTTACCCACTCAGCTGTTGATGGTGCCTGGCTTTATCCTGCTGCTTGTTTATAATCTCTGGAGCCTCAGACACCTGAACATTGCCATGGCAATTTTATCTAGCTCGGCCATTTCTTCAGAAATAAATCTTTGCATCCTCTGATGGCTCAGTCAGCAGATTTGCTTGCCTGGTGCAGCTCACTGTGGCACACAAAGCTGTGCTGCAGCATATTACCAAAAAGACAGAGTTGCTCTGATACACAAGAACAAGAATAGTTTCCCTGCTAGGGTGGCACAGAGTTTACCCTGTTTGGAGTTTAGAGAACATCTATAGAGCTTTTCACCTTGCAGCAGGCTGTTTGCAGAAGCACCCTATCATTACCCAAACTGTTCTGTCTGCAGCTGCATGCTGCCCAGAGGAGGACAGAGAGCGGGATCTATTGTGTGGTTGCTGTTGAAAAAGAGTAAAAAAGCATAAGCATAACTCTGGGTAATGGTAGTGGTGATGGGGAGATGTTGAGTTTCCTATCTGCTTCTGCCTTGCCTGTTGCTTGGAGCACTGATTAGTGTGACGCCTGTGCAGACTACCAGCCTAGAAATATATTTATGGGTAGATTTTGAAAAGTGTCTGCAGATGCAGAAATCTTGCCAAATTAGGGAGAAAAGAAAAGAAGAAAAAGACACTGGGAGGTGAATGGAAGTTGGATACCTAAACAGTTGGGAAACTTTAAAATCCCACTTCCTTTCTGCATTTGTAGGTATTAAATAACTTTGAAAACCACAGCTGAGATATATGGATGGCTTTGAGAAATTTATATAGAAAGGGGTTATATCTTTGAATGTCCCTCAAATTCCCAATGACTCTCAAGTGTTTCAGGTACTTTCCAACAACCAGATCAGAGAGAAGAGGGTGCTGTGAGCTGCAGAGACAGTTCTCCATGGATACCCATGAGGGTGACAAAGGGCTCGTCCACAGTTAAAGGGAAAAAAGAGGAATGAGTGTCTCAAGCTGTTTCACAGGTGTTTCCTGGAGACAGGACAGGGATGAGAAAATGGAAAGCCTACAAAGAGGGGAGGTTTCAACACGTGAAATTCTCTAGCAACATAAAGCCAACAACTTTAGGGTAAATTCACAGATTGTTTTAACCACTTTAAAGAAGCACAGTGGTCATGCAACAACAAACCCTCTGAGACGTGCGCTGATGTATTTGAGCTCTCAGTTCTGTCACACCTCTGCCTTTCAAAGTGAACTGTGCCCTGTGAAACCTCCCCTTGCACAGGATGGAACAGACCCAGCTGGTTAACATGCTGTGCTCCTTCACACAGACTTTCCTCTTATCCTTCTTGGTTTTGTTTTTCCTTCAATGAAAGAATTTATTTTAATACCATTTAAGCTGAAGGAATCTGGCAGCTGTTACTGTGCACTGTAAATCCAGTGCCCTCCCAGAGCAGCACAGCCCTCCCCCACTCATGGCAGGAAAAGAAACGGAAAAGGAGATGGGAGTAAGATGTGAGCCACACTAAGTGATTATTTTAGAAAGTTCATAGGGCAGTCCGTTTGGCAGTACAAGGGTGTTGCCTGCCATTAAAACAGGAAAGGAATTTAGTCTTTTCTCCAGCACACGTCAGTGGTTTTTGTCTCAGTGTAACGTAATCCAGGTAACTGCCCAGTTCAGGGTGTACTCGCCTGCTCCCAGCACTGCAGATCAGGAGTTACTGTGGCATTTAACTGCTTGGGGAAAGAAAGAGACAAAAAAGGAGTAGATGAGTAGATTGAGGAAAAACAACATCCTGTGTAACTATGCAGTGCCACTCCCCTTACCTCTTACGTCCACCTGGTCTCAGTGAGAGTTGCACAATCAGCAGTTAACGTCACTAAAACCATGAGTTAGGTAGCTATGACTCCTTATGTACATTAAACAGTCCAGCCACCCACGTCGGAGAAGAGACAAAGTGAATGTTTGGTTATTCAAAATATTTCATAGCCACGAAAGCCTGAATTTAAATGAAAATGCTCATTTTTGAGCTAGGCTACAACTAGAAGGCAAAGTATTTAAAACCCAGATGGAAGCAGTCCAAAACATTTTTCAAGACTGATAAGACTATGATGTTTGAGAAACCAAGGTTTGGGTAGTCAAAGTCACTTAAAGCTTAGCTGATAGCAAGCACTATGTGGAGCAAAGGGATGACTTATTATGGCAGTAAGGCCAGCAGGAGTCATCATGGTTATCTCTAATGAACTCCTGTTTAAGGTGCACCAGTGTTTCACCAATGTTTCCCACATGAAGCCCATGGCAAATCATGACTCTCTTTAGGATGGGACAGAGACAGCTTAAACTTTTAACCCTCAATAAGGATGTCAAGTGACATCCATCAGTCTTGCTAAGGACCAGCAGCTAATGGCATCCCATCATAGTTGCTAGCTGCAGAGTATTTGGTTCATTGCCAAAGGTGGACTTTGTTCTCCTATTTCTGAAGAATTTCCTAGTCTCACCAGGCCAAGATGGAGTGCTATAACCGCAATGCACAAACTTAAACTGATTTACATATGAGTCAGAGTCCAACACGGGTAGGTCTAGCTAGCTGCATATCTCCCTGGTTCATCATACTTACTAGCCTTGCAGTCACAAGCTTTGACTTTTTGTTGAAAATATGTTTATATCCACTTTCTGGACACTGGCCCTCACTAGGTACAGTGAAGTTGTGATTGTATATAAGAAGTATTAGGTGAGCTGTGCCTCCAAAATCTACAAGTATATTTGCATAAGGAATAGTGCAAAAAGGGTGTGTTAAGGTGAATTCAAGACCTCCAAGGCAAAATTTGTTTTGACTGGTGGGATACGTGAGGAGCACAGAGCCTTGTGTTCTGTCTGCCATGTTTTCTGCTTCTCAACTGCAAGCTGCGCAGCTGAAGTCTCTCCTTAGACCATCAGCGTGCTGTGATCTGCAGGTATGGAGCAGGTATGGAGCACCTGAGCGCTTCGCAGTACTGTGCAGGGCTGTCACTCAGACCCCATGGATGCAAAGCCACAGGGAGGTCTGGGAACCAGCATGCACTGGGTCACTCTTGCTGTGGGATGGGAACAAAAATTTGCTGTGTGTTGGTTTTCCTCTTGGGTTTAGTGTAGCCTGATGCACTTGAGTTATTCTCACTGATTTTGTCAATAATGCCAAATTCAAAATAGGTGAAGTAGTTCATCCCAATATTTTGAAATCAATGTTAAAATAACTTTGAACTCAATATTATAATAAAAACTAGAAAGTGTTGATTTTCCTTCTGCTTTCTGAACTTTCAGGGAACATTCAGTACAAGTTCTTATCAAAACTAGAAATACTATATATATAAATTAAAATACAATTAATATACATTCAAGCAATATACAAGTATGTTAAACTATATATTAAAATATAAATTTTGAAAGACATAAATATTAATATAACTCAGCAAACCTAGCAATATGCTTTTTCTAAATTACAAGACTTTTCCCCTTTACTGGTTTTTGCTGCAATGGTGCCAATTTTCTTCATGGCAGCTCAGATGGTGCTCTGTTTTGGATTTGTAACTAAAACAGTGCTGATAACACAGGGATGTTTTATTTATTGCTGAGCAGGGCATACACAGAGCCAAGGCCTTCTCTGCTCCTCACTCCACCCCACCAGTGTGTAGGCTGGAGGTGCACAAGGAGTGGGGAGGGGACACAGCTGGGACAGCTGACACCAACATATTTAAAGGATAGTCCATACCATATGACATCTCAGCAGATAAAGCTGAGGGAAGAAGGTAAGGAGAGTTGGAGTATTTGTCTTCCTAAGTAAAGTGTGATGGAGCCTTGCTTTCTTGGAAGCGGTTGAACACCCGCCTGCCCATTGGGAGTGGGGAATTTATTCCTTGTTTTGCTTAGCTTGCATGCACAGCTTTTGTTTTACCTATTAAACTGTTTCTCATGCATTGAGTTCTCAGCTTTACCCTTCCGATTCTCTCCCCGTTCCTGCTGTGGAGGAACGGGTAAGCAAGTGAGTGCAGTGTGGGGCTGTGCTGCTTACTGGGGTTAAACCATGACACTCCCAAGTCAGCTATTTCAAGAAATAAGGGATTTCAGTAAAACATGGCTGAGAAGCCCAAGACAGACAGCAGTTCTATGCAGTACAATAGCTCAGACAGTGACAGTTGAGGTTTTTGCCCTCAGCTTTTGTTATAAAACTGCCATACAAACATGGCAAGTTATATCATACAAGCCAACAGTGTGCGTAGGTAGCCAAGAAGGCCAACAGCATCCTGGCTTGTATCAGAAATAGTGTGACCAGCAGGAGTAGGGAAGAGGTTGGTCCACTGTACTCAGCTCTGATGAGGCTGCACCTCAAATACTGTGTTCAGTTTTGGGTCCCTCACTACAAGAAAGACATTGAGATGCTGGATACGGACCAAGAAGAGCAACAACAAAGCTAGTGAAGAGTCAGTAGAGTAAGTCTGATGAGGAATGGCTGAGGGAAGTGTGGATGTTTAGCCTGGAGAAGAGGAGTCTGAGGGGAGACCTTATCACTCCCTACAACTACCTGAAAGGATGTTGTAGCCAGGTGGGTGTTGGTCTCTTCTCCAAAGGAACAGGTAATAGGACAGGAGGAAATGGCCTCGAGTTGGACCAGGGGAGGTTTAGATTGGATGTTAGAAAAAATTTCTTCCCCAAAAGGTTTGTCAATCATTGGAAGAGGCTGCCCAGGGAAGTGGTTGAGTCACGATCCCTGGAGGTATTTAAAAGATGCATGGGAGTGATGCTGAGGGACACTGTTTAGCAGTGGACTTGGAAGTGTTAGGTTAAGAGGTGGACTTGATGGTCTTAAAGGTCTTTTCCAACCTAAATAATTCTGCGATTGTATGAGTAATTTGAATGCTAGGCATTCAGAAATGAAAATTCATCTTTTTAAAGCTGAGCATTTAAAAGTTAAAACTATATTCAAAGGTCCGGTGATAACTGGTGTATGCAATGATACCCACAAATTTGGTTTCAGAGTTAAAGCTTGAACTCCATAGCTTTTAATTTGCAGAAACATGCTCAGCCTCTACATATGCTACCTTGAGAGATGAAGACCCATTTGAAAAAGTCTATAAAATTGAAAAATAACTCTCATAAAAGCTAATGTGATTTATGTAAGCACATTAAGGGGAAAATACCCTGAACAGTTGGTTTAAGTGCTTAGACTTCCTAAACTTAATATTTCCATATGGTTACATTGTATTTTTAGACTTTTAGTGGCTTTGTACCCTTCTTTGTTAAATTTGAGAAACAAATCAAGGTACTGGCAAATTAAGAAATTAAGGAACAAAGATGCCTGCAATGAGTATTTGATTGTTCCCACATGAAGCAATGATTCTTTCTACAAATTCCCCTAATCCTCCAGGAAACATTATTCCAATTGTCACAGAATTGTTTGTGGGATGTTGAGAACAGATGATTATAAAAATCTCATGATATAAATAGCAGAAAAATAAGGGAACAAATGAACACCCTATTTTTTTTTCATTTTTCTTTTTTTTTTTAATGCAGGATTATATTAGCTAAGTAAAGATTAGTTTCAAAATACCAGACATGGTTTGAATTCTTACTGAAATGTTTCATGTCCCTAACACTTTAACATTTATCCCTCAGGACTTTAACTTGCTTAGCCCTTACTACCCTTGAGATGAACCATTACTAAAAATATTTGTTTTACCTCTAGCTCTCAAACTGGCTTATGTGTCATTTATTAACTAGCAGTCCCAAAAATTTTGAAAAGTATTATTTAAATCAGCACAACTCATTGCATGAACCTTCTCAAACCAATGGTAGCCCACAATATATTGATTAAAATGGATTTCTACCAAATTAAATTTAAATGCATGCAAATCACTTCTAGATCAATGTGGAAGGAGCTGCCAGAAGGTTTTTGTGGTCTTGCCTGAATTGTCAGCTCACAGGCTGCAACAGTGCGAAATTTTACAAGAAAAATCAAATTCTTTGAATGAATCTCTTCTCTACCATGGTTCATTCTTGCCTTCCCACAAAGCAAGCCATGATGTTAGCACCTGAGAAGGCAACATCATAAAAAGCCAATACAATTTGACTTCATTATCTGTATTAGATCAGTTTATAGGTAATTATGAGGTTGATGTGAGATGATACAGCAAGTGTAGGCTGAAAATTCATTCTCTGATATGGCTTGCAAGACAGAAGGGAGAGAGGGACAGGCAGGGACAGAGCACACCTGAGCCCTTCCCACAGTTTGTCAAAGAAGACCCCCAGAGGGAATAGTAGGACTTTAATGGGGAACCTCTTTCTCATTTTTCCCATCCAGAAACACACACATGTTACTATTCAGTCATGCCTGCTGTCCAGAAGAGTAAGCAATATAGAAATATAACAATCTTATTTATCACTTGAGAGCATTACAAGCAGCTATGCTTAAAATAGGGATAAGGTTTTGGGCAAAGGAACGGGTTTCCATTCAGCATTTCTCCTTCAGACCCAATAAACCACTGTGGAGGGATGGTTAACGCACCAACATTTAAACACACTTTGTATAAATTAAAGGGAACCTACCCAGATGCATGAATCTTTTGTTGCAGAGATTGTGTAATTCTTAGTCTGTCTTCAAGCAGGCAGAGAAGCAAAACCAAAAAGCATCAAGAATGGATTTGTTGCTCTCTGCTTATAACTTGACAGATGTAAGTATTTATTTAAAAATAAAACATCTGGCAGCTGTCTGGCTGGGCTAGTGGCTGAGCCTGGTATGATTAGATACAGCTGAATGGCTAATGCTAGAACACCAAGCTGGATGGAAGGAACTGAAGGTCTGTGATGCTGCAGTGGGTGTTAGTATCAGAAAAATGGAAAACAGATATGGAACAAAAAAATCAAGATAAATAGTTACATAATGTGGTCTTTTTCCAGGAGGACCACAATTATTAAGGCATTTTCTCACCAGTGTCACATGTATCTCATTAAAAAGGTACAATCAATAGAAAGTATAGACTGTGGGCAACATATATACTGAAATCCAGCTATATCTCCTTAACCAGATTTCCAGTGAACTGCCGCTGTGTTTGTTCCCAGCATTTAAGAGTGAGGCCTCCTCATACATCGACATTAAAGTGGTGCATCTTTTGGAGATGCTGCAAAGTCTCATCAAGGTGACATGCAGAGGAAAAAGCCAATGAATTGATTCAGCGCTGGGAAAATTACTTAGCCAGAAAGTCAGATTCATGCAGAAACAGAGAAGTCTATAATGCAGGCAGTGACATGAGATGTAGTCAGCATGGGTTTCCTTGATTGTCACTAGATAGAAACAGGAATGCTGAAAGAGACATTTATCTAGTCTGTTTTAAATTTGCACTTTAACATGAGATGAACTTCACCCTGGAAGGGCTCATTTTGTCTGCGCTGATTCCAAAGGGATGGCAACTAGTGCCTTATAGCCATCTGTTGGGTAGAAGTTCACATCTGGTCAGCTATATCCTACATGAGAGATTGAAAAAAGCTCAATCTACTTAATTCATCAGAAACAGATCACAGTGCTAACTTGATTATAGCATGGAGGACCTTCAAACAAAGATAATTCTGTTTCCAGTGTGCATTGTTCTCCAGCAGAGAGGAGAGAGAATTAACAGCTGCAGGCTGTAGGCATGTTAACACTTGCAAAGAAAATACAAAGTGAGGGTTTTTTTGAGTGGAACAAACTGTTGCCAAGCAGTTGCAAGAGAAGAGGTGGCTTCTTGGTCTCTGGGAACCTCTAATGTATTTCTGAAACAGCTGTTCAGACCAATGCTCCTAAATAAAGGCTAACTGAATAAACTTGAGGTCTGTGTTGCTCCAGAAATCAGATCAAATCACTTGTCCAGATCTTAAAGCTGATCACTGACTTCAAATTATGTTAAAGTTTGCATACTTTTCTATACCTAATAGTCCACATTCTCAGGTAAAATAAATACAGAAACACAAAAGTACAGGGAGAAAGAAGGTTATTTTGTTTGTTAAAATAGATAGCTAGTCTTTTTTCATCATAACTATATTCTACACAGTCATGGGAAAGATCACAAGAATTTGGTTTGTGTAGATAGGAACAATTTTACAAGAAAAATGGGACAGTTCTTTTGAGCTGCTGCCCCTGGAAGCAACAGTTCTTCAATCTTATACTTCCTTCAAGTGACAAATGGAGACTAGAGAGACTGAGTTTGTTCAGCCCCTTTCAGGTTATACCAGTGTCCATAACCTTCTAGTTTCTGAGATAAGTATTTGCCTGGAGCTCTGCATTTCAGGCTCCAGTCAGATCTTAGAGAATTCAGTAGGACATGTTCTACTGCCTCATGAACTGCTGCCAACTGACTCTTCTGACTCCTTTGTGGAGCAGACAGTGCATGATAGAGGCAGCTAGCAGGTTATGTATGGATCACAGTCTGTCTTTGTGTCTTTATCTGTATGGTTTCCTGCTTTGTCTTCCTGTCTCTAAAGCAAGAAATAATTTTGGTTAAAGCTGCATCTCTCTTCTCAGTGGCCAGAGACTTAAGAGCATCCCAGAAAGATGTTATTTCAACTCCTAATGCAACTGCTTTTCAGGGAGGAGTGGGTGGGGTATTAGCCAGTTGCAGTAGGTGATGTGTGATTGTACTAAATAGGTCGTTGATCCATGATGGGGGCTGCTAGGAATGGTGACAGTGTAAATTATACAGATATCACCCAATGATGGCAATACACAGGCTTTAATACAGTCTAAAGAAGTGAATTGGAACAACAGAGAAACAGCATTTTGTGTGCATTAGGATAGGTGTATTTCTGAAGTAAATAGAGGTAGGATATATGTAACACCCCAGTGTTTCATTTCTTCAACAGCTGTATATTTTCAGCTCCTAGCCCATGATCTATGTTCCTATGACATGTGCTTTACACAGGGTTAATACTTGCATGAAACTTTTAATGGTGTGAATAGTAGAAGAAAGGAAAAACAGAATGGCAGTTGTATAGAATAAAAGGTGAAGGTTGATCCCTGGATGATGTAAATCATCACAGATCTATGGAAGGCACAAAAAAGCTGATTTAAACTATCTGAGGATGGAGCCCTTGTGTCTGAAGTTATTGATAGATCAATTTTCAATGCTCAGGAACACTGTGTGGGAGACTTCTCAACCAAGGAAAAATAGTAGAAGATGGGGACAATTGCAAAGCCTTGAAGCCTTGTATGAATTCATGAAGCTTACTTTGAAACATATCCTATCTAATTAACAGTGATGAAACTGGAATGTCTGCCTGTGTCACAGCAGGTTTTTCACTCTCTGTATCTTGATCAAAACTTATTTTGACTTCTCAAACTACTCAAAGTACAATTCAAGTAAGGAAAAAGATTAAAAGTACACTTGATGACACAAACTAGCAGTAGCAGAGGAAACCAGAACAGTAGCACATCTTATGCTGTGAAAACACTACTGTGCTGTAGCAGCTAGCTTCTTTTTTTTCATTTTGTTTTTAAATGAAACATCCCTTCTCCACCCAACAGCAAACCTTTAGAAACTGTATTTTGGAACAATTTATCTGTGGGAAACTTTTATGATGCATAGTACATAACTGATTGTTTAAACATAATAGCAGATCTCAATAGCACTTCCCATGACAATCCTTCTTTGGGCTGGTTATAACCTCAGTGTTCTCATAGGAGCAAACCAGGCATCCCCTTGCCCAGTAGGGATATTAAGAACGGGTCTTGGATGGTGGCCTTTGCTAGAGCCAGCAGAATCTTTGCAAATCTCTTTAATGTCTTCATTCCTTACTCCATTTAGGGCAATATAATCTGTGTCACCTGCTAGAAACACAGAATTGTAGGGGTTGGAAGGGATCTCAAGAGATCATCGAGTCCAAGCCCCAAAATTTGAAAAGAAATTTTTATCTTTAAGCATGTACAACATCAAGCTACACTTTTTATTTAAGGAGATGTAGGGTCTACTTCTTTAAAGACAAGTTGTTTTCTCATACATGAAGCATATAAAATATTCTCCAGAACTGTATCGAGCCCCATATGTAAACATTGGAGAATTTGTTCTCCCTTCTCCTCTGGACACTTTCTTGTATCTTTTTGTATTTCTGCATGATAGTAATATTATTTTAATTTACAGCTTGAATAAATCCACACGCAGCTGATATTCATCCTCCTTTAGCTGCTATACATTTCCCTCTTCCCTGACATTTAATTCCCAATCAATTGACAGCAATCGGATTCCCCCTCAGCTTTCATTTTGCAATGCTGAGCAAATCTTATTTGCCCATTTTAAGGCTTCATTCTGCTGGCAGCTTAGAGTCTTGATTACCCCAATATTTTCCCATGTGGTGGGGTTGGACTTGGCTGGATGCCAGATGCCCACCCAGCTGCTTTATCACTCCACTCCTCAGCAGGACACTGGGGAGAGAAACTCATGGGTCAAGATAAAGGCGGTTTAATACAGCAAAAGGCTGTGCATGGAAGCAAAGAAAAACATATGGTTTATTCTCTACTTCCTATGAACAGGTGATGTCCAGCCACTTCCCAGGAAGCAGGGCTTCAGTATGCATAGCGGTTGCTCCAGAAGACAAATGTCATAAATAATGAATTCTCCCTTGCCCTCCTTCTCTGTTCTCTCAGCTTTTACTGCTGAGAAGACACCACATGGTATGGAATATCCCTTTGGTCAGTTTGGGTCAGCTGTCCTAGCTTTGTGCCCTCCCAAGATCTTGCTCACCCCCAGCCTCCCGGTGAGGGAAAAATATTGGAGAGATAGACCTGATGTGTTCCGGCTCTGCTCAGCAGTAGCTGATACACCACTGTGTTAGCAACACCTTTCTGGATACCTATATGAGGGTGCTGTGGGGAAAATTAACTCCACCTCAGCCAGACCCAGTGCACCCCTCCTTAATTAGAAGCAAGTAAAGAATTCTCATCTCAAGGCAGGTGGTTACATCCACAGTGAGATTCTCTTCACTTATGTTGGTCTAAATCATGGATTGAGAGCAGCCCTGAGAAGGACCTGGGGGGTGTTGATTGTTGAAAACTCAACATGAGCCAGCAATGCACACTTGCAGCCCAGAAAGTCAAATGTATCCTGGGCTGCATCAAAAATAGTGTGACCAGCAGGTGAAGAGAGGTGGTTCACACCCTCTACTCTGCTCTGGTGAGACACCACCTGGAATATTACATCCAGCTCTGTGGTCCCTAGGACAAGAAAGATTTTGAGCTGCTGGATCAAGTCCAGAGAAGGGCCACAAAGATGACTAGAGGGCTGAAGCACTGCTCCAATGAAGGAAGGTTGAAACAGTTGGCCTTGTTTAGCCTGAGGATGGCTCCAGGGAGACCTTATTGTTGCCTTCCGGTACCTGAGGAGGCCTATGGGAAAGCTGGAGAGGATCTGTTTGCAAGGACATGGAGTGATAGGACAAGGGGCAATGGCCTTAAACTGGAAGAGGGTAGATTTAGATACTAGGAGGAAATTCTTCCCTGTGAAGGTGGTGAAGCACTGAAACAGGCTGTCCAGAGAAGCAGTGGTTGCCCTCACTCTGGTGTCTTCAAGGCCAGGTTGAATGGGGCTTTGGGCAACCTGTTCTAGTGGAGGATGTACCTGCCCACAGCAGAGGGTTGGAACTAGGTGATCTTCCATACCCCTTACAATTGAAACCATCCTATGGTTCTAAAGTGAACCTCGACAACTCCCTCAAATTTGCCAAGTGCTGTCCAGCTTTGAAGCAGGTAAACCCCCAGCCCAAGAGCTGTGCTTTAGCTGGGTGCTTTGTCTTCCTGGGTGACGGGCTTATCTATTAGTTTGACTTGGATGAGAAGACACCTTTCTGCCTCTATGATATCATGGAGATATGCTATGCAGCATCTGAAACTACATTGGACATGCAACTTGCACTATGGCAAGAGGAGAGACCCATTACTGCACCCAGGCTGCATGTAGAGCCTTGTAGATGAGTTGAGCTGCTGCACTGGTTAATCTTTTAGATAAAGAATCAAAGGTTCTGTCTGTAATTTTTAATAGTTCATGCTCAGCACACATGCATTTTGGACTATCAGTTTTGTTCACCCTTATCTTCCAAGTAAGCAGCCAAATGGTGTGAGTAGCACCATTTCATCTGCTTAATCAAAGATCATGCAAATAAAATCTACTACACCAATCTTTCCCTGAGAATCACTTCGTGTCTCAAATAAATTTATAAATTAATCTTTTTTGATCTCTCTCTCTGGTAAACACAGGTTTGCCTTTTATCCATCTTTAGATTTTAATTTTTCTTTCCAAATTTACACTAAGAAATCACACTGCATTAATCTTGAATTAATTTTTCTCTGTTTTCCTAATAACTTTTTTTTTTTGTTAGATGTAGGCTGTGTTCAGAGTGTAGCACCTGTCTGGTTTATAGAAAGACCATTTTCAAGTCTTTGAAGTCATTTGTCCATCTCTTATCTCTATTTATTTAAACAATTCCTTAGTTTACCCAACTTTGCTATTCTGAAATCAGGGAACTGTAGCTATAGTCTTGCTTTTTGTTTATCTCACTATGGATCCTGAGTGGAAAAATGTCATAATCAGTTACTCTAAAGCCATTTTTGATTATAAGCCCTTCTCTTACCAGGAGTTTAACACCAGATCTAAAGCAGCATTCCAGCTGACTTTGCACTGCTTTCATGAAGAATTCTGCTAGCTTTTGCACACAGAAATATTGTGACCTAAGTATTTTTCAGTCTACATCTGGGAAATTTATTTCCAGGCCTATTTTTTTTTCCTTTCATAACCTCTCAGATAATCTGTCCTACACCAAGTCCTAAACTGTGGGTTAACGACAGATCTTTAGCATTACCTCAGCACAGCTGCTCACCATCCTTTCCTGAAGGAACTCAGTCCACACCATTTATTCCTGCCCATCCAGTCCCAGCAGCTCATAAGTACTGCACAATATTATTTTAGCTTTTATATCTGGCAAGAAAGAAAGCTTTTTTCTCCCTATCTAGTTTATATGGCTCTTTTACCATTCAACATAAATGGCTTTCCCCACAAAATTAAGCAATGTGGCTAATATCAACCAGGTGTGATTTATTGCTTTACTCATCATTTTCCCAGGGAATAACGTCCAAATGCAATGAGTATTTTGTTTTGTTAGTATGTTTAACCTGACGTAGGTTGTACAGCCCTTGGTATGTGTGAGATGTCCTTTGAGAAAACAAAACATTTATCTTGAAAACTGCATGGTGGCACAGCTTGCATGATTCTTTGACATTCAAAAGAGATGAAACGGTTAGCTGGTGCTGATCAGACAAGCACATAAGCCCGACTTTGAAAAGGTTCTTCTGTGTTGCTATATTTATTTTGTTTGAGCCGCAGAAAAATGCATTCTTGTCAAAATGTTTCTTTAACAGGATTTGCTTGCCATTCTTCTTGTGGGCTGGAGACTCAAACACACGCCTAATAGACACTTCAGCCTAATCAACAACATTTATTTTCTGTGCTAAAGTCTAATTTCACCTTCAAGTTTGACTATCTTGGGGGACAGCTGAAATGCAATAAAATGAAATGAAATAAAATGAAATGTTTGGGGTTTGCGTGGTAAGGTTTTAGTAGCAGGGGTGTTGCAGGGGTGGCTTCTGTGAGAGGATGCTTCCCCCCATGTCTGACACTGACCACACACCCCCATTTTCTATCCCCATGTGCTGTTTACAGGGACGAGGTAGAGAAATCAGGGAAGAAGAGAGGGTTGGGTGAGGTGTTTTAAGATCTGGGTTTATTTCCCATTATCCTACCCTATTTTAATTGAGTAACAAATTAGATTTATTTTTCTTGTTGAGACTTCTTTCTAGTGACTGAGTGAGCTTTCCCTGTCCTTATCTCAACCCATAAGCCTTTTGTTATATTTTCTCTTCCTTGTCCAGTTGATGAGGGGAGTGACAGAGCAGCTTTGGTGGGCACCTGGCCTCCAGCCAGGGTCAACTCACCACACTTTGAAATCAGTTAATGCACACAGTCAAATCCGTGCTTGTGAAAAGCTGAAGATCTTCAGGTTAATTGTCTGGGAATAGATGGTACTCAAGTCGCTATGGGATCAAGATGCACAAAGGTAAATCAGGTGACTTATATGGTTGTGACATCACAGGTGATGCTTGAATTGCCAGAAGAGTCATTTATTTGGGGGAGATTAAACATAGTACATGTGCATGAAACATCTAAAAATTACACCAAATCTCTTTTCCACATAGTTATTTATTTTTATCCTCATTTTATGTGCTTCTGTGATTTGTTTGTTCTGCGAGAAATTATTGATGGCTGATTGGTCTGGTTCAAAGGGAGCAGGGCTGGAGATTGTAATGGAAATACCTCTAAATTGTTGTAATTCGGCATTTGAATTGCATGTTTCAGGGAAGTACTGTAGCAGGAACCCTTTGTTGTTAGCTCAGCTAGGGGCAAGAGGAGGCCCAAGAGAACCAGCCATGGAGATCGTAATAGAAATACATTTATATTGTTGTAACCCTTGATTTGAGTTGTTTGTTATGGGAAGTCAGGTAGCAGGAACCACCTGAAACAAGGGAGGACATGCCCAATAGTGCAAGTGGAGCAGTGACCCAACCTGAGCTGGCGATGGTGCCAAATAACTCTATGCAATATACTACCTCTCCTTGTCCTGAGTCATGACTCTCACTGATGGTGCCCAGAGTCATAGGCTAAATTAACTCAGTGGATATTTATGGACATTTTGAAGGCATTTCACAGGAGTGGTCCATAGACTAAGGGAATGATATGGTGGGGGTGGTGAGGGTTAATGAGGTTATGTTGGATAGTATAGTACCCAAGCATGATGTAACTAGTATGGAATAAGGGGTAGATAATGTGCTGGTTTGGGCTGGGATAGTGTTATATTTCTTCATAGCAGCTGGTAAAGTGCTCTGTTTTGGATCTCTGCTAAAAAAAGCCTTGATAACACAGGGAAGTTTGTGTTACTGCTGAGTAGTGCTTACATAGAGTCAAGGCCAAGAACACCAAACTGAACAAGAAAACAATCTATCAGTTATGGCAATGTCAATTGCCATCAGATAGCTTCATAAAGTTTGTTCTTACTTTGCATAATTCACTAGTTTCTGAAGTTCTGTAAAATAAGAGCAGTGTCTCTTACACATTCAAATGGAGAGAACATTTACCTCTTCAGTGGAGATACAATATATGTAAACCATTTGCCTCTCTTATCAAACAGAATAAGCAAATTGTGTAGAGTCCATTTGCAGTCAACACTCTTCATAGTTATGAAGTTTCATTTGTAGTATTTAATCCTTTTCTTGGCTCTTCATACCAATCAACATGTCTGTAAAATACATAAAATCATAGGAACATTAAATCCTAGAATGCGTTAGGTTGGAAAGGACCCTTAGAGTTCATCTAGTCCAATCTCCTGAAGTAAGCAGGGACATCTTCACTAGATCAGGTTGCTCAGAGCCCCATCAAGCTTGATTTTGAATATCTCCAGGGATGGAGCTTCCACTACATCTCTGGGCAACCTGTTCCAGTGATCCACCACCCTCATATTGGAGAACTTTTTTCTAACATCCAACTTAAATCTACCCTTTTCAAGTTTAAAACCATTATGCTTCATCCTATTGCTACATGTCCTTGTGAACAGTTCCTCCCCAGCTTTCTTATAGGCACCTTTCAGGTATTCAAGGCTACTATAAGGTTCCCCCCAAAGCCTTTTCTTCTCCAAACTGAACAAGCCCAACTCTCTCAGCCTATTGATAGGCTCTCCTTGATTGGGTGGTCTGTAGTAGACACCATGCACAAGGCTTCCCTTGTTGTGATCCTTAATTCCTCCCCATAAGCTTTCAACCTGCTCATGACTATTTTTTAGGGACATCTCTTCACATTCTATCCATTTCTTAAGATAGAGGGCAACACCTCCACACCTCCTTTCTCATCTGTCCCTTCTGAACAGTTCGTAGCCTTCAATAGCCACGCTCCAGTCATTGGATTTATCCCACCAAGTTTCAGTAATGGTCATTATGTCATAGCTTTCTAGTAGCATGGTTTGCTACTGTTTGTTGCACATGCTGCGTGCATTTGTGTACAAGAACTTCAGCTGGACCGGTGACTGTGATCCCTTTGTTCCCCCAAGGCAATCCATGGAAACTTCCCTGTTGTCTCTTATTACATCAGGAGCTTCTGGCTTCTTTCTGTAAAACTTAGCCTGTGCCCACTGCATGCCTCAGTGGGGGTCCTTACTATCATCCCATCTCTCCAACCCTGGCATGTCATCCTGCTGGTTGTCACTGACAGTCCTAATATTATCTCCCTCCCACTTCATATCTAGTTTAAAGCCCTGTCAATACGCCCTTCAATCGTTTAGGCCAAGACTCCCTTCCTTCTTTGAGAAATGTGTCTCCCACTGGATGCCAGCATACCTGGTGCCATAGAGGTTATCCCATTATGAAAAAAAACCAAAACTGTTGTGATGTCACCAGCCACATAGCCACGGATTTATAGCTTGTATCCTATTCCTGTCAGTGCTTGCCACTGAAGGACAGAAGAAAAAACAACCTGTGCCCCAGAGTATCTCACTAGCAGTCCCAAAGCCCTAAAGTCTCTCTTGATTGCTTGCAGACTACATGTTGTGGCTTCCTCACCACCCACCTGGAAAATCAGTAATGGATAATAGTCTGTGGACATTTCCAAGCTGCAGAGTTTCCATGTGATGTCCTTAATCCAGGCTCCAGAGAGACAGCAGACCTCCCTGTGAGGAGGGTTAACTCGGCATATCGGACTCTCTGTTCACAGAATGGGGTCACCTACAACAATAACCCTTCTTCTTCATGGATGTGGTTGTGATGCAGGAGGTAGGCCTTTCTGACTCCAGAGAGACCACTCTGACACAGATTGCCCATCATCCATATCCTCATCTGACAGCCCCAGAGGACATGGATGATAATAAACATGGATGATTAGCTACATAAAAATATGTGGACTTACCACTAAATCACTTTGTAAAGGGTTCCACGTACATGGAACTTGGTCCTGGATAGCGACAGAACTAGCAAGGTCAGTCATCACTCCCACTATGACAACTGTGACAGCAATCACCCAAAGACATTCTGCCCTGTGCCAAGAGCGGTCCCCTTCCACAGAACTAGTGGGGAGAACTGGGGATGGGACATTAGTTTGCCACACTGCTGGATCCTCTCCCTTTTGCTCCTGTTGGGAGCACACTGAAGTGGTGGTGCTTAGCACATCTTCTAGAGCAAGCCAAACATTTCTGAATGACAATTTATTTACACAGGGAAGAAGAAATAGCTTCTTGGCAAGTGCATACACACCAAATGCTGATTTTCTATTTTAGCTTCTTCTTGGCCTAGACACAATGGCAATTGGCTTGTTTGAAAGATGACAGATTACCTACTGAAGGGAGAGCAAATGAGGGAAGGGCAAACACAAGCCCAAATCTGTACTCTCCCAGTGCAGTGCCTAACCTTACGTCTCGCTGAAATACTTGAAATTGGTTTGGCATTCAAAGAGCTTTTAAAATAATCAAAATTATTTCTTTTTATTTGCAAACCTGGCATAACTATAGAATAGAAATGAAAAGCTGGCCAGCCCAGAAAAATGAGGAAAAGTGTGGAAAACAGTCTGTAAGGCTGAAACCCAGTCTGATTTTGAGCAGACACAGAGTAGGTGCCTTTGCAGTTGCAAGGAGTTGGGAAGGGACAAGAAATGAAATCCATAAAGGGTGAATCACTGGTTGTTTACCAGCAGTTATCATTGCCTATTAAAACTGTCAATAGTCACTGAGGTGCTGTTCCTAATACTACTTTGTTTAGGAATTTAACAGGAGACTGATGAAAAATCAAAAAAAACCCCTCCAGTCCACCTTCAAAAAATGGCCAAAATCCAACATGTGAGCATCAGAGTCTCACGTCTCCTTCCTCGACACCAGGTGAGTTCAGCCCCTTCGTAGCTTTAAGGTTAAAAAAATTACAGCTTCTCTGTCTCTACCTTGGGATGAGGCTTTCTGGGATGGGAGAAACACAGTTCTGCCTGCATCTGTTTTCCCGGTGTGTGTAAGAGGAAAAGGTGGTGAGATTGCTCCATTCCTCCTCTTTTCTGATCAGTGCCAGTGATAATGATTTCCTTGTTATGGCTTGTAGACTCCAGCACGCCGCTGTGTCGATGCACAGGAGGGCTCAAATCTGAGTCTTAAATAAAAAAGGGTTTTGGTTCCAGCACAGCATGTTTGTAAAATATCTACTGACAAGACAAAAAAAAAAATGTTCTACATGGCCTGTGAAACATATGTTAAAACTTCTGCATCATAGACCAGCTTTAAATTATTCATTTTTAATTCCTTCAGCCTTGAAGGGCCTTTAAACTTTGACTATGAGGAACAATTCAACCACTGAGTGAAGAGCTGTAACAACAAAATACTGGCTACTTAAAAATATAGAGAAAATTGCTTTACTTAGACAGAGTTTCTGAATTTTAAAATATGAATAAAGGGCTGGATCCCTACTTGGTGAAAGCTGATACAGCTCCTTTGATGCCTGCATAGCTATTCCCCATCAGCAGCTGAAAGCCCTGGCCCAGAGTTTAGAATAGATACCGTTTTTCTACATAAGAAGACAAGTGAGATTTGCATGGTTAGTTCAAACTATTTCATATTCACTGAGCTGTTGAGGAAATACTGTCTGTGAAACAAATCCTGGATTCTTTCCCAAAAACCATCTAAATGACACTTGCTAGGGAAATGCTACAGCATAAAGGGGAGCAGATCCAACCCTCCAGGTTGGACCCTCCTGTAATTACCATGGCATTATCAGAGAGCTCTCGATACCTGTATGCTCATTGGGGTGCATCGGTGAAGTTGAGAGCATCCAAAGGAGTTAACTGAGTGTAGCACTAGTATAATGAAGAGAAATAGGCTCCACACTTGCTGTTTGAGGAGGGTTTGGTCTTGTTGTCTGTTCCTGGCTCAGCCAAGCACTTGCAGAGACCTGAGCAACTTCTGCTCCAATTGTATTACTGCGTCACAGAATCACAGCATGGTTGGGGTTGGAAGGGATCTATGAAGATCACCTAGTCCAGCCCCCCTGCCAGAGCAGGATCACCTAGAGCAGGTTGCACAGGATTGCATCCAGACAGGTCTTGAACACCTCCAGAGAAGGAGGCTCCACAAACTCTCTGGGCAGCCTGTCCCAGTGCTCTGTCACTCTCAAAGTGAAAAATTCTTTTCTCATATTAAGATGGAACTTCCTGTGTTTCAGTTTGCGCCCGTTGACCCTTGTCATGTCACTAGGTACCACTGAGAAGTGTCTGGCTCCATCCTCTAGTTATTCAACCTTTAGAAATGTCTAAGTATTGATGAGATCCACTGTCAGTCTTCTCCAGGCTAAACAGCCCCAGCGCTCTCAGCCTTTCCTCACACAAGAGATGTTCCAGTCCCCTAATCATCCTTGTAACCCTCCACTGGACTCTCTCCAGTAGCTCCCTGTCTTGAACTGATGAGCCCAGAACTGGACACAGTACTCCAGACGTGGCCTCACCAGAGCAGAGGAGAAGGATAACATTTGACCAGCTGGTCACACAGTTCTTAATGAATCCCAGGATACCATGGACCTTCTTGTCCATGAGAGCACACTGCTGGTTCATGGAAAGCTTATACACCAGGGCGTCCAGGTCTTTCTCTGCAGAACTGCTTCCCAGAAGGTCAGCCCTTAGCAATGGTGCCTGAGGTTTTTCCTACCTCGGTGCAGGACCCTACACTTGCTCTAGTTGAACTTCATCAGGTTCCTCTCAACCCAATTCTCCAGCTTGACCAGACTTCACTGAATGTCTGCACATCCTTCTGGTGTGTCAGCCACTTCTCCCAGCTTAGTATCATCAGCAGGTGTTACAACTTTTTGAGGCATCCCCAGGGCAGGCTCCACTAGACCAGGTTGCCCAAAGCCCCATCCAGCCTGGCCTTGAACACTGCCAGGGAGGTGGCAGCCACAAGTCGGTGCAACATGTTCCAGTGTCATCTTGATTATCATTCATTAGGACACTCTTGACTAAAGGGTGCTTTCCCTGATACAGTCTACACACTAGTAGCCTTTTAGATACTGTATGATGAAAATCACCTGCTTTACTAGAATCAGCCTTTTTTCTGTCTTAAACTCATGGATAGATCAGGTGTGGACAACAGGTAGTGAAATGCAGACTGCTTAGACTTTTCCTTCCCCAGGCACTGTTTCTTTTACAGAGTATTCTTTGGGGCCCTCATCATCCCCTCACTCCCTTCACCACCTCCGAAAAGTACTTAGGAGAGGTCTCCAGATCTGGTGCACAGGCTTTCACTGGTGAGCTGTTCCCCAGCGGTTCTGTCATAAACAGACCCACTCACCCACAAACATCTGCAAGGAAATGAAGCAGCAAATTCAATCAATTAGCCTGAGGTTGTTACGCGAGTATCAGGATGGGAGGGTTACAGAAACTGTCACAGGTGATCAAACCCAGGGCTCCTCAAGGGCTTTATCCCACCTCCAACAAGGTGCAAAGGAGCTCCAGGAAAAAAGGAGTGAGGACCTATTTAATACAGTCGTGTTGCCCCTAGTCCCCCTGTCTGACTGTCTGTGTGTCCTATTCCAGTAATTCCTAGTGTTGCCACGTCCCTTGTATCAAGCCTAGATGTTTTTACCTTCATTACTTTAAATACAATCCCGTACAAGCCCTGTTTCTGAGAGACATAATACTATGCTGCTCCGCAGTATCCAGGGGCAGGATTCAGCGGTGGGGTGAGTCCCTGGAAGGTTTTGTACAGGCTTGTGGTCCTAAGCAGAGAGCTCAGCCTGTCGCAGGTGCTCACACCCAAATGCAAATGCCTGCACAGCGCGGTACACGCTATGACACCGGTCTAAATTAACACCTAAGCTTTTACTAATATAACTCTATGGAAACAAGCTGGGTGATGATTGATGACTTACAGCTCCTACGTAGCTTGTTACAGTTTCCAGTGGAAGTGTGTGTTGCGCTGGGTGCAATAAACCAGCAACCCTGGCAGTTTCACCTGGTAGATAATAACCCACAACCCTACAAACTCTGCAAAAGGAGTTACGCACCGGCTGTCCACTGTCAAGGAACATGTTTTCCAGAGCTCAGAAATACATTATCTCCTGTGATAATTCCCTGGGCATTGCATGTTACGTTGCCACCGGGGAGATAAAAGACTGGAGATCCCATGTGCTTCTTCAGAGCTGCTGTAACCTTCCCACTCCTCTTGGCTCCGGTCTTTACACACCAGCACCAAAAAAAGCCAGCATTGTGTTGTTGAATAGTTTTAGCAGGCACTTTATCAGTTGAATTTGTCTGCCTGGCGTATTCTTTAATGATACTGTGTTCTTTTTAATTCTACAGCTTTTTTATTATAGTCACCTTAAAGATGCCTGGTGCTGGACAGAAAGCAGATAGTATTTACTACGTGCTATCTCTTTGTTATTGTTAACGTGCTCTCCTCTGGGAAGCACCGAATTTCTCGCCACTTTCCCTGCCGTGCCCACCTCTGGGCTCCGCACAGCCCCACGCCAGGCACAGGGCTTTGGGTGGGGAGGGGGGGAGCACACAGGTATTGCTGCGTGCTGCCCCTGGAGAGACGTCACGTTGGGAGCAGGGATTTCATCCCGGCGCAGCTCAGGGGGAAGTTTGCGTTGGCGGCCGTGACATCCCCTCTCTCCCCCCTTTTCCTCTCCCGCCCCCGGGGACGGCCGTAGCACAGACGGGCGCAACGCGCACCGCGCAGCGCCCGCGGGCGCGCAGCCCAGCGTAGCGGCCCGGGGCGGGTGGAAGCGACGGGGGGGGAAGGAGGGGAAAGGGGGGGGCGGCACGGCACCGCCCTGCCCGGCTTCGAGGAGGAGCCGGAGGGGGCCCCCGGCGCCGTCCACGTGGCTGGGGGCGCGCTATATGAGCGGGCAGGAAGCCCTGCCGGGGAGGGAAGGGGAGGGACGGGGCGCCCGGAGAGGCTCCACGGGCAGCGCAGACAGACAGACAGACGGGCGGAGAGGCAGCAGCGGCAGGCAGCAGCAGCGGCGGTCGTATTTCCCTGCCTATGGGGCTTGGTCGCCCGCCGGTCCTCCGCGCTCCTCCGTGAGTACCGCGGAACCCCCCTCCGCCTCCTCCCTCCTCCTCCTCCGCCTTCCTCCAGGCTTACCTGTAAATCCTCCCGTCCTCCCTACTGCAAAAGGCACGGCGGGAGCCTCCCCTCCCAGCTCTTCATTCGGCTCTTAAGTCGGGTTTTAAAAATTATTATTATTTTTTAGAAACAGGGGGTGGCCCCGGCGCTGGCGGATCTTGTAGCATCCTCCGGCGGGTGCCCCGGCACTCCGGAGAGGGAGAAGCTTCTCCTTATCCAGCCGGGATTTCCCCGGTGGCGGGGGGTGGGGGGAGCGGACAGAGGTGGGCTCCGGAGCAAGGCGCACCTTGGGGTGATGCCCGTGCGGTACCGTGCTCTCGGTTCGGGAGTGGGGAGGGGGAGAATCGCGGCAGCGGGCAGTCGCGGCGGGGGGCAGACGCCCCCCGGAGGCTGCCCCACGGCGTCCTCCGGCCCATAGGGGACCGGACCTGCCCCGTGCCCAGCATGACGGGACCGCTTTGCTGTGGGTTGGGCGATGGAAGGCGGGGAGCAGCAGGAAGGAGCAGGCTGGCGTGGTCCTGCAGCCAGATTATGATCTTTTCCTTTTTAGTGTGTTTATTTTTCTCCCTCCTCCCCTTGTGTGGATCGTGCGGTGCGAGAGGAAAGCCAGTACTGCTCTGTTAGAGGGCAATAAAGCAGACTAGCTGTCTTAGGTACCAGCTCGCACATCTCTGCTTGCAAAATTAATTTCCAGTGGAGTATAAATAACTAATCTTCGAGGTCAGCAGTTTGGTTGTTAGGTATGGTTTTTCTTGTACTTGATACATTTATCCCTATAGCAAACGTGCATCCCAGGTCCTTACTGTGACTGATTTTAGTTTTGGCATAAGTGAAAACAAAACAGAAAATAAAAAGATGCATATTTACTCATTTGAGACACACAAGGTTTTGCAACTCTTTGTAACGGTTGGGCTTGTATGTATCCGATACACTGAAATA
The DNA here is from genome assembly GCA_022605575.1 of Laterallus jamaicensis coturniculus. Taxonomy (NCBI): domain Eukaryota; kingdom Metazoa; phylum Chordata; class Aves; order Gruiformes; family Rallidae; genus Laterallus; species Laterallus jamaicensis. The sequence continues at coordinate 85,203,014 of JAKCOX010000002.1, read as the reverse complement.
ACTCATTCATATAATTATAAGCCTGAGTTATATATTTTCCTGCTGGGCACACATGTTAAAGGAAAAACCTCCCTAATTATGGATCTTTCAGAGAGATTGGAAGGGTGACAAAGCCCTTGTAATCTTTTGGGTCAATTTTCATAAGCTCCAAAAGCTCCCTTTGAAAAGGAAATTAAATTTCAGTGTGGAAAAGAGACAGGAAATTCAAGGATATAAAAAAAGAGAGTCCCTATTCTACTTTGATCCTGTCCTCAGGAGTTCATTTACGTGTGTGCTCTTCAGTGACACAAGTTCAAACGAAGAGTTGCCTTTAACTGGAGTCTTCCTGCCTCTTGGCAGTCCTGAAGATACTCAATTAGCAGCACACTCCTCCTGTATATTATTTACATGGCTTTAGCTGGAGGGGTGGCTCTGTGGGAAGCATCTGCTTTGAAATATTTGGATTGCTACAACATCCATAGCGTCCCATGCCATCCATGCCAGCCGGTGCCTTCTGCAGCTGATACATTCACCCCTCCTCAGTTTTTCTGGCTCGATCCAAAGCCGGTGGTGCTCTACCCACTGTTTGTTAATGTCTTGACAGAGCTGCTCCAGTGCCTAAAGTTGAGGTTAGCCCTGGGTCCTTTTGGCAGTGGCACAATGGCTATCTGCAGGGCACGGCTGCGCTTGAGGTCCTTTCTGGGCTCATCTGGGAGCCTGATAGTTTTTAATCTGTTTGAACACATTTGGTTGGTGGCTGAGGGTGAAGGAGGCAATAGTTGGATGTGAACAAAAAAAAAAGCATTTGTTTATAAGTTAAAGGTACCTGTTTTCTTAATTATCCTGGAAACAGCAAAACCCTGGCGTACATCTATGGTGAACTTGGCGCTCTGTTCCTCTGCCAATTTTTCACTTCATTTACTCTTATTTTGGTGCTGCTGTCGGATAACATTTCAGCTGCAGCAGGTTTAAATCCTGTGCCTCCAGAAAGACAACGTCCTGCCCTACAATCCTGCCAAACAAGCTTTAAAACTACCCATGTTTTTTTAAAGCACGCCTCTGTCTCATGTACGTTTATTTTACCTTTCTGCTAGCAGCATGTAAAAGTGTAGTCTCTGAAAGAGCAAAAGAAGAGAAAAATCCAATTTCCCATTCTTTTGGCTCTCTCAGTCTGATTGTGTGGTGGAGACAGCAAGATGCCCTCCACGTATGATTTTTTTCACACATCCTGGCCAGAAAGAAACTTGCAGCCTTGTTTGCAGCGTTTTTTCCAAACTTGATGATATTAATAGTGGTGATGGCATCTCACATGAGGCAGATAGCTTTTAAAAGTAAATAGAATTTTATATGAGGCTTTGTATCTGGTTATCGGCTTGCTTTTTTGTTTATGTAAAACTGGGAGTAATTTGAGGGGAAAATTAACGGTCATACAGATGGCAGTTCCATCTTCTAGATTATAACAACATCTTTTAAGCCAAGTGCATCGCCGCTGTTAAATGACAGCAGTAATACGTTTTTATTAAGAGCTGCTTTTAGAAGTGTTTTCAAAAGTGGGGTGAAGCCGAAGCGTGCCTTAAAAAGCAAAGGAGTAAGAGTAAATCCAGCTCCGTAGTAAATTTAAAGTGCTGTTAATCCCACCACCTGGTGGAGCTTTTCATGGCACCAGCTGAGGGAACTCTGCATAAGGATGCTTTTTTTTTGTCTTGCTTAAGCACTGTCAGACACTACATGCGAAATTTCTTTAACATTTTTTTCTTCCTCACACCAGAGCTAATTTTCTATGTCTTCTATATATTGTATACTTTGCAGAAGGCAGCATTAGACTATTTGTTTCTCATCTGAAACCGCGTAGATAGATGAATCAGTGAAGTAGGAGATAAATTCCTTTCTTCCTGTCCTCATCTTTCCCTTGTAGCACACTTTTCTCCTATTTTTTTTTCTCAAAGGCAATACGATGATAGCATAGAACATGACTAACCTGGGCATCCAAAACTTGTTGGTTTTTATTTTTTCACCTAGGAGCACTTCTTAAGTTGAAGAAGTATTTTTAAAAGCCAGCCCCTCTTTCATGATACTCTGATGAAACCTTTCAGTGCAAGCTCAGTTAGCTTTGTACTAATAATTTGGATATAAATATTTCTATTTAAATAGTTGCCAAACAGCCTGCATACACTCAAGCTAGCAAGAAGAGAAGCAGCTGCGTTTTTGACTCATACGAGATTACTGATACAGGTTAAAGCATGGGTGTAAATTCCATTGAATTAAGGGACCATGGCAGAGGTACCTCTGCCCCTCTCTGAACTATGTAGCCCTGCCTAGGTGAATCAAAGCCTGTCTGTCATGTTTGCGTTATGCCAAGTAGCTGCTAAAAGAAAATCTGAGTAAGTCAGAGGTATGCAAGTTTAAAAAGAGTTGTAGGGCTATCTATCAGCTCACATTGGAGTGGAACAAATTACAACAGTGAGCAACTTCCTTGCCCCATATAGATGTTTTCTGAATGCTATCACTAGTTTAGGACGTGAGCTTGCAGACAAATTGCTGTTGTAAATGTTTGTGTTCCTTTTATTGCTATAGTGCCCATGTCAGCAGACAATGGACTATCAGAGGCTTCCTTGAGCCTAGGAAGTCGGTAGCTCCCATCTGGCTCACGAGTCCTGACAGGCAGGTATGCCTAGCCACACCAGTGAGATCTAGAAACACCTTTGCAGCCCATCCAGACCGGGTCTGCATTCCTCTAGGCCAGCCTGATATCTGAGGGTGGATTCAACTCATTGCCCAGCAAATACCTGACCTGTATTGCCCGACAGGTACCTGCTCCAGGGAACTAAGAATTGCGTATCAGGCTTCATGGATCTTTTCTTCTTTACCATAGTCACTTAGTGCGATTTGAAGTATCTGTCTTGGCTTTCTGGAGCTGGTCCAGAATGATGTGAGTCTCTGACTCGTTGTGTCATATTTGAGACCCCAGGAAGGTGGTTTTTATGACTAGGGCATCTCCAGTAGCATCTGAAGCCCGTATTTGGCAAATGGATTGACCCTGCAGGAGCTGGATATGCTTCTGGGCACTAACCTTTAAATTATGAAATAGATAATGTAGTTACATTTGTGTGTCAAGGTTTTGGTAGCAAGGGGGGTTGCAGGAGTGGCTTCTGTGAGAATCTGCTAGAAGCTTCCCCCATGTCCAATAAGGCCAAGAGGGACCTGCTGCAGGCCAAGGCTGAGCCCATCAGTGATGGTGGCAGTGCCTCTGGGATAACATAGTTAAGGAGGGGGAAGAGTTGCTGTACAATTGGGCAGTAGCTAGAGGACACGTGAGAAGAAAAGCTCTGCAAGGTCAGTGAAGAAGGAGGGGAGGAGGTGCTCCAGGTCGGGGAGTTGTGCATGGGAAGAATGGGAGGGGGAGGTGTTTTAAGATTTAGTTTTATTTCTCATTACTCTACTCTTTGATCGGCAATAAACTAATTTCTACAAGTTGAGGGTGTTTTGCCCATGGCAGTAATTGGTGAGTGATCTCTCCCTGTCCTTATCTCAACCCATGAGCCTTTTGTTATATTTTCTCTTCCGTGTCCTGTGGAGGGGGAGTGACAGCGCAGCTTTGGTGGGCACCTGGAATCCAGCCAGGGTCACTCACCACACATCAACATAGGTGGCCTCTCTTTAGGAGTTAAGCTCTTCAGAGGAGACCTGTCTTGTACCTTATGTGACTCCTCTTGTTCTGAGAAGGGCTCTGGGCTGCCCTGGCACCCATTAACAGCAGCTACACAGGACCTGTCATTACCTTTCTGGTCACTTTTCTTACTCTTATCCTAACTAGTGCTGAGCATCCCATGCTCTGTTTTGCAAGTAGCAAACTCAAGTCACTTTTTGGAAAATGTCTTATAAAGCTTTAAAAAGCTCCTGTAGGTCAGGGCTCCGTAGCACCCACAGAGTGACATAGCTGTGGAGTGTGGAGAATGGAAGGGTCTTGGGGGACAGGGAGCTCATTTTAAAAGAAGCTCCCAATAACAATGGGAGAAGAAATGTGGGTAAATATTAGGGATGCCATCAGTTGTAAAGGCTGCAGTGATTGTTAAAATGCAGTTCTGGGGGGAACAGCAATTCATTCCTGGCTCTGCAGTGCTCTTCAGTTGCTTCATCTGCACAGGTGTGCACATCCTTTCTCTGGGAGAAGACTGGTGCTCTGTGAAGGAGACAGCAAAGCCTTTGAGAAGTGAGGAGGGGGTGTTTAATTTCCAGGGGCAGACAGGGAATCATTGGCTAATCGCTGGGTGTTGTGGAATGTGGAAGAGGCACAACATAAATGGTTGGACCCTGAGTCTGGTGCCACATGGTTGAAGTGCAGTTTTCTTGCTCCAAGGACATCATCTCAATAGAGCCTTTGGGGTTTTTTTGCAGTAGTTTTTCTGTTGCTTTGGAAGTCCTTTCTCCCAGCAGTAGTTTTTAATGAAGCCTTGGCCCTCTGTAGATTTTTATTCCAAAGGGTTTGAGTGAAGGAGGGAGCAGCTGTGGTTAGAGCCCACAGGGTCCAAACATGATTACCTTCTTGGTGTGTGGCACAGGCATGGAGGTGACCATGCATACTCTGGGTATCCCCAGAACTCCCCTGGGACAGATCACTCCTTATCCATCCCTTTGGAGGATCATTCTGCATAGCAAAAACTGGAACAGTGAAGCTGAGGCATTAAATTGGATGCAATTTTTAAATGTCTCTGGACTAGCTAATTGCTACTGACATTTACCCAGAATTGGGAGACTTTTTTTTATGCTGTGGTACACCAACACAAAACAGGGGTTGTTTCTTATAAAGGACACTGAATTATTTCTGGAGGTTGGGTCTTTAATCAGTGACTTAATCATACATATCAAAAATGGGGTGTGTGCTGACACATCACAGCACTGTACCAACTTGACAAAGGAATCTAATTCTATCAAACCTGCTAGCTCAGTTAATATGACCCTGCCAGGGAAGCAGAAGTTGTCACCTCCAGGTCTCTTAGGGTAGGAATCAGGTTCCCTATCTCCAGCTCACATTCAATGCACACTACATGTAGGCAGATTTAGATATTTTAATTTATTTTTTTTTTAAGGTGCCTGCCTACATCCTGGCATGCAAAACCATAGATCAAATTGGAAGATATAATCTGAATATTGGGACTGAAACATAGTGGTCTGAGTCCTACAGACAGTTCTTTGGGATTAGCCTTGAAACAGAGACCTGTGTTATTTCACACTGAGGCTCTTACAGTCATATGTAAAGTACATGGTATAGGGCAACCTTTAACTTGAATCAGAGATGACCTTACAGTCTCTTTTATGACAGCCTACAGTGCATCCAAAGCTGTCAGAGTGCGATAAGACCATCCATGCCTATATCTTAAATTCCTTTAGTCTGATGGGATGCAGCGATGCCTTTTACATGACATGCCCTTGGGCAGGTGTACAGGCTGCATTAGTGTGCGACTTCAGCTGCTAACACTATTGCTCCATGCATCTAATGCTTTAATCTTGATTTAAATCAGTGTGTGCAGATGGTCTGACTTAGACTTTTTGGTGATAAAACTGTGAAAAATATTGGTCTACATTGAATTGAAGCAAACCTTAATTAAACAAAGGCAGGCCAAGATAATTATGGTTTTGATCAAGTGAGACATTCCTGTTTTTTTGGCTCATTTAATCTTAATACCAGGTCTCTTTCAAACTCCCAGGTAGTCAAAATTACTCAGTCTGAAGGAGACAAGAAGAAAGCTTGTCTTCAGAAAAGTCAGAATGCTTTCTCTGAATTTGATGTGACCTGCATCAACACAGTTTATGCTGGCCAATGGCAATACAGCTATTATACCCGAATTGGGAGTTCGTTCCTTGTGTCTTTGAAAGTGTTTTTGAATTGATGTTATTCTTTAGAAGGTTCACCCACCTTTTCTCTTCAGGGCCAGTTCTGTGCATTTCAAGTAAAGAAAGGATCTCTCCTGATTCATGATGTAATGCTTAGAAGAATTTGAAATTCTTCCTTCTTGATCTCTTCTCTATCCCACATCCTCTGCTTTTCCCTTTCAGATAAATTTTGCTCTTGTTGACAAGCAATGACTATATGATTGGTTCTCCTGTGGCTTCACTGTGTCTTAAAAACAGACCTACTGCTCTTCCCAAACAGCTGTCTTAATTCTAGCAATAAAATAAATTTTAAAATCATCCTCAAAAATAAAAATGAACTTTTACTTGCCCTGAATCCTGTTAATGAATGTTCAGCATCAAACTTCAGATGTTAATGCTGAGGGCTACCTAATGTCTCTAGGTGATCAAACAGTGGTGTCAGTGGAAGCAGAGCAGGTAGGTAATGAAGTTTGCAGGCAGGACATGGAGGCACAGGCAGCTCAGTAGCTGAGAATGACATAACCTTTGTGATGAAGTTATTCAAGTTATGATGAAGTTATCTCTCACGCTCTGGAGATTATACTGTTACAGCAACACAGAAATGCATGGGGGGAAAAAAAACACTAACCTTTCTAAAAGGTTAATAGTTAAACAGACCCTCACAAAAACTTCTCTTTGGAAGGCAATGAACAAACGTAAACTGGCTCTTATATAACGTCATATGGAAATCAAAGGCCTCTCATGTTACTAAGAGGAGGAAAAGAGTTTGGAAGGGTGCTGTGGGGATTTGGCAAAAGACAGCTCCTTTCTTTTGGGCTGCCTGAAATGCCCATGGTGTGGCTTACCTGTGTGACTGGGGACTCTGTGCTCGATTCATGGGGAGTGCCAGGGCAGGACGTGCAGCTGTGAGGCCAGAGGATACATCTTTGCTTCCAAGATCTCATCTCCAGGAGAAAAACTTGCCTACACTGTTATTCTGATGGCTGCTATGTGGTGATGGGAGGTACCTATAGAATACAAAGAGACAGTGAGAGCTTCTTCAGAGCTTCAGGGAGGTTTCCTAGTTTCATCTACATTTATGTCTTCCCTCAGTAGACACTGAAAACTTCTTCAGTCCTGCTGTTCTGGCACCCTTCTGTGGTTTTTGTTCCTTTTTTTTTTTTCTCTGTAAGTGTTGTCCCTCTTATCAGTCCCATTTCTACAACTGCTCCTTGCTGGAGAACAACGGACTACCTCCGTGGCTCTCACCACTTTACTTCGTCTGCTGTGCTTTGTTCTCTGCATGCTGAGGTCAGAAAGAACCAAGACACTGAGAGAGCCAGGGACATTTGAACTTTGCATCTGAGGACAAGGATATGGTGGTGAGAGGCTGAGAACCTGGAGTTGGCTTGGAGAGCTGAGTCCCATTCCATCTCAGATCTCTGCTCCAGTCTGGTTAACTGTAAATGACAGCGTTTCGGTTCCATGGAGCAGGTTGAATTCAGCCTGTAAAATGTGTGGAGGCTTCAGTAACGATAAATGTTGCCCTTTTGACCAACAGCTTGATTTTGAATTGGGGAACATATACGGAAATCTTCAACTGCATAGACAGAAGAGCTTTAGAGATAGGGTGCTAACTTTAGTGATCCACTGTCTGCTACTCCATTGAGTAGTGCAGTCATCAGAGATATGCAAAAGTATTGCAGATGCACAAAAATCACCTGTATTTCTGCTTTGTCTTCTACAAGGCAGGGGTTATCACCATGGTGCTACAAGGATTGTGCGATTTGATGCTTCTTCACGTGGCTGTTGGTGCACTGCTCTTGCCTGGTTCCTAAGACCTTACACAGGAGCATAAAGTGTTGTTGACTCACTGTGGCTGTCGCAGTAGATTTTCTGTGAATATTGCAAAAATAGATATGCAAAATTAAAGCCTGTTTCAGACAGAAAGGCTAGATGGAAAGCCTCTAGCATCGTAGCAAGATGCCTGAAATAGCAGCAGCTTCACAACTGTGATAAAACTGCGGGGACGCTGGAGCATGACCATCCTACCATCTCAAACGGCCACTTCATTAGCTCACTAGGTCAGCAAGATGCATGTGTAATCTGGGAGACAAGCTAATAAAGTAAACCCTTTAAAAAAGCATACTGAATACAGACAAATTCTGCCCGAGGTCACCTGTTAAGGTTTGATAGGATTTGTTTAACGATATACATAGTTGTGTTCAATATTCGGGTGCTTTTGGGCCCCTTTGAGAAGCTGGAAGTGTTTTGCTCACCTGTAGGATGTGTGCCCCGTAAAATATTTGATACCATTGGAGAACTGTAATGCCTATTCCAGGCTGAGGAAAAATGGGGTAAGTTAGGTCTCTGACAAGTGGGAATTTTACTGAAGTTACAGGAAATGAATGTGATAGAAATTGAGACATCTATATCTGTCTTCTTTATAATCATGGAAAGAAAGGAATAAATTTTAAAAAATCATTAATATATAATCTAGTGGAGGGTTTCCCTGCCTGTTGCAGGGGGATTGGAACTAGATGATCTTTGAGGTCCCTTCCAGTCCAAAGTACTCTATGATTGGTGCTCGAAGTGTTGCTGAGAGTTGACATACTGCTCACAATTCAGACAGCTAAATACCACCAATGAGTGTTGGGTGTATATACCCAGTTAAGACGCCAATTTGTGTCCTACCTGGTCTTCTCCAAAAGCTGTGTAAAATGGCCAGCGCTTCAAACAGAAATAACCTTTGAGCAGTTACATAAGTGGTAGTGAGGCCGAAGAGCAAAGGAGCAGGAGATTGATGCTGGCCATGGAAAAAAAAAAATACAAGGTTCCTGAAAAACACAAGGTGATACAATCATTGCAGAAGTGGCTAAACGTGTGCTAGTAGCAATGAAACAAAGGAGTTTCGAGTATGTTGTGTCCTACAAGACCAGAGCGTCCTGTCAATACTGAGTTGGGCGTGAGTATTAGCAGAGGATGTTCCTATATAATTACAATTTGTTTGAGGTTTTTTGGATAGAGGAGTTTGGATGCAAAAGAATTGATAACTGCCATCCCAGGCCCTTCAGAGAGCAATGTCTCCGTTTCTTACAGCACCAGGAGAAGAGGCTGCTCTTCATCAGCGGAGGCTCAGCTTAAAAGAAGGACACATACTTTTCCTTTACATGTAGCTGTAAAAACTCTGGATGAGGAATAATGTAAAGCTAAAATTTTACCAAAATAAGCCAGAAGTGCAGAGTGCATTCACTGTGCCTATTGTTTCTTTAGGAGCTTCTCCCACCCCAGTTTAGATAGTAGTCCTTTGTCCCTGTGGCTTAAAAAAGCCAAGTCCTCTCTGTGGGGGCTGTCATCACGCTAATTGACAAACAATCCTAAGAAGTTTGCCCCACTTCTGAAGTTATTATTCTAGAAATAGTTCAGCTGTCCTGAGGGAACAAGCCTGACCAAGAGTTAGACATGAGTGTAGCAGAAAGAACTCCTTAGATCCTCTTTAGGTGAGCTTTCAGTGACCCACACATCCAACTTTTCTTCTTTTGTGTGTGTGAATTCTTAAAGAAGCTTTGCTCAAAATGTCATTTCCCTGATTTATCTTACCACACACAAACTTAGAGGTTCTCTGTATTTTATGAAAAACTTCATTCTGGAAAACAGCATTTCATCAAGATGTAACTCTGCCCAAGGTTGTTCTCAGAACCACTAACCACACAAATGGCATGTCTTTGAATTTGGAAAATGATACTGTGAGTCTAGCTATTGTCTTCCAGTAAAAAATTTATGTGCTTACCAACTTGCTTGGAAATTTACTAGGTGTGATATACAGAAGATGATGGTGTGGGTCATTGGCAAAGAGCTGCTCATAGAACAGACTGGAGGTGAAACAATCTCCTGTGCTTCTTATATGAGTTTCAGTCAGGCTTGTTTGTCAGAGGTGCACACAACGAGTGTGGGATTACCATTACATGTAACCCTTCCCATTCTTGGAAGAAACAAGCTGGCTTTTCAAGACAAACCTTCCACAAGGTGGAACTTAGTGCCATTGAAACTCGTGCCTCCTCCTCCTGTGCTGCTGAAGTCCTCCTCACTTAAACTGTGATATGTGGCACTCTGATATTGGTGCCCAAGGGTCAAGTTGAGGGTAAAACTACAGCAAGACTTGCTCATTTTGAAAAGCATCTCTTTCACAGTCCCTCACCTCTACAAAGGGAACTGTTTCGAATATGTCAAAGCCTGGATACCTTTTATACTTTTGTATCTAATCAGGTTTCATTTGACAAGTGTAGCTCTTAGAGATGGAAATTCTGTTATTAGGGCACTGACACTTTTCTGAATATTAAAAGCTCTCTTGCTTTTATAGCTGTCAGAACCAATCTTTCGGATCTTCCCTTCCAGCTGCCATGCTCTTTTCTGAGCTGATTGCTACTCCTGAGCAGGTATGTGACAGCATCACTTTGGCTGGCACCAACAATATTGACTTCCAAGGAAATTAAGGTGTTTGTGCACCTCGGACTGAGTGTTATGTTTTGTTTTTAATCCTCTCTTCCATCAGGAACAAATGCTGCATGACGGTTTCACCTTTCTCCAAGAGAGAATAGGGTCATGCACAGTAACCTTGAGTATAGACTTGTCATATCTAATGAGCTCATTAGGACTTGATCTGCTCATTATCTGGAGACTGTTGAAGGTAAGACCAAAATATCTCATGGAAACAGAGTAGGTAGCATGCTTCTCTCTGAGTCAGCACAGGGATGTTGCCCAGCGCATGTGCTCGAATTGATTGCTGAAGCTGTCATCTGCTTAATGAGACTTACAAAGCTTGTGACTTCTCATAATCTTGAGATCAAGAGGCTTGTGGATGGTAGTTTCCTTACCCAAAACCAACAGGGCTCTTCAGTCTGTATAGCAGAGTCCTAATCTTAGAGCCATCATTCATCACTGACCAAAAGTGCATTTGAAGGTAAAGAAAAAATAAAATTTCTTATGAAATTGTCCTCCCCTTCCCAAAGGACATTCTTTAATAGGTGTGACAGCCCTTAACAATCTACTTTTAGATCATATTGAATTTCAGCTTCCTGTTGCTGGGACATGAGATTGTTTCAAGACTTTTTTTTCTTTTTTTTTTTTTTGAAAGGCCACAGGGTAAGGGATCCTTGTCAACAGTACATGGTAAAAGATTTCAAACCTGGTGAGAGATCTTTAAACCATACAGTAGGAATCTGTAAACTGACTTGAGTTTTAGGAGAATTAATATTACTTTTTTTTCAGGAGGTGCAGAACAAAGCAACACAGCTGACCTCTAGAATTAAAGGTGTCCTTTATTCTGCTCAGTCTGCTATTTTGAGAGGAATGGATGATGTAAGCGTCATGGCAGAGAGACTAAGCTACTCCACATCAAATGAGAACATTATTTATGCAGGGTCATGCTAACTTTCTCAGAGGGAAGCTTCATAGTTCCCCATCACTTGTGAGATTTGTATCTTGATCTAAATATGATGGAGACTTATATCTTAGCTTCTTTCACCAGGATTCTCTAGGTGCACACTCAAGCTGGTGTTGTAATTGGGATGTTCCACAAGCACGCTGGATGGCAAGTTATATCCTTATGATCTGACTGCTCACTGATCCACAGTTTCATCAAGGTGGTGACTTAGTTTTTTATCTTAGCTAAAAATAAGCAAGGTACTCACTAAGATGTTTCTCCTTACCTATTACCTGACCTTTCAAAGGGGAGAGTGGCAGGGAAAGGATGCAAGTGACTTTCAGATGACATTACCTTCATTTGTAACAGCGCTGGATTTCCTGTTGAGATGGTTCCTAAGGATATTACATGCATCTGGCAAAAGCTCTGCTTATGTTTTCCTTTGATATCTACCCAGAAAGAGATGCTGTAAATCAAAGTAATTTAGTGTGTAGGTTTCTTGTAAAACGTGGTTACTGTAGTTCATTTCATGGTTCAAGGGTCAGGAACGATCTTTAAACACACCTGTGCTCTGCCCGTATAATTCTTTTTTGTGTGTGTGGTGTTGCTGGTTTTTTTTAATTGCAAGGCTTACTTAATAACTTTGTGGGCAAAAGTGTTCTGCAATGACAAATGTCTTACTTTGAGTGTTATCAGCAGCATTTCCTTCGCTCCTCAGCTCTGAGTGTTTTCGACAGAACGGGAGAGGGACATACTGAAGGAGAATTGCTTTGTACTTTGCAGAATTAGAATAAGCCCAGCAAGCACATGGTTTGCTCTTAATTCCAAGAGCCCGAATCTGATCTTGCTCCTACTAATCTCTAAAGGGATTATTCCTGATTTACACCACGCTGAATGAATGGGCAGAATCTGGCCCTGAAAGCCTATTTGTAGTTCAGACATTGTCTCAAGGCAGCTGACCTGCAAATATGAAAAAGAAGCTTGGCTTCCTGCAGGTTAATTGTTTAAATTTATCAAGCTAAGTGGACTATGGCTTGTTTAGCTGGGTTTATTTTAAAGCAAAGACTCTTTATCCAGGAAACTGTATTGCAAAATCTCAGGCAGGAATCCATTTACCTTTATTGGACTAAGATGGTAATCAGAGGACCCTCTTTGGTACAACACTGTGCTCTTTATTTGCATAGTACCTTTTGTCTGAGGATGTTAAATAACTACTTCATTGCAATTCTGGAAGCTGTTCAGCCAGACAAGTCACTTTAATGACCTATAGTGAGTCTAGTTGCTAGCAGTGAAGTAAAAATAAGCTACTACACTAGGTCTCTGGTCCTGAGTGGTTTCTGTAAGAAAAGATCTGCAACCTAGAATGGGATGAAACTGTTAGATGAAAAATACTGGGATTTTTGGAATAAAGACTATGGCATACCTATCTGCTATGAAGAACATTGATCTTTAGCACAAGTTCAACTAGTGTTTGTTGAAACAAGTACCAAAGGCAGAAGTACTGTTTTGGGGTAGGAAAGCACAGATTGCTTTTAGAGCATGATGGCCAACTCCTTTGCAGGTCCAAATCTATATACTTTTTGTTTACATTTTCATTGTCTACATGCTCATTTTTAAGGCTGTGTTTATATCATACCTGCCTGTATTGTGGTGAAAGGACAGTGGAATACACCTTTTCATAGGGATACTCCAAGGGAAACTAGTTGGATACTCATGCGTGTTCTCAAATGCACAAGTCACATTTGTCGTTGCTGCAGAGCACAATTTTGGTGTAGTGATATACTTGCATGGTGTTAGACCTACCTAAACACAGCCATATAAAATCAGGGAGCAATATGGATAACCTCATGCAATGGCCTGCATTGGATAATTGAATATTTTATTCTTAAATTCTGTAGTCAGCTTTCATTCCCCAATAATTGTCTCTTTGCCATGACTATTTGAGATGCTCCAGGCTTTAAACTACAGTAGTGCTATATAACAATCAGGGTTGTTAATATTTATAAACACTAAAAGCATGGGGGACATGAGCGACTGAATCACATGTCTTAATTGATGGTAAATGACTGTCTCAGCAGACTAGAAGGATGTATTCACAAAGGGAAATGACAAGGCACATACAAGGTTGTTTAGATGACTGCAGAGGGTCCAGTGTTTAAGAACTTTAGGCTATCTGCAGACCATAATTCACCCAGTGTAGTGAAAAAAACACTTAATTCTGTGACACTTGTCCAAAAAGTGCAGTTCAGGAAGATTTTATTCACACTGATTAAGTTATCCCATACAAATATTTGCTTCTGCTGTGGAGCTGAGCCACCTTTTCCTCTCAAAGCATGGCTATAGTGTTGGAAACAATGAACCAAATTCACCATGCACCGTTGTTTCACTGGAGAATACCCTTGATTTTCTTTACAATGAGTAAGGAAGTCGTCTTCATCAAAGTCAAAATTTAGCTTTATTGCTAGTTGCTCCAAACTGTTAGCCATGACTAATACAAGCTCTTCCCGTCTAGCAGCAGAGACTGGAGGAGCTAATGACTGTTTCTGGAGAAGAGACTTCATTGATTCATACTGAAATAGCTGCTTAGCGATGCTCTGAGGATTTTTCATTAAGAATAAAAGCCTTTGTTTATAAGGAATCCAGAAAACCATGGAGTGAGCTCTCAGTACTTTTCTCTGATTTCCATGAAAAAACCATCATCTTTGCAAGTCCCTGACTTTCTACTTTTCTATATTCTTCATCAATTATTTCAATGAGGGGATCTATTTCATCCTCAGTCAGTTTGAAGATAGCACCAAGTTGGGGAAGAGTAGCTGAAAAGCTACCCAACAGAAAAGGACCCAGGGGTGTTGGTCAGCAGTTGGCTGAGTATGAGCCAGCAGTGTGCCCAGATGGCCAAGAAGGCCAACAGCATCCTTGCTTGTATCAGAAATAGTGTGGCCAGCAGGACCAGGGCAGTGACCATGTCCTTTATTCAGCTCTGGTGAGGCCTCACCTCAAATACTGTGTTCAGTTTTGGGCCCCTCACTACAAGAAGGATGTTGGGGTGCTGGAGTGTGTCCATAGAAGGGCAACAAAGCTGAATTGTCCATAGAGCAAGTCTGATGAGGAGCAGCTGAGGGAACTGTGACTGTTTAGTCTAGAGAAGAGAAGGCTGAGGGGAGACCTTATCACTCTGTACAACTACCTGAAAGGAGGTTATAGCCAGGTGGGTGTTGGTCTTTTCTCTCAAGTAACAAGTAATAGGACAAGAAGAAATGGCCTCAAGTTGCACCAGGGAAGGTTGAAATGTTAGGAAAAAATTCTTTGCTGAAGTGTTTATCAATCATTGGAAGAGGCTGCCCAGGGAAGTGCTTGAGTCACCATCCCTGGAGGGCTTAAAAATGTGGAAGTTAATCTGGAGGTTAAAAGATGTCCAGATGTGGCACCTGGGGACGTGGTTTAGTGGTTGGATTTGGCAGTGTTTAAGGGTTGGACTTGGGGATCTTAAAGGTCTTTTGCAACCTAAACAATTCTGCGATTTAATGAGTCACCTGATATAAACCCGAGTGTCACAGCCACGTAAGCAAATGTACAGTTTCATGGAGGAATGAAGCCTGATTAACTCTGCCTCTCAGCAAACCTCTCTTCTCATACGTCCTCTCCTCTGCAGCAACATGTGCATCAACCTGGGTCTGCTTCATTGAAAAAGAGCGATGCTGGCTCTTCCTTTGGAGTTTTTGCTGTTTGATTGAATCAGATTGCTCTAAAAATTCTCTCCATCTGTATCCCTGCTGTAGGGCAAGAAACATTTTTTCCCTATTCGTCTGCTCTCAGCTGGTCCCACTAAGGCTGCTGCCAAAGCAGATGTAGAGGTGGAGAAACTTCCAAATACACCATGTGCCAGATATAAACTATACTGCCTTACTGAACTGGTTAATGTTTAACAGACAGTTCTGTAATGGAGGAAAAGCTGCATGTTATTGGCCAACTACTTCATAATTTTCTGGTATTTCTAAAATGGATGCCAGCACTTGGAGATATTGAGTAATTTTTAATTGAAGGGATACGATCAGTAGGTGATTAGTTTGTGAAGTATCTTGGATGTATGCTGTGTTGTAGAGACAAGCCATCTGGAGCAAGCCTGTGGTTTAGCTTCTGTAATGAGTACTCACAGGCTGTGATGCCAAAATGACCAGCTTTATTACATAGATGAAGATCTTGAGTAATTCAATTCATTTTCACAGGTCTGAATGAACTAAAACAGGAACATAATTTGGCCCAAAGTTTTAGTTTCATGCTCTTAATTGTTAAGCCAGGATCGTCAATGGATCTTCCAGTATCCTTAATAAGATGAGCTACCTCAAATCAAATTATCGAGTTTCTTTGTCTGTCTGCAGCTTTTACCAAAATTGCTCTGGTGAGGATTTCACCCTGTTCTACCTGGATGAACAGTATGGTCCCCTTAGGTGTTTCTTGTATTTGCTGCTCCTGTAACCTTCAAGCATAGTTCTCGGCCTCTGATATTGACGGTAGGCTGGCAGGGTAGAAGAATGATAAAATAGTTTGGGTTCAAAGGGTCTTTTAAAGGTCTTCTAGTCCAATGCCGCTGCAGTGAGCAGGGACAGCTCTAACTAGCCTGACCTTGAATGTTTCCATGGACGGGACATCTACAACCTCTCTGGACAGTCTGTTGCAGTAATACTGTCTCACCAGTGGGATTACTGGGCAGAAGGGTCCCATCTTAAATCTGTCTTCATTACAAAGCCTGTAGCTTGCATTGCCACAGGGTACCTGAGAAGGACTACTACTGCAGCAGTAGAGTCTGTGTTGCCAGTCTTATAGCTACTGGAATTAATTACTCTAAAATTAACATTGATTTCCAGTATCATCCGAAAACTAATCCCCCTTCTTTCTGGAATTATCAGTACCCAGTCTTTTTCACTGATGTGCAGCACTAAAACTTGAATCTGAAGTGCTTCCTGGTATCTGATGTATCAAGGTGTGTAGGAAGGAGTGAGGGTGACTGGAGGGAGTGACTGGAAGTAGTTGAAATGGGAAAAAAAATCCTTGAGAAGGCTTTGATCTGAAGTTGGATGTCTGTGCACTGAGGAGCGACTATACTTTAGGAGAAGGGAATAGTCTGCATGTAAGTATTTTCATCTGCATTTGATGTGCCACGATCAAGGTGTCAGAGCCTTTAACCATTCATCTGGCTGTCTTATCTTGGATTTTCCCTCTTAATTTTTCCCTTGTGCTTAAGAATCATTTTTCTCTCTTGTTCTGTGAAATATCCTTATGCAAAGCCAAATCTCCTGCAACTCAAGCAAGCTGTTTGTAGCATGACATGAGCAAGGAGGTGCAGGAGTTTTTGTTTTGCATAAAACTGCATCACTTCTTTCTCTTTTTAATTTTCTCTTTCCCTCCCCACACTTGTTATTAAGCAAGCAGTTACTTTAATGAAGCATTTCATGGAGGAAAAAAAAAAGCAACTGCTATGTCCTGTGGATTGTTCCCAGATCCCTGAAGGAAAGACTATTTAGAGATTAAAGCCCTTACTGTTTCCTGTGTCAATGCAAAACAAATAATGAGCAGGACTTGAAAAGCTCTGCTATCTCCTGGTTTGGAGTACCAGCCTGTCTCAGAACATCAAATAATCATGCCAGAACTTTTTCATGGTACCAGATGACTAAATTTCATAGCAGATTCTCCCCCAATTTAATGCTGCTAATGACTGTGTGAATGAGAATGAAATGTAAGCACAAGTTTAAAATCTCAGCTTCAGCATTTGAACTTAAACAAGTCTGTACCAGAAGAGTCTGTTGGGAAGGGAAGCATCCGTATAAAAATTGCCAAGTTTTCCAGGTTTTGTTGTGATTTCCCCAAAGCCATGCAATCTGTGGCAGACCCCAGAATAAATCGCAGGAATCAGGTTCTTGCTGTGAGCGTAGACAAGTGGCGTGCTCTGAACGCTGGCTGATGATGAACAAGCCAGCAGCCTCTCTCTCAGCAAGAGGTGAGTCACTTGGGTAATTCCTTTTTCAAGTGCCAGAACTGGACTCATGCTTCAAGCAGCCTCAGACAGCCAAAGAGGAGTAAACTTCAGGTTAAAACCTTGTGTTTCATGTCATTACCTTCTTCTCCTTCCGTTTCTTCCCTGCAGTGACAATGTGTCAGTGGATAACAACAGGAACAGGAACTATGCCACATGTGGGGATAATAAAAACTAGCAAGGTCTACATTGTGAGGTCTCAAACTGCAACAAGAAAAATGGGAGCACCTGTCTTGCCTTCTAATGTACAGGAAAGAAAAATAGAGGCAGGTTTATATGGAGTGTTTGGGCAAACTGAGCACAAATTTTCCCTACACAAGGTACATGTTGGAGCAAGTGAGTACGTATATATATAGACAACTACCCATTCTTGATCAAGGGAAACCACTTCTGGCTGACTGAAGACTGTTTCTTATGAAATATTCAGGCTATGTCTAACACATTGTGCTGATACAATCCTGCATCACTAACCTCTAAGCTGCACTTTCCAACATCTGGTAACACTTGGCCCTTCTACCTGCAGCACTGCTATACCCACTGCTTTGAAAAGATGGGTTTCAGTGACAACATTGATCTGAGCTTTTTCTTAACTACTGTATAATCACTGGCTGAGCACTGGTGACCTACAGTTTCAAGGAAACACGATAACATTTACTTTATCTTTGTTCCAACAAAAGACTGTGATATGTTTTCTGATTGCAGCCTTTGCAGGGGTCCTATTCATAGAGATTAGGTAAATAGAGACTCTGCTCATTGTAATTTTGCGCGGCTGAGTTCTGGTGGAGAAAGAGGGGGCTGTAGGGGTGACTTCTGCCTAGAAGCAGCTAGAAGGTTTCTGTAGGCCAAGAGAGCAAATGCCAGCCGACTCAAGGCCAGAGTTGTTGTTGGCCAAGGCAGAGCCCATCAGCGATGGTCACAGCACCTCTGGGAATCATGTTTAGGAGGAAAAAGCCCACAAGCAGCTGGTTTTTTTCCCCAGAGAAGCGAGTGAGAAGATGTAAGAAAATGCAGGCACCAAAATCAGTGAAGGGGGGCAGGAGGCACCCCAGTTGCTGGACAGAAAGATGCCCCTGCAGCCCGGGGGAAACCCATGGTGGAGAAGGTGTCCCCCTGCAGCCCATGGAAAAGGCTGAGACCCCACATGCAGTCCGTGGAGAGGCCCAATACTGGAGCAGGTGGAGACACATACAAGACGCTGTGACCCATGTAGGAGCAAACTTCTGCCAGCACTTGCAGCCTGTGGAGAGAGAGACACAAAGATGAGCGAGAGAGAGACCCATGCTGGACCCTGTAAAGGACCAGGCTGGAGCAGTCTGGGCTTGAGAGAATGAGAGACATTCTGTGCTTTTATGACTGCACCCCACAGAAGTGACCCACGGTGGGACAGTTGATGAAGAGCTGAAGCCCCATGGGAAAGGACTCACAGTGAAGTTCATGGAGGACTGACTCCCATGGGTGAGACCCCATGCTGGAGCCGGGGAAGGATGTGAGGAATGCCCCACCCCGCCCCCCCTAAGAAGGAAAACAACTCTTTGCTTCATTCTGTGTTGTGTCTGTCTTGCCCATGACACTAATTGTGGAATGATCTCTCCCTGTCCTTATCGTGCTTCCTAAGCCTCTCAATACATATTTTCTCCCTTGTCCAGCTGAGAAGGGAAGTGATAGAGCAACTTTGGGAATCTGACCTCCAGCCAGTGCCAAATCACCACCCTCGCTTTAAAAGTGTGCAAAAGGGGATAGACTTTGAATAGGATACTGGATTGAAGGCAGGGTTTAATTTTTATCTCTGTCATACAATAGCTGAGAACTCCTCATTGGCTGATGTGGTTTTGCTAGCTACAGACTGCTTTGCACCTCTTTCAGAGTTTGCCTTGTTTTGATTAACTTTTCTACTCTTTTTTAAAATGTGCAATCACACTAAAGATTTCTAGATCAGAGCTGTATGGGTCTGCGCAGTATGCTAAAGTATTGACAACCCTTAGGCATCTACTATTGAAGGGCTGAAATACAGTGGCTTGTTCTATGGGGTATACACAGATCTCAGAAGTTCAAAGTAGTGAAGACATATGGGAAACCTTTGAATTTGCAGTATAAGGACACTAGTAGCATAAATAATGCTATGGGCCTTTTTTTTTTCCTTTCTTTCTTTAAGGGTTCTCCATATCCCATGTTATGCAAATATGACTGATGAGATGTTAAAATGTATCAGAGTAATATTCCTCTGTTGTGGCTGGAGAAAGCAGGGTTTAATGCTTACTACACCCATTTAGAAAATTAAAGCGAGCTTCCTTTGCTTCCTTTTTGTTGGAGAGGTAATTTATGGAACATGACCTTTTAATATATGAGAATATTAACTAAGTGGTTTTGGGTTAGTAAGTTACAGAATCACAGAATGACTAGGTTGGAAAAGACCTTTAAGATCGAGTCCAACCGTTCCTGTCCTATGCTAAACCATATTTCTACCTCATCTACCTGTCTTTTAAACACATCCAAGGATGGTGACTCAACCACCTCCCTGGGCAGTCTGTTCCACATCCTGACAGGTCTTTCAGTGAAAAATGTTTTCCTAACATCTAATCTGAACCTGCCCTGAAACAGCTTAGTGCCATTTCCCCTTGTCCTATCTCCTGTCACCTGGCTGAAGAGACCAGCACTCACCTGGCTACAACCTCCTTTCAGATAATTGTAGGCAGTGATAAGGTCTCCCCTCAGACTCCTCTTCTCAAGGCTAAACATCCTTAGCTGCTCCTCATGTGATTTGCTCTCCAGCCCCTTCACCGTTCTGGTTGCCCTTCTATGGACACGCTTGAGAACTTCGATGTCTTTCTTGTAGTGAGGAGCCCAAAACTAGACACATTACTAAAGGTGCGGCCTCACCAATGTACAGGAGCACAATCACCTCCCTAGACCTACTGTCCACACTATTTCTGAATACAACCTTATAATCCTTAATATACAAGATGAGAAGAATGAATGTGGCTCCTTAATAGCTCTTGCTAGGTAGTAGACAAGGTAATAGACATGGCTGCAGATGACAGTGTGTTTGGTAGCGCTTTGAGAGCAGGTATTCCTCTGTGGGATTTGGTGACCCTCCTGGCAAAGAGGTGGAACATTCTCAGAGAGGGCAGCAAAATGATCTGAAAGCAGAGGTGAAATCCAGCCACAAAGACCCTTGAGCATGGAATGGTGCATGGGTACAGGAATGTATCTGTCTGGGTGCACAGTAGTGCCCTGTGGTATTACAGTTTGGAGGACTGCCAGGTCCAAGATAGCCCAAAAGGTGTCAACTTTTCAAGCAGAAAAACTTAGTGGGCAGAGAAATTGCTGTTGCCCTGGCAGTTCCCTAATCTGAGGTGCCGTATGGTACCTGCTCAGAGACCATACTTTCCTATTTCACTTGACATGCAGCAATGGAGAGTGGAGGGGGAAGTTAACACAACATTCACCTTTTCTCTGGCAGGATATAAACAGGACAGTGTTATTTCCTCCTCCTCTTGGTCACAATATTGGAAAAGGGGATAGAGTGTGGTTGTACCTTTGCCGGGGAAGGTCATTTTGGGTTTGCAGGGCTTCGCTTCCATAATGGCTCCAGTATGTTTTGTTCACAGGCAGGTCTATTTCTGGGGCTTTTCAGGTGAGGAAGGGTCAAGAGCACTGTCTTTCTGAGTGTCTTGGGCTGGTGGCAAGGACAAGAACGGCTGAGGGAAAGCCATCCAACCAAGTCAGTGCATAGAGGAGAAAACAACAAGGGGAAAAGCCTGGCTTCTGGGACTCATTTCCGTAGGAAGTACAACAGGGAGGAAAAACATGTGGGATGACTAAGATGTGAAGGAAAAACATTCTTGTCTTCGGCAACAAGCCCTGCCCTTCAGTGCTGAGGATAAGGCTTGATTTCCACATCTCTCTCCAGGTCTAGCACACATGTGGCTCTCATGGGCAAAACTCCTGCTCCACCTGCCCCCTCTCAGTGCTGCTGTCAGCACTACTGGCAGAATCGATACTGGAATAATATGCTGCTGTGACCTCATAATTTAGAAATGACCTTGCAGGAGAATGTACATTCTCTGGTGTCACCAAGGGAAATGGAGCTTCATTTTCTTTTAAGAATACTCTGGTTTCTTTTAATTGGGAGAAAACTGCTCACCTTATGAAATGAAAGGGAGTATATATATGGAGTACAGGTGTGGGGAGGGGAGAAGCGATTCACATACCTTGTGGAGGAGAGAGAGTTTTACTGTGTTGGGACTTTGCTTAGAGTGCAAGAGATGTGTGTGGGATGCATGTGCCCAAGTGCAAACATCTGCAACACATGTGTTGCTGTCAGAGCTGGTTATTGGTCCTCCTTTTATAGGTTGCAAAGAGAAATAGATACTTTAGCATGCAATTAATCTCATTCTAGAGAAGCATCTAAAAAATAGAGAGAGGTTCATCCCTTTTGACAGGTACAGAAGTCCTGACAGGTTTTGGGGTATTGAGGTGTAATGTTAGATCAGAAGGGTCCTTCCCCAGCATGGCTGGGAGTGAGATCCCAATGACCACTTCAATAGGGATGCAAGTACCATAGGGTAAAGACTGGGGCATCTAAACTGAGGGAGCTAACATTGGTTTTGTGGGTTTTCTTCTGTGGAGAATTGAAGCCCTAAAGCTGTGTCTGTCAGATAAGCTGAGAGCAGTTCCTGCCTGATGCTTTCATTCCATTAAGAAAATAAATAAATAAAAATGTTGGTGTTATCTATTGAAAAAACATCCAGCAGATAGGTCATGTCCCTTCTAGATGAGTGTGAAGAGATCGAGAAGCTTCTTTATAATCCAAAATTAACAATATCTGCACCTCTTTCTATAGGGAGGAAAAAAAAGTAACTGTTCTGATGGACTCAGAGCTACCCTGCAGACCCCAGGACCCAGACCCTCCTTATTTATAAAAAAACTACTACATATTAAGCGTCCAAACCCAAACAAACATTCATGCTGAGATGCATGGCTTAGCTGAAAACTAAGCCAGCTGGTGTCTTCCCACTGCGTACAACTGACCTGATCTTGGGTGCCCACGTGCGCGGCAAGTGAAGCCTTTTGCAAAATGTTTGTTTTCCACATGGAAATACTAACTTCCTCAAGTGTTTAGTACTTGGCCTCGTCCCCAGCTTGAAGGGATGCTGTGAGCCCTCTGCCATAGGGCATGTATTTATTTATTTACTTGTTTCTGAAATGAAAGAATAGCAACATTTAGGTGCCAGGGAGGCACTGCTGCTCTGCCAGAGTCTAGTTGACCCTGAAGCTTGTCACTGCCTTACAGTTCTGAATAAGCCAGAAAAGCAGGGGTTCTGATAAGCCAGTCATTGAATCTCACGCTTTTAGTTGTATTGGCTTCAAAAGGTTGAGTAGCCCCTGTTCCCATATGCTAAAGAGCCTTTCACAGTTTTCTGTCGGTACCAACTGCTGATGATAACATGGACAAAGGTTTTCCCCTGCAGAAACTGGTTATAATTTCTGGGGTAATTTCCCTTTGTCCACACCATTCAGATTCTTTTGTCTGGTGTTTTGTTTACAGAGGATTTATTAGCTCTTTTTGCACTAGGATAGTCACCACTGGTACTGTGTTTGTCTTGATTAGATAGCCCGTTGCTCTTAGACGTGTTGTCACTGCACAATAATGCTTTTGTTGGCTTTTCTCAAGAAGTAATGAGGGGAGCAGAAGTGAAAATTTTTTAGTAGAGAAACATAATTTCCGTTCCCCGATAATGACTGAATATGTAAAAGAATACATCTAAAAATATTGGTCATTCTGTAGAGAGGTAAAAGGACCTCTTCTTTGCAAATGCAGCTGTGGGATGTGAAAACACGATTCTGATTCAGAAGATTTTTGGATTGTAATTCTGCAGCACACCTCTGCCACTTCACTCTGTCTCTCTGTGTGTTCAACTCATAATATTTTGAGTATTTGTGACTATCTGGACAGTTGTAGTCTTAGATATGTGTTCTAAAATCCTCTGAGACACTGAAATACTTGAAGGTAAGGAAAGAAGTTGCTAAAGAGCACATGATGTAATTATGAAGTCTGACCACAGAAAGATCAAAATGTCTGTTAGAAGTACTGTTTGCTTAATTACCTCGATTTTGGACATTTAGGGAACTATGTTAAAAACAAACAAAAAAAACCCCACCCAAAAACCTAAGTTGTACGCAGTTCTTTTGAGGTCTGAAATGACTTGAACAGATGATCTTGAGACTTTCAAAATACAGATGCTTCCATAAAAACCTCTGCTGTGTGCCAGTTTAGCAGGCTGGCATTTTGGTTCATTTGTTTGTTGGTTGGTTGGGGTTGGGTTTTTAATTTTTGGTAGCTTTCAAATCCAAGAAGTCTGCTTCAGGTTGATACTTTCCTTATTTCCTAGGTTTGTGCTGAGCTGTATGTGGTTTCTCACAGTCCCCCCAAATTGCTATCCACCCCATGAAGCTTTGCACTGGCATGGCAGTTCCGGCTGCTAACGTTTCTCAGTGCCAGACCAGCAGCAGTGACAACTTCCTAGGACAAAAGCCCTGTAGTTCTGCTTTTGCACTGTTACATTCCAATTTATTTTTTTTTAACCTTATTTTCTCTTCATACCTGCTTCTGATGACCATGCTGAACCTGTACCCTGTGCTACCCTGAAATACCATGCACAGGAAGCATCTGGCTATTTTGCTGCTGTATAGGCCATTCTTTCACTGGATTATCTCGGTTTCATTCTGCTTTATCCTTGCACAAAACCCTGAAAAAAGGCATTTGACTAACTCAAGCTCTCTGCAAATCTAGATCACCCATCTCTCACCACTCTTGAGACACACTCGTCTCCTTCTTTGTCCACCTCCTCGGAGCTGATATGTGAGCATACTTTTCCCCCTTCTCATCGCTTTATCGTTCATATCCTCTAGAAAAGGGACCACAAACTGCTGGGAGAAGGCAAATCAAAATACCCTCAGCTTCAAGAAGTGAAATGTGGGATGGGGTTTTCAAACATCCACTTACTCACAGTGTGTCAGGGTTTCCCAAGCTCTGCATTTGCAGGTTTTCCATTGAGATAAAAGGGAAGTTAGTTTTGGTTCTGCAGGTGTAAGAGAAAACAAGTATCTGTGACTTCCTTCTGATTTTACACTGGTAGGTTTTTTTCCCCCCTCTTTGTGCAACTGCTGTGCAGCACAGGCTTGGCAGGTACTCGGCCCTCTGTGCTTTCTTTTGTTTGGTCAACAATAAATTCAACCAGAGGAGAACAGCTTAATCTTCTGTAGTAATCATCCAGCCAAATCCTGGCTAAAATATCCTCATTCCTCCAACCTGCGTGGCTCCTCCTTTAATCCCAAAGGGGGCAATGTTTCCGTGTGTAGTATTGGAGAGTCCTTGTTCTGTGTTCAGGACCAGGCTGGATGAGGAACTGAGTAACCTGATCTAGTGGAAGGAATCCTTGCCTGTGGCAGGGGGGTTTGGAACTAGATGATCTTCAGGGTCCCTTCCAACCCAAACCATTCTGTGCATGTATAATTCTGTGCCGTTGAGTAGGGCAGGTGATGTTGGTGGCTGAGATCCCTGGGATCCCCAAATGCCTGGTAAAGTACCTGCCTAACATGACCCTGTTAGGAAAATTAGGAGAGCCTTTAGTAAGGATGTAGTACCCTTTCCCAGGGTTAAAAATAATGATTTCTGAGGCCCGACTGAGTGGTGTTTAGTGGTTGGGGCTGCTGACGTGCACTGAACCCCTCGGAGTATGCCTGCAAGGAACAAAAGCCTGAGAGAGACATATTTACTCATTACTCTGTACGCTCATACGTTATAAAGCTTAATGTTTGTTTGAAGCCTGTGTGACAGGGACTGCATTTACGCTGTGTTTCAATCTTAATCATTACGATAATTTATTATACATCATCTCTAAAAGGTAGATTAAGTCCAAGCATGACAAAACCTCCTATTGGGTTGCTGCTGAGATCTGCCCAATAAAACCAACATTAGATTTATTTTAATGTTGTTGAAGCAGAGTTCTTATTTACCTATTACTGAGCCATGCAATTATTTAAAAGACGTTATTTTTCAGCTCAATGATAAAATAAGCCCCAAAGTCGTATCAGTGGGGTCAACCAGATACCTGCAAATGAGGTCTCTGAGCTTAGCAGCGGTTTGCTAATTACTGCTGATACGGTGCCCTGTAAGCAGCAATCATTAGCAAGATGCTGTTTGGCTGCTGGCAGTTTCCAGCCTGGATGCAAAGCACGCTGGTGGCTGTGCTGTTCTCAGCATTACAGGAATCCTGAAGTAAGTGATAACCCTGCCGTCAGCACAGATGAGCATAAGCAGTGCAGACACCCTGACAGAGGCCAGGCTGTGCTCTTTAGTTCCCAGCGCAATCTTTTCAAACGGCAAGAATTTATTTTCCCATTCAGGGCCCCTGGGCTTGACTTTCCAAACGAGAGCCATATTCTGAGCTTTCTGTACCAGTAGAAAATCAGCTCGCTTGTCCCTGCTGATGCTCTCCTAGGGCTGCAAAGGTGTAAAAAGAAATCAAGTTCTGGCTTATGCCTTAGATTTAATTTGTTTTGCATGTGCCAGATCGACTGTTTCAGCCAGGCTGTGTTCCCTGGTACAGGCTGTGGTGGTGCAGGGAAAATCCCACAGTATTAGCACATGCTGCTGAACGCAGATCTGCTCCTCGTGTGCGGCTGCTCTTGCTGCCTACAACTCTTTCAGCTCGCTTTGTGTGAGAAGTCTCTCTTCCAAGTGAGTAAATCACAGATGCAACTTCCTGCATGATTACCAACTTTTATGAAAAGCTTGTGGCTCCCTATGAGGTCTCCTCCTCCGCTCCCACTGTGCTGCTGCTTTTCTGACGGCAAATTTAACAGATCTATTCCTATCTGACTGAAGCCACTGAGTTACTTAAACAGATTGACCTGACTTAGGCTTATCAATTTCTTTAATGAGGTATCCTCAGCAACTTCTGCTTGGCTTTTCGCCACCCTTCTCATTTAAAAAGTTTATTTGGGGATCTCTTTGTTCCAGGTGGAGTCATTGCCAGCCAGTTGGCCTGACCCTTTGCCCCTAATAATGCTTTAATTTTCATTTTCAAATCTAGCAAAGGTACTGGGAAACTACCTTGCTTATAAATATATGATGTGGAGAGCATTTTAACTCTACCCAAGGAGCAGAAGTGGGGAGGGTGCCTCTTACCTCTGGTTCCATGGAAATAATCCTGTAAAACAGAGGGACTTTCAAGATTAAGATACTGTTTCTTGCAGCCTGGGTGAGGTATCTTCTCACAATCACCTTTTAAAATGTCAACAGTGACAGATTCCACCCAGGCTGGAGAATAACGACCTCCCACTGCAACTTCTTTGCAAAAGTGAACCTTGAAGATCTAATGGTGGGTATCTGTGAAGGACTTACCCAAAATGTAGGAAAAAAACCCATGATGGATGCATAGAGAAACAGGTATGTTTCTCTGAGATGAATGTGCACCCCAAATGGCTGAATTAATCCAGGTTTACACTGATAAAACTGTGCTCTCCATGGCCCTGTCTTTTTTGATGCTGATGGCACATCTCCTAAAGCTTGGCTAATGTTAGGGGGTTGGTTTAGGTTTTTGCCCTCAGCCAGTATTGTTTCGATATCTTACATCAGCCAGTGCCATATCCTCCCCAGGACCTATGTGTCCATGAAGTCAGGCCTTTCTGAAGGGCTTATTCAAGGCTACAAGAAGGCTACCTTGTGCCCCAGATCCTTTAATTTGAACCTTCACTCTAAAATACCCTTTGAGCTCTTCCTCTCTCAAATAAAAAAATGAACAAGTAGTACTGGCTACCTTCTTTCAGGGCACAGGTTATTAATCCTGCAGCCGAGATCCTGAGCAGGGTGCTCAGTGGTGGTAAGTGAGGTTGTCCCTCAGTCTCCTTTTCAACAGAACTGCTGCTGGGGGCTGACTTTTCTGCAAAAGCCTGTCCTGTCCACATGTGTTGGGCACAACACATGCATTGTGGACACCCAGGGAAGCACAGGACAAGGAATGCCTGATTTTGAGGTGCCTGTTGTGTGCATTCATGAGAGAGATACCAAACACTCTTTACAAGATGTGATATGCAGGGACATCACCTTTGGTATTATTATTATCCTTGCTAATAATTATTATTATTGGTGGTGGCAGCTCATTGTTTACCATTAAGACAAAGTCTCTGCAGAGTTTAGGTGCTGGTTTGAGAAGAGGGCTGCAAACCAAAAGGGATTGGATGTGCAAGTTTTCACCCAGGCATCCTTTTTTAGTCTCCTGTTGTTGTCCCTCCGACCCCTTCCTAGAACAGAGTCTATGAGAGTTGACCAGGTTTAGCAAGGGGTAGTTTCACCTTCATCGTGCTCTATATTCACTCCAGTGAAGTGTTAGTTTGATGTTTTATCCTGGTAGAAATAAACCAAATTTAATACAAAGTAGCTGCAGAAGAAAACCCTTCTACTCTGGCAAATAAGCCACCTAGGCTTCTGCCCCTTCTGCTTCAGACATCCAGCCTCGGTGCTGAGAGTATTTTCATCTCAAACACAGGGCTAGATGAGTGGAGCAGGGAAACCCAAGATAAATCTTGCACAATAGATGCCTTTTATACAGAGAAACATCTTAATCCCAGAAAGAGAGGAGGAGTGTGTGTGATTCTCAGCCTGGGGAGGCAGAGGCAATCCCACGGCACTGGCGGGGACGCTGCATTCCACATCCTAGCAGCACACTCCATCCTCCTGCCTGCGGAGCAGATTGCTCTTGTATGTCACTGGATTTATTACTGACTGCTATTGGATTTTTATAGACCTGATTCAGCAGAGCATTTGCATCTGTATTATTTAAGTGAGTGGGAAACCCACTCTGTCTTTATAGAGTTAGATGTGCGCTTAAGTGTCTTGCTGAGCTGGGATTAATTTAGAGAAAATAAATAGCTGCTTCCTGGCTTAGATAGCAAACGGTCTGGGGCCAGCATTTGCAACCTGATTAAATTTAAGATGTTTCAGTTCTGAGAGCCTAACTTGAGATACCTCAGCACAGAAGTTTATCAAAAAATACAAGCACCCGTGAGAAAAACAGAGCCTTGCCGGCACTGAATCACATGCAACAGTCGAACACTAATTTACAGAGTGTTTTCCGAAGTGTGCAGTCCAAACAGCTGGATAATGAATGTAAAGCTGTCCAGAGGGCCATGTATATTGGATTTGCAGGCAACATTATTGAGTTGTGGTCAAGCTGACCACAGATAGACCTGTTCTGACTCAAGTAATCAGGTAGCTGTCTGTGTGTGAGCCGCAAGAGTTTGGAGAAGGTGTTTCTTGTGTCTTTGTGTGTGCCCGATTGGCCTGACCCTGTGTTCCTGTGCTGGGCTCTGAGAAATCACCCATTAAAATCAAAGAGTTTTTTGAGTGAATTAGGAGTTCAGACTGTATCACTGTGGGTTTTAGTTCCTTCATTCTTTTTCCTTTGATTATCAGTACAACACTTTATTTTTGCGCAGTGTAATATTTTATTAAAGGCGCATTTGTAGATAATAACATTTATTAAGAGGCATCTTTGACTGAAACTGCATCTGAATGTCACTTAAATAATGAATGGGAATGCCATATATTCATTAAAATTTGAACAATGATAACTGTATGTCTGTTAGAGTCCTCTTTTTGATGAAAATGGCTAGCAGCCATTAAAATACAGTGGGAATTCTTGTTCTCAGGCTCACAATGGCTGATAATAACACTCTTGATAAGTATTTGCAGCTCAAGACACTGAATTTATAAAAGGGATTCATCGTAGCTAACAGCAGCTCTGAAGATTGAAATGTTACTATCATTCAGCTCTACTTTTTCTTTTCTAAGTCTCTTATGTACAAAGAAAGGATTTCAGTTCCCTGTCAGTCTGTAGAGTTTGTTTTCTGATGGCCCCCATGAGAAGCTACTCACTTTTTAATTTAAAATATTGGCCCATACCCTCAGCTGATGCAAACTTGTCCCATTATGGCAGGGGGAGAGGTAGAGGCTTGTGCAATGAAGGTGTGCAACCTACCTAGGTTTTTCTGCCCCTTTTCCTTTTCACTGCAAACCATGCGTAGATAGAAGAAAAGACAGCTTGTAGGTAACAACAGGATGTCATTTCAAATGGCTTTTCACTTGCTTTCCAACCACTGTGACTAACATGATCATTAATATAAATAAATATGTATAATATAAATAAAGACATCCAACAGATCTTTAAAACATGCTGTCACATAAACGGTAAGAGTCTGATATGTGGCTTGGGGGTGGGAAGGGAGTGCTCTCGTTGAGTTGTGAGGTTCAGAAAGGACCCCCTTGCTTTTCTTCTCCTGATCAGAGAGGAGCCTACGTCTAGTCTTAGTCCCAGACTTGGGCAACAGTTTATATCTAAAGGCTGAAACCAACAGAAAGTTGATTAAAGCGACAGATACAGAGAGTTTGGAATTGCTGTTGATAAATGCATTCCTGCATAGCACTAATATACAACTATGATTATAATTATAATGCCAGCAAAATACTGTACCGGGTATTCTCACCACAAGGATGAAATTGCAGTTGCTTGCCTTTCTTGGATGGAAGAGGACAACAGCTCATCAGCTGCCTCTTCGTAGTCTTCAGTTTCTTCTCTTGCCCCCAAGGGGTAACTTCCCCAATACCCTTTATTCCCCAACCTTAGCTGTTCCCTCTCAGGGGTGATGTTTATCCTGATTTGGGTGGAAAGCCTAGTATTATAGTCATACATGTTTAGTATATACTGCTTTTAGCTCATTATCATACTTAGGGGTGTCAACTTTAACATTAATTTCGCAGTTAATGAAGCAAAAGTTCTCACTCTGGGCAATGAAGCCTTCAAACTTCTCTGTAGAAACCCTCTGTCTGTTTATTCTGCATTCTCTAGCCAAAACAGGGAAGTCTTGTTGCCTTCCGCTGTTTCCCATACAACCTTGTAGATCGCCATCCACAATGTTTGTGCAAGAGATAAGCAGACACCAGTGGTTTTAACCGCTTATGTGCAATTCCCACACATGCCCATCCTTGCTCTGAGGACAAGGCAGTGTGCAGCACCATGTCCCAGGCACATTCTTTCTGCGTGGATAGAGAATTTATAGTTACTTGTGACCCTCTAATTACTTGTGACCCTTTCAACTTATAAAATAGCACTGGTTAAAAGAACAAACCCAACACTATTCATCCTATTTTTAACCCAGAGTGTTTGTGGAATGTAAAAATGGAAGTGACCTACTGGGTTGTCTGGTCCATTTTCTGTACCCATCTGCTCTTTCTTCGAAGCTTTCATGTTTCTGGGCTTTTTAATGTTTACAAAAGCATTGCTGCTGCTGCTGCTGTTTCTCCAGCTCAGTGATGTGTGGATGTCACTCGGCTCTAACAAGGAGACTCATGTGGCACTTTGAAGTCAGAGGAAAATACAAAAAAATCCTCTTAATAGCATCTATCCCAGAAAGTGACTTTGCTCAGCTTACAGTAAATCAGAGGTACTTCAAAAAAATTTGATTAACTACAGAGTCTTGTAACTCGTTTCTTAACCCTACAAGCTGACCCAACAGAGGCAATATGGTGCAGTGGCTAGGATGACTGACAAATTTATATTCTTCATTTTGACCTTGACAAAGTTGTTTAATCGAGCTTCCCCGCCCATCCACCTTGTCCATTCTGCAGGGCAAGGTTTATCTGAGCAAAAAGTGCTTACTAAGCATAGTAGAGCACCTACTCTGCCAGGACTCTGAGCTTTATCTCTCAAGCCTGGTCAAATAAAATATAAGTCAGTCTTCTGAAAAAACAACTTTGAAAAAAATCTTGTAGGGGTGGGTTTTCAACTGGCACAAAGTGCTGGGCTTCTTCTTAAGGATTTGGCAAGCTGTTTGAGCTTAGTTTTTCATCTGTCATCAAGGATATAGTCTGTTGACTTCGCTGATCCTTCTCCCCATTCCTGTGTTCGCTTCCGATCTGGCAGCAGGAGCTGGAAGGCTCACATCCATGTGCTTTAAACAGGATGCAGTGCCTAATTATTATCTTGATTAAATTTTGTGATTAAGTGGTCTGTAATTGTCTGTAAGCTCAGACTTTCCAAGATATTACTCAGAGCTGTGTTGACTGATCAGCTGGTCAGGGTTGAGGTGGCACTGTGTTGATTAAATCTTACTTTAAAGGGAAATGGCACATCTCTGTGTGCGCTTAAGCTCTGTGGAATTTCATTATATTTCTCTTCTCTGAGCAATATGTAAAAGTCTATTGAGTGCCAGGCTAGATAAGTAATAAATGTCGGGAAAGTATCTGTAGAGGGATGTAAGTGTAAAATATATTGATTATTCCTTTTTTAATTTTTAAGAGTGAAAGAAACCTGATCCTTGATGAATTTCCAAAGTATGTGCAAAAAAAACCCTGAGAAAATAAATATGTGATAGCAACGTGGTTTCCTCTTGATTACTAAAAATACAGCATTTTAAAACTAGGGAAGAAGCAATTTTAGGGGTGATTAAATTGAAATCTGTGTCTTTCCCTGTCCTCTGAGAATAAACCATCCATAGTTTTTAAATCTTACTCTGTTAAACACAGAATCACAGAATCAGAATGCGCTATTGCATATTGATAAATAATAATTAAAATGTAAAAAAGCAATGCTCTTTTTAACAAAGAAGGGCAGCCTGAAAGTCAAATGTTGGTTTTGAAGTGACTTGTACCTAAAGACTGGAATATCACCCACCAATAACAGCGTGGAGATGAAATCCACTTGGATAAAAAATACAGAGTGATGCAACTTGACAGGCTGAGTCCTAAAGGGCAGCAGCCTCGGATCCAATAGTCCCTCTCATTTTGAATAATTGCTGTGCAACACGGAATCAAACATTTATTGCTGAGTGCGGGCGCATTCGCTCTCCCTGGCGACCCTCTATAAGCAAATGTGCAATACGATTTTATTACCAGGAGTGCATTTCACACAAACTGTTTGCTTTACAGAATTAAATAAACCCGGACAAAGGACAGTCGATACTATTGTTTTGCCTTCTTGCATTTAAATGCTGTCTCCTAGACAGCTCAATAGCAAGCTAGGAGAGGGAACTGTTCTGTCTAAATGATTCACGTAGTTAAATTCACCTTTGAGGAAAAGCTCAAGAGATCACCAAAACGGGTTACGGCTCTGTAGACAAAGCAGTCAGACTATTGTCTTCATCTAAGCAGACGGTTGCGATTGATGGCTACTGGGAATTAGGTTGACTGGAGAAATCTTGGCCAAAAAATAATTTCCAAACTGGAATGGCTGAGCAGTGGTGAAGCTTTGATTTTGCTGCCAATGCAGCACTTGAAGAGTGAAACCATATTTGTGGCTGTGGCTGAAAGGGCTTCTGGGAGACATTTGAACCCAGGCCATGAATTTATGAAGTAGAAACATTTTCCAGTGAGCAGGAAAAGGGCTGGAGCAGCACTTGTCTGGGCAGGGGCTGGGACCAGGCTTGCTTTTGGCCAAAGCCTTCGATGACAACAGTATCTCTTCAGTGCAATTAAAAATCAAGGTGTATGGTGCCACCCTTTTCATGGTGACAGCACATTGCACTTCTGTGGTGGGACACTAGAGACACTTAAAAATGCCAACTAGTGCCTTATTTGTTGTGCTAATATATTCCTGAAGTGTAGGGAGCAAGTGTAGGGTCTTGCATCTGGGGAAGAACAATGTCAAGTACCAGTACGGGTTGAGGACTGGCCTGTTGGAGGGCAGTGTAGGTGAGAGGCACCTGGGTCTCCTGGTGGACAGCAGGATGGCCATGAGCCAGCAATGTGCCTTCATGGCTAAGAAGGCCAATGGCATCCTGGGGTGTGTTAGAAGGGGTGTGGTTAGTAGTTCAAGAGAGGTCCTTCTCCCCCTCTACTCTGCCCTGGTGAGACGCCCACCTGGAATACTGTGTCCAGTTCTCCACCCCTCAGTTCAAGAATGGCATGGAACTCCTTGAAAGAGTCCAGCACAGGGACACCAAGATCATTAAGGGAGTGGAACACCTTTCTTATGAGGAAAGGCTGAGAAAGCTGGGCCTCTTTAGCTTGGAGAAGAGGAAACTGAGGGGTGACCATTAATATTTATAAATATGTAAAGAGTGAGAGTCAGGAGGACAGAGCCAGGCTCTTCTCAGTGATGGCAGCAACAGGACAAGGGGCAGCGAGTGCAAGCTGGAGCATAGGAAGTTCCATGTGAATGTAAGGAGGAACTTTTTCACTGTGAGGGTGATGGAGCCTTGGGACAGGCTGCCCAGAGAGGTTGTGGAGTCTCCTTCTCTGGAGACATTTAAACCCTGCCTGGGTGTGATTCTGTGTGATTTAGTCTAGGTGATGCTGCTCTGGCAGGGGGGTTGGACTAGATGATCTTTCGAGGTCCCTTCCAACTCCGAACATTCTATGATTCTGTATGGCTCTGCCTTGTTAGGACAAAACCAGACTATGCAGAGCTGGAAAGGTTAATGGGTTTGGCTCTCTTCTTGGCTCCCAGGGTTATGAGTGGAAGAGGGCTAAGGCATCCCAAGGAACAGAGCAGGGACTTTGTTAACATCATGAAAACTTGGGAACTCTGCTCAGAGATATAGATCCAGCACAACACTCTAAAATCTTGTAATTGTTCATATTCAGATACATGCTGGTGTCATTCTCACCCCTCCCCACTCCCCCCAGTGCTATGCTTTGTACAGCAATAAAATTAAATCAAAGGGAAGCGCTATAGAATATATAGATTGGGTACGATTGATAGCACTGCATGGAAGGAAGAGGAAGTTCTGAAATGTTGATTTACCATCCCAAGATCAGCAATTGGGCTTTTTATGAGACTTGAACTATGGTATATAAACTTTGGATGACAGGCACAATGGGACTGGGTATTCAGACTATACCACCAGTCTATACAGTTATTGAAAAGCCAGCACAAAACAGCAGAGAGAAGCCATCAAAGCATTACAAGAAGTCCTCAGCTGTTGCAGATCTCTGGAGGGATGAGATGTCCTGAGGTCCAAACCCAGTCAGGGTATTCTGGGGGTTTCATCCTCTGTACAGTCGAGGACACAGAACAGGCACAGGGTGCAGAGTGACAGCCATTGTGGGCCATTTTATGAGAGTCTAACCCCAGGTTTGGAGCAACAGGCTTTTGTCCTGAGCAAAGAAAGGTGGGAGACGTGTCAACTCCCCACTTTTGAGTGTGTGATCTGGGAGAGGAGTCCTCTCTACCAGTTTTTTCTTTGTAATCATTTATGAGATAAATAAACTGCAAGCATCACACACAGCCAAGTGAAATGGGGACTGTGGCAAAGCTGGTCAAGGGGACTATAACAAGGGGACTTTAAAAGTCTCTTTCAAAATGTTCTATAATTGGTGAGCCAGGCTTAGGAGAGAAAATTTTTGGAAAGCGAGTTAGATTTAAAAAATTGTGTTATTTGCTCAAAAGCTCCTTCATCCTGTCAACTCAGTTATGTGCTGTTGGGCCAGGTAGGAAGGGTCAGCTTTCCAAAAATAAGCAGATATTATGCAATAAGCTTAGTTATGTTAATAACTAAAAGACGGATGTACTATTTATTATCTGCTTGCAAAATTAAGTAAGCAGTCATACTGATGATTACAGATACTATTTATTTCCTTTTTTGGAGGGAGTTTACAAAGGAAAATGCATGAGGAAGAGCAGAGCTCAGTATTTAGCATTCTACTTCTGATTCTACATTGCAACTTGATAATTGATGAAGGATCCTGGAACGTGTTGCTATAAGCTTTCCTGTTGGTTTTGTGCTTTCAAATGGGTCTGACAACTCATATCAGGAGCCTTTCACAGGACCTTTGCTCTAACTAGAGCAAATCCTTCTTGCAGGACCTTTTTTCTGGAGTTCTCATTGAAGTGGATGGAGCATCTCTGGATAGAGAGAGCCCATGTTCATTGCTTTTTTTTTTTTGTCCTGATTGAATTGAATATAGGAGTTGTCCTGCAAATAATGTCCATCATTGGAAACAGGAGCAGTCTTAAAAATTATCCTGATTTTTTTTTAAAAAGGGACTTTGGAGAAAACGTCTGGTGGAAATCATTTGGAAGACTCATCTGGCCTTATGCGAACTTGGAGCAGGCTCAAAATCTGCTGACAAGTCCAGCAGTGAAAAAAGATAATCTCTGTGTTTGTTGTCAGCTGATGTATACTTCCTCTGCACTCTGGGTCATTCACACTGCCTCTCCTCAGGCACTTAATTTAGATGTCTAAATTAGGAGCCCAGTAAATGAGAAGACAAGGCTACCCACACTGCCAAGGGAGAGAGTGAGTCCCTGTGCCACAGTCACTCAGCGGAGGATTTTAACTTTGAAATTTCAAGTATGTGTTGAAAGCATGAGATCAAGGAGTGTGTCCCAGCACTGGGCTGGAGCTGCACATCCTGGATCTCATTCTCACTGTTCTTGGGGTGGGACCCAGGAGCTTACCGACCTCCGTTCACCCACCCCATCATCCCTAGTGGCTTACATTACCCTCTGCAGGAGCACCACCCTCTGCAAAAGCAACCTGCAAGTAACACCATGCTTAGCACCAGATTCACATCTCTGCAACCTCAGGGACCTAAAAGGGGGTTATGTAAGTGTAAGCAGATGCACATGGCTTCCCTGCCCCAGAGAAAGGCAGGGTGGAAAATTCGGGTTTATGTGGCTACATGGAGATACATAGCTAGAAAACAAATGTATAAACACTTCCTTCAGCTGTTAATATTCCCATGTCACAATCAAAAATGGGCTTGAATAAGGTGGGTTACAATAGCACAGTGTTTCCTAGATGCAGGTGGAGGCAGCAGATAACTGCGGTGTTTGGTGCCAGGCAAACCCGCTCATGCTGCCGTGACCCAGCCTGGGACCCTGCGGCTCCTTTGCAGGCATCGCCGCGGGTCACTGAATTGCAGCCAGCAAGCCAGCTGGTAGCACTCGCTCTGTCTGCAGTTTACTTTATCCCATAAAGTGTTTCAAATCCTTTTTTTTTCCCCCTCTCCATTCTTTCTCTCCACTTGATTTTTAACAGATGGCATTGAAGGAGTTCTACCTTTTTTTGCCCCATCTTTTTTAGGCTCTCCCCACCTCTCATCATGTCTCAGGTGATGACCCTGATAGCTGACCACTGACTTCTGCTCCAGCAAGCAGGCTTTTTCTTGTTCAGAAACCAATCTGTTACAGGGCTTCTTAATAACCCCCCCTCCTGCCGCAGGCACAAAGCCCTCACCCCCCTGAGCTGCTGTTCCATCCTTCTGCCGGAGGCACTTAGAATGGGGCATAGAAAGAGTGTGAGAGCAGCGATCCCTGCCTCCCCACTCAGCTCCTGGGATGCTGCCTTTGCCAAGCAGCATGGCAATCCAGGCTAAATTACCAAAGCAGAAGCCCACTGAAGCAGCACGGTGTTACCCTCTTCAGAGACCGACTGCTCTCACCTTGCGTCTCACAGCTAATCATGTTGACAGGAGCCATTGTTTATTTTCCTCCGTCCTTGTCTTCCTTGTTTTATGGTAAATTAGAGCAGGCAGGCAAGCCATCCATCAGCCTATAAATGCTGTGGAGTATTTTGGCTTTGTGCTAAATAATTGTGCGTTTTATTGCTATTTACACATTCATTTTCCTAGGCAATAAAAAGCAAACTGCAGTCCCCAATACTTTTTATATTTTGTGTCTGTGTCATGGCAGCCACACGGGCTTCAGCAGCAGCATGCAGACTGTTACCGTAAATTCACTCTCTTATTTTAGTAGGTCTAGCATTTATTTATAATTAATGTCAGGGACCTTACACAGTAATACCAATTATTGATTTTTTTAAGAAAAAGGAATTACTTTTTTTTCTTATTACTGCCATAGCAACACAATCAAGTTGCAGTGGCTAATCTTGTCCAGAACGGTGAAAGAAAAGGTTCTTAAAAACTGAGTTGGTGGTAAAGTTATAAAAGCATCATGTGATCCCTTAACTCTAGGGTTTGTATAGATAGGGATTATTGTACGGGGGGGGCAGGGGGCAGGAACTCAAATTAGCAGCTCTGTTGGTGTCAGTGAAGGCAGGTGGGAACAGGAAAGCTCTACAGCAGGAGCCGTTGCAGCCACTGTGAAATGAGCTCTTTTGGAAGCAGCCATGGGACTTGATGTCCCAATGCAGCTGGAGACAGGGAGGGCTCAGGCTCTCTGGTGGATCCCCAGACTCCCATCGTTAAGGATGGAGGAGCGACCACTGTGACTGCAGCACCGTGCGCTGCGGCACTGCTGATGGGATGTAGCACATTCTGGTGCAGCAAATTTAAACAAAACTTGGCTTGAGCTGCCACAAACACATGCACAAGGCTGTGAATTGGACTGAAGAAACCTTAAAATCACAGAATCACAGATATGCAAGGTTGGAAAAGACCTTTAAGATCATTGAGTCCAATCATTCCCAGCCTATGCTAAACCATATCTCTAAGTACTTGATCTACCTAGGGATATGGTTTAGAATAGGATGGGAACACACATTTTTATACTTTGAATCTCCTATTACCTTCTCGGCGTTAAAACAGCTCACCACGCATCTGCAAACTATATGGCCCTTACTGGTAGACATTTCATGGCTTGTGCTTCTTTTTCCGTCTGACTGTGGCCTGCTATGCCAGAAAATTTGCTGAGGGCGGCATCAGACTTGGCAGAGAACGATGGGAACAACAGCCAACTTCATCTTAGACTAATTTTTACCCCTGCCAGGGATGGTTGCCTAACAAGTGCTCAGAGGACCCAAGCTGAAACACGGCCCTGAAAAAGCTGCGAGTTGCAGATATGAAGGGGGCTGCAGAGAGCAAAGTAACATTTTGGTTAGTGCTCCAGATTCCCACTCCTAATGATTTACCTTCAAAATGTAGAGTGGCAGTGGGATAGGGAAGGAGCAGAGTCAGGAGCAGAGTATGGAGCCGAGGATAGATGTTACATTTCTGCCTTGACCTCTGTAAGGGTGAGGGGAAGAAGGACGTCTTTCCCTGTCTGTAAAGCTGGCATGGTTTTCCCCCTGCCAAGAGCCAAGCAACAGGCTGCTGCTCTCTCTTAGAGGGTGTGTGTGGGAAGTTGGGTGGGGAAAGAGGGGAAGAAGAAGAAACTCAAAAAAACCCCAAACCAAACTTCACAGGTTGGAATAGAGACAATTTACTGGGACAGCAGAGAAAGAGAGAGGTAACATTAACAGGACTTTATAGCAAAATATACAGAACTGGTGATACACAAATGCAGTTTCTCACTGACCCACACAACTCAGACCGTACAGCTCAGAGCCATCCCAAAACCGGACCATCCCCAAAAGCATGTCGTGTAGCCATGCGCTCCTCCTCCCACCAGCGCCCCCTTTATGCTGAGCCTGACGTAATTGGCATGGAATACCGTCTTTGGCCAGTTTGGGTCACTTGTCTTGGATGTGTCCCCTCCCAGCTTCCTGGATACCACTCCCTTCTCATTAACAGGGAAATATGAACAACTGAAAAGTCCTTGGCTGCTTGGCAACAGCTAAAAACATCAGGGTGTTATCGGCACTGCTCTCATCCTGACTCCCAAACACGGCATTCCATCCACTGCTAGAAAGGAAATTAACTCTGTCCTAGTCAAAACCAGGACAAAAGCAAACGTGGCAGCAGCATATCATATCTTGTGCATGGCAGTATTTGGAAGGATCACGGGGAAAAAAAAAGGCTTGTGGTGAAGAGTTGTCATGAGGATTGAACAACCGGCTTATTGTGTGTTGCCTCCCCTTCAAGGGTTTGGCCCAGGCTTTATCCTCCCATAGCAAACCAGCCTCAGTGGGTTGGGAACTGAAAACAGGTGATTGATAAATCCTATTTTGTGACACCTTTACAGCATGTGTCAAAACCAGCAATAAAGCCTTCTCTCACCGAGGGTGTATGCAAGCCTGTGACAAGCATGGGAAGAGCTGCTGTCAGACCAAAGCTGGGCGTTATGAAAATGGGTGACTTGGAGGTTTCCCAGTTTGAAGGACAGCAGCCCTGAGGGATTCTGCTCGGGTTTCTTGGAGCTGTTGAGCGGCTAACATTGCAGAAACCAGCAAGGGGTGAATTCTCAGTATCTTGGGAAACAGCCCCCAAATGTCACCCAAATGACATCAGGGTGATTTTTCTGTTACTTGTATGTCATCATGCAGCCACAAATGTCATCCTGATTTTGTCATTTCAGGTCTGGCATTGCTGAGGACTTTTTTCTTTTTTTTGTCTAGGACAATTAGAGGTTTTCCTTTTTTGATTGCTCATCGGGAAGACAGCTCTATTTTCATTTCTTAATTAGCTTGGTATTTCTACAGTCATTTAAAGACATCTGGCCAACCTGAAGTGACATGCAACACCTGTCCAGCCAAGGGCTTTACACATCAGGGCTAAACAGCCTGGATCTGGGAGAACATGCACACACCACAGGTGGTCTCACAAAGCCATAGTGTCGGGGCTTGGGGCAGGTATCTCCTGTAGAAAGCTCACCTGCATGCAGGGGAACATTGCTCATGGGTGTCTGGACACCAAAGGGGCTTTAGTCTTTCCCAGTAACACTGATAGGGCTGCAAAAATCACAGAATCACTGGGTTGGAAAAGACCTTTAAAATCATCAAGTCCAAACATTCCTGTCCTATGCTAAACCAAATATCTTCATGCACTCTGTCTGCTGTGATGATGTCATGGAGTCTAGCCACCAAACATACAGCTCACCTTCGTGGTTTTTATTAAGCTGTTTTTGAAAGCAAATCCCATTTTTTTCCTGCCTGTGTTGAGTTGAGCTGTGAGTCACATTTCATCCCACGGATATTGTCCAGCCCTAGCCCAGCTTTGCAGAGGGTGAGTTAGAGAGGATACCCCTCAAATAAGGCATGAGGTAAAAGAGGGTAGATACTCCTTTCATTTCTCTAAGCCCTTGCTCTAGAAGAGGGCTTTTACCATGTTGGGAGGTTGGTCTGATTCAAACCAGCAGAAATGTGAGCAATGGCTAGATCCTTGCATACCTCCCACCCTCCTTGGATGCAGAGGTATGACCCACGTAAGGGTTAATTCCAGCTGTAAGCCCTGTCAGCCAGGCAGCAAGCCTGTTCCCAGCCCCTTCCTGATCCCAGCTAATCCAGGGAAATCCTCTTTTCTTGTACCTTCTACTCTTTCTCACACTACCTTGGGGGAAAAAAAGGAAAGTTATGGAAGAACACTGTAATTATTTTATTAGGTTTGTGACAGCACAGTCAATCTACCCTGGGCGTTGTCCCTGTGGGTTACGTGCATAAGCTGTATGCAGTCTGCTCAGACTGTATTGTCCTCCCCAGTTGACTACCTGGCCCAAAGCATCTCATGAATTTTATTGTCGGTCCCAGCATGGTGTCATGTCCTGTTTGACGTGTGAGGGGTGGGATCACTGGCTGAAGCTGAATGCTGTGGGCTAGAATGCCTGTATCTGAAAGCAGGGGGACAGTTCTCCTGGGGTTGTTTAGTCCAGAGAAAAGGAGGCTGAGGGGAGATCTTCTCACTACCTATGACTACCTGAAAGGAGGTTGTATCCAGGTGGGCGTTGGTCTCTTCTCCCAGGTAACAATAAGAGAAGAGGACATGGCCTCAAGTTGCACCAGGGGATGTTTAGGTTGGGTGTTAGAAAAGTTTCTTCCAAAAGGGTTGTCAATCATCAGAACAAGCTGGCCAGGAAAGTGGTTGAGTCACCATCCCTGGAGGTATTTAAAACAAGTATAGCTGTGTGTGTATCTGTGTGTGTGTGCACTCAAGGACATGGTTTAGTGCTGGACTTGGCAGTGCTGGGTTGAGGATTGGGCTGTATGATCTTACAGGTCTTTTCCAACCTAAGTGTTTCTGTGGTTCACCCCCCTGCATCGCTCTGTGAGCCAGGGTGCAGCTTCAGCAGCAGGTGGATGCTCAGAGATGCTACAGGGAGATGCCTTTCAAGGCTGGGCTTGCTTCAGTTTCTCTCTTTAGTGCCGTCATTCAAATGGCAGTTTGGGGAAGGGTTTTTTTTTCTGCTATCGTCTGATTCAGAGATGATTTATACTGATAAGAAAAGTGCTCAGAGGGAGGAGAATTTCCTCTACTGGATGTTTTCAGAAGGAGTTAGGCAAACATATTAAAATAGTTATGTGTAATTTGTTGGTGCCGCCTTTGCAGAGGAGGAAACCTCTCAGCACCTCAACTGAGTCTCCTACAAGTCTATGACCAAATGTCCAGAGATAAAGCCAAAAGGTCTCAGTTTCAGGAGACAGCCAGGAGCTGCATCTCACTGAGTGGCTACGAGGGGTAAACAGCCCTTTTCTTGGCTGCCTTTCCAGCTGAAAGCTCCATGAACAGAACTGACTGCGTGTATTTGTCAAACTTAGGCAAGATCCTTTTGCCTCTGTATGCCACGTGCTGTCACTGCGAGCCCCGGCGTGGTCTGTCTCCCACACTTTCCTCACGGATTCTCATCCAAATCAGCATTGTACTGAATCTGCCATGGACATAGATCAGGTCAGGGGCAATGAAATTCAGAAGTTAGAAACACAGGGGGCTGTAAAATGTGAACAGTTTCGATCAGCTGCAAGTTTGGAAACGTCTCTGTAGCAGAGATGCTGATCACTGGAAGCTTCATCTTTTAAACAGAGATTTGGAGTGGTGCAGCAATCTGTTGAGGCACAGAATCCCCTGCTACCTGCTATCTTTTCCTAAGGGTGGGGACACCTCAGCAACAACTGCTACGTGCCGGATCAACCCCTTGTAGCTAAAGTGTGACAATGTTCCTAGGGCTGGGGATGCTTGTCCCCTTCCACAGCAACTTAAATACAGCGGTGCCCTTCAGCTGACATTACGTCTCCTCCAGAATAAGTCATAGGTCAGTTCTTCTCAGGGAACACTTAAGATCTATTTGTAACGACTTCCCTCTGGATGCAGTCGTTATTTTTCAGCATTCACTTGTTTGGGGTTTTTTTTTGTTTGTTTGAGCAAGAGAGACATACTAAAAGAGATTAAAAAGTCATCTTACCCTGTTTAAAACCAAGCCAAGCAGAACAGCGCATTTTCAAGAGCTTCTCGGTATACAGTTCTTGGCAAATCCTTGAGAGATTTTAATTAAAGGTGAAATTACTTTTCTTTTCCCTTTGATTAATAGAGGCAAATCACAAATAAAAATCCTGTAGCTCCCACTTGGAAAGCAAACTTTATTTTGACACAAATTGGTGGCTCATTTAAAAGAAATGCCAAAGCCCCAGGGCTCGGCTGCCCACGGTCCTTGGGGCCTGTTAGTTTTTAGCACTGTGCCCATTGAAACTTGTCAGGAGCTTTAGTTCTAGAGCAAGCGGTGACATATTTGTAAGCCCTATTTTAAAAGTTACCGTGAAACATTTAATTGGAGTAAGAATGGGATTCCACATTCTTTGCCATAGTAAGATGTACAAAAGCTTGGAAGGAAGAGATGTGGGACTGTTGGAGAGGATTCAGAGGAGGGCCACAAAGATGATTAGAGGGCTGGAGCACCTGCCCTACAAAGAGAGGCTGAGGGAGCCGGGCTTGTTCAGCCTGGAGAAGAGAAGGCTGCGGGAGGACCTCATTGCAGCCTTCCAGTACCTGAAGGGAGCTTATAAGCAGGAGGAGAATCAACTTTTTAAAAGGATAGACAATTGCAGGACAAGGGGGGTTGGATTAAAACTAAAGGAAGGAAGGTTTAGATTGAATATTAGGGGGAAGTTTTTTACGGAAAGAGTGGTGAGGTGCTGGAACAGGCTGCCCAGAGAAGTAGTGGATACCCCATCCCTGGAAGTGTTCAAGGCCAAGTTGGATGGGGCCCTGGGCAACCTTGTGTAGATCCAGGCCTGAGGTTGGTGTCCCTGCCTGTGGCAGGGGGGTTGGAACTCTATGATCCTTGGGGTCCCTTCCAACCCTTGCCATTCTGTGATTCTATGAAGAGAGAAAGCTGCCCTGTTCCATGGAAAACAGAGGGATGTTTTAGATGGGGAAAGGATATTGCAATGGATGTGGGATCCTGTTCTGAAGTATGGGAGATATGATCTTGAAGCCGAAGACAGCATTTAGCTTTAGATGTTGCTCCTCTACAGGGTTTGGGCTGACACAGTGTTGATACAGTTATTGTCACATAAAGATAGTGACTCCAAGGCTGAAGCTAAGGTTTCTGACCAAACCAGCCCATGTAGGACTGGTATTGCTCTTTTGTTGATGCAGGAGGAAAAGTTCTTGAGTTTTCTAATGCATCACCAACTGGGTAGATGTTGGCAGTTATTGTTGGGGAGAAGTAAGCAGCTTCCCTGTCCTTGTTGGATAATCAGAGCCCAAGGACACAGCTCTTTCCTCTGGCACTCTTTGTCTTAGGGAAAAGAGTAATCAAGGCTGATGTTTCCAGCACCTAGTCTGCCACAGCTTGATTTCTAGGTAGAATGTGGTTAGCAGCACTTTCTTCTGTTAAAATTTCTGCTTTTACAAAATCCATGGCCTATAGTATTGATAGAATTTTAGAACTGAAGATTTTATACTAAATAAATGAATCTTCCTCTACTAATTATTTCTGTGTTGATAAGTGATACTTTGAATTTCTCTTTGAACCAGAAAGCCCTTAAATATTCAAGGATTGCTGGATACCTTAGCAGT
Organism: Laterallus jamaicensis coturniculus; assembly: GCA_022605575.1. Lineage (NCBI taxonomy): Eukaryota > Metazoa > Chordata > Aves > Gruiformes > Rallidae > Laterallus > Laterallus jamaicensis. Next base: position 85,159,103 of record JAKCOX010000002.1, on the reverse strand, counting down.
CTCCCTTTTTATGTTTTAACTGTCTAAGTAAGAAAAGTGGAAAAAAAGCATGTTTTGTGCACGCCTGTGTGTGTTTCTCCAGCATTCAGTTATCAGCATTCACATAATTCAGTATTAACATCTCTAATGCACTTCAGGATGCCCAGTTGAGCGGCTGTATGTGCAGCCCTGATGTATGCAAATCCATTTTGCATGCAGCTCTTGACATATTTTCATATTCAGGATTATGGGAAGCCTTTTCTGCACCGCTCTGATGTATGCTAATCTTTGTTTCTCTAAAAACACTCTAAAAGTCCAGACGAAAAGGCAAAATGTCTTCTTCACTGAAAGGCTGTGTTTTTTCTGTACCAAAGCTACAATGTAGTGCAAAGCAAAGCTTCCACCAATGGAGCTCCAAAGGGCCATACTCATATTGTTTGTTCTGGGTAGATACTTCTATCCATCGGGTATCAGCAACAGCCTCAGATAAGGCAGTCCTCTGAACAAAAGGCAGCCTGAATAATTTCTTTCTTGACTGTCCACATCATTGTAGATGTAGGGCAAAAGCTGAAATGGGAACGTCACCATGTACACAGAGGCTGGAATATGCCCAGGCTGGGAGCAAGGGCATGCAGTGCATTTGGATCCAAATAGGTCAAATACTCCTATTAGGGACATATAAATGATCAATCAAGTAAAGTAGCTGCCTAATGGCATTGTAATTCTGGCTTGTAATGTGGTTTATTAATTATCAAATGTGTTATATCTGTGATATACTTTAATGAATTATTTATTGACTCCTTATAAACTTAATGTGGCTGCCAAACTCTCAGAGGTGTGCAGAGTAGATGGAGAGCTCAGGAGTATCATTGTGCTGACTACTAGGTATAGAATAGGCACAGATGCTACAACACCTCTGAATTTGATTGTGGGCAGCTTGACACCTATGCCTTCCTAGCACAAAAAGAGACTAAATGCAAATCCCAGGTTAATGAAGGAGAAAATCCCTGTGGTGTCATTAAACCTTCTCCAGAGTGAATTCAGTCTGTCTGATGAATAAATGTTTAATGCAGAGTCGTATCAGTTGGTGTCATCGATTGTTAGGGAAGCACTATTGGTTTAACGAGGATCCCATCAGTGTCAACACGAGTTAACAACCTCACAGTGCCAACAACTGCTCGGTATTGCTTCAAGGCAGCAATCCCAGCAAAGAGAGTCAGAGATGCTCACATGTGCATAGAAACATGTTGCCTAGATTTTGGGAATTACTGACAATACCATCAATATTATCATTATCACCTAATCTTTCTCTGCATTTAGAATTATAATGCCATGGAGGTCTCCATGGTGCCTTAATCGCTCTCTTAATATCAGAAATCAGGGTTCCTCACAACATGTTCTTTTAAGTCTGTTCCATCCAAGCAGCTGTATTTATAGTCACATACGTTTTCCTACAGTTTTAACCAAGAAACATATTGGTGAATATTTTAGAGGCTAGCAAAGCACCTGCTGTCAATGTGATTGAGTTCCACCTTTAGTTTGGAGTGTCCTATAATCTGAAATAATCCTATATCCTCACCTGTAATCCTGTAAAACTGAAACTAATGCATTTACAGGAATTCACTTCTACAATACTTTTAGCTTGCATCTATTTCTACTACTGCTGTTGCCACTGTTAATTTGTCTTTCTGTATTTGGATTACCTGAAAGTAGCATCCTTACTCTTTGGGAGGAATTAACAAAACTTTAAAAATACACACCATAATCAGCCCGATATGAACTAAAACCAAAAAAAAGGTGATTTTTTTTTCTTCACCCTTCTTCTAGCAGGAGTGAAAGTGGATATTTTTTTTTTTCATTTTGAACTTCTAAGTGTCTTGCTTTCCTTCAATTACCATAAATTACACATTTTTGACATGAAGTTTTTTTTGTTAAATGAAAACTAGAATTTCTCATTTAAAATGTCAATTTTTTTTTTTAAATTTCCTGAAACAGAAAATCAGGATGGAAGATAATTTCATCCACAAAAAGATTCAATTTTGACAAGCTGATAAAAAAAAAGGAAAGGAAAGGAGAGGAAAGGAGAGGAAAGGAGAGGAAAGGAGAGGAAAGGAGAGGAAAGGAGAGGAGAGGAAAGGAGAGGAAAGGAAAGGAGAGGAAAGGAGAGGAAAGGAGAGGAAAGGAGAGGAAAGGAAAGGAAAGGAGAGGAAAGGAAAGGAGAGGAAAGGAAAGGAGAGGAAAGGAAAGGAGAGGAAAGGAAAGGAAAGGAAAGGAAAGGAAAGGAAAGGAAAGGAAAGGAAAGGAAAGGAAAGGAAAGGAAAGGAAAGGAAAGGAAAGGAAAGGAAAGGAAAGGAAAGGAAAGGAAAGGAAAGGAAAGGAAAGGAAAGGAAAGGAAAGGAAAGGAAAGGAAAGGAAAGGAAAGGAAAGGAAAGGAAAGGAAAGGAAAGGAAAGGAAAGGAAAGGAAAGGAAAGGAAAGGAAAGGAAAGGAAAGGAAAGGAAAGGAAAGGAAAGGAAAGGAAAGGAAAGGAAAAAAGGAAAGGAAAATAAACTCTGCTTGGAAAAACTCCTTGACAACTCCAGGTCTAGGCTTGTCTTATCATGAACCATTAAAGAATTATGCTAGGTGGAAACACACACCGTTGTCCTGGAAATCCCTTGAATAGCTCCTTTTTCACTAGCAAAGGGTAGCAGAGCTTTGATCCCAGCCTACAAATCACCTAATGGTACAGGAAGGATCTCTTGATTGTACAAGGACACTGTCCTCCATGGACTCTCTGCTATTCAAAGAGGCCAAGAGGAATCAAACGTACCCAGTTGTCTACTTGGATGATTTTTAAAGAACTCTTTGAAGTAGATCAAATCACAGTGATAAAATGGATTAATTTTAGTCAGTGAATTTTAGTTTAGGATTTTTACCACAGAGTTATTGTTTTCATTGCCCCAGATTTGGGCTCTCAACGTGCCAGCCTATATGAAGACAGCATAAGAGGTCCATTCCTTCCCAAACCATTGACAGATATTGTCTCACTATAGAAAAGCTTTCAGAGCTCAGCAGGTTAAACCTGTGTCTGTCCAGCATTGCAAACTTCAGGATTAAGAAGGACAATAATATTTTTTTGAAGAGCTTGTAGTGATGCATTTTGCATTTAAAGCATCAGTGTGTTTGTAGGGGGGAATCTTGGAATTCACTGGCCTCTCCCAGTTTATCCCATGAAGAAGACACGGAGGAACCAGTTTACAAAGGGTCATTGCTTCATGGTCTGCAGATGTGGCAGAGAACTCCCTTGACATCATGATAACCTGGAAAAGTTAAGAGTAGGTTTACGCTGGGAAGTTTCGTTACGTTATCAGTGGGCTTTTTCTCTGAGTGTGGCAAGCCTGGCCACAGTAACAAAGGGCTATTATATAAACAGTGATTTGCTTACATTATAGCTCCCACAGGAAATAAATTGATCATGAGTTTATCTCCACAGTCACAATCATCCATGTGTTTCCCAGTGATAAGTGTTCCCCAGGTGAATGTTGTCCTTGTGTAGCTGGTGGGGTCAACCAGGAGAGCTAATACTTGCCCAGCTTGACACTTTTTCCTGTGTGGTTCTTCATGTAACCTTTGTTGGTTTGAACAAACTTTGTTTCAGACCCACTTATGGCTACACTCTCTCCCCAGAAGCAGAGTGAAGTTGTCCTGTAGCCCCATAGGAGAGGTGTTTGGTGCATCTACCCTTCTCCATGTTCAGCTCCTAAGATGACTTCTGCCTTAGACATGGTAGACAGGCAAGGGCAGATATTTCAGAGCCTGACTGTCTTTCATGGCACATCCAGCCCCATTCAAAGCATAAATTCCCACTTGGCCTGAAGACATGAGTAGGAATTGTAGCCCGTGGAGTCCAGCACAATTAAGCCTGAATATTAACACTGCAGTTTCTCTAGACCAAACATCCCTTGCAGAAATCAACATTTGGTATGCGAGGGAGAAGGAAGATTTTGCTGCTTCATCCTGGAGGAAGGAGGCAGGGATGGCAGCTCTCAGTGTCGAAGGGTGTGGGCAGAATCATGGAATCACAGAATGTTAGGAGTTGGAAGGGACCTCGAAAGATCATCTAGTCCAACCCCCCTGCCAGAGCAGCATCACCTAGACTAAATCACACAGAATCACACCCAGGCAGGGTTTGAATGTCTCCAGAGAAGGAGGCTCCACAACCTCTCTGGGCAGCCTGTCCCAGGGCTCCATCACCCTCACAGTGAAAAAGATCCCCCTCAATTCACACGGAACTTCCTCTGCTCCAGCTTGCACCCGCTGCCCCTTGTCCTATCGCTGGCCATCACTGAGAAGAGTATGGCTCTGTCCTCCTCACTCTCACCCTTTATGTATTACTAAACATTAATAAGGTCACAAGGACTGGAAACCTTTCTGAACCAGACCTCCAGCCCTTTCTGCAAGCATTGTGGGGGAGCTTTTACTTTCAAACCACTCAGCAACAAGCTGAAAACATATGCCAGCCAAGATTTATTTTGAGCCAACTTCCTCACCCGAGTTTCTGCTAATCTTACATGCATCTTGCACAAAAAGCTGTGTTTACCCTGATTGAGCAGGCTTGCTATGCATGTAGGCATGGCTGGCTGTGTTAGGGTACCAGGGAGATCTGTCTACCTGGTCAGCCCCAGCCTGGCAGCAAACCTGCTCACTTATAAGACACAACTGTTTAATGATTTCTTTTTCCAGATCACTGGCACCTAAAATGCCATGCAGTTACACTCCATAAGCCACCTCCAGTTTTTCATCTGTTCACTGTGATGGATGAAACATTGCCCAATGGCTGGCTCCAAATTCAAGAAGCATGGAGGAGTTTTCTGCCTTAAACTTTGTCTAATGTTACTTTTTCCCATGCCTTAAATGTTCCTGCATGGTTTTGTTTTCTACTGGAACAGGCTGCCCAGTAGGATTGTGGAGTCTCCTTCTCTGGAGATATTCAAGACCCGCCTGGACGCCAACCTGTGTGATCTGTCCTAGGGAACCTGCTTTGGCAGGGGGTTTGGACTCAATGATCTCTGGAGGTTCCTTCCAACCCCTAAAATTCTGTGATTCTGTGAATTCTATATTAGTTGGAGTTGTTCAGGGTAAGCACTTTAATGAAATCAAGAGAGATATATGAATGAGTTTGTCTGACAATGATGCCATAACCCTGTTTGACAGTGGCAGTCAAACAGATTTATGATTCACAGCATGGTTGGTAATGGGGCAGAAGAGTTGCAGATCATCATACAGATCATAAAGTCCAGTAGTGTTAAGTTTACAGTTGGACTCGATGTTCCTAACATCTTGTCCAACCTGTGATTTTCTCCCTGATGAAAAGGCAGGTGGGCTTTGAGGCTGCTTTTCCAAGGCTGGGGGCACATAAAACAGCAGCACCTATGCCATCCTTGTGAGGATGGACAGAAGAGAGGAGCCACTCTAGTTCTGAGAAACAAAATGCAGCCTGATTTTAATTAAGTTACAGATGGAAAAGAGCGAAGTCATGTATCAGCTGGTGCTTTTCCAAAATTGCTGTCTGTGGTAGATGTTCATGTCTGAGAAGGATGGGGCTTCCCTTTGCCTACTAGCACTGTGGGACCAGCATGTGGGAAGTCACACCACTGACAGGCTGAAGTTGCAAAGACAGGGCAGCATCCCTTCCTGTCTCTAGCCCATGTGTGACTTTCAGTGCCTGGTGAAACCCATCCCCTGGAACTGGAGGAGGTGGGCCAGACGTTTTGCATGGGCTCCCAGGGTGAGGGAGATTCAGGTTCCTGTCTTGTGTTTAATTCTGACAGCTGCCAGGCTGCCTTGTAATTGCACAATCTATCTCATGTAGCAAAAGCCTCATGCTCAGAGGTCTCTGGCAAGGTGTCAGACCGAAGAAGTGTTTCTTTCTAAATGTCAGCCAGCTCTGGGCAGTGGGAGGTAGCCAGCGATGAGCAGGGCAGGCTAGACAAGCCTGTGGTTTGGAGTGAAACAGTCCCCTCCTTTCTTCCTCTCCAAGCCTAAGCATAGACCTGGGGTGGAAATTTCTGTGTATTTTTCCAGAGACAGGAGTTTTGCTGCCCTAGGATGACATCTTCAAGACTGCTCTGGGCCTTCGCGGGTGCAGTAAAGCAACATTTAACCTTCCATTCTCTCCCAGGCCAGGGCTTTAAGACCGAGGGTTGCTCAAGTAGTTACAGGGAGCGTGGATAGGAATGAAGTCCCAAAGCAGCAGTCAGGATGCTTGAGGACATACTGTTTGTGTTGCCAAAAGGCTCTATAACAATGTTGCTGTCAGTGGCTTAGCTGGGAAACTAATTCATCTGTGGAGGCTTTGCAGTTCTGCCACCAAGACCTTTCCAGCACAGTGCAGTCTCTTGAAGTCAAATTGCAGCAAATCTCTCTACTCCTTGATGTGCACAGTTTCCAGCTGTAAAATTCTGTGGGTCATACATGGCTTGTCCGATGGCCACCATCAGTCATGAGAGAGCTGCAGCAGGTCGCATTGTCCTTCTTCAGGTTCTGCCAAGTGGGTTTTGAGTCTAAAAGACTTTAGGATCTTTGAACTATTCAAGCAGTGAATTGAATGCTAGAAATATCTCTGTACAGGGATGTTGTTCCCTCTTGCCTTTGTGCTGTTCTGCCCGACATGCTGTGTCTGGAAAATGCTGGCAACTTCAAAGTAGAGAAGTACGTTTCATACCAGGGTTTTAAGGTGAGTTACAGACCAGAAGGCAAAAGCTAGATCCTGAAACGTCAGCACCTCGCACGAGCAAGCAAAGATCTCCTCAAAGTGGTGCTGGTACTAAATACTTCTTTGCTAGCAAAGTGGGCATCAAAAGGGGTCACATTTACAGTGGGGCATTTGCAGCCTGGGGAGATGGGGAAGTGCTGTGATATTTTTCTCTATTTTCTACATGGGTTTTGCTCAAGACTCATCTGTTAAAAGAAAATAAATCAACAATCCTGCTAATATTATGTGTCTAACCGCACAGTTCTTGTGCAGTCCCCAGATGCTCTCCTCCTGTACCCCACAGCATGTCTCATTCCCCAGAGAGCGATCCATCTCAGTCCCAAAGATGCTCTGATGTTGATTCTTATGGGTGAGTTTCATGCCTGGGGCTGAAGCTGTCCTGGGCCAGCCCTGAAGGGCCCAGACAGGGTGTCTCTTCCTCTGAGTCCTTATTTCAGGTTTTCACCTGCCTTTGTGCTCCTGTACTCCTCTGAGCTGGTGTTGATGGGTCTTTGCTAATCTTGAGGGCCGCTGGGATCCACCTGGGAGCCTTTGGGGCAGGGTATTATTGGGGGTCTCCCTCCTGCTGTTATCTCTCCATGCTCCTTTGAGGGTGAGCAGAAGGGCTTTTAGCACATAACCTAACAAGTGCAGTGAGAATACTTTGCATTTGTAGATGGATTTGTAAAAAAAAAAAAATAATCCTGAAGGTGGTAAGAATTGCTTTATATTAGTCCATTAACTGATGTGGTTTTATCCATTTCTATTTATTGCCAAATTGTCAAGGGACGAGGGACATTCTTCAGACCGTGAGTTTACAATACAAAAAAAGATCTACCCTGGGAGGGAGAAAGAAAAAAAAGAAGAAAAAAAAAGAAAGAAAAAAAAGCTCTTTCAGTTCTTTCTAAAATGTGTGAAGACAATTAGGACAAACCATCGCAAGGGATTGATCCCAGTATATTTTGTAATGTAAAACATAGACAGAAGACTAAACTCCACTCTCCTTTATGAACACTAAAGCTCCACTCTCCTTCATGAACACTAAAGCTCCACTCTCCTTTATGAACACTTAATCACACTGGACCCACTCCTACACTCAAGACAGAGCTTGGAGGAACCTGCCCCCTGTTCTGAAGCTGTCCCACCACTCTTGCCACAGTAATCTTATTTGATGTTTTCCTGGCATTGAGTGTCACTAGGTGCTGGGAATTGGCAACATAAATACAAGTTATGGTGGCATGTACAAGGGAGTCATACATGGGGACAAGGGTGTACCTAGGAAGGGAGAGGAGGTGGGAAGGTGACAGGGGAGAAATCCAGACCACAAATAATACCTTAAGCACCCAATCAATTAAGGTAGCTTAACCTGCTGCTTGCATGAGCTGAGCTGGGATAGCTGCCCACACCCGCACTCACACTGTAATTAAACTCTGTTTAACTGTACTTAAACTCTGTTTAACTATCAGGACCTTAGCATGGATGAGGGTTAGACACATAATTTAAATCTCTATATGTAGACTCCCTAGAAATTATTTCTGGGTCTGAGGCCAAAATACCCAGCTCACAGTTGCAGTAATGCCAAGGTCACACTGAGGTATGTTGATAAGGAATGTTGCTGGTATTGGATAACTTACTTTTACTGACTCAAATTAACTATCACAAATAGTATCAAGAAGTAAAGCACATTCCCCAAGCTGGGGTTGGCAGCCCTGAGTGGTTTTCTGCACCAACTGCTGCTTCAGCATTGTCCCTTCCCTTCCCTTCCCACTTCCTGGCACCTTGGCAAATCCTGTGGAAACCACTTTGAGAAAATGTATGGATTACGTTAATAGAGGGAGACACAGGGTTGCTCTGAGATGTGGTACAAGATACTGGGAAGAGTGAAAGTACTAATGTCTGGGTTGGATCAAATGTGTGATTTAAGAAAGGGGAAAAATGGTCCAAGTCACAGTGCACTTGATGAAAGCATTTTCCATTCATTTCAACCTTCCTTTTCCTCAGTCCCTAAATCACATTTATAGTCCCCAGAGCCTTTCTATCAGGTTTTGTATAGATATATATGTATATTTATGAGTATTCATAGGAAATAGGAGTATTCATAAGGAACTGTAAGTAGTGAGAATTAAAATAGAATATCCAGTATTTATTTCCACACTGGAAAGGGGCCTCAGGAGTTCTTTTAGTTTCTCACCTTCCCATCTCAAGCTATAAAAGATGGGATCATTAGGAATTTGGAGACACTGCAATCCACTACATAAGCACTGGTTTGGGTTTTATTTCAAACTCTAAACATAAGTTTAACCTTAGCTCAGTTACAAAAACAACAGCAATGGGAAAAAAAAGAATCTAGTGAAATGGATGTTTGTTTTGGCAGCCAGAACTGTTTCTTTTATGAACAATACTCCATTTTATAGGCTTTTCCAAGAAAGGCTGGATAATCCTCCTCCCTCCTCCACTTAAAAAAATAATAGGCAAGCAGGAGCTGTGTTTACAAACACTGAATTGGCCCAGTGTTAACAGCGATAGGGGTTCAACCCACCAGCATCACAGCTCTTGAATAAATGGAGAATCAATCTGCTTCTGGGATTTGGCATATTTTTTTGGGGGGGGATTGGAAGCTGTGTTTTTGTTTAGACTAAGGACTACATCCACGCTAGTAAAGCAAATGTATTTGGGGCTGCTCTCCAGCACCGAGGCCAGCTGGAGTGGCCGAGGCCCTTCGCCTGGGCTGTGCTCTTAAGCTCCTTTCCTTACTCTCAAGACACAGCGGCAGCATTCCCTCTGCCTTTTGGGTTGTGATTCCCAAATTGTACCCAAGAATTGTTTGCAAGACTTCTGGTTAGCTCCAAAACTTCCTTGTAAAAAGTTAAAGCAAGTGCAGGATTGTTCCCTGGTGCCGTTTAATTTACTGGTGCCGGCGAGCATGAGCAGCCGGGGTTAATAAAGCCTTTTGTTATCCAGCCTGACCCACTTGTCAGCCCTTGAGCTCCTGTAACTGCATTTGTAGAGGCCAGACTTAAAATAAATCTCGAGGCATTTGGCAAACAGCAGCTAATTGAACAGCACACACTACCCATCACGTGCTGCAGATGAGAAACCTGAAGCAGAGCAAAGGCTTAAGACCACAGTCTGAGGCTCCTGCCTTCGCATTTGGCTTTACGGGACTCGGTAAATATTTACACGCTGCCTTTAAAAACCAAGCCTGTGCTATCTCCAAAGCACCATGTCAAATTCCTTGGAAAAACAGTTTGGACATGGGCAGCTTCCTGTGGTTCCCCAGGAGAAATGCCAGCAGCAAAGCCGGGGATGCTGCACCCAGCCCAGAACTGTGGCCACCAAATACACTTCCTCTGCATTCACCTCAGCTCAGGGGTGGGACACCGCATCACCGCAGTGCGCAGAATGGGTTAAAATGATGGGGTGGGACAGGTAAAATTTCTGGTTTGCTCTTTCTTTGCTGGTCTGAAGCTTGCAGCTGAGACTTTTGCTTGTTCAGAAACATATTCTGATGCTTCTCTGATATTTTTCTTCTTCGGATTTTTTTTTAGTCAAAACAGTGTTATTTAAGCGAAGGCTCTTTTGTGGCTCTTTACAAATATCTGTTGCTTTAAAAAAAACACACTTCTTCCCACTGAACAATGGCATTGGGGAAGAATAGAGCCAGTTTATGACTTATGACTTTGAAAACTTGCTGAAGTCACTGTTACCAGGCAGAGAACACAGGCAAGGGAATGGAGATCAGCTCCAGACTCCTCTGTATCCCCATCTCACCGAGGTGAAACAGCTCCCTGCCCAGCTCCGGATATCACAAGAACTCTGAGGTCACAGGCTGCCCTCCCCTACCCTTCCGTGGCAGGAAAAATTGCAATGATCCACACCAAACAAAGCCCATTTGTATTTCGATTTCCCTGTGTGTCCCAGGATGGATGAGCTGTTCTTGCCTAGTTTTCTCTGAATCATGAGTCCAGCCCTAGACTTTTAGAAATGAAGCCAGATGGGGCGAGGAGGTGGGGGAAGAGAAAGGAACCGATTCCTCTTCCTCCCTGACTAGCTCCTCCCTTTGCCGAGCGCTTTTTGTTCGGCTGGTGTGGGTTATGAATACTTCGCTGCGTATGTTATGGCTATTAAGGTCAGCTCGAGGGAAGGAGGTGAGTCCATTCAGATGGCTACAAACTGTAAATTAAAGAAAGCCAGAGATCTAGGGCTGATTCAAGACAAAGGGGCTCGGTGTCCCCAGGTTGGTGCTTTGCCCCCTTCTCAGAAACTTCATCCTGAAACTTTTCAGGGTGTACACACTGCAGCAGAAATTGTAGCTGGTGCTGCAGCACTGAGGGCCCTGAGCTGATCAGAAGTTTTGGGATAGGCAAAGAAAAGCAGAGAAATTGGGCTGTAAGGTATGAAGAAAAAAAAATAATCTGACAATGATTTTTCTTTCTTTTTGTGTGCATCTTTCTCCAGGCTGCAAACTGCTCTCCATGGACATCAAAGCACATCTCTCTGCTGGAATATACCTCCCCAGATGATCTGATTGCTTGTGAACTAACTTCCAAGGGAAAAAAATAACAATCCTATTCTTTATACAGTTTGCTTGCTTTAATTTATGGCTTGCTCACACACCAGAAACCTAAATTTTAGTGCTGATACTGCTCCTCTCTAAATCTTCTGGTACCCAGAAGAGCATTGAATCCTTGGTGGGAGAGTTTAGCAGCAGGTCAAAGAGAGGTGGAAGAGACTTGGAAGCACTGTGAGAAGGAGGAGATACCCAACTTTGCCTTTTTTAAACCCATTTTGGGGGAAACAAAGCTTCTTCCCATATGGATAGAGGTAGTGGAGTTGGCACGTTCAGCCTAAACCTGGGGTGGTAACTGGCAGGTGCCTGCAGCACTCTTTCCTTTTTGCCTTACCTTGGACCTTGTATCTTATTTGGTCACTGGCAACAGCAGAACCTGAGCAAGAAAGATGGTTGTAAGGAGGAGGAATGTGAAAGTGCTTACCTTAGCCTTTTTGCTCATCACGGCGACATCATTTCTGCTGAACTACACGCATCAGATGACCCCGACCACCTGGGATTTGAGACATCTCATCATGCAGTTTTTAGAGCAAGTCCAAAAACTCTTCAAGTACCCCAGGAGACCCTGCAGCTGTCACACATGTGTTTCCGAGCTGGGACATTCCCTCTGGTTCGATCAGAGGTTTAATTCAACTATGCAACCTTTCCTGACCTCACAAAATGCCTTGATCCCTGAAGACAGCTACAGGTGGTGGCTGGTAAGTAGGAGGTGTGAATATGGCTGGATGTTCATGTGACAGTTGTGTGTCTGGCTCTGGGCAATTCAGAGCAGACAGTGAAGGACAGTTCCTGTGAAAAACGTTTGCCATCTCATCTGACAAAAGGTAAAGGTGGCAGGAAGTGGGCGTTCATCACATAGGCGCTTGTAACGGGCCTTCGCTTGCTCCAAACTAGGAAAGTCCCTGGCAGAGTTAGACAAGTCCCAAATTTGCATTTGTCAACATTGCCTTTTTCTCCCTCCTCTTCGAAAGACTAGACTGGGAGACTCTCTGATTTGTCTCATCTCACTCTGCCACCTGTTACATTTACTGGTGGGGAAAAATAAGCCACTGAGCTCCAGTGTCTGTAGCATGAATGCTGTCCTCATTTTATGCTGAAACCCCCTGTTTGGCCATAAGTCTTACATACTCCAGGCAATGCATCCTTTCACCTGCCCCTCAGCCATCACTCAGATTTCCCATTGCTTCTGTTTTTTTCTCGCAGTTGCAGACATTTCTCTTTCTTGTCCCCACACTTCCCACCTGGGCTTTGCTTGAGCCATGCGAAGGGAAGATCTCAAGCTCAGGTCCTAGTTCCCCTTGCCCTTTCATGAGGTTTCAGCAGGGAGTTAGGCTGATCTACCAACTGGCAGTTCTCAGAGGATGGGGAATATCCCAAATCAAGCTCAGTAGATGAGAGGATGAGAGGTTGTTATGGACACCAATTGTTGAGGCTGGTTGTGAAGCGCCTCCCAGTTACCTATTAATACATAGACCGGGAGCTCAGTACCTTTTGTAGGTGCTGGGAGGAGGGTGGGATCACCAATCCTAAATATGGGCATTGATGCAGAGGCTGTGCTCCTGCAGTATCCAGGCTGAGGAAGAGTCACAGAATCACAGAATCACAAGGTTGGAAAAGACCTTTAAGATCATCAAGTCCCACCGTTCCCATTCTATGCTAAACCATATCCCTAAGTCCTGTAAGATATTGCTCTCTGGGCAGGGTTCTTAGGGGGCTCTGTCACCGAGGGCTTGCGCATCGTACCCAAGCAAAGCTTGCACTGAGTTCTGTACTCAGACCCCACTCTGATGTACACATGAAGCTTAGATGCATTTTCTTTAAAAAAAAAACAAACCCTAAAAAAGAACCCTGAATTTCTGTTTCTCATTCCTGTACTGAAACTGAGAAAACGAAAAATAGCACAAATATCTTACTTCAGCTCGACCTGAAACTGGTTGTGGTTTTGTTTTTTGAGGGTTTTTTTTTTTTTCAGCTAAATTAGAAGCTACTGGTTTTTCAGACCAGCTAAAAGTCTCCCCCCCTCTTCTCCCTCCCCAGCACAAATAAAAGCTGTCCATTAATTTTCAGGTCTATCTAACCCTATTTTTAGTGTTTTCATTCTTTTTTTTTAAATTCAGGTCAAGTTCAAAGGGAATACACCACTTCAGAACACAAAATCAAAGTAGTTTTTTCTTAGATGGTAAAAATAGACCTTCTAACATTGCTACGTTTCTTCCACCATATTTTTTTTTCAGCCAGGATTTGTCTTGAACCAGAACACATGAAATATTTTGGTGCCAAACAACATTGTTTACTGGAAATCAGTCTTAAAATTAACATTCCTCACGACCATGTTTTGCTGTCCCCTGCTTTGCCAACTCAATCCTTTGTGACTTTTTACTACGCTTGCACTTTAAAGATGGGGCATGAGAAGATCTGAGACTGCTTAAACTTAGTCTCAGTGGGAAATGACTGTGTCTTTGCTCTCAGGAAATGACTTCAGACAGCGTGGAGGTTCTGTGCGATGACTCCACTTAAGCTATGTATTACATGGTGTTCCTGTCATGGGGACAGGCATGTAATGTGCTTGGACTAAAAACAGGCAGAGCCCTTGCTGGAGAGCTGTCCGTCTACCAAGTTCAGTCTGCCCCCCATCCCATTAATCCTGTTGCTCTATGTGTGCATAAGGATTGTTTATCCAAATAGCCCTATAGCAATTGTATCCCTCCACTTCTAGGAAAAGGGGGACTCAGTTCAGAGCCTTATGACCAGTAGTTAGAGATCAAGTGATTTTTGGGGACCAAGGATGAGGTGTTTTCACATGTTTACAGTTCTTCACACTACTGCCAGGCTACTTAATAGTTTATGAAGAGAGTATCTTGTTTAAGCTCTTCCAGCTTGGTAGGACATGGACTTTTGGAAGGAACTGTTCATGGCTGCTATGAATAAAATTGCATTGCCCATATTGGAGTTAGCAGTATTGCCCATGTGGGTGGGTAGCAGTATCTAAGAGAAGGTCAGTGCCACCTTAGGTCAGCGTCACCTTAGGTCAGCGGCTTGTTTCTGCATGGGCCAGGACTGCTTCTGGAGAAGGCACCTGAATATGTCCCTAGCTGCTTCTGTATTCATGGAAGCAAGGGGTCTGTTTCTTGCTTTCCCTTTGCTTTAATCTACCCAGCTGATAAACTCCAGTGGTCACTTTAGTCAGGCACCAAATGATGGCCCAAATTCTCCTCCTTGGGTATGTATACCCCTGTGCTTTTTCTAAGTTGGAGTCATCTCAGAGATGATCTAACACTAATAATTTCAGTTGTTTAGAAATCAGCCCTTCCTTCCTTCCTTCCTTCCTTCCTTCCTTCCTTCCTTCCTTCCTTCCTTCCTTCCTTCCTTCCTTCCTTCCTTCCTGCCTTCCTGCCTTCCTGCCTTCCTGCCTTCCTGCCTTCCTGCCTGCCTGCCTGCCTTCCTGCCTGCCTTCCTGCCTGCCTTCCTTCCTGCCTTCCTTCCTGCCTTCCTTCCTGCCTTCCTTGCTTCCTGCCTTCCTTCCTGCCTTCCTTCCTTCCTTCCTTCCTGCCTTCCTTCCTGCCTTCCTTCCTGCCTTCCTTCCTGCCTTCCTTCCTGCCTTCCCGCCTGCCTGCCTGCCTGCCTGCCTGCCTGCCTGCCTGCCTGCTGGCCTCCCTCCCTCTCCCTCCCTCCCCCTCTTCCTCCTCACACACTCAGGGACACTGTTTTAGACGTTGGCCCTTGATGTTGCTTCATTTTTTTCTGTTTATATTTTCTTCCCCACCTCCCTGAGCTGGTTCACCTGCAAGTTTTTCATTGTTGTTCCATGACACAAATGCTGTGGACGTTTCCACTAAATTTAGTAACGTGTCTATAGGAAACAGGACAAGAATTACATGCTGTCTCACAGCATAGCATATATTAATAGTTTTCTTAGTTTATTCTCAGTGGTTTTGGGGATTGGGTTTTGTGGTCAGCCAGTATATATATATATGTTAAAAAAAAATAAAATGGAGATCCTGCTGTTCTAAATCCAAAATAAGCCTGTTGAGGTTGATGGATTAAAGCTGTGATAAGTAAAATCAGGCTCAGAGTTCCTTGGCAGTCTTATCTGTAGCACATTGTTCATAAACAACCATGTTATGACAATTTTTATCTTGAGTCATGATATTTGAGCATTTTGCTTTTTTTTTTTTCCAAAAAAACCAAACCCAAACCCAAAACAACAAAAACCACAGCTCACCTTCTGGGGACATGTGGTTAGTGTGTGCAAAGAAAATGTTAGCTATTAGTCCTTGTATGTGTAGGAAAAAATTAAAGATTTTATAACCAGACAGTGAACAAAAGGGCATCCCTAACACATGCACTGGGGAAATCATGAAGCAGCACTTATTTTTAAGACAGCAGCAGAGTTTCTTGTCACCCGGGTTGTGCATTTTTTAATGCTCTTTGTAGAAAATTTGCCCAAAATCTTTGATCACCAGAAGCCTTCTTTAAAACTGGGACACTGTCTGTGATACTTTGAAAGTGATATGAAGGGTTTAGAACTCTGAAGTCACTGTGTTTGCAGAAGAATGTGGTACCAAATCCAATCCAAGCTTTCATCCCAGCACCTGCTACACACCCAGTCCTTCCTGCTGGTGGACTGCTTGGGTGTAGGTGTGACATTTAGACCAGCCTTGGACATGCTGGGAAAGAGAATCTGAGCCTGGGCTACTTCTTATCTACACTGGCAGGCCCCATATACGTCTCCCACAGCAAGGACAGATGGATCTGAAGGTGGTCCAAGCTCTTGGGTCCCTCCAAGCACTGAGGCGCAATGCCACTGCAAGCATCCTGCAGCCAGAAGTGAGGGCAGACAGAGCTGGTTTGGGCAGTGTGAGGTGACCCATACCCTGTAAATCAGAAATCATGCAGTTTGGCATACGTATATTATTGTGTGTTATTTACATAATATATGCACATCATATTTGTATTTGAGAGTGCATAGTTTTTGACAGGCACAAATCATTAAACAAAGCCCAAACTCTTGAAGAACCCTATACTCTTCCCCTCAATCACTTTGTTGCATAGTAGTTGGAGGATATTAAATACAACAATAATAATGCCATATTTTCTGGCCCAAGGAGGCATTTTTAAAACAGACCGTTTCCTTTTAACCTCTCCTTCAGTCTGCAAAATGGAGATTACCTGGATTTGCCCCACCAGGCTGTTGCTAGGATTAATCTTTATACAATGTCATATAGCTGGGAAAGACTGCCCGAGTATTAATACCTCCAAACGACTGCAGTGAGGCATTTAGTAGCTGTGCAAAAGAGATTCTCATGGGGCTTTATTCCCTCTTTATCTTTTGAAAACGGTTTAAAAAAATAAAAATTAGAAAAGCCATGAGAAACAGAATTGCTACACCTGGTTCCCCAGGCTGCCTGGCTGTGTGCTTACAGTGTTGGCTGCTGCCAGATCCACACCTATACCTGCTGTCCACAATGGTTGTGCTTCCATCCATGCTGCATCTGTATCCACATCCCACCAGTGAGTACGGGTCATGCAGCATGTTTCCTACCTGCTAATAATTCGGGGTTTTGAAGGTGTATTCAATACACTCTCAAATTTGTCCATGGATGTGGGATGCACAGGCAC
The DNA here is from genome assembly GCA_022605575.1 of Laterallus jamaicensis coturniculus. Taxonomy (NCBI): domain Eukaryota; kingdom Metazoa; phylum Chordata; class Aves; order Gruiformes; family Rallidae; genus Laterallus; species Laterallus jamaicensis. Next base: position 85,142,200 of record JAKCOX010000002.1, on the reverse strand, counting down.
CAGGAAAGTTTTCCTTTGGGGCTCTCTTGGCAGTAGCTGTGTTCTCACCACTCTAGGCTATTAGCTCTGAGCAGCCTTGACTGAATTCACATCCTCTCCTTGCATCCCCTTAGCAGAGCTATGGGTATTGCTTCTTGGTGATCCCTGGTGATGTAAAGGTACTGGAGAGCCCTGGGAAGCCTTCCAAGAAGTTTATAAAAGCAGCAAAGTTCCTCATCATCCTTAATGGAGATGTGAAAGAAGGAGCAACAGGCTTTTCCTTGGAAAGCCACTCATGGGTAAAGAAAGGAAGTGCATAAACTTTGAGGGTTCTTTTGTCTTGCTTTTTTTTTTTTCTAAGCCTTGCAGGACAGGGTAGTTTGTCTTTCCTGTGAGGATGATTAGGAAACTTTTCTGTCTGGACTTCCAATTGGAGTTTTAACAGCCTGTGGTGAAGAATCAACTCTCAAGTGCTAGATGAATATTTTAGGGCAGGGGGGTGGGAGGAAGAAGCTGAAGTTTTAAGTGACTAGTGATATTTTATATGTGGACACAAGCTGACCTAAGACGCTTCTTGTACTTGGACAGGAGGTTAAGCAGCATCATTAATCATGGCTGTTGTTTGCACAGATTTCTGAGAGAAGCAGCCACTTTACACAGGACACAGGGGTCAGATATTTCAGTGTATTTAAGCCTACTTCTACCAGGTGTAACCATACACATATCTCTGTCACACATCTACAGCACTTGGAGGAAAGATGCTGTCCCAGCCAGGCCACATGACACTGACATGGCACTGCCCTGCATGGCATGGACAGGCTTTCACCCAGTGCTTGTTGATTTATGGGAAAGGCCAGGCTGGTGGGGACTTGTTAAAACAAAAAGACAACATTACTTGGAAAAAAAGGACAAAAAAATCTGGTGGGGGAAAGTGAACTCTAATTCTCTAGTAATTGTAACGCTATTAAAACGATCTTTTTCAAGAAGTCAAGTAAACACTGTGCAATTAGGACCTGGCTGTACATTAAGTCTTAACTTTTAAAATCTGTATCTGCTTTGGAGTTAACCAGCTTCATTGCCTGCTCTGCTCTGTTTCTGAAATGTCAAAGACCAACCAGTGCTGATTGAAGATTAGGCCTGAAAAGCGTAGTTCAATCAGATAATCACTGAGGAAATTAAAACAGAGCACTTTTAATAAGTTAAGGATGGATGTCTTATTGTATGAATGTTCAGCACACAGTGTGATAAGGTCAGCATCCTGCTTAAGGTCTTTGAGGGAATCTCTAACATAAGTAATAATCTGTGCTGTGGAAATTGTGTACAACTGAGGGATCGTAGGACAACGGTGTCCTGCTTTCTGGCTGGTGTTGGTGCCGATGCTTTAATTTGGTTGCAACAGTTACTCTAGACTGATAGCAGCATAACAGAAAGGCAGATAGACTCCTGGTTCATGCAAACGGAGGTGCCTATCCCTGATAATGTTTCATATCATCAGTCCCTTTCCTTTAAGTATGACATAATTCTGGCTATTTTAACTTAAAAAGATAACTCAGGCACTCAGGGTATTCTGAAAATTACCTTCTTTAGCTGAATTTTCTTGGGCAAAATCAGTTAAAGGAGTGTTTTGCTGCATATTTGGTGGTTTTTCCATTAATTTCTTAAAGGCAGTGAAAGTCAGTTCACCTATAGAGAGGGTATATGTGACTGTATTCAAATAATTCAAATTATGTTGGATTTCTTTGCATAATGCACCAGATCCTACACTCTATGATATCTATTAAAAGTCTCCATTTATTTTGAAGGCTGCACTCTTTCTAACATCAATAATTTTCCTTAAATTCAGAGGTTTATAAACAGGTTAGATATTGGATTCATAAAGAAGATTTTGACTATGTGAACATGTGTTTGTAGCATCATGCACAAATTTAGAAGATAACCTTCAGCCGTCCCCCGAAGAGTGACATATGTGGTAATAATGACAGTGCTTGTTTGGGCATCCTAATTACTTTGTATCTTAATCACCTTGTGCAGTCCATATATGAGTATATAGTCTAGCAAGGATTAGCAGTAAAATTAGGTCTTTGTATGAAACATTTCTTCTTTAAGTCTTTAGCCCCATTGTTGTCTTGAACCTCTGAGGTGCATGGGCTTGTGGTTCAATTCAGTGCAAATAAGGTTGTTTTTCATAGGTCAGCAAAGAGACAGCATGAAATTTAAACAAAAATTACAGTGATACATCTCTCTGTGTGTTAGAGAGAGAGAGAGAGAGAGAGAGAGAGCAGGACGAATTGACAATTCCTGGTGCAGTTGAGGGAAACGCATCAGAAACTGAAGACAAATTACCTCTGGCCATTGCTGGGAGTCATGGGAAAAGGTGTTTCTCCTCTCTCCTTCCCTCCCTGTCTCTCCTTGCCCAGGGCTGGCAGGACAAGGTCAAAGCCATTTGGCAGATTTCGTGTTTAGAAGCCATACTCCCTTTGTGAACTTGCAAGCAAGTGGCACCGTGAGGCTGGGCAATATTCTTTGTGAGCGTGCCAACACTCCCAACCTCTTTAATAGCCTTCAGAGAGCAGAATCCCAGAAAGGGAGTGTCTCACCATCACCTGCCCTGCACCTTGCTCTACCTTCCCAATCCAGCCATTGTTTACACCATGCACCACGGAGCTGTTACAAAAGAGTTGCCCTCCATGGTAACAGGCACAATGACCAAGGTCCGGGTGGTTTTCTTCATCCTTGAGAATTTTTACATCTCGAGCCCTCAGGACTAACTCTACTGTGGTTTCCTATGGACAAGCAGTTTGTTCCTCAACAGCCCAGAAAAGCAGCAATGAGATCTCCCACTTCCAGTTCTGACATATGCCAAAATTTCTGGAAGGGAGGTCAGCCGCAGTTGTGATCGAAGAGATTCTGTCCTTCCTAGAAGCTTTTTAAGAAAAAAAAGTTATGCATGTCCTAAGAGAAGATATCTGGCCCAAGGTGCAATTAGGTTTATAGACACCAAAGGAACATTTATTCTGCTAGGGTCAGGCTTGAGTAGAATACATGATAGGTTCTGCCATGGCTAGACAGACTAAAGAGGTGAGTGAGTCTGAGGGAGAGGAAGGGAAAAGGGGAACCAAGTTAAAGCTAATGGGAAAGGATTTCCCACATTTTTGGGGCTTTTCCCCCACTTTTTTTCCCACATTTCCACTACCAACCTCAAGTCTTGCAGACAAGTCTGCAGGTAGATGCAGAATCACTAGGTTGAAAAGACCTTTGAGACCATCTACTTCAATTGTACCTGTCCTCTACTAAACAAAAGAATGGTCTTTGGGAAGACACTTGAAGCTACATCTTGCTCACAGGAAAGCTAGTTACACTGGTAACCTGGAGTGATTTTTCTCCCTAACAGAAATTACAAGGAGAGAAAACACCGAAGGATATTAATGCTACTCTCAAGGAATTGTTTGGGATCATTCCTGGGGATGGGGATCCACTGCAGGAGCGAGGCACTTACATGTGCAGACGATGTGCTGTCGTGGGCAACTCTGGAAACCTTCTGCAGTCTCAGTATGGCCAAGATATTGACTCCCATGACTTTGTGCTCAGGTGAGTAGGTACCTCCTCAGCTGTAGCTGTCTCTGTTGTGTAAGATTCATGGGTATTTTGGGGGACAAGTGAGCAAACAAGATTTCAGGGGCTATCTACTGAAATCTGGTACTTAGGTCTATGCTAAGTTCCTGGGATGTAAACTATGTGTATTGGAGGTACAACCTCATGTTTTAGCTTAGAAAAATAAAATAATAGGTATTGATACTGTAGCTTGTTCTGCACTATCCATAATTGCTTTTGTTAAGAAATATCCCTGAAAAAACCTGCAGTTTTGAATAAAAGTTAGTTCTGCAGCTAGTACTCACAAGTCATCTTTGATCACTGTGAAAGGCTCTGTTGGGTTTTACTTTCTTGCACTGGTTCATTATTAAGCAGCAGTGGGATGGACAAGCCAAAGTCACTTTGACAGGAGACAACTACTGACTGCAGATACTTTCTGAAGGGTCACATTGCCACTCCCTTTCGGTTGAAGGTTGGCTATTTGCACTGAAATGAAATCAGGAGCTAGGTATGAGAGTTAACACTCAGGGAACAGCCAAGATGTCTGGGCTGACTAAGCCCATCTCTGACGCATTGTCCAGCTTTTGTATCGCAGCTGCCAGTACAGCAGAATTGGGGAGCAACTCAGGGCAGGTCAGAGGTCCTGGAAAGGAGGGACTGCTTTTGGAAATAGCACATGTGGGATTATACTCTCAGAAACAACATAACCTTTGGCAGAAAGCTGTCTGCTGAAGTCAAGAGTGAGTCAGCAGAAGACCAGCACTGTTTGAACTGTTAAGCCACCTTAAGCCACTTAGCCTCCAATGTGTCTTGGACATGCTGTGAAGTCTTCAGACAACATCTAAATGTTCACAGTAAATAAGTTCAGGAGCAGCTTTGTCACTTGCATTCCTTGCCCTCTGCCAAAAGTACCTCCGCAAAGGGAGAGGTAGCTGACCTGCTCTTCAGACATACAAAGGGCAGAGAAGAGCCTTGGACATTAGTCCTGCAGGTTGCAAATGTCAGGCAGCTGAGGTGTATTTATGGCTTACAGAGGAGATAGTCCTGTTCCTGTGTGGACCTTCTTATCTTACCTGGTCGAGATTCCCAGATCCATGCAGAAAACACTTTGCTAGATTCAAAGGTGGGTTGTTTTTTTTTGAGGAGTAGCTAATGAGTAATACACTCAGATGTGTGTTTCTGCTCTGAGGTCTTACCCTTCCCATAGCCAGGCATCCTCAGCAAGGGAGAGACTCTCTGTGACTTGGAATTGAACCTTCCAGTCTCGGATCTGGACATTATCAATGTCAAGCTGTATCTGAAGGGATTTTTTAGGATTCACCATAGAAACTTGTGCAGATAAGGGGACTCCTCTGTGTGTTTTTCTAACAAACAAAATCTCTGGTGATTCATTTGCATGTGCTGGCAAATGTGGGGCAGAGCTGGGGAGTTTGAGGAGACACTTTTACATCCAAACACTATGCTCAAGCCCACTTTTATTTGTGTAACCATCTACTTTCACGATAGAAGGAAATTCCTGCTCAGCCCTTCCTGCTCAGACTGGGTGTGAGAGCTGTTTTCTGCCATGCCACGCAGCCAGCCCCACCACAGGTGGTGAGAAATGTACACAGATCCAAGGGCAGAGTGTGAGTAAGAGAACTAAGATGCTTTGTCCTGACAGAAAGAAAGGACCGTATTTCATACCTTAGTGTGAGTAGTCTCTAAAACACAGTCTTACACTTTCTTGAGTATTTCTACTAAATGCAATGTGATTCACTGGCAAGGAAGAGACTCAAGAACAATGCCACAGAACCTGGGAGGATAGTATCAGCAACCAGGGCAGCCTGTCATCTGCTAACGGACAAGGCTTCTCACTCCCTCATCAGGTACATCCTTCCTTGTCTTCCCTGTACTTCTGCCAGGACCTGAGGAGTCCCTCTGCGGGAGACTCCAGTGGGTTGCAGAGAACCCCATTCTGCCCTGTGGTGTTGCACAGGACCATGTCTTGATGCAAGCCAGTCACAGCCTTGTTGGGGATCTCTAATGGGTATTACACTGCACCACAGCAACATGCAAATCTCTACTAGCAGCGAGCCAAATGGTCAGGGAAGGAATTGTTGATGTCTCATGTTTACTTTCAGAAGTGAATACAAGTGTGGAGGCTTTTCTGTAGTCCAGTTCACAGAATCATAGAATCACATACTGATAGGTGTTGGAAGGGACCTCTGGAGATCTAGTCCAACCCCCTTGCTAGAGCAGGTTCACCTAGAGCAAATTGCACGGGATTGTGTCCAGGCAAGTTTTGAATATCTCCAGAGAAGGAGGCTCCACAACCTCTCTAGGCAGCCTGTCCCAGTGTTCTGCCACCCTCAAAGTGAAAAAGTTTTCCCTCATATTGAGATGAAACTTCCTGTGTTCCAGTTTGTGCCCATTGACCCTTGTCCTGTCACTGAGCACCACTGAGAAGAGTCTGACCACAGAAGAGTCTGAGAAGAGTCATCCACCTGTCATTTATAAGTGATCCCATCTCTGTCTTCTCCAGCCTAAACAAACCCATTGCTCTCAGCCTTTCCTCATACAAGAGATGTTCCAGTCCCCTAATCATCCTTGTAGCCCTCCATTGAACTCTCTCCAGTAGTTCCCTGTCTTGAAGTGGTGAACCCAGAGTACTCTAGATGTGGCTTCACCAGGGCAGAGTAGAGGAGGAGGATAACTTTTCTTAATGAACCCCAGGTTACCATGGGCTTTCCTGGTATGAGGGCACATTACTGGCTCATGGAAAGCTTAATGTCCACCAGAACCCCCGGGTCCTTCTATGCAGAGTTGCTTCCAAGCAGGTCAACTCCTAACCTGTACTGGTGCCTGGGATTATTCCTGGCTAGGTGCAGGACCCTACACTTGCCCTTGACTTGCTCTGCTCCCTGCTAGACCTAACATAATGTAACTCTGTTTGGACAGCACTGTTGTGACTCAGCCCTGGTGATCCCTAGGCAGTTCTCCACGCCCTGTACCCAAGGTTACTGAAATCACACCATATGCATGCAGAGTGACTCTTAAGGGGATATATAGAAGCTGGGGTACATACTAAGTAAGGTTTGACTAAATGAAGTGTCAGCCATAGATTCTGGATTTTCACTGTGACTTTGAAGCCTTTTCATGGGAGGTCCATAAGAAATATTTGCTGCTGTTTACCACATGTAACACGGTTTGTTACTTTGATCCTCAATATCCAAATGCACCTATACAAATGGGGGATTCCAGCTGAGAAATCAAGTTGATGGACTTCAGGGCAATCTTTCTCACCTAGGCTTCAGCTTTTGGATGAAAGGAGATGAGTTCTCACAGACTCTCTGCTCTTTTGACCAGCTCTCTACAAGCTGTAAAGAAAACCCAGAGATGTGCTCAGAGATACACTTGCTTGGCAGAAACTCCCATTCAGCCCAAGCAATCCCACATTGAGCTTTCATTTACTTTTAATACATTCACTATGAGTGATGGTCAGTTCAGCCTGCTTGAGGACCACTTGACCGCCCTGTTAAGGCTGTCTGACAAGCCTCCACACAGCACTCTCTTTAGCCATGGGAACATTTTCCCACCACCTCCAGCAAATGATTTGGGGAAGAATCACATGTTTGTACCTACCTAATTCCTCTCCCACTTCATAGAATTATTTTGTCTGGAAAAGACTCTTAAGATCATGAAGTCCAACTCATTCTCTCACTTCTTGTTTTTGGGCTGCAGAATGAACCGTGCCCCCACCACTGGCTATGAATCAGATGTTGGGAGCAAGACCACTCACCACTTCGTTTACCCCGAGAGCTACAAAGAGCTGTCAGAGAACGTGAGCATGATCCTGATCCCCTTCAAAACCCTGGACCTGCGCTGGGTTGTCACTGCTCTCACCACAGGCACCATCAACTTGTGAGTAAGGGCAGCGCTGAGTGGGCAGGCCAAAGCAGTGGGAGCCCCTACATGTTGCTGTAGGACAGAAAAATCCACACTGGGTAAATCTCTCCTTCTGATAAGGCATTGCAGGCTCTTTCAGGACAGGGTTCACTCCTTACGCTTGCTTTCTAGGAAAACCTTAATGGTATGGTGCAATCTTTGAGGAGAAGATCCAGATCCAGCTCTTTGCATCTTCACTGGCTACTGGACACAGCCAGACTGAGCAGTGGCTTCCTGGGCTTTGGGGTTCAACGCCTCAGTTTAGGTTTTTGTTCATCCTTCCTCCTCTTCTGTCCCTTGGGAGTACAGCAGGTGCAGCCAGCATCCCTGTACCCAAATGTACCCATTAGAAAGCCACCTGTAGAATCAGTTGTTTGGCGGGTTATTCATTCAATGGTGGTCCTAGACACCTGGATTATCCCACCTGAGCCACTTGCATGGCCAACTGGTCTTCCAATGCATCCCACTTACAGAAGAAGACTATGCAGGCTGTTCATGGAAAGCCGTGAGAGCAGAAACAGACTGGGATACTTAATCATTTATCCATAGCATCCTTCCCTGGACAGGTTGGTCCGGAGTTTTTTCCATCTTTATTGGTGGAAGGTGATTGAAAGCTGTACAGAGGAGACGCTGTTGTTTCATTTGTCACTTGCGTGCCTTATCTTTAAATTGACACATTTAACCTGGCAATAGTGTGCTACACTGGTATTTATTCTCCATTTCTTCTTTGTGCATTCAGAAATAAATGTTGCCCTGCCTAATATATTTATGGTAGCACTAAAATTAGAAATGTGAACAAAATATATGTTTCTCCTGGACACCTGCTAGCAGATTCCCTCTCTTCCTATAAACTGGCTTTTCCTAATCCAGAGAATGAACTATGTGACATTTGTACTGTGTGTGAGGTTATCTGCTGGATGTAAAGCCACAGCCTGGTCAGATTGCTTGGTGGTGCCCTGCTACACATAGACAGCAACAGAAGATCAGATTACTTTAGAGAAGATTTCAAGATATTTGAATTTTTTTCACCTCCAATTTCAGAATCTCTGAAGATTAAAAGCTTTAAAAGTATGTCCCTATTGACAAAGGATAAGACCCCACATTTTTAAGGAAAACTTTTTGATGGGACAACAAATGGAGGTTTTTTCTTTTTCTTTACTCTCTTTGCAAATGCATTTTAGATTATTTTCGCTTCTTGTTAAGATTCTTTAAAATTGTAAAGAAAAAAATCTGGTTTACTCCCTTTTTATCTTTTTTTGCCACCAGCACTTGGTATATACAGTCATAACCTAGCTTGAAAATATCCATCTTCAAGACACCGTAACTTGGAAAAATCATCACACTTAGAAAACTGGCTAAAAAAAAAAATCTGTTTTTTTGCAAGGCTTAGGTTGTTTGTTTTTTTTTTTCTTTTAGAAGTTAAAAAGATCAAAAAGGTTGAGAACTACTGCCTTTAAGCTGTGATCCAAATCCTATCAGAAGCAATGGATAGTTCCCAGCTGCCTTCAATGGCCTTTGAACGAAGCCCCTTGCTGCACCTTCCTCATCTCCATGCACACATTAGGAAGAGGAGCCCATAGAGGGCCAGTTAGTACCTTCATCACTAATCCATGTTTCTATCACTGCCCTGTGCCCAGATTGCAAAGCTGCTAACTACTTTTTGTTGAGTATTTACTTTCAGAAGTGGCAGCAAGTGGTTTGCAGCAGTAAAGTGGAGTGAGCCCTTAGCCTATCCTAGAGATAACTGGTTGACTACCTGACAGTCACAGCATATGCTTAATAATTTACAGGTTATATTATGTATATATAATTAGATTGTATACATGGGCTTGGTAAGCATCTGGTGTAAATTAGTGTGTACTTAATGACGTGCAATAAATACTTCTAATTTTTTTTACCATACTCAAAGTAAACCAGAACTTGTTGGAAGAATACAACCATAAAGTCATAAGCACACAAATTATAGCAATATATGTAATATATTTTAAGGCTAACAGAAAAAACCTATGACACATTAAGCACCCAATACCGGATACAGATTAAGGAAGTTGTTGACTGCACATTCATAAAAGAAAGAAGGCATGAAATAAAAAGAAAACCCACCTCAAATTCAGTGTTTAGAAGAGAAGAAATATCTCCTTACCCTCCCTGCATGGCCATCATGCCTTGTGCACAGGTTGCATAGTATCAACTGAGGTTAGGTTAACAAGAACCTGAGAGCACTCATAGTATAAAAAAGATAAGCATGCTGTATTGGTTAGACTTTTACTCAATGTTTAATGTTCTGTATCCCATTCAGATGAAGTACTAATTTCCTAAAACTTAAAATGCAGTAGTAGTATTATTCAAGCAATTTTTATGGTTCTTAAACAAAAGGCAAACTGCAGGTGGCCTTAATATTAGATTGAATTGATAGCTGAATGATTTTCTCAGACATGTCCTACTTGACTGATGGGTGTCCCTTTTCAAAGTGGCTCTGTAAGACTGAGCATTATCCCAGAAGATACCAAGAAAAGCCTTCTGGGACAGAAAAACCTTCAGTCCCTCATCAGTCATATATTTAGACTAGATGCTTTAACTTGCTTTCTGCAAGTCTTTTAGAAACCTCCATAGTGAAAAAAGCTCCCTGTATCTCCACTTGGTCTGGCAAAGGGCAATTTTTGTACTCCTTAAATTGTTCCATATCTTCCACTTGGGGCAGGGATCCAGTAAATGTCCTGTACAAAATGGGTAGTGATGATGACAGACTTCACTACAGCCCTGCAAAGGGTCTCATAAAAGATGTTTTCCAAATTATATGTAGCTACCTTCCTGACAGGCTTCACAACTCCCTGGCTGCTATGCAGCCCAGGCTTTACATGATCGTAAATGGTGTAGGTCGGTGTTTGGTCTTGATCAATGTGCCAATACTTTCTGCACAGTTCTATGAAATTCTGAAGCCAAGTGACAGCAGGACTTGGGTATTGCTTCGGAAAAAATGAAATATCCTGTGATTAAAATGACTTACATGTCATCTGACAAGAACTACAGTAATCTCCTGGTCAGATCAGAGCTTTTTGCAAACACTGTCTTAAACACTGCATACTCTTCTCTTTGGTCTTCTACTGTACCTAGATAGATGTTCATGAAATATGATCCCCTTGTTATGAAATATGATCCCCTTGTTTCCTCCACATCATCTTTTTAGAAAGGACTGGCTGCTTATTTATATAATAATGATTTTATCAACAAACAACCCCTTTTTGCCTTCACAACCACAGAAAGGATATGGAATCACCAAGGCTACTTCTACTGGCTTTGCTAATCAAGGTCAGGCATGGGAAGCAGATGCAAGGGCAGATTTGCTGAGAGCAGATTAAGAAAACATGGGTGTTCCTTTCCCCGTTAGCATCCAGCTCAGAGTAAGGATCCCAGGTCAGGGATGCCCAGAAGTACCTGAGGAGATGGCAACATTGCCAAGTCACCACTGGTTTGGGAAAACTTAGACTAATGTTTCAAAGTGCTGCTGGTCCATGGTTCAAAGAGGAACAAATTCTTAATGACAGGAATTTTGTTACAAAATCAAGTGAAAACATTTAGACAGCTAATGGCAGCCTTTGGTGATTTATCACAACCCATCTAAAAAGTATGCTGTGCATATTAGGGGACATACTCCTATTACAAGGCCAGTTCACCAGAATTTTTTCACTTGGAACAAAATCAGGGAGACCTTTTTTTTACAGCACTCGTGATGAGCTGTGCAATGCCAGCACGCACTGTGCATGAGATATGGGGAAGAAAAGATTTTATTGTTTTCCAGACATGACTCGTGATTTCAATGCAGTCATAAGGTATGACTTGGAATTTTTATGCTGGGCACTGCAGGAAGGCTTCAACACCCCCCCCAAGGAAGAAAGGAATAGCTTGCTGTTGAGGGGCTGCATATTGGGAATGCCTGAGATACACATATGAACTCAACCACTGCCTACACTGAAAATCACGGAGTATCTACAAGCATTAGGAGGGGAAAAGTCTCCCCCTGGTGGGAAAAGGTTTCTCAGCCATGAAATTAATGGGAAGCCCTTCCCATCATCGAAGAGCAAAGCCTGCAAAGGTCATGATCCAAGAATTAGAAGTCATGGGCTCCACATAATGTTGACTCTACAGTATATCGTCAAGGAAATTTTTGATGTTGTACTGTCAGTAAATAACTTTACAATTTAAAGATGTGACTGCTCTGATAGACTCACTTCAGTGACAGCTCAGCTCTTTTCATGTTGCATTACTAATTCAGAGCCTTATTTTCCAACAACTTCTTGAATTTATTATTTTCTAACAATTTGAATTTGCTACCGTACATGAAGAATATACCTTCTTTCTTTGAAAATGTGGGGATTTTATTAATCTTAGTGTTTGGGCTTGTTCTTTTTTCTCCTTTTAACAGCACATATGTTCCAGTTCCCCGGAAAATCAAAGTCAAAAAAGAAAAGGTGAGCAATTCTGGCTTGTGAATTTGTTCTGCAAATCTAATTCTGGGTCTTTTGCCTTCTTGGGAGACTGCAAGAATGTAAGGGACCCCTTAATATTCGTAAAGACTACAACCAAAATGCAGACACTTTACAAGGCTCAGCTAAGCTAAAGGTTTAGCTCCTGTGTGCCATTCAGGCCACAGATATATTACTAAGTACCTGAGGTTGGAAAGAATCTGCTCTTGTGAACGTACAAATTGATTACCACTGTTCTGAAGGTTGCATTACTTCCTCTGGTCTTGCTCAGGGAGATTTAAGGTACACCATTAGCTAACAGAGATCATTCTCTACAGCAGGTGCTTTGTTCCCACCCATTGCAGTCATGTGGATGTAACACTTTGAGCCTTTGTTTGTTTTTTTTTCTTTTTAAATAATTTGACTATTTGAATCATAGAATCACAGAATGTTATGGGTTGGAAGTGACCTCAAAGAACATCTAGTTCCAACATGCCTGCCATAGGCAGGGACACCTTCCACTAGACCAGGTTACCCAAAACCCCATCCAACCTTGCCTTGAACACTGCCAGGGAGGGGGCATCCACAGCTTCTCTGGGAAACCTTACCACCCTCACAGTAAAGAATTTCTTCCTTATATCTAATCTAAATCTACCCTCTTTTAGTTTAAACCCATTAACCCTTGTCCTATCACTCTGATCCTTGATAAACTCCTTTCCTGTAGGCTCCCTGCATTTAGTGGAAGGAATGTTTCTCACTCTTGGGTCAGTTCCTTGTAATAAGGGGCTAAAGGAACTCTGAACAAATAAAGCTGTGTGTTTTCAAGTCAGTGGAGAATTCATGATAGTATCAATTGCTCTTGGGGAAGGCTTTTTGCCCACATCTGTAATGTCTGTACCCAAGCAAGCTTGGAGGCTGGGCTCGGACCAAATCCCTGTTGTGCATAGGGACAGAGTTGAGCAATGTGGACATGACCTCTGACATACCACTTCCCTCAAGGATACAAAACATCTCTAACCCATTTTATTTCTTACTGTTGGTGTGTGGAAGGCAATCATTCAGAGAACCTCACCTCTCCAAGAAGGTCGAAAAAAGATGGGCAAACCTGGTGCCCACCCTTCATCAGTCAGAAGAGCACCCATTCCATGCATACTGACTCATTGCCAGAGAATGCTATGGTTTAATAGACATGCATTACTTCTGGAGGCAGAATTTTCCATGGGACAGAATGGACACTCCCATGATGGACTTTTAGTCTCCATGTAAAGGCTTTTGTTGTTGTAGCTGCATGGTTTGAAGGGAGGAAATGTAAGGAGAGGAAAAATGTTTCTTCTTCCATAGACCTTCCAGCAAAATAAGTCTCATTCTCTCAGCCTTTGGAGAGGCTTATTCTCAAAGGAGCTCAGGCTGTTGATGTCTGAAGGGCTGGTAACATATGACATTAGCCCCAGAACATTAAAATTGCAGATTACAGCACATCTCCTTCATTCCAGAGGCCAGGTTTTGCTAAAGGCTTCAGAAGAGACCTTCAACCAGTATCAGTTTATATCACTGTGCTTTAAACAAAGCACCTCTAGGGCTATTAAATAATCGCTTGGCTTATCTCTACCTGTTGTGAGGAACATAATAACCTCTGTAAAACCCTTGTGAGATGCACTACAGCAGGTTGTTAAAAAACAGTTGAGTAGCGCCAGCTCAAGGTATGGCTGGTGATATGCAGCACCTTCCCAGGAAGAGAGATGAGAAGCTTGTATTTCTTCCCACACCATGCATTGCAAAACACCCTGTGAGAAGCGATTACAGACAGATACAATATCAGCAATTAACCTCTGACTTTGTAAAAGGAAAAGCCCTGCAGCTAACCAGATAGCGCTGAAATGCTGTCACTCTAATTAAAAACGCAGCATGGAGGGAAAAGCCTCTCTGCCTGATTCAAGGAAGGGGGTTGAAAGCAAGGGCTCCCTCCCACCAGTCCTTGGATTTACTGTAGGCTCAGATTTGATCTTAAGTGCTTTGTGTCCATTAGATGGCCTAATAAATTCCCCAGGAGATAACCAAGTGCAATTTATGTCTTGTTTTTGGTTTGGTTTTGGGGTTTTTTTAATGAACAAACCCAACAAAAGCAAAACAGAAAAATAGCATGCTTGGTAAACAGGAGAAATACAACTGACACAACCTGATAAGCTTCCTGACACTTTACACATGGCCCCAGGTTTCTTTAGATAGATATATCTCTATAGAGATACCAAAACATGATTGGCATCTTGTGTAGAAGATGCAGTTGCTCCTATGTTCCCACCCAAAATAAGGTTGCACTTGACAAACTTAAGGGTCTTCTCCAACCTAATTGATTATGATTCTATGAAAGCTGGCATGGCACCTTGACTTGCCTTGCTAAGTCCCCCAACTCCCCAGAGCTCATCTACCTTACAACAGGATGCTTCAAGGAGGGTTGAATGCCTGATTTTTTTTCCCACTTGTGCCATTTCATACCCATTGGTTTCAGTAGGAATCACTCAGGATTTACATCTGTGTAAACATATGGGGTATCAAGACCAAGGAAGCAATGCTTATGTGTAATTGTACATGGGAAATATTCTGAGTGTACTTATTCATGAGACTTTATTTTCCCCTTTCACATGTCCTCATAGAGTCATTGTTATTTCTTTCTCCCACATTCCCAGTGTCCTTTAGGACTACATGCTGCTGTTTGTTTTTTTTTTTCCCCAGGGTATTTTACTTATGAGTCTTTCTCTCCAATTTTGCCTAGATCCTGGTTTACAATCCAGTTTTTATGAAATATGTCTATGAAAACTGGCTCCAACATCATGGGAGATACCCCTCCACAGGCCTTCTGTCTTTGATATTTGCACTCCACGTATGTGATGAGGTAAAGTTTCACTGTGTTTGTATATATGTCTAAAAAATAGGGATGTTTCACACTGAAGTGTTGGGAACATGCCCTGGCCACTCACTCAACCTTTATTTCCCCCTCTCCATCTTTTCTGCCATTTGCTTCTTCAAACAGATGCAGAGTCATCAGTAACACACTGGTATTCTCAACTGACAGTGACAGTTTTTTAATGTCAGCAAGTGGAAAGGTTTAAGGGGCATTCCAGGGGAATATCGTTAAACATAAATAGTAGGATTTCACTTGGTATCAAAAGACATCTAAATATGGATGGTGTCTATGCCCATCTTGTTAGTGGAAGTCCCAACTATATTTTGTCTTGCTGAGAGACATTGGTGTTGCCCTGGGCATGCCCTCTGTCTCCAGCTGCCAGGCCAGAAAAGTACAAATCTCTTGGCCTTGAGCGACATCTGCCTACCTTGAGTAGATGTGTTGCATACTCAAGGACATCTCAAATGACACTTATGTTAGAGCAAATGGACTGAGGTCTTACCTGTCTAATCAGTATTGACAAGAGCTGATTCAGCAAACCAACCTACTGATAAAACATTAGGGGAGCAGGATTGCTCCTTGGTCTCCAGTGACTGTGCTGCCTGAATCAGCACAGTGTTAATGGATGTTCAGTATCCTCCATTTAGATATCCAAGTCTTAAACACAATCATACCTGAAGAACTTCAATGACCTTCTGTTACATAGCCAGTCTGAGGAATGCCAATGGTCTATTTTCAAATCCGAGCCTGTGGATTTATAAAGTAGGTTATGGTAAATGCCTCTGCTCCAGAAGTTACTTGAGGAAATTCCCTGGGTTGAGTGATGTGAGGTGGTTCTAGGTGATTGGAGACTTTGTTAGTTTAGTGTAAGGCCAGGTCAGCTCTACAAAATCCTGGAAAGCATGGGCTTGTCAGCATGGGGGATAAAAATCACTATGCTGGCAAAATCCCTGTCCTGGACACAGAACCCTGATGGAAGAGGAGTTTTGTTACCTAGGCCTGTGTAGGAAATACTCCTGATGATGCTGGCAGAAACTGCACCATAATTGAGGCAGATAGGGTGGGGGCCTTGTTGGAGTCTGTTTTCTAGTAAGCAGGCAATGAGCAAGGCTCTGATATTACCAAAAATAACTTAAAACCAACTCGTATTTGGGTGAGTATGGGTGTGGGTGCTTGTTTTGTGGGCTATGACCCATTCGAACCCAGCCATATCTCCACACTCAGTTTAAATAAATCAACTATGATAGTGATTTACTGCCAGGGAAGACAGATATAGTCATCAGGAGCTTTTGAGGGAAGAAAGGCTGTAGGCATCTACACACACAAAGAACATAATATCCATCTGCCTCTGAAGTGACTGCACATGTCATATAATTAAGCATGTAAGTGGGAGTTGACATGGGTCATCATTTGGAAGACTAGAATTGTTTCTACTCTTTGGCCTTAGTCAGTTAAAGAGATTTCCACGCCAAGCCACTGACATCCTGAGGTCCAACATCATGCTTGGGAGACAGAATGTGGTTTTTGTATTTGCTGGACATGAATTCATGGATAGATTTCCTTTTCTGTTCAGGTATGGTGGTAGTCTCAGCACGGCTTAGGATGTAATGTCCCTCGAGTGGGCCTTGGGCTGTTATTCTGTGGTTGCATCATTGCTTGAAGCAGAATAGCTTGGCACACCACTGAGGCTGCTGCCTATAGATAAACTGAAGATCAGGAGAGTTTCTTCAGCATTTCACATGAAGATCAATTGCTTTCCAGGACATATTGTTAGTTCTCTCTTATTTCTTAGGTAAATGTCTACGGCTTTGGAGCAAACAGCAAAGGACACTGGCATCACTACTGGGAAAACAATGCTTCAGCTGGTGCTTTCCGGAAGACAGGCGTCCATGACGGGGATTTTGAGTTCAATATAACTTTGATTCTTGCCTCCATTGAAAAAATTAACTTTTTCAAGGGCAGATGACCCTGGCCATGGGGAGAGGTGAGGGCTGCAATTTCCAACATGCAGCAGAACAAAGCTCAGTGAAGATGATCTGGGCACCAGCCGGGTTTGAATGCGTGAATCTGCAGTGGATTCAGCACGACTTACTGCTGCAATGATCACTGCAGGGAGCTTGGCCAAGGACCGGCTTCCATGCTGCACATGTTTTCCTATCTACAGTTAGCTGGGAACTACCAATCAGTTGTGGGAAAGAATGAACCTCTGCTTAGTCTCTACAGCTTGATTCTTGAATTGCTGATGAAAGATTGCCTGTTGCAATTGGGGGAAACCTGGGCACAGGAACTGCTGATTGCATGTCCATTCTTTCCTTGAATAAGTCAGGAGATCCTTGAAGATGAGTGAAAATTACTTCTGGGACTTGAAACCCATTAGGGCAGCTGTGAACATCATAGTAAGGATTACCTCAAAGAAATGAATTCACTTCTGCTGTTGATCTTTGTTTTGAACTCTTCTGTTTTCTCTATTCTGATTTCATGTTGTATTAAGGAAAAATATGATGAAGTTGCCTGGAGTAGTAAATATTTCAACCATTGCCTCATTCTGCATTGACAGTGTCTAGAAAATACGGATCATCTCTGATCATATATTATTTAATATAGCTTCCTAGACAGCCATAATGAGAGAGAAAACAATACTGAAAACTCCAGCAAAAAAACAAACAAAAAGGCCTTTAAAGCCACTTGTCTGTCTTATTTGTTTATATATGGGAGTTCTATTTGGTGGGTTTTGGATATTTTTTTTTGGTGTGGAAAATACTCTAGAATGCTCATTTTTATTTAAACAATTTATGGTTGGAAAGTGGACTTTTTTCTTTCAGTCATTTATATGTGCCTTTTATAATTGTGCAACAGATGTGATTTTTTTTAAGATGACAAACTCTAAATTAAACTTTTTTATAAAAGGGGGAAAATTAACCAAAGTTTAGTCTCCATATGGTATACTTTTATAGTCAAAACCAATAATAACACTTCCTATATTGTATTTGAGCAAACACAAGACAACTAATTTTTAAAGGTAACTTCTACCTTTTTTTTATGGGA
Source organism: Laterallus jamaicensis coturniculus (assembly GCA_022605575.1). NCBI lineage: Eukaryota > Metazoa > Chordata > Aves > Gruiformes > Rallidae > Laterallus > Laterallus jamaicensis. The sequence continues at coordinate 85,124,296 of JAKCOX010000002.1, read as the reverse complement.
AAATATCCTAAAAGTTCCAAGGAAACTTTTCTTCTTATTTTTTTACAAATTTAGAAAGTGGAACCTCTTTACGAGGTGTCTATATGAAATGGAAGGAACACCATCTCTTGGGATATTAGCTAGTAATACAATTGGAATCTTTTGCCCTGTAGCAGCATCTACAAGGACACAATCTACACAAGCTGATCCTACAGTGTAAGCCAGACTTCAAAATTGTGTGCATCTCTGGAGGAATGAGTGTATTAATGTCAGTACCTCTAGGCAGTGAGAGGAGGAAAGTGACAGTGGAGATTTTATATCCACAGATTTTTGCTGGAATCAATGCATTTAATCCTCAAGGACAGATAAAGTATGAATCCGACAACAAAGTTCAGCCTGTGAAGAATGGAGAATGGTGGTTTTTTTCTTCCCAGTCTCATGAAATCACTGATTATCCACCCATTCCCAGCTCTGGTGAAGCCAGTGGAGTTCCTGCCATAGACTTCAAGGGATTTTAGGATAAGGCTTGAAATAAACCTGGCAATTTCATTTTTAATGTATTAAGAATGGTTGGGGGTTGTGGAAAATTAGAAATCATCATCTAGATTACTCCTCTTTCATGCTCCAGTTGTGGCAGCACATCCAAGCAGATAAACATTTGAGCTCAGTGAAACCCTAGTCCTTCAACCAGTGATGTGCTTCAGTTCAAGATTTATCCCATTGTCTTTCCATGCCAGCTGTTAACAGCGATTTCCACTCCAAGGCAGCAGTTCATGGTGCAATGGCACGGGAAGCTGGAATATCTCTTTTTTGGGCCACAGCACCACTCGCCAACATGAGCTCCTTTTTCCCTCATGAGTATTACTGGACTTGCGGAGTATAATGAGCTGAGGATGCCAAAAGTCTGCACAGGGAACTGAGCTCCCTTTGCTCTCTACACATGTTGCTTCAGCTTAACAATATGGAAAGGGCTGAACTTCCAAATCCTCATGCTGAGACCAGTTCATGATCCTTATGTGAAGAAGCTCTTTCCTCATGTGATGGCCAGCAAAACTCACCTGTGTGACACAGGTGCAGCCAGTTCAATGTCCTTACTGTCTTCTACATGTCCTTTGTAAAATAATGAAATGTTTCTACCTGAACCACATTTATTTGTTTGTTTTAAGCATTCCCACTGTTTACGTTGTTGTTAATCAATAGGCTTCTGGTGAGATGTCACAGTAATACAACCAAGACAACTTGAAGAGGGAAAAACAGCTTTAAAAGGAAAAAGCCTCTGTGGAAGACATCAATGATATCTTCACCCTGTGGCTGTACTTTAGAAATATTTTTTTCATCACAAGCTTCAATTTTTATTTTTTTTTCTTCATGGACAAATTTCAGTAATTCAGAAACTTTTTAATGCTGTTTAAGTAATTTTTAGAAAGACTTGAAAGAAAACTCACAGTGGTTTGGTACCCAGATCCTATTGATCTTATTTTTTTTTTAATCAAGAGTGGCAGTTTGGGATCAAAGAAAGTGGTAAAAACCCAACTGTCTTCTAGCCTGTGTTGTTCTGAAAGCCTCCTTTTGCTGTCCAAACTAAATTTCCAATTTTCCCCTGAATATTCAGCCTCTGACAGCACATATGAAAGAAACATTGCGACTCCTATTATTGTGGATAGATTTAGTGTCATCATCATGGAACAAGCTGGAATTCCCATATAATTTTCTTATCGACAGCAAGCAGTAACTGTGTCCCACTGATGTCCATTTTTCTGAGTGTGAGGTGAGCATAGGGTGGACATCTCCTGTGATAGGATGAGGAATAATCTGTGCCATCACATTTTTTATTCCAGAGGAACTTTTTCTAGTGTCCTTTTGGCAACTGATCATTGTCGTGTTAGGTCTTTGTCACAGTTTCTCCACAACTTTGCTGCTCGTTCAAATACCTTCAGAATAAGGAAGTAACAACAGATGATGCTGAGGGAAGAGTTAATTCCCACTGCTAATGTCAAAGACTGTGTTCCTGCTAGAAACTTTCGGGGTTTGTTTTGTTTAAAAGAATATCAAAGGAAAACATTTAGCTACATGTCAAGGCTCCAAACCTTTCAACTGTATTTGCCACCACTGCAAAAATCTGAAGCACTCTTGGAGTGTGTGTTTTGTTTTTTTACCAAAGCCAAGTCTCTTGAGCACTTTTTCTTCCATAACCAGATTTTTCCCCTATTTTTCTTTGACCACACGATCAGTTATGATCATCTTTTATTTTTTTTTCTTTGCTCTGATGGTGGGGAGTCTCACTCAATCATTCTTTGACATTTTATTTATTTAATTTTTCAGGATGGTATGAATCAAAATAAATTTTTTTGGTAACCAAATCAAAGATGTTTCTGTGTGTACTTCTTCTTCCCACAATATTTCTATTAGCTCCCAGAACCTTCTCTGTCATATAACAGTGTAATGAAACCTTATTCTACTTCCCTCCCACCCATCTCTTGGGTGACATCGACAGAGGAATGCATGCTCAGGCTGCTGGAAATCTTGTGGTCATAAAGAACACACTGCTCATTTTATGGCAGCTCTAAACTTCTTTGAAAAATAAGCTTAAACTTTATATACCTGTGGTCTCCTTATGGATCTAAGCTGTATTTATATGTAAGAGAAATCAGAAATCAGTGGCTTGAGAAAAGATTCAATTTACCTATTTACTGGGGCAGTCAGGCCTGGCTCCCTCCATAGAAGTGACAGTAAGGATCCACCCCAGGTCCCTATTTTAAGTGCCTAATTTGGCACTGTAGTTATGGATGTCCTAGGCTATCCATTAGAAAAATTCAGTCCAGGAGATGGACATCTTTGGCATTACAAACACAATCCTCAGTAACTGTTGGTGTCAGCAGATGTCACTTCAGCATGCCACACCGCCTCATCTGTGTGACCATGGCTTTACATGGGGAGACTCCATCTTAAGTACTTCTTATGGACCTCATAAGCTGCTCAGTTTCCTAATATATCATTTCCATTCATTATTTAAGGGAGTGAGTGGGATACACAGGCTAGCAAGCATGCAAATTGCCCATTGAAGTGGTAAGAGCTCAAGACACCATCACAGGGCAGCTTAGGAACCTCCTATTCAGATATAGGCAATGCTCAGATGGTCGCAGTAAGAGTTGCTCTCCAGTAGGACCTTCAGAGGACCAATGTCTCAGGACTCGCTTCATGCTTTGCTTTTCAACCTGGGCTCAAACAAGCTGCATCAGTAAGATATTAACTACTGATGGATACAGACTGGCCAGCATCACACACTGAAAATGAGTGGGAAGTGAAGGCACAGAGGTCTGAGGAGATATCACAGCTACTTCAGGTCCCCAAGACTGGTTTGTGCTCAAAGCTTCTATAACCAGCCTGGTCACAGGGTTGTTCTAAAGAGAGAAAGTAGAAGTCCTGATCTGGGATGGGTGTGGAACGGGACTGTGCTTCACAGTGTCTCAGTACAGTTGTACTTCCCACTGCACAGAGGAGATGCAAAGCATTTGCTCCTCTGTCATCCTCAGCAAAGCAAAATAATACTGGGGAACAGCTTGCTCTTGAAAATCATTTTGCATTTTACTTCATGTCCACTCACGAGAAGCACACTGAAATGAGGCTTCTGGGTCTGAAATTATTTTGTCAGGAAAGTAATTTGCATAAAATTACAATCTGAAGACCCCCTGAGATCAGTAAGACATGCAGCAGTGACAACAGCAACATCCAGACAGATGGACCGACCACAGGAGTTGGACAAAGGACTTTGCTTATACCATCAAATGAAGAAAGAAAGTACCCACAGGGGAACAATATGGCTTCGGTTCATGGCATGGGTTCCTTTGATGGCTCACATTCAGTATAGCAATTAAACACAGCAAATGAAAAGGCAAGGGAGTCCCTTGCCACCTTTAAAATTTCTGTTTTCACTTGTCATTCCTGCAGACGTTCAGGCAATGTGAAATAAAATGTGGTTCACACAGTGAGAAGTCCTCCAAGGTTAGGTGCTTCTATACGAAAGTACATTTCTCTTATCAGTTTAATTTTCTCCCACAGGGAATGTGGCAAGCTGCTTTACTCTTCAGTTTCTAAGGTAACCTTTGGTTGGCAGAATATAAATCCATCGTATGGGAATTTGGCCAGACCTGCAACATGAACAATCCTACTAAGACATTTCCCAAAATAGTTACTTTTTCCACATAATCACAGACTTCAATGTTACACACCATGTCAATAGTCACACTTCTAGCTGCCTCCCTGGCCACCCAGACACCAAATCACTACAAAAAGCATCCTGGCTTATACCACTGACACTGCATCCTGCAGCATCATGACATTCCTCCAAGGATGTCCTAACCAAGGAGCTCCTTCTGGCGGTTTCTCCCTGTGTGGATTGTTGTGTTCCCCTCCTTGGTTTTCTGGGGTTGACTCCAAAGAGCAGCCACTATCCAGGGGAGATGCACATTGCTCCCCCAACCCCACCTCGATGCAGACTGAGGCTGGATGTTTGAATCGATTGGCTGTGCTTGAGCTGTGCTTTGAAGCATGTCCAGTTTGCAGCTACATCATGTGTTCATGCTGTGCACATGCCTGGGTGGGTTTCATATGGCAGAAAATAATGCAAAGACTGACTTCCACTCCTATTTCTCCTTTATAGAACACATCCTTACAGTCAGATGTCAGGGAGTGAGTATGTGTGAGCAAGTTCCCCAAGATACTGATGAGGCATCGAGCTGCTGCCTGCAGCCATGGAGTCACAGGCAGTCATGGGAAAGACTGATGATCAATGGTTCATCACTAAAGACATCAGAGAGTTGGCTGTGAGGAGAAGTTCTGCAAGCTGACAGACTCGGTCATTAGAGAGTTTGATTTGTATAGGTACATAAGGAAATAGAAATAGATGTAAAGGTCAAGACAAGCTAAATAAAAATAGTCAATGGACCCATTTGCTTGGTCTGTCCAAGTAGGTGAGCCAGGAGTGAATTAGGCTGGTGATGTTCTTTGCAATGTGTGTTTTGATTTGATCTTGGCCATTAGCCAAACACGCAGCTTCTTATTCATTCCTCCCTCTCCCTGTGGGATGGGGAACAGAATAGGAAGAGCAAGAGCAAGAGAACTCATGGGTCAAGACACAGTTTAATCAGTAAACGAAAAACTAAAACTCAACCTGTGTAAAGGCAATCAATAGCTCACTACCTCCCACCAGCAGACCAATGTCCAGCCTGTGTCTGAGCAATAGTTATCTTGTAAGACACCCCCCTAATCCCCTTCTCCTTCCATCCTAATTTGTTGCTGAGGTTGACATGGCACAGGATGGAATAACCCTCTGGCTCATTCAGGTCAGCTGTCTTGGCAGTGTCCCCTCCCAATCTCTTGCTTATCCCAGCCCAGTTTCTGGGGGGAGTTGGGGCAGAGTGAGAAACAGGGAAGGTCTTGACACTGTGTAAACACTGTTCAACAACAGCCAAAATTCTGGTGTGTTATCGACAGTGTTGTAGTCACCAATCCAAGACATGGCACCGTATGTTAACTTTCTTGTTGACTCCGTTCCAGACAGACTAAAATAAACCACAGGTTTAAAGAAGTCTATGGATTTGAAGGATGCAAAGACCTTTCCTGAAGTCTTAGAGCAGGTAATATTAATGACACAGAAGATAAATCTTTGGGTTAAATATACACAAAACTTCCTCTGTTCCTAGTTATTCCCACATATTAACTGTTATATATTAACTGTTCCTAGTTATTCCCACTGGAATCAGGTGAGCTCACTCATCATCACTAGCAGAATGATGTGATCCAAACTGAAAAAAATTTGGAGTTTCTTCAAGAGCAGAGCAGCCAGAGGCACTGGTGGCAGTTTAATTCTTGCTATCATTAGAGCTGGAATCATGTTTTAAGCAACCATTTCCAACAAGGGCAATGGGAAACTGCTGTTTAATGTGGCTGTGTGCATGGTGTTTGCTTCCCTACCCAGGTCAGCACAATGCTTCCTTCCCTAAAGGTGTGTGCGACCCCAACTATGATAGGTGTTTCCATGGTGGCTCCTTGAAGCCCAAGGGAACTTCACTGCTTGTCCCTGTTTGCAGGGCTGGCCCACAGCTGCTCTATAGCTTAGCAGGGAGATCCAGCAGATGCAACTAAATGAAGCTGCAACAATGTTTTTGTTTCCCATAATAAGCAAAGGAATGGGAAATACCAGCGTGCATGCAGATTAGTGCGTCCCTGAGCAGTGAGATGTGATTAACTCACTTCAGTCAGAGATGGGGATCTCAGCACCTCATTAGCTTTTTCATTAATAATTACAACTAATATCTGATTAGTGTCTCTGTGTTTGCCAGTAATGAGTTCTCCTTCTTAATGGAAGCAGTTTTCCACTGGGTGATGGTGAAAGGGAGAGAGGGAAGGAGCCCTCTAATTACTGTGTTAATGGGCCGTTTCGCCACTCTCCCAACAGTCTGACCCATCACTGACCCAACTGTCCTTCCTGCCCCCTTGGAACTGGCCCTGACACAGTGGCACGGACACTTGTGTGATTTGCCAGACACCTCAGCGAGCCAGAGGGAGAAAAGAAATCAGCCCAAGCTGGGTGGCAGTAGATGGTACAGCCTTGGACATACCGACCCCTCCCTGGATTCATGAGCCTGAGGGCCAAAAAGTGACCGGAGATGCACAGGGAAGGGAGAAACACTGGATGCTAAGCAGCAGCTGCTTTTCCATGGGGCACTCAGAGCAGTTATTTGCTGTCTAATAGATGTTAATTATTTCCCCACTAGAGCGTGCTGTTCTCCTGTTCCCAAGAGTTACCTTCTGGCGAGCACAGCTCTCTCGTACCAGCGTGTGTCACACCGACACGCAGACTGCATTCCCGACAGACACTACTATCCTCACACCTATATGGCTTGGGATTTATTTGCTAAATCTATGTATCTATTTTTTTATTTGCTAAATCTATGTATTTTGGCCCCTGCGTGAGATGAGAGCTGAATGCAGGAGCTCTCTAGCCATGAAAACGATGGAGGAGCGTGAGATGGGAGAAGTCCCACAAAGCTTCACATGCTGAGCATTTACATCAGTGCTGTTATCCCTGCATTCTTCCTTCCCTGCTTTCAAGGAGTGCAACACTCCCAGCTGTGTGCGTGTTGTCTTTCATACCAACCCTCTGGTCATACTTGGGCAACAAAAAAGGGGGGAAAAAAATTCGTTTTCCTTTGAAACTTAATTCCCTGACCAGGGACAAATATTTGGGAATCCTGGCTATGTGGTAACTCTCAAATCTTTTTAGTTGGGGATATAAAAGGTTTTGGTTGTAGCAGATCAAAATGTCCTTTGTGGGTCATAATGGCAGCTCAGTTGTTTCTAACAAGACTTGCATATTATGCTACCCAATATAATCAACTTGTGTAGTTTTGGATTTGTTTGTTCTCAGACACAGCACCCAGATGTTAAATGATATATTGTGAAAAGCAATCAATGCTGCAAATTAATTAGCTGGGTTCAATGAAAGCAGAAACTCTATTTTGTTGCTGACCGCCAGCAGCATGCATGCTCATGCCTCAGCTGGGATCCACAGCTGAGGCAGAAGGGAATGCTCCATGGGGACCATTTGTCATAGTACTGGGTGGTGACCCAGGGGTCCTGGCTCCTGCCTTAGGCTCCAGGATGGCTCTACAGGGTGACCACACCAAGTCCCATCACTTGTCCACTGCAGTATTCCTGTCTTGGGCAATCCAAGGGACAATGCTGACTGGGGTGCACTGGTGTCACCCATTATACCCTTCACATGCATGCAGAGCTGCCTTCTGCCCACCTCATGGAAAGATATGCTTCTTCCAAGCACAAGAGACCAACTGAAATGTTGGTGCTGTGAAATGAGTCCACATGGGAAAGATATACCTCCTGTGGCAACACTGGACCTTTCCCAGGGCCTGTGGCAGTAAGGCCTCTGCTTCAGAATTGTGCTATTTGAACAGCTGCTGCCTTCAGTTTTAAATCTCCTATCCAAATACTTCATTAGGCACTCAGGTTTTCAATACTGTGATATCAATACAGCAAATTGTTCCACTTCACTCCTTCTGCTGAATACTTCCATAGTCCACTCATAATTTTGAGCTATAGAGTTTTTGTTTGTTATTCTCATTCTTTGCCCATCTCTGAGATAGGTGTGACATCCTTCACCAATCCCAGAAACTCCAGTATCACTGATCAGATCCTCACAACTAACTGTGAATGAGTCAGGACAACATCCCAGGGCAAAATTTGGCCAGTCCAGGTGGCAGATGTTTTAGTGACTATTTTTTTGCTTTGTTTTCAGTGGTGTGGTAACCTTCTTCATAGCCCAGGAGCAGTAAAATCACAGAGCAGGTAGGATACACTGAGGTTTGCAATGGAACTTTTCCCTTCGGAGTGCATACCTCATTGAGAATAATCCTGCCCTGGGTCACCTGCATTTGAGGGCAGCCAGGTAGGGTGTATTGTGGTGATCCTGCTCACCTACATTTGCAAGAGTGTGGCTGAGATGTTTGTTCAATGATTCCTTCATGAAAATGGAAAGCAGAATAAGGATCAAGAGACCAGTTCTAGCTACCTGTCCAGGAATAATTCACTATCCACACTTCTGGCTATATCAGTACTGCCAGTACATCACCCTCAGTGCGGATGTCACTCCAGCTAACTGGCCCTATATATTCTGCTCAGCACCTCTTGTCTACCCCAAGCACTTTCCCTGTGGCCTAAAAACGAATTATTACTAAAATATATACATATAAGTGTGCTGCAGCAGTACCAGTGGAGTGGGATTCCTATGACATTAAACTGAGTGTATTATGTTGTGCCCCTGGAGATGACATGAGGGCATGCTGGAGAGTACAAAGGGTAAGCTAGCAGCTGGTATTTAAAAATAAACATGTTTCTGATAGATATAGGATATAATAAAGTCGGTCAGGCAACTCATGGCACAGAGGTACTGTAAGGGATGCCCGTACAGCTAATCCTCTGTGTCTTAAAAATACAGGTTGGCTTCATTTATGCTGCCCTTTGTCATGCCTTTGTCTAGTGCTTAGCACTGGTGTGTTGGTTTTGATCAGAGAGATTTCACCTGTTCAGCAGCCATGAAGAAAAATGCCTAGCAAAACATACCTGCCAGTCCAATTTCTTACTGCACCTCAACAGGTTCCTAAAAATCATATCACTGAATGGCACACAGCAGGGTCACAAATTGTCACTAAAATGATAGTGACATAGTGAGTCCTCGTTGCCGTAGAACAAGTGTCCAGGAGTTTCAGTGATGTTTGGTCTGCCATCAGTACCAGGAGACATACAAACCAAGAACAAAAACAATGAATCATTATTTTCCCTAAGATATACAGGCAAAGGCAAGTATTGAGTATGTCCACTGGGTTACCAAGAAGAGTCAAGAAATGGCATTTAAGACAAGATCATTTTCAAAATCATCTTACATTTAATGTGTATTTATGGACAGTGACACATATAAACATGCACTTATGAAGCAAATGTCCACTTATATTTTGGGTTTGGATTTTTTTTACATATTGTCCCAATCTTTCTTTTTTTTTTTTTTTTTGCCCTTTCAATTTTTCAGGAGTTAAGAAGAATCTTGAAAGTTAGGGAAAAGTCAAAATCACCAATTTGTAGGAGTTAAGAAGAATTTTGGAAGCTAGAGAAAAGTCAAAATCACCTGCTTTTAGCAAAAAGCATCTTGCTCTCTTTCAGCACAGTGAAAATTTTCCTTGGAAAAATTAATGATTCATGAAGGGCCATTCCCTTTTGAAAGAATCCTCAGCTGTGGAGGGAGAGTACAGCAAGGCTGCTTTAGGCATGGGTTAACAGATTTCATTCTACAGTAATTTATTCCTGCTCTGTAGCTCAGTCATTAACCATTATCTAGGACACATTTCTACAAATTGCCTACACTGGACTGTGCCATGCTCACAGTTATAAATTCATAGACCTGATACAACACGTGCAGTCTTGGCTTTCAGGAAGCCCTCACCCTGCAACGCTAACCCTGCTACTGAAAATTCGTATCAACAGCTTCACTGACATCAGTCTAAAGCTGCTTATGTGAAGTTGGTCTGATCCTGTGTTGGCCTGAATTCAGTTTAGGACATGACACAGAGACTACTGAAGTCACTGGGAGATCTTCCCAGTATTTTTTAAGTGGGTTTGGATTAGGACTGCAGGTGATGTCCATGTCAGCAAACAGAAGTCATGGACCTTTCCCTAGTTTCGGTGTTATGAGACATGCTGCATTTAGCATGATGCTGCATTTAGCATTTATGAGATGGCTGCATTTAGCCCCACATACCAGGTGCTGACTCATGGGAATGACCCCCCAAAACCAGTCAGTAAATGTGCAAGCAACTAAGCAGAAGGGACATCTGTGGGACAGGGCTTCAGCCTGTGCTTTGTTTTACTTATTAGCATGGGCCCAACATGAAGCAGCTTAAGCCCAAATCCCACCTAAGCAGTGAGAAACTCCACTTTCCTAGGGGAAACTAAAGCCTCCCTCATGTTGTTTGTCACCATCATCATCACCATTTCTCCCCACTGCAGAGCAGGTGTTGGCCATCTCCTGTTAACTTTGGCTCAGAGACCAGGTTTTGCATTTCTCCTATACTAGCAAGAGAAATGAAAATCAAAGGCTGTGCATGTTTGCTTTTCCACTGGGTGGTTGGACTGGAACAATGGAAAGTGATTTATGCTGGAAAGTAGTTGTAGAAAGAAAAAGATACCATGAATGCAGTCTCTATCAAAATGGGAATGGGCAAGGGAAGGGAGTTCACAGTACACAGATTAGTAAAGTAGCTCATCTGTGTAAAAAGGTTAGTTGAAGTGCAGGTCTTCATGATGTATCGAAGGACAGCAATGTCATTTAACAGCTTCATTAACTTTTTCCTATGGAAAGAACTTCTTCTCTTGGAAAATAGTCTGTTTATTTCATAACATGTTTATCTATGGTAAGACATCCATGAACTGGCCTGTGGAAGGGCAAATTAACCCAATTAAGACCATGGCAAATATCAGCCTGATGTCAGGAGGAGGTAAAAGATCCACCCGTATCTTTCCCATCAACAATAGACCTGTAGGCTTGCTGGCAAGCTCAGAGGGGAACACACAGTGACCCTAGTGGGATGTCCCTCCTAAATCAAACCTTGGATAAGGTAGGAGGTAGTGAACTGAAAACTGGAAAGCTTCCATTCCTTGTCCCCTGCTCCATGCATTAGCCTCAGGAAAGGCTTTTGCTCATCAGTTTATTATTGATCCACGCCACTTACAGCAGTTGTAATTGCAGAGATGGGAGTTGCAATTAGACCAGTGGGAACAGTGTAACCTGCGATGGGTACCAGGAGAAGCATATCACCCACATAGGAGTGGGTAGAGGTGGTTCACAGGCTGTGTGGTCAGGAATAGCATATTTGACCTCTGATCTCCAATTTGCAAACCATGTCTGCACAGAGTTCACCCCAGTTTCCTCACCCCACACATCATCACATGGGCATCCCACCTCATTTCTCTTGGCCAACACAGAACAGAGAGACCCTTGAACTCCCAAGGGCTGATTGAAGGTCCTGGAAGACAGAACATCTCCGACAGCCACATAGCATTTGGACAAGAAGATCCTGCTAACACAAGAAGACCGTGTCACACAGCACACCTCACTAACCCTGAGATGAATCCATGTGTCCTGATGCTCTGTGCTGGATAAGAAATCTCAACATCATAAATATCCTCCCTTTTAAGGGATAAAGAAGTAGGTCTTAAGTCCAAACAGTTTAACTGAATGAGAGGTCTTCACTGTTAAGAGCTAAAGAAGCAGGTTTTAACCCAGAAGTCTTACTTTAAAAAAAAGAAACTCCTTTTTACTGGCAGCTGGTAGAGCCCTGACCACATTGATTCTTATCTTTCCCCCTTCCCACCCAAGCACAGCCAGAGCCGGTGCAAGAAGCAGGACTGTGCTGCTGAGGACTGTGCTGCTGCAACTATGGGCAGGGAAGGAGGAGAGGGGAAAAGACAGGGAGCAAGACCTGCTTCCTTCAGCAGCCAAGAGATGCCAGACTGACTGCCCCATTTCATGCACCTTCACCCTGACAGCACAGAAGAGACCATGCAGCTGTGTAACCACATCATTTCACACAAGGCAAACAGCAGCAACCACTGCTCATGAGAAGCCTAAATATTCTTTCTTTCCCCCCAGTAAGGCTATTGTGGTGCTAGTGTTGCTCTGGAATGACCATCCCACACAGTTATAGGGGCCAGCAGTAACTAAACTGGTGTATGTTCAGAAACATAATTAACAGATTGCATCATCCTGCTTCCGGCACAGAAACCTCTCTACTTCTTTATGGTTTTCTCCCAGGAGGATAAACAAGGACACATGACATATGCACAGCTTCATTTATCCTGTCCCTGACCTGCATTTTGGTCCTGATTCTAGCCTCTTCTCTGCTAACAGCTAATGAAATCCCAACATGTGCTTGTTCTGATTTTTTCCGCCCCCACCCCGCCCTCATTCCCATTTCTGATTTCTGAAAATAATTCTGTTAGCAGGAAAATAAACAGAACATTATTCTTGATGGCTTTCAATTGTATTTGCTCTTTCCCTGATGTCAACCCCTGGCAGAGGGGGGTAAAGAGGAACTCAGGGCCATCAGAGAAGCTTTTCTGGCACAGCCGAGGGACCTGCACGCTGCCAAAGTCTTCACTATTGTTCAGCATGCACCCTGCTGTTTGTTTGGGACCTGGAAAATAGAGTCTTACTGTGAAATTGTTAAAGAAAAAAATTAAAGCTGAGCATAGCAAAGGCAGGTCAAGCAGCAGAATGAACGGGCATTTTTTGCCTTCTGTGACAGTTGATGGTGATGAACAAGAGTTGGTATTTTTAATGGCTATTGTTGGGTTTTGCCTTAGTAATGAGGGGTATTATTAAAGACTGAGTGGAAACAAGACAGAACCCAAACCAGACTTGCATCCTTTCAGGCTCCATTCACAGGGCAGCTTTTGTCCCCAGAGACACAGACAGACCCTCCTTGGCTCAGCTCACCATGGTCTATCATCCACTCCCAGTCTGCAGCTCACTCCCCTCTTTATCTAGTGTGGGTATATCGAGCCCTAAATGTAGCACTGATCCCTCAGAGTGAAGCAAAGATTGGGGTGCTGCAGGATCAGTTCCTTGCCAGAGCAACTTTGCTTAAGCACAAGCAGTATTAGTTAAAAACAGAGCTATTAAACTTTGTAAGGACTTCCTCTCCTCCAAAGCTGTCCCTTTTCAGGGACATGCATCTGCAGGAGTTTCCCCAACACCCCTACAAGAGCTCAGGATATTGTGCTCAGCCATCATAAGGGATAACCAGCTTCTGAAGAGGCTTATCTGAACCTCAAATTGCAGTGGTTATTGCCACCTAACTTCTCAGTCCTTCCTGCAAATGGCAACCAGTGTGTCAGTTAAACCAAGTGACAGGCTGCAATACAAGCAGTGACATCAAGAATGACAGCAAGGGAGAAATGTTGCTTGAGATGACACTCCAGACCCGAGAAAGCTGGGGTGGTTCTGGAGTTGGGTTGGGTGCAGGAGGGCAGTCAACCACTCCAGATGGAAGAAGATATCTGAAAAGACTCTTGGATCACAGCTGATCATCATTCTGTTTTCCATTCTCCCAAACATACTCATTGCTTTCACTAGCTGTTACTGATCCTAAAACACCTGAGTCTCCCCTTTCCCTTCCAGCCCAGATTTTACCCTTGGACCGTAACCCTGGCCACTGATACCAGACCAAGGACTGAGCTGCCCCATCCTTCCACCCGTAATGAACATCCTGCAGCAGATACTTAAGGACACACACACAGAGCAAGTCAATTATTGCTGCTCCTCCTCAACCTCTGGCGCTTGTCACACCAAGGAAGAGGTCACACTTGAATCCCTACTGTCCTACGTGAATTTCCTGGGCTTTGACTCCGCACTCACAACGTTGCAGGCACAAAGTCTAAATCCTTCCCATCAACAGAGGGCAGTGCCGTCCTCATTGCCAAGCCCAGGGACACTGCTGTAGGGAGAGATAAACCGTCACACTTGTCAGTAAAGGCTGAGGCCTTTTTTGGCAGAGCTCTGTGTTTTGGTCTCCTAGCAAACCAACTTAAGAACTGCTGGGGTTACAAAAGCCAGGAGTTAATCAGTAACTCAGATGTTTATCACCTGCATGTTTAACCATTTATTCCTCCCTTGCAATACCAGCCTGTTTTGTTTTGGTTTTTTCACTTTTATTTAATGAGTAACTACTGGGAAGGGGATTAAATACACCTGTTCTATCAACATATTGGGACTTGTCGGTGGTTGCCTTTTTGACTGTAAGCAGTTGCATCCCATATTCACCAAGATACAGAATGGGAAATTCAGATATTTCTAGAGACAAAACATTATTCAGCCTGTTTGGTACAGACCAGTACCTCCCATCGCCTGGTCTGGCATGGTCCCAGCTTCAGTGCTGTTCTGCAGGTGTGTGTCTCCTTGTACACCCTGGTATGACTTTACTCATTGCATGGTCTCCCAACGTCTCCTGTTGTCTTTTCCTTTCAATCTGTTCATACAGAACCACAGAAAAAATTGGAGCAGAGGGACCTCTGGAGATTATGTGGCCCGTGTATCTTACCGCAGGTCTATGCCAGCGCTTCCATTTACTGGGAGACGAGCAAGGAAGTGAAAAAAAGCTTGTTGTACAGTGAATTTTGGACTAGGTAGTCTCTATAGGGGAAGACACAGGGATGCTGTTCCCAAGTTTGTCATTGCTACCTGTGTGACTCACAGAATCACATAATTACAAGGTTGGAAAAGACCTTGAAGATCATTGAATCCACCCATTCCTGTCCTATGCTAAACCATATCCCAAAGTACTTGATCTACCTTTTTTTTTAACACATCCAGGGATGGTGACTCAACCCCCTCCCTGGGCAGCCTGTTCCAGGCCCTGACAAAAAAATTTTCCTAGTATCTAATCTGAACCTGCCCTGGCACAGCTTTGTGCCATTTCCCCTTGTCTTATTTCCTGTCACCTGGCTGAAGAGACCATCGCCCACCTCTCTACAAACCCCTTTCATGTAAGTGTAGGTAGTGATAAGGTCTCCTCCCCTCAGTCTCCTTTACTCAAGGCTAAACATTCCCAGTTCCCTCAGCCACTCATGATTTGTCAACAGCTCTGCTTGTTCGCAAGTAACCTGCTGCAACATGATCTGTCTCTGAGCACTGCAATGGTAAAGCAGCAGAATATGAAAGTTTTTGGACATCTGTAAAAGAGCATTATTAAGTCAACATAAAGCATTGCTATCTTTTTGTGCAACTCTTCCTGTACAAGGGATGTGCTGACCTCTCCGTGCCCCTTCCCACCCTCTCATTCCAATTCCTTCTTGCGTTTCATTTCTCCCCCAGCCCTCACTGTGTTTCGTTCCTTTTCTCTCTGTGTGTGCAAAATGAAGCTCTCAAAGTGACTTTAAAAAGTTCCTAATCCATGCAAATTTCCAATCCACTCTTCTCACCGTTGATAGTGGCATGCTTTACCAGGTTTAACTCCTCCTTGCCCAGCAGAAGCACTATGGCTGCTCTCTTTAACTCACTGCCATCCTCCCAGTTAGGGCTGTCTTTGCCTCGCAGCCTCCACTCATTCACATCACCTCCAGCAGAGAAGACGACTGTGAACATGGGCCTGAGCATACTGAAAGTAAAATCCAGGGGCATGGAAGTAAATGAGAGCAGCAATGCTTCTGCTGTTTTTACTCCTGGCAATGCTGTCTGTGCCTGGAAGCACACAGCTGGATGCCAGCAGTCTGGGCAGTTTTAAGGGCTGGTACTGAAGGGTGGATTGACAGACACTTTCTTCCTGTAAACTGAAAAAATCTGACCACAGAAAACCAGAAACAACAACTCTGGAACTCCACAGGGCAAATTCTGTGGTTGCTTTTAAAAAAAAAAAGAAAATCTCTTGACCTAGCCATGATGTTATTCACTTCCTAGCATTGATTCTGAAATCCCCTTCTCTTTCCAGCCTAAACTAAATCCTAATTAAAGCCACCTCTTACAAAACCAGCCCTAAATTCACAGGACTGTTTATTAAGCCACCTGAAAAGCAACAGCTCCTTAGTGAGACATGAGGGAATATTTTTAAATGGTTTTTTTTTCCCCTCTTGATTCTGTCAGTTATATACAGTGAGCTGAAAGAGGCAAAAGACTAACCAAGAGGAAGACATCCCATCAAAAAAGGGGGTTCAGTAATTTCACATTTATTACTTGTTGCAGTAGTAACTTGGACGCAGACAAAACAATAAAGAATAAGCAGAACTCCACTCTGCAGGAGGAGCAGAAATCAGGCTTCACAGAACATGACAGGAAAACCTGTGACCACTGTGAGAGGTTAATGGTGTTGCATGGATTGGTCTTTCTTAGCTCATCTGTTGAGCACCCCAATGCCACACAAAGTCATTGGTCAGGCTGAAGAGCTTTGGGCTTAGGAAAAGCACCCTTCCTACGAAAGCCAAAGTCATCCCTGCATGCAAAGTTTTCTCCAGCATTTTCCATAAAGCTTCAGGGAGTCAAGGGAACTGGCCTTCCGCGGGTGCAAAGTGCTTGACTATGAAATACTGTATTCTCTGCCTGGCATTGTCCAGGTATAAAATGCTGTATGGGCTCTCCAGTGTGTTAAAACTTACAAATTTGCTACCTCTGTCTTCACATATTTCCTTACAGATTTGAATTTCAGAGAATCACAGAATCACAGTTGTAGGGGTTGGAAGGGACCTCGAGAGATCATCGGGTCCAACCTCCCTGCCAAAGCAGCTCCCTAGCTCATACTGCACAGATAGGCGTCCAGACGAGTCTTGAATATCTCCAGGGATGGAGACTCCACCACTTCCCTGGGCAGCCTGTCCCAGGGCTCTGTCACCCTCACTATGAAAAAGTTCTTCTGTATGTTGGTGCGGAACTTCCTGTGCCCCAATTTGCAGCCATTGCCCCTAGTCCTGTCCCCACAGACCACTGAAAAGGGGATGGCCAATCCCCCCTGCATCCCATGCTTAAGATATTTATAAACACAAATTATAGTGGTAAGAGACCCCAGTGAGGGCATGCATGTTTACCTGAAGTGCAGTATCTTCAGCCCCCCAAAGCTTCTTATAAAGCTCACGTGTGTTCTCTAATTATATACCCAGGTGGCACCATGATGAACCGAGGCATCCAAGTTTGAATTGGCAATTACCTTCTAGTTTTCATGTTCCCAAAAACATGGAAAAAGGCAGATCTCTCATCTTACCATGGCGGTGGAAGTGACTGGCTGCCACTTTTTTTGGTCCCCAGAAAATGAGGCATGGCAAATACAAAACAGAACCTAAGGCCAACAGGCACTCCTGGGAGTAGGGTGGGAAGTAGAACACTGACCTGTTTGGGCCTGTCATCTCATTCCTGTGACAACAGAAATTGCTTGGTAGCAGAAGCTGAGGCTCTGAGAATTCACTGCTGCTGCCTACACCCCGATGCAGACTACTTGCAACCCATACCTCAAGTGGCTGCTGTTATGTTTATTGTGGAGTCTCTGAGGTGTGTGCTCTTTGTCTGGCCTACAGATTGCTGCAAGGAAATCTATAGACCCTCTGAAGAGAAGGTGATGGTGCAGAAGCCATCCTCACATCACTGGAGCTTTCTTACTCTTTAGAGACTTGGATGGAGAAGCGGAGGGTGCACTTCTGTGCAGGCATGGTGGAACTCCAATCGCTCATTCTCCTTTCCCATAGTAAGACCTGAAGGGGAAATGAGAAGACCAACAGTAAGGTGAGAACCTGGTCTAAAGGCACAGAGAAACTCCAGGTTGTAACTACGGGAACCTCCAGATGCCTAGACCTTGAGCATGTAGCATCAGCCTTCCTGATGGCTGGGAAAGGCTAGTGGTTAAGCCCTCACCATGTTGCCCTATTCAGCGATTGTTAAAAGCTAGTGATGACTTTGTAAGCTTCTATCTACATCCAGCTAGTACTTGTGCAAGCAAACAATCTTTTCTGCTCAATTGCTGGTATGTCATTACTACTGGCAGGTGAGATATGCACCTATGGACTATATGCAGTCAGGATGTAGAATAGCTGGATGCCTGAAAACAGCCAAGGGTCAGGACAGTAAACTCCCTGTGCCTTAGTTTCCAACCACTTTCTCCCTAAGCTTTCGCACATAGATGTCCTTACACTGTAAAAGACAGGGATCTCCTGGAGAGAGTCCAGAGAAGGGCTACGAAGATGATTAAGGGCCTGGAACATCTATCCTATGAGGAAAGGCTGAGAGAGCTGGGGCTGCTCAGCCTGGAGAAAAGAAGATAGAGGGGGGACTTAATCAATGTTTATAAATATCTTAAGTATGGGGTGCAGGGGCAATTGGCCTGCCCCTTTTCTTTAGTCTGTGGAGACAGGACAAGGGGCAATGGCTGCAAATTGGGGCACAGGAAGTTCTGCACCAACATACAGAAGAACTTTTTCACAGTGAGGGTGACAGAGCCCTGGGACAGGCTGCCCAGGGAAGTGGTGGAGTCTCCTTCTCTGGAGATACTCAAGACCCATCTGGACGCCTATCTGTGCAGTATGAGCTAGGGAGCTGCTTTGGCAGGAGGGTTGGACCCGATGATCTCTCGAGGTCCCTTCCAACCCCTACAATTCTGTGATTCTGTAAAACTTGGTGTGAAAACCACTGATAAAATGCTCATGGAAGGTTATGTGTTATAGGCACACATTACCTATAAATCAGGAGAAGCTTATCTGCTGTGTTTGGGAAGTTTTGCTTCGCAGGTTGCCTTGCCTAAAGACAGGTACACTTCTCTGCTTTTCAAGAAAAAGCATTCTCTTCCAGAACATACCAGGATGTTCACATGAAAACAAATCACACCCGGATCTGTAGTGAAGGGTTTTGAACAGAAGCACCTTTTATGGCAATAGACCTTAATTTTCAAAAACAATCAAGAAGAAAAGAGGGAGGATGACGCAGAGCAGTTTGTCAGAGGCAATGATGTGCTCAGAGCCCCTGCGGGTCAAAACACGCCAGGCAGCATTCTTCTCCTTTTAGCACTGAACTCAGAAACATCACGTGAAAGGTGTGTGACCTAGAAAAGGGTAGCACCCACTCCTCTGAGACATGATGGACGTGCTTGCAGGGATGTTTTAGATGGACGTGCTTGCAGGGATGTGATTTTGGAGACGGAGTTGCTGATTCACCGCTGGGATTTTTGTCTAGGTTAAAATTTTACTTTACTTTCCTAACATGACACAGCTCAGCCTGAAGCTCACCAAGCCTAGCAAGGTTTATAATTGACTAACCTTCAACTTTGCCTGCACTTTTCTCCTTGCTTCCTTTCCTATGTTACTAAGAATTTGTTTATTTCTGGAAAGCTGAAAACAGATGTGGGGAAAACTGATTGATCAACCAGCAAGTTCCTGCCAGTGCCAGACCAGAACTTCCCATTTACACCTACAAGGACTAGGAGTCCAAAAGCAGGAGTCTGGAGATGAACACTCCTGATAACCACTGGAAGGGTATTTCTAGGTCCAGTTTTCACCCTCTTCCCCAGATCAGACACTCACCAGATCCAAAGCATCCCTGAGATTCAGTTTAGTTTAATTCAAAGTGTATTCTCAGCAGAAATTCAGCATTAGACTTGCCTTGGACTCCAAGGACATCGTCAGAAGCCCAATATAATCTTAGTATTTGTACATACAAATACCAGCTGTGCCTGATGAGGAGTCCTCAGATTACCCTCTACATTCAGCATAGGTTTTACCACCACTGGCATTCTGGGAGGTGTACAAAGAGAGTACACAAAGAGAGTTCCACACATATGCACATGCACCAACACACAGGCCTTTCACACTAGGTTTTGGTATTTGTTGTTTCTCATTATGTATCAGTACAATGAAAACCATAAACTAAGATCCAAAGGAAATAAAACATTGGTGGCTTAACGTCATGTTTTCCACACCAGTTTTCTGAATTCCCAGGTGCCTTTCATCTTCTCTAATAGTTCTTTGTCTTGATAAAATAATGTATGTCTCTTCCCACAACTAATCTGGAATATTGTGAGCAGTTCTGGGCTGCCTGGTTCAAGAAGGACAGGGTACAAAAAAGCGCTACATAGATGATAAGGAGACTACATCTCTTATGAAGAGAAGCTGAGGGACTTGGGACTTTTTAGCCTAAAGAGAAGACTGAGGGGGGATCTTATCAATACTTATAAATACTTGAGGGGTGGGTGTCAGGAGGATGGGGTCAGCCTTTTTTCAGTGGTGCCCAGTAACAGGACCAGAAGCAATGAACATAAACTGGAATATAGGAAGTTCCACCTAAACATGAGGAGGTTCTTTACTGTGAGCGTGGCAGAGCCCTGGGACAGGCTGCACAGAGAGGTTGTGGAGTCTTCATCGTCTCCATCTCTGGCGATATTCAAAACCTGCCTGGATGCTGTTCTGTGCAGCTTGCTCTATGTGAGCCTGCTCTGGCAGAAGTTTGGACTAGATGATCTCCAGGGGTCCCTTCCAACCCCAACCATTCTGTGATTTCCCTCTCTGCTAAGTGGTTCCTATGAATCTTTTTTAATTCCTTCTGTCTTCTGCTTTATAAGTCCTTGTACTTCTCTGAACTCATGTGGGAGATATTTCACCCTATAAACTGCCTTCCAGCACACAAGGAAAGGAAAAGACCTGTGTCCACTTCTCACTGCCTCGTGAGTGTGTGTAGAGTGAAATCATACATTCGATGACTCACCTTGCTCCTCTAGGCAAGGCAAGACACTATTCTGTCATCAAGGGTGGTTACTGACAAAAATCTTGATTTACACATCAGCTTCCTGATGAGAGAACTATGCCTACAATCTATGTGGTGCATATGTACTGATACTTGGAACAGCACAGCATGCTGCAACTCAGAGCAAAGAGATTAAGAGAGTTAGGATTATTCAAGATTAAGTCACTTTTGAAAATCCCTTCCTTGAAGTCTGCAGACCTGAGGTCAGGAGAGAAAAACAACCTGTCTGAGTACATGACAAAGGGGAACAGAGGTGATCATCTTCTTAAGGAAATAAGCGTGGACCAGGATATAGGTCTCTTAGTCATATAGGGATTGTACAGGTGCCAGTAGTGAACAGAGAGCATCATCCTTTGCACGTAGACATAGCAGTATCATCTCCTTTTTTTGCTGCTATGTATAATGTCCAGGAAAATTAGAGAAAGGCTTGTGTTTAATGGTCTGAACATTCTTGCTATTAGAAGCTAAGCTTGGACCTGCCCAGGATTTGAATGGGAAATCCCTGCTCTAGGTTCACAACTAGGAATTATGGTTGATCATGTCACAGAAAAACAGTTGAGCAAAACTGAATATGTTGAAATATTCTGTTTGGCACCATCTTCACAGAACAGCAAAGATAACTCCTACCCAAGCCCCCATATGAACAGTGCCTCTTGATGAGTTATAACTAGGAGGAGGGTCTTTAGTATGCTATGAGTTATAACTAGGAGGAGGGTCTTGAGTCAGCGAGGAGACTGAGTATGGCAGAGGAATGAGGGATTTCTGACGAGCCTGAGGAATTAATAACACATTGTAGATAAGATTTTATAATGAGTAGAGTTCTCTGAGTTTGGGGTGGTTAAACTGTGATTCCATATACAAGAAAATACCTCCTTGGCTTCTTCAAGTCTTGAATATGTTCTGTCCCTAAACAGACCGTAATGAAATTATTGACAGTCTAGACATGGTGCAAGAGGATGTGTCTGTTATCACATCCCCAGCTCTACATCTTTGTATGCTGAAAGGAAAACAGATGTTCACCAGATGAAATTCATGTTGTTACTACTCTTGCTGCCGGCGTGCACTAAAAATCTTTTTTACTGAAAAGCAGAGATCCTGTATGAGCTGGGATGAGATGTCTTGGCCTTGTAACCAGACTAGTTGAGTGAACTGGATGTTACTGTAATGCAGAAATGACAATGTAAAACTGAACAGCAGTCACTGGAGCCCAGGCTAAAGCCCAAGTTGCTCTACAAGTGCTCAAGCACATACCTGTCAAAGAAAAGCTAAACTCAGTAAAGCACAGGACAACAAATTGCATTAATTCAACTATTGACATAAAACTTCTGTTTTAACAACTGATGTATGATGATCTTATCAGTTTCCAAGTGCTTTCTTTCCTTTTTTTTTTCCTTCTTTGTTAAAGCACTGTAGGGCCCGGCTCAGACCAGCTCCCAAACCAGGCAAACCCTACCAAAGGCTATAAATCAGCAGCTACACCGAAGCTGGTGTCAGGAAAGTCACTGTTACACAGCAGTCTGGTTCGTTTTAATTATGCAAGTAGTTCCAGTCAAAATTATGCCTGAAAGAGGTTTGTAGGAGAGGAAAAACACTTAACCAGGTTCTGGAGAGCATTGTCTCTGTCAGCATTGCCAACACTGCTTCTAGATGCCAAATTTTCCCACGACAGCTGCAGACTTAATACCACCTAGCTCCTCAAAAAGTAATTTACATACTCCTACCCAATCCTCCAAAAAGTCCTTTCAAGAGGACAGACTTAGGAAAATCTTTCAGAGGATGTCTAGCTGAGGTGTCTTTAATATATTCCCTATTTCACTGAGATGCATATGAGAAATATACTCTTCATCTACAGCAGAATTCAGGAAATATTAGGATGCAAAGATCTATACATGTAGACAGGGATCCTTTAAGGACCTATGAATATGGAGGAACAGATGCTTCGGGGAATTACCATATGAATCCACGGCATGCACAATACTATACAAAAAACACTATTTATGATGATTATGTCATTTTTGTGGAAACAAAACCTGCAGCAAATGGTCTAGAATAGCACTATTCAAATCCTGCAGAAATGCAAAGCTTCCCCAGTGCTAGTAGTTAGAAGCCTGACCTTTTTGCAATGTAAATATTCTCTGGGAGGAAAAAAAAATATAAAATATGTCCTCAAGTCACTCAGTTTGCACTGAGAGTCCCAGTTAGGATTAATTATTGTTCCTGTATATTGAATTTCAGTGACCGACAGAGAAATGTTTAACCTTCACTGTAAGGAAGGCTGCAAGTTATCTACACTAGATGTTACTTAGCAAGTAAATCTAGCCTACAGCAGGCTTTCTCACAAGTTTTCTGGCAGCCATACTGTTTCCATCACTCCTAAGTGCTCCACCCAAAGAAAATGAAAAGCTGTGTCAAGAGAAGAAAAAGTCCTTCTTCCCCACCCTCCTCTGCAGGTTTGCCTTCGAGCCAGGCTCTTGGGACTGCCCCACATCTCGGTCCTACTCGCGACCAGCAGGCAGGTCCTAGCACCCCTTCTAGCATGGAGCATCCTACCATGCCCAACTGTGACAGAACAAGTCAAGTGAACACTGCATAGTGCACTCAAAATTATATCATGATATGAAATCCTGGCTCTTTGCCCTCCCTGACAAAGCTCCAAGAGACTTCAAGAGCATTTGGTTCCCCGCAGCAAGGCAAGAATGCAGTATCTTATCCAGCTTTTTCTGTAATATATAGCAAGAAGGTAAATTCCTAGAAGATATTTCAAAACCTCCCTTCAGGTGTATCATTTTTCCATAAGACCTTACAAGATTTATTTGCTGAGAGCAATCCTTTGCAATTCATTGCAATGTTTTCTTCAAGCTCCAGCACCCTGGCTGCCTACCCAGGGACTCTGTCTCAGGTTTTTTTCCCATTAGAAACAGGTTGGGCCTCTCCTGCTGAGGGCTGGGCTGTTCCCAGCAGGATCCCAAGTGCATTCCTGAAATACTTGTTGGATGGATCAAACTTATCCTGGGGTCGATCCTGCTTGAATATGTAAAGGATTCCAGTGTTATCTCGTATGGTATCTGTAGGGTACAGGCCTATGCTCTCCTCTCCTACCTTAACTTTGAATTCCTCCTCTTTAGGAGCAGCCAGGAAGATGTCTTTGGTGCCATATTACCCAGAGTAATGCCTCCCTCCAGTGACTGCTCCCCATAAATCCCATTGGGGTAGTATATGTCCACTAGCACAGACTACCATGAACCATCAACCAAGGTTTTATTAATACTTGTCCCATCCCCACAAGGACATGGCATTAAATATTAATTATTGATATTTAATGATAAGTTGATATTAATAATCTCTGTCTTGTATAGGAGAAATATCCTCTTTTTTTGAATGTTAGGGAGAGTGTGTGTGCATGTGTTTACATACTATGGGAAGTCTGCATGTACTCTGCACCTGCAACAGAGTTGTGTGGCTGTGATACAGCCTGATGGTGATCTTCTGAGATATTTTCATCTTTCACATGAGAATGCAGATGCAAATAAATTCAAAATGTGTCCTAGGAAAGGGTGATTAAAGAATTTGTCATTTCAAACAGATGCCCCAAGAAAAACAAATCCTTAAACATGACCTCAAATGAAAAGCTTGATTTTCCCATGAAAAAAATCAGGATTCCAAGTTCCTTGGTAGAGCTGGGGTTGCCTCGTGCACCTAGGCAAGAAGTAGACCTCAAAGATCAAGGGACCCAGGTCTCAGGAGATCATAGAATCATAGAAATCATGAAGTGTGTTAGGGTGGAAGGGACCTTTAAAGGTCATCTAGTCCCACCCTCCTGCAGTAAGCAGGGACGTCTTCACTAGATCAGGTTGCTCAGAGCCCCATCAAACCTGACCAGAATGCTTCTGGGGATGGGGCCTCCAGCACCTCTCTGGTCAACCTGTGCCAGCGTTTCACCACCCTCACAGAGAAAAACCTCTTCCTAACATCTAACATAAACCTACCTTGTTCTAGTTTAAAACCATTGCCCCTCATCCTGTCACTACATGCCCTTACGAACAGTCCTTCAGCAGCTTTCCTGTAGGCCCCTTCAGGTACTGGAAGGCTGCTATAAATTCTCCCCTCTCTCAACCAACCCTTTCCTGCTGTCTCAGTCTCATGACTGAGATTTTAGCACAGACTTTCCAGCCTGGAGGATGGACCTCTGGGTAGAAACTGTGTCAGAATGGAGAGGAAGAGAAGTATTTTCAACCTGTTAGTGTTACAAGCATGAATGAATTGGGAATTGATGTGGAGCTGGAGGAGAGACAGGACTCACAAAGGTGTTATGGTAAGGTCTTGTCTCAGCCCACCCTGCCATGTGAAACAGGACATCCCTGGGCAGCAGTGTGAAGTTGGGGTGAGGGATGGTGGGAAAAGGCAGGGATTAGTAGACAGGTCAACCCTGCATCTGTGTTTGAAGGATGTTGGAACAACAAAACTAGACTTTGAGACAAGGAGTGTAAGGGGAGGTGTCCTCTATCAGGTTAGTTGGCACAGCTGGAAAATGCTGAAGGTTCTTCTGGACTGGTTGGTATGGTTTACCCAGCTGTACCAGGTGGAAATACAACCTCTTCATACATACTTTTTCTCACTCTTACTGAAAGACCTGCGTGAATGTCGCATCACTTCTGAAAAGACACTCTGACATTTGTAGCCACAGAAACTCTTAAAAGCACTTTTCCTACCTACCAATGAGTGCTCCAGCGTGGCTGCATGTGAAATCTTGGTGTGTTTGCTTTCCACACTGTTGCTTTTTTGTTGGTTTGAGTTTTTCTTTAAATACATTTATTTTCTTTTGTTTTTCTGAATTCTAAAATACACCTGAAGAATTGAATGGATGAGGCATACTTTAAAACATAAAGCATCCTCCTGGACCTCTGCCTTTGTAGGACACAAGGCAAAAAGGAGTAATCCTCTGTGTCTTGGTGGTGACCTATCCATCTGCCATCAGTGCAAGTGATGATTCCTCTTCTGAGGAATGCAAAACCTGAAAGATAGCTGTGTCTGCAGCTTTGCTATCCTAGCTTTAGGGGTGGTTTTAAGAGGCAATCAAACAATCCATCTAGTAAGTAAAGCTTGTGACTTGCTTTCTCCCACTCATACTTACCAGAGCCAGCACAGGGTACAATGATCTTCATTGTTTCAGTTAAAAATAACATGGGGGAAGTAATACTTCCCCTTGACTGAGTCAGCCTGAGGCAGCTTTTTTGAAGAATGGTAAATGGTGCTGTGGGACATTTCAGCTTCTGAGAAATGCAGCGTGAGGTCTCAATTAATGTGTGTCCACTCCCAACAGGCCTCTCAGCAAAGGTCAGCAGGCAGACCGAGCAGCTGTCTAAGGTTTCAAAATACTAGTGTCCTTCAGGAAAGATTATCTTTGGTCAGATCCTGGCAATTTGGGCAGGACAGTGGGGCCCTTGGAGGCAGTGCTGTCCCAGTAAATGGTGCAGTTGAGCAGTTTGGTTGGGCAAGCGGTGTGGGCTCTCGGCTATAGGCCGATATTTGTTTGCATTGTGGCAGGGACACCGACTGATACGAACCTGCCTTCTGCTCAGATTGGAGTCCAGCTGACCTTGCTTCTTCCCTCCCTTTGTTTCCCAGCTTGTGTCCTGGGGTGACAGGTCCAAGTTGCAGCACCAGTGGCATTTTACATTCATCCTACAGTTTAATTTCCCTGCTGTGTTGTTCATGCCTTTTGGTGTTGCAATTGCACATGTTTGAGAGCTGAAGGGTGTGCTCCCTGCTCACAGCTCAATGCAGTTTGCTGGGTGGTTACTATTATTATACTATTAAAACATAAAGGAGAGATAAAGACATGTGTTTCAAAGAGACAAAGGAACAGGACGGCAGATACACACAAATGGCTGAGTAGTTGCCACGTATTTCTGGATAGGTTCTCTTATCTGAAGTCAAAATTTCATGTTTACATTTTGAACCTTGTAAATGACTGCTGAGCAAAAAGCAAAGTACAATAAAGCAGTACTTAACTTCAGGATGGTGTTGACCAAGCTTTGCCATATCCCCAGGCAAATCACATTGAGTGCCTGAGAGCTCCCTCAGCACAGCAATCTATTACAAAAGATGATGAGAAATTAATCAATAACTGATTTTCAGGGGGTTTTCAGCATACATCATAAATCACCACTGATCTTTGCTCAAGCATGTGACTGTTCTGAATAAACACATACAAGAAAGTGAGTCCAGGTGTGCTAGTAAACAGTGTCTCCTGAACAGTAGCAGGAACAGTTTATCTGCTGTTGGTATCAAGATGGTAGCTCAGTTTTGGAGATGTGCAAGGCAGACATTGGTCCCAAAAAGAGGAAGCTCAAATTTGGAATTAGCACTGTCTCCTTCACAGGTTCATTCATTATCTCAGTCAACTCCTATTCCTTTTGCACAGGTCCTTTGAGTTGTGGCTACAAACACACATCTTGTGAAAGAGAAGCTTTCCTTCCTTAGGTATGCATGGGGTGCATTTAGAGCCCATCATTCCTGTTATTTTCATCACTGATGAAGGCCTGGTTGCTTGTTTTTCTTGTGTGGTATTTTTGCTATGTCCCACCACTCTTCCAAGGTGCTATTCCAGGCTGTGATCACTGTAAACAGGTAATGTTCAGTCCATTTCAGTTTTCATTGTGATGCAATGGAAGGAGGGCCAGGTTGGGGTTAAGGAGGCCTAGGGAGCTGCTGATAACAACTTGGAGCTGTAACCATATGTAAAAGCCTCAGTGGCTGCCACTGCTTCTGAAGATGGGACTGTGGATTTACAGCAATGAGTGGAGAACCTGAAAGTCCTGGAGAGATACTGTAGAGCCCTTTGTGCAGTCTGCACAGCTCTCAGTACTGTGGGAGTTTCTGGGCTCTGCCAGTACAAATAACTGACACCAAGTAAAAAAAGTATTTAGTCTTACTAATGCTGAAAGCAGCAGAACTTCAGATATCAGTGACGTTTCCTCCCCAAAACAAATACATACAACCATAATGCTGAAGTGATTTCTTAATTTCTTTACCTTGCACTAAAAAAAAGAGGCAAGGTGTTATGTAATGAACTTGTTGCATAAACTCCAATGACTCACAGTCTTCTTCAACATCAGATTCCCAAATACTAGCCTCCAACACCAGGAGGCCTGGTAAACTGAATAAGGTAATTTGCAGCAGTATCTTGCTACTACATTTACAATATCTCTTGCATAACTGAACCTTTTGAAGGGGTATTTACTTTGTAAAAGAAAACATATATATATATATATATATATATACACACACATACATTCTGTGGCGAAGTTGTAACATGTTGGTACTGGCTTTACCGTAGAGGTTTTGCCAAATGGGGGATGACATCCATCATCACATTGATGATGGAACAAGGTGATCAGAGGTGATCCTACATATCAAAGTAAGAGGAATTAGAGAAGTGCAGACCCATGTTTGCATTTCCAGTCCAGCAGCCTGTCAAAAGCATGTCTCCTGCGTTTTCTTCAAGCTCCTGTGTTTGGAGCTGCAGATCTGCTTCTCTTTCTTCTTCTCCAGACCTTTCTTGTTCTCTAGTACTCCAGACCCAAAAAGGTGCAGAAGAACTCATAAGGATCTTTGCCCTGTGTTGCACAGCCATGCAGATGGAGGTCTGATTTTCAGTTATCTAAGGCCACAGGACATCATGGCCCTCATTGGACTGCTCTGTCTTTATTTGCAAACCCATATGGAAAAGGGTCAGCTCTCAGGTTGCTGTGAGAAAATTGGTGATGCATGACCAAGGCTGGTTGCTATTTTTCAAATATTTATGTTTCAACTAATACTTTTGACTTTGAAAAGTCACTGGGAATGGCACTGATATGGCCTCAAAAACTGGGGAAGGTATCCCCCATCCACTTCTCTGTAGGAGTACAACTGCTTCTTACCACTATCTGGAATGAGCACGGCCCAACCCTTCAACACTACAAATTATCTGAAATGTTGGTCCAAATCTTGTTCAATTCAAACACTCAGCATAACTCCTTATGCTAATGGGAGTCCCCTGTCAGCACCAAGGTCACTACTGAAGCTATGCAAACACTTACTGCTCCCTTCCCTCCTCCTCCTCCTGCCCACCTCTTCACCTTCCAAACCAAACAATGTTCCCTTCCCATGCTATATTAAGATCATATGCAGAAAATCCAATGCATTATCCTAAGGATTAAGGAGCATTAGCAGAGTGAATTAACACATTGCTGCTATGCTTGTGTCAGAGGCGTGTTTACCCTCAGCAGGCACTGAATGTTCTCAGCGATTCCCGTGTAGGGAAGGTGGGTACCATACCAAAGCATTGCACTTAGAGGCTACAGTTCAGTTTAACTATAGATATATTATGGAAGTTGCCTCAGGAATGTAAACAGATCCAGAAGGGTTTGTGAGCCAAGGCAATTCATTTTAACAGAGCTCTCTTGCATGCACATACATGTGTACCCACACATACCTGCTCACACCCTTCTCCCTGTACCCCTAAGTAAATATACAACAAAAGCAGTATTTCTAAGGCACTAATAATAGTAAATGCTCTTGCTACAGAGATAAAAACTTCATACTTGTTTGGGGTGGAGTGGGAGGTCATTCACTGGTCAGACAAGGAGGTATCCATTCATGAGACAATACTGAAGGATGACCTGGGCTTAGCTGCAGTGCTTGGAAAGTGTATCTATGAGGACATGAATATGGTTAAATAAATTTTCCAGAACAAAGAACAGCTTGGCCTCAGTAAAGAAAAGTCAATCTAATCTTGTCAGGCATTTATTGGAGCCTTGGATCATCCTAATCTTTCAGTCCAAATTGTTTACTCCCTGTACTTTTGTGCAGCTCACGCACACACAAATGAAATGTTTTCACATGTCCTGGTCAGTAAACTCTAGGCTTAATCTCTGCTATACTCTTCTTCTAAGTTTGGACTCCTTCAAGGATACTTTCAAACCGCTGCACCTAAAATTTTTGTATGAACTTTTGGAAAAAAAACATCAAGATATATAAAGCAGGACTTCAGTAACTGTAGATGTTCAATAGTCCTTGACCACCACTCAGTTATCAGCCTATTGGTCAGCTTCTGCATGTGTACTCATCCACCCTGCCCGAGCAATCAGGTACCTGTTCCCCAGTGTTCACTCAGTCTTGAAACTATGTTGGACACTACTTCAGAGTACTGAGGTTCCTGCTCTGGTCTTTTTGCCAGGCCACTACTTTTAAAAAGGGATTACTGATGCTCTTGGTGTCCACCTTTTACCTAACACTCAAAGGTTAAAGCATTTCCCCAAGAAATGAAGGCTCACAAGTGCCAACTGAGGTTTAAATCACTCAGATTGCCAAATCACCAGCAAATGACAAGAAAACAAGCCAGAGCCTTAGTGTCAAAGAATAGAGTACCAGGAGCACATCTAACTCCAGTGTGGTCACGGCACTCTAACAGAAGGGATTATTCAATGTTGTGGTCAAAATGTAGAGGTCACCCCCACCAAGAAGGGTAGCTCTGATTGATTGTGTTTGGTGGCAGACTTGCTGTCTTGTATGCCCTTTGAGAGTCACTGGGAACAGAGTTTTGCAGGCAAACAATGGCTGAGTTCCTGGATCCTGATGGATTTAGGAAGGAGGTCAGCACTAATTTACTCAACCTGGACAGCTCTGGATAGGAATCTTGACCACAGGAGAAGAAGACTCAGGAGTATACACAAGGAGAAAGGGAAGGCTGGAGGATATGGCCTCAGCCATAACACCTGATCCAAGGTACCATAACACCTGAACATGAACCAGCAGTCTGCCCAGGTGGCCAAGAAGGTCAAAAGCATCCTGGCTTGTATCAGAAATAGTATGGCCAGCAGGACAAGGGAAGTGATCATTCCCCTGCACTCAGCACTGGTGAGGCTGCACCTCAAGGGCTGTGTTCAGTTTTGGGCCTCTCACTACAGGAAAGTCATTGAGGTGCTGAACCATGTCCAAAGAAGGAGAACAGAGCTGGTGAAAGGTCTAGAAAGCAAGTCATATGAGGAGCGCCTGAGGGAACTAGGACTGTTTAGTTTGGAGAAAAGGAGGCTGAGGGGAGACCTCATCACTTTGTACAAGTACCTGAAAGGCGGTTGTAGCAAGATGGATGTTGGTCTCTTCACCAAAGTAACAAGGAATAGGATGAGAGGACATGGCCTCACGTTTCACTAGGAGAGGTTTAGATTAGATGTTAGGAAAAATTTCTTCACCAGAAGGTTTGTCAATCATTGGAAGAGGCTGCCCAGGGAAGTGGTTGAGTCACCATCCCTGGACATACTTAAAAGATGCATGGGAGGGATGCTGAGGGACTTGGCAGTGTTAGGTTAACAGTTGGACTCAAGGGTTTTCTCCAACCTAAATGATTCTATGATCCTAAATCCAAATTTTCTTTAGTCTAAGTGCTTGGGGTACAATGGGTCTCTAGGTATATTTAAATCAAGGAATTAAAGTTTCAGGATATTTGCTCTGATGTTTCTATACTGAAATAAGAAGTCAAAATAATTACTTACAGTTCACCATATATACACCCAAGATTCCAGTTAATGTCCATCTTTAATTTTAATTTGGCCATTTGGAATCTTACCAGGCTTCTGGTTTGGGTGGGTTTTTTTTTGCTAGTGGACTAGAAAATCTGGTGCTTAATGTACTTTAAATGAAACAAATTACCTATCAAAAGAAAATGGTAGTTAAAAAAAAAAATCTATTAAAAAATGTTCTTGGTAACAACTGTTTGGACACTGTTCTTAAAACATTACACATCACCAATTAACTACCTGCCATTCTTTCTGTTTCAAATTTATTCATCTTAAAAGTATTAGATTAAGAAAATTCTTGTTAATTTACAACATGAGATAAGATGCAGGAATGTCTTACTCTGATTTTGTCCTGGTAAAGGTTTATTTTTTTTGTTGTTTTTAAACTTTACTGAGTTTATAAGAACTGTTGGGTGTTTTTTGGGTTTTGTGGTTTTTTAATAGGGGTGGCACCTAACAAAACAGTCATCCCAAGCTTCTGTGCAAGAGAAAGTGTGAAGGGAAGGGAATTCTGCACTCCCTGCACAAAGGAGGGACATAAACATGCTTCTCAAGGACTTTCAGCAGCCTAATTCTATCCATTTATGACTGTGACAGGAGATTTCCCAAACAGACCTCTCCCAGGAGGTACCACATGAAATACTTAGCAGCTGTTCATCCCTCTGTCCCATGCAGCACCTGTCCTTGCAGCAGCCATGCGCTCAGGTGGGGGTGCGAGGTTGGTTCTGGGAGGCACATGCAGGTGTGAGCTGATGCTGCACTCCAGCACCTCCATGGCAAATAGGTGGAGACTTTTATCTCGTGCTCAATACACAGAAGCTCATCTCCTTTTTCCTGAGTGCTGGGCAGTTATTGCACTTGAGGAAGAGCAACTGAAACAGGCTTGGAAACTGAAACAGGCTAAAGTAAGTTTCCACACAGACATAAAAGATCCACACAACTCCCTGCAGTGCAAAGCCAAACCAGTCTGACTTCTGGCACCTCGATTCAGGCAGGTTCTACTTTTTTCTTGCCAGTAGCAATACAAGCGCAAACAAGCATTGATACCACCCCTTGGGCTTTTTATTTTTCTAACTTTATGAAAGGGATGTTTGGTTTCTTTATGAGATACTTGGAGCCTGTGGCTGATTGGATCCTGATTTTTAATTTGCCATGCTATACAGTCCCAGCCAAAGGCCCAGGATCTGGCTCTCCCAGTCATGGTGAAAATGCTAAGGGATGGCAGCCTTAGAATGGCACAGTGTGCTTCTTCACCATGAACATGCAGAGCAGGACCTGGTGGGCTTTGCTGTCTTCTCGCTGGGTGGGATGGTCAGACTTTTTAAGCCTGAGTAGGTAAAGGTTTTCCATGCACCTCTTATAAGTTAGGTGTTAGGTCTCACTATACCTGCTCTCATAAATGGGGTTCAGACTATCTTCCTCTGTAGTTCACAAAAGGACTCTCAAGGATGGGATTGCCTAATTTTCCCTACCTAAACGTGCGATATCTAATGCAACCTAATCTTGTACTCTCCCTCTGTAATCAGCGAAGAAAGTAAACACATGGGAGGACAGTTCAACCCCTCTTAGGCACTCCTTTAAGGACAGGATGGATTACCTTGCATAGTTGTTTCTGCATTGCCTGCAAATGACTGGTATGTCTCAGGAGAGAGAAATCCCACCATTAAATCACACAGATGAGGTCCAAAACGAAGGCAAAAAGAAGCTACTCTTGCTTCTCCCAACTCTGCACTGCAGCTCTGCTGTCTCAGCAGTATATGGGAAAAACATCTGACCCCATGTCATTTGTCAACATTACAATTCCCCCCCCTACTTCTGCCCTGGGAAGGGCTAAGCCCTTTGCCTTTATGTGAAATTTTGCTGAGTGTGTATTTATAGCTGTTATTCATTAAATGGATTCACCTGACCCAAGGGCTGCCACAAACAGTTCATTCTTGGTACTGTTTTGTACAGGGAGGGTTTGTAGCTAGCAAAGCTGTTTATTTCGTGTACTGTAAAAGCCTGCCCTCAGGATTGTGCAACACAATTTAGCGTGGCTACAGATAGTTTTTAAAGCTCAGATATTCTTTTAATTTATTGATTATAAACACAAGGAGAAACCACAGTCTAAGTGCCAAGAAGTACTCAAAATCATTTTTCCATGTCTTAAGACACCTACAACTTTAGGCACTTTGTGTGGTGTATCTGCTCTCCCACTTAAACTTCTGCTCAGAAGTGGCTCAGTGGGTCATTTCGAACCTAAGCCCCATGAAGACCCACTTTGCTTCTTGCAGCTGTGGGGTATGACCATGCAGGAGACAGCCATACATTGGCAGGTTGCAATGTGACTTGCCCAACTAGGGTCCCTGACCTCTCCATGGTTGATCCTCCTACTTTGCCCTATAACATTTTTGGAACATTACAGCTTCCTATGGTTTGGGTCTGTCCCTTTCTTGATGTCCATTCTACTTCTTGCTCTCTGTTTTCCTCTTACCACCCCCTTAATTTCTCTGCTCTGATTGCTCTCCTCAAAAAAGGCATGAATCACCACATTGAAATGTCTCTCTACTCATTGTCAGCCTAAAAAGCTGCACAAACACTGCTGAAATTAATGACATCTAAACTGCCATTGCTCTTTAACCAGAAGCCAACTGATTAGTGTGATCCAGTCTCGTGTCCCTGTTTTCTCAGAAGAGTTCACCCCTGCCCAGAGAGTATTTTAATTAGTAGTCTACAGGATATTCCCTTGTACAACTGCTCCAATTATGTTTAATCAGTAACACTGTACATGCAATAATTAATTATCATTAAAACAGAGAGAGCTAGACACTGTGATTCATTGGTTTGGTAGTCTTTGTTACTCTACTCAGCTATTTTATCTTCTATAGTCTATAGAGCAAATCCTTTTGGGAAGTCAAATGAGGTCATATGGCATAGAAAGTGACTATGTGCAATGTAGCTAAGCTGTTGAAGAGCTGGAGGAGGGAGAGGTGCTGTTTGCCAGAGTGACAATGGCATCAGGGGACATCACTGGCTGTGCAAGCACCCATCCTCCCCAAGAAGCAATGTTTCACACTGCCAGTGCATAGCAAACCACAGCAAAGACACAATGCTCACCACATCTCAGCTTGGATAAGAGCCACTTATTTGGCTGCTATCTGCAAGTGCTGCTCCTGTGTTTAAATGACCCTGTCACTTGACAGGGTGCAAAGCAATGGACTTTGATATTTCATGGCTGTTTGAGAAACCTCCACATCCTATGCAAGACAAAGCTACAGAGGGCTACAAAGATGATGAAGGGACTGAGGCATCCTTCATATGAGGAAAGGCTGAGAGAGCTGTGTCTGTTTAGTCTGGAAAAGAGAAGATTGAGAGGGATTTTATCGACACTTATAAATATCTAAAGGGTGAATGGCAAGAGGATGGGGCCAGATTCTTTTCAGTGATGCTCAGTGACAAGACAAGGGTTAATGGGCACAAATGGGAACACAGGAAGTTCCATCTCAACATGAGAAAAACACTTTACTCTGAGGGTGACAGAGCACTGGGACAGGTTGCCTAGAGAGTTTGTGGGCTCTCTTTCTCTGGAGATAGTCAAGACCTGTCTGGACGCAATTTGTGCAACATGCCTTGGTGATCCTGCTCTAGCAGGGGGGTTGGACTAGATGATCTCCAGAGGTCCCTTTCAACCCTGACCATTCTGTAATTCTGTGAAGACAGCTTCACATAAAAAGTTAATTTCTTTCCATCAACAAAAGAATTGGTGCATGGAAAAGCATCAGTCATAGCTGAAGTTGGTATGTCCAAACCTTTATATTCTGTTTTGAGAAATGACATATCAGAGGATAAGTTTGTATGTTGAAAGAGGAAAAAAGTATTTAAGGCACTTGAAGTTCACATTCTCCCTGAAATCTGATATGCTACATCTCTTTTTCACCATGGACTCTCCACATGTACCAGGAAAGTAGAACAAGACAATGGGGTTTTCACACTTCCCAAAGAAAAATATGAAGTGCAATAGGTTTTTTCCATCTGTCATTGAAATCAAATTTTGCCAGCAAAAATAATTGCAAACCTGTAGGGAGGACTATGATAACAATAAGCATCTCAGATTCCTTCTGGCCTGGCTAAAACAATATTCTTTCCGTAATCTTTATTATAAACAGTGTGAGGATCAAAATCCAAAAGAAACAGAATTACATCTTGATGTTCCATGTAACAAATAGATTTGTGTGAGAGACTTCAAGTGATGAGATAGCTGCACAGAGGTTGGTCTTCAGGTCAATGCTCGACCCGCTGAGGTCCGTCTCCTGCCTACATTTTGATGATTAAAGGTAAGTTCAAACATTTAAGTCTTTTAAAAAAATATGGGCAAAGAGCTCATATTATTTCCTGTCCTGTTGTGCACATTATTTAGTAGCTCTTTGAACTTTGCAATTTTTGTTTCTGATGTGGAAAGGAATTTCCAGGTGGTCAGAAATTTCTTGGGTCTATTCTTGGGTTTTTTTAGTGGACTCACAAACATCCTCTAAACACAAGAAAAGCACAAAGAAATACTTTGTTTAGGGATCCTGCATCTTCCCCCTAGCCTAGCAGCCTCTGTGCAGGAGCAAGACTACATTTGAGACACACTGAGCATCACGCAGCCAGGCCTCAGCCTGCAGCATCCTGGATCCATAAGCAACAGCAAATTGTCAAAAACTGTCTGTACAGATTTACATGCAATTTCAATATGTTATCTCAGAGCTATGCCCAGCCTCCAAAACCCTGACTTTTGACAAATGAAGAGTTGAAGTGAAGGGCGAGTACATCTAAGCTGGGCCCAGACCAGACATGGCTTGCATCTATGTACATCAAAAATTGTCCCCATGCTCCCCAGCACTTACAGGTTAGGGAAGGTCTAAAATACAAAGATTTAATAATGTCGCTGTATTAATCTAGTGTGGGAAACAATCATAACGAGAACTAAAATAGCAACATCACCCTCAAAACTCTCTATGAAGAGGTAAGATACACCTGCAACAGGAGCCAGAATTATATATATTTTTATAACTGATGCAATCTGGGAGGAGGTTTGACTAAATGTTTTTGCCAACGTGAACTGTGTCATCACTGGCTAAAGGAACTAAGTCTGTGTGTCAGCTCGGCCTCCTGCTTTGCTTTTGGAATTACCAACTACGTCAAAAGTATGAGCCTTAAAGTTGCAGCTGTATGTCTTTGCAGTCACAGATTATGTGCCTTTTTAGGATGAAAGTCTTTATTATTTGGTGTCTGACTAACTCTGCTGTAAACAATTATTATGGATTTATTTTTACTCCCCTGGTACAGTGATTGAAACGGTATCGATCAGACATTACATCTCCCATTGACACCAGTATAGCCACTGGTATAGACACCCCATGTTGTCTGAAACCTGAGGTCAACATTTGCATTCTTGGTATTATTAGTAGTAGTAGTTCTGCAGAGACAATGTATTTTGTACCACTTTGTTACCCCCCTTTGACTCCATGATGGTTGCAAGAAGGTAGGTGATTGTCCAAGAACTGTACAGATTCAACCTGCCAGCAGCAGCCAGCCCTGTCTGCACAACTCTGGTTTGCAGATTGATGGGATTCACCATCTTCATTGCATCCATCACAGAAATCCAACTTGTATGCTTGACTAGCCAGAACAGCACTGGTAATAAACACCAGTCTCTGTGCCACATTGCTTTTTATGCTTTTCTTTGCTCAAATGAGTTTTGTTAGCTTAGACCTTGCGATCCTACTTTCAGCAGTACCTCTGCAATCATCTGTGAAAGAGCTTAAAGTGGACCACCAGTTTCAAGCTGATAATAAATGCAGTATTGTGAGACAAATAAAACATAATCCTGATGAGCTGCTCTGACCCCCAAAATTATCTGCATTTTCTATTACATTTTTTTAAAAAATGTCATTAAATTTACTCTTTGGGATTCCAGAATTGAAAATGTAGCATTCTGCTATTTTAGAACACAAAACCATTAAAAAAATTTAATCAAAGATATGTGTGGGGAGAGGAGGTTTTATGGAATCTTTTAATAGGAAAAATGCAGTGAGCTTTACTACTAATAATAATACCTTCACATGCATGTGATCCCTTTTCAGGAACCAGCACTAAGCGGAGAACGGAATCAGAGAGCAGAGGCACAAACAGACCTCCCCTCCCTCAGTGGGAAAATTTCAATGTGATGGCAGGTTTGCAATGCCCCAGCAGGCCTGGCCATCCCTTGGAGCACCAGCTGTCTTTTCCTCAGCACACAGGCAGCCAAAGCATTGCCATTCTTAATGACAATTCAGCAAGAGGAGCCTCAAGACAATTAGAGATGCTGAATTGTCCTGTTTACTCACAAGTTGTTTAGCAGCCCACTCAAGCCCCAACTGGGCTGGCTATCCATGCCATCAGGAGGGGAGCTGCATTTTCAGCAGCCATAGGGCTGCTTCCACTCCTGTCTTTGAGCAGAGCATCTCTGGATACCTTCCAGCACTGGTAGATGTTGTCTGGGTTGCTCTGTTTGGCATCCCTCTTGGTTGCTCTCTTAATCTTTCTCCTAGTCATCAGCCCTCACGTCCTTCCCATTTTTCTGTGGTTGTCCCCATAATCAGCAGTTTTTCTCATGCTTAGTTACCATGCATAAGAGTTTGATGGAAGGTGTCAAAGGACCTGCTGTGGCATGTGGGACACAGAGACATGTGGCAAGGCATGTGAGTGAAGGTTTGGCTCATGCAATGGGCTTGGTTGGAAGGGGTTGGTCTCACCTGCAGCACACTGCCCTGCTCTCCCCACTAGCTTGAAGAGATGACACCCTGCATGTGACCACCTACCTGATTAATCAGGTATGACTCCTTGGAGTGGCTGATGGCCTGATGGCAGGATCCATTAGCTTGACACACGGAATAAAAGGATGGCAACAGGGTAGAGTGCTGCAGTATGTGGTAGAGTCTGGGACATTGTAAAGGAGAATCCCATAATCTTGGCTCAGACTGTGAGGTTTGATCATTTTGTAGGAGGATAGGAAAGACGTCAGGGCAACCAACATGCTTTTACAGTACAGAGCATTTTCTGACAAAA
The DNA here is from genome assembly GCA_022605575.1 of Laterallus jamaicensis coturniculus. Lineage (NCBI taxonomy): Eukaryota > Metazoa > Chordata > Aves > Gruiformes > Rallidae > Laterallus > Laterallus jamaicensis. The sequence goes on along the minus strand of JAKCOX010000002.1, from coordinate 85,085,860 downwards.
CTCCATGTGCACAGTCCTATTTTTACCATGTGTCTTTTGCACGGACACAGACATTTACTAACAAACCACAGCTGCCTTTTAGACTGGCAGTTACTGGTCTGTGGCTCTCAAGGAGTCTTTGGCAGGATCTGTGTATTTAAGAACCAACCAGCCCCAGATCTTTTTCTCCTCTTGTGGAGAAATTGTGGTGAAATTGTGTCTATTAGTAGGGAAGCTTATAGGATTCTTGCCTGTAAATGGAAGTATTTTTTCCAGTCTTGGTAGGATCTGCTTTTCTGCTGTCTCCATGCATCTGTATACACCTGTGAAATGTGTACACAATATATGTACAAGATAAAAAAGCAAGCTGATGTCCAAATGATTAGTTTTGACTGGTTAATAAGTACCTACATGATAAACAGCAAAGTTTAATGCAAAAGACTGTTATATGTGAAAAAAAAATCAAAGGAAACAATAAGTACAGGATGAGAACAATAAGGTGCCGAAGTAACTGTCACACTTTCTGCTTCAGCTTCCCAAGTAAAATTAGGCAGCCCATATGCCGGGTGATCAGACCCAGGAGAGCAGGCATTCCATCAAAAGGCATGGCAACAGTTATGGATCAAGCTGGGACCACTTCTGTTTTTTCACACTGACCTAGCATTTTGTCTCTAAAACCTTCCTTCCAAATACTGGGAACGTTGCTAAATTTCAAGTCATTGGGCTGCAATTTTCCCAGTTGCTTCCACACCTTAAATGAGCCTGAACCTTGAGCTTTGAATCTTAAGACTTTGTTTGCTTTTCTTGCAGTTCTAGCTTTCCTCTGAGTTTTATTGTATAAGTCATCAGCGAAAATTTTTCTCAAAGGCCTCAGAAAGGGAAGGAAGGAAGGAAAGGAAAGGAACATAAAGAGAACAAGGAGGGATAGGTCCACCACCCACAGAAAAGGAAGACTCCATCAAAAAAACCCCAAAACTGAAAAAGATGACCACAGCAATGTGAAGGGCTTGACACCAGAGGAGGCTGAGAAGAAACATGGAGTGTGATGAGACAGAGAAAGAAGAGATCTTCCAGCTCTGGGAAGATGAGGTTTATAAAGAATATAAATGACCTGTCCTAATTCTTTTAAACAAATCGATATCCAGTTGCAACATTCCTTTACAGCAAAGATTGCATTAATATTAGGAAACAATGCTAACCTACTTACATAGCAAAAGCAAAAAAATGTGTGTCCAGGGCCTACAGCAAAAATGAGAGTGTGGGAATAATAAAACCTTTGTTTTCTGCTGCAGCATGGATGTGTAAGATGATCTTGAGAAAGCCATCTTCAAAAAGAAAAACCACAACAAAAAAACCAACCAAAAATTTCAGCATCTCACGGGAGGGCTGTGACACCATGTAGTTGCCAGTTTTTAGTTACTACCATGATAAACTCTCTACAGTAGCTTAAAAGATCGCTTTCTCACTTTTGTTCTATACATTTTTTAGCCAAGAGTGCTTTCAAAGCTGCCTGACATTATGGCCCTCACACCACAGCAGATATAGGACTCACTGAAACCCTCACATGGTATCTACCCAACAGCACCCAGTCCTGTCCCAGAAAGCCTGGACAGCATGTGTGGACCACTGCTTATTCTGCAGGAATGAAATCTGCCACAACATGAAGCTGGAACCTCTCTTATTGGACCCATGTGGTTTCTGACAGTGACCACAGGCCTGAGGCAGTTCACAAGCCAACGTTTCCCTCGTTATAAGGGGATCCAGAAAAGAGCCCTACTACCCAGGCCAAACGGACAAGTCAACCTAATTGGGTCTTCAGCGGGTGTCCTTTAGCCTTTTCAGCTGCCCAGCAAACCTTATCCCCTCAGACACCACTCTAGCTTGGCCAAGTTGCAGGTGCTTCATCTTGGGACATGCACGGTGCTACATCTTGGTGCATATGGGGACTCTCTGGGGCAGACACTTCCCTCCAGACCTGGCATTAAGACACGAGTTCTATAAAGGAACTTCTCAGATGCCCTCTGCAAGGGACTTTGCCTCCTTCCTCAGAACATTATGTTAGTTAAATCCTTTCTGGGATGGCTGCCTACCCCTTCCCTCCCCCATCAGGGCAGGGCTGGACCCTTCCTCCAAAAGGAATCACTGGTGATAGGATTTGCAGCTGTAAGTGGGACTCAGTCTCTTTGTTAGGAACAGAAGCCAAACATGCTTCATTGCACCTCGTGAATTCTTTCAACATAAGCATCTTCACTACATGTTTCTGTAGCCGGACATAAGTGTCTGTCACCACGGAAAGGGAGAAAAGAATTTCCACGGATGTGAAAGTGTGGTGCTCCCTTTTATCCTGATCTCATTGTTAAACAAATGAGCTGCCTTTAAAAGTATTGTGACATTTATGTGTGCCTCCAAATGGGGCTACTTTCGCCCCATCTCAATTTATGCTTGGAGTAGTAGCCTTCTTTTTATGGGCTCTGTTAATGAAGGGGAATAATCCTAATTTCAGTTAGTAAAATTGCTTTGTGTGTATGTGGGTGTGTGAAAATAATACAGTATCTTATTTCAAACCTCACGCGGTTTCAGCAATTATGCCTTTAACAGAAAATCTCAAAAGTCAACAGCCTTATAATGTCTAACTCCTGGGAACCAGAGTAAGGGGAAATTAAACATCCATCTCTGAATTTAATGGTGTAAAAATATGTGTGTAGATAACTGCTATTATGTGCATAATTCCCTCCTGCTGAAGTACAGATCCCAAAAGGCACACCTTGCCCAGACAAGGTAAAGCCAGATCCCACAGCCCCTGCTTGCTTGTAGCAGCCTGCATGGGGATACTGCACATGGGGAGGAGAGTGGGCTGTGCCGGGGAAGGTATTTCCAGGTGCAAAGCCGCACGTCCCAGGGGAGGAAAGCCTCACCCACTTCTGAATATGCCTTTTTTCTTCTTGGCTGTTCCCTAATCATCCCACCCTTCTTCAGCTCCAGGTACTTTTTTTTATTTTTTCTTGATCAAGGATATGCAAATGCTGCTCTGAGTCACAGCTGCTGCAGCGGGAGTTTCTTCAGCAACAGCGGCGCTGCGTGAGCGTGTGTATTTCTGCTTTACGTTATTGTCTGCACGTCCCTTGGCAGACAGTGAGCATGTCTCCCAAACCATAGCTCACATGCCTAATCACTTCCACTCCAAACTCTTAAGGCGGAGTTAGGGACAGTATAATAACAAGTTTCTTGCAGGCAACTGGGCAATGGTCCAGACAGAAAAGTACAGGGAAACTGCTGGCTGACATCTAACTCATCCGAAGTTCAGATCCACAAATAAATCTTCTATAGTCTCTTGGCAGGGGTAAGATTCAGAGAGACCCTATCTTCTTGGTTACTCCTGCACTTGGCTTTGCAGGCTATCTTGACCCAAAATTGGAGGGAGTAGTACTGGTCAGGTGCTAGGAAAGGAGATCTGCCCACTTTTGGAGATAGAGGGCTTGCATTTGTGAAACAGACCACCATAGTTTGAAATATGTCATTTTTTGGCAGCAGATAACTTTGCATTCAGGTTGACAGAGATTCATATTCTTCTAATCCTGAATTTTATAGGTGTTTGTAGGTGTTCACAGAGTTGAATATAATGGGATCTGGACCCAGTTAAGGTAAATTGTAGTGCCTATGGTAAACAGTATGAGGAAGTGGCAGCAAACAGACCTTTCCAGGAGAGCCACTAAGGTGAAACAGAAGTGTGCAGACAACACAGACATTTGGACAAAGACTGGTCTCTCAGCCTTGGCCTTACCCAGTTGGAAGATCACCAAACAGGGAAGAAGACTAAAATGAACTGAAAGACAATCCCTCCTTCCTTCCTTCTTTGCTTCCTTCCCCATTTTCTGGTTCCAGGTGGTTTCAGATCCAGCAGAAGGCATAAGCAGACATTTGTACAAATTTTGCACATTGCCTTCAGAGTTTATTTGAGCAGGTAGTGCAGGGGTGAGCTCAGTCATGCACTTTTACATTTAAAGTCTCACCAACATTTTAAATTTCATATGTGCTGCCAGGCAGCAGTACAGCTGAAGCAGAGCAGGAGGGTGAGGTACAATGGGGTATGTGCCATGGAGTGATTTGTGACTTTTAGAGCCACTCATCACTCAGTGTTTCTAAGAAACACTCAGTGTTTGGGAAGGATAGATTCTTCAGTCAATTAAGCAATTTTTCTTCACAGCGCACATGAAGCTTCCTCATATTATCCACTACGTCAAGTACTACTCTGTTGTACATTATAGTGTGCTCTAGACTGCACCTCTCAACTAGACTTGAAAAAAAGAGACTCATTGATCCCATGCAATGAGAGTCCTTAGATCAATGTTCTTTAATATAAATAACAACTTTGGCCATTTTGAAATCTTTCTGTTCAAAAGTAGGTTTGTATTAAAGGTTTTCCTCTCTGGTTTTCCACTTGCTTTTCCGTGGTTGTTCTTGGTTTCCTCATTTAAAAGTTCTTGCTCACTTAGGAGCATATCTTGTGACTTTTGGCAGAACAAGGAGAAACAGTCATGGCATAATTTGGCTCTGTTAGTTGTGAGGGGATGAAGAAGGAAAAAATAGGAGAGTAGAATATTTTTCATTATACTTAGGCCACATACCATAATGATTTGCAGGAAGAAGTGGTCAATTTGCTGGCACATGAGTCATTAGAGGCACACTGTATCCCCAGCCATTAACCAGCACTTTAACCTGTCAGAAGCAAGAAGGGATCAAAATTGGAAAATCCTGTTGGGATAAACCCAAAGAACAAGCAAAAGTATGATAAAACTCAGCAGGACTTTTCTATAATTCACCAAGAAGCCCAACACACAACACAGGTGCTTGGGTTAAAGCAACAGTAGGTTAGAAGGCCTACTCAGTATGGCTTCTTCTCTGCAATGGGGCAAATAGACATACGTGAGGCTAGTGGCCTTGGTGTTGGTACCCAGGCAGCGGCAGACTAGCAGGGTAGCATGAAGGAGCGTTCGTGGAGGAAACAAACAGATGCAGCTACCATGCAATGTGGCTGGCTCTGGTCACTGAGCAACAAGATTCAAAATACAGAGAAGCTCAGGCCTAATTAACTATTCACCTACCAGCAAAAAGGGATGAAGTAAGTCCACCAGCAAAAGCTACTTGAAAACTAGTTGTAAAAACCTGTTGCTGCTTCTCTGCCCTGGATAGGGAAAGCTATTTGTAGAAGTCATTTGTTTAAGGAATTGTTGGACTTCACAGTCAAGGATGTTTCTTTTATGAGATTTTTTAAAAAGATTTCCTTAATGACTGGAGTTAGGATGCATTTTGAGATGGGGCAGAGCATGAGTGTGAACTCGATCTGGGCTACAAACAGGTTTTGCTGGAAGATGAACAAGTATCGGTCTGTGGCAGCACATACAGATGTGGGTCTGTGCACGCGTCTCACTCACATCCCGCCTCAGGCAGCCCTGGTCCGCTGTTCTGGCACAGATGTCTGTTGTTGAACAGATGTTGTCTTGTAAGCTCTCCTAAGCAGCTCCATTTTCCAATCAGAATTGTAACTGGAATTATGAACAGAAGATAATTGCAGCGTTTATAAAAGGGGAGTCTAAAAAACTGGCCCTGCAGCTCAGTGAATTGAGGTCACCCACCAAGCTGCTGCCCTGCCCTCCTGCTTGTTTAGAAGAGCCAGATGACTTTATTAGAGTTGGCTGCTGAATAGATACCGTTGGCATTACCAGCCAGGAAAGACAGCTAGGATACTCTTTTGTCACTAACTTATTTTTTGACCAGAGAACAAACCAATGCTTGCTGTATCGTCAAACAGGTAACGGTCTCTTGTATAATTATAGCAAATTATTATAATAGTTATTATAATAATTTACGGCTATTTGTCCCTTAAGCCAGCTCCTCTGTCATGTTTTCACTGTCTGCTCTGTGAGTGTCTTGTTGAGATCATAAGCATTTTGGGCAGGGACTGTCTGTGTCATACACAGTGCTGGTTACCTTACTCATGCTTAATGAACAAGGTTCTGCTTTGGCTAATTATATTGTGTCACTGAAATCAGCTGTTAGTAGCAGGAGAAAAAAAACGTAGCATCTGGACCAGTATATCAAAACTATAAGGAATTACAGTATTATCTTCCCTGCTCTTATTTTCAAGACCTGTGCAAACATGTAAATACATCAGGACTGGGTTGTTTATGTGCTGCTCTAATGAGACATTGGCAATTAGTTTAGGCCTCAGCTTGTTAGGTGCAATGGCTCTGCTAGTCAGCAGGTGTACATCGATAGAAAAAAGCTGTTGAAAATCTGACCCATAGATTAAAGAGAGCTACATCTGAAGCTAAGAAATAATCTTTGGATATAGCACTGCCTGGAAAAAAAAAAGTAGTAGTTTAGATTAAAAGTTTAGATTAAATCTTCAATTTGCAATGGTAATATAATTATAACTTTAGAAAATGAAATCATCAACCTTGTTAAATAAACATCTCTGTGGCAGAGAGAACAGAACTTTTAAATAAAACAAAATTAATCTGTGAGCCAAACAAAAATCTCTTCAATAGCAGTCCAGAATACTTCAAACAACTTAAAAAAGTTTCTCCATATTTTCCCTTTTCTTCCACTTTATAATCATGATAAGGAGATGATTTTCTAATACCAATATCAGAGCACAGCAGATAGATGAGGTATTACACTGTTGACATACCTGTGGCTTGACTGAGGTCCACTGTTTTTCTAAGAGCTTCAGCTCCATGCCTTTCAGTACATAGGCTTGATAGCAAAATGTCTGTTGATGCAGAAGTCTGCACATAAAATTCAATGTTAAGATCTAAATGAGGCATTGCAAATCCTTGGATAATGGGCCATGAAACCAAAATGTGCAAGCGGAGACTTTGCTTCAGCCTCAGCATTTCAAAGGACCTGCAGTGGCAGAAATTCTGTTCACCTAAAGTTCACTGCAATAACCAAATCCACACCAATGCAGAATGCCAGCAATGCTTCCTGTTCAGGAAATAGACTTGTGCAAATCATGCAAGGATATATTTATGTGGAGATATTTGTGTGTGTGTTTATTTAGACACACATGTACACATAGAATAGATAAAATTGTATGGAATAAATATGTATACTTTGAAAAATGGTGTCTTCACCATCTTCAATTTCTCTTAACTATAATTTCAATGTAAATTGGTTTGACACTTTTGACCTCATAAGCAGTCAGACCAATGAGGTTAGAACAGATGATTTTTGTTGTCCACTTTACACAGCTGGTAGGAGAGTAAGTAATATACCCAAATACTAGAAAGCTGGTGGGATGGTGGATGAGTTGTGAAAGCTCAATGCCCCCAGGAGAAACAGGAAGGCTAGGTGAGCAGGAGCCTGTTGGGGCAACTTTTTGTGTGTCTCTGGAGCACCTGGGTTGATGTTATACAGCTCTGTGTATCCCATTTCAAAACAGGGGTAAGGGACAAACATCTTTATCAGCCTTGTCAACTCCTCTAAGATCTACAGGTGACATGAGGTATCTTTTCCACCTGAGATCAGAAGGAGCTGGAGCTGGGATTTCACCTGTGTGTGTTGCTGTTGTTATGGGCAGCAAGTGCTTAGAGCGGTCGAACAGACTCCAAACCATGGACAAACAGAAATCACAAAAATTGGTGATAAACAAAGGCTGTGTTAGTGATGCACTGCAATTTTGGAAGAATCTCAGGTTTATTGTGATCCCAGCAGTTTCAGAGCTGCAGCTGGCAAGGTTTCCTCTCAGTGAGTACGGTGGTTGTCTCCTGGTTCAACAGAAGAGCCAAAGGAAGAACCAGCCTTGCGGCGTCTCTGCCCAGAGCCAGTGCTAGGGCTTGCTGGCAGGGCTGGTCTCCTTCCCCTGCGGTGTCCTGGGAGGCAAAATGACTCTGGGGAAGTGAGAGAGGAAATCAGTTATCCTGCTTGAAACAGAAGAAAAGGCTTCCCTCCCCAAGCACATGGTCAGCCAAGGTATCTTCTAGAAATGTTATCCAGCTCCCTGTGATGCTGTTGAGGTGGCCATTGCTGAAACCCCACTCTATGGTTCATTGCACTTCCCTCTCCAGGAGGATGCTTTAGTGCAGTGTGGTGTTGTGGGAAACCCCTCAGGATGCCTGTGGCCCCCTGGCCCTGTGAGATGAGGGGGTCTCAGCATCAGTCAAGAAGCAAGAAAACAAGGAGGAATTAGTCCCCAGGCTGGCATCCATGGTCAGAGAGAAAGCCAAAGGCCCAACTTACAGTTTTGAAATATGGCAAAGCTTCCTTTTGCCAGTCCAAAAAGGCCAGGGAATTATAGCCCCATGGCAGGGGAATTTCTTGCCTTCCACAATAAACCACCCTGGACACAAAAACAGCCTCCTCACCAGAGAAGCCAAGGAAATTGAAAAGGGCAAAGAAGCTTGCTGGATTTTGACTGCCAGGCCTCTTGGGAGAGTCTGAGCTCCTCCTAAAAAAATGCTTGATGAGAACAAATTCCCTAGGAAGGGATTGTTCTGTTTTATTTTGAACTTGATATCCTCCACTTGACCTGGGACACTGCCACCAGCCACCTAAAGAAAGCTTGAAGCTTTCCTACACAGGGTGGGGTAAAGCCCTACTGTGGTTGTAAAAAAGCCCTTCAGAGGCATGACTTTCCTGGGGACATCATCTTCTTGCCACACTATACTTTGTGTTGAGCATAAACTGGGTGGCTTGTTGCTTTTAAAGACAAAATTCCACTGAGGTTTCTCTTTCCCCTCCCCTCCCTTCTGTGGCTTGTACTCCAGGTTAACATGAGGTTTTCCCTGGAAATAACTTTTTATGGGCCCTGTGTGACTGCTATGGTGGTTTTTTAGGGGGTTTTGTGTATCCAATGACTCTAAAAACATGCATAAACAATCTGAAAAGGAAATGGAAAACCATTTTCCTTGCTTGGAAATAGGAGACCTCACTGGCTTGAGCATGTCCCTCTCTCTCACACTCCTTGTTGTTCCCTAAATCTTGCATTTTAGGCACCACAGCCTCCAGGAGAGGGGAGAGACTGTTTTTCTCCTGTTCTTCATTTCTCCTGGTCCCAGTCTTAATGTTCCTTCCTACGAGTATGCCCTCCTCAACAGGGATGCTGAAGTCCTCTTGGGCTAGTGAAGCAGTGATGCCCGCCAGCTCCTCTGTACATACCTTGATGCTGGGACACTGTGCAAAATGTGGGCTTATATACACACAGTTTGGTGCTGAGGACTTGAGGTTATGGCTGTCATAGTGGGGGGCTCAGCAGCACATAGCATAGGAGCAGTGTGCGATGGCTTCGGTGCTTGTTGCCTGCTGCAGACACCCTCAGCAGTGCCATCCCCAGGTTTGTAGGTAATTTCATTTAAATTATGGGATCCAAAATATTAAAGTCATTTAATGGCTATTTTGTAGATATCTCCTTGGGTTTATCACCCAGTTTCTGTCTAAATTCTCTTCTGGGGAGCAAAGTGCTGTTTTGGAATACTGCTGTTAAACTGTCCTTGCCTCAGTTTCCTGGAGTGTATAATGAAGCTTACAATGTTTTCTGGCCTCACCAGCTCATTGCAATAACACATATGCTTAAGGCATTCAGCTTTCTGAGGTAAAATGAATCTTCTACACATTTGTGATAAACTGGTGCTTTACTGAAAGATACTTCTGACCAAAACCCTATAGCCTGGAACAGCATCTGTAGGAGTCCGCAGATGCATTTCATGTGCAGTGTAGTGAAAGAGAAGGTTAAAGCACCAAGATTGCTGAGATTGGTCTAAGTATCAGCTTCTTTAGACATATCTTCATTAAAGAACAAATCTGTAAAAATGTGAGTGATTACATTATGCTATGATGAAAATTTCCCCTGCCTATGGAAGGAGTGAAGCCGATTTGATTTATTAATCCAGTGATACAAAACAAACACAGACACTGTTGACTACTCTTTGCAACTCCCACAGCTCCCAAGGCCACAGCATGAATTGCCCTTAAATTTGACTAGCACTGTGAAACACAAACATAGAAATAGGCAGAAAAGTAAAGGCAGAGCTTGCCTTTCTGTTTTTTGGGTTTTTTCCTTAGGAAGGTGGCAATGGAAAGCTGCCTGTAAAATACACCACGACAATTCAGCTTCAGCGCAGAGCTGGGAGATTGACCTCTCCAGGTCATGGTGTACAAACTGTGCTCATGTCCTATTTAATTGATGTTCTGCTTACCACTCTGTTAAGCACCAGATTTGGAAAGTCTCCAGCTGGTATGGAGGGAGGAACAGAGTCTATTTGCCCCTGCTCGTTGCCCCACTGCTGTTCAGAGGCAGCAGGATTTGGCTCTCTGTAGTTATTTTAATCATTACTCTTCAAAACAGATACAGAGTGTCTATAATTTTCTAACTGCCTGTCACATGCTAAGTGACGTTAGGACTGTGGGAACAAGGTAATGCTGAACTGCTCTGCTTGCAGCCCTGGAGTCAGGCACCGCTTCGTTCCTCATTCAGCAATGCTCCCCCTGTTGCAAACATGCTGGTGACGAATTTTCAAATAATACATCAATGAAAAGATTTCTTTTATTCCATGTTAAGCACATCCTCCTTTTTGTTATAAATGTCATTTTCCTCCATCCCCACCATTCCCAGTTTGCCCAAGAAATATCATCTTTGTAGTCTTTAACTACAGCAAAAAATCAGACTCGGGAACCAAAATAGTCCTGATTATCAATGTTCCAGCTTTAGATAACAAATCCTGCACTTGCAACTGGCACATGTAAAGAAATGTATTGACCTGTGATGATTCACATACAGAATCTCACTGCTCATGGGCAGCTTGTGAATGCAAGGAAAAGCTGAGTTTGTTTCATGTATTAGTGTGCAGATGTTATCTCTACAGACTGACAAGCCAAAACTCACAAAGATCAAATTGCTAGCCAAGAAAAGACAGAAAAAAACAGTGGAAGGTCTGGGGAAAGACTTTGGATCTGCTGTCTCCAAATCATCAGCTCTACCAAACAGCAGTACCTCCCTCTAATTAATTATTCATTGGTAAGGGTTTGGAAACAGCTGAGCAACAAGGACATTACACTGAAAGATGTCTCCTTGGTATCTTTTTGGCTCTGTGGGTTGTGAGTTAACAGTCCTCAATTTTGGCATTGAGAGAGCTTGTGTATGGTAAAGAGCAGCTGTGTCTGGTCTTCACAAGTGATTAAAGGTGAAGAACCTATTCTTTCTGCTACAGATCTTGTTGACAACCATGCAAGGTGAATTGCCTACTTGTTTTTGTCACAGAAAATGTAGTGTTTCCAGCATGATAGATAACTTTTTTTTCATATGCTTGCCTCTCTTCTGCCTTAGCTCTGTTTTGCTAAGCCATCACCTCTGTTTTCAGTCTTATCACAGAATCACAGAATCACACAGAATCTTAGGGGTTGGAAGGGACCTCAAGAGATCATCGGGTCCAACCCCCCTGCCAAAGCAGGCTCCCTATCTCATATTACATAGATAGGCGTCCAGACGAGACTTGAATATCTCCAGAGAAGGAGACTCCACCACCTCCCTGGGCAGCCTATTCCAGGGCTCTGTCACCCTCACTGTGAAAAAGTTCTTCCGCATGTTGGTGCGGAACTTCCTGTGCTCCAGCTTACAGCCATTGTCCCTTGTCCTGTCCCCACAGACCACTGAGAAGGGGCTGGCTGATTCCCCCTGCAACCCATGTCTAAGATATTTATAAACACTAATTAGGTCCCTCCTAAGTCTTCTTTTCTCCAGGCCGAACAGACCCAGCTCACTCAGTCTTTCCTCATAGGGGAGATGTTCCAGACCCCTAATCAACTTTGTCGCCCTTCTCTGGACTCTCTCCAGAAGGTCCCTGTCTTTTTTATACCAGGGAGCCCAGAACTGGACACAGTATTCCAGGTGGGGCCTGACCAGGGCAGAGTAGAGGGGGAGGATCACTTCCTTCAACCTGCTGGACACATTCTTCCTGATGCATCCCAGGATCCCATTGGCTCTCTTATCCACCAGGGCACACTGCTGGCTCATAGCCAACCTGTCATCAACCAGGACCCCCAGGTCCTTCTCCACAGAGCTCTTTTCCAACAGGTCATCCCCCAGCCTGTACTGATACAGTTGGTTATTCCTCCCCAGGTGCAAGACTTTACACTTGCACTTGTTGAATTTCATTAGATTTCTCCCAGCCCAGCTCTCCAGCCTGTCCAGGTCTCGCTGAATGGCAGCACAGTGTTCCTGCGTGTCAGCCACCCCTCCCAGCTTTGTATCATCAGGTACTTGCTGAGGGTGGATGCTATTCCCTCATCAAGGTCGTCAGTGAAGATATTAAACAGGACTGGACCCAACACCGAGCCCTGGGGAACACCACTAGTCACAGGCCTCCATTCAGATTCTACTCCACTGATCACGACCCTCTGAGCCCGGTCTGACAGCCAGTTCTCAACCCACCTCACTGTCCACTCGTCTATCCCTTGTGCCCTCAGCTTCTCTATCAGGATGTTGTGGGAGACAGTATCGAAAGCTTTGCTAAAGACAAGGTAGATGACATCCACTGCTCTCCCTCCATCCAGCCAGTTGGTAATGACATCATAGAAGGCTATGAGATTGGTCGAGCACGATCTCCCCTTGGTGAATCCATGCTGAGTATTCCTCATGACCTTCTTCTCTTATCTTCCCCAGGGGAACATTTCAGACTCTTCATTCATAAAAAAGAGAAGGAGAAAATCGCGGCTTTGATTGTTTTCCATCTATATAGATCTTCACATCACTAAAAATAAAAACCTGGACTGTGTCATCACACGTTCATTTCTGCTCATAAAGACTCTAACTCCTTCCTCTTGATATCTGCCTGTATTGTACATTTGGAGTTCTCCGGACCAGCTCCTGCATATTATGGTCTCAGCTTGTGTGTGTCCCTCTGAGTCTCGCTGTTTCTCTGGATACTTCAGGTACCTTCAGTGGGGACACTCTGCAGCCATCCAGTGTGTAAACACAGGAGTCACCGAATCACAGAATCCTAGGTTGGAAAAGATCTTTGAGATCATCAAGTTCAACCATACATGTCCTCTAATAGACTATATCCCTGAGCACCTCATCTACCTGTCTTTTAAATGCATCCAGAGTTGGTGACTCAACCACCTCCCTGGGCAGCCTGTTCCAATGCCCAATAACCCTTTTGGTGAAGAACTTTTTCTTAATGTCTAATCTAAATCTGGCCTGGAGCAGCTTGAGCCCACTCCTGCTCTCATCCTATCACCTGTTGCTTGGGTGGAGAGACCAACACCCACCTCTCTACAACATCCTTTCAGGTAATTGTAGGCAGTGATAAGGCCTTCTCTTCTCCAGGCTAAAAAACCCGTTCCTTCAGCCCCTCCTCCTAAGGCTTGCTCTCCAGCCCCTTCACCAGCCTGGTTGTCCTTCTCTAGACATGCTTTCTTCTACTGAGTGGCCCAAAACTGAACACCGTACTTGAGGTGCAGCCTCACCAATGCCAAGTACAGGGGCACAATCACTTCCCTGAACCTGCTGGCCACACTGTTTCTGTGTCCTTCCTAGCAGGAGGTAAAGGCCACATTCATAGGGGTCTTTAAACTCATCCAAGCAAGGAGAGGAAGGCTTCTCATGGCAGACCGGATGCTACTAACTTTTCTGAGTCACAGGCTCTGCTGACAGTCCATGGACAGTGCAATGGTCAGGCCCTCGTGAGGCCTCCACATGGACTGGGGTGCCTTGTGCTCAGTCACCCCTGAAGCAGGTCTTCATGGACTAACTGTCCATGCCTTATAAGCTCCTGCCTTCGTATCTAGTTTATTTGTGTCTATCTTAGACACAAACGCTGAATAAACTGCATCTGCCCATGAGGCTTTGCTGCTTGTCCCTTTGCTTACATAGCAGTCTCATTGCTTTGGCAAGACTCAGTATTTTGAGCATTTATTTGGTCTGAGCATTATCTGTGTGTGCCACAACTCCACCCATTCTGAAACTGCTGTCCATGAGCCCACTTACTCTCAGCCCTTCCAAAGTCCACATGTCAACCCCCTCTGCCACCACAGAAAACATGTCCCTGTGCTGCCCACCAATGTCAGCTGCCCAGACTCCTGCAACATGTACAATATCTCCAGTGGTGTACTCTCAAGTACAAGGGAAATGACACGCATCCTCAAACAATGCCCATGGACAAAGTCCAAAGGTTTTCTTCTTTTTCACCATCCTCCTGTCCCTGTGCTCAGAGCTCTTGCTCCAGTTATGTTCACTAACCTTGTCAACACCTTTCCTGCATTTCCACCCTTGCTCAGCTCATGCTTACCATCTTTTTCTCCCTTTCCCACTGTTTGCCTCCCAACATCAGAGTCCCACTGCTCTAGAGCCCTTCTGGGAAGCTCCATTTCTAGGACATTGACCATACTATGCCAGGTAGGCTCTGATTTTAGGTTGCCAAACATGATTCCATTGTTTACCTGGGCTTCTTCACCTATCTGAGCTTCTTAAACTAGGTTTCATCCTTCACAAGTGCAAACAATATTGCATGCTATTGAACAGTTGGTGGCAAAGGGGATGAACAGCCTCTTGCTGGAGTAAATCAGGAGTAATGAAATGCAGTCTGTTGTTGCCCGAGTGGAAAAAAACAGGCTTGTGCACAAAATACTGCCGAGCATGGAAGTTTAGTGTGCTGTGCCACTGTGAAAACCATGACCTGTGCACCTCACATGATAGCATTGCTAAATGAGCTTTGAAAATAGAACGTTTTTCTAGTGGCCTCTTAAAGAATGTGGGTGGCAAAACAGCGACAGTAATCAGCAACATTAATTGCAGTCACACATCAGTTTTCATTGGCATTTACCAACTTTCCATATAAAAGACATTGTTACACTTGAAAGCTGAGGTCAGGTTAGCTAATCATTCATAGGGTGTTTACTTTCTCCCAGGACTGTCTAGCAGGAATTGTACCTTGTGTTTCAAAGCTATTTCAAGCTAAGAGCCTAGAGTGAAATTGTTTAATTGATTTAATGATCTTTATAGCTGACCTGCCAATGAAAGTGATCCAGATAATGAGCCGCTGAATTAGACTTGACTCTGTGTTACACTGATTGATGTGGGCAGTGTCTCTGAGGAATTGATCCTCCTTTTCCCAAAATGTTGGTTTCAGTGAAACAGTGTTACTACATACTCTAAAACCATCTGCTATGTCTGTTGCTAAAAATCATGGGGCTGTGAGTCAGTAGTCCTGGATGACGTATGGTTCTGCCACTGATTCACTGAAAATGAATGTCCATACTGTACCCAGCATGAACTGAATGAAAGCTCAGACACAAAAAGCAATCTAAGCCAAGGGCCAGAGGATTTGTCATTGGCTAATTAGGGTGAATTATATGGCTACAGTTTTATAAGACTGTTTTATAAGGCTATAATGTTTCCAGTTACCACGCATACTTGTTCAGAATGGACCGACAGTTCCCTTATAATCCTGTGTCCCAGGTTATCTAACTACTGTACATTGGGGGAATAATATATTTTTCCAACTGAAGAATGCACAGGCATAGTAAAGAGTTTTGAAAGGAGCACTTTAGTCATTGTGTTACAGTGAGTTTGTTTTCTTCAAGTTATGGAGTATGACTTTAATAGATACATGGAGGCAAACAGACTTTCAGTCACATGTCTCTATAGGCCAAATATAGAATGGATTAAAAAACAGACAACTATAACTTGTGTTTAACTCTATGAACTGGTACAAGACTCTGTAGTGAGAACAACTGATTCAGCTTTGTCGTAAATTATGCTCTTTCCAGCCTCATTAATGACCCAAACTAGCTAATACTACCTTCTGCAGACAAAGGTAACCTTGTCCTAGATTTATCATCCAGTCATTAACAGCTGCTGAAGGCTGAAGAACTTCTGCCCCTGGGACACCTTCTGCTCAGCACCCAAGCCAGCTGCTGCCCCTGTGGAGGAGAGCACTTTACCTCAGACCATCATCGAGCTGGGCCTTCCTTTTTCAGGTTCTGACACCCATCTCCCAACACAAAACAGCCCAGTGCAAGGGAGGGGATCTGCCCAGGGTAGGCAGGGGAGCAAGTGGGTGGCAGCAACATCAGCAGCATGGAGGCAACTCTGCAAAGTGGTGGGCAGCTACCTAGATACTCCCGCATCTCCCCCTGCAGCTCCTCTGTGTCTGGGACACTTACTGCTGGGTCTCGGCAGCAAAGCCATCGTATTATTTTTTTAGATGCACTGGCACACAGCCCAGCCTCATACATCCAGCAACATCAAATCCTTAGGCTTTGCCTTACTCCAGCTTGCCCTTGGCGAGCTGGTCCATTAGTCCTGTGTACTTCACTTGTAACTGCAGTTACAAGCGTTCGCAGATGGGGAATAGGGACAGAATTTATATCACATTCTGTAGAACTGACTCTTGTCAGGGCCTAAATAAGGACAACCTTTCTCATCCCTTGAGTTCTTGTCACACACTTTGCTTGTTTCTATGATAAGTACCTGTGACTGTGCAGTTGTATTTTATATACCTCCTGTACAGACCACCATGTTCTCCCATGACAGGTAGGAGCAGGGGGCTCTCTGCTAGACTTTGTCTATACTGAGAACACCCAATGGAAAGGGAACCACCTTTGAGTCTGGTTGGGATCCAGGGCAGGTTGGAGGCACTGGTTTCAAGGCAACTACATGGGCACAGATGAAACTTCACATGCTTTCTAACTCAACATTGTGATAAGAGCTTTCCTTATACACTCATGTTTGACCTTCACTGATTGCCACTGCTGCTTTTGGGTTTTCCCAAGGCAGCGTGTGTGTTGCTGTTGATACCACGACAGTACTGATAGGGGACCAGTTATTTACAGCCTCTGTGCTCGCCTGCTGTTTCGCAAGCATGCCACTGAACAAGTTCTGTGGTCAGGCTGATTCAGAAAGCAAAATATTGCTACTACACACATCTGTTTGTGTCCGTTTGGTACCGTCTCAAGTCAATTCTTCCTCTCTGATCTTCTTGTCCCTCATACCTTATTTTTAATGCATTTCCCCCCGCCCCACCCTGTCCTGCCCTCTCTCTCCCAAACCTCTGCTCCTTCATTTCCAGAGAAAAGCAGTTACTCACATCTTGAACTAAAAAGAAACATTTCTGATTCTCATATATTCACCTTGCTCATTGTCAAAAGTCATTATGCAAATAATAGAGATCTTGGAGTTTTGGAGGGAAGACCAAAACACAATGCTGATGCTACAGGAATCTTTAATCACAGGAAGGGGAAGCAAATCTATGATGCTACCAGCTCTGAAAACTTGCAGAAAAGTTGGCATGAAACATTCATCTCTGGGCACAGATATTTCCTCAGGAATGCTCAAAAAGAAGATTGCACAGGACAGTGCCACAGGATTGTTCCTTCTGTTCACACTGGGCTGGGAAATGGACTCCAAATTGCAATGGGAGGGGAGTGGAGAGTCTTCATGCCTTGTGGTTCTCCTTGAATCATTTTGGCCACAAGGACACAAAAAGCTTTGTTTTACTCCAAAAAAAGAGTGGGTGGAATATCTCTGAAAAAAGCACATTTAAGCCAACTGTGCTAGTTTTAGTACCCAGCGTGGGGCTTTGTGCAGACTCCGGGAAGAGGAACATTTCTCCCTGTATATTTAAATGGGAACTGAAAAATGCTCTGTCAGCTGACCAGGAGCTGGGATGTTTAGGGATCAGTTTCCTACGTGACTGAAATGGCATGAGAGCAGTTAGGAAACAATTCAGATCAACATGTAGTGAAAAGCTCCCTGGATGAGAGGCCTGCCCTGGATATACAATCTGTAGACTAGATGTCAACTGAAACAGATCTCTTTGTGAAGTGTGTCTGGATGATGAAAGCCTAAGCAGGAAAGGATCTATTTTAGGTTTTGGTTCTGAAAACACTCCCTGTAGATATCCATCTAGTTAGACAACCTGCTGGGATGCCCTTGTATCAGCAGTTACCCCTTCAAGCTGCTTATCAGTGACAATTTACTGGATGAGCCATTTGTGTGATTGTTGCTTATTTTCCTCATGGAAAACCAGCTGGATTACCTTTATTACCTAGTTGATCTGAGCTGATTTTCATCAACAGCTGACTGAAGTGTGCTCCCATAAATGACCCTGCCTCTACAGTAGTTGGCAGTCACTGGCAACCAGGAGAGCAGGGGAAGGAAGGTGGGGGTAGCCAAGTCCAGCAAGATCTCAAAAAGATGTAAAACCACCAGCCATAGCCAAGACCCTTATATTCAATCCTCCCTTCAGTTAACCACCATAGCTCCTGAGTCCCTAATGCACCATGCTGTGAAATGTGAGCCATCATAATTGCCACAGTGAGGGGAGAGAGATTCCTGGGATCTAGATGCTAGGTAGGTAGAGGAACACCCAGATTTCAGTTTAGGACAAAGCAGAACAAATGATGGGATACACAGGCAAAAAATTCTACAATTCTGTGACTCTTCTGCACAATTCTTGCTTGCATCAGCAGCACTGATACATCATGACACTTGCCTGACTACCAAGCATGTTTTCTATGGGAACACGTTTTGTATAGAAGATCTCTTACCTGTCTAGAAAGTGTCCTAAAATAAGGGACAGATACTTTTGAATGGGCTACTGCTCCAGTAGTCTTCTTGAAGCTGGGTCATACTACAGCTGAGGTCCAGAAGGTCAGCCCATACAAAGAAGCTACCTGGCTCTCAGAAGCAGGTTCTTTGTCCCCAGCAGATAGTGATAACTCCATTTCTCTTCTGGTTCAGGTATATAGATCCAGAGTAGGACAGCCATGCAGCAAACCCATGTATCTCATATTTGCAGTTGGGTAGACAGTTCTTGTTCTGCATGTTTGGATCATGTTTATGTACTGCTGAGAATCTTTTCACTGGATTTCATAGTGAGGACTGTGCATGTAAAGCCTAGGGCTTGGCATTCCTGAGGTCTGGCCAATGTCTGGCCACAGGTCCTCTGAGAGCGGTTTGTTTTGTTGCAGGGTCACCTCTCACTGCATGATGAAATGTGCTTTTACCACCTTGTGCTCAACACTGGGGTTTTTAGACACTGGTCCTGCCATGGAGCATCACGATTTTGAGGGGGATTCTAATAAAATTAGAGCATATCTCAGTTAGTCATTACAATCAAGTGGGTTGGCCATGAGCCAGCAGTGTGCCCTGGTGGCTAAGAGAGCCAATGGGATCCTGGGGTGCATCAGGAGGAGTGTAGCCAGCAGGTCAAAGGTGATCCTCCCCCTCTACTCTGCCCTGGTCAGGCCCCACCTGGAGTACTGTGTCCAGTTCTGGGCTCCTTGGTTTAAAAAGGACAGGGATCTCCTGGAGAGAGTCCAAAGAAGGGCTACAAAGATGATTAGGGGCCTGGAGCATCTCCCCTATGAGGACAGGCTGAGTAAGTAGGGACTCTTCAGCCTTGAGAAGAGAAGACTAAGGGGGGACCTAATTAATGTCTATAATTATCTGAAGCAGGGGATGCAGGGGGAATCAGCCAGCCCCTTTTCAGTGGTCTGTGGGGACAGGACAAGGGGCAATGGCTGTAAGCTGGAGCATAGGAAGTTCCACACCAACATGCGGAAGAACTTTTTCCCAGTGAGGGTGACAGCGCCCTGGGACAGGCTGCCCAGGGAGGTGGTGGAGTCTCCTCTGGATTCAAGACCCGTCTGGACACCTATCTGAGTGATATGTCCTAGGGAGCTGCTTTGGCAGGGGGGTTGGACCCGATGATCTCTCGAGGTCCCTTCCAACCCCTACAATTCTATGATTCTATGATTCTATGATTATTTACTTTCCACAATATTTCTGCTGTGCACAGAGCAGTCCTTGTCCTTGTATGCAGCTGAAATATTAAACAGGCTAACGAACCACTCCTGGCCTTTGCTTACAAGTAGACACCCCTGCTCACCACCCTCCCAGCAGTTAACCATTGTCAAGGAGGAACTGGCTCCTTCACAGAGAGCCCAGCAGAAGGGAGGTCAATCTCTTCCCAGTGTGGCTGAATGAAAGATCCTGCTCCTTAGCTTCTTTGCAGCATATCAGAAAGAGAAAAGGAAGCTGGCAGAAACTGTGTTTCACAATTTCATAACTCTCCCAAGCAGTTCAGCTTGCTTGCAACAATCACCACATCTGTCACACCACTGGATCAGTATAGGAGTTAAACAAGAACATCTCCTTCCATTTTCTGCCCACCTCAGGAATGGACTTGGCATGGAGCAGTGATGGTCCCAGCTGAAGGAAAGCACAGAGATCCCTGATCCACCGAACTGTCAGTGGTGTCCCCCACATTGTCTTTACACCAACAAATCCTGGATTTGGATGGCCAGGATACCATTTCACCACTTACTTAATCTGTAGCTACACCACCAGCTAAGGTACCCATGGGAAAGGGTATTCTTTTAAAATATTTAGTTTGCTGCTCTTACTTCCTAAGGTAACATGCTGTCAGTTAAATTAACTGTCTTGAAGCAAAACTGAGAGAAATGTCTTCTGCACATGTATCCAGCAAGTTAGTAAGCCAAAAAACAGTCTAGAAGTTCCATCTTCTCCCCTGTGTCTTTGGAAATCAGTCCGTGATTTCCATTGTATCTTCTTTCAAAGGTCACTCCCACCTGATCCCACCTGATCTTAAAATGCTACAGTTTCACTGAAAGTACTCCAGGCATCAGGCGATGTTCCATGGGGCTGTATTTACACCACTAGACCCTTACTCACTGTGCTTCACTTTAGCTGGAGGCCTGTAACTAGTGGAGTCCCTCAGGCGTTGGTACTGGGACCTCTGCTATTCAATATATTCAGTGATGACGTGAATGAGGGAATAGAGTGCAGAGTCAGCAAGTTTGGTGATGACACAAAGCTGGGAGGGGTGGCTGACACACCAGAGGCCTGTGCTGCCACTCAGCAAGACTTACACAGGCTGGAGAGCTGGGTGGGGAGAAGTTTAATGAGATTTAACAAGGGCAAGTGTAGGGTCTTGCATCTAGGGAAGAACAACCCCAGGTACCTGTATAGGTTGGGGACTGGTCTGTTGGAGAGCAGCATAGGTGAGAGGGACTCGGGGGTCCTGGTGAACAGCAGGATAACCACAAAATAGCCCACCCCTCACCAAAAGCCTTTCCTTTCCCTCACCAAAAGCCTTTCCTTTCCTCCCCTCTTCTGCAGCTGGTTGACAGAAGGTCTTAGAGATTAGCTGCGTTCTTGTGAGCTATTTATACTGAACTATTTTGTGTTGAAAGATGTAAGCTCTTTGTTTCCTCTGGATGTACACAGTGATCCCTGAGGGCACACAAATCCTGCTTTGTTTTGGATCAGATACACTATGAATTACTGTTGTAAAATGCCCCAAGTGCACTTTTATGAGTCAGTCTCACCTTTACACTTCCACAAGTCGCCAGGCCATCTCAGATATCTGTGCAGCTTTCCAATTCCAGATTGCCCTAGTTAAAACAAGTTTAATCCCCATTTGGGATGTTGTTTCCAAAACATTTTCTCCAAAACAATATTTCTTGATAATTTTTCCAGGCAGAGAAAGCATTTAGCTCCCTGGTTGAGCAAACTAAGAAAACCCTCTGGTAACAGGACTGGCCAATTTGGCTGGCTGATGTGTTGGATTAGGCAATTCTCACATAGAAGGTAACCCTCACATCCTAAAATAAAATGCATGGGGCCATACAGTATTCTCTGCTCCTGTGAAGAGAGAAGGATGTGTGCTTCCACAGATCCCAGGCAAGAGGATCAAATGAGGTTCAACAAAAGCAAGTGTAGAGTCTTGCATCTGGGAACGAATAACTACTTGAATCAGTACAGGCTGGGGGATGACCTGCTGGAGAAGAGCTCTGTGGAGAAGGACCTGGGGGTCCTGGTTGACGACAGGTTGACCATGAGTCAGCAGTGTGCCCTGGTGGCTAAGAGAGCCAATGGGATCCTGGGATGCATCCGGAGGAGTGTGGCCAGCAGGTCAAAGGAGGTGATCCTCCCACTCTACTCTGCCCTGGTCAGGCCCCACCTGGAGTATTGTGTCCAGTTCTGGGCTCCCTGGTATAAAAAGGACAGGGATCTCCTGGAGAGAGTCCAGAGAAGGGCTATGAAGATGATTAACGGCTTGGAACATCTCCCCTATGAGGAAAGGCTGAGAGAGCTGGGGCTGTTCAGCCTGGAGAAAAGAAGACTAAGGGGGGACCTTATAAATGTTTATAAATATCTTAATTATGGGATGCAGGGGGGAAATGGCTGGCCCCTTTTCAGTTGTCTGTGGGAAAGGACAAGGGGCAATGGCTGCAAATTGGAGCACAGGAAGTTCCACACCAACATGGGGAGGAACTTTTTCCCAGTGAGGGTGACAGAGCCCTGGGACAGGCTGCCCAGGGAGGTGGTGGAGTCTCCATCTCTGGAGATATTCAAGACCCGTCTGGATGTCTATCTGTGAAATATGAGCTAGGAAGCTGCTTTGGCAGGTTGGGGTGGACCCAATGGTCTCTTGAGGTCCCTTCCATCCCCTATAATTCTGTGGTTCTGTGATCTAAAAGTGTAATGTCGAGATAAGAATGGTACAAAACGCCAGGCTGACAAATAGATGGACAGATTTCACCTTAAGCATCCCTCCCCTTCTCCCTGCCTGTAGCAGAACAGCTTATCTGCTGGAGTGTATGTTCCGGTTTGCAATGCACTCTTACAAAGGGACCCTAGCATAAGTGCCCAGGTGGTGATTTTTCTGTAGGTCTCTGCATTGTGGAGACCACCTACAAAGATGGGAATCAGAACAACTGGCCAGCTCCACACTAAGCCAGCTTGATGAGTCTTAAGATCCTCTGACTAAAATTCCCATGGGCTTTCCAGCCTCATAAGCAAGGTCTCTGTTCTAGGGAAAAATCCGGAATTATGAAGTCAGAATATTGGGCTTGGAGGAGAAGTCAGATGACAATAAGACATGGCCTTCCTTGTCTCCAAGCCAGAACACTTCTCATACACCCCTAAACTCAGTGCTGAATCTGGCAGGACCAGAGTAAACAAACTGAAAGGCAGGAGAATTCAACTGAACTCCAGGAAACACTTTTTTATGGGAGGGTGACTGAACACTTGCATGGGTTGCCTGTGGAGGTGGTGGAATTGCCTCCTTAGAGGTATCAAAAAACCCACCTAGATATGGTCCTGGGCAATTGTCTTTAGATTGCTCTGTTTGAGCAGGGTGGGTGGGCCAGAGGACTTCCAGAGATCCCTTCCATCCTTCACCCTTATCTGAGACAGATTCTGAGATTCTGTCAAATCCATGGGAAAGACCCCTTCCCCTGTAGCACCCCCTACCCCATCCCACCCCTGCTGCTAGGGAAGCTCAACGCTAGCAGCAGCCCTCTGTTACGGTCTCTTACTGGGAGACAGCTTTATGTGATCCAGTGTGAGTCACTGGAGTTGCAGGTCAATGGCCAAATTCTTCTTTTTGTTACACCCATTGAGGCCTGTGGGCTTCAGTGAGTGGGAGGGTAATGGAACCGGTCCAGAAACATTTTATTAAGCAAAAATGCATTTTGGTCCAGACTGTTACAAAAGTGCTCGATAAACAAAGCACACTTTAATATGATGCCTTGAAAAGGTCACCCAAAACTTATCCCTCTGGGAAGAGAATTAATTTAAACAAGACTTGATTAAGGAATAATCCCATCCTAAAGGGGTTTTTGCTCTTTCTTGGACAGTATAGGTGGCCATCGATTGCTGAATCCTTCCTTGGTTGCACAATTTAGTGATACAACCACAAAATACTGGGCACTATTTACACCACTAATTCCCCTGAATTATGTGATGGGTTTATGCTGAGTGCTTCCACACTCCTTGGGTGCTGTGTTATTAAGAATTTAAAACCTTTCTCTCCACCACACTTTTGATTCAATCATTTTATTTTCTGTTACTTGCAAGCTGGCAGTACCACACTTACTAGGCACGCTGCAAACTTAAAAGGCTTCTTCAGATCGACCCAAAACATTTTTTCCATGTTTTTTATTATATCCTATGGAGAAGCTACGAAGATTATTTTCTGGATGGAGACAGCAATGAGTACCAAGTGTCCCCATCCCTCAAAAATCAAAATCTCTACCAAATAAAACCCCTGTTTACTAAATGAAATTTCATTATATGGCCTTCATGAAACGTTTCTAAGGCCAACACATATGAGAGATGAATCTCGGCCTCGGTGTGGTTTTATTTTGCTCTGTAAAGTGATGGAGCTGCAGGAGGAAATGTCACTATTGTTACACATGCTGCTGCAGAGTACCAGAAGTTAATTCTAACTGATAGGTTAATGGCTTCTTTTCACACAGAACAGTTCTAGGGTATTGCTGATTTTTTTGAACCAAACCCATTTATGGAAGATAAAACAGAACCTATTTGTGATTTGCAATTTTTGTTTTACTAAGTGGAATATTCACACCCTTGAGGTTCCTGATCTCTATTACCAAAGCAAAATCCTCCACTTCTAAAGATAATCCACCATCCAGCTGTATTTATAGAAAAAACTAGGCAACAACTCCACATTTTTTTCCTCTGCTTTTTCTGTGGCTTCTTTCTACCTCATGTGCTGCACAGTCTCCTCAGTCTACCAGCCCTGATTGCTGGGGTTGTGCCTGGCATTAAACATTTAACAGAGACCTTTTGTTGCTAACTGCATGGTTATGACAAATGGCAGATTGTTAAAGCAGGAGCTGTGTTATCAAAAGTCAATCAAGAGCATGCCAAAAACTCTGGCTCCTTGTGCAGAATTCAAATGCAAAATCATCCAGATTGGAGAAAGAGACAACTCATACACACCGGGCAAATAAAAACCTGAGGAAGAAATGTTTTGTGTGCAACTGGAACCAGCAGGTGTGTCACAAACTGAGTTCTTGTTTAGTTGCTTTCACTAGAAAAATCCTTAAAAGAGGAAACCTTTAAATGTTGATCCCAGTGAGGTGAGCCCTGAGGACTTAGGGAACAGAAGTGTCCTATCTGTCTTTAGGGAGGTGGAAGAAAAGAGGAAGAAATCCAAGGAATTCAGCTGAGTGTGGAAAGCTACTGGAACAAATTATGAAATGTCCTGTGAGCACTTGGAAGAAAATACTGTGCTAAGAATCAGCCAGCACAGTTTTGTCAAGAGCAAAGCATGTTAAGGGAATTTGGTTTCTTTGAGAGGGGTGAGAATATGTGAGAGGAACAACTCTGCAGACAGCAAGATCAGTGAAGAAGAGAGGCAGGAGATGCTCCAGGTGCCAGAGCAGAGATTCCTCTGCAGCCCATGGAGAAGACCACGGTGAGGCAGGCTGTGCCCCTGCAGCCCATGGAAGGTGATAGTGGAGCCAATATCCACCTGCAGCCCATGGAGGACCCCACGCTGGAGCAGGTGGATGTGCTCTGAAGGAAGCTGCAACCCCATGAAGAGCCCACATTGGAGCAGGCTCCTGGCAGGAGCTGTGTTCCATGGAGAAGAGTTCATGCTGGAGTAAGTTTTCTGGCAGGACCTGTGGCCTGTGGGGGACTCACACTGGAGCAGTTCCTGAAGGACTGCATCCTGTTACTGAGACCCCACTCTGGGACAGAGGAAGAGCATGAGGAGGAAGGAGCAGCAGAGAATGTGTGATGAACTGATCACAACTACCATTCCTCTGTGCTGCTTGAGGGGATGGAGGTAGAGGAGTCAGGAGTCAAGTTGAGCCTCAGAAGAAAGGAGGATGGAGAGAAGACTTTTTAGTTTCACTTTTATTTCTCACTGTCCTAACCTGTTACTAATTGGCAATAAATTAAATTAATCTTCCCCAAATTGAGTCTGTTCTGCCCATGACAGTCACTGGTGAGTGATCTCCCTGACCTTATATCAATCTATGAGCTTTAAAACCCATTTCCCCCCACCCTATCTTGCTAGGAAGAAGGAGTAAAAGTACAGTTTGGTGGGCATTACCAGCCAAGGCCAACACACCACACTCATCCAGCTGATTATAGTGAAGTGATTGACATAACTTATTGCATTTGTAATAAAACTTTCAGGTAAGACTGCTATAGCATTCTTTAATGAAAGCAGGGATGTACAATCTAGACAAAACCACTATGAAGTAACAACATTCAGCAGCCTGACTCAGAGCAGGGTGCAATAATTGATACCCAACAAGGAAGGCACAATCACATTGCCCTTCTCAGTGATTTATATCACTGTAAAACAAAAATCCAACTTACAGAGTAACTGGTATCAACCTGTGCAGGGAAGTTCAACATTCAAAATGATCTCATTAAATAGAAAGAACAGCCTAAATTAATTAATTTCTTGCACACTCAGAAAGGAGAAATAATAGTCCAAATAGGAAAAGAAGAGAAGCTCACAAGGCAGCTGTAGTGTAGAATAGGACCTACAAACTCAATATGAAAAGTGTGGTAGTTTGGCAACTAAGCAAATGTCACCCTGGGACATATTAGAAGGAGTACTCTCAGTCAGACACAGGAGGTAAACTTTGCCAGTCATTTAGCCCTCTTTGAGTAACAAATTTATAGAGAAACCCTTCAGCACTGCTGAATCCCAGAGTTTGGTGACAGCTATGGATCCTGCTGTTAAAAAGGTGTAAAGAAAACAGAGAGACTTGAGTGAAGAATTACAACCCTGGCAAGCACTTTAGGAAACAAGATTTATGAGATGTTTTAAAAAATAAAAGGGTTGGGTTTTTTTCTTTTCTAAAG
Source organism: Laterallus jamaicensis coturniculus (assembly GCA_022605575.1). Lineage (NCBI taxonomy): Eukaryota > Metazoa > Chordata > Aves > Gruiformes > Rallidae > Laterallus > Laterallus jamaicensis. The sequence continues at coordinate 85,059,216 of JAKCOX010000002.1, read as the reverse complement.
ACTGAAAGGGCAAGACAATTGGTAGAAATGCCACAGAAACACATAGAGAAGGAAAGTCCCAAAACGACTAGCCGTCCTGTACATGGAAATGTTATCAAGACTGTTACATATTAAATGGCAAATTTGATCTCTGAGGCCCCTCAGTCTGTGATAAGAAAGAATAAACAGGAAAGAAAAATAGAAAATAATCTCTTAAAGTAATATGTCTGAGAAGATATTACCTAGAGAATCCCAAAGTCTGATGCTGGAAGACTTTAAAACAGGTTAAAAAAACCCCAAAACAAACAACTTGATAAGGAATGGCTACATTTACTTGGTCATTTTTCCAGAGAGGCAGACAGATTCCCATTTCAAGTCCACCTTTGACTCTTGTTTTCTATAATTTGATATGAAAATACAGGTTCTGTTCTTTCCACCAGAAGCTGCTTGGCAGCCTTCTCCCTTTAAGGGAGGAGGGAAGGAAGAATATTTGGAAAATGCTGAGAATTTCTTTCCAACTCTGGTTTCCTGTCAATAGAGTAAAACCCTGATTTTTACTCAAAGCCTTCAGGCTACTAGCCTGTGTACAGTAAACCATTACCTCCAGTAGTATCTTCATCTAGCACCCTTTTTAAATCTCTTTTTTATGCAGCAGTACAGTGCTTTAGCTACATCTGGTCTTGAAGTCTTGTGCTATTTGAATTGTTACAAACACAAGAAAATACCCAAAGCTTCTCTGATCCTTCCTCTATAGGAAACCAGCTGAAAACCTATCCCCCACTCTCTGTTTTCCAGGATATCTCCACTACTTCCTCGGTGGAGTTTCCTAGACTTAAAATCATCTTACAGGCAGCTAAACTTTCTCAAACCCATCAGCTGTATATACCCTTTAAGTGAAAAACCATGTGAAAAACATGAAGCTGCCTTTGACCTCAGCTACCAGATCCACACCCCTCTCCCTCACTTTCTTCTTTTTTTTTCTTTTTTTTGGCTTTTTGGTTTGTTTATTTGTTCCTGCTACTATACCCCTCCCTCCTATGATCAGGAAAACAGGATCTCTCAGCTTCCAAACTAAAAAAGAGAAAAAAAAAGAAAAAAAAGTTTGAGCAAAGTACCTGTTACAAAGTTCAAGTCTTCCTCCTAACTGCAGGCAACTCAAACCTTTGGTCAATTACTCAGGGTAGGACAGATATGTTGTTCCTTTTCCACTTTTATAAGCATACCACCTATATTAAGGAACTGCTTTAAGTTTAAATATTTGAACAGAAACACGTATCAATAACAACAATGAATCATTATAGTTATTTAACAGCAAGAAGGAGTTTGGGTGTCACAGCATGAGCGGATATTTATCAGAAGGCGGCGTATTAAATTAGTGGCTAATTCTAACAGTAAATATTTACCAGGTCTGCAGACTCAGTATCACACCTCTGTGCCCTGGCTCAGTGTTTCTGCAGTACCAGTGAACGTGCTGAGGCCCCTTTAGATTACTCCAGGGAGGTTTGATACTTTGCCAGGAAAACTCTTTGAGTACATAGCTGCGGGATGTTGGCAATGGGCACGCAGACGATGTGGCTCTAAAAATGTCTAGTTCAGTACACTGCAGCTGCTGGGAAAGAAAAAATAAAAGGACACTTCCCCTTTCGGTTAAGAAAGTTCTGTTTTTACAAGCTTTTAAGAAGAGGCACTGGCAGCTGCTGAACCCACGACTCTGTTGGTACCAGCAGTTATCACAAGCGACATTGTTGGTTTGGAGGGGGTTTTGTACCCTTTTAGTGTACTGCTGGCTCTGTGTGATCATCCAGGCAGGGAGTGCAAGTTTCTCTGCAATACTCACAGTGGCTGGTCCCAGACACACCTTTGAAGCCACCTGGATATAGGTGAGGTTCCATTTTCTCTAGACCAACAGCTCTGATAAGCTGTTCTTGCAAATTTGCATGAAAGAGGATCTAAGCCAAAGGTGTGGATCCTCTCATTTAGAAAAAGCCCTGAAGGATTTAATTTCCCTGTGAGGCTGCTTTCCAGCAGCCAAGGCTACAAATCTTGTCTTTGGGTGTACAATCTACTAGATTTCTCCATCTACTCACTGGTTAGCACACAAAGCTTGTCATTAGAGGAGCTCTTGCCTGAGCTTGTGAAAAGCAGGTCAATCAGAACTGTGTGTGTCTCCAGCAGGTAGCCCAGGAGTCCTCAAGACCCATCCGGGAAAATCACACTCCCAGAAGGAAGGGCTGAGGTCTGGCTTTTGTGGCTGTACCTCTGGAGCACTTGGCTTAACCAAGTCTGGAGTTAAGGTAGAAAAGAAACACTGACTTGAAAGGTCAGTAAATAACGGGTCTCAGGCAGCTCAGGTCTGTTTTTAGCCTTTGTCTTGAGTTTCTAATAGTGACAGACAGACAGACAGAAAGGATGTAGTAAAACTCCTTTCACCACTGAAAATAAATTGCCTGGGGGGAGGATGGGATAGGACAACGGACAACAAGACATGTCCCTTCTCCCAGCCTGCATCACATGCCACAGATAGAACATGAGATTAAATTTGGCTCCTGTGGGCTGCTGTGTCTTGGAAATGACAATGATCACCCAGTAAGAAGAATCAGATATGCCAATGGTTTTGTAGACAAAGCATCTAGTTAAATGGTTTTGATTTTGCCCGTGCTACATATTACAAGCTTTTAAAGCATGTTCCCCCGTTTACCCTCCTTCACAGCTTTAAATACTGCTGCAGACAGAGTTTGATGCTTTTCACAATGTGTTAACTAGTTATGGTCAGGGCTTCCTTTCTGAGTTTGGAATTTTTTTAAGGACTTAAGTTTCTAACAAGATGACTTTGAAGTTCTGTCCAAACATGACCTGAGAGATCATGCTGAAAAACTGACCATAAAAGCAGCAGCAAACTCTTGATCCCTTTTAAATTCTGATAATTTTTAAAGAACTGCTTCTGCAACAAAAAAATAGGCTACAATCTGTGGGATAAACAAAGCAATAAATGCATTCCAGTAGGGAAAGCATGCTAAACAGGAAATCTTACATTCAGTAACAAATGTTCTTCATGTCAACCCTTATCACTTTACTCAGGGTCTCTTTGAGCTGAAGAGACACAAAGTGTTGTACAGGCAGTCTTTTCAGATAAGGGGCCTCAGAGCTCAAAATGTTTTGTTTCAGCACATTCATACTATTCTATTCTCCCAGGGTGAAGTCGGTATTAATCATCCTGCTCAAATCTCTGATCTCGTGGCTCAGAAGTGTTCATCACCAAAGGGGAGGCAATCCAGTGAAAGCTGCATGATACAGGGCACTGTTTTCTGGTGGTCAGGCTCTTCTTTTTTGCAAGGCTCTTCAGTACCACATACCATGAGTAGGTGGATTACTACATTCAGGCGTTTCTACAAAGTGTACTCAAAATCTACTCATCCCACTATACAAATATTTATGTTAGCTCCAACACTTGTAATTAGTAATAGCCTCTGAGTAGTTAAGACTCTGGTCTTGATTCCCAACCTAGAAGAGAATAGGGAATGTCTTCACCATTGCATTAATCATAGAATCATAGAATGATATGGATTGGAAGGGACCCCAAGGATCAGAGAGTTCCAACCCCCCTGCCACAGGCAGGGACACCAACTTCCAGGCCTGGATCTACACAAGGTTGCTCTGGGTCCTATCCAACCTGGCCTTGAACACCTCCAGGGATGGGGCATCCACCACCTCTCTGGGCAGCCTGTTCCAGCACCTCACCACTCTCTCTGTAAAGAACTTCCCCTATTAGGGGGGAAAGCTCATTAGCTTTAATGAGTTTTTTTTCCCAAAAACTTAATTTTGAATAAACTGTAGCAAAGCAGGGTTCCTAACCTAGCTCTACCCAGCAATGCAATACCAATGCTAATAATGGACTCAATGATCTCTTGAGGTCCCTCCCAACCTCTACAATTCTGTGAATAATAATTAGTCATGTTTGTAAAGCTCTGTTACATGCTATTAAACACCTGCGGCCTTGCATCCATAGATGTTGTATCTCAGTGCTGGGGGATGAAAAGCTGAATTAAATCATCAGTTGTGCTGGCAGGTTCTTACAGAGTTCAAGGATGAACACAACCTTGCTGCTCAGCCTTTCTTTGATACTGCTGGTGATCAGCCGGCAGAACCGAGGATATGGGAAGCCGCAGCAGCAGGCATGCACATGTATTTCACTACAAACTGTAGAACTCATGCCCACAGAGCTGGGCATTACTACACATGTAGTACACTACCTAGTAAAGAGAAACATAATATGACTGAGTACTGTATATTCTATCAAGGTTATCTTAGGATAGAAACTAGAAGGACTTAGAGAATCACAGGATGGTTTGGCTTGGAAGGAACCTCAAGATCATCTAGTTCCAGCCCCCCAGCCATGGGCAGGGACACCTCTCCCTATACCACGGTGCCCAAAGCCCCATCAAGCCTGGGCTTGAACACTGCCAGGGAGGGGGCAGCTACAGCTTCTCTAGGCAGCCTGTGCCAGTGCCTCACCACCCTCACAGCAAAGAATTTCTTCCTATTATCTAATTTAAATCCACTCTCTTTTAGTTTAAAATCATCACCCCTTCACTCCCTGACAAACAGTCCCTTTCCATCTCTTGTCTTGGTCCCTTTTCTCAGGTACTGGAAGGCTGCAATAATGTTTCCCTGGAACTTTCTCTTCTCCTGAACAAGTTGGGCTGAACAAGCCCAACAGTCTTAGCCTGTCTTCATAGGAGAGGTGCTCCAGCCCCCCAATCATCAGCTTTGCATCTTACACATTCTAGCTAACACAATTAGGGTTTTTTTTCCAGTGCTACTGTCAACAGTGGCTTTGGTTGTTCCTTCTAACTTGGCTTGGCCTGTACTTTTTGTTGAAGTGGCAAGCCTTAGGACTTTTTGTTATCTCAGTTCATTGGATACCCCCCAAAGACACTCCCAAGAGTCTTCAATGATTGCACCATCCCTGTTCCTCTCAGCACATTTACCTGAATTCATTCCTGCTCCAACTGGTGGTCTGCAGTCTTGTGCCCCTGAATAAAATTCTATTAATCAGTGAGCTCTTCCCTTTCCAATGACAACTGGAGCTGGAAATAGGCTGTGCAGCCAGCCCTATCAATAATGTTCATCAGTGTTTTCTGATCTAAATGCCACTCTCCATAGCTCTGCTCATGTAGATCCCCCATGTGTGTCCAAAACGCAACATTTGCAGGTTTTAAGTGAGGTTGAACAGCTCATATTATACCTGAGGTGTTTGCTCTATTTGATACTCACCTGAGCATTAAGGTGTGAATTTTCAATGACCACTCTTCATCCAAAATTTCCTTTGATTTTTAATTCTGAAAATGATTCTGGGTTTTTTTGCTAGGTTGTTAATTCTAGCAATGACATTAAATGTCTTACATACTAGTTTCCTGTAGCCAAAATCTTAGAATTTTCCACACCTAGACCTAACCCAAATGACTCCTCTTTTACAACCAAAACTCTGTTTGTTCTTGCAAGATATATCTTTGATCCTTTTTTAGAAGAAAACTAAGTCCACTTGCCCTTTGGTCACGGGATAACTATTTACTGCTACTTGATAAAGCATCTCAGACCTTCTGTTTCTTTAATTTCTCTCTTGGGTTTTTAGAACTCTTAGCCATACCCAGGGGACATACTGCACTGCAGCATTTCAGACCAGCAACCAGTTATTTTGGCTAGTTAGATGAAGCTTCCAGAGTTCACCCAGAGGTTCAGTCTTGGCACCCTTCATTGTTTGATCAGTTTTATAGTGATAATCCCAGCATTGTTGTGATCTATCCTACACTGTCTATATTCTACCAAGAAGGACTTATTTTTGTTTCCTCAGCATTATATTAGTGTCATAAACTTCCATCTAATCTCAACCTCCCAAGCCTCCCTGTTGCTGTTGCCCCAATATATTCTCTGCCACTATGGAAAAGGGTTTAGCTTCATCATCCCTGCAGTTTCCTTTCAAATAGCTATAGGCTGCTATTAGATTGCCCCTGAGTCTCCTGTGCCAAGACTAAGCAAACCCAGGTCCCTTACCTTCTCCTTGAAGGTAACATTCCCTAACATCCTAACTATCTTGGCAGCTCTTTGCTAAACATTTTAAGGTTCTGTACGTCCTGTAGGTCCAAAGTTGGTCTCTCCAGGGATGAGTAAAGGAGGTAACAATTTCCCTGGACCTGCTGGACGTGCTTCTCTAGATGTAACTCAACATGCAATTTTCACTACCTGAGAGCAGATTATTGCCTCTTACTCCTTCTGGCATCAACCACAAGCCCTAGATCCCCTTTCATCAAGTCTCAGCTGTTCAGTTGCCAACCTGTGCTGATGCATGGGGTTATTCCATGGCAGGCTCAGAACTCCGCTCTTCTGCCTCCTGGATTTCAGGAAGTTCTTGCTGGCACAGTTTTCATGTTCCTCAAAGTCCCTCTGTGTTAAAGCTTTGCCACTTGGTATATCAATCACATCCCCTCACTGAGCTTGAATTTGCTGTAGGATGCACACCCATGGTCTCATCATCCAAATCATTGATGAAGACGTTAAGTAACACTGGAGCCCTGACACTCCACTTGTTACTGGCATTCAGATGGATATTAAGCCACTGATGATTACACACTCTCACCCTGGAGGTACAGCCATTTTTCAAATCACGATCATGCATCCCATACTTTCTCACCTGGAGAATAAGAAAACTGTTGGTGATGGTGTCAAAAATGTTACCAGAGACAATGTTACTTTATATTCACCACTGTCTCTTCATTCACATAGCCAGTCTTTTCATCAGCATCCTTTTTACAGCTGTGAGGAACCTCCACTAATTGTCATGTTTTGCAGATGATAGCCATCAACCTGGCAATCACTCATCTCCTCTGGCTTCACTAGCTGGATGATTCCTACAGCAAAGAGCCTTTTCACTCTAGGCTGAGGAAAGCTACCCTGGAGGTATGATATGGATCGCAGTTGCTCTTTGTCTCTATTTTCTGTGGTATCTTGAGAACTTCCTAATTTTCCTTCTGCTTTTTCTTTCTGATAAAAGTACACCAGTTAGATTTTCTTTAGGGGAGTGTCTGCATGTTTGTCAAAAAACTTTCAGAGTTGATCTTAACTGAAAGCTGTTTGACATTTCACAGATTTCAGCTGCTATGAGAAATCCAGCTAATGTTTTCCTTTTGGTACCCAATTTCAGGTAGACAGAAGCTGAAAAGTTGCTGAAATTTCCCAGTGTTTTCCACCTACCTGGTGTTTCCCACCTACCCAGAGGTTACCAGCAAAGGTGGTGCTTCACCTGATGCAATTCTTCATTAGTGAGAAGTTTTTGAGGAGCATTCGGGCTTGAGATGTTTGCAGGCACTGTCCTCTGTTCAGTGACTAATTCCAGGTGGATGCATGTGATGGCAAAACCTGCAGAGGAACCTGCTCAGTTCCTCTGGATATGTGTAGGCTAAAAGGGAACAGGGCGTAAGCTTGACACACAGACCCTTGACTGCCCACACTTAATTGTTATTTTACTCCATGGCTCTAGTCTGGCCTCTTCCCAGGAGCTGTCACAAGGCAGTATGGAGAAGACCATAGTTCAGCCTATGCAGCTCCCCAAAGCTGTCCCATCAGGCTTTTCATCCTCCTGCACACTCATAGAGCCCCATGCATACCCTGGGGCATACAACACATCCCTTCAGCTTCTTGACATAAAAACATTGCTCTTGTGAGTTGCAACACCTCCCTTACATTACTTCAGAGCCTTTGAACTCAAAAACACATTTAAAAAATAACAATCATCTGTTAGGACCACAGGGACACCACTTGTAGTGCAGAAGAGGCCCAGGGCCAAGGGCCAAATAATGTGGAGGGGGTCAGTCTGGTGCAGAGGGCTGGTCCTGAGACATGAAGCCTCAACTGGGCCACGTCATGTAGTTTCAGGGCCAGAAACTGCATTCTGGTCCTTTTATATTTAGCAGCATGGACACAGAATCTGTTTGAGATGCAGCTCGGACAGGCCAAACCCTAACACCAAAGTGAGAGTTTTGGGACTCATTTGATTTGCTAATCTGAAACAGATTTACCGTGCCCTGTTTAATAGGGAACAGCCTTTAAAGCTATTAAATGGATGAATTACTGATTTAGCCCTGGCTCTTTGATTCTGAGCAACTTTTTTGAAATGGCTGGTGAAAAGAACACATGGAGTTTTGCTGAGAAAGCTGCAATCAGCTTACCTACTGCTCTCTTCTCCTGTCCTTACTCTTTACTCAAATGATGCCTAAAGCAACCCCTTAACCAGACTGTGATCACAAATTGCTATTTGTGTCCTACCTCCTCCATGGCACCCTCCTCTTTAATACTTCTCTAAGAAATGAGCCAACCTCTTTCTCCTCTGCCTGAACACAAGTCAATGGAAACTCCTGAGATACTCACTTTGTGTTTGCATTTTCTGACCAGGAGCCCAAGACCATGACCGCGGTCCCAAGCCCACTAGCGTGGTCACCTCTGAGTACACGGTGCCAACCAGTAAAATAACTTTGTACTTCTTTGACTATGGGTTCAGAGCTGTAAGAGTAGCATTTACAACCAGAAACTTTAGAAGTAGCCATCTAACTGATCAGAAGCAATACATGTCATTTAGGGCCTTGCAGAACCAGACTTTCTTTTACTTAATTGCTTGGTTGCATTATTACTATGTAAATGTGTGCTCAGGGCAAAAGGCCATATACTTTAAAGTGTGTTTTCAAGCAGAAGGCACATGTTCTTACTATATTAGGAAGATCAGACAATAATCAGGCCATTTACCAGCTCTTCCTTATCAAACCTAAGTGATTACAAGAGTTCTGACTTGTACTTGCTTAGGTGCTCCACAGGACAATAGGCACTAGTCAGGCTGTTTTGCTTGAATTCAACACATCTTGGTCCTGGTGGGTTCAAAAGTTCAGCTGGGATGCGAGTTGGATGTTCTTTCAGAGGCTGTGAAAAGGGGAGTGATAAGGATTCAGGTACACACACAGGTATCTGTGCCTACGTATTTGTGTGTGTAGCAATGCCTTGATCAGACTGAGTGGGAGGAAGAGCTGAGCTGAGCTGAGGGAGGGGGAATTACTTTCCAGCTCTTTAGCTGGTAAAGCAACTCCTTTAAAAATAAAGATGGAGACTAAGGGGAGGGAGCGGAACACTTGTACTTCAGTTTTGGAGCAGTCATTCTCAGCCAGATAACAACCACAGAGAATCAAAACAATGTCAATATCCATTTGGTACCTTCTGTCCGGGTCAGGACAGGAGTCACAGACATGATGGTTGATGTGACCTACATTGAAGTGTTTGGAATCAGGAGGTTTTCTGGTGACTTCCAAGTCCTGTGATCTCTTGCTTTGAACGCCCTAATTTATCAGAACACGCACAGATACCCAGCACACACCCACCTCCCCCCCATCCCACCTTTCAGCTAAGGAACAGACTACTGCAAATTCTGTTCTTCATAAACGGCTTAAAGTCCCCTTCACATTGCTCTTGCAGCCTTCAAATGATTTTGTTTGAATGTCCTGAACACTCTGCCTCCAGGGTGGATGTCAGCAAGCTCAAAGAAATAGAATCCCCACTTTTTAGCATGAAAAAGCAGCTTCTATGAAAATACATTTACAACTTTAAAAACCTTCTTTAAGTTTCCCATTGAATTTGCAGAGAGGATAGAAGTTGTAAGTAATGGCCAGGTTCTCCTCACTCAGAGAACAGGGATGGAGAGTCCTGATACCCCAGAGCATTGGCCAGGCAGATTGAGAGAGGATTACAGATTCTAGAAGTTGTAGATGACCAACCACGAGCATCAGTTGAGATCTGTTAAATTGTCTACTCAGCCAATGCTTCAGAAATTGAATTATTGACTTGTGTAGCTTGTCTTCTTGGGGGTAATTTTCGGAAGAAAAGTAAAGATGCTACTTCAAGAAGGAGAAATGACAAATGGGTGTTGTTAAATACAGAAGGCTGTACTTTCTCACAGCCAGAGTGAACCCTTTCATATAAATGCAAAGTTTCTTACTGGGAATGGGATAGAGAAGGCCACTTACCTCAGAAACAGCTGAGAAAAATCCCCCTTCATTTACAACTTTGCAGTATTTAATTTCTCCTGCCCCTGACAGCTGCATAGGCACTGCATTTTAGCTCACAGTTAAAGCAGGTGTCTGTACTTCCTCACCTGCTCATAGTGGGCCATGAAAAGAATCACCATAACTGAAAAAAAGAGTAACATCTCATGTCAGCTCAGTAAAGATACACCTGTAGAGAAATGTATTGTGTTTATCTATATGTTTAGCACAGATCCCAAAAGAAACAAGCTCTATATGATTGTACATACAAGGGGGTTACATGCATGTTTAACGGGTGGACAGGTTCGAAAAGTGCAATGTTCCTCCAGCAGGCCTAAATAACCTCGTACAAGGGCCTATAAGATACCTTTCAAATCTCAGCAGCCTCAAATAGCCTTCTGTTTATCCCACTGGGCAAACAAGAAGCTGGTCATCTCACACATCCTGCTGGGACCATCAGTCAGTATAGGGTTTTTCATGGGCCATGGGGCACAGTGTTCCACTGCTTCTTCTGTCCAGTAATAAGCAGGTGACAAAGAAGTGAAACACAAAGAACCACCTGAGTAGACAACTTGAGACTACATCAAGACAGATAATTAGCTGCAGTGCATTACATGCTGTTTGTAGTGAATGTGCAAGCTGAATGCACCTGAATCCCTTTAGACTGAAACCTGGGTATCACTGGGATCTGTTGGGTTGCCACCAAATCAGGAAGCACTTCTCCACTTGGTCTGCACCATCACCCTGGGAAGAGGAGTTGCTCTGGGGCCTAGTTGGAAACCTCAGTTAGAATTTCTTCTCTGTTTTTTTTCTAAACCCGTGCAAGTCTCAGAGAGTACCTGCTGGCTTAATCTTCTTACAAAAGATAGCTTCAAAAATGGGGGCTCTCTTTTTTGGGGCAAGAGACAGAAATTACAGTTTGAACCTTTTCTGATTGGAGAAGGAGTAGAAGTATGTTGCTGTCTCTCTGGATTTTAGCAAAGTTTTTGACACCGTTTCCCACAGCATCCTCCCAGAGAAACTGGCTGCTCTTGGCTTGGACAGATGTACCCTCCACTTGGAGGCCCAGAGAGTGGTGGTAAATGGAGTTATATCCAGTTTGCAGCCAGTCGCAAATGGTGTTCCTCAGGGCTCTGTGCTGTGCCCAGTTTTCTTTAATATCTTTATTAACCTGGACAAGGAGATTGAGTGAACCCTCTAAGCTAAGCAGGAATGTTGATCTGCTTGAGAGTAGGAAGGCCCTACAGCGGGATCTGGGCAGACTGGATTGATGGGCCAAGGCCAATGGCATGAGGTTCAACAAAGCCAAGTGCCAGATCTTGCATTTGGGTGATAATAATCCCAACAGGTGCTACAGGCTTGGGGAAGAGTGGCTGGAAATCTGTCTGGCAGAGAAGGAACTGGTGGTTTTGGTTGACAGCTGCCTGAACATGAGCCAGCAGTGTGCCTAGGTGGCCAAGAAGGCCAACATCATCCTGACCTGTATCAAGAACAGTGTGGTGAGTCGGACTAGGGAAGTAATTGTCACCCTGTGTTCAGCGCTGGTGAGGCCCCACCTTGAGTACTGCATTCAGTCTGGGCCCCTCATTACAAAAAAGACACAGGTGCTAGAGTGTGGTGAGAAGGGTGATGAAGCTGGTGAGGGGACATGAGCTGCAGAGGGAACTAGGGTTATTTAGTCTGGAGAAGAGGAGGTTGAGGGGAGACCTAATTGCTATCTACAACTACTTGAAAGGAGGCTGTGGAGAGGTGGGGGCTGACCTTTTCTCCCTAGTGACAAGTGAAAGGACAAGAGGAAATGGCTTCAAGTTATGATGGGGAGGTTTAGATTGGATATTAGGAAAAGCTTCTATGCAGAAAGTGAAGCCTTGAAGGGTGGAGTCTCTATCTCTGGAGGTATTTAAAAGATGGTTAGATGTGGTGCTGAGGGACACGTTAGTAGTGGATGGCAGGTTAAGGTGATGGTCGGACTTCATGATCTAAAGGGTCCCTTCCAACAAAGACAATTCTATGTTTCTGTGATTTTATGTGCTGAGTCCCCTCCAACTGTAGCAGGGAATATAAAACTCTTGCCCTGCCTTTGCAATGACATCTGTGAGCTGCAGAACGAAATTATTATTTTTTCCCTGTCTGGCCTGATGAATTTTTGTTGCTTCTACAAAACACATTAGCTCCAACAGGAGAAATGTCTAGCAAAAAGTTGTGCAATAGGTGTACAACCACCCTGTAGGCTGTGGGTCAGACTTTTTCCTGGTGAGCAGAAGAGCTGTGCTCACGCACACTGTGACACCAAGTCCCTCAGATGCCCGCGTCGCCTGTGGGTTACAGACTGTGAGGCAGTACTGGAGAAAGCACTCGCTGACCATAGGTAGTCAGCTCTCAGAGAGAACTCACAGGCGAAAACCTTATGTGGAAATAAACATAAAATCTATTTTAGAACTTTGTCTCTCTTGGCTTTTTCTCTTGGCCAGCTTTAATATTTACCACTCATCATGTTGACTTCTCAGAAATCCAATTCTGAGGCACTTTGTTGTCCCGTGCATTGGACCGATAGCCTGAGCGGTGAACGCGGGGCCGAGCAGCCCTGTCTCTTCACAGATGAGTCCTGCTGTGAATTCAGTTCACAGATCCCAATTAACAGAGCTTCCTGCAAAAATGTTTCCTTTGGTAAAAAGCTGCACCAAAAAAACCTCCTGAAGGAACGTACCTATTCAAAGCAAAGCAAACAAAACAATCCCCCTGTCTGCCTCCATTCATCAAATGAACTTACAGATAAACCCTGGTCTGCTAAAATATATTAAAAAAAGAATTCTACTTCCTTTGCAAATGGCAGGAAGTTCATATTGCAAGAATAATGACTCACCCCGCATCTATGCTTCTGCTGAACCAGATAAACCTGCCAAAAGCAGTTTCCAAAGTGGAAATAAGTACTTACATGGGGATATGAATAATATCAGGCAAATCTCTGACAAGGGCATGCAAATCTGCAATCCATGGTGTTATTTCTTTATATTTTTTAATTGAGGTGAGTGCCCTCGGTTCAAAGCTGAACTGGATAATTTTTGGAAGGACAACTGATCCATATGGCTACATGTCAGCCTCATCAAGAGATCCAAAGGCAACAACAAAAGGCTGTAGTAGAGTAAAATTCCCAGTGGAAGGGGTGTGATATTTGATGGGTCACACAGGGAATTCTTTTGACATGAACCAGCAAACATCAAGTACATTTTTCATAAAACATGTCGCTTAATCCAAAGTTATCCCTTCTGTATTGTTAGCAGGAACAAGGGAACACCCAGTTACTTCTGCAGTGACTAATAATATTACCACTACTTAAATGTAAACAGTGTGCAGAGATCTATCTAAAGAAATGCACAATGTTCTTTGTAAAAAATAATGCTGCAATCTTAGTCTTGTCAACTTTTTCCTTCTTTGCTGCCACAGCACAACCACTGAAATTGCCTGTGTGTGCAGGCTGGAATGGCAAGGAATATGATGTCAAAGGGAAGAATAGTCTCATAATTAAAATCTGTTTCCATAGCATTGAAATAGATGGAGCTGCTACCTTTCAGTGGACCTTGGATCAGGTCTCTAGTCTGGTGGTTCTTCATTTACCACCCTCTTTCCCCTGGAGCCTCGTAAGCATTGATTAGTTAATGGCCTTAAAGTGCTGTTTAAATGCTGAAATATTGCTACTGCCAGGTAGTGGAACACACAGGTTTCCACTCGGCACATATGATTAGTTTCTCTCCTGCATGGAAGTATGCCATTTCCCTTCTTTGTGCAACTGTGCCTCTGTGTGTGCATTACCCAGGATAACCCAGTTAGGGAAGGCAAAATAAAACAGTAAATCAAGGCCTTGTTTACTTTATTCTTAAAAATCTTGGTGATCTCTCCTGTGACCTCAAGTGAAAGCCGTAGACAGATTTCAGATCAGTTTGAACAGCCTGTCCACCAGTAGAGCAATGGACATCTATGGCTGGGCAGCCACCCCTTACAGTGATGCTCTTCTGAAAAGAACAAGCGCGTGCCAGCCACGTAAGGCTGGTTGTTAAATAAAATAATATTTATCTTAGGAGCACTCATTCGGTTTTCAGTGGGCCCATGTGGGTGGCAGCTTTGCCTTGTCTCCCTAGCAGAGCAGTTCCTAAAGTACACACGTCTGTACACGTATGGATGCTGGTACGTGAGCCACTCCGCAGCTATGCAGATGCGCTGCAGCCCAGCACAGAGTGAAAACTTACAGAGGCAGTGGCTCTTGCATTGTCAGCTGTGACACTCTGGCAAATTAAGCCCTGATATTCCTGTTTTCCCTACCTGTCTTCTAAACAGACTTTTTCAAGCACAGGGGAATGATGTTCCCCAAGCTTTCAGCTGTGCTCCTTTCTGGCACACAATAGGATTTGGCTCTCTGAGTACAAACTTTAGCAATTACATCTTCACATAGTAAAATACTTCCTAACTTGGATTTTTGGAATGACTTCATTTTCTTTTGCAATCCACCAATCACCCTGAGAAGACACTGTAAATCACCACATTACCCAGTCATAACTAGCAAAAATAGCTGGGAAGGGTGCTGAGGCTAGTGAAGGCTTAGTTTGGACACACACATTCCCAGGCTTCCCTGCTCACATGGGCTGGTAACTATTGACTCCTGGGGGCTTCTACCTACCTGTCTCCAACATTTTTTGAGGGTCCAACATTGCACATGAACTACATAACAAACAAACAGCAAAGGTCAAAGCAAAAGAAAACGCTCCATCACAGTTCTCCATTCGAGACTCAGTAGTTGCTTTAATTGCAAAAGTCAGCATTTAGTCCCCAGGGAGCAATTCATTCCTTTTGAATCCCTGGAGCTTTCAGCCCCTTCCCCAAAAAGCAGCCAAGCACAGCAGGCTGAAATACTGCTTGAGGATGGGCCAAACCACACAGTTCAGACACTGACCCAGCTCTGTTTTCCGAAGGACTGAATGTTTCTAAGCTAGGATTTTCTTTCATGACCAAATGAAGGAAGCATTAATGCACTGGAAAATTTGTCAAGCCCATCTTCTCGTTCTAGCATTTGCACTTGTTCCGTAACTTCAGTACACGGAGCTAGACAGATCTTCCATAACAAACACAGCAAGCCAGTGATTTAATGACATCATTTTGAAGATATGACTTCAAAACAGGCTCGGTTGCAAATTAAATTATTTGTGACAGTTTCACTGGTTTCCTGGCCTCACGGTTTGAAACGGGTATGAAAAAAGGTTAGACCTTGTACGATTCAAAAAAACAAAGCAAGCACACACAGAGCAGCATTGCCTTGCCATGACAATTGCTTCTCTTCTGTTGTTTCAGAAAGACGTTTCATCCTTGCAGACATTAACTAGTCAAAGGTAAGAAAACAGGATAAGGAATTTCCTTTGTTCTACACTTAGTAATACTTCAGATTTATTGCTGCATAACGTGGTCTCCTATCATTTCATGGTGAGAAAGAACCAGGCTTCCAGGCTTCTTTTTCCCAATGGCAGCACTTTCCAACTCAGGCGCAGAAACTGGCTTAGGAGGAGAGAAGCTAGCACACGTTTGAATCAAGCGAGCTTTTATAGACTCGACTTAACAAGCTTGTTATTGTATAGCCAAGAAAACAGATGCAGAGAGTTTGCTTGAGTTTCAGAACTCCAGGAATTTCTGAGTTCCTCTTCAGGCCGCTACATGAGGGAGAATGATAACAGGCTGTGGATTTCATTAGTTTGTGTCACAGTAACCTGCCATAAAAGGGAGGTTGTTAAGCGAAATCACACACACACACGGGGTAAGCGTGCTTTACACAAGAACCACAGAAAAAAAAAGCAGCTCAGTCGGCCCCTGAGCGGGTGGCTACGGGCAGAACTGTGTGTATAGAGATATTCTGTACTCAGCAGGCTAGGGCCTCTTTTTGGAATAAACGATTAGCTGCGCTTCTTGCCAAAGAGCTGTGTGCTGGGAAGCTGAACAGCACTTGCAGCACCGGCTGCACCCTCTGAACTCCTCCACAGATGTGTGAAGGCAGTATTTTCTTTCTACTGTTCCTTCCCGGAGGTCATGTTAATGGAGGAGCACAGGATTTTGCAGTTTAGGATCTGGTAATTACTTATTTTTATATAGTAGGGCATTACCTCCACGCAAGTTTGACTACCTGCACCAGGAGCCCTCTGCTCAGCCTCTCCCAGGACTGCCTCTCTTTTGGTCCTGGGGCAAACCCCTTGCACACCCTCGCCCCTCCTTCACCAAACTGTGTGAAGTCTCTTCTTCCCGCTACGGTAACCCTCCGGGAAGCCGGGCGGCAGGTCTCATCCGCTCACTGCTCTCAAAGCTTGCCCGGGGAGGGGATGCCAGAGGTGAGCCTCCTCCCGGCTGGGCTGCGCGACCCGCGGAAAGGCGCGGGGGGGGGGGGACCGGGGGCTCGCGGGTCTGCTCCGGGGTTCCCGGTGATATTTAGGGACGCCGTGCAATCCGGGCAAGCGGGCTGTAGCCCCCGCAAAAGTCTGCGAGCGACGGGGCTGGGGGGGAAGAGGGGGAAAGCCCTGAGGCGCGGGGAAGGGCGGGCGGAGCCCCGGAACGGGTGGCGGCCCGCCCCGTCCTCCCGTAGCGAGGGAGGCGGCGGCGGCGGGCAGCGCCGCCCGGCGGGCGGGGCGCGGGCTATAAATCCACCCCGCAGCGGCGGGCGGGAGGCGGTCGGAGCGCGGCGGTAGCGGAGGACGAGAAGGGAGAGCGGTGCCGCAGCAGGTAAGGGAGGTTCCCCCCCGTCCACCTACCGGCCCACCTAGCCATCTGACTCTTCAGCCGCCTGCCCGTCTGCGCACCTACCTGTGCGTGCATCCGTCCGCCTACCCCTGCGGGCCGTGCATCCCCTTTGACGTCTCGACTTTGTATTCCCCCCCCCCCCCCCCTTCTTCTTGTAAGTCCCTTTTCCTATCCGAGCAGGGATCCGCTGGCGGAGGAGTGAGAGAGCTCTTAGTGGGGTGGTGGCTGCGTGCTGGCGGGAAGGACCCGCGGGTGGGATGCTGTAAGCTGTACCTTGATCCTGGTGGAGGGCGCAGCTGCCGGATGCTGCTGCCACCGTCCAGGCTTCCCTGGCAGTAGTGGACCGTGCAGGGCTGGAAATCAACTACGAAGCGATGGCACGTACTTACCCTACGGAAGTTGACTACTGCTGCTTGTTGCTTGTGTCTCCTTGCTCTTTGCAGCACCCTGTTGGATTCGGAGCAAAGGACGGGCATGAGTGGTGTCCAGCCTTTACTAGTTGGTTGTTTCAGTGGTGTTTCTGCTTTCATGTGTGATGATAGGCGCGGTTTGCCGACTGCACTTCCAGGCACGGCTCAGGTTCAGGGCGCTTCATGGCAGTGTTTGCATTGGAGGCGCAGCCGCGTCCTGAGTCTGATGAAATAAGTGAGCTCAGCTCCATGAGGGAGGATGTTTTGGTTAATGCTTTCCACTCTGCTACGGCTTTTCTATGAAACGCTTGCAAACTGGCATTATTCACGGTTTTACCCGCTGAGCACAGTGCCTGGTTTTGTACCCTGTCCCCAGAACAGGACACCCTGTAGGCTTCGAATTTGCCAGATATATTATTTGGACATTTTCCTTCTCAGTTGTCTGTTTAATTAGGAGCTGTATTTTGAACCTTGTAGTGGCATGGAAGAGGTAAAAGGCAACCTGAAGCTCTTTGACCAGATTCTCTGCAAGGTGTTGCACTATTCTGATTTCCTCCAACTTTTTGTCAACTTTTTTTTGCATCCAAGTGTGTCAAAGATGCATGGCTGTTGAAAAAACTCAGCGTTCAGGGCAAGCAATGGCAATAGCATGTAAACAGAAGCTATCAAATGCTTTGGGTAAACATGTGAGAAGCCTGCTTTGCTGGTTTTAGTCTCCTTGGCTGTTACAGACGTCACTTACATCAAAATTTCAGCCAATGGCACCAAGCTAGTGCACTCTGGACGTGGCTCTGGGAATATGTGTGTTAAAATTTTGTGTTTTTTTAACCAGAGCCTAATGTAGCTTGACATAGAACTGCTGTGTTTTTAACACAAGGACTTGGGTAAACAGCAGGCAGCTAATGCTGTGCTGTGTCCTGTGCCCAGCAAGAATTTAATGACTGGATGAAATGGTAAAACTCAGGAGTAGGTGCAACAATATTAAAGTTTTCCTTAAAGGTTTATACTGTTCCCTGAGTACTAATAAGCTCTGTGCCCTTCATGAACAGTAACGCATGAATGTGCTCAGGAGGAACTGGTGTGTGTTTTGACGT
The DNA here is from genome assembly GCA_022605575.1 of Laterallus jamaicensis coturniculus. Lineage (NCBI taxonomy): Eukaryota > Metazoa > Chordata > Aves > Gruiformes > Rallidae > Laterallus > Laterallus jamaicensis. The sequence continues at coordinate 85,040,889 of JAKCOX010000002.1, read as the reverse complement.
GGAAAGTAATGATGCAGTGAAAACAGGTTTTGATGTAGTAATGAGAGGCTACTTGGGGTATGTATGGCTTTTGTGCCAAATATTTTTCAGTATAAACTGAACAGATGCCATGGCATGAGAGTTTAGGGAACTAGAGACCGCAACTTCTGGAGCTTGTGCTCTGCGTATCAGCAGATAACCGAATAGTTGGGATTTCAGCTTTGAAATTAAAATTTCTGTAACAAGTGAACTGGGAGATGAACTCATTCCCTTGAGAATGGGAACTCTGCAAAAGTGTCTGGCTTTGAACTAGGCTGGGGGTGAGAGGTCTAGAAGGTCTTGTCAAACTGGGGTTTTCATTTGTTTCCCTTAGGAAAAGGGGTTGTGTACTGATTCCCTGCATTCATTGGCTGCTTTACCCAAGGTGACAGCAGGATAGAGATGTCAGTGTCAGATGCCCACAGAATTTGGCAGCAGCCAAAGAAGTTACACCTCCTGAGGCAGCGCTGCCACATGTGCCTGAGTCTGGGAACCAACATCCCTACCACCAAAACCCCGACTCTCAAAGTTTTTCTGTTTCCCTCTTGCACAATGCTTCTTTCTTCTTGCCAAAACAAAAAGGAATGCTAAAAATATGACACATCATCTGTGTAGATTGTATGGATGCTCAGGAAAACCAGCAGAATTCCCCAATTTTCTTTACTCCAGTGGGAGTTACTCTGCTCTTTGCGTAGTCCTTTTTTTTTTTGCACTATCACAGTGCGTCAAGGGAAGCACTTTGGTGTGGGACTCTGGTCCTTAAAAAAAACCCCTAAAAATTCACAAGGTAGCTGAGTAAATGGCTCTTACAGTTCAGGTAGGATTAGCAGTCAACTGCTGTGAGAAATTCTTTGATTCAGATTAACCTAAGTGGTTAATTGTGTTATTGTACATCATCTCATGACTGGTTTAAGGGATTTTGGGCAAGCTTCTGACTTCGGATAGAAAATAACAGTTTCTTTACGTCGTTAGAGCCTGAGAATCTGTTGCACAAAACGTGGAGCATATATGTAATGAGACATTTCCTGCTTTTATTGTCTCAAAATAAACAGAGTGAAAGAAAAGATACAGAAGGAGCCAAAACTGGCTTGGAACTCTTCAGAAAGAAGACAACTCGAAATTGTGAAACGCAAAAATAAATGCAACTTCTAACCCCGGTGGATCAGCAATGTTTGTTTACATCATGCATAAAGCTGGGAGTTTAATGCGAGGAAAGCTCGGTTGCTGTCAAGGGAGAGAGAGTGCGGCCTGGGACACCAAGGGCCTGAGTCACTTCAGCCCTAGCAGTATGTGGCAAGACTGACTTTCTCTAGTTGTTCCATTTTGACCACTTGAAAGGAAAACTTTCTGAAACCCAGGAGATCCAGCTGCTTGATATTAATAGTGATGACATGCTGGTTCTGGAGAACAAATCCAACTTCCAGCTGACACTTTGTTTACATCGAACTTCCACATTGTGTCTCAGCACCTAGAAATGTCAGGCTGAAATGCACAAGAGCCTGCTTTGTCCTTCTAAATAAATGGTGGTGTGTGTAGACTGCCCTTTAGCTTCAGCTTTTAGGTGTAAATTTGTGAATTTACCCACTTTGTGATGGTGAAGAGCTTTTCTGGATGGTTTTGCAGGGAGTGGATCTCAGCAGGTTAAGGAAGCAGTAGCTATCTGCTGTCTTGTCAAAAGCTATGTCCCAAAAGTTGCAACTAAGTGCCTTTCTAGTATTGGAAAGCCATGGGAAATATTCTGAAACTGTTTAAAAGGCTGAGAGTAAGGCAATCTCTTTTTCAGGTTTGGTGGTGTGTGTTGCTACGGATGACTAAAATCTGGGTTAGGCCTTTTGGAAATCAATGGCTATGAATATAATGGCTATTGAACTTGGTGTTTGTCTCAAATGGTGGTGTGTGTGTGTGGTTTTTTCCCCTCTGTCACATCCAGAGCCCTAGTAGTTTCAGCGAGGCCAGTCAGCAGGAGGTAATCCCTATTGTTAATTCCCTTTTGGCTGTGGAGATGGAGCAGCAGTAAGGAACCATTCAGAATTTCTCCTGACTAAGCGGCCATGTATCATTAAAGTGTTATTATGACATAATTAAACTCAGTACTAAGTGCCCATGGGAATCAGTACCATTATTCGCTATTTAATCTGGCATAGCAAGTGCATGGAGAGTTGAAGCCTGCAGTTAGCCAAGTCTGACTGAAATGTGCAGGCCTCTACGTTGGATGATGAGGGAGATGAGTTCCGCTTTACTTTTTAACTAAGGGCTGCTGCCAGATCAGGCATGTTTTGTTTCCCAACCGGCATGTGAGTGTTGTCTTTGGATAATGCCCAGTGGTTTGTTGTCAAATGGGGTGTTTGCCATGCAGAGGTGCACTGTATTGTGCTTGTTGATGCACAGCTGGACGGCCTGTGCTGCTGAAATTTTCCACAGCTGTATCTGTTTGTACAGAGCAGGATGTAGGTTCAATTTTACTGCTCTTACTCTGTGTGGCTGATCACGTTTCCTATGTTTCTTTTGGGTTTTGTGCTACTTCCTTTCAGTTAATTGTTAATTTTAATATATCTTTTTTCATCTGTCAGTCAGTTTTTTTCTCTTGATAGCTGGAAGTCGGTCAATGCAAATCTTCCTTTTCAAGCCCTGTTTTTAAAGCTGGATGTTCACTACTTTTCCAAGCCTTTAACTGGCTGCTTCCTGTCTGAACTAAGTATAACTTCAAAAGTGTGGGTCTTCTAGCTTCTTTTTACCACGGATGTAGCAGGCTAGCCTGTTAGTACTGTATGGATGATGAAAAAACTAATGGAAAGAGCAAACCTTAGGAGTGAAGCACGAAAACCTAACATTATGACTGTAAACTAAATCTTTCCATGTGCTTTCAATCATCCCTTGGATTTTTTGTGTGTGGTGTTGGTTTTTTGTCCTTGCCATTTCACTGCTCTTCCAACTTGATTTCCTTAAATTGTTATTTTTTTTTTTATTTTTATTTTTTTTGGGGGGGGTGGGGAAGCGAAAAGTAAGTGCTAGAGGTGAGACTCTGTAGGTGGAGGCACTGGTATTCAAAACAAAAGAGGGGCAACATATTTTGTTTATATAGGTGTGTGTTTATTATTAGGCATAAGGTGCAATGGAAAAGCAATCAGCGCAGAATGCAACTTTCAAAGGAACATCCAGGTGGGAACTGTGCTGCCAGAGGAAGGAAGGATTGCTCTTGCTGTGTGTGGAGTTTTTGCTCGTTTCCTTCAGGAAGCTTAGGGTGCACCTTGTCAAACCCGTGATGTAACTTTTCTACAGCTATAGTTCCAGAGGGCTCTAAACATATTCAGTATATGTATATAACACATCCCTGCTAGATTTTAAGATGCGCTTGTCTGCTTGGACGATATCGAGACATTAGGGTGTGTGACTGTGGTGTGAAGTAGAGGCATTGCAGAGCTTTATGGCAAACCTTTATCAAAAGACTGTTTTTTCCTAGATGATACAATTTAAACCCTGCTTATTTTTTTTCTCATGTGAACATAACTGATTTTTACAAAGTTGTGTATGAAATTCCAATCTTAACTGAAAACTCAAGAGAGAACCAAGTTCTCTGCCTGATGTAATAGAAGTTGGCCTTGGGGAGTGGATGGGTGAAGTTTTGATAAAAGTCAGATGAGGATGAAGTCCTTTTTTCCTCCCACCCTGAAGGGTTTGGAAAGGCCTTATTTTGGCCTAGGAGTATGCTAGTACTGGATAGTGCTGGCTGAGACATTCCCTCACCAGCCCTGTCTGACACAGGCAGAGGTGTGCACAGGCCTTAGTAAGATCATATTGTATCTTGGTGCTGATGTTTGCAGGCAATGAAAGACTCTTTATCTCAATTTAGTCCCAAGTAGCTCAGCATGTGCGAGTGCTTGAATTTGGATAATTTTATAATGGGAAGAATGGAAGATGTGTCATAACATAATGGCCATTTGTGCAAAGTTTGGGTTCAGATTAAGATCTAGAATGCTGAAGTTCACCGTAGAAAAGGGCACTGGGAGCTTACAGGAACAAAACAATATCCATAAATGATACTTTTCTCCTCAAAATCAAACAAAATCTCTGACACTTGTCATGGAAAACTTCAGCCCAGACATTTTGGCAGTGGGTATAAAGAGAACTTTAAACAGCAATGATTAAGCAATTTTAATAGGCAGTAGAACAAGTAGTATATGTACTCAAACTGCTACCCATAAAGTATGACCTAATGAATAAATATAAATTAAGATACATCATCAACCCTAGCTGTGATGTTTTGCAACTTAAGTACTCCTCTTTGCATCCTCAATATGAAAATGCAAAGCACATAAAATTAACCACTGTATACTCACAGGGGTGCAACCTAGAGAGCCACATAACATTCCTCATCTCTGAGTATACTACAAGCCTGTCCCTTCTGGAATAATCTCAGTATGTTTTTGCCTCTCACTTGCGCAGAACCACCCACTTTCTGAAGCAGTTGCAGCTGGGCAGAAGCTATGAACTGTTAAAGCATGGCAGATCGAGAAGGGATGGGGGTGGGGAGCATGGCCTGTCACTGCTGAGCTTCAGGAACAATAGCTTGTTTCTTGTCTGTTTAGACTGTAATCTTTGTGGCAGAAACTATCCCTTCCATGTTATGAAATGCTTAGTGCGTTTTAGCAGTATTTGTTACTTAATCTGCCCCCAGAGCCTAGCCTACCACCCAGGTGTGAGGTGGGTGTTGGGGTCTCTACTGATGCATTGCCTTTAGTCTCTGCTTAAGACCTTTATCTTTGCAGTCAGCTGAAGGAGTGGGACAGATGTTGGGAGGATGGTTGGGGGGGGGTGTGTGATGAGGCAGTTGAAGGAGACAGGCTGGCTTGGGTTAACAAAACAAACCCTGGGAAGGCAGCTGAGTCCTCTTCACTCTCTACCATTTGGTGCTGACACCTGCAGCCTGGAGCTATTTAAAGCTAAAGAAAATATTGAGTAGAAATGGTCATCATGTGTTTCCAAATAGACTTTGGCTGCCACTCAGGTATTTGATGTCTTAAAAAATCCTTGGGTTCTTCCCCTACCTCCACCCTGTGCCATCATGCTCTGGTGGTGCTGAGTGGTACCTTCTGAGGAGGCAGGTTGGGATGACAGCAGTCTTCGTAGCTAAAAAGGCCTGGGAATCACTAGTATTTTTAAAACTCTTTAAAGAAAGCTCACACTATTGAAGATAGCCGCTTTTCACAGAGGTGGGATCAGAAGTGGTTTGGGTGCCAGATGTTAAAGAAACCTGAATTTCGGAGAACTTCATTAGGATTTGTAGCCCGTTGCTCATGAAATTGTGGTCTTAGAGCAATCCCTACTATTACCTACACTATAACAGGAAAAAAAAAATCCCCAATACAAGTGCAAGCTCTCTGCTTCTCCACTAGCTAGGAATAGAATAGGTGCTTACTATACTGGGTGGGTAGAAGACACTGGGGTGCCCAGAACAGGGGAGGTGGGGACAGCAGGCATGTCCTTTGGTTAGCACACCAACCCTTCCCACAGGCAGCTTCTCCTCCTGTGAAGCACTGGAGGACCCAGAGCTTTCCAAGGAACATTGCTCACTGCATCCCATGGCTTGAGAATTGTGCAAACCTGAGTTACAACAGTTTTCTTGCTCAACATCTGCAGAGTAGACAGAAGGGCTTGCTTCCAGCTCACTTTGTTTTGATGCTACTATCTATGTGCGGCTGCCAGAGCGTATCGTACGTGTGAAGAGCAACCGGTCCCTGGGCTGAGGAACTGGCAGTTCAAAGGCTGTGTCTGATCCCAGAGTGATTGCAGCTGAACAGCTCTGTGTCTGTACAGGCATCGGTGCCAGTTCCACAATTGAAAAACATCCAGAACAAAAGGACTGGGGGGGACAAGCCTGGGGGAGCTTGTCTAACAGCGTGACTCTGCTGAGGCCGTGGGCAAGCATACCTGCAGGAGATGCTGTGGACCTTCACCTGCATGTTGTCCATGGGAGCCCGGTGGAGTCAGATGCTGCCTCTGTGTTCCCAGCTGTCTTCGTGTGGCTTTACCCAAGTTCTTGGCTAAAAAGTTTCAGTTTCCTAATCAGATTAGCAAACAGTGTAAGTCTGAACTTAAGAATGGCTAAAATTTAAAGCCTTTCTTGTTTTTTGGCTTTTAAAAATCACTGTTAAGCTGCATTATGCTCCTAAAATCTACTTTTTCTTCTTTCCCAGAGCTCTTATTTTCGACTAGAGCCACATGCTGGTGGAGTAGCTCACAAAGGGGGTTGAAAGGAAATAAAAGCAGGCTAGTTAGATGCAAAATAGAGTGTCAGCAGAATGCTGGGTGACAGTGATTCACAGGATGTCCTGTGAATTGGAGGCCACCAAGCAGTGTAATTGTTTCGGTTCCCTGATACTTAATGTAATTATTTGGCTCCTGACTATTTTCTGATTTGGAACTTTAGGTTGCTTATGGCTTACACACCTAAGCTTCCTTGGTGTCAGTTTATTAACTTTTAGTTGCAAATTGAGATAATCTCTCATAACCAGACTCGAAGGAAACCCCAAGGATCCCAAGTAGTTGAGTGGCTTCAATTTATGACACTTGCTCCTCAAACTGTTTAATCAGATGCTATGTAACTGTTAAGTCAGGATTTGTTGGATTTTGTTGGGTTTTTTTAAAGGGGAGGAACTTCTATTAAAATGTCTTTCTTGATGTATTGTGTAGAACTATGTCAGAAAATCAGTAACTCTGTACACAAAGGACCTTGTGACACCAGAGCCTGTAACAAAGAATAGCTTATACAAGGCTCGGTGTGAGAAGATGCTTATGCATGAACTCTTGAAGTCCTGTAAAATGAATAACTTTCCAATTCATCATGGACAGGAAGATTAGATTTGTCAAGTTTGCTGTAAAATATTTGCAATGTGAACTGCATGCTGTGGACCGTAGCCATACATGGGTGCTATTAACTGATGTCCACTTGTCTTTGTTTAGTAGAGAGGTTTTTTCAAGCTGCTCTCCAGTTTACAGTAACCATCAAGTTCTGTTTTAGGGCCAGACTAGTTTATAGTGTTTACTGTTAATGACTGGAAGGGGTCTAACTGACCATGTAAAGCTCAAATGCTGTTGGAGCATCACAGTAACTTTCCTTGCCTCGCTGTCTCTGAGACCTGAGCTGTTTGGTTATTTTTCTGACCTGGAACTGATGGGGATCTTTGATAACCAATTTCTGCAGACTCTGGAGACACCCTAGCTCTCCCCATGCTTGCCTAGTCCCTGCTGCTTTAACAGTGCTGCTGCAGATACAGAAAGCTTCAAATTGCCGCCTCTGTCCTTCCTACCTACTTTGATGCCTTTTGTGACTTTCGGGGGATAAAATGCAGAGTTATGTGGCTGGCTTCAAAACACCTCCCATGCATGTTCCCAGAGTGCAAGGATTTTGTGGTCACTCTCCAAAGAGTGCAACACTCTGCTGAGAGCTGTGGCCATCAGTGCAGTGCCCATGGTTTTCCCCTTCCCCTCTTTGCCATTAGATACTCAATGAATATTTACACCATATGTAGTAATTGCTGACCCTCCTGCTTGCTCAGCCTCCAAAAGTCAAAGTCCCATCAGGCTGCTCTGGTGAGGTGACCCTTCTGTATATTAGTGCTCAGAAGGAGAATAATGTCTGCTGCCAATGTTTAAGCTGTTTTGAGGGAATTTTCATCTTTATTAAAATACTCAGGCAGGAGTCTCTTCCTGTTTTGTTTTCCATGATAGGATGTGGATAAAAAACATGAGGTATGAGCACAGAGGTAAACCTTGTCATGCTGGTAGCAGTTCCCCCAGCCCATCATGGACATGAGACCACACTTGATGATGCCCACCCAGTGGCACAAACTCAGGCAGCCATATGTGTGTCATCAGCAGAGTAAAATTTGAAATGAGGGATCCTTCAACTTCTTTCACTTCTGTGCTTGGAATGACTTCAGTCAGGTATGTCAGGCTTACTGAACGTTTGGTACTTCTGACTGCATCATTGCTGATGTCCAAGAATGGATGGACTGATGTGTGGCATCTCGGCTCCTTTGTTGGGAACCCTGTTGTTCAATGCCAGGCTGCCCATACATCCTGTATACTCTGCTACCAAAACAAGGCCACAGGGGAGACTGTCCCTGCAGTGATGATGCAGAGGGACAGGGTTTATATTTGGAACCTATAAGAGCAAAATAGTAAGACTCAGTAAATGCCTGAGCTGCTACCGTTGGTTATGACAGTTGTTCTGGTGGTTTTGGACCAGTGGGTTTGGGCTGGAATGGGTACATAAAAGCCTCTTTGAATGAAATTGGTGAACAAAGTATTGTCCAGATCACTTCTCTCCTCATCCCCCTTGTTTCCTAGAAGTTAGTTTCCTGCCTTTCCTGCTGTTTGGCAAAGGTAGAGACACAGTTTTTAAAAGCTTTGCCCGCTGCCAAGGTGCACTTTATTTTGTCTTGGTTTTCCTTTATTTTTGACTAAGAAGAAAAAAATTATTGGCTTAAAACTTAATCCTCCAAGCAGCAATTGTAACCAATATCAGGGTGCAGGGTGGTGGGTGCCTGTCTGCTGACTGGAGGCAGCTTGTTCTGGAGAGGAGAACTTGGGACCTCTTCACACACTGAACTGGCCAAGTGAAGTGGGGGGGGAAAAAAGTTGGTTTTCTCCAAATTGGCAAATTTATGCTACTGCTTGCAGATATAAATGAACTTTGTCTTTTGAAAGCCGCTGTGAGACAAGCGCTTTGAAATGCGTATAAAGGCGTGCTTGTATGGTTATCTATTTAGGAGAGTTATGCAGCTACATTAGTTTCGAGCTACCCTGTCACATAAGGGAGGGAGCACAAAGCACCTATTTAGAGAGCATAAAATTTGTGCTGAACATGGGTGGTACAAAACCATTTCCCCAGCATCTTTCTCTTTGGAAAATAAGATGGTTTTCACAGGGCTTTCAGATAGCAGGGCTTTGTTTGCCGGCTCTCGTGAACAAATAGCGTGTTGTTGTGCCACCTTATCACAAGGTAGGAATGTTTCAGGTGTTTCTGATGTGGAGCTGGAAAGCCCAGAGCTTGGAAACGCCTGTTCTGAAAAACATAACCTGGTTCTAAGATCTGGTATCTTTCCAAAATTAGAACTTAGTACATGGTGGGCTTTTGTTCAGCAGACTTTGTGGCAGTCCTGTAATCTGCTGGTCAGCACTTCCTAGTGCTGGTTCTTTCGGAAACACAGAGCAACAACTTTGAACTATTATGAAAACCGGATTGTTTTTAAGGCTATAAAAGGCATCCATCTTGTTCTTTTTGGCATGGTTTTTTCAGTCATTTGTAGTTGGTGCTCCGAGTCCCTGAAAATCTGAAACTATCCCATGTAAACAACTTTCTTCCACAAACACTGGGCTGTGGCTTTGTTCCCCAAGCTGCTTCTTACTGGAAAACTCCAGGGGAGCTGGCTTCTCTTTTGACTATGGGTAGGAAAGACATGGAAAAACCTCTCACGCTTCTAGTCCCTATTGCAGGAGTAGGTGCAACATTGAGGTGTTACTTCCCTCAATGATTTGATCAAGTGCAAAAAAAAGTTTAAAAATGTATTTGAGGTAGGTGCAATTGCATGTAAATATTTCTGACCTTCAAATATTGTAGCACTGTTTGTTTTCCCTCTGTCACGCACAATTGCTCACTGTGTAGAATGGCAGATTACATGGATTTCTGTAATTACAAAAATATGTAACACTGTTTCTAAAATGTCACTTGTAGTTGCTTGAAACTTTGGTGAACTTGTTTTTGCTTGTTCTTTGATTGAAATCATTAATGGGCAAAACTTACTGGAAAACTGAGAGAAAAGGTGAATCAGTGACCACTGAAGAACTGTCTTGAATTTTCTGGCAGTTTAAGTATCTTTGGTGCCTTGTTGTAAATGTGGATTACAAATTACTAGCAGTGGGGTCAGATTTGTTCCTGTCCCCATGCCTCAAGTGGTGGGGTTGAATTCTTGAGGTGAGGCCAAGTTCTTTACTGAAAATCCACTCAATTGCATAGATAGCCAGAAGGATTCCTCAAATCTGAACATGTTTGTGTGTGTGGATACAAGTGTATTTTCAGCATTTACTTTTTTACTAGAGCATCTTTGTGTGGGAAAGAGGCATCGTGTTAAACTAAGGTTTAGCATAAAAATGCTGCTGCTGCCCTCACAGCTTCCTGAACACTCTTGGGGGCTTCCTGGCCCTCCTTGACCACCAAGTCATTCATGTAGACAAGAGTTCACTGGCTTAAATCTGATTTAAGTCAGGAGGTGGGAAATCATATTTTAAAGACCTGATTTAAATTGTGTGCTGTAGTTTTATGCTTGTTTTCAGGAAAGTGGCTAATAATTAAAATATCTGAAGCTTTGCTTAGTCAATGAGTACACTTAATCATATGCTTCACTTGAGACAGTTCTAAGCTATTCTTGGAGTAAATAATTGATTTGTATTATAGTTGTATAGTTAATACATTTCCAATTCGGGCCAAAGTGAACAGGAGATGCACTTCCCCAGCGTGTTAACAAGCATGCTTTGACTCTTGTGTTTGTCATCTTGCTGTTAAAACACTTCTAGTATCTATTGAGAATTTTTTCTGGTTGTTCATTAGAGCTTTGCAGGGAGCAGTTTTCTGCCTCTGGCACCTTATCTCTATCAAGAAACCAAAACCGTGGTGTCTTCTCTTTAACTCCCTGTTTGGAGTGATATGGTTGCTGAATTGAGATGTCTCTCAGTCCAGGTACAGAAGACGCTATACCAGCAGCGCAGCCTGCTGCTCTGTGCCTCAGCAGTCACCTCTTCTGTGCTTGTGCTGGGTGCTTCAGTGCTCTGGCATGAAACTTCTTCAGAGTTTAAGATTGTTATAACTCCAGACTGTGCCATGACTGTGCTGGGGGTGCCCCTTAGCAAAAAGATTTCTGTGGGCAAATAAACACTGGGCATCTTCCAGCCAGCTCTACAGAAATGGAATGTAAAACCCAATTTACTCAGCTTTGCAGTCCTTCAGGTTTGGCTGTGTCCAGGTTCCCAGTCAAGCTTCCCACAGATGAGGGCTGGGTATTGCAACACTGGTCCTCTCCTAGGGCAGGGGAACAGCAGTCTTCCTTACTTTGGGGGATCTGGACATAGCACTGTTGCATAGACCCTGTTGGTGTCTACTTAAACATGTACTGGTTTTACTTGGTACTGTTTGTTTGTTCAGGTCAAGGCAGGTGTTTCTGTGCCAAAGAATGGAGCACATTGAGAGTAAAATGGTGCTGATGAGTGTCCAATTCAGTTTCTGTACAGTAAAGATCTGGGGGATGGAGAGGAGGACCCTACATCAAAAATACTAATCTCAGAGACAAGCATTCAAGTTAGCTTCAGGAGAAGGTGGTTGCTGGCCCCTGCCCCATATCTTCCAGGGTTCTTTATTTTGAAGCTGCCAAATTTTTATTTGATCTTGCAGCCTTAATATTTGTTTAGTCTCATATTGTGCAGGAGTGTGTGTAGAAATGAACCAGGGAGGCATTTTACAAGCCTCATAACCTTCTTGTAAAGGTGTTTCAAACTATAACCTGAGACAGTGGGTCATTGGAGGGGTGGGGTTGGGTGGAGCAGGATCTTGTTCCTGTATTTAATCTCTGATGTGATCTGAGAACAGATATCTTTTTTCTTTCATCTTTCCAGATATCAGCTACTGACCATGTCAACAGAGTTCCAGGATGCTCACCTTGCAGAGGTGAAACCTCTGGTGGAGAAGGAGGAGGTAATTATTTTAGAGCTTTAGTGGTTGTGTGTTTTGTTTCTGGGCTGCCACTGGGACTATATGAGTGTTAATGGATTAATTCAAACATATCACAGAGACAAGTAAGAGGAACTGGAGGTTTTTTTAATAATGCAAAACCGAACCTTAAATATTTGGTCTTTCTCATTCTCTTTTTATTTAGCATTAACTTGGTGGTGGCATTTTTGTGCTGTGAATAATGACAGCTCTGTGTGTCTTCAGCTATTTTGAATGATACCAGTTGGGTGATCTCAAGTATATCTTATAGACTTCTCAGTGCAGAGAAACAGCCTTTGCTCCATTAGCTACCTTTCAAGAAGGGACAGAGAGCCTTTACTTTTCCTCTGGGCATACCTGAGTCTGGAGGTTTGACTGCCCCATCTAGTCCTCTCCAGCTGACATGAGCTACGAGTTACAGTCAAACTGCTGCCAGGTCTGTAGCTGGCTGGGAGTGCACAAGCCTCAGCCATTCCTCTCAGTTGCAGCATAGAAACATCTTCAGCTGCCTTTTGCTTCATCCTGTTGTCCTTCTTTCCACCATTCTGCTCCAAAATTGTACCCACAGTGTCTGGGTTTGTGGGTGTTTGATGGTAGCAATGCTCTGCTTTGGTGTGTTCCTGGCAAAGAGTTCATTGTAATATGTGAAGGAACCTCCCAGGTTTTTTCCTGACTCAAAAACACAGTCATTTTTTGTTCCCTATGATTGTAATTCGTGACAATGATGTACATAAACATGTTGGGTTTTTTTCTATTTTTCTAAACCAGAACTATTCCTTGCTCTATCTGCTACTTTCTTTTTTATTCCCTACCTCTTTTGCATAAACACTTCAGAAAATCATTTCCACTTGTGACTGCAGTGAAATGGCTAGAGAAACTTTAAACACAGCTCCTTTGCCAAGGACATTTCATGAAAGCAGAGCTTGTTTGGACACCAGTGAATGCAGCACTCAAACTTTTGAGAAACTAAGATCCCTTTTTAATGCCAAGATTGTTCAGTAGTAGCAAAGCGAAGCAGATACTAAGCAGGAGTCCTATGGGTACTCAAATGCTTTTGCTTCAAAGTTCAGGATTGTCTTAAGAAAACTTAATTAACTTACTGGGTTTCTGTAGCACAGATCAAAAGTTGGTACCTTGACAATTAAACCTATATGCTTTTATTCATCATGTTTTTGTCTGCATGAGGAAACTAGTAGAGAGCTTGATTTCCTCTGTGGCACTTCTTAGCATAGAACGAAGGAAGTTAATTAATGTGTTTTGAGAAAGTAGAAAAGATTGCCTGAAGGGCATTCAGCATGTACTAAGGCTAACAGTTGCATCCGGGCTTGTTGTGCCTAGGCTTCTTCTACAGCTGAGTCGTTGTTCCTGGACAGCGATGGAGCCTTATTTGGTATGCTGTCTAGACAGATGCCATGTCTACTTATTCCTTTCAACTCTAGATCCCACTGGAACACCAGTGGATGAAATGAGTTTTGTTTGAAAGGTCACAAGACCCACAGTATAGGAAGATTTTCACAAAAGGACATTGTCTAAAGCTCAGGCTGTAGAAAAGAACCTCCATGAGCTCAGCCATCTCTTTAGACACTTGTTTGTATATAGAAGATATTGCCTAATTACCTAAAGTTTACAGCTCTTGTGACCTGTTGTAATTACAGGTTGGACTGCAATGCTTTGAGGTCTGCCATCTGAGGTGATATTGCCCAAAGCAGCAGCTATATTGCATCCAATGCCTTCCAGCCTTAGTTTACTTGGGCTTTTGGGGCTGTGTGACTTCCCTGCCAGATTGAAGCTTTTTACCTCTCTACTTTTTCAAGCTTTGGCTTCTCTGTCATGCTCTGCAGTCTACCATGCATCAGTGTCTGTCCTCTGTTTACAGTCCTCCAGTGGAAATACGAGCTTGATTTCTTCCTTTTAGTAGAATCATAGAATGTCTAAGGTTGGAAGAGTTGTCTAGTCCAACTACCCTGCAGTGAGCATGACCAGGGACAGCTTCACTAGATCAGATTGCTCAAATCCCCATCAAGCCTGACCTTGAATGCCTCCAGGGATGGGGCCTTCACCTCTCGACCTGTTCCATGTTAATAAAAGGAGGTGACTGTAAGACACTTCAAAGGAAGAAGCGATGAGCTTTTTAGACTGCTGGAGATGGGGAGGATGTTTACTTTACTCTTCTTGTGGAAATCCCAGACAGACATAGGAGCTTGTCAGTAGTAGCAGTGGCTAGTCACAGATTGAAATGGACCTCTCTCTGTCCATACAGCTTCCTAAACATAGTGAGGCCTATTTTTGTTTAGGATAAAACCTTTCCCATCATGTAACCAAGTCTTGGTAATGACTGCTTACCTGAGTTGCAAGTGCTCAGTGCATGCTCAAACAGCTCAAGGAACAGCTTTCCATTCTAGGTAGGACTGAGGTGGGCTGTTGGCTGTCCTATGAAGCAATGAAGAACAGCTTAGTGTTTACTGCTCTGACTCACCCTGTGGTTTAACAATAGCTGATGATGTATTTACCTTTTGTGCTTTATTTTTCTGGTCTGTAACCTAGTGTTTTACTGGTTTCATCTTCTCTATGAACGTTAGCGGGTAAAAGCTCTTACCTCTGGATATGTTTGGGTGTTCAGCAAGAGCATGAATGAAAGGGACAGGACAGCTCTTGGCTGCAGAACTGGTGGGTTAGAGGACACATGTCCCAGAACAAATTTCTTTAAGCTGCCAAAGTTACCTGCATTAATGCTTTAAAATTTCTTCACAGGCAATCACTCGCCTCCTCCCAGACTTTGATGTTCAGGCAAGTAAAGCTCTCTTTTCTTTTCTTTTTTTGGTATAAGGGGAAACTGAATTGACATTTGAGAACAACAAACTGTGATCAGAAGGGACTGAGTGGTCACCAGCAGTACTGTTACTGTGGGAGAGAGGTATGAATGGGGCGCTGGGGTAGCCATGTGAAGGGGACAACAGGAGGTCTTTTCAGACTGAAGCTGAGAAAGTTTCATCCAAAAGAGGTGGCACGGTTGCAAGCAGCTCTATTCTTGCTAAGAGAATGAGATTCTTCTGCTATGACAGTGAAAGCAAAATGCTCCCCTCCCGCATAGACATGTGCTTTCCCCAGTTAATTTGCTTTCATTAGTAGTGTGTATGCATTTCCTCACAGAAAACATCCCTCTTGGTGTATCCTGTTACGCTGTTGAAAGTTTCCAAAAGATTTCTGAAGCCTGGGGAGAGGTGGAAAGCACTAAGCAGTCAGTGGCAGTTTCTGTGTGTGTTTTCACAGGCAGACTGTAAGAGTTCAGAAAGTGCACAACTAGGTCAGATAGTGGCTTTCTACTTTCCACGTGTCATGAGGTTGAGAGGTGACTTTGTAGCTCTCTTAGTTCCTCTTGTGTATTATTTCATCACCATTTGGGTTTCTGACTGAAGTTTGTTCTCGCTGGTTCCTCAGATGGGACCAAGGAGATGCATGGCTGTTGAAGGTGGGCTGGGCTGTACTGGGAGCGAGACCAGTGAGCTTGTACCTGCCTCAACAAAGAGTGAGCACTGAATTGCCATCACTGGGGGCAGGAAGCAGGATATGCTGGGAAGAGAGGCTCAAGGGGTGCCTTTTTACGAAGGAGGTGAAGGGAGGTCAGTTGTGCAGGAATAAGGAAAGTTAAGTTGCTCTGGTCTCTTGAATGTCATAGAACTATCTTGGTTGGAAGGGACCTTTCAAATCAAGTCCAACCATCCATGGTTGGATGGTGGAGGTGGAGGCTGGTGACAAGCGGCACCGGTTCTCTTTAACATCTTTATCAATGACATCAATGACGGAATTGAGTGCACCCTCAGCAAGTTTGCAGATGACACCAAGCTGAGTGGAGTGGTCGACACCCTAGAAGGAAAGGAAGCCATCCAGAGGGATCTTGGCAGGCTGGAAAGATGGGCCCGGGTGAACCTAATGAGGTTCAACACTGCCAAGTGTCAGGTGTTGCACTTGGGCCGGAAGAATCCCAGACATAGATACAGCCTGGGAGAAGAGCTTCTTGAGAGTAGCCCTGCTGAGAAGGACCTGTGTGTCATAGTGGATGAGGAACTTAACATGAGTCAGCAGCGTGCTCTTGCAGCTCACAAGGCCAATGGTATCCTGGGCTCCATCAGAGGAGGGGTGGCCAGCAGGGACAGGGAGGGGATTGTCCCTCTCTACTCTGCCCTCGTGAGGCCCCACCTGGAGTCCTGTGTCCAGATCTGGGGCCCCAATACAAGAAAGATGTGGAACTGTTGGAGAGGATTCAGAGGAGCCACAAAGATGATTAGAGGGCTGGAGCACCTGCCCTACAAGAAGAGGCTGAGGGAGCTGGGCTTGTTCAGCCTGGAGAAGAGAAGGCTGCGGGGGGACCTCATTGCAGCCTGCCAGTACCTGAAGGGAGCATACAGACAGAGGAGGGGAATCAACTTTTTAAAAGGGCAGATAATGGCAGGACAAGGGGGAATGGTTTAAAGCTGAAGGAGGGAAGGTTTAGATTGGATATTAGGGGGAAGTTTTTTTACGGAAAGAGTGGTGAGTTCCTGGAATAGGCTGCCCAGAGAGGTGGTGGATGCCCCATCCCTGGAAGTGTTCAAGGCCAGGTTGGATGGGGCCCTGGGCAACCTTTTGTAGATTCAGGCCTGAGGTTGGTGGCCCTGCCTGTGGCAAGGGGGCTGGAGTTTTACGATCCTTGGGGTCCCTTCCAACCCTTGACATTCTATGATTCTATCATTCTATGTAACCTGCAAAAACCACCACCAAACTGTGTCCTGAAGCACTGCATCTACCTGTCTTTTAAATACTTCCAGGGATGGTGACTCCATGGAGAAGCCAGGTTTACCCCAGTTTCCCCAGTTTACCTCAGCCAAGCTCAATATTGCTCATGGGGGTGGGGGTCCTTGGAGGAAGTAACTCTTCTGTACACTGTGGCATGTTGCACTTCATTTGCACCTGTTTATTTTTGTTTAGCACTGTACAAAACTGTTAAAAATCCAACACAAACTCAGCGGACTCTTCCTGGGAAGTTGAGACTGTTGGCTCAAACATCTTTATTATCTTCTCTTGGCTCTTATTTCTGTAGTAAAACCATAGTTTACATTAATCCTGCATCTTCCCCCTCATCCTTTCTAATGATGAAATCTACTGCCTGAGGTCTTGATGAATGTAAGTTACAATTGTCATCATGCGGCTTCCTGCAGGACTCGGCACAGCATGGGAGAAGCTTTCTGTTTGGGACCAGATTGATCACTTGTTCTAAATAAATCTGAATCCCAGATTAAGCCTGCTAACAGGAATACTGCAGTGTTTTGATTAAGAAGTGACCCATATTTCATTTCTATTCTTGGAATAAATTTGCTTGGTTTGTAAACCATGTATATTTATTTATTTTTAACTTGCAAGATCAAATTCTCTAAGCCTTTGGATTTTTTTCCAATGTTTTGGATTAACAATCACTAATCCAGACAAGCAGTTCTTGTCATTTAGCCCTGTTCTGCCAGCTCTCATTTTTTTAATGATCTTTCTTTGAGTTTAATCTTTTGTTCTAGTTCAGGGAGGAAAAATGTAGAAGAATAGTCTCAATCTGTTAACATTAAGAACTGCTGCCATGAAGGAGTCTTAGCTTTGGTAACTTTGTTACTGACTTCCACCTTAGCCAAGTCACTTAAATGTACATCTAAAGTTGACATACTGATGTACCCAACTCCCAGCCTGGATTGGGGACCCTCTTTCTTAATACTGCTTAATTAAAATAGAAGGATTAACACTTTTAAAAATCTGGAAAGATGGGCATTGCTGTTTTAGAACTTAAGATGAATGGAAATAACTGGTTTAGAGTAAAAGCTGGGGAGAAATGCTATGTAACATCAGGGAAAGGGGGGCTTGAAACTCAGCACTTCAATACCACATGTAAAGCTCCAATATTTTTGAGCTTCAGTATTTAAAAAAAGGGCATATGCAGGTGTTAGTGTATTAAATTTCTGAAGTAATATGAATTTAAAGTATGCTGTTTCCTAGCAAGGTAAAAGTTATTTAAATCCTCTTTAAAAGCACTGAAGCTCTTCCTTTGGCTTTGAGGCAAGAGAAAGTAAATGTATTTAACAGGCATATATTTCATTATAAATGAAAATAAAAGCATGAGTTGATAATTGAGGATTAAGTCTATTTGAAAGCTTTAAAATAATCTTGATGGACTGCATTGCTTTGCTGAAAACATAATGGGATGTTTTAGCAAAACGTGCAATGTGTGCATGTTTCCTTTTTAGATATCTAAAGCGTTTTGGTTGCATATCCCATACGTCAGAAAATAACCTGTTCATAAACACATTCCTCAGTCTACGTCTTCCTTCCGTACCCAAAGTAGAGAGAGGAAGGAATTAATGAGCTCTCCTGTGTTAGACTTACAAATTGGCTGTAATTTCATGATGAAATAATGAAAGCTGTCACTTGACCCCAAAATAAGATTTCCTTTAGAATGTATCATCTCCTTCAAACTGACAACTTTTCATACATGCAATTTGAGAGGCTTTTTTATGTGTGTTTTTAGGGCACTAAGATAGCACTGCCCCTCTGTTAGTGAGAGATGGGAACAGATGGTGTGGTTGTCTTTATCCTTCTATCGGATTAGTGTACCTTGGATTTTTTTTTTCCCAAGACAGTGTTTTAATACAAATCAGTTGGTGAAGAGCCTCTTACTATAATGTTGATGTTGATTGGGATGTGCTGCCATCTGTTTTCAGTGCTCTGCGTTTTGAAAACATCCATCCCTACATCACGTAGACAAATCTCTTGATCTTTAATAGGATCAATCGGGATGTGAAGTTGTTGGTTTGATGTCACCAGGGAAACTGTTTTGAATTGATTGGGTTTTTTAGGAGAACTTTTTGGGTGTTTGTTGTTAAGAATTTGTGGTAATGGAAAACAGCACAACCCGCTTGAATTAGAGGAGCCTTACTGTGAAGATAATGAGGAATTAAACCAATTGTTAAACAGACTGTGATTTATGCCAGTAATTAGGAGTATGGTTGCCAGTCGTCTCTGAACTATTTTTAGTTGACACTGTGTTTGAACTAGACTCGAGCTTCCAGTTCCAGAAGAATTAGCTGTGGAGGTCAATGGGGCGTGCAGGTTCAAGGGTCTGGCTTTACTGACCATGGACAGGTGTTTTTTTTCCTGGAAGAAGATCCCAAATCTTGAAATGTGGTCCCTCTGAAGAAAACACTTTAGGTTTTTTAGGAATTTTAGGTTACTGCACTAAAAGTCTGATGATACAAAATGCCTATTAGTCTCGAAGTGAAGAGGAAATAATTTGTGTCCCACACTCAGCAGGCGGTGTGTTTTAAACAATATAGCTTAAACTCATTACTGGTGTTAAGGCTGCCAAACTATTGGTTTGTGTCAAATTTAAGTACTGAAGGAAGGTAGAATGTGGAAAACATTAATAGCTTTTACGAGTAGTTTTAATAGTTATTAATAATTGCTATTATTGTTATCCATTCCTACTGAAAAATAGCATCTGGTGTACTATATAATGAATATACATTCAATCAAATACCCTATTTTCTGCCAAAAAGGAAACATACAGTAACATTAGTATAACTGATGTAGGAATACTTCAGATAAAATGTTATGTACTTGGAAAATATTAGATTTCAGATGTTTAAACTCATTGTTGAGAATCATTCTGACTTAAACTATTTTTTCAAAGTCTTATGTTGTCACTGGAAACTTTAGTCCTGACTTTTAGGAAAGAACTCGCCTCTGATTTTAATTTACAATAGGTTTGAGGTGTTCTAGGATTTGAGATAACGCATGAAATAAAGATAAACTTATCAAAACCTGATGGGAACAGGAACAGGAAGGACTGTACTAATTCCCAGCTTTGAAATTTGGCACTTTGTACATTGTGTGACAGACTTAGTTCATCTTTGATGTCTGAGCTCTATTGAATAAGTACATCTCCTGGTCAAACCTGACCCAAATCCTATTTAAGGATGACGTCCTCATGAATTAGTCTGTTTTGGTTTTTGTAGCTGGGCATTATGGGAGTCATAAGCCTATGCAGGATAGTAGCTCGTCTATATAACCCAGTTTCCTACTTGGATAAAGTAGAAGCCAGCTACTGTCCTCTGACTTGCTGGATTTATCATCCTGTTCTGCCTAAAGATGGTGTTGGATGTGGAAGATACAGCTTACCTGCTGAATAATGCAGTGAGTATGCAGAGAATGGAATCTTTAAGGAGATATAAAAGCTGTATATTAGTGTTTTGATGGAGACCAGTTGATACTCCAATTGCCCAGCGTATGAGTGTGTGTGTCTGATCTTGATGCATCGCTGTAATTGTAACTTAAAGCTGTTGTAAAAGTAAACCTGTTAGGAAAGTAGGTGAGATGCAGAAAGGTGTTACTTGGCATCCTTATTTCCACCAGAATGTGTTGAATTAAGGAGCTGAGATTTAGATCAAGTTACTACTTGGGAACTCTGAAGAGCTTTTGGGTTTGGCAGTACAAAGGTTTTTGCAGAAGGCTGTATGCTCCTGATGTCTACAGCATAACTCTTGATGGGTTTGAATTTAACTTGGACTTTGCCTCTGGGCATTACTGCATGGAGCAAGCCAGGCGATCCCAGGGGCAGCAGACAGAGTGCTGTTCTGAGTGACGTGTGTATGTACAGTAAATATTCTGGTTTAATGCTAAGACTGGCCATTAACAATATACTGTCTTGATCATTATGTGAGTGTTAACAGGACTGTCGATAAGTATCATAAAATGCTGCTTTGTTCTGATCCTTTTTATACAACCCCAAATTGCTTATGCCCATCTGAAGTTCAAGAGCAAAAGGAAGAAAAGACTTTTCTATACGTTGTGGATGTTAGTACGACCTAAATCACATCTAATTTTGACATAAAAGCCAGTACTTGGATGGTCTTTGATTTGATAATAAAGGTGACTTTAGCTTTAAGATTGCAAAATAGCAGGAGCTCCTGGTATGTTAAATAATAGCAGTATGCTCATTAATGTTTCCCTGATAATGACCCAGCAATGTGGTGGGTGTGCTTTCTATAGGAAACGTTTGACAGTTGGGTGTATGCACTGGTTGGTGTAGCAAGCCGTAAACTGAATGCATGTGGCTGCCATGTCTTTTGGGGAAGGTTACTGTCATCACAAGGCCCTACAGGGGAATAAGTCCTTATGGTGAATACAGGCTACTTAATGCTGCTTTCATTGGGGAATAGTAGTTGTTTGCTGAATTCAAGTCCTTTTTCCTAGAAGGAAAGAGCAATTGGTGCCTTTGCAAGGGCCACCAGTTGTAGCTGTAAGCTGCTATTTTAGGTGTCGTTGTACCCAACTGCTTTTTTCCTCATGCTGCCTTTTAATGAGGCTAAAAACTATTTAGCTGTTCCTGTAGCAGCTGGTTAGAGCTAGAAGCTTAACTGCTTCTGTAGTTGTCTGTGGACTAGAGTAGATAACAGCTGAATGTAAACCCTTAGCAGAGAGCCCCCACCCTGGGGAAGATCTGTGTGAAACACGGGCAATGTGGAGACTCTGGGGCTGTGGGCAGACCCTGGATGGAGCAGGACCTGTGCCGGTGGTCACACAGAGGTCTGCTGCAGTGGGTGGACAAGCCACTAATAGATCCCTCCCCTTCTTTTCCAGGAGCAAGATGTGGAGACTGTGCATGGCTCGGTCCATGTCACCATGTGTGGGACTCCCAGAGGGAACCGGCCAGCTATCCTCACCTACCATGACATCGGGCTGAATCG
This sequence comes from Laterallus jamaicensis coturniculus, assembly GCA_022605575.1. Lineage (NCBI taxonomy): Eukaryota > Metazoa > Chordata > Aves > Gruiformes > Rallidae > Laterallus > Laterallus jamaicensis. The sequence goes on along the minus strand of JAKCOX010000002.1, from coordinate 85,019,352 downwards.
TAAGTAGACTTCTTTCTTTAAAAATACAGGTATTACCTGGTTTCTAAATACCACTGCTGTAATCAAAGGTGTGGAAGTAGTGCTAGGTAGGAAACCCTTGCCAGGTCCTTGCTCATTCATGCGCACTGTGATCTGTTAGATGGTACTCGTTCCTCTCTTACAGGAACTTTTAATTTGCGGATTACTTTTATCTCATGAAATATTTTGTGTAAAGAAGCAAAAGTACCTCACAGTGACCGCATGTAAACACTGTAAAAACAGCTGCAGGGATGGCTGAGGGTGCATTGCCAGCAGGAATAAAAACAGCATTACTGGTGCTTTGGCTGAGGTTCTGGTCTGATAACCAGTCTTACGCTGTCGTGAGTTTACATGAATTGCATGTCATACCAGGATGCTGAAATGAGTGCTGGCATTGTCCCCTTAGCTAGTATCAAGAAAACAGCTTGTAAGTGTGTTTTATCTTATCTGTCAGATCCAAGAGTGAACTGACCTAATATCCAGTACTGTTTGTATCGCACAAGTTGCAGTTTCTTAATCAATATTTACATTTTAAAACACCTGCAGATCTTTAAAGTCTGGCTCTTGCTGGGGGGCAGATGTTACTCATAAGAAAAAAATTCTGTTTTCTTGCCTGTTTTTTGTGGAACTGCCTCACTTTATTTTGGATTTCCATAGATCAGGGCAGAGCTTAATCTGGGTCCCATCTTTCAGACTTTTCTTTCTAGAGTTACAAAATCTATTGTTACAGTGAATAGACATTATTTCCCTTTGAAAGAGGAGGAAGCTCTTCCCAAACTTGCCTATTCTCCTAAAGCTGATTTTAGCTAAAACCACTTTGTGTTCTGAAATTATTTTTTGTATGTTGTACGTTTAAGGACATTCAGAAACAGGGAATATATAACACTCTTCTGGGCATCTCAAAGATGCTGCTACAGAATCAATGCTTTCCACTCAAAGGAAAATATGCTAACCCTCTCCCCACATCAATATTGCTCAAAAATCCAAAGTCAAAGTTGGGAGCCTACAGCACTGAGTAGTCCAGAAGGACGCCTTTGTCTTCAGCTGCCTTCAGCAACTGATCGTGTAATGTTTATCTTGTAATATCTGGGCAGAAGCACAAGTTACAATCTCAGCCTTGGCTACTTTTTCACTCCACCTGTTTTGACACAATCCAAAGAAAAATGACTGGACATGTAAATGTGTAATTTAATCTGAACTGGGGATGCACACTCTTAACTGCATTTTATTGTGCTTCTCTTCTTCACAGAGAATTTTTTTAGATTTTTGATGTACCAGGCAAATAGTTCCATCAGGTACCAACATAACATGGATAAACCTTAACTGGCTATGAGAAGGAGCTGCTCAGGCATTTTGCAAGTCAGCATAGGCTGCTTTGTAGCAGGACTCTGCTGGTCTTTCCTCACAAATAAAGCACTACCACTTTTTCAGGCTAGGACATAGCTCACCTGATTGAACCAACTTTTCATTAACCTGTAAGACAGGTTAATAACATTTTAGTATAGATAAAAACTTACTATTTCCTGTCAGCATAATTAATTTGGATTTTCTTCTCCTTGTCAAGATAAAACTTGCTTCAATCCTCTCTTCAACTTTGAGGATATGCAAGAAATCACACAGCACTTTGCAGTCTGCCATGTGGATGCACCTGGTCAGCAGGATGGAGCACCGTCTTTCCAAGCTGGGTGAGTTGTCAGGGAAACAGCTCATGCTTTGAGTTATCCTCTGTCTGAAACGAGAGTCTTGCTCTGAGGTTTAATTTAAAAAACTTGCAGGAAACATGATAGTTGGCTTTTGAACTGAAACCCTGACATTCTGTTTGTAAGTTACTGAAGTTCTGGGTGTTCTGTTGTCCTGTGCCAGTTCTCAGTGGGCTTTGAGACTCTAATTTTGTGGTTTATCTCTTATAGCTAAACTAGGCTGCTTGTAAAGCAGTTCCTTGATAGATGTAAGCAGCTGTCAATTTAAATATTGAGTTACCTTGTTGGCAATGACATTCTGAGTACAAATACAAAATTAAATTGTTACTATAAATAAGATAGGCATTAGCTACTACATAATGTCATTCCTAAATCCATGGGTTTTTATGAAGTTGCGGAGTAGTAGATGTTAAATAGACTTAGTAACCTACGTGGAAAATCAGTTTTCTGTACAGTGATGGACCCCATAGAATATCAGCTAGATGCACGCTCCTGACTGTGTATCATGTATATTACCATAATTCTTGGAAACTTTAGGTGCCATGAACACTCTTTGCCAAAATGCTTGTCCTGTTTAACTCAAATGAGACAGGTTTGCCTTAAGATGCCCCTTGGATAGGAATCAGTTTGGTTGCAAAAGGGAGCAGCCAATGTGCTGAAAGGAGGGTACAATGCAAGGAACAGTTGTTCTGTAAGAACTAGGTATTAAGGAGCTTATATGTACTCCTGTTGCATGAGCCACTCTATTTCCCTTCTTTATTTTTAAGCTGGTCTGATTCTGGGGAGGTCACGATGGGCCAGGTTCTCAGCTAGTGTTAACTGCAATGGCCCAGTTGTCTACCAGAGCAGCCTACAAAGCTATTTCAGTCAGTCCACTTTGTATTTGTTTGACTCATGAACTCTTAAGTGTCTTAACCCTTATGTCCTGAACAAGTGTTAGCCTTCTAATTTGTCAGCTGCAGAGGGCAGACATTGTGATCTATGCTAGGAAAGACCACTGCTTAACATCATGATGACAGCATAGGAAGCTGTATTATTTCTGAGCCCTCCAGCTGAGACAGTACACTCAAATTAAGTCATAGCTGTTGCAGTGACACTAGCTTTTGGAATGACAAGGTTTAGTTTCCCTGACAAGAGAACCTAAGAAAATAAACAAGTTTTGCACAGTTTGCTTCTTGTTTGGGTTTATTTTGGAGACTAAACTAGGGAATCATCAGATGTAGTTCTGATGGGAAGCAGAGATTTGGATACATCCTAGGCATATGTCCTCCAGCAAATTTGGGTGGATTTTTTTCCATGTGCTGCTCAGTTGAGATTTTACTCAATTTCCTTACCTCAAAGTTTTGTTTCTGCTCTGCAGAATACCAGAAGCATTAACTGACAGCCATTCTTATTGAACTTCCTCAGTGGCTTTGCAGCCCTTCCTATGCCTTTTTCTCCTTTTTCTGTGTGTCCCTGGAAACGTGCATAGATATTCTTTGCTAAAGACCTCAATCTTATTGCTCTACTCTGTCGTTCTGCAACATGGGGGTTGGACTTGATCTTGAGGTCCCTTCCACCCCCTGTGATTCTGTGATGGGGAAACTGTTCTGTGGTGGACTAGAAGTACAAATGTGGTGAATGTGACTGGAAACTCAAGTTCAAACTTCTTCATAAGTTTTCAGTGTTAACTTTTCTTGGAAGAGCTTCATTATGGTGTGCTTAGCTCTCAGCAGGACGGGACCTCTGTAACTCACATAGTGCCATATAGTTTATGCTCACATTTCAATTGTTCTTTCTCCTGATTTAAATTCAGCTCAGTGCTCTTATAATGAGCACACTTGGTATTAAATCTACGGTGACTGCTGTGTCTCTAAATATACCAACCTACTACTGAAAGTGGTGTAGTAACTCCACAAACACATATTTGTTGCAGGTACGTGTATCCCTCCATGGATCAGCTGGCTGAAATGCTTCCTGGAATCCTGAAACAGTTTGGGTGAGTACAGAATTATTTATTTTCTTCAATCTTCTCTCTACATAGCATACTGGAAGAGCAGGGCAGAGCAGATATTTGTCTGTGTCATTACACTCCTGAAGCTTCTCTATCTGGCTATCAGGCATTTTGTTTGCCAGTTGTGGCTGGCTTTTAATCTTCAGTTTCATATAGATCACTTTTGCCTTTGTTTCTGGAAGATGCTATTTTTTTGGCCTTTTTTTTGGAGATGTCTGTTTATTTTTAAACAGGAAGCAACTTCGAGTGAAATCCCTTGTGCCTAATTTAGGGGCTTCCTCCAGTCCTTTCTATGCGTCGCCCTCACAGGGGCAGAGCACAGACAATCTGTTCTTACCACTGCAACAGCCCACGTTTTCCTGTGTGGCTACCAAAAAACCCAACAACAAGTTGTGCCATCTGAAGACACTGTTTTGTTTCTGTGGCTGGAGTGTCTTATGGGGTCAGTCTGACCTCCTTAAGCCTCTTCTACTGCCAAGTAGAGATACCAGGTGGCTGATGTTGAAGGACCTAGTGGCAGTGTTACCCTGTTGTCTACCTGGCACAAGTTTAGGGGTGTGTATCCTCCCTTAAAGCTTAGCTTTAGCAGGAGCTGTAGCTGAGAAAGGCAGACAGTCTGTGGAGTTGGTGCTCCTGGTACACAACAAAGAGTGTGAGTAGGCACTTTGAGGGGTTGTCAGGCCAAGCAGGGAAAACCTGGTGGTCAGAGCTTGGAAGCCTTGACAAACAGTCAGGCTGGGCTGTTGGTAGGGACTTCAGTCTCAGACTAGCACCCCAGTTTTGACATTGTTCAGCTGTTACAGTGTCTTGCACCAGTTTACTGTACTATCTTCAGAGATGTGGGATTTTTGAAACACCTAATATAAGGTGCAGGGTTGCCAATTCTGCTCGTGCACTGAAACAAATACTAACATAATGTCAGTACCTTGAAAATCACAGAATCACTAAGGCTGGAAAAGACTTCCAAGATCATCTAGTCCAACCATCCCCCCCCACACCTATACCACAAACTAAACCATGTCCCTAAATACCTCATCAAACCTTTCCTTGAACACCCTGAGGGATGGTGACTCCACCACTGACCTGGGCAACCCCTCCAATGCCCAACCACTCTTTCTGGGAAGAAATTTCTAATTTCTAACCCTATCCTCCCGTGGAGCAGCGTGCAGCTATTCCTTCTTGTCCTATCACTAGCAAGAAGAGGCTGACCCCCAGCTCACAACCTCCTTTCAAGTAGCTGTAGAGAGCAATAAGGTCTCCCTTGAGCTTCCTCTTCTCTCAGCCACTCCTGATAAGACTTGTGTTCCAAAGTCTTCACCAGCTTTGCTGCTCTTCTCTGGACATGCTCCAGGGCCTCAATGTCTGTCTCATAGTGAGGGGTCCAAAACTGAACACAGTGTTCCAGGTGTGGCCTCACCAGAGCCAAGTACAGGCGGATGATCACCTCCCTGGTCCTGCTGGCCATGCTATTCCTGATACAAGCCAGGATACCATTGGCTGCCTTGGCCACCTGGGCACACTGCTGGCTCCTGTTCAGGCAGGTGTCAAACCATCACCCTCAGATCCTCTTCCTCTGTATCAGTTAAACTGGAGTGTACTTACAAATTCTTGATAATACATTGCTAATGAGAATAAAAACTATCCACAGGCATTTTCCTACAAACATAACCTGCTTTTCCGAGTGGCTGTCTCATCTTTGCTTCCATGTATTCTCTAAGGCCTTGAAGGCAATGCTTTAAACCAAATTTCAGTTAATGCAAATATTTAGTTTGTCTCTGCCCTGTTTGCTTATGAAGTTTAAGCTTAATTACCTCAGTGTCTGGATAGAATGAGAGGTTTCCCTGTCAGCCCCCTGTTAGTGAGGAATCAGCATCTCAATTGCATAGCTGTACTGGGGAGGGTGGGGGGAGCCTGGGGAAGGGGGGAGCTTTGTATTTTTGCTGCAGATTTCAAGATTGTATCTTGAAGCTTTTCTAGCAGAGACCATTTCCTTCCAGGATCAGAACAGGGCTATGGTTGCTCAGTGTATTTACTCAAAAGATAAATGAGAATTGCATCTTTGCTGCAATGCATGAGGACCAGAGTCTTGCAAATCTGCCAAAAACAAACCAGCTGCTAGGTCGAACTCTTACCGGGGCTGGTGGCATGGCTGAGGGTCCATGGTTTGCCTGAGCTGCCACCCACCCTTCTGTAAATCCACGCTGGTGTGTGAAAGAGGAAGGCTGCTGATGTGGGTTTATTTTTGGTGCTGCCTTACTCATTTGTCTCTTCCGTTCTATCGCCGTGCAGGCTGAAGACCATTATAGGAATGGGAACTGGAGCCGGTGCCTACATCTTAACCAGATTCGCTGTAAGTTTCTGTGGAGCCTCCCCAAAGCCTTGAGCCTGATTTCCCTGCTGTGTTGTCACGCCTGTAGCATGTGCAGAGAATTCCTGCTCTGCTGTGCCCATTTAAGTAAGCACTTAGGCTTTTAAGTGAAATACCACGAGCTGCGGGATAGCTAATCCAGAAGACCTGGATTTTCCATTTTAAGGCCTGGGCTCTACCCAGTTAATTTGCAGATGGTTTTTTTAATGGGAGTTCTCTATTTAAACTGAGGGTGGAGAAGAAGTTAAATCTTAATGTTCTCCAGCTGCTTGGTGGAATTGCTTTAATGAAAATCTTTTTCTATACATATGCCTCTTGTGTTTGGTGCAAGATAAAACTACGCCTACTGCTTTCCTCCCCAGGAGATAACTTGTTAATTTAAATTTCATGCTAAGGATATGGGATGTGAATCTTAAACCTTTTGTTTTGCAGTTAAACCATGCAGAGATGGTGGAGGGATTAGTTCTCATTAATGTAAACCCTTGTGCTGAAGGCTGGATGGACTGGGCAGCGACTAAGGTAAACACTTAAGTTAGATAAATAAATCCTGCTGAGAGCCTGTCAAGCACAAGGAGCTGGGCACGCTTGTGTGTGTCAAGGCATGGCTGCAGACACAAAATATCCCAGACTAATTCTTTTGGGTTTCATTCTTCCATTTGCAAACATAACTCCCACAGGGCTAGTGATAAAAATAAGTACTTGAAGGAAATGGGGTATGATGTTGCTTCTGAGTATGGGCAGCTCTGAAGAGGTTGTCACTGCTGGGGAAACCTGGTTTAACCTGGACACAGGGGCAGTTCTGGAAAGACCTTTCTTTCGACTTAACTTCAAGTGTAGTGTAACATTCAGTTCTTTGTCCATGGCTTTGTTTACCAGCACAGTCCAAAATGCGACTAGAGCACAGAAAAATGTTCAGAACATCTTCCAGGTTTCAATCATCTAGCTGAGTCTCGAATGCCAAAAGGACTCTGGAAAGTACATCAGCTACAGTAACTGCAGACAGATTGTCCCTGCAACCAGACTTTAACTTTAAAATGTTCACACAAAGAAGCTTCTGTTAACTGTATTATTTTGTAGTGGCAAGAAAGATTGCGCTTTGGGAAAAGGGGCACTGGGAACTGGTTTATAATCATCTTCCTGGAACCAGTATGCTTAAATAAGTAGAAATGCTTCACTGCATGCCACACAGATTTAACCTGTTAAAACATTTTTTCAGGGTAGACTGTTGGGAGGCAACTTGTATCATTAAGGGGTCATATTTAGGTGAATGGCAGTTGATATAAACGTTCTGAGAAGTACAGAAATTACACATCCTCACTAAACCACACAGAATCAAGCCATTGTACGTGTTGAGGATGATACTGTATGTAGTGACAGCTTTGTAATACTTAGAGAAACTTTCCAGAGCTGGGATGTAACATTGTTTCAAGACTTAGTTTAAAATAATTTGGCATACCAGTTTGTTCTGGTACATTTGATTTAGAAGTATATTTAGTAACTCCTTGATATTAAGATGTACCACTTGGTCCATTTTGTTTCTCTTGCCAGATATCTCACTAACTAAATCATTCTAGATCTGTGCCTATGGGATGTGAACTCTAGGTACAAGCTTTAATGTACTGTTAGCAGTGTAGCAGGGAGTGATTCCATATACACATATGCTACCAGTAGCAGGTTCCCTATATATGTTACTAAAGACATCTTATGAACAACTCAAATGACACCTAATGGTCTTATGGTTGAATTGTGTGTGCATGTAAATATCAATCCAGGATATAGTGTAAGGACAGCAGAGAAGCATCTCTTGTTCTACTTAGGGGTAGTTGAAAGGTTTCAGTTGTTCAAGGACTCTTTATATCTGATACTGAAACAATCTTGCTGTTCAGATTTCAGGTTGGACAAACGCTTTACCAGACATGGTCATTTCACATCTTTTTGGGAAGGTAAGGATGTTTGAAAGATTCTTCTGATGTGTTCAGTCATCTCTGTTTATCTCCTGGGGTTGGGAGGAGGGAAGAAGCCCTCACTTAAACAATGAAGTACTTAGTTAAATTGAGAGGCGAGATTCATACTTGTGTTGCCAGTATCTTGCTGCCATGGGACTGGCTGTGCCCTGACAACTCAAGTGCACCTCAGTCTTGACAGCTCTAGTAGGCACAGCTCCCTGTTTAGATGACCAACACCTAAACATGAGCATAAGTGTTGTGTGTGCTTATGTCCTGAGCAGAATTACCCCAGGTTTTTATACCATATTTGTAACTCTTTGGAAGCTGGTTATTAGTACGACTGGTGCTCTTCAGTGCAAGCCTGCTTTAATGGAAAATAAGACCTTGCTTTCTGAGACTGTTAGGAAATGCAACAAGAGAACTGTTCCAGCAGAACAAGGAACTAATCTATGAAAACTTTAAAAACAAACTGTTCGGAAAAGTTGGTGATTGAAGTCCTTGAAGCTTAGCTATTTACTATTGTGAAATGGGGTTCCACACTACATATGTTTGTAAGCTTCAACATCTGCTTTACCCTGGAAACATTTATTCAGCTTCTTACCCTGAATCTTTTGTTGTTTGTTTTAAAACCTCACGCTTGTCTGACTATAACCATCTGCCCTACAACTACATCTCTTGCACTTGTAAGATCTTGACATGACAATATACTGAAGTTTTAAAGCAAAAAATGGGATACTGCAGTCAGATGTGAAGTCTGAGTGACACAAGTTGTCCCTTCCCTAAAAGTGCATCCTGTTGTGCAGATAGGAGTCTGTGGCTTCTGTGCCATGTCTTCATATCCTTTCAGAAAATAGCCCCTCTTCTGAACGATTCTGTTTCCACTGTAGGAAGAGATTCACAGCAACCATGACCTGATCCATACTTACCGTCAGCATATTATTAATGATATGAATCAAACCAACCTTCATCTCTTTGTCAACTCTTACAACAGGTAAGTACGTTTCTAACTGGAAGCTTTCTTAGGAGGCTGTGCAGCTCTTGGAGCTAGTATTGTGTGGTGGAATCACTTGTGTTCCCCTGTTACACAGTTGTGTCGGACAGTGGATCTCGGGTGGTTTACTTATGGGAGAAAGAATTTGTGCCTTTGCAGGGAGATGGATGGTACAGTGGGGCGTTGATACTTTAGGCTGAAGTGGTTCTGCATCAGTTGTAGACTTATATCAAATTAACTTACGTGTCTGTGCTTCCTCTAAACTAGAAGAATATGTACCTGGTAAAGCTCTGAATCAACAGCCTTTTTCCTCTCAATTTTTTTTAGTCGGCGAGACCTAGAAATTGAGCGCCCTGTTCCTGGATTAAATGTTGTCACTCTTCAGTAAGTGTTTTATTTTCAACTAGTTCCCCTCTTTGATGTGATGTGACTGAAGAGGTGTGATGAGGGGCTGCGTTGCATATGCATTGCAGAGCTGTAGCTCAATATTTTTGTGCTAGAAAAGGACTAGAACATAAGAGGTTACTTCAAGTTAGGGTCTGCCATTAGGAAAACATCCCCTCTTAGAGAAGCCCTCTAGGCTTACAGGGTAAATACTTGGGAGGTAGATGTGCTTAGCCTCACCTGGAAATATGTCCCAGTTAATGGAAACTGTAAGTCTGAATGTGCTTCAGCTATACCCATGCAGCTTTAAAAGAGCCAAACAACAACCATTCAGGAAGAGTCACTTGTACCTTATCCATCTGCCAAGTCTTCTGCTATAACTTTTCACTTATGAAAACTTGTGCAGTGAAACAGTTCTCAAGTACTTTTCTGCTTAACTACTGATATTTGTACACTGAAGAATTTGATGTTCCGCTCCTCTGCCAATCTGGTTGAAATTGGGTGGACAGGTCCAGAACATGGAGCTTGGGGGTGGGTGGAGGTGAGACTTCAATGCTGATGCCCATGTTCGGTTTCTTTTGAAAGAAGGAATAAGAGCACTGGGCTGATTACTACGAGATGGGGAAAAAGACAGGTTCTCAGGCAACGTACCAGAGTATGTCAACACATCTGCAGCTAATGGCCATGGATTTGATGGGTATTCAAGGTGCCTGGAATATAAACCAAGTCATTTTCGCACATTTAACTGTCTCATCCTTCTAGCAATACAAAACCCAACTTAGGGCAAGGCTGGGCCAGATCAGAGATAGTAGTGCTCTTGTGTGCTTCCTTGCAGATGCCCTGTCCTCCTTGTGGTTGGCGACAGCTCCCCGGCAGTGGATGCTGTGGTGAGTAAATCCAGCCGCCTTTGCCATCCTGCTAATGGGCAGCCGAGCCAAGAAGCTACTCGAGGCAGGCAGAGCTCATGCCCTTGCAGCAACCTCAGGGCTATCGATCCAGCCCAGCTGGCTCTCCCCTTTCCAGCCACGGGAGAGCTGCCATTAATTCCTTGCTGTTTGTCCCCTCTGAGCACCATCACTTCATAGCTGCTGCGCTAGGAACAATCGCCACAGCAGTTCCAGTGAACCGCAAATATTTTCCTTTAGAGAGGAATCTGCTGCTGGTATTTTCGCTTGTTCTGTGGTCTTGGAGCTCTGCCCTGGGTCACTATGGAAGCGAAGAGCTTCTTTTTTGACCGCTATAACTCGCTCCAGATGACTGGGTGACTTCAAATGCTGTGCCTTAGCAGGCATGCCAGTCTGCTGGCCTGTCGCCATATGGCTGATCACCACTTGGGATACTCCCAGATGACCCTAAATCACAAGATAAACAAAACTTGTTGCTACTGGAGTCCCAGAAACAGATAAAATAAAAAGCTTGATTTCCCAACTAACAGGTTGGTTTGTACATGGAAAAGAATAGTCAGAAACGTGAACTGCCCCGCCTGGGTTAAAGGGGTCTATATGTATACATAGACTTTTTGTGCAGAGCCTTAAGATACCAAATTTAGTATGTATTAATCCCAAAACCAAGATACTTAATCTGGTTTCATCTAGAAGGTTGTAATTAAAATTTTGTATCTAATACCTTATGCTGCTGTTTTAATACAGGTTGAATGCAACTCAAAGCTGGACCCGACAAGGACCACACTTCTGAAGGTAATAATAGAAGCTGACTTGTTTTTCTTAAATAAACATTCCTCTCAATTAAAGTCAGCTGGATTGACTAATAAAATCAGAACTGGAGTAATCTGCTGCAGGAAACAGAACATGGTGAGAATCCAGTTCTGATGTGGAAAGGCAGTTCCATCAGAGTTAAGAGTGTTTTAGGGGGATAAGTGAGAGTAGGGGCTGCTTGTTCCATGTTAAGAGGGAATTTCTCAGCTTCCTCTACTCGAAAATGTTAGGGGTGAGATTTGAAACACTCAGTATTTCACATATCCATAATGAATTTTACTAGAGCTGGGCAAAGCTGGTCTCGAGGTATTTCAGAAGCTTTGAAAAAAGCCATCAGCAGAGTGGAAGTGCAGACCTACATGTGCTGTTGCTGTGCTTGCCTATCCATCAGCAGTAGTGTTGGATGAACAGGGAGCTGATCCATGAGCTGTGGTTTTCTCACCCTGCCTTTTGAGGACATGGTCCAGAACATTTTACTGTTGGGAATAGCTCTAATTTTCCAAAAAGCTGGCAAAATGCTCATCCAAACATTATGCTAGGGAATTGGCTGATACTTGGCATTCAGGATACGGCTGCAGTCTTCAGCTTGTTACTGAAGTAAAGCGTAATGAGTGTAATAGGATGCAAACAGTGAAGCAAGTTTCATCATGCTGCTGCTGCATCCCTAGCAGTTTCATCACATTACCACATCTCTCTTCATTGAACTGGTTGGTGAAAACTGTAACAAGCTGACTTTTTTTTTAAAATGCTTTTTTACTCCTAACACTGAGGAGTTATGCTGACCTACCACATGGACATGGCAAACTCACTAAGAAAAAAGTCTGATGCTATCTCAGATCCTCCATCAGTGGTGAGCCTTTGCTCAGTCCAGGGGTACAGCTGATGCCAGATTCTGTTACAGGACTGTTTTCCTGCGAACTAATCCTAGATAGGATTTGGGGTTTCCTGTAATTTACAACTCGACTGTTTTCAGCCTGTGGTGTTCTTGGAACAGGACTGTTTTTCTTGGGTTGTCTTTGAGGGGTGGAGTGGCAGGAAAAGTGAAGTGCTCCAATAATATTACATGCACTCAAGATAGCTTTCTAATTTGGCTTTCCCTGCTTCCCTTGGCAAGTCAGGCTGATGCTTGCTGTCCGCAATCTCAGCAAATCAGTTTTCCCTCTCACCTCTGAGGTTTTAGGTGTTTGTTCTCTCTCCCCTGTTTGTCATTCAGGTCAGTACTGAGTCACCTTATTGTAATTCAGAGCTGAACTTGTAACCAGGACTAATAGGCTAGTTTCTAAGAAATTGGTAATCACTGTGTAGCAAAACCCCACTTATTTGTAGCTCCAGCTGAGGCTTTGCCTGAGGGTCAGGACACTTTGGGGTTTTCTTTAGCTCTTATAAAAGTTTACCTGCTTACTTTGATGCCTTCATCTACACCTATGTTACTCACACAACAAAAGGAAATGGTTTTTCCTGCCAGAGAGCTAAAAGGGTAATTTTAATATATCCTGAACATAAATGAGTTCCTCTGGGGTTGTGCTAACTGGCTGTGTTTATCCCTGTTTCAGATGGCTGACTGCGGTGGGCTCCCTCAGGTTTCCCAGGTAGGATTTGCCTGTTTGAAATCCTCCTAATCCTGTTCTGCAGCATGTCAGGCTGCAACAAATGGGTGTTTTCCTGTAGGGTACTTGCTGTTCCCAAATGCTAGCCAAAAGGATGGTTATGATTTCATGAGTAATGATGTCAGTTGGTCATCTGAGCTTTCTTTTTTCTTCAAAGACCAATGAAGTGCAAAATTAAGACTGGGAGGGGATATTATTTCCACTAATTTGAGTCTTAACCAAGTAAAGGTCTGAGGTGGGAAAGCAGAGGTATTATTTTATGCCTGTCTACCAAGCTAACATGGATTAAGGCTTCAGTACTAGGGTGTTAAAAAAACATATTTTTATTTGGACTATTTATAGTGTAGATCAGGGAAGTGGGAGACAGGAAATAACGCTATCCACTGGCCCAGCTTGTCTGAGAATGAACACGAGTTTATGAAATATATTTAGGCATAAATTCCAAGGCTGCTATTAAAACCAGGCTGGGAACATTTAAAACTCACCTATGCTCTGGTGCTGCTTCACTAAAGCAGCTGACTTGTAAATCTGGTTTAGGATGTGGTGCTTTTTAAATGGATTTCTAGGTAATTGAATGTGGTGTTCCCAAACTATCAGGGGAAAAATTGAATTTGTAATCTGCATCTGAAAAGCCCCTGTATGGGCAGTGTGTGCTACTCTGGGGTGGGAGGGAGAGCTTTTTTAAAGGCACAGAGCAGTATCTGCACTGTTCTCTTTGATAGTCTTCTCCCTGAACAGATTCAGATAAAATTATGACAAATCCAGGCAATATTTGCAATGTCAGTAATGGAGATTGAGGCTTATTTGGCCACTGCCAGCAGCAGAGAACACAGCGAGTGCCTCACTGCAAGATTCAGTCACATGCCGTGTGCTTGTGTATTCCTGCTGGGGCTTTTTGCCCTATAAACATAACAATCAGCTCTGACTAGCTGGATTTGTTCTCTGCTGACTCGGAATTGCTGAATTACTGACACTGTATGAACCATGGTGTGTGTTTTGAGACCAGTTTTACTCATCTGCCGCAGTAACTGCATGAGCAAAGCTTGGGACAGGCTTAGACCACTCAAATTGCTTATCTGGAAATGTCATTCTGAAATGGATGTGTCCATTTGGTAAAATCAACAGGCTAGGGAAGGGAATGGTGGAATTTGCTAAAGTTTCAGACATTCAGTAGAGCCTGGAGAGTATTTCAGGTATCCCTGTTCAGTTAAGGCACCTGTGGTTTCTGTAATGTTGTGATGTAACTAACTTGCTGAGAATCACATACAGTAATACTCCTTCTCTTGCAGCCTGCCAAACTTGCAGAAGCTTTCAAATACTTTGTTCAGGGAATGGGATACAGTAAGTATTGGTTTTATGGAATTGGTTCATCTGGCTACCAAAGTTTGCTGGGCATCTAAGCACACAGAGTCCTAAGATCCCAGATGTGTGATCTTTTCCCTGTTGGGTATGGGTGTGCAAGGGAAAGACACCTGTGGTGTCTGGGTGAAGGGTTTTGAGACCAAATTGTGTTTGGTAGAGAGCTTTGTAGACAGATTAACTTTGTTGATATTTTTAAGGTGGGTATCTGTAACAGCATCCCTTTGTTGCATCATGAGAGATGATTCATATGCTGCATGTGACACTTAAAACCTCATTAGTTCAGAGACTTCTTTAGTTTGCAGCTGTTTGTCCTTCCTGCACGTGCTTTTGAGGACTGCTGTTGTGTAGGTGCATTGCTGGCCTGGGCTCCCAGCAAGGGTTAAGCATCCAAAAGTATCAGGAGGAGGGTCTTTCCTTTTCCTCTGGCTTGCTTCAGTGACAAGCTGTAAACTGTCCTGAATCTCTCAGCCCTGGCCACCAATCTTGCTGTAGTTGTTTGTGATCCTTAACTGTATGCCTGGGGTGGTGGTACTTTGACACAGGGAGCTACCGTGGAAAGTACACATGGGACCCTGAAGGCTTCTCCAAGGGTGGTTAGGGCTGGAGAGGAAGGCAGGCAGGGCTTCCTTCCAAGCACACAAAGCAAGTCATTAACAGAAGACCCTTCTTCCAGTCCCCTCTGCCAGCATGACCAGGCTGATGAGGTCCCGCACCGCTTCTGGCTCCAGCGTAACCTCTTTGGAAGGACAGAGGAGCCGGTCTCACACCGGGGAAGGAACGAGAAGCCGATCTCACACTGGGGAGGGAACGAGGAGCCGATCCCACACTGGGGATGGTGCCAGGAACCGCTCCCACACAGACACACGCATCGAGCTGACGCCAAACTCAGCAAGCAATGCTGAACAATCAAGCCCCAAGTCCATGGAAGTGTCCTGTTAGGTGGCCATGGGAGGTTTAAACTGGTCACAGTGTGGAGAAAAATGTAATGGATGCCCCCTGTGTATCACAAAAACATAACTGGTATTAATCTCAAGCTATTCTGTAGGATGAGCTCTGTTCACCAGGGTCTGACAGGGACCAAAGAAAAGAAGCATCTCATTTGCTCTGTCGTTATTCTTTTAACTCAGACAGTTGCTGCTATTGTGCCCTCCTTCAATGGATGCCAAATTCTAAAGGATACTTGCCAAAAGCTGATGTGGTTGTAAACACTTCAGAGTCAAACCAGACTTGCTTAATATCCTCCTTTAAAAATCAAAGCTGTTACATGCCCCTTTATCTCTTACTTGCTTGAAGTAAACTGGCACAATTTGAGATGAGTTTCAAAGAGGGGGGAGAAAAAATAATCACTATGGTGGATGGCTTCTAAAGAAGGGAATGAAACGAATGTGTTATGGCCTCATGTTGAAGCTGGAGTTGAATTCATTGTATATAGCTTGACTTCAAATGATAGAGAAGTTAATGTATCGTACATTTATAGGCCTTCTAATTCATTAGTATTTGAGCCTGTTTTCCTATGTACAATAATATACTACTAAAATAGGCGATTTTAATGTGACTTTGAGACAAACTAAATCTTTAAGCTTTTTTTTATTTCACTTCTTTGAGATTTAGTTCCAGTCTTTTCCTCCCCCCCCCCGACCCTAAAACCTGCTTAGCCAAATGAGGACAGGATTTAAAATTAATAAGCAAGGTAGCACTTCCTCTTTGGGATCTTGGGCCAAAGGGTTTTACCATACTGAAAAAGCTGGTGTAGTTGTGACAAGTGGGGCTAGCCGTACATGCCAGCAAAGCAGGAGCAGCTTGATTTTTCCTTCAGACAGCTTCTTATCTCTGCAGCTCAAGTTTTTGTGTCCAGCACAATTGTGATAAAATCAGAATTCTGTAAGCAAAGCCAGATTCAGCTGTTTTTTGTCAGGAGAGATGAATAACTGTGGCATGGCATGTAATTAGATACTGTACATTCAACTGCCACTAATTACTAGATTTGAAACTCTGATGAAATCTCCCTGGTGCTGCGGAGTGTGTGTATTCCACAACGTGGCAGAGCAGCAAGGCTGTTTCTGTGAAAAACTGTTTAATGACTGCACAAATGTAATGATCTGCTGGTTCTGCATCTTTTTGTAGCCTCATGGTACCCTGGGTTACCTTTGATGCTAGCGGCTTGATACCTTTCTGACAGTCAGATTTCTCACACTTGGGTGTTCCTAAGTTTGTCCTTCCATAGGCAGTGGGACAGGATTTCCTGAGCTCCAGCGCATACCTGCTGCATTACAGTCCTCACACAAACAAGAAAGCTCAAAATGCCGAGCAGTTAAATAGCAAATGTTAATACTTTGGGATTGCTTGTTCAGAAGAACACCACCTAGGTTACTTTATATTGACTAACTTCAGCTCTTGTGTAGAATATCCATAACAGTTTGTGGGAAGAAAAGACAATTTCCAGAAAGAATAAAGCTATTGTGTAAAGTCTATAAAGAAAAGTTTCTTAATGAAGTATTTGTATTTATTTCAAAACAAATAAATTTGTAACTTTGCAATGTATGGTGTCTTCATGTTTTGCCAGGTGTGTGGTAGCCTTTCCCAATGGGAGTATATTCTCAATTACATGGTTTTCCTTTTGCCCATATCTCTGCCTTTCCCTACTCCTGTCATCAGAGATTTCTTTTCCACTCCAGTCTCATTACACAAAGAAAACACAAAACACTTCAGTATTAGATGTGACTGGCTATTTGAAGTACTAAGGAATGCATTTGCTCTACCAAATGCATGACAAAACGGAGGGCTTGGTATGCAGTACTATTTATTTGCTGTTGGAAGTTTTCTCTCTGGATACAGTGCTGCCTCATGCATATATGTGTGGTCTGTACACAGAGTCCCTCGCTGGGGTTGGTGCCATGCTCACTACATCTCTTCTGTTCCCGCTCTGATCTGTAAATCTGTTGATGTGTAGCGTATTCCTCACTAATCTCAGGAGGTATTTGGGCTTCCTGGCTGAAGTTCCAGATGCCACTCTGAGTCTCTAAAAACTGTTCTTCTCTGACCTCTTGCAAGACTAACTTCAGAGAAGGAGAGATTAACCCTTCACAAGTAAGTATTAAAAGGATTTGGGGAATGCAAGGAGATTAAAGGTACAGGAAAAAAAATAACATGTTGCTTTATTCCCACTCTTAAATCAGAAGTATATTTGTCCTTTTCCACCTTAAGCTTCTGTATCTCAGTGGTTTCCTGCTAGAAAATTAGGTTGTTTTCCTAAATTGAGCCATATCTGCCCTCCACCAGGAAGCATCCCTCAGTGGGGTTTGGAGGCTCCTTTCCAGTGTCCAAGAGATGCTGGGGCTGTGAGCGCTGATGCTGTTCAGTGGGGTTACTGGGTAGGAGATGGGAGCCTGGTCACAAAAATTACTCTGCCGTGCTTTGTGTTGGGACTTTTGTGAGGATGTGGTGCTCTTACCTACTGAGTGAATTGATATTCAGGGGTTTTCAGGGACAAGAGGGTTTGGCTTTGCTGGAACTATTTTGGGCTGCTCCTTTCTCCTGCATCTCAAAATCCTGATAGGAAGAAGCAAAAGCAAATATTTGGTATGCCTGAGCCAAGGCTCTGCTAGATGTGATGATTCAGCAGTTGTGGTTGGACTGATACCAGCAAGGGGCTTGATTTGGTTAACCAGTGCCAGTGAAAATGGGAGGGACCTGTGCCAACTTGTCTTACAAAAGAAGGGCAAAGTTATGTTCTCCTCTGAGCCTTTCTGGGAATGGCTAATCATTCCTTCCACAAGGACACCATGGTGTGCCTGTCAAGCTTAGGCAGTGTATTTTTGTTTAACAGGGAGGACTGCATCCAAACCTCCTTGCAGTACAAAAGGATCTGCGAGCACTTCTGAGCAGTGAGGAGTTGCTAAGACCACTATAAATGTCAGCTTTGCAACAAAAGTATTCATTTGGCAAGGAACAGCATGTACCTGTGCAGAAAAGCTAGAAGGCAGCACAGGGGAGTGATGCCTTGCCTTATGCAAGGGGTTGACTTCTCTTTCCCTGCAGTGCTGGTCTCCTGGCATTTTTAGCTGGTGCTATAAAGAGAGTGTCAAGTGTCTTGCAAGTTTATTACAAATTTTTGTAAAACTGCTTCCTAGAGCTTGCAAATTGAGTTCTGTGTTATTCTTGGAGGCAGAGAGAGCCTGGATACTGCAGTGTCCCTAAATTGTAAAAGATCAGCTGTGGCTTCCACCATTTTCTCAAAGGATGAATGGCCATGGAGAGCTCCTGCAGCATACAAGACATTCAGATTGAATAATGGAAGGTTCCACAAGAGCAGAAACAATTCCTCCCTCTCCGTGCTTTTGAAGTTAGAAAGAGTGGAAGAGGAGGCTCTTGGGGACCAGGGGGCTTCCTGTTTGCATTAATGTATCTCAACACTGAATTCTTGTTGTAGTGGTGCCCTTCAGAACCAGTGGTAGAAAGGATGTCACTGACTTCTCAGTTCTTTCCACCTCAGCCTGTGCCTCAACGTTGACTGTACAAAAACCTGGCTACATTTCAAGCTGGCTTTCCCCTTCCCTTTCCTTGCAGAGGAGGGGTGGGAGACAATGTGCCAATACCTTGTCCCTGCAGGACTTTTGTGCTGTAGGATGCTGCTTGCCTCTTAAAATCTCTAGAGACTAAACAGCTGGAAACTTTTAGATGCATTTGAGGGGGTATAATTAATTTCATGTGTTGCAAGTGATAGACTGAGCCGGAGAGAAACAGTTTATAGCAAAGCTGCTTATTTTTTTTTTCCTCTCCAGTGCTGGAATCCTCTTTCTGTCTGTTTTTGCATCTTGTGCAGAATGTCTGTTGCAATCCTCAACACAACAGTAATGCAGTCTGTTGTTTCTACTGACACAACACATTGAGCCGTGTCTTGAAAATGCTGCTTGCAGCTCAGTCCTCCTTCCCACATGCTGTCTGCCTTTTTGGTGTGGTTTTTTTCCCCTCTTCACTATTTCACATGATTTTGCATTCTCTGGAGCTGGAAGTCTCCCTGGGCCTGTCTATAGGAACAGCTGTTTTGATATGTGGATTTCATGTTTCCACTGAGCCAAGCGTAGGCTGTACATCCTAGCTGGTCACTGCTATGCCCAGTGTTTAAATGACTGAGAGAAAGGATGTCACGGTATTTTAACAGATCAACCCATCCCCCTCAGCCCTTTGTAACAGACAGACAGAGCCTCTCACTGTTTCTAGCTATTGCTTCATTAAGGGCTCCATTCATTTCATAAACAACACAGCTGGCGACCAGTGTTGGGAGGAAGAGGGGGAAGGAAAGGGGGGGGGGTAGGGGGGAAGCTTCTGATTGCAACAGCCCAACAGTTCAATGTCTGTTCCCTGTACCTCAGTGTGGGGACTGTTTGCTCACCCAGCACCTCCTTGGGGCTGGAGGAGGGTTGTTGTTTGTATGTAATTAGAGGCAGCCCCCAAGCCCATACACCGTATGTATTTTGGGTACTGGAGGCTGTGGGGTGTGTATCAGACACCGGATGCAGACATCACTGGGCATCTCCAGAAGAGCCCAAGGGTTGGGGAAAGAAGGTAGCAGGCAGCTCTTCCTTCCCCAGCAGTACCACCACAGCAAGCTCTGACCTGCAGCAGAGCTGGAAAAATTATCCTTGGGTGACCTGCCGCTCTCTGCAATTGCTTATGGCTGCAGGGGATTACAGGATTCAGGCCAAGGTCAGTGCGCAAAGGGGGCTGGGAGAGGAAAGGGCTGTTTGCTCAGTGGTCACACTTAGGAGGGGTAGGGCAGCTCCAGGTAAAGCCTGTATGAGCCATGGCCCTCAGAAGAGAACAAGAGCTGCCACCAGCCTGGACTTTGCAGCCCTTGACTCAGTGTGTGCATACCATGTGCGTACACAGGTCCCTGTGAGGCTCAGCACCCCGCACACAGCAAGGTGGGCAGTGAAGGTACAGTTGCCAAACTGTGGTTCAGCCCACATGGTGGACCCAGTATTGGCTGGGTTATGGCCAACCTACTTGTAGGGCTCGGGGATCCTGTCCTGAGTAAAAGTGCCAGTCAGCCCCCTGTACACCAGTGAGATGCACACAGACATCCTTGCTGTTCCTCAGGCCTGCTCCCATAAGTCTCCAGCTGGGAAATTGTCGTTTATTGACAGATTGAAATGTTTTTTTCATCAGTTTTTAACAATAACCAGTGACCAAATTATAATAATAACAATTTATTTTTTTCCCCACCAGTTACCTATGTTGAACTTTGTGGTAAGTCCTTCCACACTGCTGACACAGGCTCTGAAGACAAGATCTCACAGGGGTAGAGCCTAGCAAGGTTGTCCCAAGATCAGCACTTTATTTGGAAAGTGCAGAGTACTTAGGAGATGATGGGTTTCCCAGCCTAGTCCAAACTGTGGTGCCTGAGAAAGCGGCAGGAAGCCCTTCACAAAAGTTCACTTGCTTGGCAGCTGCCATATGTACGAGCAGAAGATGCAGAGGCCAGATGGGACTTCTGATGCCTTGTAGAGGCAGCAGAGAAATGTGCTACCCTTGGCAAAACCCATTGCCAGAGGCACAATTGACTGGAATGTGGTTAAAAAATGCAGGGAACTTCCCTTCCCAGCAAAAAAAACCCAACACACTGAAGGTGAAGCCTGGGGAGAAGGTGCTTTCTTGTCTAATGCCCTGGTAACCTAAGCAAGCCCAACACAGACCTGTCCCTGTGCAGCACAGGCGGCCGCTCAAAGTGTTTAAGTTCCTACTGAGGCAGGTAACCTGGTTCAGGCAGGAAAGCAAACTTAATTTGTGGGAAAACTCTACAAGTACCCTTTTTATTTCCAGTATTAAATGGTAGAGTAACCCTCTGACTGGGGTTAGCTCTGACGATGTGGACATACAGAGATATAGAATAATGAGCCTTTAATTTTAATGCTTTTCCCTACATCTTTAATAACTTTGAACAATTTCTGCCTGTACAGCTGCTGCAAACAGGTTATTCCTGCAGCCTCTTGAGAGAGCTGATAAAGAAGACATGTTTATGCGTGCTGAGTAACACATTCCACTGCTCACAGACTCCAAACAGACCATCCCAAGTCCAGTAAAGGCTGGGTAAAAAACCAAAACAAACCACCACAACAAACCCTAAAGCCAGAAACAGCCCAGAAAACAAGGGAATTTGATTTCTGAAGCTGCCAAAATATTTGCACTTAAGAAAATGGTCTCAGAGCATCCTTTTCTTACCACATTGCTGGCTCACTGTTTTTATGTCGTCTTCAGTTCAGGGCTCTGTCACCCATGGCAAGTGCACACTTGGACATCAGCTGGGTAAGGAGATTGGAAAAGGAGAAGAAATGTCAATGGCAAATGTATTTCACCTTCTTTTGCTTGTCTAAGCTTCTAAATGAGGTGTCAGTCATAGATTCATTAATCATTTACTACTTCCAGCATTGTTTAGTATCTTTAAGCCATAGCAGCAACATGCCACCTATAAACCCTCACCATGACGCTGTAGCGAACAAGTAATGCGTGTTACATAGGTGGTGTAACTCAGACTGACACTGCCAAACCAGTCTGGTTTTCCCATTAATTTTTCATCTCTTTCAGCATACGATGTTTACAGAATTAACGCTGTAGAACTGTTTAAACTGGCAAGTCACAATTTGGAAAGGTCTGTGGATGGATATGTGCCTGTGGTTAGCAAGGGCGCTGTCTCCATTGGTTTAATAAACTGCTTGTCTTAAAACATCTCCAAAAATGGGAGAAAAAAAAATCTCAGGTTTTAATTTACAAGATAGCACAGTATATCACGGTCTTCCTGGAGTGTGATGTATACACAACACCATCCCAGGGAACAAATTAAAAATTAAGCAACTGCTCTACAACTGCTACTGTTTCCAGGAGCATGCGTGCTGAAATGGTGTTTTAAATGCTCGTCAATGCTCAGAGTAAAAGCCTCTTTATGCATCACATTCTTGCTTCACTTCATGCTGCAGTGAGAGGCTATCCTGCTTTCTGAGGCTCTCAGACAAGGCAGCTTAAAGCCACCGCACTGCTGGCCATGGTCACTGGAGCTAGCTGGCATCTTGCTGCTTGAATCAGCGTGAGCTGACTTTCAATATCCCATTCTCCATCCTTGTCCAGGCCTACCAGGCCAACAGGATGATTGACACGAACAGGACACGTGTCACACCGTCTCAGTTTAAACTGGATTGCAAAACTGTCACTCCCATCCTTTCTCAAGCTTTTCCCTGAACCAGAGGGGTCTAGCACCAAAATGGAGCCTGGTGTCACCTCAGTGGTTGCTTTCTGGGATGACGGTACTGCTTTCAGGTCCCAGCAGAGACCTGGGCCCATTGTACGAGGCACTGCACAAACACACACTGACTATCCATTTCTGCTGGAGGAGTTTTCTCTCTCAACAGAGGGGAGGAACAATAGGGCTTTGTTCTGGCTCTGAAGAACTGAGGGAAAGCAAAGCAAAGAGCGGGATCCATGAAAGCTTTTAAGGATCTAGGGCCTTAGTATATTTAAACAGTAACCATAAAAGTACTTTCGTAAAGATACAGGATTTGCCCAAGCGCACAAGGGGCCAGGGAACTGAATCTAAAGACTAGGCTCTTGCCTCAGTCCCAAAGCTAATCCTGTAAACATCTGGTAAAACAAAGGATTTCTGATGCACCACGAACTGCAAGTCAGGTTCACTGGCTGTGACTGTTGTTCTCCCCCTGTCAGTGTCACAAGACAAACAAGCTACCAAGGCTTAGATTCCTCTAGGTTTGTGTCCAATGATCCCAGAAACTCCTTTACAGCAGCGTAACAACCACTACTCCCTATCTGTGATGCCTTCATCTCTCCCACCTCCATGTCTGCTTGTTTACAACTCGTGCATCTGTTCAAAGCCCCTTAAAATGCTGCTGTTGTGGTTGGGCCATGCTGCAGATGTTGGCAGCCTGGAAGATACGGATGGAGTTGGAAGGAGCAATGTGGTGAGCATCCTGCTGTTTTATTTCAGGGTTTGGGTTTTTTTTTATTTCAGGAGTCACAATGTTTCTGAGATCTTTACTCTTCGGCCTGCTTTGTTTGACATTTCCTACCAAGGGACTGACCAACAGACAAACAAATGGATAGCATGGCTGCACGTGCCTCATTCCCTTAGGAAACCAGGCTAGAAACAGAAACATCTCGGGTGTGTTGGGCGAGATCTGTGGTTTCCAGGCATCCACTTCACTAAAAAGCGACACGCACTGGAGCTGCTGGTCATGCATTACCTTACAATGGCTTCTTTGATCTCCCAATGAAAACTGTGTTTCAGCCGCAGCAGCATTTGATTATGGTGGTTACAGCATTAGCTAATTGCAAAGCAAAGGGAGCTTATTAAGTGCCACAGTTCTGAGTATGTCTTTTCATCCTGTTTTCTTCTTTCTTTATGTGTAGGTGTAAGACAGAGAAGGACTGATTATATGTATAAATACACGTTATATATGCACTCTGTTTTACGCACCACAGACTGCACCATAGGAATATATCTGTGAAAATATCACAGAATCACAGAACATTAGGAGTTGGAAGGGACCTCAAAAGGTCACCTAGTCCAACCCCCCTGCCAGAGCAGCATCACCTAGACTAAATCACACAGGAACGCATCCAGGCGGGTTTTGAATGTCTCCAGAGAAGGAGACTCCACAACCTCTTTGGGCTGCCTGTTCCAGTGCTCTGTCACCCTCACAATGAAAAAATTTCTCCTTACATTCACATGGAACTTCCTATACTCCAGCTTGCACCCACTGCCACTTGTCCTATCACTGCGAAGTGCCTGGCTCCATTCTCCTGACTCTCGCCCTTTACATATTCTAAACACTAATAAGGTCACCCCTCAGTCTCCTCTTCTCCAAGCTAAAGAGGTCAAACTCCCTCAGCCTTTCCTCATAAAGGAAGATGTTCCACTCCCTTAATCATCTTGGTGGCCCTAGGCTGGACTCTTTCAAGGAGTTCCCTGTCCTTCTTGAACTGAGGAGTGCAGAACTGGACACAGTATTCCAGGTGGGATCTCACCAGGGCACAGTAGAGGGAGAGAAGAACCTCTCTTGACCTACAAAACACCCCCCTTCTAATACAGCCCAGGATGCCATTGGCCTTCTTAGACATGAAGACATATTGCTGGCTCATGGTCATCCTACTGTCCCCTGGGTCCCTCTCACCTACACTGCTCTCCAACAGGTGATTCCCCAACCTATACTGGTACCTGGGGTTGGTCTTCCCTAGATTCAAGATCCTACAATTGCCCTTGTTAAATCTCATTAAACTTCTCCACACCCAACTCTCCAGCCTGTCTAAGTCTTCCTGAATGGCAGCACAGCCCTCTGGTGTGTCAGCCACCCCTCCCAGATTTGTGTTTTCGGCAAACTTGCTGACTCTGCACTCTATTCCTTCATCCAGGTCATCAATGAATATATTGAATAGCACGATAGTCCCAGTACCAACCCCTAAGGGACTCCACTGGATACAGGCCTCCAGCTACACTCTGCCCCACTGATCAAAACTCGCTGGCTTCTTCCCTTCAACCAGCTCTCAAACCACATCACTACTTGACCTTTCAGACCATACTTCCTCAGTCTGGCCATGAGGATGCTGTGGGAGATGGTGTCAAATGCTTTACTAGGTCGAGGTAGACCACATCTACTGCCCTACCATCATCTATCCACCTAGTTATATCCTCATAAAAGGCTATTAGATTAGTCAAACATGACTTCTCCTTGGCAAGAAAATGTTGACAGCTCCTAACAACACTCTTATCCTTAATGTGCCTGGAGACAGCACCAAGGATAAGTCATTCCATCACCTCTCCAGGGATGGAAGTGAGGCTGACCAGTCTGTAGTTACCTGGGTCCTCCTTCTTGCTCTTTTTGAAGAGCTTTCCTCCAGTCCTCAGGCACCTCTCCCATTTCCCAGGACTTAGCAAAGATGATGGATAGTGGCCTAGCAATGACTTCCACCACCTCCCTCAGCACCCTTGGGTGCATCCTGTCAGGACCCATGGATTTATGTATGTCCATGATTTATGTATGACTTAATTCATCCCTGACCCAGTCCTCATCAGCCAAGGCAGACTCATTGTTTAACCTGACTTCCTCTGGGGCTTCAGCAATATAGGGCTCCTGCAAACAGTCTCCAGCAGTGTAGACAGAGGCAAGGATGGCATTCAGTAACTTCGTCTTCTTAATATCCTCAGTCACCAGGGCACCCACCTCATTCAACAGAGGGCCTACATTGCCTCTAGCATTAGTTTTGTCAGCAATGTATTTGAAGAAGCCCATTCTGTTGTCCTTGACCTCCCTTGCAAAGTTTAATTCCAAAGAGGCCTTAGCTTTCCTAGTTTCCACCCTACATGCCCTGACAACAGTCTTATATTCCTCCCAAGTGGCCATCCCCTCCTTCCATGACCTGTAGACTGTCTTCCACTCGAGTTTACCCAACAATCCCCTATTTATCCATGCAGGTCTTCTGCTTCCCTCTCTGGATTTCTTTCCTATTGGAAGCTTTGATCTTGAGCTTGGAAGAAGTGGTCCTTGAATATGGACCAACTATCTTGGACCCCCTTTCCTTCCAATATTCCGTCCCTTGGAATTTCCCCCAGTAATTGCTTGAAGAGGCCAAAGTTGGCCCTGCTGAAGTCCAGGGTTGCAGTCCTACGTGTTATTCTCTTCCTACCACAAAAGATCCTGAACTCCACCATCTCATGGTCTCTGCAACCAAGTCTACCCTCAACCTTCACCACTTCAACCAGTCCCTCCTTGTTAGTGATTACAAGATCCAGCAGTGCTCCTCTCCTAGTAGGCTCATCCACCATTTGTATTAGGAAGTTATCATTGATGCACTGGAGGAACCTCCTGGACTGCGAGCAGCTGGCTGTGCCAACCTTCCAGCAAATATATGGGTAGTTAAAATCACCCGTAAGAACCATGGCCTGCAATTACAAAGCTACTATCAGCTGCCTGTAGAAGGCCTCATCAACTTTCTCCTCTTGATTAGGCAGCCTTTAATAACATCCAAAACAGTATCACCCATGTTAGCCTGTCCTTTAATTCTCACCCACTAACTCTCAACTTGTTCCTTGCCTGCCTCTGGACAGAACTCAATACATTCTAATTGCTCTTTCACATAATGACCAACTCCACCTCCTCTTTCCTAAAAGGACATAGCCATCCATGGCCACATTCCAGTCACCTTTTTTGCCTTACGGGGGTGTGAGTTCTTCTGGTTCTCATTATTACAAGAACACTGCCCCACTGGTGGGAACCCAGCAACAACCCCATCCCCCTTCAAATCAAGTTTAAAGCCCAATGGATGAGGCCAGCTAATTCTCTTCCTAGAGCCCTACTCTACCTGGATGATAAGCCCCTCCCACACACTCCTTTCAGGCCTGTTGTCTTATAAAACCAGCCATGATCAAGGAAGCCAAAGTCCTGCCTGTAGCACCAGTCTCTGAGCCATGTATTTACAGACAGGATCCTTCTATTCCATCCCATGTCATCTCCCAGAACTAGAAGGAGGGAATTAAAAATAGCTTGTACCCCGGAATCTTTCACCAACTATTCCAAGGCCTTGATATCTCTTTTATTTCCTTCAAGCTATGAGATGCAGCTTTCTCTCCAGGCTCCAGGAAGACTACAGACCTCCCTGTGATGAGGTTCAACCTGGCATATTGTGTATATATATCTATATGTATGTATATGTATGTATATGTATATGCATATGCATATCTAGATAGATAGATCTATATAAGGATATACATTCATGGACATGTATTTATAAACAATATTATATAAATGCATGCACATAATATTTTCTGTATGCGCATATACATATGAGGATCCTAGCAGCTATAGGTCAGTCAGCCTTTCTTCTGTCCCTGGAAAGGTGATGGAACAGCTTGTTCTGGATGCCATCTCCAAGCAGCTGGAAGAGAAGAAGGTCATGAGGAGTAGTCAGCATGGATTCACCAAGGGGTATTTGTGCTTGACCAATCTCATAGCTTTCTATGATGTCATCACCGGCTAGGTAGATGGAGGGAGAACAGTAGATGTCATCTTCCTTGACTTCAGCAAGGCTTTCGATACTGTCTCCCATCACATCCTGATAACAAAGCTGAGAGAGTATGGGATAGATGAGTGGACAGTGAGGTGGGTTGAGAATTGGCTGTCGGACTGAGCCCAGAGGGTTGTGATCGGTGGAGCAGAATCTGACTGGAGGCCTGTGACTAGCGGTGTTCCCCAGGGCTCGGTGTAGGGTCCAGTCCTGTTCAATATCTTCATTGACCACCTTGATGAGGGAATAGCATCCACCCTCAGCAAGTACGCTGATGATACAAAGCTGGGAGGGGTGGCTGACACGCAGGAACACTGTGCTGCCACACAGGGAGACCTGGACAGGGTGGAGAGCTGGGCAGGGAGAAACCAGATGAAATTCAACAAAAGCAAGTGTAAAGTCTTGCACCTGGGAAGGAATAACCGTTCATTTCAGTACAGGCTGGGGGATGTCCTACTGGAGAAGAACACTATGGAGAAGGACCTGGGGGTCCTGGTGGATGACAGGTTGGCTATGAATCATCAGTGTGCCCTGGTGGATATGAGAGCCAATGGGATCCTGGGGTGCATCAGGAGGAATGTGGCCAGCAGGTCAAAGGAGGTGATCCTCCCACTCTACTCTGCCCTGGTCAGGCCCCACCTGGAGTATTGTGTCCAGTTCTGGGCTCCCTGATATAAAAAGGACAGGGATCTCCTTGAGAGAGTCCAAAGAAGGGCTACGAAGATGATTAAGGGCCTGGAGCATCTCCCCTATGAGGAGAGGCTGAATAAGCTGGGACTGTTCAGTCTAGAGAAAAGAAGATTAAGGGGAGGCCTAATTGGTGTTTACAATTATCTTAAGCATTGGATGCAGGGGGAATTAGCCAGCCCCTTTTCAGTGGTCTGTGGGGACAGGACAAGGGGCAGTGGCTGCAAGTTGGAGCACAGGAAGTTCCGCACCAACATGTGGAGGAACTTTTTCCCAGTGAGGGTGTCAGAGCCCTGAGACAGGCTGCCCAGGGAGGTGGTGGAATCTCCTTCTCTGGAGCTATTCAAGACCTGTCTGGATGCCTGTCTGTGCAGTATGAGTTAGGGAGCTGCTTTGGCAGGGGGGTTGAACCCGATGATCTCTCGAGGTCCCTTCCAACCCCTACGATTCTGTGATTCTCTGACATATACATATGTACAGATATATGAATAAATGTGTGTGTGTATAGACAAATATATAGATCATATTTTAAGATGGGACAGAATTAGAACACAAGATTTGGGCTAAGAGAGTTGGGCTTGTTCAGCCTGGAGAAGAGAAGGCTCCAGGGGAGACCTTATAGCAGCCTTCCAGTACCTGAAAGGACCTACAGGAAAGACTGAGAGGAACTGTTTGTAAGGGCATATAGTGATAGGACAAGGGACAATGGTTTTAAACTAGAGCAGGGTAGGTTTAGATCAGACATTAGGAAGAAGTTTTGAACTATGAAGATAGTTAAACACTGGAACAGGTTGCCCAGAGAGATGGTGGAGGCCCCATCCCTGGAGACATCAAGGTCAGGCTTGATGAAGCTCTGAGCAACCTGGTCTAGTTAAATGTGTCCCTGCTTACTGAAGGAGGGTTGGGCTAGATGGCCTTTAAAGGTCCCTTCCAACCTAATCCATTCTGTGATTCTATAATGCTAATTAATATTTAAGGGATCTTACTGAGAAAGATCCTAGGATGGCCTCCCTATCAGGCCTCTTGATGAAAAACATTTTTCCTTTTGGGAAACCACTGCCAAGTTCTTGGCCAAGGCCTCTTTTTCTTATGTCTACATGGTCTGTTTTTACCTGTGATGGAGTTTAAAATTCAACATTTTCAGTCTTGCAGATGCTGAGGTCCCATTTAGGTTGACATGAGTAGGTCAGATGTCACCTCTCCTGTCACATCATCCAGGGCAAAGGCAATAATGAGGGTGACTGCAAAGTGCTGGTGTCCTCAGGTTCCTTATCACCAAAGGAACAAGCAGGAGAGGCATTTTGTGCCTGTACAGGAACATGCAGACAAAGATCACCCTTCTTTTCTGCCACTGGAGTTTTCAGGGAAGCTTTAAAAAAAAAATAGGAAGAGGTTTGAACAAAGGAATGACCTGGCTCTATGAAAAATTTATGGGCCAAATCATTGTATGCAAAGATGCTACTGAAGTTAACAGCTTTTGAAGATATATAGCATTTCTCCTGGATGTTTTCACATAGGGATTGCATTATTTTCAGCCTGTTCACAAGAAACTTTGATTTGTCATAGCCAGAAAGATTTACATCTCCTGGGAACTAATCTAGCTTCCCCTGGGTTATCAAGATGAAGACAGACAACTTGCCAACTGGAACTAAAGTAAAATAAATGTCTGATTTAAAACAATTGCATCACCCGAAGTTCAGCCCTGTACTGGCTGACTCTCAAGTCTTTTGCAAGCAGATACTACAGTTCCCCATGCAGAAACACATTTCTACTGCTCAGCTCTCCCAAGTGAAGCAACAGTGACATGTTATGGTGTATGGACTGTACCAACAACTCACTGAAAAAACCCACTGCCGCCAGTATGCTTCAATTATAAGAAATGTAAAGATAATTAAAATTGAAAGATGATAGATTTTTTTTTTCTTCTCCTAGTTGACATTTACACGTCAACCCCCTTCTGCAGAAAATGTTTACATTGATGTTTAGTCCAAGCAGTATCCCAGTTGCAACTGATGCACCAGAAGCTATGCCAAGGGTTGTCCTCCCCTATTGCATCCACTCATCTGCAGAGCTGATAGGAAGCCTAATGTCTGCTTTCTCATTTAACATGTGTCCGCTCTCCTCTGCCCCAGCCATGTAAAAGAAAGATATGTGTGGCAGTCGGTGACCAACAAAGCAGGAATAGGAAGCAGGACCTGAGTGCTGGTAACACCATGGGGAGGAGGAAGTGGTGTTCAGCAAGCACAGACCACACCATTTCTATATGAAGAAACAGGCCCGTGAGGTGTTGTCCTTTATCTCTCATCTTACTCTACATTTAATCCTTCAGGTCTTCAGAGCTAACCTAGTAGAGGTATGTAATACATGAGCAAGAAGGTCTCAAGAATATGAGCTCTGGGGAGGTCATTTTGAATTCAGAGCATTCAGGCTGCTCAAAGTAGAGCTGGTAGAGAAACTGTGAAAATGTCCCTGAGGAAAGACACTCCAAGAGATCAGAATGAGTCCAAGGAGAACAGGACAAAGAAGATCTTTGGCCCAGCCAAGTGCAGTGACACAGAGACTCCTTGCACAGAGATTTCAGGAGAAAACTTAGGTGCTTTCCATGTACTTCATTCATCATGGGGTGAGATTTGACCGAGAATGACAAAAGGGGAAATTCTACAACTGATCACTGTATGACAGAAACCAGAGTCGAGTCCTGAAGATCACCAGCATCAGACTGAAGTCTAATGTTGAAAATCAAACATATATGCCAATGCTCATTTTCCAGCTTTGATCACATTATTCAAGAAATTACAGTAATGACAGCTGAAGCTCATGTCTAAGCTACTGACAGCCATACTTTTGCTCTCATACTAGTGTATTATTCTTTCCTTTGGGCAGTTAAACTGCTGGCCTAATAAATGGCAGTACCAATGGACTGCCATCTAAGTTCAGGAATCTCAGCATAAAGGCATTTCTGGCTTCCATTGATGGATGGACTTCTATTAGGGTTGAAAATCTTTCTTCTTCAAGGCCTCTCCTAGAACAGTGTGGCAAAACAAGAAGATTTAACATCCCTACTCAGGAAAAAACAAGTTGTACATTGGCAGTGGATGAAACATTCTCCTTTTATTTTAAAACCTCTGTAAAATCAGAGCAATGGGTCAATTCCAGCATTCAGCCAATTTAATTAGCAATCTCAGAGTAATCATGGTAATGAGCCAAGTCAGCAAAGATGTCATTAGGGTTCTTGCAGTTCAGGTTGCAAAAACAAGCATTGATCCACATGATTTTCCAGGAAACCTCAGTCCCATCTGGGCACTCAAACCTCACTTCAATAGTCTTGGACTTGTAGGGTGTGCAGCACCGGTTG
Organism: Laterallus jamaicensis coturniculus; assembly: GCA_022605575.1. NCBI lineage: Eukaryota > Metazoa > Chordata > Aves > Gruiformes > Rallidae > Laterallus > Laterallus jamaicensis. The sequence goes on along the minus strand of JAKCOX010000002.1, from coordinate 84,988,161 downwards.
TCTGTGCAGACGCCGCAGTATTTGGGTCTATACTGACTTTTGCTCACGCATCCTGAGATGGTGTAGTTCATTGGTTCATTGGCCCTGTAGACAGCCAAGCACTTCTTCCCAGGCTGTCAGAGAAGAACAGAAAAAGCAACAGGTTAATATTCATTGCTGACATGGGTAGGACATACAAACAACCTTCCTGATACTTAAAAGGTTTTAAAGCCATTAGGAAGCATTTTACAGCACTGATCTAGAGCATGGATCAGATTTATGTGTTTAGACATATAAAACTAGAAGCTGCAAGTAGGATACTGGCTAAATAGAGTTCATAGCCATGCACAGCAGTGCAGCATCCTTCTGCTAGCTGAGACACAGATCTGTCCGAACCAGCAGCAAGCACGGTGGAGTCAGCTTGCCTTTCCTTGCAAGGACCTGTTGGCTAGAATCAGAGTTCTCAGGAGAAGATTTTCATACCAACATGTGGAAGAAAGACATCAAGGCCCTGGAGCATGTCCAGAGAAGGGCAATGAAGCTGGTGAAGGGTCTGGAACACAAGTCTTAGGACAAGCAGCTGAGACAACTGGGACTGTTTAGTCTGGAGCAGAGGAGGCTCAGGGGAGACCTTATTGCTCTCTACAACTACCTGAAAGGATGTTGTGGTGAGCTGGGGCTCAGCCTCTTCTCGCAGATAACTAGTGATAGGACAAGAGGGAATGCTGCAAGTTGTGCCTGGGGGATGGGGGTCAGGTTAGAAATCATGAGAAATTTCTTCTCAGAAAGAGTGGTTGGGCATTGGAATGGGTTGCCTGTGGAGGTGGTGGAGTCACTGTCCCTCAGGGTGTTCAAGGAAAGGTTTGATGAGGTACATAGGGACACGGTTTAGTTAGTGGCATAATTGGTGGGGGGGCTGTTGGACTAGATGATCTTGGAAGTCTTTTTTCAACCTGAATGATTCTGTGATTATATGAAGTACACATTTTTGGCCTCTCTGCAGCACAGTGATTCTGCAGGTACTCTCTAACAGCCTCCAAGATCAGAAGTACAGCCCCCCCAAAGTCCTGAACACTGCCAAAGGCTGTCTCCATGCTTGGGGCAAAGCTCAAGGGGTACAAGGGGAAACGGTGCCCACCTTAATGTGCTTGGTTATATCCACCTCGCAGGGCCGCATGTTGCACAGGCGGCTTTCCTTCAGGAGCCGGCACTGATCGTTGTCATTGGAAATCCTGGTTGAGATGCCCAGCCCACAGGTCTTTGAGCAGGGACTCCAGGGTGAGGTGTGAACAATGCAGTTCTTCTGCCAGGCTTCATCCTCTCCCTCGTACGCTGCAGAGATCAGATTAACCCCACATTATTCAGCTGGGGAAGCTTTCCGTATTCAACACCCTCTCCCTGGCTCATTACACATTCAGGCCACTAACTCAAATAATTAAATCGCAGCAAAGTGGCTCAGCATTCCTGTGAACCTCCTCATCCCACCCCCTTTGCTGCTGACCTACTTGTGTCAGACCCCACAGCGCTGCAAACACTTGGGGCCAGGGCTCACTGCTTTATTTCCCTTCACAGCCTCGCACAAGGGGGTCCTTGTCTGGGACACCCAGGTGCTGTCACAATACAAACAGTTAATTACAGAAGCCTGTGCCAGCCGGTGCAGAAAAGGGATGAGATCTCATCTCCCCATGAAGGTTTATTTCTGAGCCCATTCAATTGATTCCCTGTAGAAGAAAGTGGTCGGCAGTCTTTGCTGGATGGCCGTGGGGCTTGGGAAGCAGCCACCGCCTTTCACTGGGAGGAAGAGCGGCTTGAATAGTTCTCAGGGAGCTCGGCAGCCACTTGAAGAAAGGGTGGGCTCTGTTTTGAGAGCATCTGGCAGCCCCAGTTCAGATTCCTTCAAAGCCTAGGCCAAAGTCCCCACTGGTCTGCAATTCACAGTACAACCCACAGGCAAAACTCCAGTAGAAGCTGGGCTGCACTGATTTTGCTCACTGTTATATTGCTTATTGTATTAGTTATTATATTTAATAAATGCTACTCTCACATCTATAAGACTTCTACTTAGAAAAGACAGGCAAGAATAGCTGTGTTATTCCCATTTTGAGACACAGTCTGTGAAGATACAAGCCCAAGTTCAGAAGTATCTGTTTTGGATTTGAACCCACCTCACAGTTCAAAGCTAACAGGGACAGAAGTGAGGGCTAAACTCTAGTGTTTTTAACCCACATGCTGAGGCTTTTGTTTTGTGCAACAAAGATACAGACCAAGGACTGGGGAAAAACCTGCCATCAGGGAACCAAAATCCTGGTTTACAGCAATCATCCTATGTCTCCTTGAGCTCTGCTTTTGTAAGACAGTCTATGGCATGAAACTAATGTGGCTAATGTTACTACATTTCCTCACAGGGTGTTATGAGGATAAATTGAAGACATATGGAAAGGTAAGTCCATCTGAAGCATTTGGGACCATGTTTGAGGCAAATGGTTTTACCTCTGTGCAGTGGGTTACATGATCCCCACTACGAATGTGAACCTGAGGAAAGAAGATATTTTATGTGATATATAAAATAGGTAGTTTAATAATGTCATCAGTCTAGAATTGCCAAAACCTATACTAACACAAAGACAATCTAGTCCACTTTTAAAATTGACACCACAATAACATTTCAAGGAGTTATCCGTGTTTGAGACTACTAAGGTACCAGGGCTTTAAAATCATGCTCCTAAGGCAATGTAACCCAGATAGAAAACCTCAGCCCCAAATTAAACTGAGCCCATTCTGTTTCCCAGAGGGCCCAGAGTGGAAAAAAAAAAAAGAAATAAAAAGGACTTGTGGCATCTTCAAAATGCCAGCAGATGTGAGCTTCAAAGGGGTCTTTGTCACACAATCATGTTTGATGAACCTCAGAAGGCTGCTAAGAAGTTTGAGCACACCACTGGTGTTTACATCTCCTGTTCTTCACTACATACTGTATAGGAGTCTTGGGGCCTTGCTCACACAAAGACTAGATGTCTGCCCTGTCTGTCAGTGCAAGCTGATACTTGGGTTGCAGAACCAATCAGAGTTTGCTGGAGAGGTCCACCTCACTCCCCCCATACCTGCAGATGAGATGTGGCGTGGAGACGTCTTCCTGATTTTCTTGGAGTCATCACAAATCCACTGCTCGCAGCACTTCCCTGCCATCTTAATCAGCTTTGGGTTTGGGCACCACACAAGGGGAGGGCGTGAGTTTGTGCACATGGGAATACAGCCCACAGCCCCATTAATGCACGTGCAGTTGTATTTGCAGTTGGGCTGAAATGTGTCCCCATTGTTATACCTGACTCCATTTAGGACGCATCCTACACCGACAATCTCTGGAAGGCAAGAAGACAGACACGCAGAGCACTGTTAAAATAATGCTGGCAACAAACAGTGCTGATGTGTTTCTCAACAGAGCTGCTCGGTGGGCTAATGGAGCCAGTGTGAGACACAGCGGTCCTGCAGGGTGATGTGTGAAGTGTGCTGCTGTGCCAAAAGTGGTCACACCATCTAGGAAACTGTTTTCATTCCAAATCACAGCAAAAGGAAAAAAAACCACCAAACAATAAAATAGTATTTTAATGCTTAATGGGGGAAAAAATAAAGTTAGAAAACAAAACAAGCTTTATCCACAAACGTTCACTTTAAAAAATCATTCCATATGCTGGTAAAGGTCATTTACAGTAGGAGAGAATTAATTAAAAGAGGTATTGAGGGAAATGGGAGGCTTCCAGGGGCATATGAGAGATTTACAGGGAGCTGCAAATACGACACAGCTCTGCGTGTCACCTGTACCCTTCTGAAGCAGAAGAGGGAGGACAGCCAAGGTAGTAAAGGAGCACCAAAAATGGCACTGCATCTCTATATTTAGGCAACTAGATCCTACCCACTGTATCACAGAATGGTTATTCTTAGAAAATGAACTAACACATTATAAACCCATGAAAATTAGCATTTTAAGTATATTTTAAAGTAAAAATCACAAAAAAAACCCAAACAACCCAAACCACACAAGCTTTTTGATTGCCCATGAACAGGAATCACACTGATTCAGGAACTCAGGCACCATTTGTATAAACTAACAACTTTGTTGTTTCAGAGTTCCTGGACAGTTGTGTGGAACCAGAGGCAATAATCTCCTAATGGAAAAAATCGAAGCTTCAGTTCCTTGTTTGGTCACACGGAGGCAGTGTGCCCTCACCCATCAGGTTGTTAGAAGTTTTAAGTCTGGTCAGAAACGGAACTGCGATGTGGTTGCTTCGGGGCCAATATAAATTGAAATAATAGAATCGTAGCATCATCAAATATCCTGAGTTGGAAGGGACCCATAAGGATCACTGAGTCCAACTTCTGGCTCTACACAGGGTCAGCCAAGTCAATGCTGGATTAAAAGTTCTGCGAAGACTTCCTACTTTTAGAATGGGCTGAGTGAAGCCATCAAATCAAATCCCTTCTTGAGCACAAAAAGAGACTTGTTGGAATTTGATGCACAGGTTCAGATCTCCAGTTCATGCCTAGCTCCGATTTTGATGATGCTTAAGCAGTTGTATTGAGGAGAACACTCAGTGCCAGAGCTGGGAATTCAGTTGAACTTCTAGGTGTGCACACGGATTATGACAGCTCAAGACAATGATGTATTTCCTTATGTTTTGCTATCAGCATATCCCTCCCAGACTGGGCTAACTCGATGTCCTTCAGGTCTCATACATCAAGCAATTAATCACAAGAACATCCCCAAACACAGACAAAACGACTGTTGGGATGCCTTTATGCAGAATCACACCGAGCCTGCATCTAAATCGGGCAATTTGGGAGCATATCACTACTCCGTCCCCGCACGCACAATGCCTGCCCTCCCCCAGGTGTGTGCTTAGTACCTGGCTGTCTCTGCTCTAGTGTGGAGAAAAGCAACAACAAAAGGAGAGTTGCAGTGACTCCCAGTGGGCTCCTGATGTCTGTGTGACCAGATCCTGGGATGCATCTTAGCGTGGCGGTCCAGATACAGCCTGAGCTTCCCAGTTTCACCACATTCCCTTTCCCAGCAGCAGTTCCTAGCTCTTTTGGGATCTTTATTTTCCCCAAACTTAAATTGTTTCTGTAGTCCTGTGTGGTTCAGATTACACAGAATCACAAGGTTGGAAAAGATCTTTAAGATCATCAAATCCAACCATTCCCATCCTAGGCTAAACCATATCCCAAAGTACCTCATCTACCCTTTTTTAAACACATCCAGGGAAGGTGACTCAACCCCCTCCCTGGGCAGCCTGTTCCAGACCCTGACAACTCTTTCAGTGAAAAGTTTTTTCCTAACATCTAACCTGACCTTGCCCTGGCACAGCTTTGTGACATTTCCCCTTCTCCTATCTCCTGTCACCTGGCTGAAGGGACTGTTGTCCACCTCTCTACAACCTCCCTTCAGGTAGTTGTAGGAGGTGATAAAGTCTCCCCTCAGCCTCCTCTTCTCCAGGCTGAACATCCCCAGCTCCCTCAGCCACTCCTCAGAGGATTTGCCCTCCAGCCCCTTCCCCAGCCTGGTTGCCCTTTTCTGGACTCTCTCCAGGACCTCAGTGTCCTTCTTATGGTGAGGAGCCCAGAACTGGTCACAGTACTTGAGGCGCAGCCTCACCAATGCTGAGTATGGGGGCACATTTACTTCCCTAGACCTACTGGCCACACTATTTTTTATACAAGCCAGGATGCCATTGGCCTATCTGGCCACCTGGGCACACTGCTGGCTCATATTCAGTCTGCAGTCAACCAACACTGCCAGGTCCTTCTCTGCCTGACAGGATTTGGATTCTCCAACCCTAGCCTTTGTCACCCAGCTGCAAAGCGAATTCCTCTTAGCAGTTAGTCCCCAATGCCCAGCATAGGTGTCCCACCCTTGCTTTTACTCACCCTGCCATCAGGTCAACAGCAGGTGTACTCAGAGTGGAGTGATGCAGCCTATATATGACCCAGTGCACGTGCAAGAACATGTCAGCATATCCTGTTGTGTGAATCTACCGGGATACTGAGAGCAAGGGGATGATCACAGCTTTCTATGGCAACCAGAGACAAGCCACTTCCTAACTGTGGAAAGACCCTCAGCTGTGCATGCCACTATGTCCCTCACCTTGTGCCCATAAATGTCACATAATAGGGGATATATTGTCTTGGCCCTACGGATGTGGAAGTGCATTGGATTGGGAAACCTTCCAGCCTGGACTGAGGGAGCTGTGAATCAATCCTCCTTCATCACAGTGCTGTTGCTGCAGGCATACTGAATGCCTGTGATGTATGGGAGGTCTACAACCCCCAAAAACTATCCAGCTAAGAAAGCAAGCATCTTAATAAATAAACATGAAGCAATGCAAGGGTCTTTAAAGAGGTCTAGGAAGGCTGAGGTAGCTTTGAGACAGCATCCAGCTTGTTTTCCTCTCACAACACAGGGCCAGCTGTAACAATGTCATTCCTGACAGATGTTTGCCTAGCCCATTCTTACAGTCCTCCCATGAATGCTACACACACACACAGAAAGACAATATATTTGGATGATCTCATATCCTTTTTGCTTAACCTTGGATCTTTTCTAATCTTGAAAATCACTTTTTAAGCTTGTGGTTCTTTGCACATACCTTCTCTTGTTGTTATTTTGCCCATATCCTACAAAAATCTGTTTAGACTGCACTTTCTGCATGCTTGTTCTTTGTGGCTGAGCTAAAGCAATGCCATGTTCATTCCTTATTACACTCTTTGTTCTCCTTCTTCAGAGGAACAACAACCCCTAGTATTATTTCTGTGAGGAGCTGCCAGCTACCCTGAATCTTCCCACACCTCAGGCTTGCTCCTTGTGAAACTTCTGCTGATTTTCTAAGTTTATTGAGGCCCACTGTTTGCAAGCTTGTCTCCTTCATGTGGATCAGTTTTTCTACCTATTCATCTTACAATCAGCTGTCTTGCAGGTTCTCTTCTACCTTTACATTTTCTATTAGTTACATTCCAGCCTAGAAGACCCTCCCTCTAAATGGGTTTTTCCTGTTTACTGAGCAAAAGTCATGACCAATATGTTCTAACAACATGCTGAAAAGTCAGCTTCCTTTCTGTTCAGCTATCATTCTGGTTGTACCCACAATTCTTCTCCTTTTCATCATTCCCAAAGTAGTGATTTTCAATTGGTTTTGATTGTATCTCATCCCCCTGTGTTCTGGATCTCAGAACAAGTGTATATACAAAAGTGTAGACAAAACAATACCAGGTTATTCCTTTCTTGAATGAAAATATTCCAGTCACACGAATTATCCTACCAATAGTTTGTCATGACAGGAAGAAATTCTGCTGGTTTGTGGCAGCTAACTTGACTGAAACAATTTTAAGATTAAGACTTAGACCTCAGTTTGTCATTGAAAAACTCTGCTAGGAGATGCCTCATCCCTGACCCTCTTGACAGGATACCACTTGCTATCATTCCTAGGAATCCACTACTGGAAGTAAGCTCAAAGTGTCTCATTAATATCATGGTTTTCATGTAGATGCCCATATTGCTTGTCTTCAAAGACAGCTGCACACTTATCCTTCCTTCCTACCCAACCCAGTATAGTACCTCCTCCTGTCAGAGGGAACACAGCATCATCTGCTTGGAAATCTGAAGACCATCAAATCATAGAATCATAGAATGGCATGGGTTGGAAGGGACCCCAAGGATCATAGAGCTCCAACCCCCCTGCCACAGGCAGGGCCACCAACCTCCAGGCCTGGATCTACACAAGGTTGCCCAGGGCCCCATCCAATCTGGCCTTGAACACCTCCAGGGATGGGGCATCCACCCCCTCTCTGGGCAGCCTGTTCCAGCACTTCACCACTCTCTCTGTAAAGAACTTCCCCCTAATATCCAATCTAAACCTTCCCTCCTTTAGCTTTAATCCATTTCCCCTTGTCCTGCCATTGCTGCCCTTTTAAAAAGCTGATTTCCCTCCTGTGTGTATGCTCTCTTCAGGTCCTGAAAGGCTGCAATGAGGATGCTGGTTGCTTCTTGCTCTTGGTTACAGCCAACTCAAGTGCAAGAATTCAGGCATCACTTCTCATCCAGCCAACTGCCCTGCGAATGAAAACAGCTATAAGGAAATGGATGATGAATGGCAGAGTTGATGAGCGTACAGCCAGGTATCTAATGAAATAAATCTCAGCCATTGCTCAGACCGAGGGGAAATGCCAACGTATATCTAAAGCAAAAATATATGTACATCACTTACGTGCACATACTCCTATTTCGTACCTAGGTCTGTCTCCACTGTAGTCACAGTACAAGCCCCTGTGAAAATCACAGGTGTCGGCCTCAGTGCAACTTTCTCCACGCTGCTTGGCACACGTCTTGCAGCAGTCGCAGCCGTCTGTGACCAGGCTGACGCCTACTGAGCACCGAGGCGGGGACTTCGGACACTCGCACGGCCACTTACAGTACTGAGTCCGTGTGTAGGCCTCTGTCGTGGCAAGGACGGTGGGGGTCATGGTGGTGGAGGTCTGAGCAGTGGCCTATAAACAAAGAAAAAAAGCTTGGAGAGTGTTCCAGAGAAAAGGGGGCTGTGAACCCGCGATAAAAATCTCCTCAGTTCTAGAAAGGGAAATCAAGAATAAATGTCAGAGAGCTATAGAAAGGGAATTGTCACTGCTGTCTTGTAAACTCCTTCAGATACCATCCATGGGCAAATGCTCTGCACGTTGGACTAGCACCCAAGCTACACATCCCCAGTCTGTTGGTAGTCAGCCTTTTCTAGTCCTCTCCTCTCTGAAGAGGTCTCTCTCCACAGAGGAACACAGGCATGCATGTCAAGACTCCTTCTTCATGAGAAGAAGCTGTGACATATCTCCAGTCTGTGTCACCCTGTGGTGCTTGGTTCTGGCAAAGGATTTTTGCCACCTCATAGCTGCTGTGTTGAGAGATGGTTCTTGGCTACTCAAAGGCTTCCTCAGCTGGCAACTGCTGCCCTTCAGGTTACCAAGCAAGATATAGGTCAACATGTTGCAGAGTGAAAGTACGTGACGTGTGGCCCTGTGTGGTCTCATCTTCCTCAGGTTTATCCAAATCTGTGTGTCTGGCAGACAAAACACAAAATCCCATAAATCCACGAGAGGACCAGGGCCAGGCCTGTGAGCCCACCACCCTCACAGACAACCAGCCATGAATGAACCTCTGTGTTATGAGGATGATCTGAAACCCACAGGCTTAGCACTCCATCACGGACCTTCTGAAGGTGTCTTGGCCATTTCATCTCTTCTTGCAATACCACCAATATCACAATAACTGCCACCTTACAATGCCCCAGCCCTTTGACTTGAATAGAGATGAGGTTGGAGACAGGGAAAGAAAAACCTCTGAAACCAAACTCTGCCTGTCTATGAATGTACTGATGCATTAATTCACCCACCTCCTTCTGAAAAATATATTTTGCTTACCTCCACCCCTATTACCCAACACACGCACTCTTCAGCTCTCTGACAGCATCCCGGTCCTACACAACAAAGCTACCCTATGGCTACAACATTAAAAAATCCCAAAATATAAAAAATGTAGACATAAAGAAGTCCTGTAAGCACTCTGGCAAATACCCTTATCCCTTCTTTGCAGTTTCCAGACTACCATCATCAGCAGAAATCCCCTCTGTGAAACCTAAAGGAGTAGGCTCTTAGATCTGTCTGGGCTCTTCAGGTTCTCACACTGTAGTTCCCATCATGTTGCCCTGGCCCACATAGGGAAACAATTGGGATATTTCTGCACTGATTTTCCACCTACATGGTTGCATTCTACATGAAGTCACTATGGGACATGTAAATTGGATGAGCGTAAATGAGGCTTCATAATGTTGGTGTTTCTCATATTAGCCATGCACGAATATTTTCCAGCATGGTGAGCAAGGAAGGAAAGCTTTTATTGTGAGGCTACTGCCAAGTTTCCATCTCTTGATCTCCACTTTCTTGTCAAATAAGAAAAAGCAAACCTGCAAATTAATTGAAAACCTGGTAATTAGATAAAAAATCTGATCAGGGTAAATCAAGGTATAAAAGGGATTTCATGTACCACAGTGATGCTACTCCAGTAGACACATTCAGGTCACTATAGCTGAGATAATAGAGTGCCTTAGCTCATACCAAACCCACAGAGGACAGAGGTTCATTGCCTTCTGTACTCGCCAGTCCCTGCAGAACAAATGCTAGATGACATTTAACAGCACAAGCTATGCTCATGGTGCAAGAGAAGTGTAAATTGGCTGTTTTGGGATTGCATGGTAAGGTTGGTGGGGGAAGAGGAGGTGCTCCAGGTGCAAGAGTGAAGATTCCCCTGTCTCCCATGGAGAAGACCATGGTGGACTGTCCCCCTATTGCACATAGGGGGATGCACACAGAGGATGTTAGGGAGCAGAAATTCTACCTATAGCCTGTGGAGGACTGAATGCCAGAGCAGGTGGAGGGACCTGGAGGTGACTCTGTGGGAAGCCCACACTGGAGCAGGCTCCTGTAAGGACCTGTGGCCCTGTGGAGAGAGGAGCCTATTCTGGAGCAGGTTTGCTGGTGGTAATTAAGACCCCATGGGGGACCCACACTAAAGCAGTCTGTTCCTGAAGGTCTACACCCCATGGAAGGGACCCACACTGGGGCAGTTTGTGAAGAATTGAAACCTGTGGGAGGAACTCATGTTGGAGAAGTTTGTGGAGGACTGTCTCCCATGGGAGGGACCCCATGCTGGAGCAGGGGAAGAGTGTGAGGAAGAAGGAGAGGCAGAAACAGCGTGTGATGAATTGACTGCAACCCCATCCCCATTCCCCTGTGCCACTCAGAGGGATGTGGTAGAGAAACTGTGAATAAAGTTGAGCCCACAAAGAAAGGAGGGGAGGAGTTTATTTCTCATTAGTCTACTCTGTTTTACTTGGTAATAAATTAAATTAATTTTTTTCCTTGTTGAGCTCGTTTGGCCCATTACGGTAATTGGTGAATGATCTCTCCCTGTCCTTATCTCTAGCTGCAAGTCTTTCATTATATTTTCTTTCTCTTGTCCAGCTGAGGAGGGGAGTGATAGAGCAGCTTTGGTGGGCACCTGGCCTCCAGACAGGGTCAACCCACCACATTGGCCCAGTGGCAAAGAACCTGCGTGTCTTTTCTATCAGGATCACTGCACAGAAAACCTGAGCTGCACATGGGGGTCTAGCAGGGCACAGTAGCTCTGACACAAAACCAAATGCGGTTATTTACAGGCTATCAAAAGCAACATGACCCTGCCTGGGCATATGTGGTCCAGAAGCCCTTTCCCATGTCAAAATGTGAGGGATACAAAGAATGGATGTGTGACCCCACAAAGTTCAGGCATCAAGGAAAATCAAGGGTGAGAAATCACTGAGGCCATCCCCTCTATTCCTGACTACGTTGTACTGCACTAGATACAGTGCAGTGTTTTGTCCTCTCTATGGCTTTGAATGTCTCAAACAAAAAGCTTTCCACTACCTCTCCATAAAGAAAATGCCCCAACCCAAGGCTTTGTGGGTAAAAGCATCCCCAAAAATTGCAAACCCACAGCCAATGAGCTATCTACCAGGATACCTCTGCAAAACCCTGTCACTGTCTTCTCCAGCTTCCTTGCTGGCAGACTCAAATTTTCTTGAAGGACATTTCTAACCCTGCTACTGCTGTATCTGAAGGTGTATTTAAGTATCTTGGTAATTAGCTGCCCTGTATTTAGAACACTAAATTGTTAGCATACTGCTAATCATTGCCAAATAGGCAATGTGTTTGCTTTGGGCATTATTCCCAATTCCATTAACTCCCCCTTTACAAATAGTCGGCCTTAAAGTTGGCTTAAAATCACATTTAAACTCATATTTAAACTAAAACATACCGACATAATTTACTCCCACTTTAAAGCTCCTTGACGCTGCCAAAGTTGTTAAAAGAGGAACATTCAGATCAGTGAAAAGCCCTGGCCTTTTAATAGTAGTATTTTTCATTCCGCTCACAATAATTTGAGTAGGTGCAATAATCTGTCACTTGAGAAGAGAGGCCCCTTCAAGTGCAATAAACCTATTTACTTTGTTGCTGGTCGTTAAAAAAAAATGCTTAATAATCAAATCCAGATACACAGAAAAAAGTCACACAGCTATTTAAAGAGCCCACTGCTACAGCCCAACCCTGTAAGTAAATCCCTTCAGAGTCCCTTGTTTCTACTGTCAACATGAGCAGGCAAACACCTTCTACCTTCTACCCTGTGTAGATATGAAAGTGTCCGTGAATCAACACACGTAGCAAAGAGGAACCAATAATCCCTTTACTTCTGTTTTTAGTTAATATGTGAAGGACTGAGGCTGATTTCTTGTAAAGAAGTGGGTAGCTGAGAGCCATTTGGTGGCTTCTGATAGACAAAAATTTAGACTAAATCATTTTGCAGCCCTTCCTCTAGGTCTAAAGCCTGAGCTGACCAAGGAAACCTTTCCAGTGTCCCTATAGTGACTGTAGCTGTTGTAGTTCTTAGACATGCTGGATGAAATGTTCAGGGGATGGCCAAGTAAGCCATAGGAAAGACACTTAGGATGGCCTACATGAGTGTCTTCAAATGCTCAGTGTGGGCAGGTGTCAAAATACTATGACTGAAGTATTTTGGAAATAGGGAAGGCATGGCGTGATAGAAGTGGCATCATGTCCTAAGCTCCATCACCAGCCAACCAAAACCCCTCTTTGGAATCCTAGAATAGTTTGAGGAGGAAGGGATCTTTACAGGTCATCTAGTCAACCTCCCCTGCAATAAGTAGGGACATCTTCAACTCCATCAGAGCCCCATCCGACCTGACCTGGAATGTTTCCCAAGATGGGGCATCTACCACCTATCTTGGCAACTTGTTTGTTGCCGGGCAGGGTACGGCGATCGGAAGATTTTTCGGGTTGTGACGGAAAGGCGGATAGGTGGAACCCCTGCTGTATAGCCAATAGCAAGCAGGCGGAAGTGACCCAGTGAACTTAAGCTTTATAAGGCCATGTCACCTGTTAATAAACGCCATATTGTCATCTACCAAATTGGTGATAGCATGCTTATGGTCCGAGAAGGCCTGGGGATTTGGCCCTCGAGCCGTCACTGAACCAGACCACTGCGCCTTGCCACGAGACCATAAGTGGGAAAGCCTCCAAATTAAGAAGGTCCCCAGTGGGAGGACTTGTTCCAGTGTTTTATCACCCACATAGAATCATGGAATATTCTGGGTTGGAAGGGACCCCAAGGCTCATACAGTTCCAACTCCCCTGCCACAGACAGGGCCACCAACCTCCAAGAATGATCTAGACAAGGTTGCCCACAACCCCATCCAACCTGGCCTTGAACACCTCCAGGGACGGGGCATCCACCACCTCTTTGGGCAGCCTGTTCCAGCACCTCACCACTCTCTCTGTAAAGAACTTTCCCCTAATATCCAATCTAAACCTTCCCTCCTTTAGCTTTAATCCATTCTCCCTTGTCCTGCCATTGTCTATCCTTTTAAAAAGTTGATTCCCCTCTGGTTTCTCTGTTTCCGCCAGGTACTGGAACGCTGCAATGAGGTCCTCCTGCAGCCTTCTCTTCTCTAGGCTGAACAAGCCCAGCTCCTTTAGCTTCTCTTTGTAGGGGAGGTGCTCCAGCCCTCTGATCATCTTCATAGCCCTCCTCTGAACCCTCTCCAACAGTTCCACATGTCTTCCGTCAAGTGGAAACTGTTATCCACTGGATGCCTAAACAACCTGTACAGCTTCCAGGCCCTCCTCCTCTTCCTTCCTAAAGGGGTTTGCTGGGAAAATAAAAATCAGTAGATTTGTAAAGTACTTGCCTTTTCTTTTTCCATGGTCAGTTGTCATCAATGAAACATCTAAATCCCTTTGGAAAAGTCATTCAGCCTTACTACTTCAGTGTCCCAGAACATTTTGGGATATAGACATTTTGTAGTAATAGGTGTGGTGGCGAAGACATCATGATTGATGATGCTTTATAAATACCACAATAAAACCAACTCTTTCCATAGGAGCTATGATCAGGAACTTACACTATAATGGCCTTTGTCAATTGTTATCCTTCACTAGAAAAAAACCAACCAACCAACCAGACAAAACCCTCATGTAAGTTAAGGTTTAAGGAATCATGCTTTTAGGGTCAATATAACGTATAGGGCCCTCTCTGGAATGGAATAGGTGACCTTTTTACCCAGGATATGGAGAAGGCTGAGGTGTTCAATGACTTTTTTGCCTTCGTCTTCACTGGCAAGTGCTCTAGCCACACTGCCCAGGTCACAGAGGGTGAAGGCTTGGACTGGGAGTATGAAGAACTGCCCACTGTAGGAGAAGATCAGGTTTGAGACCATATAAGGAACCTGAAGGTGCACAAGTCCATGGGACCTGATGAGGTGCATCCACATGTCCTCAAGGAACGGGTGGATGAAGTGTCCAAGCCACTCTCCAGCATACTTTAAGGGCCTGGGAGTCTGGTGAAGTGTCCCACCCCTCCCAACTGGAAAAAAGGGAAATATAACCCCCATTTTTTAAAAGGAGAAAAAGGAAGACCCAGGGAACTACAGACTGACCAGTCTCACATCTGTGCCTGAAAGATCAAGGAGCAGATCCTCCTGGAGACTCTGCTCTGGCACACAGAGAATAAGGAGGTGATTGGTGACAGCCAGCATGGCTTCACTAAGGGCAAATCATGCCTGATAAATCTGGAGCACCTTTCCTATGAAGACAGGCTGTGAGAGTTGGGCTTGTTCAGTCTGGAGAAGAGAAGGCTCTGGGGAGACATAATTGTGGATTATGAATACTTAAAGGGCTCCTACAGGAGAGTGAGAGAGGGACTATTCAGCAAGTGTAGTGATAGGACAAGGGGCAATGGCTTCAAGCTGACAGAGGGTAGGTTTAGATTAGATGTTAGGAAGAAATTCTTCACTATGAGAGTGGTGAGGCATTGAAACAGGTTGCCCAGAGAGGTTGTAGAAGCCCCATCCCTGGAAGTGTTCAAGATCTGGTCGGATGTGGCTTTGGAAAACCTGGTCTAGTGGAGGGTGTCCCTGCCCATGGCAGGGGGGGGTTGGAACTTGATAATCTTTAAGGTCCCTTCTAACCCAAACCATTCTATCATTCTATAGGAGGACAATGATTTAGTAAGAAATTCAAAATGAGAGAGTGAAGAGAAACTTACACAAAAAAACATGGTGCCAGGGATTTGACAAGTGTATTTTAAAATGCCAGAAAGATAAAAGAATGAGTCTGCTGGGAAAATAAGGTTTCCAGATACTGGTAATTAACTTATTTTGTATAATTAATCTTCAAACTAGGAGTCTGCAGATTCGTTATCTTGGATGCTAAGGACAAAACATTACACATCAATTTATTCATGAGATCTAATTATGCTGCTTTTGGACGTACAAGCTCATTCTCTTTAACTCAAGATCAAACCTTTCTCACCCTGCCTTGGCTGATAACTCTCTACTAAAATTGCTCCTGATTCATGCTTGGCAAGCTCCAAAATGACCTTCTTTCTGCACCTGCAGAGACTAACATTTCACTAGCAACAATTTCCAGCTAATTTCTGTGTTCACATTCAAAAGAGAGAATCACAGAATCGCAGGGGTTGGAAGGGACCTGAAATGATCATTGGGTCCAACCCCCCTGCCAAAACAGTTTCCTTAAGACAGGTCACACAGGTAGGCGTCCAGATAGGTCTTGAATATCTCCAGAGATGGAGACACCACAACCTCCCTGGACAGCCTATTCCAGTTCAGCTCCCTGTCACCTACTGCCTGCCCTGGCCAGGATCTCAGTATTTTTAATAGCCATGAAATTTGTTATTCAGGTCTCAAAGACAGGAAATGGGTAGCAGCATTTTAACAGTATTTTCCACCTACTGGCAAAATATACTTTCAGTTTGTTGGAAAATATTGTAAGTTTGCTTTAGTTTTGAAAACTGGAAAGACCAAACTGCAGTGCTGAAATGAGTGTTTACAGTCCAAATTGCAAGACAGACAGATATATGGCAGCACTTTTACATAATGCATGAGGAAACCTCAAGCTTTGATTTTAAGCAGAAAAGACCTAAATGCACTGCAGTGTATTCCTTTGCACAGAGTTTTTGCAGGTGTTTAAAAATGTATTCATGTGTATTTATTTCACTCTACCAGTGCTGCAAGATCTTGCTCTTAAAACCTTTTCCATGTCAGGTATTTTTCTCACAACAGTGAGCTGGATAAAAGTAGGGAGAAATTGCCCATGTTCTTCCCCTCTCCTTTACAGATGGGAAAAAGTCCTGAAAGGGTGCTGAATTCCAAATTCAGTTCCTCTGGCCACTGGCAGAGCTGGGGAAAGGGTTATGAGGAGGTGGCAGGTAGAGGTCTGCTCAAACCATAGTACCTTATCACCTGCTGTTTTCTCTTTGGTGGTAATTCGCTCTAAAAGGACACAAGCTGTGTTTTCCAGGGCACGTGCCTTTGGATAAACTTTTAATTCCCTACAGTAGAGCATGTTAAAGGAGTATTTTTAACCTCCATTTCAGATACAGCCCAGTTGTCATTGATGGAGGGATGCAACGTGATCCAGATTATCAGGGAGGAAATCTTTATTAGAATGTCCTCCTCGCTACTACGCAACCAAATCAGACCCAAACATCCTTACCAGTGGGAAGCACAAAGGCCTGAGAACATCAGCCAGTCACTGCTTACAAATAACTCCAGATTTTACTGGTTCGACCACCCTAAACTGAGAGACTGAAGTTAAAAACGCAATTTTAAGCAGCCACCTAGGGATGCATCTCCCAGGAATGGGTTGTGAATTTGTCCTGTCCCTCTGCCAGGCAACGCATCTGCTCTCTCCTGGTTCCACCTGCTGGCTGAACTATTTAGGCAGCACAAGCAGAAGTGCCCACAGAGCCAACTCCAACACCACGTACCAAGCACCCCAGGATACTCACATCTGCACTCACAGAGCTGCAAACATCCTAGTACTGACCTGATGTAGCACAATTCCCAGAGGAACAAAGTGGTTGGAGCCACTTTGGAGTTCTTTAATGAACTTAAAGTGAAAAGACAAAATTTAATATAAATAGCCTCTTAAACAAAATATAAATAATCTCTTAAACAAAGCCACATAGCCTTGCATCCCTCAGCTGCATCTCTGGGCAAGCGTAGCAACTGCTTAGTTGCATCCCAGAACAGACAGAAGTTAGCAACTCCTAACATGTGGCAGGGAGATGGGCACATCAGCAGTGAAAGTGGGACCTGTCTTACATTCGTGGGCTTAAACCAGGCCTTCAAGGTAGAAGTTTGTTTCTTGATCTTGCTCAGTTGTAACTTCTGAGCTGAATATTGCTGAATATTTGCATTATTACTGCACCCAAAACAGAAGGGTCAACAAAGAGCAGGTTCTTACAGCAGGATCAGCAGTAATCACAGCGCCATCAGGACTTCCTCACTGTTATGCTCTTGCTACAAGTCCCTAAGCCCCCATGAATGCCCATAAACTATCACAAGGTAACATTAGTGACAAGTGAGCTAGCATCAGGACAGAGGTGTAATTCAGATCCCACAGGACACGTAACAGTAAGCGGAAAATATGATTATACGGAACCCAGCTTCCCCAGAGCATGCATGAGCTTCTAGATACCTCATTAAAATTGATCCCAGACATGAAATCTTCAGAACATATTGTAAAATAACAGCCTCTGAACCCAGAAAATATGACATTTTCATAGATGTCAGGTGCCAGCTGGATTTATTCTTGCTCTGCTCTTTAGGCTGAGCACAAAGGAAAGTTCTTCATGAAGCATAACATTCAATAGCCTAAGAAAATAAAATATCCACAGCGAGTTAACCATTAATATTTCTGTGGATCTGTAAGTGATAAACAATCAGCTTCCCATAACATTATTTTGGGAAATATATCTGTGGGAAGAATGTAGGCAGATGTTTGGAATAGTCTTTTCTAAGTCAGTTTAGACAATTACAGAGTAAAGATTACATACATGTCACTGCCAAAATCCTGCTTATACTGGGAAACTCAGTATGACCTGACTTTTTCTTTGTATTTTTCCATGGATTGTTCAGAGGGAAAGAACTTCCATGTTAGAATGCAACCTGATTTTTCATAACTGTTGTCTCAGTAAGAGTAGCACTCGCTTAGAATAGAGCTAACTAGAAATGTTTGGACACCATTAACAAATAGACACTGCCACCTTGGACTCCACTTACCGCGACATTAAACAGCACAGCTTCTGAGCTCTATGAACACTTCTATGTCCTTAGATGTAACACTTAATGTAATGCTGCACGTGTTTGGTTTGTGCATCTAACATATGTTTCATCCAGTGAAACGTGCTTGGACTGGAGTTTGAAAAGTAACAGGGAACATCCAGAGGAGCCATGGGGAAAAGCTTCCAGAAAGGACAAGTTAACAGACTTCAATTTTAAGAAAACAGAGAGCAGAACAAATAAGAGTGCACTTGGACCATCCAAGGTCATAAGGTTACAAACCATCCTAAAGCTGTACAGAACAAGATGTTGACATACAAGCCACTAGCTGGGTAACAAAACCAGTTATCATGGTTCCAGCTCCCGAAGGAGTTCGCTTTGGCAGCGGTTTTACTTTGCAATTAGCTGTGTTTTGCATTTGCTTTATCTCCTGTGTTTCATCCATGACCTTGAAATCAAAGGGAAGATGCCTTCTGTTCTCTTACTCCCTTGGGACATTCTGTCCCGAGCTGGGCAAAAAAAGTAAAGGAAGTATAATTTAAAAGCTGCACCTATTATTATTATTATTATTATTATTATTATTATTATTATTATTATTATTATTAACATGGCAAGAATAGTACAGGGTTTGTGACACTTTTAAAAATAGTTTTGTGTTCAAAATAGAAATCTGTGTTTTCAAGTACCAACAATTTTCCAATGAAAAACACTTTCACTTAAAACAACTTTTCACTTAAAAATGTAATTGTTATTTAAATTCTCAAACCTGAAATATTTTCCTTGACTTAATATCCATGCTTCCCTAGAGCTGCTAATGAACTGATGACGTTATGCACCTCTACTTCCTCTAAATAGTGATTTTCCTGCCATGCCATATTTCTGCTTTAGTTTTCCAGCTTGATCACTGCAGTTTCCAGCTGTCAAAGTGTCTTTCTCCTTGAAGTCCATACTAAGGGCTGGTTATTCGCTCTCGTTTCGCCAGTATTTATTTGCCAGAATACATAAAAGAATCTGGTCTTGGTGAGATCTCTGTAGATTAATTCACTGCCTGGACAACAGTTTGGAGCCCTCACTTTAAATAGGATATCAAGGAATTAGCAGTCCAGAGAGGGCAACAGAGATGATCAGAGACCTAAAGATCATAGCCAGATCAAGGTGCTGTGTGAGCTGGGCTTCAGAAGACTGTCAAAGAGGATAACATCTGACCTGGGACCAGTCCTCTCATCTGTTAGCAGATGGCAGACTAATGGGCAGCAACCACAAAATGTTGTTGGGGTGGTTTAGTCTGAACACTAGGAAGGCAACTTCTTCACTAGGAGAGTGGTGCAGTCACCCAGCCAGGTTCTGAATTCTTCATCTTCAGCTGTTGGGATTAGAGACCTCCAGAGGGCACTAACAGCCAGACTTTCTGTCAGCCTGTGACTCCATACTTCACCTAAAACCACACGTGGAATATACCCATAAACCCAAATGGCCAAGAAGATACCTTAATCAGTTCAGTCCTGTGTTGTGCCACCTAAAGCCTGGTTCTAGTACAGAGAAATAAAAAACTAATCTTTGTTAATTGGTGCATTTAGTACAGACAAAAGAATTAATATTTTTCAGTTCCATGTCCTCTAATATCACAAACACAGCCAAAACTGCTATTTGCCAGCTAATAATAATTTTATCTGATAACAGGATATGTACCAGAAGTCTGGTTTTGAGGCAGGAAGATTTCAAGATAATAGAAGGAAGGAGAAGGTACTGCTACTGCTACTTGAATGGCATTCATCCACAAAACTATAATTGCCTTTTAGTACACTGTTGTATTATATCAAAGCCACCTCAAAACTCTCAAGGAAAGACAAGCAGTAAGACTGCATCCCTGTGGTTAAGTAAAAAACAGATGGAGCCTACATCTTGTCTGAATAAATAGCAGCATTTCCAGGTAAAGGAAATGGGAGACCTTATCACCACCTACAATTACCTGAGGAGGTTGTAGAGAGGTGGGCAATGGTCTCTTCAGCCAGGTGACAGGAGACAGGACAAGGGGAAATGGCACTAAGCTGTGCCAGGGCAGGGTCAGATTAGATGTTAGGAAAAAAATTTTCACTGAAAGAGTTGTCAGGGCTTGGAACAGGCTGCCTAGGGAGGGGGTTGAGTCACCATCCCTGGATGTGTTTAAAGGACAGGCAGATGAGGTCCTTAGTGATATGGTTTAGAATAGGACAGGAATGGTTGGACTCGATGATCATAAAGGTCTTTTCCAACCTTGTGATTCTGTGAAATGCCATTGTGGGGATACATTTGCACACAGCATGGCATATTATTTTGTGAGATCTGTTAGACAGAGAATGCAGAAAGATATACAGGTCAGCAACATCCTTAGGGCAAACAGAAGATGCCAGACTTTTGCAGACTCTAGAAGGACACAAAGTCAATTCAGAGTCTGACTGTAGAATTTAGGACCCAGCTTGAAATGATATATGTTGTCTTACCTTTTGCCAAGCAAAACCATGGTGAAAGTCCCTTGTGGCACCTGAAGTGAGCACACTCTTTGTGTTCAGCGAGTTCAGGAAAGCAGCATTTGTACACTTGAAGTAAAGGCACTGTCTTGCTTTTACCAAGATATTGTTTTCTGGTAGCTATAGCGCTGAGTTTTGGATTTAGTATGAGAACCATGTTGATAACACACTGATATATTTTAGTTGTTGCCAGGTAGTTGCAGTGTCTACACTAAGTCAAGAACTTTTCAGCTTTTCACACCCTGCCAGGTGCACAAGAGGCTGGGACAGCACAGCAAGGACAGCTGGCCCAGACTGGCCAAAAGGATACTGAACTCAGGAGTTGGACTTGATGACCCTTATGGGTTCCTTCCAACTCAGCATATTATATGGTTCTTTGATATTCCCTAACATAGAATGTCATGCTCCAGATATAACTGGAGAAGCTAGGACAGAGGTGGGATCACTGTTCAGAAACACAGTGGCCATCGGGGTTGTTTTTTTCTACATGTGATGAGCAATTGCATTTGTGCATAACTTTCTATTATTTTTAGTAGTAGTAGTAGTAGTAGTGTTATTCTCTTCTTTTGCTTTCCAATTAACCTGCCTTTATCTCAACCCATGACTTTTTCCATTCTCCTTCTCACCCCTTTGGGGATGCGAGCAGCTGCATGGTGCTAAATCACGACAGACATCCACATCAATATCTGCCACAGACTGGTCATCTAATTTGGGTATAGTGTGGCCATACTTCTGTGAGGAAAAAATCTTTACTTCACAGAATCATAGAATCTAAATGTCCAACCAGACTCTGACCAGTGCCTGAGGCTCCTTCTAGAAAATCAAATCATGAAACCACCAAAACACAGAGTGGGAGAGGGGTATCATCAGATTGGATCTTACACTGAGCAGCTGAAAAGAATAGTGGTAAGACCACAGTTCTAAGTGTGCCAAACCCCACCTAAGTGATTGCTGTCTTGTGCTTATGAGGGCAAGTCTTGTATCTTGGTTTCCGTCACTCTGCATGGCCCAGCCTAGTTCTACTGATCTTCTGGCTCCATCCTTTCTTTCACTCTACTACAGAGACGGCCTGATAGCATGAGGGCATCTTCTCTGCTTCAGCAGTGAGGATGCGGAGCAATAAAATATAACCCTTTCTTTCCTTCTCTGGGTCTGCAACACCTACTCCTCTTCCCAGCCAAATGCCAAAGAAGAGCTGCTGTATATAGAATTCACAGATGGTGACAGGACATTGGAGGACATCTTTTGGTCTGAAAGAGGAAAAGGTATTACCAGGAAAGCAGGGAGGAGAAGCTTCAAGATTCACCACTGGATAAAATCTCCCTTGAACAAGATCAAGACTTATTCAAACCAAGAACATAGGGACTAGAGACTAAATGAAGGCAGACAGATGCAGAACCTCCCTCACAGCCTCAGAAACCCCACTGATCTTTGTTGAGCGCATATAATAATATCGCTGTACTCAGACACTCCAAAGATTGTGAACTGATGCTTATTGCACTGAACTTTCCATGCCCAGAAACATCTATGCAAGAGTCTACTCAAGCATCGGTGCTCACTGCATGCAGGTAGAAATGAATATACAACCTACCAGACAGTGGAAAACAAGTTCCTATGATTGATACAGATGATACATAGTTACTGATAACACTATGGCAAATGCAGAGAGCTTAACAGGCCTTCCTAAGGCTATGGCAGTGTAAAGGAACCTTAACATCCATATGTGAAAATGACACTACTTTTAAAGAAAAACCTGTGAGGTATTAGGTAAATGGTTTGGATTACCCTAATTTGGACAGATTTAGTGAAGGCTGAATCAATGGTAAGAGCTGCATCCCTCCTTGTCAGTGGCTGTGCGCAGTGAAGTCTGACAGGAGAAAACTCAAGGATGTGAAGGAAGTTTTTATGGTGTTTAAAAACTGGCTGAGCTAGAAGAAGTAGTATTTAATTAAAGAAGGGAAACAGGAGTTGCAGGGAATGGGATGCATCCAGAGAGGTAGAGGTTGGACTGATGTTCTGAAAAACTGCCAGGCGTCTGGAAAGCTGGGAAAACAGGACCGTAGGGGTGCTAAGGTACATGAAAATGAAATTAGTGTTGTTATCACAAGGATGCAGAGGCAAAAGAGTCTCACATAGCCAGGCAACAAACCACAAAACCTCCCTGTAAGTTAAAGTCATATGATATGGTTAAGGCAGGCTGAGTGGAACCACAAACATGAAGTAGCAAGTGTGCTCATGCTCTCCCAAAGAGAAAAAGGGAAATGATCAGCTTCTATCCCCAGCCATTCAAATTCTACTGGCATCTCGTCCCATCAGCAGAAGGACAGAAACAGCACCATGGTCTACGCTACTTGAACAGTCAAGTCTTCTGTCTTTACTATATGTGTAAGATCCTCCTGCCTCTTTCAAAAATCCTAGAACAAAATTCCCACTTAATTTCTCTGAATGCTATAAACTCATTCACACAAACAGATGCATATCCAGATAGTCTACCTCAGGTTCGGAGATCTGAAGGAAAGTATAAAACAATACACAACACAGAGTAGGTGATGCTTTAAATCACTTCCTCAAGGAACTCAAGTATTGAATTCCCTTGTGACGCATTATCTTCCTAATCCGTTTTCTTTCTAAACATGATATCAAACTTTTAGCCATATTACAGCGTACCAATGTCAAAAACCTGCCTCTTAAAATCCCCAAACCAGATTTAATTAGACATATTTTCACTGTGTTTTAGAATGTGCTGAAAACGATCTCAAAAAGGAAACCTGAAGTCTTTTGCAAATGTCTGGAAAGAGGAGCAAGCAGCAGAATGCTAAGCACACACTTCTGAGTGTTTTTTCTTCTGACTCAAAAAGCAAAAATTTTCAGAAGAAGAACACACACACACACACACATAAAGACTAAAGACATTTAAATAAAACCAGTAAACTCAATAGACAATAGCTGCAAGCTCTGGATGAGTTCAGATGTGCAGAACATGGCTGGAAGGGAGTCTGTGCTGATCACCATCAGGCAAACAGCAAGCCAAAAACATGGAGACCCATAAGCCTGAGAAACGATGAACTGCTTAAAACTCATATTAGAAGTTAAAGCAAGATCTAAAGCAAGATCAACACAAACAACCTTGCCAAATTTATGATGAGGTAATTTAGCAGGAGTGTCATGATCAGCCAGAGCCCTCTTTTTCCCAAGCTTTTTTGGGCTTGTCTGCTCTAAACCCTTGGAACAAGCCCAGTTTAACTGAAGGGATTTACTAGCTTAACATGTGGAGCAGAGACATTGCTTGCCAAATTATGTATACAGAGACCCTTGACACAGATGATATTGGAGAACTTAAGGGCTAAATCTATGTGGACAGAAGAAAACAGTAGGAAAATTTGGAATTTGATAACTTTTCTAGATGACAGTCAAGACCCTGAAGTACACAGGAGTACAGGTTTTGTAAACAGAGAGTAGGAGACTGCAAATTGAGTGCACTCAATGTACTCATCATTGTATGAACCAGATACAGGACACTCCTGTGCTGAGTTTCTTTTATGATCTGTTACAACACACAAGCCTGCCCAAACAGTTTATAGTCTACCAAAAGGAGAAGAGTGGAATGAAGCATCCTCTTTCTTTGACATCTGGGAAACCCTGATCTAAGAACAGTCTTGCCCAGTTGCTCAGCTCAATTTCAGTGGTAGTCAGATGTGCAATGTCATACAGCACCTGAGCCTAAGGGACATCAGAAGACCACTAACTGAATGCTATCTAGCATGAAACTAGTCCCTTAAGCATGAAACTAGTCCCTTAAAGCTGGCACCAATCTGGGATAAATAAGTTCTTCACAAGAGACCCTAACCTACCTGGTAGTCAGGTTAGAAACCTACCTGGTAGTCACATTAGAAATCACTATCACTGCTTTCATTGAAATGAAAATATAATAAAGCAATTCCAAAGAGGGCACCTAATAAGGCATGGAAAAGAGTGGAGTGTTTTTAGGGTTGGGTTTTTTTTTTTCTGAACTCTGTCATTAATCTGAGTTACAGGGCAAATCAACCAACAAACCAACCAACCTGCAGATCTTTTGCAAGGAAAAAAATGGCTGCTTTCAAGGCAATCCCATCAGGAGAGCAAAGGTTTGGAATACACAGCCATTTGAGGTCAATTCATCCCATCAGAGGCAGAAAACTAACTTTTTTTTTCTGCTCAATGTAGGAGCTACTCAGTTCTTACACAACCAAGAGGAAATCTGACCAGATTTCCCCCAGAAAAGGCAAGAAAGAAAAAGCCCTCTCACTGGCCATACTCACTTCTGTTTATCTAGGAACATAGGTGGAGAGGAGAGTGGGAAGAAATCAGTTTTGACTGGAACCTGGGGGTACCACTGCAGTAAGACATAATTACAAATAAGACTACTAACAGGAGCCAATATAAGCAGCTTGCTTGTAATGGCAGATCCTTAAGAGAAGGGAAGTTCCTTTCTAACGCAGACCACACAGCCACATGGTTATTGCACTTGGATGCATTGTGTTGACTTCTCATAATTACTGCAAAGGATAAATGGCAGCCAGGACAGCGTGACTAAAATATCCATGCCTTAAAAGAATATTGACACTAATGAAAGACAGATGCTTTGCACAATCAAATTAATGTTCGGCTAGTCAACAAATTAAAAAAAACTGGCAATCAAATGCATATGCACAACAACCCCAAAAATGTCCCTGAGCAAATCACCACCTCACTGTCCAGTGTTGTATAAAATATGATTAGAAGTAGCTAGCACATTGGCAAGACAATCTTTTGCACTGGTGGGA
Source organism: Laterallus jamaicensis coturniculus (assembly GCA_022605575.1). Lineage (NCBI taxonomy): Eukaryota > Metazoa > Chordata > Aves > Gruiformes > Rallidae > Laterallus > Laterallus jamaicensis. The sequence continues at coordinate 84,962,646 of JAKCOX010000002.1, read as the reverse complement.
TTGTGTGTCAAAGGCCACACTCTCCTCAGCTTCTCCATGCAAACAGCTGCACTTGCAGCTCCTGGATGCAAACCCTGGGCCCCTCTCTGCTGACAGCAAAGGAGGAGATGGTTGCACTGACTACACAAGAAACTGGTAAGTACTCCAGATAAAACACCTAAACTTAGGGATGCTACAGGTAGAGAAGGTAAACTCTAGGTTGAAGGACTAGGGCATGACTTTGCTGCTTGAAGTCAACTTTTAACCCCTCTGTGTCTGTAGAACAGGGGTGGTAATGCTTCTTTTGCTACAAGAGATGAACTGTGCCCAGATCATGAAGGAATAGGCAGATGCCAACAAGGGAAATGGCAGCCAGATAATAAGGGCAAGGGAGATCCCAAAAGAGTTCCTCTATGAAGATCTCAGCATAATCTTCACAGAGAAGTAGGAAAGCCAAAGCTGCTAAAAGGGCTATTGGCCCATGGCTGTGCTGGTGATGTCCCTAGGAAGAACAAATTACTTTCCACTCACTTATGGGATAATCAGTATTCAGCTTGGAGCATATGAATTTTGCTGAATATGACTTTCAGAGGTGCCCGGATGACTTCAAATGCAGCAGGACACCACAGCTGAACACCTCCAACCCATCTACTTAGCCAAAAAGACAAGGTTTCACCCTTTTTTTCACATAAGAAGAATGATTATCTGACAGCCAGCATAGTCCTTAGCCTGGATATTCTTGTAGCTCCACACCAGTAGCAGAGAGATTTCATTCAGGATGGCACAGCCAGATGCATCCAGGTCCCCACCAATAACTGTGATACCACCAATGCCATCAAATAAATAGCTGTACAACACCAGAATGAAAACAGACACAGCTGTAGTGAAGATTTTGTTCTGGTATGAAGGGCTGAAACACCCTTGGCATGCAATTTATCCCAAGCTGAGGACCAGTAGATACTTTACCATCTCATGCAATAAAAATTCTGTTACAGGATTTTTCTACATTGGTCTTCTGCTGATGGCCTTAGCAGGGAATTTATTGATTTAATTTTAATTATTGTGAATTATACTTGGAAGGTATAATTACTTTTTTCCTCCATGAACACATGACCAGAATGTGGGGGTTGGAAAGAAGTGTTTTCACCAAAAGCAAGAGGAAATCCTGTTCTTGAATAAAGTGTTAAACTACAACAGGATGTGGGTCTGTGGGAAAAAAAAAAGCAGAAAAAAAGCTGCTCTGGACAGAGACAAGAGGGGACATTTGCTTTAAGGACAGAAATCAGTGATGCTGAAGCAACACAACTGCAATCTTTGAAGGGTTAAACTGTCTGTTTACTGAGACATCAAGAAGGAAACACACAGCTGTATCAACAGAAAAGTAGAATCTGGAGTCAGAAGTGCATTTTTTAACTTGTCCTTTTCTTCCTCAAATCTACCAAGATTAACAGTTGAGATTTAGTACAAAGAAAGAAAGACCTTGGCTGTGCAAGTTCTACACCAACAAAGAGGGGAGAGAGCAGGCTCCAGTGTGCTAGCAGCTGGAAGGCACTTATCAGCAATAGCATCCACTTTCTAGGCCACCAAGAAGAAATAAAGCCTATTCAAGGTTCAAGAAAGTCTCACACGATGGGAATTTGCTGGCTTAAGGGTGACAGCTAGGCCCTGAGGTCAAGCTGAGCCAGAAGCAAGCCAAATCACTCTGGACCAGACCTCCTGTGACTGTACATCCCTCAACATACACCCCCACATTTCTCCCAGTCTCCAGGTCACTTTTCCCTTCTCTCCTGTATTTTCCTTGGCTGAATAACCCTACAAAGTTGTCATTTCGATTTCCTATTTCTCCATTTCACCAGCCAAGCTCACAGCTTCAGAAGAACATCCAAAGCTCATTGGTTTCAGATAGAAATTAGAGAAAATATAGAGATACTAGAACACTTGTGTGGACTTGGTCTCAGGTTCCTGACACTACACAGAGCTCCCATTCACTTTCCAAAAAACCAGTTTAATTCAGCATTTTAATTGTAATGCACAAGGGCTTTTTCTTCTCATTTTTTCTTTCCCCTCTGTTTCTGATAGAGATACTCTCTGTGAATGTGCTACATAAGCCTGGGACAAGGTTCCTTCTGTGGAACCCCTAGAGCTCAGCAGAACATTAGAAAAAGACATGAAATGATTTGTCTTCATTAGAAAGTGAGAAAAAAAAATTAACTAAGCTTGGTACTCACATGGAATTTGGGGCATCCTTCCTACTCAGCCTCTTTTATTGGAAAAAACCCCAACATAAACACAAGCAAGCAGACGTTTTATAAAGAGAAGGGTGGAAAATAAGAAGGAACAAGAGGTTGGGCTTTTTTTTTCACAAATATACTAATTTTGTATGCTAATAATTTCAAGCCTGCTACAAACTGCACTGTGGTTGAGAGGGACTTAGGGCTGACCCTTGGGGTCCAGGGTCTCACACTATTAACTCCCCAAACCAGAAAGGAACAGATACTGCCTGCTTTTTCAGTGGCTATTTAGAAGATGTGTAGGGTTTACATTCTCTCTGCTATGCTTTGTCTTCTTTTTCATCTTTAAGAGTGATTTAGATACATATCCTGTTGGTTTTGGGTTGGTTTTTTTTTCAGGTGATTGCCCAGTTCAGTACATGTTGTGTCATTTCATGTGGCAGATATTAGTAGCATCAGATAATCCATATAGGTAGCAATTTGGGGAAAAATGAGTGAAAACTGTAGGGAGTGTGTATCACTTAAGCTTTATGGCATTAAAAGGAAATAAGATGACCACAAAAATTACGAGATTAAAAGATACAAAAAAGCACTTGGGACTTTCCACAGGCAGAGACTGAAAAGCCAGGGCAACTGCTAGGAGGTAGCAGGTACATTCATAGAATCATAGAATATCCTCAGCTGGAAGGGACCCATAAGGATCAAGTCCAACTCCTGGCTCCACACAGGGCCAGCCAAGTCACAGCATTCATAACACTATGATCATTTGGAATGATTACTGTTCGAATACCTCACATAGAGTTCTACATTAATGAGAAGGGAATAAATTGAATGGATTTGTTGCAAAATAAAGCAGCACCAAAGTGTGGTTCATGTGAAAGTTCCCAACCACAAGATGCTCTGAGATCTTCTGGGCAGCTCTGAATTTAAGAGAGGCTTATTCTTAGTAGTTTAATAACTTGATAACATTCCTTAAAGGAAACCTTCAATTGAGATTCAAAATCTTCACCTTGATGCTCTCTCACAGTTATCAAGTTTCCTTACCTTGTCATACACAATTTCTCTACATCTTGCCCGTATTGGTCTGAATTTCCATGGAATATGACATTAAAAATGCTACAGACACAGAATGGGAAGGATCCTTCTTTGGGCTGCTAGCTCATGCTAGGAACATAATTCTTTCCCTTTCTCAAAATCAGAAGGGTTTGGCCCAGAATATTTGGTTTGCAAAACTTGGGTAACGTTGGTTAAGCCCTCATGCAAGCTCACATGGCCGTTCTTTTGCAAGACAGTTTTGCAGCAGGCATATGCCCATCTCCTACTCTTGAGCCTCATATCAAGACGAGGCCACCCGAGGCTGTGCGTCTCTAGCATAGGTTTAACTGCCTTGTCCAGGCCCATGCTGTAGCCCCAGAGAGCAGTGTGTCTTCGATGCTGACAAGATTACAACATGGAACAAGATTACAACATGGAGTTCCCCCCCCTATGTTTTAGCTACCCGTAGCAGTAGCCAAGCATAACATCAAGGATGAGGAGCCAGCAGGATCACAGGGAGAGACAGCCAGAGGCTGCTTGGAGAAAAGACCAGCCATGCAAGTGTCCCATGCAAGGGTTGAGAGATGGGCTGATGCAAATAACTTTTCTAAGAAAAATTTGCTTTTCTAGCGAGATCTGTTACAGGGCAGCAGTCAACAGACTGATGGCTGCAAGCAACATCTTCTCCCATGTGCTCTGAAGAAGGAGGGTGGGGGGGAGGCTGGTCCCCCTGAACAGGAGGAAGAGGCTCTTCTAAAGAGCTGGCCCAGAAACAGCAAAAAAGAGCAAACTCAGGCAATGGGAAGGAGGGGGCTCAGAAGAGGTCAGAGACAGGTCTCAAGCCAGCCTGGGCTTTGGACAGTAAACACTATTCCAGACATGCTTGAACCTCAGATAGTGTTTTAATGTACAACAGGAAGCCCAAAAGGCATTGTACCTTCCCCCCCATCCCCAACAAAAGCTGACACATTGAAAGTGGGGAAGGAAGAAATAAGAGTAAGAGGCCAGTAGATTTGGCTTTGGCTTTTACAAGGCTTCGGAGACAAAACCCACTGCTTTTGAATTAAATGCAGTGGAAACTACAAGCAGGGAAACTAGAACACCTCCTGGCACAAAATCATGAAGAAAAAAGGAGCAAAATTATTAGTATAGGAAAATTATGTATTGTACTAGAGAATGAATCCTCCTGCCCCTGAAGTCAGTGGAAACAGAACTGAAATAGAGGGCTTTGTTAAAAAAAAAAAAAAAAGAGAATGAACATAAAAGAGCTGGTGCAAGCAGTAAATGTGGAGGTTGATATACTCAGAGGTGTCAGCTCTCTGGATGGGAATGTACACATGACACTTGCAAGGGCGAGCAGACCAGTCATGCTCTGCTTCTTGGAGGGATTGCTCATGGTAGAAAGCAGCACCGTGCGTGAGGAGGAAGTTATTGAATAAACCTCTTCTATCCTGCGGCCCAAGAGATGAAGTGACTGTCCCAAAGGCAGACAGGATGTCTGTGGCAGAGCCAAAAATAGCAGATTTCTTCTTCCTACACTGTAACCATACCACGATCCATCCTCCTACACACAGCTAATAAAATAAGTTCTTTTAGTTCTTACTGGATGCGAAGAAGAAATCATTCCACTGAGCAGACTCTCAGATGCTGTCAGTTCAGCAAAGTCAATTGCTTTCTGCTTTATCTTTCAACCATCACACGCACCTGAGGCCTGCGAAAGGGCAAGACACTTTCACCTCCCTGAGACCTTAAAATCCAGCAGATCACTGATGATCAGCAGTTTATAATGATGCATCTGTGATGAAATGGGTCCTTCACACTTGCCTACATGTAGTTCTAATACCTGCTGAGGCCCGGATCTAATCCAATAAAGTAACAAAATTCTTTCTGATCCAGAGGCCTGCTGACACCATGAATGGCATCAAATTAAAAAAACAAACAACAGCAACAAAAACCCCACCCCAAAACCAAACCCGCTATCAGGCCAGGGTGAAGCTCTACCACCCCCCGCTGAGTCCTGCTCCCTGGCACTGAGGCGTCTTGGCAGGTCACAAGGAGATATTTGCTGGTGCAGCCTCACCTCAAGCACTGGGTACAGTTTTGGGCACCACACAGTAAGAGAGGGACACAAAACTACTGGAGAGTGTCCAGAGGAGGGCACCAAGGATGGTGAAGGTCTGGAGGGGAAGTCTTGTGAGGAGAGGCTGAAGTCCCTTGGTTTGTTCAGCCTGGAGAAGAGGAGGCTGAGGGGAGACCTCATTGTGGTCTATGGCTTCCTGACAAAGGGGAGTGAAGGGTCAGGTGCTGATCTCCTCTCTTTGGTGACCAGTGATAGAACCCGAGGGAGCAGGATGAATCTGTGATGGGGAGGTTTAGGTTGGATGTTAAGAAGAGGTTCTTTACTGAGAGGGTGGTTGGACACTGACACAGGCTCCCCAGGGAAGTGGTCACAGCACCGAGCTTGACTGAGTTCGAGAAGCACCTGGACGATGCTCTCAGACCCATGCTCTGACTCGGCTGGTCCTGTGTGGAGCCAGGAGTTGGACTTGATGATCCTTATGAGTCCCTTCCAACTCAGGATATTCTGTGATTCTATGACTCACGCCCATCAGCACCACATGCCTCCTAAAAAACACACCATCCACACTTCCCTATTCCAAAAGAAGGGGAAAGTGGCAGAAAGTTAACACTGCTGCTGTCACACGTAGAGGAGCATACCAGCTATGTGTTTTCTCTCCAGGAGGATAAATATGAATTTCTAATTATACGAGCGCTGACATTTTTGCTTGTCTCGGAGTAACTGGTGTTGGCTGCCTGTAGCCCACAGCAAGCCAAGCAGGAGCGGGAGCTGTGCGGAGCCTACACGCAAGCACAGGTTCGGGCTCGGGAATCCCTGACACGCGAGGGCAGTGTTGGTGCACAAATGACAAGGCTGTGATGCTCCTCAGCAGCCCTGCACAGGCACCCTGCTTCTTCTGAGCACCCCCGGGGCCAGTGCTGCTCCACAGACACGATCTGTGCCAGAAAGAACGCATTCGTGAAGCCTATGGGGAGGGAGGTGTTAAGCCAAAATATTTCGATCTGCACAGCTCCTGCTGTAGGAGCCATCCTTCTAAGAAAGCTTCCCCTGCATTTTACAGGGTGAGCAGTAAAACCAGGATCAACACCTCTGTGGTCATACAGTCACACGGGAATGAGACAAATGGAATTCATTGATTATTCCTCTATAAAATGGTACAAACATCAAAGATGCAGAGGTGCTAAAGTGATCTCAATGGTGCTGCCACAATATCCATGTATTCCTCTAATCAAATACTCCAGCCTCCCAGCTGATATTAGGGAAAGTATTTTAATATTGCCTGGGTGTGAAGGGAAAGCTGGAGAGGGACTGTGTACAAGGGCATGGAGTGATAGGAAAAGGGGAGATGGGTTTAAACTGAAGGGGGAGAGATTTAGATTAGACATTAGGAAGAAATTCTTCCCTGTGAGGGTTGTGAGATACTGGCACAGGCTGCCCAGAAAAGCTGTGGCTGACCCCTCCCTGGCAGTGTTCAAGGCCAGGTTGGATGGGGCTTTGGGACACCTGGTCTAGTGGAGGGTGAGGAACACCTATGGCAGGGGAGAGTGGAACTAAACAGCCTTTGAGGTGCCTTCCAACCAAAACCATTCTTCAACTCGATGAAAAATATGGCACAAGCATCTCCTCAAGTGCAAACAGACTGCAGAATAACTGACTCAAAACATAAAAACACAGGGGGGATGTGGGTATATGTATACGTCTGTTATATATATCTAAATGTAAATCACACAGAATTAAGTAAAAGAAGCAGAAGTATCTTATCTGAGCCTGAAACCAGGCACATAATGCACTGTTCCATCACAAGCTCAGGAGCTCACCCACACTCAGGCAGCTTTGGCAGGCAAGGAATTCACCGGCTGCACGAGTACAATCATACCACATCTCTGGGGAATCCCAATGCACCAAAGAAGCTCAGCACAGGTTTTTGATGTAAAATATGGAAAAATAAGTCAAGTGACCCCCAGAAATCCACTGCCTCATAGATGCCAGCTCGCAGCATCTCTGCCCCCTTTGCCAGGCTTGTGCAGAGCCATGCCTCATAGACATGTTTGATTAAATGTAATTTAAAAAATGCATACTTGGTACTCAAGCAAAAAGAGTGAAAAATTAACAGTGAATGATCACAGAATCACAGAATTATAGGGGTTGGGAGGGACCTCGAGAGAAGCTGCAGAGTTAAACAGCAGGGATGTCATTATATATTTAACTGCAGTAACTGCAATACCTGGGGTTAGACGTGGAAGAAGAACTCACAGAAAGAAGCTAACAGCATCTGCTCTCATTCTCTTACATCAATGTGTATCAGCCCACACATAGATGCTGTGGGTATGACCTAGTCTAAGACCAAGATCCAGCAGGAAATACTGCTGGCAATGCTCATAAATAAATCACCTGCTGAATGGCCAAACAAGTTAACGGAAACCGGGTATATTCCTCATTAATTTTCCACCCTTTTTTTTCCTCATAAAAATGTAACCAAAGAGTTTTGTAGTGTAATCCACTTGCAGATTCTCAATCCTGGCTGCAGTTTTTGTGGTTTGGTCCTTGCTAAACAGCTAAAATGACCCAGCTGTTACTCTAAAACCAGGGAACTGGTAGCCTGCGGGCAGCCAAGTACAAGTGCCAGCCATTTGGAGAAGAGCTTAATTCTCCCCATATGGATTTCGCTGCCTTCTTATCAGCACAGATACAGAAAGTTCCCTGTGTCAAGGCAGACATAAGCTGATGATCATAAATGTGAGCTATAGCTTCCTTGGTCATCATACACATCCAGGAATATATTGGTGGTCTTCAAAAACCCAAAAGGAGGATCCATGAGTCTAAAAACCACAGATGCATAGTGACCTTTTGCACCACAAACACAAGAATGCCAAGGACACCACTTATCAGGCATGGCAGTGACAAAAGTGCAAGTGTTTGGAGCACAGTCAGGAGGTGCTTTGAGACAGTGATGGCACCTTCTGGGGAAGTTACCAGTCTCTCTGCGGAGCGCTGGTACATTAGTTGTCTGCCCAGCGCAAGAAGGCTGGGGAAAGTGCAGCAGTTCACACATAGCTAAAAAATTCATAGAACTGTACAATGGTCTGGGTTGGAAGGGACCTCAAAGATCACCTAGTTCCAGCCCCCCTGCCATGGGCAGGGACACCCTCCACTAAACTGGGTGGCCCAAAGCCCCATCCAACCCGGCCTTGAACACTGGCAGGGAGGGGGCAGCCACAGCTTCTCTGGGAAACCTGTGCCAGGGCCTCACCACCCTCATGGTGAAGACTTTCTTCTTCATATTTAATCTAAATCCTTGTCCTAGCAATGCACTTTCTGATAAACAGTCCCTCTCCAGCTTTCCTGTAGGACCTTCTTAGGTACTGGAAGGATTGCTACCTTCTAATACAAAAAATAAAAATAAAATAGGAAAAGAAATTAAATCCCTGAGTCAGAGCAATTTTGGTTGAAGTTGTTAAGTCTATGTGGGTTACACTGTTCTTGGTGACATGTGGCAAGTTTTGTGTCAAGTATTGTACAGAATTACCAAGTTGTTTAATGCTACTGACTTCACTATATTCTTCTCATTATATAGGGGTACTACTTACAGCCATTCCCTGTCTCTAAATCTTATGTAGCTACTCACTCAGTCAAGCTACAGTCACATGCTGACATGTAATAAGAAAACCAGTGCTTCATAGCCACCTGGAAGGCTTCCATTGGAGATATTTCAGTATGCTAGGAAGGGAAAAGTTAGTAAAATTAAGCTGAATAGAAGGAGTTTGTTTCAGCTCTGAGTAAAAGACATAAAAACAACCAAAATATTACAGGTAATGTTAGTTCTGTTCATCTGAGTGCCAATGAAATGCTGGACTAAGTGACCTTGCCATGGCTTCCCATCACCAAGCATGGGACATTCTTTTCTTACAACTCCTTCTAAATCTGTGAGGCAGATCTCAGGAGAAGGACCTTTTGCAAGGCTGGAACTGCTCCACGACAGCAAAGATCTAACTGTGCACATGTCCAGCAACATCAGATCCAGGTGACTCACAATTCTCCGTGGATGATGCATGAACCCACAATTATGTCTGCAAATACCTCTCAGGTTTCCCTTTGGGCTCATTGCACGCACCTCATGAAACCTGGCCATCCAACTAGCTCATCTCTCATTTGCTTTGTAGGTTAAGTAGAATGACAGACTCAGACTAATAAAACAGAAGAACAACGTGGGAGCTATTGAGAAAGAAGAACACAGATATGACTGCACAGTCCTGGAATGCATTAGCAACCCAAGTATTAGAAATTCATTATTCAAGTTGTGCTGCAAAGCTTAGCTTAAGTGTTATCTTCTTCCACAGCTGTGTCAACCTAAAGGCTCCCCTCTCCTTCCCCATCTATGAGGAGAATTACTTGTAGAGCAGAGCCAGCTGTTGGCACCCACACATTTTAAAACGCCTTTTCTCCCTCTTACGTTCCCACACCTAGCCCAGATGTAAGGATTACAAGTCAAAACCCAGCAGCAGTCTGTTAGAAGGCACAAGGGTATAAGAGGACTCCAGAAGTTTCCCCAAGGATGCCAGAATAAGCAGCAGCCACAAGGGAAACACATAACGTTTCAGTATGGATGCAATAAATATCAGAGGCACCAGTAGAGGTACCTCCCAGGGCTAGGAGACCACCAGGGTGTGGGAGAACCAGTGATCTTCACCCACAGCTAGGAAACCCAGAACAGCACTGGAGAACATCCGCATAGAGCTGCCACAGCAGCAAAGTCAGAGTCCCTTGACACAGAACACATTTGTGAAAATAAAACCCTGTGATCCCACTGACAACCTGCAGCAATGGGAAGCTGAAGGTAACTCAGGATGCAGCAGACCCTGGGTGGGAGAAGCCTTGGAAGAGAAAGTGATAGGGAAATTGTTTTCTGTAAGACCAGTCCAAGAAACCAGGTCTGAATTCTCGGTGGGCATCAGAACACAGAAAGAAAACACATGGGTAGAATTTGTTTGGGGCCATCACTGCCAAACTAACATAAGCATCCTAAGAATGAATCATAGAATGGTCTGGGTTGGAAGGGACCCCAAGGATCATACAGTTCCATGCCCCTGCCACAGCCAGGACCACCAACCTCCAGGCCTGGATCTGCACAAGGTTGCCCAGGGCCCCATTCAACCTGGCCTTGAACACCTCCAGGGATGGGGCATCCACCACCTCTCTGTGCAGCCTGTTCCAGCACCTTACCACTCTCTCTGTAAAGAACTTCCACCTAATATCTAATCTAAACCTTCCCTCCTGTAACTTTAATCCATTCCCCCTTGTCCTGACATTGCCTACCCTTTTAAAAAGTTGATTCCCCTCTGGTTTCTCTGCTCCCTGCAGGTACTGAAAGGCTGCAATGAGGTTTCCTCACAGCCTTCTCTTCTCTAGGCTGAAGAAGCCCAGTTCCCTCATCCTCTCTTTGTAGGGGAGGTGCTCCAGCCCCTCTAATCATCTTCATGGCCCTAATGAGGATGGTGGATCCAGATTACAAGAAAGCAAAGGGTGAATTGGGGGAACATCTTAATCCGAGGTGTCTACCTCCACGTCCTGGGGACAGACTTAAATCTGAAGGCAGGGAAACCTTACCCTGCTTTCTGCTCCACAACACGAGACACTGTCAGGCTTGATACTCAAATGAATCTTCAGCTGAAGCTGTGGGCGTTCGGCTCTCGCCAGGCCGCAGCTGCCAATGTTCACATAGGCGATTCTATTTCTTTTTGCTTAAAACAGCTTCATTTCCACTCGTGCGTGAGAGCCAGGGCTGTCCAGACAGGAATGCTCAAGACCCTGCTGGGACACAGAGGCCATCCAAAAAGAGCAGTTCTCAGTAATCCGAGCGAGCACTGGCAAGACGCTAAAGCAACACTTAACATACCAACGTGGGAGCCTGGAGCTTCTGAAGAAACAAGCCAAACGTCTCATGAAGGACTTGTGAAATTTTTGCCCAGTGCCTTTTCCTAGCACCTGGGGAAGAAGCTGAACACACACGACTCTTTCAAAGGACAAGCACTCAGCATGATCACATAAAGCTCATGCTTTTGCTAAAACCCACAGCTATCATTTCTTTAACTAATGCCTCTCCCCTGAACAAGCCCCTCCAGCAAAGAAGTCACGCTGCAGACAGGACTGCTGCAGTGTGACGTGGGGCAGGACCTCCTTGAGGGGACACAAACAGGCTTGAGGGGACACAAACAGGCTGCGGCACAACTGCAGGGGGCTAAGGAAGCCAAGTTCGGCTCTGCCTTGACTAGTGCAGGCAGAGGCTGCTGCACACTGGCAGCTGATGGCTACCAGACTGTGTGTGTATTTAGGGGGCATCTTCTCCAGAAACAGATTTTGGTTTGGCCTTCTGATCCACAGGGAGCATAATCAGTGCTACTTTTGGGGATGTTGCCTCAGCAATGATTTTCTCTGGAAGTGGATCTGGGGGGACAAGTACCAAATTAAGGGGCAAAGTTGGAAAAGCCCCACATATGATGCAGCCATACCCATGGGGATTATGTCTACCAATTACAAGCCAAAATACGCTCATTTACATACTCATTTGCATAGCTAAATCTTCAGCTGCTATAACCAAAGACATTTAAATTGACATTATGGAAAGTGACATTATGAAGGTGTAGGACAGGAGCCCTTCTAAAGATTAGTGTGCCAGCCTGTCTCTGGTAACAAGATGCTGTCAACCAACAGGGAATGGTGGGAAAGTTAGAAGGAAAAGAGACATCAACTTTGCTGCCTAAGGCTATTGATGCATTATTATCCATGGTGCAAGTCTGTAGCCTTCTGCTACGAAGCACTGAGGCAAACCTGGGGAGCCTTGGGAGTTTTGCAGGCAAGAATAAAGGTGTCTGGGGCCTTTCACATTAGACTAGACACGAGCTGCTTGCAAGATAGATAAATGCATAAATCAATCTGTAGCTTCTTTTTTTTCTTTTTTTTTGGTTCAAGTTTGGTCAGATTGTGGTTTTGCCTGGAAGTGTCCAAAGGAATGCAATCATTTTTTCCTGCCACCACATCCAAACATTTTACAAATTAAATTCTTGGCCTCACATCTGTGCCAACAAATCTTATAAAAAGGAGAAGGAAAAAACCACACATTATGGTTCTCAAACCACTTTCTACATGGCCTGAGGCAGCCCTGAACTTGAGTCATTATCAGTGACTATCTCATGAAATCAATGTTCACACAGGAGATCATGCCTATATAAAACCATCTTCAAATATCTCACTCCTCCTTACATCCCACTAAAGCCAAAGGTCTGGTGTTTGTGTGCCATGACTGTTATCACATCAAATAAAAGTATCAATACCTGCCTGCTAGTTGATGTGATGAACAACCAATGCCATTCTTTGCTTTTTACCTGATGCTTCACAGCACCACTGAAGGCATTCAATGGATTGCATTCACACCTTGTGCACACACCAACCATTCCTCTTCAAATGTTTTAGAAACCTCCCTTCTCATATATATTCTCCCATGCTTATGTTCTACAAAGTACAGGACTGCTTTTCTAATCACCATCCTGGTCTGGGACATTTCAGCCTGTTTGAACAAGGAGTCTCATATCTTCTGAGTCATCAGGACTAGAGGCTAAAGATCCTGGCCCAAATTCCTCAATGTGCAGCACTGGAAGGGCCCAACGCATCTGGCCTTAAAGTCCTTGCTGCAGAAATGACTCAGGCACTGAGGAATCTCAGCTTTGTTGGTGGTACTTGGTCTGTGCCGTTATATATGAAAAAACCCTCTATCTAAAGAAATATTTGAAAATGTATGCCTGAAATTCCAACTATGCTGAGCTATTTCTCTCTTCACAAACCCATCACCTGTACAGCTATACCCCAATACAAAATCTTGTCAATAAAACTGTTGAAGAGCTCAGTAGCTGCCTGTAGCTTAACACGGTCCAGGAGGACAGGGGAGCCTCATGCAGAACCTGACACATGTCTTCTGAAATGCTCTTTGAGACCTGAGTGACCTTCCTGAATTAACTACTCTGCCTTTCTCCCTGGAACAAGTAACATATACCAGCTATATTCCAGACAGCAAACCTTTCTCTTTCCTAGTGGAGCATCTTTTTCTGCCCATATTTTGTCATATATGTGAAGTGTGACAAGTCCCCAGGGAGTTGACTGTGCACAGGGACCTGCATGATGCTACCATGGAGGCTTCTGCAGTGTTGGAAATTACTGTTGTGATGATGCCACCAAAGATGCAACGCAACAGACAACGAGGTGGGCTGATGTCAGAGCTCTACCAGTACTCATCTGTTATGACCCATGTGACATTACTACAGTATCTCTCATGAGCAGGGTGGCCATGCCAGCTAAATATTCACAATATCCCTCACCAGTTGCAACAACTCTTGTTCCTCAGACACTCAAGCATACCAAACTAAGCCTGCTCTTCTCCCAAAAATCCTTTAAGTATTACACAGACCAACGCTGCCTTCCAGCTCCTCCCCCCTGCCCTTCTCATCACACTACACATTCTTTTCAGCCCTGTTTCCCCACTCCCTTAAGTATGCCAGACAGAAACCTAACCTTCATCAGCCTATCAACACCCCATCACATCCCATTTCAGGTGTGAAGAGCCACACAATGCCTGTTCTTTACTGAGGAGAAATTGCCCCTACTCAAATGTTTCTAAGTGGAGCCTTCTAAGGTCCGATTCCATGGATGTGTTCAGGAGGTGCCAGTGAACCCGGCATGCTCCAAAGAGACACAGGTTCACCCTCTCTTTTCAATGGAGAGTTTGAATTGAAGTAATCAAGACTCAGGACTCTTTCAGGCTGATTTTTATACCATTTTGAAGACTTTTAAAGATACTCTTTAGACAGGACATCCTACCGGCAGTATTTGGATTGCACTCACCCCCACAGCAGGCACACACATGCACACACACACATAATGTCATGCTACAGCAGGGTTTTTTTACAAACAAATTTGATACCAACGGAACCTAGGACAAAATTTAGAAGTCTCACACAGATTCTCCTCTACTAACACAGCTGGGGGGAGGGGGGGGGCTCCCTCTGTGTAACTTCTTACTGCTCAAAAAAACCCCAGCTGAGGTAAGAATCAGCTTACCCCAGAAAGCCCGCGAGGTCTATTCTGTTTGTTTGTTGTTAGATTTGTGTTGTGCGCTTCCCCCCCCCCCCTTTAAAATATTTTTTTTCTAGAAGAGGCACCATTATCGCTCCATCTCCACATTCACGCCGGACTTATCGCTGTGCCATCTGCTTTCACACACAGGTGCGCCTGGGGAACCACACCACGGTGCTTTAAAGCCCGGCTTCATAACGCAACACGCAAGTGATGCCAGCAGCCCTGCAAAGCAAAATCCCCCCTGGTGCAAAGCAGTTGATGTGACCCCTCCTCCGCTCCGAGCAGAAGCGATGCTCAGGCTCAGCTTCAGCTTCACAGACTCAGGGAATGCTCAAGCCGGGTAGTCCAAACGGGGCCCTAGGTTTCCCGCTCTGCACCTCTCTTTTGGAGTCTCCAGGGCTCCCCGAGCCCTGAGTCTCTTTTGGAGTCTCCAGGGCTCCCCGAGCCCTGAGTCCAGCGTCGCTTTCCGGGGTGGGGATGAGGAGGGGGACACACGGCCGCTCCACGCACCCACCATCCCCCGGCCGCCTTCCCGAGCACAGCAGCTCTCAGCATCCACTTCCCTCCCCCCCGAGGGTTTCACACAGCCTCAAGCCCGCACGGGGAAAGGGAAAACAAAACGCAAACACCTTCTGAAATGCGTGGCTTTCCCGTACAGGTTTTTCCAGAGGACAGGGAGGGGGGAAGCAGCTACTGCCTGCGTGGATCGGGCAGCTACAGAGATCGGGAGAGGGGGAAACAGCCAGTTCCCCTCCTCCTCTGCCAGCCCCGAGGCAGCGGCACAACCTGCGGGGAGCGGTCGACGGTACCTCCCGCTCCGGTCCTGGTCCCGGTACGGCTCCGTCCCGTCACCGGCCCCAGCGCTGCTTCGGTCCCGGCTCCCTTCGGGCACCGCCGCTCGCCGGGGACCTGCCCTCTCCCCTCCAACCCGCTCCCCTAACAACCTCACGCTGGATGCTTCGGGCAGGAATGGGTGGTCTTTTCCTCCTTCTTTTGCTCCTCAAGACTAATCAGTAGCAATGAAAGAAAAACAAACAAACAAACTAAAAAGAAACTCTAAAAAACCCCCAAACCACACCACAGATTTCTATGCAGATCCACCTGGATGCTGAGCAGAGATGGACTCAATTCTGCACCTTTCCCTTCTTCCTTTCCTTTCCTTTCCTTTCCTTTCCTTTCCTTTCCTTTCCTTTCCTTTCCTTTCCTTTCCTTTCCTTTCCTTTCCTTTCCTTTCCTCTTCTCTTTCCCTTCTTTCCTCCTCCGGAGCTCACCTTTCCCTCCCCACTCCCACATCTCCCACCTTCCCGCACGCACTGCACTCGGCTCTCCCAGCCCACCGCGGTGCCTTGCACCCCAGCGTGGTTCCAGAAGACGAGCCTCTCCTGCAGTTTCCAAACTCACCTGCAAAATGCTGTTTGTTGCTAGAATCCAGGGCAAAAGCCACCTCATCCCTGGAAGCCGGGATTAAATACATTGATTGAACCCAGATTTAGAGCCGTTTTGAACAAAAACACAACTTTGGGGAGTGCAGAGCAATCCTGAACTGGCAACCTAGCCTAGGCACTCTGCCTTTTTCTCTTGGCTCTTTGGGGATTTTATTAAAGACAGATCTGACGTCAGGGTGAAGGACAAGCCCTGCATTTTTCCTCTGGAGAAACTTTTCCTGCCTTCACTTCTTCATTTTTGTGTGTGGTGTTGTCCCACCTCCTGCATTTCAGTCTATCGCCGTTAGCCAAAGGGCTCTTAAAGGGAAAGCTGCAGCGCCGTGGTCCATCACACTGCGATTTTAGCTCTGTATGGAAACTCAGAGCTTACCCTCACGTCGCTCGTGGCATTCAGACTCTCCTAACTTAGCTAGTACAGCAAGAAGCACTTGGTCTGGCTTTACTGACTGTGATCAATAACCTGACACAGATACAAATAGGTGTAGGTGATTGATATAGTTAATCTTCCTTTTTTATTTTTATTTTTTCTTGGAAAAAAGAAGTGCAGAAGGATGTTTGTCCTGCAAGCTCACCTTGTGGGAGGCAGTCTGGTGGCTCCCTAGAGACAGCCCCCCCCCACACACCTTAAAAGAGCAACCCACGTGGGAAATGAAAGGAAATGAAAGGAAATGAAAGGAAGAGCATCCCTGCATCCCTGCCATGCTACGCATCCCTTCTGTGACTGGTGTAACATATCAGGGCATGCCTCAGCTCCCAAGCCCAGTTATCACAGAATCATAAGGGTTGGAAGGGACCTCAAGACATCATCAAATCCAACCCCCAAATTATATTTCTACCCCCTGCCAGCAGTGGGCATAACAAATATTGCCCAAACACATGGGAGGGCAAACCCAGCCCCAAACAGAGCCAAACTCTCTGATTGCCTGTCTCCCTATTAATGTATTCCCTGATTTTAGCTGTGTTATCTCTGATGTGTTTTTCTCCTTTTACCCAGGCGCAGGCACTGTACTTTCCCTCACCCCTCTACATGTGAATTTGAAGGAATTTAAAGTCTCTTTCATCCCGGAACTGAAATAGAACAGTGTAAGGCAAATGTTTCCTTGGGAAGGAAACAAAAATCATAGAAAATGGCTTTATAGATCTCAAACCCCAGAAAGAGGCAGGACATGAGCTGAAAGAGATGTCAAGGTATATCTAATAGGCAAACCTTCCTGCTTGGCTTGGCTTGGCATGGCAGCGATGGCTGGGTGAACACTGACGGTCAAAATGGAACTGAAATGGAGCCTTAACCTCTGCTCAGCCTTAGCTACCTCCTGTAACTCAGGTGTGTCAGGTTGGGTGGGGTGAGCCACCTCCAGCCCTCCCCCACCCACAGCCACCCTTCCCTCCAGGGGAGCTCGCACTGCAGTGGGGTTTGCTCCCCCACCAGTACAGCTGAATGCTCAAGGCTGTGGCTGAGGATGGGTGGGGAGGGGAGAGTGAGGAAGGTGTACTCCAGTGATGTGCGTTCTTGCAGCCACTTTAATCCCTTCATGGAGTGTGATGCAATATGGACATTGTCATGGTTTTACACCAGCTGGACTGGGGAGCTCTAGAAGGACCAGTTTTTTACATGACCATCTGAACACCCACCCAGCTGCCCTGGGAAACAATTCAGACAGACCTCAGCTGCTAACTGAAGGAAGTGCCACCTTCTCTCTTCCTCTCCAGCACATTCCCACTACCACAGCTCCTTCCCAGAACCATGCTGGGGACTGTATTTTCTGTCAGGTTCCTCCAGGGCTGTTTCATGTTTTCCTTCCTCTCCATCCTTCCCTCTTTTTCCTTGCGTCCTCTTCAGTTCATTCATTCCCCCTCTCTGTATTTCAGTATTTCTTTCTTGCCCCTCTCTGTCACCAGCACCCATCCTTCCTTGTACACCAGGAATACTCAGCCACAGTACTTTCTCTGCTGAGGAATCCAGAGAGAAGCTTGCTATCTTCATGGCACCTAGGAGGTGTTCATCTGTACGTGGCTACCACTGGGTGCCTGTCTTTGGGGTCCAAATATCTGAATACTTTGTGAAGTGAAAGGAGCATTTTGAAAGTGCAGTTCCTCTGACCTAGGTGAGATGGCACCTCATGGAAGTCATGCTTGCTGGCTTGGAGCTACCAGTCCTAGCAAAAGGAGCTTTGAAAATGGAAAAGGAACAAGAGTTCTAAGCTCCTGGGTTATCAGACTCCAAAATCAAGGCAAAGAATTCTTTATAAATGTCACCAGAAATGGAAGTGTGTTGATTTTAGGTTTTTTTTTTTTCCCAAAAAAACCATATGGTTATCTTGCTCTGGTTTTGCTATTTTCCCTGCATATTTCATTTCCCTCAGTGAATTTCTTAGCTAGTGCTGTGGTCAAGTGTGTCAGCAAGGATAGAGTCTTTGAGATGTGGACATCTGGCTGCTTGAAACTCTGCAGCTCATCTTATGTTACCAGTGGGAGTTTATCCTGTTGTGATTATAAACCAGACACTGTCATAGCTTGGATGAGACAGGGATCAAGGAGAGGGCTTGAAGCTCCAGGGCAGGGGTGCTGACACATCCATCTGCCTCAGCAGCCTTTCTGATAGTGATTCCTGTGTGGATCTTTGCAATCTTCTATCACCCTGGCTTAATCCTGAGGAAACTTGTCCTAACCCTGGAAAATGGGGGCTCTAAAGACACTTCTCCATCAAGTTCAAAGACTTAAATTCAATTTAAGAACTTAAAGATCTTAAATTGAAAGAGAGAATACTCTGGGAAGACCTAATTATGGCTGACCAATACTTAAATGGGTCCTACAGGAAAGTGGAAGAGGGACTGTTCTTCAGGGAGTGTAGTGATAGGACAAGGGGTAATGGCTTCAAGCTGAAAGAGGACAGGTTTAGATTAGATGTTAGGAAGAAATTCTTTACCATGAGGGTATGGAGGCACTGGTACAGGGTGCTCAAGGAGGTTGTGGAAGCCCCATCCTTGGAACTGTTTAAGGACAGGTTGGATGACGCTTTGGTCCCTGCCCATGGCAGGGGGGTTGGAACTTGATGATCTTTGAGACCTCTTCCAACCCAAAGCATTCTATGATTCTATGAAATGATGGAAAATCCACTTCATGTTTTGGTGAGTTTAGTTACATTCACTATTAAAGGTTTGTGCCCTGTTTTCAGTCTGAGTTTGCTAGTTTAATCTTTCTGCCAATGTCTGCTTGGCTGATGAGAATTCAGTACCTTCTTCCAACATATAAACACACAAAGGTTCAGTAAATCACCACTGACACTTCTCTTCAATAAAACAAGGAAGCCACATCACTTTTAAATCTCAGAGTCTAATTGGTTTTCTAGACCTTGAAGGAATTTTATAGCTTTAATGACTTTTTTTTTCTTTACATTTGACCTTCCATGGACATTATGCCTGCAAATGCAGCTATCAATCACTCTGCAGTCACACCATCCACAGTGAGCTGGAAACAGGTAGCATGCCTCAGTGCAAATGAGCTCTGATGCTGTTAGCTTAACACTTTATTATCGCTCCTTCCTCTATATGTCCCCTAGACCTTTCAGACACATAAACAGGTTTCTCAATCTGACTCCATTTTACAGTCTTTTTAGACTAAATAAACCAGGAAACGGATTGATTTATTTTATGCTGTTTGATGTGCCTGACACTTTTACCAAGGGCTGTATCTGGCCAAAGAACACAGGGACTGCTAAGAACAGAGAGTTCAGGGAGGATGGATGCTGCGTTTGCTTGCAAATGTGTGGCAGGAATAGCTCCTTGCCTGAAGCAGATTTACCCTGTAATAAGTGAGATCAGAGTCTGCCTACGAGTCCAAGGGAAAAAAGAACACCTTGGAATTTCCTGACTCATAAAAGGTAAAGGCTGAGTCATGAACCTGGCTTTTAAACAACCCAAACAGCTAGCTGTGTTAGGGTTTTTATCAGGGTGTCCTTTTTCTGCCTTTCTCCATGTTGGGATGATGGAGAAGACACCCCTTCCATGCAGGATTTAACTGCAGAATAGTGGGGAACCTACCAGGGCTAGGAGCCTTACCTGCTTCAGAGGCACATGCTGGGATGGGAAGGTGTGTGGGGGAGTCCAACATCTATTATTGTTGTTATTATTACTACTTAGGTGATGGGAAGGAGAGTTACATCAGCCTGCCCCTTTGAAATATCAAAGCAGCTTTAGAAACAAGAGTATGAAAACATCTGGTTTAGCTGAGTCTTGATAACATCAGGCATCTGAGAACTCAGTCAGCCCTACTTTAACACAGGTGAGTATCTCATTTCCACAGTTTGCAGATGAGACCTAACACCACAGAGTGCAAGAAGCTGCAATACAGCAGGAGGACACACCTTTTTGCTGTCTAAATAGCCTTTCCAAAGAAGATGGATGGGAATCGCAATATGGTGAGAGAGCCAAAAAGCTCCTTTGCTCCTGTTCAGCCTTGCATCCCTGGTAGCAAGATGCAGAAGGTACCAGCAAGGAGCTAACATGGTAAATCCACCACTGGATTCCCTCAGTCCCTTTAAAAATGCCAGGTGAATGGAGGTACCTTGAAATGTTACTCAACCCAGGGTCCCATCATGGAGTAGGTGTGCACAATTCTTGTGGCTTGCACGCCTCATGCCAACATACTTGTGAGGCTGATAATACACCCAACAGTTAAAAGAAAATCAGTTAGTTCAGGTAAACCAACCTGAGTGTCAGGACTCCAGGACTGAGTGATTATTTCTCCAAAGAGCTGGTATAAATCACATCTACTGATACAGGCAAAGCTGCAGCTAAATCTGAAAAAGGGATATTTAATTCTTTCACACAACCAAACCCATTTATATTCAAGTGAGAATACTGCCTTTGGGGAGACACATCTGCAGTTTCATCTGCCATAAATAGGCTCCGATTTATTAGGACAAGTCTTCACTGGCATCAATCTGTGCGACTGCTGATTTCAGCAGTATTAATCTGGCTGATAGTGGCAGAACTGTTCCACTGAGAGTGAAAATATGAGGGTTTGAATGACAGTAGCAAAAAAACAAGCCACCAAAATACTAGTTTCTGTAAGTTCCCATATAAAAATGTTGTAGAAGTTTATATTGATTTACAAATGCGTGTTTATATTAGATTTTCATTTATTGACAACAGTAAATTCAAATATTGCATTTTATTCATTGCCCTCAAAAGCAATGGCCTGACTGTTGTGTTCATCTATTCTTAAATCCTCACAATTTCCTGTTGGGCATTTATGTGGCAATTACGTGGGCAGAAAGGATATTCTGACAGTCCTGAGCCAGTACCAGGCATTCATGGCAGCAGCAACGGTTCTCTGGGGTATCTAGTGTGTTTTCCTGAGACTGTTTGTCTCAGTGTCTGCTCTGTGAAATCACCAGTTTCTTAATTAAAGCTTTCAAACCAAGCTTACAATAAGAAAAGAAAAGCAAATAACCAACCAACCGCCATGCAAATAAGATGTCAAGTGCTGAGAATAATTAATAATCAAAATGAACTGGCCACAGAGAATCGGGAACCTGCCAGCAATACGAACAAACTCTGATAAATCCTTGCTGCAGGGAAGTAGTCTTCTGGAAATGAAGATTTATATAATATTTGCAAACCAGTAAAAGAAAATGGATTAATAACACATAACAAGCCTGAGCCTCAGCTGGTATAAAAATGAAGTCCTTGGAGATACATCGATCTATGGCATCCGTGGGTGCAATGTTTTATTCATCAATATTAGTTCAACTGTTTGAACAAATGCAGGAAGCACAGGGGAGGAATTAACCTTTGAGTTTGCCTTCTGCAGATGTT
The DNA here is from genome assembly GCA_022605575.1 of Laterallus jamaicensis coturniculus. Taxonomy (NCBI): domain Eukaryota; kingdom Metazoa; phylum Chordata; class Aves; order Gruiformes; family Rallidae; genus Laterallus; species Laterallus jamaicensis. The sequence goes on along the minus strand of JAKCOX010000002.1, from coordinate 84,940,934 downwards.
TTTCTCGATGCACATGAAAAGAGAGGAAAATATACTGACTAACAAACTATGAAAGCATGAAGAATCCCATTGAATCTTGCACCCATTCCTGAAGCATCAGAATCTGCTCCCTTCATAGTTTTTCCTGTTTCATACCATGGTCTCCTTGACAAGTAATATTATGACATGCTCCAAAAAATTACTTCACCCACTGCGGATAATATGCACACTCTGGTATTTCTATTCTCCATATCACTGACCACAGAATTGCACAACTATTCATTCATCTAGGCCTTTTTTCCTTCTGTGAATGCAATGATACTCTCCAGTGTCTGGGATGGACTACACGAGGAGGGAAAACTCCTCTGTTCTGCTGGGAACTGACCATGGCCAATGCTTTTGCTCCCATTTGAGTCTAGGTAAGACTGAAATCAGATTTGGCCTTTTTAATCCCACACTGACTAAATATGTCAGTGAAAACCCAAGGTTGAGTTAGACTATGTATATCTTTGGTTGGGAAGGAAAAAACCACAACAAAACAAGCCAATGAAATTTCATTAAGTGCAAGAGAATGAAGGCTTGAAACATAACCATCTCCTATCTCAGCTGGCCTTGTTTTTCTGTTGGATAATAGGTCTAACCTTCTAGTCCACGTGTTGTTTTAAAAATATTTCTTAAATAAACACAAATATATATATATTTTTAATGTGAAAGAAAACTTATGAAATGTTTAGAAAGGCTAGGAATAGATCCCCACGAGATCAAAGCTGTTTGAAACATGAAATATTTGAGGACCAAGTTTTCTGTCTATATCCAAATTCTGCATTCTAATTCTGGTAACATTTTATTCAAAGTTTCCTTTGGTATTTGGTGAGTAAATGTTTCTCTTTCAACAGAGCTGCTTTCAGTCTCTGTTTCCTGGGGAAATGGAGCTTATGCAATCACTTCGTACGTGTTCTTGTCTGTCTGTCTGCGTCTCTTAGCAGAAATTTTTGAGCCTCTTGGACAAAATCAATCCAAGTTTGAAAGACAGAGAGAGGTATCTCACCAACAATCACATTCCTCTGCATTTTGTGAAAGGATGCACTGAGGAAGAAGAGAGAAGCTGTAGGAGTATCTCACCTTTGGGAAAAGTGGAGGGTTTACTCACGCACTATTAGATGCCAGAGAAGTCACACAGCTGAGACCTTTCAGACAACCAACCACAGGAAAACAACTTCAGCTGGAGTTTGCAGCCAGCAACCAGACACAAATCTGTGGGGAAAGCGGATTATTGATGTAGTGTTCAGAAAAAGACGGCTACTTTAGGCACACAAAGTCCATGTGCTCTCAAGGTCACATCTTTTTATTTTTTAAAATTTCTTGCAAGCAGCACTTTAAGCTTACTCTCCTCTCAGCCCATGCTAATATTTCTCCTTAATTTAGTTTCAGTTATTAAAAGAAAAAAAAAGGTGAAAGCAAAGGGATCACTTTTCCCACTACCACCTTAGGAAGTAAAATATTAAGTCCATCATTAATTCTTCCCTGGACTCTTTCACAGTCAAAGATACAGCTACCTTCTGATGGATATAGAATGTTTCTGCCTCAAAATGAATAAATTGAGGGACTGACACAGCCTATTTCAAAGACCTCAGCGGAAGAAGGTTTGGGCTATGGAGAGCTTTTAGGATATACATTATTTTATTACTACCGATAATTGCACTTGGAGCCTTTAAAAAAGATTGCAATGTAGATAATAAACCATGTCCTGGAGGGTGTTTGCCACAATGCCTACTAGTGGTCGTTATCAGTTTTACTAAATTGGGAGCATTATGATTTTGATTCCTGATTTAATTCGGAGCACTGCTATTTGCCAACCCAAAAGACAGTCCTGAGGTAAAGGAAGGGCAGGGGAGGGGTTGCATCACACCCAGAGTACCAGAGCAGGCCACTGCCTCATGGTCTGGTGTTTGAGACCAGTGTCCACCTTGCTCCATCCCTGACTAGTATAATAAAACTTTCCACTGTCTCCTGGACTGAGGGCACCACACAGAGAAATCCTTGTTTCCTTATGGACTTATTTTTCGTTTCTCTTCCTTCTGTCAACCTTTTGGAGCAGATGAGATGACACAGACTTGTACTCAATATGAGTGTTACAGAGAAGAACAAGACCCTGAGACCACATGCTCTGGGGAAAGGCTGGTGCAGTTGTTGTCTACCTTGATCCAGCAAATACTTTTCCTCTTCATCAAGTAACTAAATGGTTTTGTGAGTTCTGGCAGTACTTCTTTCCCTTTAACATGGCTTTGGTCCATCCCTCTTTCATCATGCCTAAAATTGTTGAGTCCCTGAGAAACTGCTGGGCTGCACATGTTCAGCCAGGACAGTCTTCCCAAAGGAAATATGGACAAAGAGGGCATATTCTGGGATGCTGTGTGAGATAGGCACAGTAAAGGAGTGAGAAAAGGGGAAGACCTCCACATGGCATCTACAGCACCATGCTCCTGAGGTTATATTAGTTATTCCTGGGTTTAAATATTGGAAAAATATACAGAGGGAAAATCCTGTATCTCCCACAAAGAGCAACAATGTTGGTCAGTGTGGGGTGGGTTTTTTTAGTTTGTTTGGTTTTGGTTGGGTGTTTGTTTTTTAAAATGAAAGGTAAAAGGACGACCTGTACATACATCAGACCTTGAAAGCATCCAGTTTCACTGAGATGGTTGCACCTATTATTCACAACTTCGGACCCAATTATGTTAGTAGCACCATTAGATGCCAAAAATGAAAACACTTCACCATGTTCCACAAAGTCATTTTCTATCCCAATACCATCATGATATCCACTCTTAATCTGACAAGGGAGAAGTTTGTTGGCTCAAAGTCCAGAAGTGACCAACTTGACTTTGGATATCATAGGCTGAAGACTTGAGGGGATAATTCCAGCAAATCAAAGAGCCTTTTTCACTCTGTTCCCACTCCATCAGCTTTTATGGTTGAGCTTTTCCTTTTTACTGGGTTACAAGGTGTAGTCTTTTTATTTGCAGAGCTCAGGACTGCTGTTTAGGGTCTATCCCAGAGCCTATCCAGTCCCTGAATAGTGCCTTCAAGCTTCAATACAGTGTGAACTATTTCAGCTATAGTGAACTGTAGGGTCCTCCAACTCTGTGCAGGCTGGTTTTCATTACACCCACTCACTCTTACTTCCTGACCTCTGTTTGGTCCATCACAATATGATCCACACATCTCAGATTGTCCTTTGGGGCAGAAACAGCTCTTAGAACAAATCCAGGTGCTCAGTTTTAAAGGAGGAAACCGGAATTTAAAGCTGAAGTGGTAATTTTGACCATTAAATCCCAGCTTTAATTTGGTAAGTTCTTCCTGCTGCCTTCTGCAGTTTTAATCTGTTTGCTTTTTAAGTCTCAGATACCTTTCTCTGGTATGATGCCCCTGGTACCTGGTGGCAGCCCTTGAGGACTAACTGGCTGCACTCCTAGCACCTCACAGAGCAGGATTCAGCATGGAGCTGAATGAGAAAAACTTCTTTACTCTGAGGGTGACAGAGCACTGGAACAGGCTGCCCAGGGAGGTTGTGAAGTCTCCTTCTCTGGAGATATTCAAGATTCACTTGGACACAATCCTGTGCAGCCTGCCCCAGGTTAGTCTAGCAGGAGAGTTGGTCTATATGACTTCGAGAGGCCCCTTCCAACCTCAACTGTCCTGTGAATCTGAGAATCTGTGAGCCAGGTAAATGCACAGTTCACCCCCAAGACTGAAACACCATAATGCCATTGAGGGATAGATAGTTTTCTTTATTTTCAGTTTCTTCAAGCTGCTTTGGGCCATGGAGGTGAGGGTTTTCACAGGAAAGCCACCTTCCTCTTTCCACAGTGGGAACTGTTGTCCTCATCTTGTGTCATCTCCCAGAGCACCTTAGGAAGAAAAATCTGTGACCCATTTGAGGCCTCAAGGAGGCTGCTGGGTCTACAAGTAAAATGGCTGACTGAGAACTGCTTTCATATGTCAAAAGGTTCTTGGCTTTATTTATTCACCATGTGCTGGGTCATGGTCCTTGAAATGTGCCTGGGGAAAGTGTTTGCCCAGGTGGTGGAAAACACCTGCTTCCCTCACGGTACCAGAGAGTGCAGAGTGCAGAGTGCAGCTCTTCGCGAAGTACTTCCTTAGGTGGGTGCCATCACCACCTCTCACCCGCCTCAGGACCCTAAGGTTATTATTTTTTGGAGCAGGCAAGGGCATAGGCTGAGAGCAAGGCCAAGACACCAAACCTCTAGGGAGCCGACTTGGGACCTGAAAAAGAAAAATGGGAGAGGGAAAGAGTCAAGGGACTATGTCCAAGGAACAGTCAGAAGTCTGGAAGAGATTCAAGGGGTCCTCTATTTCCCCTGCCTCAAGGCCCAAACTGCATTAACTAAACTCTTCTGACAGGTGTTTGGCTAACCTTGTCTTCAGGGAGCAAGAATGCTTCCCTCTACCTACCCTGCAGTAACCTACTCCAGGCCTTCACTGCACTCAGAGTTAAACCTTAAGTCTATCTTTAATCTCTCTTGTTGCACTGTAAATCCACTAGTCCTTGGGCACACTGAAGGAATTATTTCTTTCTTCTTCATTGCAGCATTTAACTAGTTTAAAGGCTATACACATATCTCTCCACTTTAGCCCTCTCACCTTTTCAGTTGGCCCCCTCCTGCTCTGACATCATAATTTCTTGCTCTCCCTGTAATCGCTAAGGTCTCCAAAACCAGGACTAGCACTGGGACTAGACAAAGACCTCCTGTTTACACTTCCTAGAGTTCACTTACTTCTCCTTGACCTGCAATGCCTAGATCACTTCTGCAGGAAGCCACCTATTCCCAATATGCTAGTTGCTAGTATGCTAGTTTGTCGCACCAAAACAGGAGGTCACCTGAACAGCCTTTGCCTGCCTTCAGTTTATTGTAGGCTGAATTCCTCCTTCCCACTCACTGGTGTTAGCGTATCAGTCAAAGGCTCATAGCAGTTTTAGTGAAGGCTGGTCTGTAATTAATCACTTCACCCCTCCAGGCATTATTAGCTTTCCTTTCTTGCTAAGTGGAGGACCATCTTCCTTCATCGTTCTCTTTCTTCTGAAATATTAAAACAAAGCTCTTTGTTACCTTTCATGTCCTTTACTAGTTGTAATTGATTCTGTGCTTTGGCCTTTATGATCTTGTCCCTACATGCTCCAGCAATTCTTTTCTATGCATCTTTAGTAAACTGACCTAGTTTCTGCTTCATGCATGTCCTCATAGACGATCTGTCTGATACATGCAATTGCTAGCAGTTACCATCACAGGCTGCACTTTACCTCCAGCCTGGAGACTGGGGGAATTGGGATCCTTTACCAACTCATTTTTACCAGGATGAGGTTACTAAGAAGAAATGTTGTAGGACCATTGTTTTTGTGGACAAAGAGTAACCTCAGTGTTGCACTGGGTTGGAGAAGCAGATGCCTAAGAAAGAGTTGTCCATCAAATGGCAAAAGGTATCAATCCTCTGTATTCAATTATCAATGCCTCTTAATTATACATTCTCCTTGAAATATGGGGCATGGGAATCCTGAATAGAAGTAGGTAATTAAATGGTCTCAGACACACATTAGTGTGCATGAATCCTCTCCCAGCTTTTTCTAAAAGTTTTGCTCTAGGAAAAAAAGTCAAAATGGCAGCACATCTGCACCAACAAGCCCAAAGACAGCATGTCTTTGGCCACCTCCCCTGTAAGTGTTCCTGGGAGCTGCAAGTACTTACTGAGGGATAGCTGTTTCCAACTGCACTTTCCTGTCAAGAAGCATGGGGAAGAAAGTGCTGGAGTAAATTATCTGCTGTTTGAGTTATTGTCATGAGTGGTAAAACAGATGTTTCATATGCATGAACTTTTCATGATCTTGGGCTGCAGACTGGCTAGATAATGTGAAATCCTATTACAGCAGGGAACACGGAGCTATAGTGGGCACCTAAGTCCCAAATCTAGTTTCTGATGATTCTTTCCACAGCTTATCCCTTAAATCACACACATGCTAGTCCTTGCACACCCAGCAGCATTTCTGTACCCATTCTTAGTTGGAAGTGAGACTTTTGGCAAATTATTTGGAAAAATCCATGAACTATATATTGTTTTTTACCCAGCTAATGCTAAGCCCAGTGCCCCTCAGTGTGCTCAGGGTCTCTGGAAGGTTTCTGAGCATGATTACCTTCTCCCAGGGGAGAACATTTACTCTTACAGCTACCATTAGCATGCCCTAGGCTTTGCAAGGGAAAATGCATCAAACCCCTTTGCACTGCCCTAGAGACACAGAGCAGCTATAAAGCAAGCCAAAGCAGTTAATTGCTCTGCTTCCCCAAAGCAACATAAAGGAGTTGGAGCACCCTGGAGAATCTGGCATTTACAGAGTAGTTTCTGTTGGATGAAAGGCATAACCCTTAAAATCACAGACACAGTGCTCAAAGGGATTTGAATCCAAAGTTTTCACACAGAGGTGGGCTCAAGGTTAGAGGTAGGTTACAACTGATGATGTTTGCTTATGCCTTTTTTAAAACTGGAAGTGTTTACACAATATATTCATGGAGACCGGTTTTTACCTGCACGTGAAAAATGGCTGAGCTCTCAGGATAGATATGCACACCAAATCCACAGTCTATTCTTCCTCCTCACTGTGCAGTTTTCATACTTACTGTAGAGCAGCCAACAGGAACCAGCACTGGAGTTGCTAGAACAACTCCCTCCTCCCAGTAGACCCCGGGGCTTGAGCCAGGACTCACAAGCTTTTGGGTCTGCCACCACTGGAAAGATTGTAACCTCACACTGGAGAAACAGGCAAAGCCTTCCTCCAGCTGTATGGTGGAGAGAGAGCAATGCCCCATGGCCAGCTGCCTCTCCTGAGCACATGTAGCTGAGCTAAATATCCCTTACGCGCTGTATGTGTTGATCCATGGTCAACCCTAGATTACGTGACTGCCACATTCTCTCTTTGTAATCTGAAAGAAATGTGATGGAGTTTTGGTATAAATGACTCTGATCTTGAGTAATTCCTTGCAGTACTTCCTTGCATTCACCCTACTAATCATGAGGTTAGGGAAATACTGCTTCAAAGATGCGGTAATGACTTGGAGCCCAGCATAAGCAGTAAAAAAAAATCACTCTGTTTTAGGAAATATTGTCATTATCCCATAAATATGGCATATCTGCATAGTCTCTGCCTTAGCACATATGGACTATGGAGAGGAAATTATATCACATCATCACACTGTCATGTGTGGTTGGCAGAAATTCTGGGAGCCACTCTATAACTCCATGTTCACATCAGAGAAGAAAAGGGTAAGAAACAAGTTGACCGGTAGAGCTGCATCGAGGTAGAAGGATTAATTTTTCAAATGACTTTGCATCTGAGACAGATGTACAATGACAGAAGTATAAACCCATCTTCCCCCACCTTGGCCAAAGTATCTGTGTGATGAAGTTCTTTGCGTGCAGTTTATGCATGTGTTGAAGTCATTTGCTTGGCTGTATCCTAAAAAAGCAGACACATTTAGTTTCCTTTACCATATGAAATAAAAGTAGTTCCAATATAGGCCAAAGCAATGTGTTCAGTTTGTTTCTATAAGCCACTCACATCAAAACCTGCAGCAATAACATTAAGAGAATATCTGTAGGACCAAAAAAGGTGGCATTCATCACATCTGCCATTGTAGGAGGTAAAGCTGATCTGGCTGTTTGGGCTGCCACCATAGCCAGTTGAGTCAGTGGAGATTATGTTTCGGTTTATCCACCCACATATAGATGTGACCTTTAGGAGGCGAGCCACCCCCGCAATCCCATGGACACTACTGATTTGTTTTTCCATTGACCATAAAGGGAACCTGGGCTGGTTTGGTCACATATAGACATGTTATGGAGATATGGACTATGTCATGTCAAACCCACTGACTCCTATGAGAATCTGCAGGAATCACCCTCTCATGGAACTGGACAGTTTTGGGGTTTGCCTTTTTTTTCTTTTTCCCCAGGAGGAAATTTGCTACGTGGTGGCATGAACCACTGATGGATATGCAATGCCAGATGCATGCATGGGGGTCTGAGGCATCAGCCATGCTTGACATGCTGGACTGCTACCATTAAAGGAGAAGAAAAGGGCCAAATTCTAATAATCCTGCTTCATAATTATTAAAAAATGAGATATGCCTACACATATTAATGCAATGGGCTCTAAAGTCCCTCACAGCAACACATAGATATACCCTGAGTATTTACAGCAGCTCAAAGCAGGGCTATTTTTGTCAGACTTAAGATCACCTTTCCAGTTTCCTGTGATTCACAAAACACAGAATATCACCCAGTTGCCTGCAATCAGGTCATGCTACAGGATTATCTTGAAAAGCATGGCTGGAAACAGCAGGAGACTGATCTTCTACCATCCCTCTTGCTGTTTTGTTCAAGTGATCTAATCAGTCTCCTTTTGGTAGACCTTGCCTCTACCTTAAGCTTGTCTCATTTTAGCTGCAAGGTGGTTTTCCCTGCGCAACTTCTCTTGCCCTGTATTTTCTCCATGCTCCCAAGAGGCACCTCATTCTTTTACCTACTTACAGAAGCCAAATTTGTTAATTACCTATTTATTGTGAGCTATTTTCTTGCAGCCTTTTAGGTTTTTTCCTCTGGCTTTTCTCTTCCTTCTGCACAAGTTTTCAACATCCCTTAAAAAACATAGTTATCAGTCAAGATGCGCTACTCGTTTACACACTGGTACTACAAACCCAGGTGGAAATCACATCCGTTCTCTTACTCACCTTCCTCCTCTGTGTATGTCTGATCATCATATCACTGATGTAGTTTCCCCCAGCATCATTCTTAAGGTTAAAATTCACCTGTGTTTCCAATATGACCCTTAGATGCAATTTGGTTTGTGCTTCTAGGATGCAGGGGCCACATTCATTCAATTAAAATGACTTTGAATGGGCCTGATTTACAAAATGTTTCTTCTTTTTTTTTTATTATAGCCTAGTCACAGGATAATTTACTAGTCTGCTAGTCTTTATGTCATTAGAAAATTCTAGATTCGACCTTAAAGTAGCTGATAAAACCTTGGAAGTTTCTGGACCAATCTCTGTGAAATCCACTTGATAAAATCTACTCAGTAAGAAAAAATTAAATTGATAGCTGCCAGTTAAGTGGCTCTTTAATCCATTAAATATGTGCTTAGATGCTGAACATGGTATATTTTATTTTGTTTAGAATATTAGGTGGTACTAAAAGCCAAAAATATCTAGAGTATGCTCAATCATTGCTAAAGCAATCAGTTTGCTGCCATATGCAAAATATCAGTTAGGTAAGAGCTATTTTCATATTAACATGTCATTAGTGGTTGTTACTATGGACTACTATTACTACTAGTAGTCCCAGCCGTTAACATCACCATTGATTTATGAACACATCTCCCTTTGGTACAATTGGCTGGTTGGCTTTCAGTCTATCTTTGCATTGTCTTGTTTGTCCTCACCAAATACTGGCAGAGAATTAACATTTTTCCAGTTGTTTGTAATTTCCCCAGTATTCTGAGATTAAAAGGAAACATCAGGGAGCCAGAGACCACATGAGCCTCACTTCAAGATGACTGAGACAAAGTTATCCAGGTCCACTGATTTCAAAAAGAGTTGTTTCATCTTCCCTGAACCACTAAAGGCTCAGAAAGTAGTTTATCATCTTCATGTGATCTTAGTGTATCATCCTGCTTGCTAGCATTTAATTTGTTCCTGATACACTTAGAAAACCTCCTTTTCTTCCTGTCTTTGGCCTTTTACAATTCTGGATAGTGTCTGATGTCTTCAGCTTCCCTTATCAACCACCAGATTAGAGAGAAATTCCAAAACATATTTCCAACCTTCTCTTTTGTTATATTCTCTTAAAATTGCTTCCATTCATTGTTAAACGGCTGTTGGGTTTGTTTTTTTGGTTTTTTTGTTTGTTTGTTTGTTTCCTAATGATTTGATGACATTTTTCATAAATAAAGTCCATTTGTTATTCCTGATGACTCTTGCTTGTCTTCCTTTTAGCGCACTTTAGTGCATTTTTGGTTGCAAGCCACAGATTTATAGGTAAACATGACTGCTTCCATTTCTGCTGTGTGCAGTGGCACTAAGCTGCATCAAGGCAGGGTCAGATTAGATGTTAGGAAAATATTTTCCACTGAAAGAGTTGTCAGGACGTGGAACAGGCTGCCCAGGGAGGGGGTTGAGTCATCATCTCTGGATGTGTTTAAAAGATGGGTAGATGAAGTACTTAGAGATATGGTTTAGCATAGGATGGGAACAGTTGGACTCGATCTTAAAGGTATTTTCCAACATTGTGATTCTGTGGTTCTGTGATTCAGTGCTGAAAAATTATAAAAGGAGTTTGAAGCTTCAGCAGAAGAGTCCTAGCATATAGACACATTAGCTGTGAGCTTAAAAAAAATAGTAATTAAAAAAAAATATCAGTGCAAGCAATCTATTGGTGATTTTGTTAAAGCATCTACCTGAGGTCCCCAGAGCAGTACAGAGGTCGTCAGTTTCATTATCAGGAGAATGAAGGTCTCGACTGACCTCTTCCACTGTCCAGCTCTGTGACCACTGTCAACTTTTTCTCTTCATTTGTCCTTTGAATATGAACAGATAGCAATAAATTGCACAGTAAATATCTATGCCCAAGAAGAGCTCAGTGGAGGCTGCAGATACAATCACAAATCTGGTGCTCCCGTGTGGGGACTTAACTTGCAATGAAAGAGTTTTCTTGTTTGTTTGTTTCCTCTTTTTTCTGTGCTTTTTTGAATGTGCTGTTTCCCAAGCATTAGGGTTTTTACGGAGGGAAGGAAGTAGCTTTCTTACATACACTGCTGTTTGTTTACTTGCTTTTTTAATATGCTGCTCCCATGGATTTCACCTCTTTTGTGGAAAGGAAAGAATCCCACGATGTATTGCATCAGTCTCCACATCATGCACCAGCAAGTCAGCTTGAACCATGCCTTGAGCACCGCAGCAGAGAGCAGAGATACAGCTAATATTAACCACTCGCAGGAAGTGCCTATCAGCCGCAGCCAGCCAGGTGTTGAGAAGTGCTGCGCTGCTCAGCCTGATGTGGTAGGCACAGGTGAGTTTACAGACAGATCTTGTCTGTCTTTGGGTTGCGTTTTTTTGCCTCCTGCTTTTATGTCTATTAACTACCATCAGTGTGTTTTTACTGGCGGGGCCCCTGCTGTGTAGAGCATGAATACATGTAGCCACACATCCATCCTCAGGTATTGTAGCTGGCTGATGGAGTCTTCTTCAGAATCACCCATGAAGGAAAAATGGTGATTTCTAAGACTAAATGCAGCTCAAATGAATATGACTGCAATTCCACACAATGGAAAAAGAGGCAATTCTCCAGACCCTAGGCAGTGAAATTTCAAACAATAGCAGACAGCAGCATTCTTTTCACATTTCTCAAAAAGATTAGAATAATTCAGAAAGTCTGACAAATGTCTCTATATCTCTCCCTGTGTTATGACAAGGTCAAGGTAAATATTTGCATTTCTCAATTCTTATGCTGCGTCACCATTACGGCTGTTGCTGAGCATGTTGTGACCTACCAGCTGTGAAGGCCATGTGGAGACACATAGAAGGGAAAAATAATTTACCTCTTGGAAGCTACTGGAATCAGTCAAGGATTCCTTTTCAGATGATGGGATTGCTCTGGCAGGGCACGTTCTTCATAAAGACCCTTGGCTCATCTATTGAGGGCTGAGCGACACCAGCTGTGCTCCTCTACTTGGGAACACTTTTTAGGAAACTATTAGAAAATGAGATTTCTGTAGTTATTCAAATTAATTAGAGATTTAATGTTTGTATAGGAAATGTGAAGTCATGGCTGTATTTCCCGACTGTCCCCAGCATTTTTAAAGATGGGTCTTGTTCAGAAGTTGCTGGAGAACAAGTTTTATTGGGAATTCTTTTCAAAAGTTGCAAACAACATGTTATCAACTCAAACTCCTGTGTCTGTGTCTATATTATTATTTTTTTTCTGAAACCACCTAATAATTCTGCATTTATTATCTTGTTTTGATTATTTCAGCTGGTAGGATGCAAAGTACGAATGGCACCAGCAAAGGTCCACTCTTCCTTAGTGAATCTTGGGTGATGCATTCACACTATCAGATAATATCACCCAAAATTTACTTCCAAGTCTGCTCTCTTGATCATTGAGTAAATATTAAATATAACTTGCGCCTTCTTTCAGACTGAATTTTCTCTTCACAAAACCTGTCATGGGGGATAGTTCAGCTTCCCATTAAACAGGACAAGTAAGACTGCAGCATATGTGGCTCCAACCCTCATATGGTGTCTTCCAACACAAACAGTCCTCCAAAGCATGTCATGTGCTCCACAGAATGTTCCACAAATATTTCTGACAATTAAAACAAAAATAAGGCACATAAATGCATAATGATCTCTTAGAAACAATGGGCACCTGATGCCCAGAAAAGACTAGTGCCAAGTACTATGTGGTGTAACACCTAGAAAGTGCCACCACTGAGTGATGTGGACACATGTTCTCTGTGCTGTTTGGCTGTGTGCTCACATTCTCTCCTTGACTGGCTATAATAGATATAATTAACAATACAAATCCAGCCTGAAGTGTCTTTGCCTTGACCGTGCAGCTTACAAAGTCTTCCCACTTGACTCCTTTGTATACAGTCATCTAGGCTTAAGAAAGAGATGCTATCTTTCTGTTCCTCCTAAAATATTCAGAGTAAACATTTTTTAAGTTGAAATATGCAAACAGTGTGCCCCAATCCATGTTTAACACACACAAATAACCCATTTGATTTTTCACTAAGCAGCTTCCCCAGTACTGTAGAATATACCAATATCCATAAATGGTGAAAGAACCCTGGAATCCCCAGCAATCCTCCAAAAATAACAAAACCACTGTTATTATCACAACGTGTAATGGGAATACTATTTGAGATACATCATACTTTTTACACACTGCAAGAAGCATCCTCTGGTGCTTGAATCCCACCAATTCCCCTGGGAAAAGGTCATGGAATCAAACCGACAGACCACATGTTTAAATAACACTGCAGACCTGGCTGCAACCCATGATAGTAATGAAAATGCTTAATTAAAGTTTCCAGTTTACTCCTAATTCACTGCACATTGCTTAACTATTACAGCATATGTCTCACATTGTATTTACAGTGAGATCTCTCAGGGACTGAAATGCCTAGGCAGTCTGAGTAAATTGGAAAGGATTTTCAGTTTAAGTAATTCAAGGGTAGGCTAAATATGATAACATTTAGCAAAATTTATGTTAAAGACTACTGCAGAAATCCTATCCTATCCTATCCTATCCTATCCTATCCTATCCTATCCTATCCTATCCTATCCTATCCTATCCTATCCATAATAAGTTCTACTCTATCTGCACAAGAGTAAAATTTTTCCAACATCCAGCACACCAGGTTCTAACCTGTGAAATATTGTCCAAAAACATGTGGGTATATACATTTTAATTTTTTTTTTTTATTGTACTAGAAAGCAGGGTTATGTCCTGCCCTGAAATCCTACTGCAGGTTCACCATGGCTTGTAGTGCTGTTCTGGAGGGAGTCCTGAGATGTCATGCAGAGGTGCAGCAGAGTCATGAAGAGTGAGTCCATACCTGCCTGACTGGGCGATGCTTTGATGAAAGGTGTATCCCAGAGAAGCACAGCAGTTCAGCTAAGACAAGCTGAAGCTTCACTGTCACAGTGCCTGGTTCCTCTGCTCTGCTTCAAGTTTACAATTTACCAACTCAGGTCCTGCTGCTTCTTGTAAATTACTATTTACCCACACACACTTCTTTAATAATGACTCAAGTGTACAGTGAGACATGTTTGACTTTGTAAAACTGCTTCAGTGCAGTTTTATTTACTTTTACAGGGATGGTGTTTTCCTTTTCTTGCAGCATGATTAGGAGACAAATGGAAGATTAACTCTTCTAAGGCCATTAAAGCCCATAGTGCACCCACACATGCTGCAGAGACATACACAGACTCTGCACAGGGGAAAACTGATAAACTTGTGTGACTTCCCAAAACCAGGGGCATCTCTGCACCAGGAGAACACATTCTGCTCAGAGAATGTTATGTCCTTAATGAACACAACTATTATAACCACATTTATAATATCTTGGCTCTGGCAGCTTCCGCAGTGAGTGACTTTGTCTAGCACAGGTCTACTAGGTCTAGAAACTACTTTAAATTTTGAAGGAGTCTGCCTATGGCAAGTGACAACCACATAGCAGATGTTTACTTAGATATGCTTTAAACTGACTAGGATGAGTACCAACAGCCCAGAGCTATAATGTGGATTTCTTTTCTCAGGAAGATATATAGCCCACCTCTGGACAGCTGATAGGCTTCTTCGAACCTCAAAGGGGAGTGCTGATTGGCATGGGCCAGAACTGGACCAGCTTCTGTGCTAGCAATTAAACTTTAGGCATGACCATGGTGTGGTTAAACCCACTCCCCTATTTTAACACTACAGCTGTAGCTGTACAAACAAGTCTGGATCTAGCTTGATGTTCCTAATCCTGATGAATGCCTGCAAGTTAGCAGAGACACTAAAAACTCCAGAGGGTCATACTATTAAGACCTCATGTTATTTCATGAGGCAGTGTTATTCATGGCAGTTGAGGCTCACATTTTTACAAGACAAAGACAAAAAGAAGTTGTTTTTCCAAGAATGGATGTGTTCATTACTACTCCATATATGTATTACAGATGTCTCACAAGACAAAAATGAAGGCTGTTCTGCAGAAGGGCAGATAATTTATGTTCCACTTCCACAGCTAACTGTCCTTCCATGATTACAAAATATTTCCTTCTTTCCTCCTTAAAAAAAAATAATAGAAGTACTGGTTGGGATGCGTAGTGGGATGATGGAATGTCTGTTACACTGAAACAGGGGACTGTGTTGGCTAAATATTGATGAGTGGAGTGTAACTTTTATGTAAATTGTCATGCTTAAACATTTAACAGCTGCTCCTCACACAAGATGCCCTCTTTCCTCACTGAGTGAGCACACAACAAAGCCTGTGGTGCTGAAATATTTTGCATTCTGGGATTTAGAATACCTCTTCTCTTAGAGCAGAATATAATACAAAATTAACTCATGGATCATTAGGATGTGTTTAGTGAGAGTGGGAAGACTGGCAGCATTTTTGTACTAAGTGAGTCCCTGTTATGTG
The DNA here is from genome assembly GCA_022605575.1 of Laterallus jamaicensis coturniculus. NCBI lineage: Eukaryota > Metazoa > Chordata > Aves > Gruiformes > Rallidae > Laterallus > Laterallus jamaicensis. The sequence goes on along the minus strand of JAKCOX010000002.1, from coordinate 84,925,702 downwards.
GTGGCTAACAGAAGCTTTCATCCTGAGATGAAATGCAGACTCAAAAGCAGAGTTCAAGCAGACTCAAATGCAGAGTTCAGAAGTAGAACCTGTGTTGCCAGCTTGTATTTCTGAGACAAAGCAGTGGGGGTTTACTGGGACTAAAGCAGCTAATGTCTTCCAAAATATGACAGACTGAAACATAGCAAAAGTACAAGATAAGTCAAGGGATAAGAAGCCCATCATAGACTGAAACCATGAAAGGATCTAATCAGTGCTGTATTTAAACATTTTTTTTTTCATGAGGAGACCAGTTAAGGGCAAACCTTTTGTCTTCTCTTTTTACTTTTGGTTCTGTATCATTGCTTATGGGGAATTTGATGGAGAGGTTTTCTATGTGATCCTATGCTTCTATTACTCTTGAGTTTGAACTTACTTGGGCAAGTTGCTCATCTGTGACTAATTATGTTTGTTATAATGCCATGGACATAGTGTTCTAGAAGAGCTCTTCTGTATTTTTTTTCTTCTTTATTGTGTGCTGAATATGAATTTCCTCTATAAAATCAGAGCTAGGATCTCATGACTCTTATTTATGAGTGTTTATTCATCACAATAAACAGGAACCAGGAATAAAATTACTGTCAGTTAAATATCACATACACTCATGAAAAAAAAAAAGATATGGGTCAAATCTGCACTGTTTTCCATGCTCCAAGTGCTGCTCTTTAATAACATGGTATCTCAGGCAGAGCATGGAGGATGAGCGTGCTGCAGTAAACAGATTCTTTCTCTGACAGATCTTCAGCATTTCACCACAATCTTCACTGATTCAAAAGCCACAGGACAAGGATGACATTATTCTCCACATTCAGAATTTGTGATTGTTTTCATTGGTCTTCTACACTTTTTCACAAATAGATTTGCCTTTTCAGCCAAAACATGAGAGGTAAAAATATACTTTTATTTAAAAAGAAGAGGCAAATCCTTGCAAAATCACATGACCCCAAAATCTGGCTTTTGAAAGAAGACAAAAATAACTTATCTTTTAATGATGCCATTCTTCCAGCTTTATTCTTACTAATTGTCAGCGAATCTAATCATAGAATCACAGAATGGTTTGAATTGGAAGGGACCTCAAAGATCATCTAGTTCCAAACCCTGCTATGGGAGGGACAATTTCTTTGGGAAACCTGTTCTCACCACCTGCACAGTAAAGAACTTTTTCCTAATATTTAATCTAAATCGACCCTCTTTCATCTTAAGGATGTCCTATCCCTCCATGCCTCAGTCAATAGCCCTTCTCCAGCTTTCCTATAGGCCCCTTCAAGTACTAGAAGGCTACTATGAGGTCTCTCCAGAAACTTCTCTTCTCCAGGCTGAACAAACTCAACTCTCTTAGTCTGTTTTCTTGGGAGAGGTGGTCTAGCCCTCTCATCATCTTTGTGGCCCTCCACTGGATTTGTTCCAATCACTCTCTCCATGTCTGCCTTGTACTGGGGAGATCAGAAGTGGATGCAGTACTGCAGGTGGGGTCTTACCTGAAGCGTGGCAGAATCACCTCCCTCAACCAGCTGGTCACACTGTTTTTGATGCAGCCCAGGATACAGTTGGCTTTCTGAATCCTACATCTCTTTTCAAATACTAAGGACTGGATGGAGGGCAAGACAGACAAAATTAATCAGCTTGACCACAAAAATGTTGACATCTGAGCTAAGCCAGTCATAAGCACATTCCATGGCTGATGGAAGAAGACAGGGATAGAGGACTGAGAGACTATTTTCAACACCTATCTTAGCATGAGAACAATTTCCCTTTGGGATTGACCAAGGAAGGAGTCTATTTCACTATTTGGAATACATACATAACAGATGTATAATATAATTATTTTAGATGGCTTTAATTCTACCCTACATGCCTTCAAGAGAGCCTCCAGAAGTCATGGCACGCCTTGCAGTATAAAAGCGTTCTGGGAAAATACCAACCTTTGCAAAAGGCCAGAGCAGAAACCACACATGAAAGAGTGCTTCAAAGCAGCACTGAGCTAAACAATGTGCATCTTCTGTGTAAGGATGAATTTTGCCCTCCCTTTGATGTCCTGCTCCTGAACTTTGGATGTTGCAGCCCTTTGGGATCTGATAATGGGGCTAAAGTATTTAACTTATGAAATCAGTTCTTATAACACACGTGGTCATCTAAAAATGACAAAATCCTATGGAGCAGTACTGGAAGGGCAGTATATCCAAGATGGAAACTTGTTTCAGATTTTACATTGATTTTCTACCCTGTGCAAGAAATTATCACTTTCAGTACATACCGATACCTCTGGAAAATAGAAACACACTGAAAATCTGATGTGGACCTTCAGTTCCATCTCCACCACAAACTCACCCTGGTCAAATGCAGAGCTATAATTAGAACACATGTTTGTTTTTTTTCCCACACAAAGCCAAGCCTCAACAATGCACAGTAATGGGTAGTTGCATTATTATTATTACTGTGGGGCAGACAGGGTCCAGCTCAGAAACACCACGTTGAAAGATCACAACCCTAATTGCCTTGAAATTGTGTCTAAAGGGAGCAGTTTCCTGTCTAAACCTGCTGTGCTAATTATAGTCCTGCAAAAGGAACATGAACTTTGACCCATGTTTGCAGACATGGCTTGAAGACAGCCCTTGGCCTGCCTCCAGTAACAACCTCCAGGCGGGTGGGACCCAACACTCATGAATCACCAAAAAAAGCAGATCCTCTATGTCTACATGTATAAAAAGCTGTCTGACCAAAGAGATTATAAACAAAATCTCAGTGTCAATGGGGTGGGTGGAACTGCACAGAGTAAAGATGGGTGATAGACCTTGTGAAATTATATTTGTCTAGGCACAGCTTGGAACATAAAGATTATTTTAGAATTAAGATACGAAATTGAAGTGTATCTTAGTTCAAACTCTGGCTCTTGTAGACACTTGCTTCCTATTTTTCATCAGGAAACTGGTTTGAACATTCAAAGCTAATAAAGAACTTTGATGAACTGGGTCCCAGGTCCTCTTTTCTCTGCAAGATGGAGAAATTGTAATTCCTTTCTACATATCTTGTTATGTGCAGGAGCCCCTCCTCTGAGTGTTTCATAACCAAACAGTTAAAATACGTAGACAAAGCTATACACTTTGTATTCATAACCTGTAAATAGGGACTGCCATAAAACTCTGGGCTCCAAAATAAAGAAAATGTATGATTAATAATTTAGAGAAGTCAATTAAATGTGTCAAAAGTTTAATTACCTGGGGGTATTTCAGCAGTAGCAAAGTGAGCTGAACCTTCTTGGATCCCTGGTAATTATCAGGCATCCTGAAACAGTAGTTTAGTTGATGGTTTAGATGCTATAACTGAGATTGTATATCTGAAATATAGACGAGAGTTATGCTGCTTAAAAATTTTGAACATAAAAATAATACTTTAGAGGTTATTAATGTATGGAGAGTGTACATTACGTGGCTGTCAATCCATAAGAAATTTGTCTGTCATTTAGGTAAGCAGTGACATATAAATTCACTGGAAGTATCCCACAAATGAGTGGACACATAGGCTAATAAATGTATAAAATACTGAGTGGGGGTTAACTCATTTTCTGATCTTTCCTCTAATGTACTCATAGCTTGCATCACCTCCTGTCATGTCAGACCTGGCTCTGAAATGGAATGTGTTGATGTGATTGGTGATAACCCTGTACTGCCATAGTGACAAAGGCAGCTACTCTGCATAGCTAATGATTGATGTGACACGCAGATCAGCTGGAGTATGCTGCTACAGAAGGCACTGTAGCTGAGGTTGCATGATTAGACATTGAGTGTTAAGGATAGTGGTCCAGTGGAGGGTGTCCCTGCCCATGACAAGAGGGTTGGAGCTAGATGATCTTTTAGGTCCTTTCCAACCCAAAAAATTCTGTGATTCTGAGACAGTAGGCTTTTCAAAATAGGTTTTCAAAAGCATCCCATTTCAAACGTGTCATTGAGCCGCCTAAGTAAATCTAGATTACCTACAACCTGTGTAAGTTCATACATTATTGATTAATTTATTCCAGCCAGAAGTAATGAATAGATCATGTAAAACTAAAATGAGTCTGCCCTGCACCTTCAGTCATTAGTAGGGATGTCTGACCATTTTGTCTTCAGCCTCAAAAGAGTAACTGTTATTCAGTTCCAAAACTCTAAGCACCAAGAAAGAGTCTGAGCACTATTTATCCATGCACTGTACTAAATACATCTGACAGTGGCACAAGATTTTGAAAAACATTGCAGCCAGGGTGGGATTACTGGTGTCTCATCTGTTACAACAGGTAACTAGGTACTTTATTCAACGTTAGTGAAGTGATGACAAGAGGAAACATCCAGAAGTAGATCTTTCTTTTAGTAAATGGTTCTCTGAACTCAGCTGTGTAAAATATTGGAATAAAGTGAATGTTCAGTTTCCAGGTTATGTCAGTCACACTGGAATTAAAAACACTAAGAAACAAAACACTTAGAAACAAACACAGATTTAACTTCAATAAAAATGATAAATTTTTCACTGATGGTAGCACTGAACATGATAAAAAATAAATTTGTGTTTATCACATGAGAAGCCCACAAAGTCTCTAGTACCTACATTTTCTGTGTTAGGGAACAAAACAATAGTAAGGCCATAGACATGTTGGAATTTGCATCACAGCAAACTAGAAACCCATGTTTTCTCATCTCAACATGACACAAAAAATGAACACATGCCCTGGAATTATGAAACTGTGGTTGAATTTCCAAGAAAGCTTAGCAGCTGTGATCAAGCCAAATGCCTCCAGCCAGGAATCCTAGTGTGCGAACAGTAGATGAGAGACTGTTTAGGATCCTTGTGGCAAGGAACAACTTCAGGCTCAGAGATCAGAGGGGCTGCTTGGAGAGTAGGACAGGCTACTGTGCTGGTGCAAATGGTGTGAAACTGGTTCCCCTGCCAAAGGGACTACAGCAAAGAAAAGTCAAAGATGATTGTTCACTAAAAAAGCAATACCTTGACATTTCATGCTTTCAGAACTGACTGATGTTGATGAGCATGAGTCAGGCCATCAGGAATCCCAAGAAAGAGTATTCTGATGAGAAGGTCCTAAAAGATGGTTGTGTAATGAAAAATGGTCTTCTGAGAAAGCCTGAGTCAGAAATGTATCTTTCAAGTGTGTTTTCTTTAATTCCTTGTCCCTACCTTAGCTCCTGTTTTTTCTCAGACACAGCTGTGAACATGGCTCAAAGAAATAGCAACTCTTCATATGTATAAAAAAAAACCCCCTAACATGAGAAAACAAACTTTAGTAAACCCAAGACTTCAATTTTTTACTCAAAAATTATTCAAAGTTCTGTCCCCAAGATGGGTGAAGGAAGAGGGAAGTGGAAGTAGGTAATATGTTGACTGCCATGTGGTCAGTCCTTACAGCAGATGGGGCTCTTAGGATTTCATTTTGATGGTTCATTCTGGGAGAGAGCCACGCTGGCAAGTCCTCTACTCGCACTGGCATTCTAGGATCTATGAATGTGGGGTTCCTCTGTGGGATCACTCAGACATTTAGGCTGTGAAACATCTGACCATGAAGTGCACCAGCCCCAGGGATGAGCCCTGAGGTTGTGCCACAGGCACAGAGGAACACGCCCAGCTGGAGGCACATCGTCTTCCTGCACCCACAGGTGGTTGGTCCCTCCAGGAAAACATACTCCCTGTGTTTTTTAAGTCACAGGGAAAAAAGAGAGATGTTACTAGCAAATTTTAGAAAATAGAGCCATTTTCTGAAGTTACTCATTTCTTGCCATTATCTACAGTGGCTATTAGTGATTTTCATAAACTGGGGACAAAACTCTGGCCCTAAGTGTATAAACAGGGTGTCCATGCCCCAGTGCTGGCTGGGGCTGCAGGGCAGCTCTGTGGGGAAAGGCAGTGGCCCAGCCAGCCCCACCGCAGGACACAGCTGAACCCCTCAGCCAAGCTGGGGGCACCAGGAGGGGAGGGGGAAAACAGGTTTCAGCAAGGGCCAAAGGTGGCACAGGCAGAGCAGGAGGAATCCCACCAAGGAGGGGGCAGCAGCAGAGGGACCCCGAGGTCACAGCAGGAGGAAGGGGGCAGGAGGTGCTGCAGGCCTGGAGCAGGGATCCCCTGCAGAGCCCCTGATGGAGCAGAGATTAGCAACTTCTGTAATGTCTTCCTTATATCTGAGCTCAGAAAAATAGTATTTGGCCAGGATTTTATTTTCACACTGTTGACAGAGAGAAAAGTGTCAAGTCAGAGTCTCCTTCTCTGGAGATATTCATGACCTGTCTGGACACCTACCCGTGCGACCTGTCCTAGGGAACCTGCTTTGACAGGGGTGTTGGACTCAATGATCTCTGGAGGTACCTTCCAAACCCTACAATTCTGTGATTCTGTAAAGCTCCTAAACATCACACAGCAGTTGTAGACTTCACACCTTTGTAGACTTCAGGAGCTGTAAGAAAGGAACTTTCTTCTCTTCCCCACACATTCTTCTCCTCTCCTGGGTGATCCCTAGGGAAATGGAACCACTGTTGTTCCTTCATCTGTGATAGTACAAAGCTGTGCTGAGGATGTTAAATCTCCCATTGGCCCTCTTCACTCCACATCAGTGCAAGACTTCCTACCCTGATGCATCTTTTGTGCAAGACAGGCAATTAGTCCTGTGTTTCCTGGCCTTGGATTATCACCACCACTTCATATCATCCTCTCTTTCAGAATTAATAGTTCTGAGAGATGATAGACAGTATCAAGGAACACAGGAGGAAGCAACAGAAATATTTTTGTGGGGATAAAATATTTCAAAACACTCAGTAGATGAAAATCAGAAAGGTTTGAAGTCATCCACACTTTTGGAGTAGTAGTGAAACACCTGGCCCCAGATTGTCTCTGATCTCTTGCAGGATGATGAAAACTGAGGGCCCCTGAGCAGCTTGCAAAAGCAAATGATTCTGTGACTCCTTTTTCTGCACTGACTCTTTTTATTCAGTCAGTCTTTTAGTGGAAAAATTAAAACTTACATTTTCTGTTGTGCTTGCTGCTTTTTGGAAACAAATAAAATGTTCTTCTATTTCAAATTAGAGGTATGCAGACTGAAAATTTCTGCTTCAGTCTTCATGGTGGAAGCGTGACTGAAGCCTCCACAATGAAGTCTCTTCAAGCAGCCAAGGTTTTATGTAAGAAGGAGTACATTGCCATATCCTTCCTCTTTTTTCTTTTTCTCTGCCTTCTGTGCAGTGATTAGTTCTAGCAACACTTTATTTTTCTTCATTGAGAAACAACTTTTAATCCCAGAAGACCCCTGAATGATAGCCTGAGGCTTTACAGAGCTTTGAATGTTTGGATTCCTTTAGAAAAGAAGAAAAATTAAATAAAACTTCAGCTCTTCATCTGGTGACTGTGTCTGACTCACCAGCTACTGGATGACAAGTTGGAAAGTTTTAAACTCTCCTGTCAGTTTTGGCCATTAATAACTGGGATGATGCATGCTTTTCTGAGACTGCCAACAACTTCATCTGTCACAGGCTTTACTCAGGATTCTGTAGAGGATTTTTATGTCCCTTAATTTTTCTTTTGCAGAGGACATTTCAATTAATAAAGTTGTTCACAAGAAGATCTGGCAAATTGGTGGGCATCTGTGGAGGGATGCCTGACTCCAAAGTCCCTATCAGCCCATCCCAGTACTGCTACAGAGACACCCAGGACCTTCCCTGGGCTCGTGCTGTGGATTCATAGAACATTATTCACCTGCAATTTCTATAGCCATAAGCAAGCAGAGTGGTTCTGTCCAGAAGAATGACATTCAAGGTCAGGTTGGATGGAGCTCTGAGCTCACTGCAGGGTGTTTGACTAGGTAGCCTTTAAAGGTCCCTTCCAGTGCAAACATCCTGTGATTCTATGGCTGAGAAACCTGCTACTGCTAAGTGCTTTCAAAGTTTCCTTTTAGCTACCAATGGTACTCTGTGTTTTGGGGTTTGAGATAAGAGGTCTTGTGACAGCTCTCAGTGGCTGAAAGTTATTTCCATATTTATCATACCTGCTGCCTGTCTGCAGGGATTTCCCTAAAGCTGTAATAAAAAATTACATCATATGCCACTAACCCTGCGTGTTCAGATCATGGCCAGAGAAATAGGGTCAGAGAAGGCTGCAGCCACTGGGGCAAAACAAGTACATAAAAGTAAATTTGATACTCTGTGGCAGTCTGACTCCCCCATTGCCAGAGCGGATCTCATGATCTGATACTTGATGCTTTTACTTCTCACCCTGGTTCTGTCTGCAGTGCAGGTGGTGTGAGTTTGGAGCTGCATGACAGATATTTCTATACTAGTGGAAGGCTCAGCCCTGCCTCATCCCCCTTCCCATTTAAGGCCAGAGCTTGGTGGCCTTGCAATGCCAGCATGTTTGTCTTGCATTTGCCTGCCCACTACTCTCATTAGGGAAGACACTGACTTGAAGTCAGAGAGATCTTTGCTGCAGCTTTCAGTGGGAGGAGACCTCAGCTCTGTTTGACCCTCTCTTTTCTTTCTAAGTACTCAAACCAGAACTTCATGTCGCTTCCCCAGCCAGACACTTTCTTGGTGAGTTGCAAGGAGCCTTCCTGATCTGGCTGCGGTACAAGCGATCAGAATTTCACTCAGATGAATTGTTCTCAGTGTCTCCAATGTATTAGGAAAAAAAAAAAAAAGGCTTTTCTTTTGATGTCATCTGTGATACAGGTTTTCTTATCTCAGCACTCTTTTGTCCACAGAGATATTTGCCGTAGTGGATGGGTGAAAATGCTGAGTGGGATGTTGTGTCTCAGACACCACTGCAGTGCAGTTTTCATTTGTTTGTATTTCCACCTATGCTTTTACCATCAGATTATATCTACTGCTGTTAAATGTTGCTCTCTGGGCCTATGAATCAGGTCCCCTTCTGCAGAGTACCATTATTTTGATTAGCACTAAACTGACACCACCTTCTAATGATATAGACACTATATTAGCTGTGAGAGTTTTTTCTCTCTCTACTTTTCCATTCAAAGTCATCATAAACTGTGAAGTAGGTTTCATGAAAAATGAAAGTGGAACGACCCCAAGTTCCCCTAGTGCTAGCACAACAAGAAGTAACAGTGCAATTGCAAAGCACAGTGGGAAAAAAAATGTCATTTAGGGTTTGCTGCAGTTAAGGGCAGCAGCCCAGAGCAGAAGCCAAAATGAGCAGGGACCAGATTCCTTGCTGAGGGCCTGTCACCTGGAGAGAAGGGGGGTACCTTGCTGGGACTTCGTAGTGCACCTCAGCTGTTGGGTTTGCATCATAGGCTCAGCTTGAAGGTGAGGGGGAAGAGTTGTGTGAAATTAATATGGACAGTGTGAAGAAATGGAATAAAGTGGAGACAAATAATTAGGGGTTAAAGAGAACAGAAAAAGCAGCTGCAGAGGGGAGGAGGAAGTGGGGGCAGGAAAGAGACTGTGTGCTGGACAGTTAAGCCTCAGCAGGCCAAGGAAGAGCTGTGGATATAGAACAGGACACTTACAGGACAGCATTTCCTGTTGACTCAGGAGCTGTGATGAAGTTGGGGAACGTGGATTTCTTGAAAAATGTCCATACTGGCAAGAGCACCACTATTATAGTTGAAAAGGGTATTTTTTCTTTTCTTGTTTCTTTTTGTGTCTCATGAGCAGTAGGTGTGCTTCTTCACTAATACAAGATGGTTTGTGTAGAAGGGTCTGGCTGGACCAACTACTCCAGTCCAAGTGTCCTCACAAACCTCTTCTAGCATAGACCCAACCTATAGAAGCATCAAGAGCAGGGTGGGAATGTGGTCTCCTTTAATTTATCCTTCCCTGAGATTAATTTCTAAAACATTGCCATACCTTAAAATCTACCTGGCTTTCCACACCACCCTCCTCCTGAGATAATTGGTAGCAGAAAAAGAGGAAATCAGACAAATGATGGGAGAACCCCAGGTAAATTTGTTTGAGGGCTTGCAGCTCTCCCAGCCAGGTTCTCCTTTGAATGGTTACACTACAGAGCTGTAAGCACAACATTGCACTATTGGCAAGTTGAAACTCAAGAGACTGCTAAAAGCTGGAAGAGGTTCCTACCAGTCCAGTTGTGGAGTCTCCAAGATAAGAAGGACATGGAACTGTTGGAACGGGTCCAGAGGAGAGCCACGAAGATGATGGAAGGTTCAGGGGATACTCTATAGCAGCCTTCCAGTATCTGAAGGGGCCTACAAGGAAGTTGGGAAGGGACTTTTTTCAAGAGCATGGAAATGATAGGATGAGGAGAAATGGTTTTAAATTGGAAGAGGGTAGATTTAGATTGGATATTAGGAAGAAATTCTTCTCTTCAAGGGTGGTGAGACACTGGTACATGTTGCCTGGGCAGGTGGTGGCTGCCCCCTCTCTGGACGTCTTCAAGGCCAGGTTGCATGGGGCCTTGAGCAGCCTGGTCTAGTGAGAGGTGTCCCTGCCCATGGTAGGGGGATTGGAATCTAATAATCTTTAAGGTCCCTTCCAACCCTACCCATTCTATGATTTGTGACTTGAGCTACTTAAGCCAGGTCTTTATTTTATTTGTCTGGCTGCAAAATAAGCATAATAAAAACATCCCTCTTTGCAAGCAGGAAATAGAAGTAGATGCCCCATATTGTAATCTATAATAAAAATTATGATTTTGTTTTGGTGTTTATATTTGTGAAAGTAGAAAAAAAATCCTATAGGGACGTAAGTGCTGGAGATACAGAGGACTCACCTTCCCTTGAGGTGCGCTGTTTGGCGTTGAAAGTAGTAGCTGCTCTTGACTGTTATGTTGCACAACCACGGTTGGGGCACACCATGTGTATCATGCTGACACAATATTTTGTTCTGTAAGTACCCTGTTAACTGAATTCAAAGTGATGATCATCAGCCACAGAGGATAATGAAACCTAACAGGTACTGAGGGTGGTAGGAGCAGAGGAGTAGCCAAAGAGGAGCCTTTGGTCACTGACAGGCTCTTGCAAAAGGGAACATCCTCCACCAGACCCAGCCTGGTCAGCCATGGGAAACTGCATGCGCAAGAGAGCAATGAGAATAACAGGGAAGGAAAATTTCACCATAATGTTGTAAAGGTTGTGGCTTAAAGTAACAAGTTAGAATTGTCTGGGCAGATCTCAAGGATCTAATCCTGGAAATCGCCCTCAAAATTTAGCTTTCTAGTCTTCCACAAGAAAAATTACTTCTCAGAGAAAGTGCTCTTTCTGGAGCATTTGTGGCATCTTGGCAAAGGCATAATTTCATTCCCTCATAAACACAGTCACCACTCTGAGTGCAAGTGGTATAAATCAGCACAGCTCGCAGCCTCCAGCTCTGCTGGCACTTCTGACTTCAGCCAAAAGGCAGGCCCACAGCTTCTGATAGATCACTGCCAAGTTTAAGAGTTTCAGCTCTCGTTCAGGCATTTATTACCAGCCATGAAAGGAGTGCAAACTGCTGTGCAAGTGATCTGAAGCAAACACATCTGTCAGAGTTTGCCTTCTCTCTCTCTGCCTGTCAGCTCTCTGCTGCCTTTGAAAGCAGTCTGGCTTCTGACTGTATGTTTGACTGTGTTGGCTGGGCCAGAAACAATTTGTCAGGCGGATTCTTTAACTGCATGCCTCTCAGGAGCCTGTCTCCTGAGAGTTCTCATTCCAGAGGATTCCCACAGGTGGACATGCATGCCCTTAGCATGATGTCCAAGGACTTCAGCATGGGTCCTGACAGTCCAGGAGGCTGGAGCAAAAACTGTGAAAAAACAGTATCAGAATCAAGGGAATCAGGCCATTGGCCACAGCGCTGGCTGGTCTTGGACTTCATGCCCATATCTTATGTAGTATTTACCTACAAGAATTAAGGACTGGGCAATGGGTGTGGTAACATGTTCGCTCCTAAGGTGCTAAGTTAGGTGCCTATATCAATTTTAATTAGTACCAAATGGGAAGATGGCTTTGGTGTCGCTTCAACACATTTTGGGAAGTGACTGCTTTTTTTCTTGATGCTTCATCCCATACAGAGTCCCTCCCTGGGGAGGGACAGACAAGGTGAGTTCATGCATCACCTGCCATAAACATTGCTGGAAACACCTCTACTACTTCTGAACAAAATGCTGTTGGTCATCACCCCAAGCTAATCTACACACTATGTGATGCCTGTTCACCTGAATGGGGGCTTTACTTCAGATTTAAACCTCCCAGCTACCAGCATCCCACATGATCTAATCACAAAATCACAGAATCAATAGGTTGGAAAAGACCTTTGAGATCACTGAGTCCAACTGTACCTGTCCTCTACTAAACCGTATGCCTAAGCATCTCATCTACCCATCTTTTGAATACATCCAGGGATGGTGACTCAGTCACCTCCCTGGGCAGCCTGTTCCAATGCCCAATAAGCATTTCAGTGAAGACGTTTTTCCTAATGCCTAATCTGAACCAGCTTGAGTCCATTCCCCCTTATCCTATCACCTGCCACTTGGGTGAAGAGACCAACACCCATCTCTCTACAACATCCTTTCAGTAACTGCAGGCAGTGATAAGGTCTCCCCTCAGCCTTCTCTTCTCCAGGCTAAAACAACCCCAGCTCCCTCAGCCTCTTCTTGTAAGGTTTGCTCTCTAGCCCCTTCACCAGCCTAGCTGTCCTTCTCTAGACATTCTTTGGGGCCTCAACATCTTTCTTGTAGTGAGTGGCCCAGAAGTGGACACAGTACTCAAGGTGCAGCATCACCAGTGCCGAGTACAGGGGTGCAATCTCTTCCCTGAACCTGCTGGCCATGCTGATACAAGCTAAGATGCCGTTGGCCTTCTTGGCCACCTGGGCACACTGCTGGCTCATATTCAGTGGGCAGTCAACCAACACCCCAAGGTCCTTCTCCTCCAGGCAAACACAAGGTATTTCAGATTTCTATTGTAAACTGCAGATCTGAGGTCACATCCCTCTGACAAGTGAGTCACCAGCCCTCCTACTCTGATAACATCTCTGGTATTCACCTGGCTGCCTGTGGTCCTCTGCACCTCTGCTCTGCCAAACGTACTAACACCTGCATGCAGGTTTCATTGCATCAGGATGATGCAGAATAGTGTATTGGACCACTGCATCACTGAAATGGTGTTATGATGGCAGCAATTGTCACAACCGTCATGATAATAAAGGGCTGTGCCAGACACAAGCTAAAAGCCTGTTTGAGCTTGAGGCATGTCCTACCAGTCTTACATACTTGAGCTCTGCCAGTTTTGGTAGTGAGAATAAGGTAGTCAGCAACCAGCCATTCACATTTGGCTTGTCACTCCAAAGTCAAGCTATTAATTCAAACTTGATTTCACTGTGGGTTATGATAGAAGTACCAAGCACACTCTTCAGAGCCCGAAAAAATTCCTGCCTTACCCTTATCTTAGAAATTCTGCAAAGGGACCTAGCCAAAAATCTGGAAATTCACCTTTCTATTAATTAAAACTTATGTATTTGAGCAACTATGATTGCATAGTGTGATTCCTTTTATGAGAGGATTAAAATAAAAATAAAAACCTTTGATGATGGTTTTATTTGTTTTATTTTTCTCCTCTTCCCTCCCCATCTGACTCTCTCAGGGTGACAACAATGCTAGAGTTCCTTACCAAACCATTTATACCACCTTTTTTTTCCCCATCTTTGATCTGAATTATTGACCATTTGCTTTACTGTGGAAGGACAATCCTACTTTACAGAATCACAGAACATTAGGAGTTGGAAGGGTCTTCAAAAGATCGTCTAGTCTAACCCCCCTGAAAGAGCAAGATCACCTAGACTAAATCACAGAGGAACACATCCAGTTGGGTTTTGAATGTCTCCAGAGAAGAAGACTCTACAACCCCCCTGGGCAGTCTGTTCCAGTGCTCCATCACCCTCACAGTGAAAAAGTTCCTCCTCATACATCCTCCTTTACACATCCTCTGCACACAATTTCTCAACCTGTGGGAGCTGAACTGAGAAGAAACAGCAAACCCCTTTTGCTCATCAGCTTGAGCTTTCATTTCACTTAAACTACCTGACACATGCAGCCCACACCACTGCCTTCACTAGTACATATGAAATGCTGCTGTAAACTGATTGTGACTCCACTGACTTCTTTTACATTGTGTTTGCAGCACAGGGACATGTGGCACCCTGTGTCTGAATGCGTTGCTCCTGTGTGTGAGGCAGTACTTTTATGTTACCGATGGTCTTGAAACATTTTAGGTGCTCCTGAAAACAGGACAGCTGTTCACATGAAATGAAAATTACAGGCATACTTTTTTGGGTCTGTTTTACTAAAAATCTCAATCTTCACTAGAGAAGCTCAGCAAAAAGCTAAATTCTCCCTTCACAAGTCAATGAACTGCTGCCAATTGTAATGGTGCTTTTCAACGTGGACATCCGCTCATTATGAAAGGGCCAAGACTCCTAAATGAGCACTGACCATTGCACAGATGTTGGGTGGGGATTCCAAAGTCATAATGAGAACCGGGCATCCAAATTCCCTACAGGTTAGTGGGATGTCCACAGAATTCCTTGGTCAGCTTTGAAGAACAGCTGTAATGTTTAAAACATCCCGTCCTGTCTGACTTTGATATAGTGGCCTACAAGATGGTCTCAGCTTCGTTGACTTTTGCTTACTAGCCTCTCTGTAGAGTGATTGCCTAAGAAGCAGCCAACATAAACTGCTGAGACATTGCCTCACTGTGTGATAGTAGAATACATGAGGAATACCAATTGTAAAGGAAATAGTTGCTTAAAACAATGAAATAACAGCTTTGTAATGACTCAAAATCAGTGCTGTGAAATGTGACATTTTCCACACCCAATCATACAGCCAGCCTCCTAAAATTTGGCAGGAATCCTGATGCAAAACTCTCTTAATTCACCTTGACGGCGTATCAGCTCTCAGCTGAAGTTCACTGAAATTTTAGTCACTGCTGGAATCAAAAGGTCTTTCTTGGGCAGCTGGAAAACTAGGAGAGGGAGCTCCCAGCATCATGACCAAAGGCCACGCTAGAGGATTCACATCTGCAGGGGCAAGGACTACTGACCTCTCAGCTTTGGGCCAGATCAACGTCATGGAAATAGAAAGAGTTGAAAGCACTGTCTATCACACTTCCTATTAACCAAATTCTCTCACCACCTGAAACTTATATAAAATCCCTGCTAGGCGGGTGTCTATGTTTCAAAGACCAAATGAGAACCATGTGGAGGATCTTTGGCTTTTTGACCATGTTTATTTTTTCGGCTTCACATAGGGAGGAGCAATGGCCCATAAGCCTATAATTACTACTATATAAACCACTGCTATATACTGTAGCTGGAGCAAGTTAGAGAGAATATGAGCCTTTCATATAATACAGAGGACAGGCTGTGATGCTACTATGGTGAAAGCCTTAGCAGTTAAATTTAGCCAAGAGAATTGTATGATGTGTATGACTGCAATAGCAGGAAAACAACCGTGATGTTCCAGCTGTATGTGTTAAGTACTTATGAAAACAATTATTGTTCCAGCATTGCCACTTAGTCAATTTTTTTCTTTTCCAAGTCCACAGGGTAAAATCTTTCTAATAGTCTACTTTTTTTGGTCTTCTTTTTTCTGTTGTCTAATATCTCCTGTGCAGAAGAATTGCACAGAATGCTGTAGCTTAGATATTGAAGCCTCTTTTCCATATCCAGAAAGGTTCTGATGCCTCATCTTTCAAAAAGCTCAGATTAAATGACTTAATTGGCATTAACTTGGTATGTCTCTGTGTGTTCATAAGGAAGTTTCAAAGGCTGCTTCACTTTTATTAAAGGATATCTATTTCCAGTGGAAGGGAGAAAAGCGTGCCTCTTCTCGGCCTGCTTCTGTGCATTGTTTCACTACCAGATCACTGAAGTCTTTGGTATTTCAGCTTAAAGCACAATGACTTAAATAGTCTGAGAATGTATTTTTCTTACTTATATTTGGGAGCAGATTCTGCCTCTCAGTATCACTAAGGCTAAAGTGTCCTGACCTCTCTGTCATTCAGCCCACACATAGGTTTTCCTAATAAAATCTCCTTATTGGATTTGACTGGGCTAATTCTAACTCTGTGGTTCCACAATTTCTAACGGTGGCATTCCCCATGAGGAAAAGTAGTAAAGTCAGGAAGGTGACCAGATTTACTGCCAAAGACTGGATCATGTATATAACTACAAAAGTCATTTCAGATTTCAAAGATGTTTGCTTCTTCAGGACCTGGGATGGAAGGTGGGTGAAATATGGGATTAGGTGAGCACACGTGATCATGAGAGTGCATTTGTCAGCATCAAAACTCACCTGGGCTGGAGCAAGTTAAAGGATGTATAGAGAATGGACAGGACTTAGCGTAAGGGTGTAGAGAACTGGGAGGGTATTGTTTCTTTAAAAGAATAGATAAATAGTGGGCTATAGAAAAGAACATGAAGACTTTTAGGAAACCTGGGGAGAGACAGAAGGGTCTAAAGAGCAGCATTCAGTGCAGCAGGGTGGGTTTGGGGCAGTCAGCCACTAATGCAATAAAGATGTTTTACAAAAAATTCCATTCTTAAAAAAGGCACTTTTACAGAACTGACAGTCAAGCTGAATACCTCAAGAGGGGTCACCTAATAGCCCGGTCATACCTACCTACTTGCCTACCAGCCTACCAGATGGCCAAGACTGTAATTAGCAGGCTACAAGGCAAAACTGCTGAGTTCCTAGCTCAAATTAAAACCTTTTCTCAAATTCCAGAGGGATATCCGGGCTCAAGGTGGGGCTGATTAGTGAGTGGGAAAAGATTATGTATTTGGCTTTCACAAACATGAGTCAGTATTGAATCCTTTTAAATCTGATTTCTGTTTGCCAATTCCATGGGCAGCAGTTTAGTACTGAGATTGCTGTGTATGCTAATTAATTGTCAGTGATATTTAATTTTGTATGTTATATTTTATGCTTTATGAGATTGTAATGCAGAAAAGAGTATGTTCACAGTATTATGAAGGCAGCCCTGATAAGCCTAGCCTTGAATTTACTGGAGTTGGCAATTTTTCTTAATGATCTGATGTTTTAGAAGTGAATAGAATGTAAGTGTTTTTTGGAAGATGGCATTTTGTTTGGAATGACACTACTAAATTTGGTAGACACAGCAGGGAAAAAAAATCTTAATTTGAGTTTCTATTGTAAGTAATCCTCTATATAAAACAATAATTAAATGTGTATGTTTATCATTTACTAGGATTTAAATTATTTAAGTATTATATTTTGCATTCCAGTGCTTGTGCAGTTGTCTTTTAACATCTCTTTAACAGGATCCATGAGATATTGGGTGGATTCTTCAAAACTGTCACATGGCCCATGTTTCCCAAAAGCCATAATTTGACTGGGTGTAACAATACAGCCTGCCTATACCAAGCCTGTTTGCCACAAACAATAGCCCAGTTAATGTCAGTATTTCACAAGGATTTGGCTGGTGTTCTGGAGAATTTGATTTTCTGGAAGAATACAGTGCAGAAGCAAAGAATATTAGCTGTGAGAAGATGCTTCAGTGGCAGGAAAGAAATATCGGAGGGACCAGTATAGAGCCTGAAGTGTCCTAAAACACTTTTAGATGAGATATGATGCATTTTTAATGTATGAATAAGAACTTTAAGATTTGCTGAAAATTTGTATGTGTGTATACACATGCACACACACATACATATATATATATATATATCACAGAATCACAAGGTTGGAAAAGCCCTTTAAGATCATTGAGTTCAACTATATCTCTAAGTACCTCATATACCTCTCTTTTAAACACATCCAGAGATGGTAACTCAATCCCCTCCCTGGGAAGCCTGTTCCAGGCCCTGACAACGCTTTCAGTGAAAAATTTTTTCCTAACATCTAATCTGACCCTGCCCTGGCACAGCTTAGTGCCATTTCCCCTTGTCCTATCTCCTGTCACCTGGCTGAAGAGACCATTGCCCACCTTTCTACAACCTCCTTTCAGGTAGTTGTGGGTGATAAAGTCTCCCTTCAGCTTCCTCTTCTCAAGGGTAAACATCCCCAGCTCCCTCAGCTACTCCTCATATGATTTGCCCTCCAAAATATAAATAGTAAAGATTCACAGGACTACTAGATTTAAGGTAAGGAGGACCATTGTGGAAATTAAGGCCATTGTGGAAATTAACTGTCAAGAGCTAGGGAATCCTTCATTTCTTTAACCCACAGAATCACCAACTCACTGTAAAAAGAATATGAAATACTGTAGCTCAGCTTTGGGTGTTCCCATGGCTGGAGATCTATGCATGACTGACTGCATATGTGAACACAAGTAAAATCATAGCCGTTACTAAAATAAGAGGTTTTGGCAGGATGCATTGAGTTTTAAATAGAATCTATTAGACATTGATTTCCAGGAGTGTTCTCAAAAGAATAAAGTAAACCCAGTCTTTGCCAAGGAATCACAACTGCGGCAAAGAAAGCATCATCTGTTGAGCTCTGCAATTAAGATCAGGGCTTTACAAGAGGTTCTTAAAACTTTCGTGTTTTTTAATTACCAGTTAGCTAGCATAGGTAAAGATAATGATGGAAAACAGTTTGACTTCTCCATCTTTTTTATATTTAATGAGTTAATTAACAGGATTCTGAATTCTTCTATTGTTCTTACTGTTTATTGAACAGGACGTAAGTATAAGCTGTTGAAGGTGGAGAAGTCTTCACCTGGACAGATTAGAGAACTGGGCAATCACCAACAGCAGGAAGTTTAACAAGGGCAAGTGCCAGATTCTGCACCTGGGAAGGGGCAACTCTGGCTACACATACAGGCTGGGGTATCAGATGCCAGAGGCCAGCCATGCTGAGAGGGATTTGGGGGTCTTGGTTGACAGCAAGTTAAACATGAGCCAGCAGTGTGCCCAGGCAGCCAAGAGGGACAACTGTACCCTAGGGTGCATCAAGCACGGCATTGCCAGCTGGTCCAGGGAGGGGACTGTCCTGCTCTACACTGTGCTGGTGCAGCCTCACCTTGAGCACTGGGTGCAGTTTTGGGTGCCACAGTACGAGAGGGACACAAAACTGTTGTAGAGTGTCCAGAGGAGGACAACGAGGATGGTGAAGGATCTGGA
Source organism: Laterallus jamaicensis coturniculus (assembly GCA_022605575.1). NCBI lineage: Eukaryota > Metazoa > Chordata > Aves > Gruiformes > Rallidae > Laterallus > Laterallus jamaicensis. The sequence continues at coordinate 84,906,599 of JAKCOX010000002.1, read as the reverse complement.
GGGGAAGTCTCACAAGGAGAAGCTGAAGTCCCTTGGTTTGTTCAGCCTGGAGAAGAGGAGGCAGATGGGAGACCTCATCACTGTCCATGGCTTCCTGACAAGGGGGAGTGAAGGGGCAGGTGCTGATCTCCTTTCTTTGGTGGCCAGCAATACAACCCGAGGGAATAGTATGAAGCTGCATCAAGGAAGGTTTAGGCTGGATATTAGGAAGAGGTTCTTTTTCCTGAGAGGGTGGTTGGGCACTGGCACAGGCTCCCCAGGGAAGTGGTCACAGCCCGGAGCTTGACTGAGTTCAGGAAGCACCTGGATGATGCACCCAGTCCCATGCTCTGATTCGGCTGTTCCTGTGTGGAGCCAGGAGTTGGACTTGATGATCCTTATGAGTCCCTTCCAACTCAGGATATTCTATGTTTCTATGATAAGAACTATGAGCATCTCACAGTTTTTCTTGTAGCTAGGTAAAATCTTTGGTAACCTGGATACATGGCAGACAGCAGTAACTGCTCATGCACTGGCAAAGGTCCCAAGCAGCAAACAAAACATTATGAGCTGTTTTATTAAATCATTTCAACACTGCACAAGAAATTTGGGTTCCACTGAAATCAATGGAAATTCTGCTCTTAGGTTCAGAGAAGCCTTGATTTTACTTTTTCTTCTCAAGTATCATGAACATGTGTGTGATATACTGTCCATTGAGGATTATTTGTTGCTGAATGATCCCAACAATGTATTAACAATCTAATGCAAACTACTTTCAGAGCCATTAGAGATTCTCTGTGATGGAATTTTCTTCACACTTCCAAGACTCTTCTGTATTTCACCTTCTCCTTACAAAAGATAAATGTTCCAAGAACAGCATATTCTAAACTTTTAATTAACATATGCTTTGTATTATCTCTGTTGTGTGTTGTGCTTTACCCAGATGATCTTATACATATTTTCACAGGCGATCATGAGCTGAGTATAGCCTGACTTCATGTGAACACACTCAAATTCTTACATCATTCTTTGCCCATTTTGAAGCTTTTTCATTTTCTCCAGAATGTCAAACCAGGCTCCCACTTCTATCGTCAGCTTGTGATAGGATGAGTAACTAAAAAGAACAAGTCAGATATGACAGGTGGCACAGTTAAGCCTCATCAGCTGAGGGACTTCTCAGAGTTTCAATGTATATCCTGTTCTGGCTGCAGGCACTACAATGTGTTGGCATTTGGTGCTTGCAAGAAATAAAGTCCAAGTACTTCCGTTAGGTTTTTTTCACAGTTTTTATTGATACTTCATTTTTCAAATTACAGTCTCTTTTGACACAAAATAGAAGTTGTAGGGCTTATTTTGTCCCATATTCAAGAATTTTCTTGAAAAATCTACTTGTTCGGAAAGTTAACTAAAGGAAGCTATTCGTTCATCCAGTGTGACACAGTTGTATGGATGCACAACTGTGAGACAAATCCATCCAATGGCATTGTGTCTTTCTATCTGCTGTAAGCCACCTTGTCTCCCAGTGTCTGGCTCTCCTGGGAAGTAGGAGCTTCACTGGGGTTGTCTTCTGCAGACACCTCTCTGTTACTTGCACTTCCTGAAAAGGCAATATAATCACTATTAAAATAAATGTCATATCTTTGATGGCGCAAGCTAGCAGATACACATTTTGTCAATGACACTCAAGAGCCTTTTAAACAGCTATAAATGTTTGGGAAGCAGTTTTTCTCAGTTTGCAGTCCGAAATGCTTTAGGATAATGACAGATCACCTAATGGTTATTAATTATCATGCTTCCAGCATGCTCTAAGTAACTGCCACTGGAATGCATTGGAGTTTGCACTCTACCTGTACAGGACTTGTCCTCCTTTTTGTATTATCTCCTGATGCTTTCCTACTGGCAGGAAATGTGGGGAGCATTATTTTTTTGTTGTTGTTTGCCTGGAACACACAAAGTCCCAAGCATCCACCTCTGATAGATATCTTCTTTGTTATTCTTTAGCATCTTGATTTTAGTATTCCATCCTCTTTCAGAAGCACAGTTGTGTCAACACGACCAAGCTGTGCCATAAAGTGTACTGGTGGTGTTTATTTAATGTGTCCAAGTCAGAGTTCTGTCATTGCAGCACACACGTCTCACATACTAAAGGAATCTGTTTTCTAGTGGAGATTTCCAAACAGAAGGTGTGAACAGAATGGGTAAAAGATGGCTGCTAACCACTACTTTCCTGGTTCAGTCTTGATTCTAGTCTGAACTATGAACATTGTTGCTTTATTTGGACTCTTGTGTGACTACACATATGTCTCAGTGCTAATGAAGGTGGGTTCAGCTTTGCTAGCCACTCAATTTTCTGCAAGTGGGGTCCAGTCTGGCTAACGTGGACATGTAAAGTATTCCTAAAAGTCTAAATTTAGGCCCATGAGTCAGGCAGACAAGATTTCACTTTGGAGACACCAAAGGTATCTCCTTCTTCCCAGCTGCAACACTGCTTACAGAGGGACTTATTTTTAGGAGGACTGGTTCTGTTTAGATAGCAGTTTGATGAGTAAGAGATGAACACTGGGTCCAAATCTACCTGTTTGAGTTGCAGTGAGAGGCTCCCAATAAAGCGACTCACTGTTATGCCGCATAGTCCACCATGCTACGCAAAGGGAATTTTAGCATTCAGACATGCTGCCTGAATATGTATAAACATTCTGGAGCTCCTGTTTTTAACTGAGTCTCAAGTTGTTAACGCATTCCCTGGAAAAAGCCATCCAGAGCTTTTTTTCCACAATGGCCACTCTTCTTGTTTCTCGTTTTGACGTTTCCCATGGAAACCATCGTGATTCAGAATATAAAACATGTCTCTGAAATGCAACCATGGGAACTGCATTTACTAAATCCAAACCTTCTCAAGCACCATCACTTTCATCATTCCCCAGGTAAACTGCCCTAAAATGCCAACTTTACAAACTGGTTTCAACCAAAAACTTCAGCAGACTTTATAGATCATGTGCAATGAAACAGATCCAGATTTTCCTCTACAATTTGTAAAGGCACCACCAGTAAGTCCCATGAAGAATCATTGCATATACAGGATTATTTTTGTTAAATTATCTTCCATTATGACAACATACATTCCAGTTATAAGCTGGGAACAAATGATACATTCCAACATTAAATACTGCAGTATGATCACAAAATGAAACACCTACTTCAGCTTGGACAATATTTTTACTAAAAGGAAAGAAAATGACAAGTAACTGTTAAGCTGGGTATATACACAACACCTTGATCTATCAGTGAATTACCTAAAAGACATGGATCTTCAGCTGCACAATAGATTCTAAATATGGGATTTTTATTCCAGAAACTGCAATTTATGAGTTTAGCAGTAACTCAGTTTCCTGTTGGACTGAGACCTAGGTTATAAGATGTTGAGCTTTGAGCCTTTATTTATCCCTAATTTGACTTTTCTAAGTCAAGATATTTCACTTGGCACTAAACAAAGGATCAAGACAAACATTTTAAAAGCCAGTTGCAGTTAGATTTATGTACACTGGTTTGTCCAGTTCTCCATTTTACCAGACTTTTTTTTAATTATTTTTTTTCTTATAGATCACAGATGATACATGAAGCTGCAAAGATATTTATTTGTAGAAGGTGAGATGTACAAAACATGATTCATCACAGTGTTGTTTGAGACTGCATCTGAATAGACCCTCTACAGCTTTGCCCTTGGATGTGGAAACTGGATTGCTTCATAAGCAGTGCCTCTTGCTGCCATGCTTGTAAACTCCATCAACTTGGCATGAGGCCATAAACTGCAACCCACAAAAACAGAGACTCAGCAGTCAGAATAAGCAGCGTGCCGTAACACTGTCTGACAACATGATGATTTACAATTACTGAAACGCAGGAATGTACTCCTTTTTTCCCCCTAAGTATGTGTTAGATTGGATCTCACAGTAGCTGACTGACAAATAGTTCCCCCTCACGCTGGAGTGCAAGGTACACCATTCAAAAATGTTTTGAATCTAGCGCCAATGTCATGCCAGGATCCTGTACATCAGGCAGCAGCACTCCAGGAACAGTCTGTAGCAGTCAGGTAACAACAGAGGCCCAGGGCTTCAGCTATGAAGGGAGGTACAGCAAGATACCCCTGGTGCAAGGAGGCACACCAACCAAGCACCAACATGATGCTTGTCCAGTCCTGTTTAATATCTTCATTGACGACCTTGATGAGGGAATAGCATCCACCCTCAGCAAGTACGCCGATGATACAAAACTGGGAGGAGTGGCTGACACGCAGGAACACTGCGCTGCCATTCAGCGAGATCTGGACAGACTGGAGAGCTGGGCAGGGAGAAATCTAATGAAATTCAACAAAAGCAAGTGTAAAGTCTTGCACCTGGGGAGGAATAACCGACTGTATCAGTACAGGCTGGGGGATGACCTGTTGGAGAAGAGCTCTATGGAGAAGGACCTAGGGGTCCTGGTTGATGACAGGTTGGCTATGAGCCAGCAGTGTGCCCTGGTGGCCAAGAGAGCCAATGGGATCCTGGGATGCATCATGAAGAGTGTGTCCAGCAGGTCGAAGGAGGTGATCCTCCCCCTCTACTCTGCGTTGGTCAGGCCCCACCTGGAATACTGTGTCCAGTTCTGGGCTCCCTGGTATAGAAAAGACAGGGACCTTCTGGAGAGAGTCCAGAGAAGGGCGACAAAGATGATTAGGGGTCTGGAACATCTCCCCTATGAGGAAAGGTTGAGTGAGCTGGGTCTGTTCAGCCTGGAAAAAAGAAGACTTAGGGGGGACCTAATTAGTGTTTGCAAGTATCTTAGACATGGGTGGCAGGGGGAATTGGCCAGCCCCTTTTCAGTGGTCAGTGGGGACAGGACTAGGGGCAATGGCTGTAAGCTGGAGCACAGGAAGTTCCGCACCAACATGCGGAAGAACTTTTTCACAGTGAGGGTGACAGAGCAGTGGAATAGGCTGCCCAGGGAGGTGGTGGAGTCTCCTTCTCTGGAGATATTCAAGTCTCGTCTGGACGCCTATCTATGTAATATGAGATAGGGAGCCTGCTTTGGCAGGGGGGTTGGACCCGATGATCTCTTGAGGTCCCTTCCAACCCCTAAGATTCTGTGATTCTGTGATTCTGTGATTAAGGAATTAAAAAAAATCCCTATGATTTCAAGAATTGGAACAGGCTCCTCAGGGAAGTGGTCACAGCACCGAGCTTGACTGAGTTAAAAAAAAAATCTGGGCAATGCACTCAGTCACATGCTCTGATCTGGACAGCCAGGAGTTGGACTCAACAATTTTTATGGGTCCCTTCCAACTCAGGATATTCTGTGATTTTATGATTCTGTCCTTTTGACTGAATATATTTTAGTGTCTTGTTTGTCCACTCCTGCAGAAAGTGGTTCTTGGGAGCAATGCAAGTGAACTTGTACTGGTGGACTGACACTGCTTTGGCACAACTTCCTTTCAAAACGAAATTGGGGATATTCAGGCATCATCACTTGATGTTCAAAGAGTCCTTCTAGAAGAACTGAAGGACAGTACAAATCTTTTTTTCACAAGGAAGTGGGCTCAGATTGTTTTCAAGACACCAGCAGGAGTCTGAGTTACTGTCCCATGCTGAGGTCTGGAGCAGAAAGGGATTTAATGTAATGCCTATTTAAGTAAAAGTCATAAGAGAAGTTTCAGTATTCCAGGATGAGATGAAATTAAAGATGAATATCGAAGCCAGGTGACAATCCAACATTGCTATGAAATGAAATTTAGTAGAAGTGAATTGTGTATCTGCATTTCCATGGTGCTGAGGACAAGCAAATACTGACTTGAAGAGCAAGCAGAGTGTACTCACTTCTGCTTGCAGAATAACATGTTGACATGTACTTTTTAAACCTTCTCCTTGACAATCCATGCTCCATAAATTTCATGCTGTGTGGCTTGCTTTCAAAAATTTGACTCATCTTTGTGAATTCTTTCAGTGTATTTTTCTCTCTCTCTCTAAGTTTATATGTTTAATGTTCAAATATTTGGTTTTGGCCACTGACAAGGACAGGATATTGAGCTAGACTGACCTAAACATGAATTTTGTGTTCTTATGCCAGCTTGGATGGTTTTAAACCTTTTCCATCTCAAAACCAGACTGCCCAGCTTTTTTCAGGATTTTCTGTAAATGCTGGGAGTAACCCCTGTCCGTGGTGCTTGGTCAACACTCCTGCCAGAGCTGTGACTTCAACCCAGCCTGGCACTGCACAGCCATAATGCTGCAAGATTAAGTCCCAAAAGATCTAGAAGCAGTACCCAAAACTGTTTAAACTACAGAATCAAGCTTAGCAAATTAGGAATGTATCAACCAGCAAAAAGCCATCAGAGAGATAAAAATATCCTCTCTGAACTTGAAAGACACAGAGGGATACCAATACACTGATGAAAAGGGGTACAGCAAAATCTTGAGCCCGCTTTTGAAGAAAGACCATGATTCTTACAGGTTATTTCTTGCTCAAAAGCATCGAAACTTTGTGTTTGTATCTGAACCACCACTTGACTGCTTTGAGACATTATAGCTTTGTGTCACTCAAACATCAGTCCACATGAGGTGGTTTGTCAGACATAGCCTAGGTATCTCAGTGTCTTTGAGAGTATAATTTGGTCCCAGAAATGCAACTGCCCTCCAAAGCAGAAAGGTCCTGGACTGTGTTCATGGTGAAGATGAGTCCTTAGGATATAAAACACCATGTAAGATTTCAGGCCTCCAAGAATAATTCAAAATGTCTCAGCCTGCCAAAAAGGGATGGTTTTGTTTGATTTTCTTGAGGCTATCAACATTTATTTGCAACATAAACAGGCAGGAAGGGGAATTTATTTACTGGAATAAATTGAGTGTTCAGGGCAGAGCAGCAGATTGAAATCTGCACAGAACTGGACTTGCTGTTCTAAGCAGCAAGAAAAAAATGAAGGAACCTCACAGCTGAATGTAGTTTTACAAAGACAAACGAGTAATACAAGGGGCATAACCAGCACAGACGTTAAAAAGGCATTTAAAGTATGCAGAATCCATACAGACACATCTATCTCTCTCTCTGTCCAGTTTAGTCAAAGTCTATACTATGGCTGCAAATTGAGAGCAAACTATTAGAAGATACAACTTCATCATAACTTCTGTAATCATCCCAGGAAGATTTCTCTAGCTCTAGTTCCAGGACAACAACTTTATTACACACTGTCTCCTCTAAAATAATTTGTTTCCTGTTGCATCAGGATAGTCACAAACATAAACCCTGGACAGTGCAAGATGTTTCTCCTACAAACAGTATCTTTCCACACTGACACAACAATAATACTAACAGGATTATAGACGGAGTGGAACATTAATCAGAGAATTTAGGTTTTATTAATGGCAGAAAATATTCTGCTCACCTGTGGATGCTTTCAGTCTACTGATATAATCAGACCAAAAGGAACAGTCTGCTTTTTTCAGTCCTTTAAGAGTTGGCAAGGAAATGGTGAACTCCTTGTAGTTATCACCATCATCATTTGGCAGATACATAGGCCAGGGGGGCATCACCCCTGACATTCTTCTTGAGAAACTATGACGGTAGTTTGGATTTCTAAGGGAAGGAGAGAAATTATTAGAAAACAATGACATGAACGGTTAAATGCAGAAGGAGATCAAATGTGTTGAGGAGATGTGTATCTGACCTACTAACTGAATTCTACCTCTGATCAGTAGGATTTAGATTCAGTACAGACTGGTAAACTGTTCATGGTGTCTCACCTGATAGGGACTTTTCAGTGTGGTTCACTGTCGGGGAAGACAGCAGGCCTGCTGGCGCCCTAGCTCTCTTCACCCAAGACATAGGCCCTGACAATATTCTTCTGTTCCCATGAGAAAGGAAAAGTTACTCATGCTGCGAGGATCATAATAATCACATTCTCAAAACACAGCGGCCTTGCTGATAGGGGTACAGGCTACCCTAAACCAAGAAGCAGTTATGGGAAGGTATTTGGGAGTAACAGAACATGTTAGGAGCCAATCATAGCAAGAGGGTCAAAACAGCAGGTGTGCAGATACTTTTCAGTATTAAAGGTAAACTAAAGATGTTTAGCTATAAGATAGGTTTATCAGAGCTCGTTATAATTACTAACCAATCAATATGGTGTGAACAGTGTGTGTAACCAATTAACAGTTTTTTAGCTTGCCATGTTGGTAGTAAAAGAGGTATATAATCTGTGTGATTTCACCTAATAAATGGCTTCACCTTCAATTCATATTGAATTGCATGTTGCTCCATGCTGGATGCCACAGTTCACTTCCTAGGGAACAGGTACACAGAACCTGTACAGACACAGGCTCATGGATATCCTTGCCTTGGTCCCAGAGCAACCTGAAGTACTCTATACATCATGTGAAGTTACAGTTCCCACACAAGCTTTCCAGAGATACTCCTCATTCTTGAGCATGGCCACAGCACAGTAAAGGTGAGGGTTATTGGCATTGCAGTTGGCAAAGGATGCACATGTGATTTCTCCTTTCTCTGGGAATAACCAGGCTCTTTAGAATTGGAGTCCTAGAACTAAGCTCTGGAAGCAACACCAAGGCACCGATAAGTAGAATTTGCTCCATAGAGATAAACTTCCTATTACTTCTGGTTAAGTGTTATACTACAAACCTCTAGTATCTGCTTGACAACTCAGCCATGACTTTACAACACTGTTGACCAAAGGTCCTCTGTTGGATTACAGATTGATAGAGGAAATCGAGATTACTTGAGTGAGGGCAGGATCTGAACTACACTCCCTGTACTTCTTGACCTCTCCCCAGTCACAGCAATTCATAACATTCTTAAAGTTCACGTACTTACCCAGAGTTTACAAAATTGGAGATATACTGCATAATTTGCAAGGAAAGACTCTTTTCTTCCAGAGTATACTGTTCTTCATACTTTGGGTAGAATGGCAGTCCAAATGCATACTGAACATCCAGCAAGAGTTCCTGACCAGAACTAAAAAAACATGTATATAAAAATAATTAAACCAAAATTTCTTTGGGAGTTAAAGGGGAGAAATTTGAAATTTAATTCAGAGAATGAAGAAAAGATTTAAATAATTAATGACCATTAATTAGAGTGTGGTGAGAACATAAAAGAACAAACAATAACAAGAAGAATTTGCCATAAAGTTAACGTAAGATCTTTAACATTTCAATGTATTGGGTTTGCATGGCAAGGTAGTGACAGGCGACAGGGGTGGCTTCTGCAAGAAGCTGCTAGAACCTTCCCCCCTGTCTGACAAAGCCAATGACAGCTGGCTTCAAGATGGACCTGCTGCTGGCCAAGTCCAACCCCATGAATGACAGAGGTAGCTCATCTGTGGTAACATAGTGAAGAAGGAAAAAACCCCATGCAACATCAGAAGTAATTGCAGCCAGAGAAGTGTGAGAAGATGTGAGACAAACAACTCTGCAGACACCAAAGGGTCAATGAAGAAGGAGGGGCAGGAGATGCTCCAGGAGCCTGAGCAGAGATTCCGCTGCAACCTGGGGAGAAGACCATAGTGAGGCAGGCTGTCCCCCTGTAGCCCATGGAGGTTGATGGTGGAGCAGATATCCACCTGCAGCCTGTGGAGGACCCCATTCTGGATGCACCTGAATGAGGATGTGAGCTTGTGGGAAGCCCACACTGGATCACGCTCCTGGCCAGACCTGTGGCTCCATAGAGGAGCAATTTGTGAAAGACTGTCTCAGGTGGGAGGGACCAAATGCTGGAACAGGGGTATAGTGTGAGGACTCCTCCCCTGAGGATGAAGGAGCAACAGAACCAACATGGGATGAACTGACCATAATCCCTGTTCCCTGTACCCTTGTGCTGCTGTGGGGGAGGAGGTAGAGAAATTGGGAGTAAAGTTGTGCCCAGGAAGAAGGGAGGGGTGGGAAAAAGGTGTTTTAACATTTCATTTTATTTCTCATTACTGGACTCTGCTTTGTTTGGTAAGAAATTAAATTAAATTTCCCCAATGTGAGTCTCTTTTGCCCATGACAGTAATTGGCTTTGGTGGGCACTCCAGCCAGGGTCAACCCACCACTTTGTCATAAAAGAAAATTCTGGAAGATAGAGGGTCATATTTTCTAAATTAACTGGGCACATAAGAAAGTGACAGATACAGAGGGAGAACATCACTTGGCTATTCCTTAAAAGCCTCTTAAGTTTTGTACAGATTTTCACTAAAATTAAATTCAGAAAGGGGAAGCAAGTGGTGACATGGAATCTGGCAGCTATGATGGAAGGTTAATTATGGTTTATTTCAAAGATCTGAAATAAAATCCTGGCCCTTATTTACAGCAATTGGAGTTTTTCCATTTATTTCATCCGGGACAGCATTCTGCCCAAAATCTTTGGATAAGGAAAGATGTAATAAGAGATGTTTATAAAGATTTATCTTAGCCATATTTTTAATCTAATTTCTGTGCTGGCTGGGTGGTTCATAGAGTTACTTGTCCCCAGGTTTTATCTGGCAGTCAAGTCAAACCAGCTAGAGATAAACAACTAGATCCGATTTTAAAAAATAATTGTTGTTTACTTCCATGTAATAATTAACAAAAAAAAAAAGGAATATTTCAACAATTCAGAGACAAGACTGGCTAGGCAAGTCATCACTTGTAGGACCTAGAAGCAAAGGTTACACAGCTCAACATATTCAAGTCCTGCTGAAAAACAGTGGGCTACTAATAAAGTTATAACTAAACTTGCCCAAGATATAGCTTTGAACCACAACTCAGGAGCCATTTCTGGTATGGAGTCCAAGTGCATTTTCTGTATTTAGATAAAAATCTGACTTGGTTGAATGCTGCATGAAGGCAGACAGCATTGAGGGACCTGGGAGATGTCTGCAAGGCTTGGATAAACAAATCCCAGATCCACTCAGCAAGATTTCATCTGCAGTAGCTGCAGAGGTTGTTGTCTAAAGGTGGCACAACTGAAACTATTTAATCTTTGGACATGAAATGTGGCAGCATCGATATGACCCTGACACTGTCTCTGATGGAACAAACCATTATGGGCAGGTAGACTCAAAGAAAGATGACTCCATTACATTTTATGAGTGGTAGCACCAAAGCCTCTATTTTGAAAAACAAACACACAACCCTCTAAATGAAATACATCTTTGGTTGTATTTTCCTTAGTCTTATCATAATACCTCAGTAATACTTTGCATCTGGAAAGTGAATTATTCACAGATTATTCACCAAAAAAATGTAGAACTGAAACAAGATTAAAGCATATTTTTCTTCCCCAAATGTTTATAGAAGGATTAAGCAAGATCATAGTTTAATAATTTTGCTTTAAAAATAATTTGCTTGGCCCGGTGTATAACAGCGATGTTTAGTGTCAGTGTTGCAGCAAAGGTACAATATACTTAAAGGAGCTATTTTCTTTTCAATAAAGAGTAACTTCCAAATAGAATGAAATCAGTTAAGGTGCAATGAAGGGACAAATGTACCCCTTCAAGGGAAGATGTAGCAGAGGTGAACTTAGCTCTAAATCTAAAATGAATGAGCTGGGACTCAGGGTTTCCTCCCAGATGAGACTGTATTCTCAGTCCTCACATTTTCAAAGGAGAAATCTGTTAAGGGCACAGCCCAGATAAAAATTCAGCAAACTCCTAAACAGAGAAATTATTAGGATTTAAAATATTTGTACAGTTGTAATGGGCTTGATAGAGAGACATAAAATGGTACAAAACTCTACAATTTCCTGGGCTGCTTTCAATATTTCTGGTTGATGGTACTGCACCCTAGTAAGTGAGAATCAATAGTATGAGGATGAGAAAGAAAGCATCAGATAAAGCAGAGAAAGAGACAGATACATGTGTGCACAGAACTGCAGTGAAGACAATTGTGAAACAGTTGGAGCTCGATGGAAAATATCAGGGAAGCTTTCCTGTCTCCTCCCTCAGACCTAATCATCATCCATTACTGCTAGAGGGGAGTGCAAACTGGCCAGAAGCACTCAAACAAGGACTTGGGAATCTTTCAGGAGCTCTGAGCATACTCAAGTTATCACCAGTGGGTGATACTGTGTTTTTCTGGATGTGGTGTGACAGAAAGAGAGGAGGGACAGATAAGCATGTATGGCTTTGCTGATGTGCACTACTAGCTCTGCAGGGAGGCTTTTCTTTGCTGAGCTGCTCCAAACTGCACTCCTGAAACCACAGGGTGCCATATAGGTGACCAAACAGCATTAACTCTATATGGGGATGCGCAGTGCCCAGCAACTGGTGCACTCCAAAGAACAAGTTTATAAAAGGGAGGACTGCAGAGACAATGGCAACAGGGATTTTTCAATTTTTTTTTTAAGGAAGACAAACTAATAGCAACTAACTTCCCCTACAGAAGTCTCTTTTCAAGAGCAGATCTGTGATTTTAATAATGGTGGTGAATGTGGTTACACATAAGGATGAAATCTTGGCTTTGGTGACATCACAGAATTGGCAGTTCATGCAAGGGTATTGCTTTAGATCTTCTTTTAAGATGTCAACATTTTTAGAAACAAAGTCACAGTTGTTCTTGTGTGACAGCATGACAGACTGGTAAACTGAGCCATGAGGAATCTGGGAGCCAGACCTTACCATTTTTTTCACGTTAAAGTGAGCTCCCCTTGGAGAATCATTACTTCACCTCAGAAGGAGTCACTACAGGATTTCAGCTATTCAGCTTACAGAAAAACAGGTGGTAAAATCAGAATTTTTGTGACATTTGTAGCCAACAATTTAACAGCAAACCCTGAAATATCACTTGCTGGGAATTTTCATTATACACTGCCAACCAATGTATTTGGGAAGGTATTGGTTCTGAGAAAATTTTCCTTAAGCCTGAGATGGAGTTTCCATTTAAATCTTTCCAAGTAAGAAAGAGGGAAAGGGATTTCTTAGCCATCAGATACTCCACTGCTCTCTCTATGGAACTGTGGCTACTTTTGCCTACAAAGAACAGCTTTAACAGGGATGAGTAAAAGATGAGGTGGCCAGAATTTAGAACAAAAATACTGAGTTTAGAGTTGATTTGTTCCAAATTTTTGTTCCAAATTAAACAAAGCATAGATGTAAATCCATATTTCAAACTGCTGAAATTAGTATCATAACCAGAAGGTTTTGAAACAGTAAAAAACCCCAACAAAACCCAAACGGTAACAACAAAAACCCAATGCAGAAATCCTCAAAAATGTTCTCTGTAAAATGGAGTCAACTGGCTATCCATAATCATGGCAGTCAGAACAGAAGAATATGATCTGGCAGACCACCATGCTCTTCTACATTATGTCTGAATGCACAACTTAGAGCTGCAGAGACCTCACACTGTGATCCATTGTAAATTATTGTAAATATATCTCATTTTGAACTTTGTCCTTGTTCTATATCTGGCTAATTATTTCATACTGGAAACTCATTTTGATGATTAATGGCTGACTGTAGTCTAATATTTCTCCTTTTTTTTTTTTTCCTATCATTTAAAAATAGTCCTTAGTCTCCCAATGTAACAATTTCAAATAATTTCAAAGCCTTTTGAATCACAGCTTCTATTCTTAACCTGCTTAATGTAGTTTTTGGTCCTTTTTAAAATCTCCACACACAGATAGAAGCCAATGTAAATTAACTCAAAATTCAAATGACACTCTATACAATACCAAAATACCAAACTTCCCACTGCTATCCATGTATTTGAATTTTAAAATAAGATGATAAACAGAATTCTAGCTAGAGTTCAGCCAGTTACCACTAAAGAACTCAGGATGAAAAACAGGAAGTTCAAGTAGAATCAGTTGGTCGTTAGTGAACATACCAAAGGGATATCTATCTTTTTAGCTGTACTGACCAAAAATTATAGATATTTTAATCATCATAAAGGAGAGATAACTACTGACAGAATACCTTTTTAACATATAAAAAATATATATCTTCTCTAGAACAAGAAACTAATATGTGGCTATGAGTTTCCATTTCTTTTTGTGCTTTCAAATTTTTTACTGATAATTAAGCAAGAGAACCACTCCAATAGAAAATTAATGGAGAACGAGACACTGCATCTTAAATAGCACATGGAACGAATTTATTTGATATTTTCATTCCAAAATTAATTATATCTACACTCATATAAACAATTCTAGCCATTTTTCTTAATATTCCTTTTTATAAGATTTTATATAGTCAATCAGTAGCACTCCCTTTTTCACAAGGAATGCTGTTTTGGCATTCTGGGTTTTTTCTTATTTAGCTGGTTGGTTTATTTGGGTTTGATTTGTTGGGGTTTGTTTTTTTAATATCTTATAAGTTTGGAACAAATATAGTCTAGCAGCCATATATCTCAAGCCCAAGCCTGAAAAGTCCTGACCCTCAAATGATCTTTAGTCTCCCCCAGATTTGACTAGAGATGTTAGCCAAAATTTCCATTACCCAATGTGATATGAAACCAGGCTACACAGCCCAGTAAGCCAGGCCTAGCAAGAACTTACACAGATAACTTCAGAGACTTAAGTTCCCAGCCCCATCACACTGGGGGATAGTAATGTCATTAGTTATAAAGGGTCTACCAGGCAGCTCCTTCCTTCTTCAATGCCTGCACAAACCTTTTGGTTTAACTAGAGCATTGTTACCCAGCCCCTCCAGGAGATGAAATGGAGAGATCTCTTTGTTTTGTTTCAGCTGCAATGATTGCCTGAGAAATGTTGAAGAAATAGCATACTCAAACCCATGTAGCTCACTAAACTTAGCAGTTATTGGTGATCTGTGACAGGTTTGTGATATACACAAACCATTAATCCTTGAAATGTAAAATTTTATGAGCACAATTGCTCATTCTAATAATTCTGTGAAAGAGTTTGTGTTAGAGGTGGGTTCATAATTTTGAGTTCCTAGCATCATATTCAACTGGGAACTGTGGAAAAAACCCACAACCCGACACACCTATCCCCTGTTACTTGGCTTTGCTGATTGGATTGAACAGCATAGGTGAAACCCAGATTCACAGGGTTGATGGTAAATCTGCTGCTATAAGGAGAGATAAGATTTCATAACAACCATGTCCCTGGAGAAAAGGTTATGATTTATATATAAAATACCACCACCTACATGATATTGTGCCTCCATCCTGTGTTTATATTTAATAAATTAATTTAAAATTAATTTTTGCAAGAAGTAGTGGAAATACTACGTGTGGTTGTTTGCACAAGTCTACATTCTCTTCATATTAATAACAGAGGATTTGCAGAGTGGGATCAAGTGCCCTGAGCTGTTGACAGGCACTATTTCAACACTGTCATGGGAGAGGAGCAGCCTACCAATACTGCACTGAACTGAATGTACTTTGATTGGACTGAAATTTTCATTTCAATAAGAAATAAAATCATTTAAAAAACCCCAAACAAACCACACTTCTTAGAAAGGGAAATGGTACGGGATTGTAGGGAGAAAAAAAATAATCAAAGGGTAGCTGGATATTCATGGAAATTTAAGGAGCCAATATAAGGCCTGGTGTGACCTCTGCAGTTCTAGGGATGCATTTGGCTCATTTTGTCTCCTCACATTACAAAGTCCTGCCAAAAAAATGGGGGAAAGCATGTGAAAAACAGATGAACATTTTTCTGTCTTTCTTCTTTTCAGGAAAATCAGGACATATGGAAAAAGCTTAACTCCTAACGGGATTAAACTGCCAAGTTTATCCACCTTTGTACCAAGAGAGTCCTATAGATACATGTGACTTGCAAAAGGATCCTGGAGTTTGCTATGTCTTTTCCACTTGGATTGCTTCCAATACACGCAATGTTCTACTTTGCATTATAGCTGTGCCAGTTGAAGAAAATAAAACCACAGTAGCAGATGATAAATTCAAGGACCTGAAAGCTCACATTAATTGGAAAAAAACCCCCAAACCCTAAAAATCATAGATATTACTGCAGGAAGAAAGCACTTTTATAATCTTTATAATCAGAACTCTTTCATAACACAGATTAGAGAGTTTTGTCAGGAAATTACTGTATTAAAAACCTAGTAATTGGCATTATTAAATGGCAGAGTGGATGGAACTAGATAGTCTTTAAGGGGCCTTCTGTCATCCTATCACTCTGTGCTTCTATGGTATTGACACTTGAGTGCATCTTTGGGGGACAGAAATTCCAGCATGCGTTCAGTATGCCTGCTCCTGGGCTGAATGAATGGATGAATTTCCTTAAAAAGCTGATGTGTTCATCCAAAGATTCCAGAGCACCAAGGAAGTTCACTCTAGATTTATGGACTTCATATTTATCTTCTACATTACACTTCTTGGGAACAGCCTGTCTCAGTGCAGCACATGAAGTTCCAAAAATTGCTCTGTATTTTTCTGAGACTTTTACCTGAATTTTGGTTAACTTAAACCTGACATTTGCTTTTTCTGACCTTGGTACTTTGCATATTTATGGCTAATTCCCAAAATCTGAAAAATCTACTGAATAATAAAGGCCCCTAAACTACTCCATGTGAAGAAAACACAAAGTGCCTGCATTTCAAGCTTTTAGAACATAGAAAATGTCTAAAGACTTAAGAATGGCATGATGCGGTTGAATCAGTGGGAGACTGTTTTCATAGCTGCCGCTGGAATAATGCAATAGATAAGGCTAGAGGGATGAGAGAAATTCTAAGAGGAAGAGCAAAACAACTTCTAGGTGATGAGAATGCAGCTTTATGGAGAAAAATTACGAGACGTTGTTGCAACAACTGTAAGTAGCTACTCAGGTGACTGTGGTGCCTACCCAGCTATGGAAACGTGCATTTTATCCTTCTTTTTACTACCTCACCAGTGCCTTATCTGCTCTCTGTGTTTAGATGAGTTTCTTTGAAGCCCAGAGACATAACTTTCTGTCTGTCTCCATAGCACTCATCTCACTGCTGGGCCCTTCAGCCTGTGGGGTGTTTGTACTTAAGGACTAGCAGCTACGGTCAGGAGGAGTGCCTCAAGTGGACAAGTGGTGGACAGATTAAAGGGCAGGGAGAGGATTGTTACAAAATCAAAGGAGTAGAAAAAAATGTCTTTAAAGGGATATTAAGAACAGACAGAATTAGCACAGCATATATAAGAAATAGAAATTAAAATACTTTGCATAGTTGAACGGTTTTATATATAAACATTTCTCCAAAATCCAGCCAACTATGCGAGCATTGGCATGGAGCAGTATTAACCACTCACACCAATGTACACAAGAGTGGCATAATCAGGAAGTAAAGAAAGCCCCAACTAAAATCACAAAATCATAGAATGACTAGGTATGAAAATGATCTTTGAAATCACTGAGTCCAATCATTCCTGTCCTAAGCTAAGCCATATCCCTAAGTATCTCATCTACCCATCTTTTAAACACATCCAGGGATGGTGACTCAACCCCCTCCCTGGGCAGCCTGTTCCACATTCTGACAACTCTTTCAGTGAATAATTTTTTGCTGACATCTAATCTAAACCTACCCTGGTGCACCTTAACGCCATTTCCCCTTGACCTATCACCTGTCACTTGGCTGAAGAGCCCATCTCTCTACAACCTCCCTTCAGGTAGTTGTAGGCAGCAATAAGGTCTCCCCTCAGCCTTCTCTTCTCCAGACTAAAGAATCCCAGCTCCCTCAGATGCTTCTTGTAAGATTTGCCCTTCAGCCCCTTTACGAACCTGGTTGTCCTTCTCTGGACACGCTCAAGGACCTCGATGCCCTTCTTATAGGACACTGAAATTACTCAAAACAGACAGCAGCTCATTAAATCTTGGATGATACTGTCTACTGCACAACAGTTAACAAAAGCTTTTATGACAATTACTGTGGTAATGTTAATGACTATAAGATAGACCCTCATTAAGTCCCCGTTGAGACCCCTTCAGTGACAATAATGATGTTTTTCGATCCTGCTGATGCTGATGATCTGGCCTCCTCACCAAACAGACCACCTGTTTTTATCCACCATCTTTAAGACAGCACATTTGGCACCACAGTGTGTCTTGGAAACTATAGTGGCATGACAAGAGGTGCTACTTACTGTAATATGTAAAAATCACCCAGAAACCTCGTGAAGGGTTAACAAGGCACTTCTTTGTATGGTTAATAATATTATCCTTGTCAAAACATACTTCTATCACATATTTCTTTGCTGTAAGTAAAGCTATACTCCAGCCCTTCCCGCTAATCCTAGGCAATGCTGAGCAGTCACATTCCTCCTGCATTGTTTAGAATAAATGTTTACTCCAAGGCCTAAGTGTTCTCAAAAAGACTGAGAAAACGGCATCTGGGTTATGTATATATGGTTTTTACCACAGATCATTAGTGCAGGAGTTGGCTTTGAATCCCGCTCCTTATTCAAAGAGGAATTGAAGACTAAAGCAGACATGGTGCTATGCCAAGCTGGGGACTGGAACATCTCCCCTATGAGGAAAGGCTGAGTGAGCTGGGTCTGTTCAGCCTGGAATAAAGAAGACTTAGGGGGGACCTAATTAGTGTTTATAAATATCTTAGACATGGGTTGCAGGGGGAATTGGCCAGCCCCTTTTCAGTGGTCTGTGGGGACAGGACTAGAGGCAATGGCTGTAAGCTGGAGCACAGGAAGTTCTGCACCAACATGCAGAAGAACTTTTTCACAGTGAGGGTGACGGAGCCCTGGGACAGGCTGCCCAGGGAGGTGGTGGAATCTCCTTCTCTCTGGAGATATTCAAGACTCGTCTGGATGCCTATCTATGTAATATGAGATAGGGAGCCTGCTTTGGCAGGGGGGTTGGACCCGATGATCTCTTGAGGTCCCTTCCAACCCCTAAGATTCTGTGATTCTGTGATTCTGTGAATGCTACCACGTGGAAGGAGATGCTGCTTTGCTCTCTGAGAGATGCATTCACCTGTATGAAAATTGTCAGCTCATGGTTTTATGTGGTTCTTCCATAATATGTCGTAGACATCAATTTAGTGTGGCCTTTATAATCCTACCCCTCTATCCATGCATGCTTGAATGTATGCATGTGTAAATGTTTTAGAAACATCCAGTTGTGAGAATAACTTCTGCTAACTGACTTGTACTGGTAAGGATTCCTCTCTGGTTAAAAACTTTTTGACTACTTGCATCATTGCAGTTGGGTATCTTTACTGGCTCACTTCTCCCTCTCTTGTTTATCTTGCTGTGAGTTATTAAGGGTCTGCTCCATGTGAAACAAGAGGAAATACCAGCACTTTTTCAGCTCTGCATTATAACTCTCTGTTCTGTCATGTGTTTTGGGAGATATTTAAAGTAGAAGATAGGAGACAGAGTAGAAGTTGAAGAACATGTTGCTATACTGTGCCTTATCTTAATTAGTGAATGACATTCCTCTGGTCAGGGTATTTTATCTAAAATAGAATTCCATTGTTGTGGTTATCTGAATGCAAACTCATTTTACTGCATTCTTTCCAGTACCTCTACGAGGTAGCTATTAGCAGTTCCTACAGATAATAGACAATTATCATCATCATCTTTATGATATAGACAACAAACACAAAGAGTAAAGGTCCATATCCTGTGTAAACTGAGATCTTGGGAGGAATTTAGACACCAAAGAACAAAAAAGTATTTTTTAATTTTAATAGAAGTTTTCATTTTTATAAGTGAAAGTCTGTATCTCAGCAAACAGGTGTCAGTATCAAATGAGCTGAGAAATCATTTTTCTGCCAAATGCTGGAGTGACTGGGAATATCAACTGAGGTGTTCCTCCAGCTACAAGGCACCAAGGGGGACCTGACCCAGTACGTGTACTCACAGAATATTCTATATATGCCAACTATCTGCAAAACATACTGTCGGTTATTGCATTCATTAACACAAAGCAATGGATGTAACAGGGGTTTTCAGGAATTTAATAGCTCAAGTGTTTGCAGTGTCCCAGATTCAATTCTCTCTTCTGTTGAGCAAGCTTAAACTCACACACCCTGTCTTCCAGCCTAGGCTGCGGCTTGCTCAGAAGACAATCTGTCTTTGCTCCTCCTAAAGAAGAGTCACAATTTTCGAAGAAGAACTTGAGAACTGTCAGGACTCATTACTCCAGTGGTTGGGGAAATCCCTTCCAAATTGGTGCCAGACCATTCCCCAAGGTTGGTTTACACATTCTACTTGAAGGCTGTTTCATGTACGTAAGTGATTTTATTCTGGCAGGGCAAATTGCTATTAATATTCCCAAACACTGTGATTTCTTGGCTTCAGATTACTGACAGTTTCTCACGGCAAGTCTTCTAGCAGTGAAGGCTACTCTCCCATGTGAAGCTCCTATTCTTGACAGCATCGCTGTGTTGGCATGCAATGAACCTGACGGACAGCCTGAAATGCATGTGTGCTATATGGAGGGGGAAGGGATGCTGTGGGGAGGGCGATGGAGAAAAGTCATAGGGCAGAACTGGGATGAAGAATCAGGAAGGATTAATTTAGGAATTAATGACAGCAATCTCTAAACAAAAAATTCTCAGTATATTCAGACACGGACCTGGTGTTGGGTCCCTTGGGAAAATGAGGGTATCACTTCATAAATAGTCACGCTGTAGCGTCAAATGAGGTCCTTCTGTATAAGGACAAGCTGAATTCTGCAATTTCTATTTAAGCTCTTGCCTTTGCAATTTAAACAACATTTATTTTGACGGCACTTCAGCATAAATAAAGATGAAAAATGTAAGAACGTGAACACAGAATACCAGTTTTGGCTCATTTCTCCTCAAGTGGCCTATCCTAAGGCATGTGAGCTTCTGTCTCAGGTTCCCACAATTTTCAGACAGCATACTGTCTTCGGCCTTTTAAAAAGGGTAGTGGAAAAGTGAAATAATATGGTTTGCACTAACTTTTAAAGTAACTTGGTTGGAAGGCCATTGACAACATAAATATTATTAAAATGGGTAACTAAGTGCTGTATAAACTATTGCTGCACTGAAGAGTGTAAGGAGAGCTAAGTAACACAAGCAAAACAGCAATCTTCAATAGGGCTAGACGAAAGAGGAACTTCTCATTAATTCAAAATCACTGCCTAAAAGCCAGTGGCTCTAATTTGTGTCAGTACTATTTCACCTACTTTCAAAAAAGACGTTATTGTAGATGACTGGGTCACTATCATTCTCCAGAGCAAGAGAAAACTTGCTAGCAAATTTGAGAACACATCTTTTCTTTCTGTGTGGCTGAATTTTTGGCATACCATAGCTCAGCCCTACTTGGAGTGTTGTAAAAGTCACTTATCTGAGCCTATCGGTAGCCGAATGGAGCGCTGCGAACATTCCCGCTGGAGCTGCCAGCAAAATAACGGCTCCCCGAGGATTAACTTCTCTGCTCAAAAGAAAGCGAGCCTGTGTTACCGCAGCATAATGGCCTTCATCTGTAACCTAGATCTTGGCTGGTTTCTTTCAAATGCTTTTTTCATTACGCTATCAGGAAAGGAAGAAAAACCCGCGTAGCTTGCAGGGAACATCGCGGTATCAAATGGTGCTGGCAGGAACCGGCTGTCCCTCCCTTGAGCTGTTTTGGAGACGGCTCTGAGAAAAAGGAAAGGGTCTCAAAGACCTTTCTGGGAGAGAGGTATGGGGCACTAATGGGAGGAGGGGACAAACATAGCTCCCTCATGAGGAAACACCTAGAATATAAACATCACTGGGTGCTTTGCTGCCCTGATGAGTGGGTTTAGGGGACAGGAGGGGCTGCTGACACTGCAGTTTCTGAGCACTCAGCCTTTGAGAGCAAGCAACCAGAAGCTACCCTGTCATGTCACACAGCAGCCCAAAGTGCTGACCACTGCCTGCAAATTTCAGTGTCTCATCCTGATTTCTGGGAGGGTTGGGTCTAAAAGAAAACCAGGGAAAGTCACCTTAATAGCTGACAACCAGCTTCAAAGACCTTTGAGATCATCGAGTCCAGCTGTACCTGTCCTCTACTAAACCATATCACTAAGCACTTCATCTACCCATCTTTTGACTACATCCAGGGATGGTGACTCAACCACATCCCTGGGCAGTGGTCTTCTGTCTTCAGTGAAGACGTTTTTTCTAAAGTCTAATCTGAATGCGCCCTGGCATAGCTTGAGTCCATTCCCCCTCATCCTATCACCTGTCTCTTGCTGACAGTAGCGTGTTCTGTGCCCAAGGGAACAAGGCATTAGTGTTTCTCACAGGCATTTAAACCTTTCTGTCCAAAATATGCTACAGCCTCTCCTGCTGAAAATTTTTCAAGCAAGCTTCTAACATGAAGGATGACATAGAGCTTGAGTCTGCAAAGGCTTGTGTTCAAAAATACTTTTCCTCCCATGAGACAGTCTGTTGGCTGATCACAAGTCATGCTGTCGGAGCAGGAAGGAATAAATCCAGACCCTGTCCACACCAAAGTCCAGTCAGCTTAACTGTGGTACAACTGCATGGACTTCTAAAGGGGGCACTGTTCAATTAATGTTGAGTCCTTAGAAAATGTTACCTCATTAACCTCAAGGGCTGTGAGCTCCTGCTGACTCAGACCACATCCTGGTTCTTTGGGAGAGATTTATCAGATACAAGGTAGAAACCTAAAAGGTTATCTGGAACTGGCAAAAGTAGGCAAGTTGGAAAAAGGAAACAATTTAGACATCTGATTTGAAGTGCTTCAGTTCAGAAACAGCATTCCTATGTAGTCAACAGAAAGAAATAATCTATTAGATCCCAGTCCTTCCTTTGCTAGTCTGAATTGTTCATACCTACATCTATCCACTTATCCCACAGGGTGCCCAAACAGACATCCCCGCTTCTGCAAACTCTAAATCTAAGAAATACAGTAAAATGCATCTCCTTACCTTCTCTGTGAGGAGCTCTCAGGTACATGGTACATGAAGACATTTCCTCTGGAGGCAGCAGCCCAGTGATTTGCCATGTTTATGATGGGACATGTGATAAACTGGTCACTGATAAAAAATGAAGAGCAGGTAAAAGACAAAGTCACATAACAGAAAAAAGGAAAGGAAAAATAACCCCCAAAACACAATGGACAAACCTCTCTCTTTATCAATAACTTTGTTTAAATCTTCCCATACAACGCATATCTCTTCCTTCAAGTGCACTGAGGGAAACCACATTAACCCTCTATGAGCCCAGTACACCTTAGAGTTCACTAAAAGTGCTGGTTTATGGAGTGTTGAAGTGGTAATGACACTAAAGAAACAAGACCTGACACATAAGGAGCATCCTGGCCAAAGTACCCCACTCCCATTTTAATCTAATTAGTGGGGGCCCATGCTGGTAATAGTCTACAGCCGCAGCTTCTAGCACCACTAGGACCACTAGGACTCCTATATTTTCTGGGTTAAGGATCAATAATATAATTTCTGCATTTGTATGACTTTTTCAGGTAGTTTCCTCAGCTGGAAGAAGTAAGAGACCACTTTTGGAGATATCCTGAAGTGCTGCTGGCAAAGCTCAATGATACTGAATAGTTGATGCAGTATGTCTGGTAGAGAAAGGTTAAACAAGAGAGCCCCAAGAAGAGGGCCAGGAAGGTGGGGTGAGCACAAGTAGTTGAAGAAGGTCAGGCAGAAAAAGGGCACCTTGTTGCAAGATATCTCATGATTCTTCAAGGCAGGATTACATATAGATATATCCCAACTTCTCAGTCTACATGTTCCCAAAGGCTCGGCGCACTCTTTGGATGTTAATATATCCACAAGCCTATGAGCACCCACAAACGTATCTGCTGGAGAAGTGGGTGGTTTCAATTCTCAGTCTAGTGAATCTGAAACAGTAGCTGCCCCTTCAAACTTGGTAGGTAAAAGAAAAAAAAAGAATGACTGATGGCAAGAAAGAACAGTCTCAGAGAAGCATAAAAACACGCTATATTTAACTGGTATGGTTATGAAAGATGCTGTTTGAGTAGCTATCTTTGTTCAGCAGTTTATTTTAAGCCCATCTGTGAGGCCACAAGTTACGGGCTGACTGACCACAATACTCTTTGACAGTTATGGTTGACAACACCCATACAAAACAAAAATGACTGTTCTTCACAAGCCTACCTGAATGGGGTTTTAGAGGAGCAGATGGCCTTTGAAAACTAGGGAGTCTGTGGAGAGCATTAGCTCTCGAGAAATGCTTTGAGATGTAGTTCACCACTTAAAACTGATTCTTAGCTAGTGCTACGGGGGAGAAGTCAGCTGTTCCAGAGAAGGTATTAAAAAAAAAAAAAAAGAAAATAAAAAGAAAAGATAACCAATAACCACAAAAGTGAAATGGCTGTTTTTTACAGGAATGGAATACCAGAGTTAAATAGAAAAGTAAACGAAACGCCTTTTATACCTGGGAAAAAATACCAGAGATTTGCTGCTGAAGCAATTTTAGAAGTGGAAATATTTTAAAACCACAAAATACACTCAATGTATGTAGCAAGAACCACTTAGGTTGCTTTCTCACACTTTATAATCCTGTCAAAACTTTAGCAATTAATTATAACTTCCGAACAGAGAACTTTTCTTGGGTTACACCTTTATGCTGGTGGTAAGTTATTTGTTAAAAAAAAACAACGCAAAACCAAAACCCTAAAGAACCCTAAACACCAAAAAGCCAGAACCAAACCCCTCTTTTCTCCACCACATACATGATACTGATGCAGATGACTGCCCTTCTGTAATTGCAGTTACTCCCTCCCCTTCTTCTGCAGCTGGAGCAATTTCCAAAGTGTTTAAAGTAAAGGATAATCATCAGATGTCCTGGTTTCACTACTCATCCTTCTGCTTGCTCCTGGTGACTCTGTAAGCCTTTCCTATCTTTCCTTAGCCAAGTCTTTTTCCTGGTGTGCCCAGAAGGCCAGTGGAGCTGTTGGTGTGCTGCGTTCCTGCTGGAGGCAGGCATGAGCAGCCAGCCTAGCTTTGCAAAAATCAGTGTTGGATCCTCGCTGAGCCCTGGTTGAATGTGGGTGATAAAATGCGACAGCTCCTCATGACAAAGGTATCTCTGGATGGGAAGAAGGGTTACAATTTAAGTCCTTCAAGTGTTTTATTATGGCTTAAAACTTTATAGACCTGACTATAGAATTATAGCCCCATGGGTAACGGTGGTAATGGAAAGAAATTGAAGATGAATTCTGGCTTTAATGCCCATGAAGTGCAGCACTTCCATGTGTGCTGCATGCAGTCGCCCCAGATGCTGCAGTGGTGGGTGGCCTGTCCCTAGGACAGGCTACGTGGCCGGGCAAATGCGGCACAGTGTGAGACTCAATAAATGGCACAAAGCACAACCCACAGACTTCTGGCTTGTTTACTCTGTGACCTCAATGCGCCAGCACACCTGGACCACCCAGAAACCTTCCCCAAACAGATCTGGTCACTGTTGTCTCGGATCAGATGTCTCCAAGTGAATCTTGGCTCCTGTTCATCTCCAGCTCCCTGAGGCTCCCCTGGAGAAATGCCCTGTAATTCTGATGGAGGATGAAGACACACTAAAAGGAAAATCTTGTCTCTAAGGTCTCATGGAGAGGCTCATGGTGGAACAGAAAACTGTAACACTGAGGGTTAAAATTAACAGCTTATAAAACACATCACCTTAGAAAAGTTTTCATAATGAATCTTCTTGTGAAGCAGAGACAGGAATAGGCAAAGAGGTTTTAAGAGTTGTTTTCTGAAAATCTGTACCACGTAAAAATTGAACCTTCAAGTCTGCCCAGCAGCAGGAGGCAGGAGAACACCCCTCAGTTTGCCTCCTTCAGAAAAACAGGCCCACCCCATCACAGATTAGGACCTGTAACCACCTAAAGCAAACTGGCTGCCCATGGGGAAGACAGAAAAATCTACGGTCTTCTCTGCAGACCAAACCACCAGTTTCTATGATCCTCCCATAGGTCTCATGACTGCTGTGGAGTCTTAGTTCAACAGCGCAATGAACTCTTCAGTCTGTTAGCCAGAACTGTTGGACCTCGATGCCATGCCTGACTAAAGGTTGAAGATATGCCTTTACAGTACGTCGTGTGAACAGGGCCCACTGCTCATCTTCCCCTTGCCGATGGTCTCTGCTTGCAATGCTCCAATGCTAAGAATGGGAGTGGATATACTGGAGGTAGGTTTCTCTTGCATCTGCTGACATTTCATTGCTATTTCCTTCAGAAGAGGCTTGTAGGGACTGTGAGTCTACATTGTGCCCAGACGGATCAAAAAAGGCAAGAGTCAGATGTGTGTTCTCCTCTCACCTATACAAGAAGACTTCCTACAGATGTATCCTAATGCCTGATCCTTTTTTCTCTCATCATGGGAAATCATATACAAAGGGAGCAAAATACAGATTGGGTCATATGCAATGACTGCATACTGGCATAAATGATTACACACAGGTCAAGAAAACACATGAATAAGGGGATTCATCTTCTATAGGTAAAACTGAGCTTAGCAATGGACAGAATGGGGTTAGGACATTTACAAATACTTCACTGTTTTACACAGAATACTCACCTGTAGAAAGCCTGAACTGTGAATAAAGATATTTTGCAGGTTTCATAATAAAAAAAAAAAAAAGTAATTGCTGGAATCAAAGTTTTTAAACTTGACCACTCTCCGAATTTGCAAAAAAACTAGGAAAAAAAATTCTAATTGTACAATTAGATGGCTTTTTGGAAAAAAAATCAGTTTACTAGTTTGACTGTCACAAGGAGGAGAGGACTCAAGGTAAAAATGATGCAGAGTGTGTAAACAACCAAGACATCTTTGAAGTGAAAGAGTACACAAAGGAGCATTAGCAGTCTGAATTCAATATTCAGTTCAGAAAAGACAATTCAAATTTTTCACAAGGCATAAAAGTCAGTTCAATTTCTGTTTACCAGTGACATCGGACACCTCATGGAAAATGAAATCATACTCCCCATTTTCCGTTTATTTGCATAAGAATTTCTCAAGCTTTTCAGAATACAAATGCACACTTGAGATAAGCAAAACAAACCTTGCTTAACCTCAGTCACACAATGTAGTAGGATGAGCATCTTACCGGGTGGCATTTTCCAGAGCCCTGGAAAAGGATGAATAATCATCAGTTGAGTGTTCGAGGGAGTAATACCATGTAGCTGCATCTTCAATTAATGAGTTGGAGTCTTCTCCTCCTAGAGAATTTTGCAGAGCCTGATAAAAGGCTGTTTTGCTGTTGCCTCTTCCTTGACTTTCTTCAAATTTCTGAGAAAGAAAATGCATACAAAACCAAAAGATACATTTTAAATGGAACAATATAGGCTCAGATCTCCCTCTGCTGGAATGAGTCTTTGTGGTGAACTCTGATTCCTAGGGGAAGATGTAGGGGACAGTCCTACTTTTGCTTTTGCAAGACTGTGACTAGCCAGCTGTACTGCCTTCCTCGAAACACACTATAGGACCGAATCCTTACGCTGGTAAATCCAAATCACATGTACAGTGCTGTGCAGATAGAGCTCTAATACTACAGAAACCCAGCTGGACCACAGAAGTGGTCCACACAGATAGTTCTCTGGTGTAAGTGTGCCCAGAGCTGGCTTTCTGACAACCTCTCTGCAGGAAAACTAAAGGGGAGACGGAGATATTGCTCTGTTCCTTTAAGAAGTCCAGAAAGCAAACGCACTCTATAGCCATTTCATGCCTATATCACTCTTCTAGAAACACCTACAAAGACATGTGTCTGTCACAAGGCATGTGTCTAGTTCTTTTCTGGACTAATCTCTGCCTTAGTCCTGGAAGACAAATCTCTCTCCTCCAAATCCCAATGAAGTTGCAGCCACGATCTCCAAGCTTTATAGTCTCTAAGGCCTTTCAGAGACCTGGCTTGAAATGGCCTTTTCCTAATGTCATTGGTCTAAACCTTTCCTGCCATAAAGGCACTTTCTCCAGAGCAGAGTGCCCATGTCACTGCCCATTTACTGATAACACAAGGACCATCTTCTATGCCAAACTTCTCACCTGACCCTATTTTTACCAAAGTTGAAGACCACTAGAAGTTTTCACCACATCTTTCTTTGAGGAAGTTTTTTTATTATATAAATTCAGATTTTTCACTTGTTTTTCTTTTAAAAAATAATATTTTGAGTTTAGAAACAGAGCTGAACTTTTCTGTGGATCAGGTCCTTTCTGAAGAGGGCACCTTGCAGGTGCATGCTTAGCTGAAACTTGGTGTAAGAACTCTAATGTGAAAGATCTAATAAAACACCTATTTTATTTTGGGTAGTTGGTCTGATGTAAAATAGGCTGGTGTCTGCCCAGTCCAGTTACCATAGATGCTTTACTGAATACATTATTTTGATGGCCCACAGCTGGTTTTCATTACGTAGCTAGGTCTTTCCACAACCCTATACTAAAAGTACAGAGGGAATAATTACTTTTCAACAGATTCACAGAAATGAAAGATGGAAAATAAGTCCCCGCATGCTGAGGCCTCAGCCTGTCCTTACTGGTGTATTCTAATGATTTCTGCGTTTCGATTAAGTGACTTTACAAGGGATTTCAAAACCCTACCAAATATCCTAAGGTCCAAAAAGATCTTGGAAATTTTCCTTGCATTTGTAATAAATTCTTCTTTTGCTGGATTTTGGCCCACGCAATGTGAAAAGAGTCATGGGGTGCCAGTTTTAGTAATGCAGCTGTACTTCGAAAAAGATCTGCGACTCACACATGACACGTCACTTCGTGTGCACAAATGCCACATATGAAACTGCATAGCATACTTTTCTGCAAAATCACTCAGTTTAAATATAGCAAGGACACGTATATTTTTCTGCAAGAATCAGAAATTATCGCTGAAGCCCTGACTGTGGATACACTGAATTCAAAAGCAATCTTCCCATCAGCTTTGGCACCATCAACTCAGCTCCCGACTAATCAGAAGCATTACTGCTGTCTAATGAGGGATCTCTCATTTAGTGACAGAAGTTGGTGGATTTGGCTAGCAAATATGGATAAGAGCAGATTCTTTTCTGTGTCAATGCAGAGCCCAAGCTCTTATGTGTAAACAACAAACTTGCTCTTTGCCTGTACAAAGCAACTTTCATGATGTGTTTTCATTTTGGTTTTTGTTTTAAATGGATTTGTTAGCGTATTCTACACCTTTCATGAATAACTTAGAGAGAAAAAGAAAAAGAAAAATACCTTAAAGTACTGATTTTGTGTCCTCGGAATTGCCTCATGAACTGCCAAGCATCAAATAAACATTACAGTTGAAAACCACAGAGAAGGACATGGATCATCACACAGCACTTGGTTAAGCTGAGGACCTCGTTGCCACATGGTTTTGTGGATGCTAAATTCGGTGAAGTTTCATGTACAAGTTTATGAATTAAAACCCCACTTTCCGTGGTTATTAATCATGGAAAGACCAATTCAGGATAGGAAGTCCCCGAGCTACAAAGTGCTAAAGGCTTGGAGAGCCTTTAGCAGAAGTATCAGATTTGCTTACCTAATTCTGACAAACATGTACTCTTAGCCACTGCTGAAAACAGCATTCTGTGCAAAATGGGCCTTTGATCTGACTCAGTGTGGTCAGTCTTAGGTTTTTACTGTGTCTATGTACTAGTTTCTGTGATCTTCAAAATGACCCAAAAAGTCAGGTGACCTTTCTCGGCAATCACTGATACTGGAGTGGGGTCCTTGAGACGTATTCAGTCAGATGAAAGAGGACTCAAGAGATGGATGAGAAAATGAATTTGCATTTGTAAGCTATTTTTAGGTTTTTCATCCCAACCAGCACTAAAATAGCACAATCTGAAACGTCATGGCTCAAGTGTCACTTTGGCGACAACACAATATAATTTAAACATCTGACTTTAACATGACAGTATAAAACAAATACATTCAAAGTAAACCTCATTAAACACTAGGAAGACAAAGCATTTTAAATTCTCAGAAACTGATTTGATTTGACCGATTTTCCATGTACAACAAATGTTTCCCATTAGAAAATATATGAACAAGGATCAATTTTTTAATTGCAGTATACACAACGGCTGCCACCAGATTAATAGATACAGCTGTACATTATGTAAAATAATTTATTATCCACTAACCTTTAAAGAGGTATTAGCAACTGACCTCAGAATTATATTGGGATTTTCAACTGGTTTTAGAAAATAAGAAAAAAAATAATTTAAATACAACAGGTTCTTTCTACTGTTCCACTTTCTAATGTTCTCATGATGTAAAGTGGTCATAAATATTGCCTAAATAATGAATTATATTATGCATACTGTTCTTGTTTCTGCAGCAAAGCTTCTAGAGTATATGAATGGACATGGTCCAGTGATATATTTAAAAAGAAACTGTATCAGTTGGTAGAGCAAACATTTACATCTTCCAAGGGGGAATATGTACTTTTCTGACAAACTGGAATAGTGAAAGCACTAACAGATTATGTAGAAATCTTAAGTATTAAATGACTTTTGGTAAATTTCACAGAAGGTGAAAGGCCTGCTGGCTACTAAGCAGTGTTTCAAGGATTCCAGCTAGTTACAATATGAAGTAAAGAGCTGACATCAGCCAGTTCTCCTCACTGATGGCATCTATCAGGACACTGCACCTCTGGTCATTACAATTAATATACACTTACCTGCCATCTGTTGCATGTTGCTGAATACCTTTATCCATAAAGAATTTAGCTGACTAATATAGTGCAAGGTGGAAGATCTGGTCTGCATAGATTCAGTTGCTTACATGGGGTAAATGAACTATATTTCTATCTATCCACATCCCTATATGCCAGTTCTGGGTTCTGCAGTCAACGAGATTTGTACTAAAGTGGGAAAGTAAAAGAAAAAAACAACAAAACACATGGAGTACTGTCTTCCAACTAAAAAGAAAGTTAACAAGCTTGGCAATGTGGAGTTTACGCAGTAGGCACAGAACATATGGAGGATATAAACAGGGCCGTAGTGACTTACATGCATAAACAGACAAATGCAGATATAGATCAGCATGAGGGACTATATTTAATGCCAGCTGGAACCATTAGATCCTCCCACCTGAGCATCACATACAGCGCAGGGGTAAAGTTTTCCCCAGTGGGAATTGAAATCAACTTTTTTAAGGGGTTTCTGCTCAACTGCCCTAATCTATGACTGCTCAAAGCAAATATCCCTAAAGCTCTGCTATGGGAATTGCAGTTAACGGGTTCAGGCTTAGCCTCTCCATATGCCACATAATAGTGCATTATAGCACCACTTGCCATTCCCTTAACAAACTCTGCTTTGTTCTCACTTAGTTTCAACCATCTGATGGCTGCACTGGGAATAAGTACGAAGCACTCCAGGAAGTGGTAAATCTGTCTCAGTTCACATGAATAAGCATTCAAGTGAATGTCATAAAATGGTCATTTCCATGGGCAAAAGAGTGAGCGCAAATGTTCAACCTACTCTCTGCAGCAAGCATCACCGAGAGACCTCATCTTTTAATTGTAAACAAATCAAACACAAATGTTTTGTCAGCACATAAGTGGTAGCTTCTGTCTTTCTATTTAATTTTTAATAGTAAAGGCTTAACAGGTATGAGCACAGTGTTGCAGTGGGAGTAGAGAGGCACCCAACTCAGTCAAATGCCAGTAAGCCCCCACAGAGCAATGTAGTGCCAATTGAATTTAGCTCCTTCAGGTCTGGTTTTGGTCTAGAGATTTTATTCTCTCTCCTAAGACTCTACTGCCAAAAGTTTATAACACTTGTACGTAGTTCCAGACCGAGGTGCCAAGATTTGTGTCACATGCCAAGACTGAGACTGCCTGCATCCAAAAGGCTAGAAGTGTCCCTTCACCATTTCATATAATCATAGAATCATAGAATTGTAGGGGTTGGAAGGGACCTCGAGAGATCATCGGGTCCAACCCCCCTGCCAAAGCAGGCTTCCTAGAACATATCACTCAGATAGGCATCCAGACGGGTCTTGAATATTTACAGGTTCAGTGTTAACAGAGCAAGCCCAGGGGTAACAGAGCAAGCTCCTGGCTGAATTTGCCAGTGCAGCTGTTCCCAAGACGTGGTGGAACAAGTCAGCGGGGGTTACATTTGTCTGCCCCCTGCTCTTTGCATCTGACTACACTGAGATCAGTCATCCTAAAGGAGATGGAAATGAAGGGCTTTGCCAATTCCATACACTTGCCAGGGGAGTTTTAGCTGTACCATTTATATAGCCAAACACAGGCATGGTTCTTCTGTCTACAGAGTTGGAGCACATCCACAAGAGGATTTTCACCCCAGGGATGTTGGGTTCCCTCCTTGTACAGAAGACTAAATAACTTGGGTGTAGTCAGAGGCAAACTGACATGGTTCCCTGAGTTGAGTTCAGTGATTGATTCACCAGCTAAGCCCTCCTAGCTTCCTTAGTATATCAGTAAAACCAGCTTTGAGTTTTCCCAAGTCAGATCTACCTCAAGGGAACCTCTAAAACAAGCATA
The DNA here is from genome assembly GCA_022605575.1 of Laterallus jamaicensis coturniculus. Taxonomy (NCBI): domain Eukaryota; kingdom Metazoa; phylum Chordata; class Aves; order Gruiformes; family Rallidae; genus Laterallus; species Laterallus jamaicensis. Next base: position 84,874,252 of record JAKCOX010000002.1, on the reverse strand, counting down.
GTAGAAGGATCAGACACAGTGTTAGCACTGATGGAAGATCCCTTATGACATTATGATAGAGGAAACGGGGCAGAGACTTCTCAGTAACAACCACCATCTGCATCAGTTTCTGCCGCAGTACTTAAATACCTCTGTGGCCTATTCAGGACTCTATCATCTGACTGCAACCATGCATGGTCATGGCTATGATGTAGAAATGCTTTGAGAACCTGGAAAATTTATGTTCTTAAACAGTTCAATTACAGAGGAAGCATTATGGTTTCACAGAATTTAATACACTAACTCCGTTGACAAGTAAGAAATCAGGAAACTTTAACCTTTCAGCAAGTCTTCAAGAAAACAATCTGGAGACAGGAATACAGACTGGTCAAAACAGACATATTCCCTCAAGCCCTTAAAACCTGAAGACACAGGAAAATAGAAATCAATGAAAAAGTGCATTAAAAATCATTAGTTCTCCCTGAGAACATGAAAACAGCTTAAGGAAGTCAAAAGAGAGAAAACAAAATATAACCACTTACCATGAACATTATGAATTTTCTGGAACAGAGATAGAATCTGACTTACAGCAGTAGCACCAAGTAAGGTAGGTGCTATTATAATAGATAGTATATAAGTTAATTATCCTTCTGAGTAAGAATAATTAAATTCTTGCCAAAACAGACCAGAAGATCTCCAACAACAGGAAATTTTAGGTCTCTCAAGTTGAGGTAGATACGACCATTTCTTAAGGTTCAGTTGCACCAACTTTTCAAACCCCCTTCCAACTTTATTTTCCGCAAGTTTTTAAATAAGATATTTCTTTTTAATAAGATTTTTTAATAAGATTTTCTTTTTAGAAAGGCAACATTTTACTGCTGAACTCTCAGTTACAAGTGTCACAAGTTTTTCTTTTTTGTTTCAACCTGACAGTGCTGGCTTTTAGCAGTTCTTGCTTTCATTAACACCATGATTTTAGAAATTGTATCATTTCCAGTACATCATGGAATTTCATTTTGGTTTTTGCAGACAACTGTCACATGTGGAACTAGTGGTAAAGGAAAGAATTTCACTTCCTAGTCTTCCTCACATGACTTCTGATGAGGTTACTGAGGTTTATTCCCCTCTCACAGAGTCTGGATCATTATCTGCAGGCCTCCAGCATCACAGTACATTTCCTATGTCTGGTTTCCTCTTTTAATTGATTCCAAAAGAGAAAGAGACATGAAATAAGAACAGGAACTTCTGATGGAGACTAAACAAGCAACATGAACTTTATTCAGGTGAGTCAAAAATCCTTGGTTTTATTTTTTATTCTGAAGTAAATTGGTCTCTATGTTCTCAGCTACCAGCAAAATAAAGCTGGAATTAACCTTTCACTACCTGCTGCAAAATTAAATCCCCACAGTTACAGGAATATAGCAACAGACCTGCAGTTCATTTAGATAACCCTGCTGTGTTATGTTCTCTTGTTTTTTTGTCTTAGCATATATCTGAGCATGTTGAAATATCCAATTTAATTTGGCAATGGTAAACAGGGAAGTGTTATAATTCTCATCACAGAGGACAAATAAACAAGAAGAGGTTCGTATGCTGTTTCAAGAGCAGACAGTGCCAGAGGGTTCATAAGAAGACACAATATCCCTCTGGGTAGACCTTTATGCTTTTGAGGACTTCTATGTCCAAACTACAGCAGGGATACAATTTTTTCTCATTTTACCAGTTCGCAGCCTGAAACCCTAGCCCACACATCAGGCCAGTGTTATTCTTAGTCATTGCCAGTCCATATTCAGAATCATCTTTACAAGAAAATGTCATTCTTAAAGGCAACAGAGAAAACAGATTGCCACAAAAAAATCCCAAACCTGTTGGCATGGAAAAGACTAATTTAGCTGTGCTGCACAGTGAAGAACCTCACAACCAAGCTACGAGCTTGCTTTCTTTGTTGTGATATACAACTAAGGTTGCAATATAAAGAGGATTTCAGAAACAGTAAAACATAATGCTGCATATTAATACATGCTAAATCGTTGCTATTCTTTTACCTTGTCATATCTCCCCCGGTAGTTTTAATCAGCAACTATAGCAATGTCATTCATCAGCCTAAACAGGGCTGTCTGGAGATGGACAATCCCTTTGTATATGTTTGTGTAGAGTATAATTCACAAACTGTAGAAATCAAAAAGGATCTGTCCTGGCTGTGTATGACTATTGTCATCACTGTAGTAGTAGAAATACCATCAGTTCCAACAGCGAGTCTCTTCCTACCTTAATTGCCTTTGCTCTGCTGATCAACCCATCTTGCTGAGCACTTCCAATGAGCAGATCTACTTTCCGAAGTTGAGGGCGCTGCAGGGCTTTAGCTAAAGGTTCCCGAAGGTAAATTCCATCCATCACTGGACCCCAGTACTGGAATGGACCACTTATAGCTAGGAGCTGGATTAGCAGAAAAGCAAGAATAGTGCAGTTAAATTAGCCTACCTTGGTCATTTCCACTTTACTCATGTTTCAGACCTGAGCAGATAGCCTTCAAGTGAACAAGTAATCAATCAATGTAAGTGCCAACTCACCTTTGTCAGGGAGCAATGCTTTTGCTGACAGTGTCAGTACGTGAAATGAGCCAAATAAGACAAGAAAATCGATGGACTTACAGTCATAAAAATATTGTTTAAAATGAGGGATTGGTTCTATGTTGGTCCAGATCGGAAAATGTATTGACAGTGGGTGTTTTAATCTGTGGGTAAATAATCCATCTCTAGAATCACGCATACTGCAGCTTTCACATGCCTTGCACGTAAGGGACAGATCACTAATGTCTCTCCCCACTTCCTTCTCTGCAAAAATGCAGTTACTGAAACTACAAACATTTGATTCTCTACTAGAGAAACACCCAGGAGCAGATGAGAGGGGTCTAAAAAAAGGATAAAAATGTATTTAGATTAGTTTTGGAATATATGGTCAAAACTGTGTAAAAGAAATTTAGTCTAAAGGAGAACCAAGCTCTGAATAAGTCAGAGATGGATGACATGGACATCAGCCTCACTCTACCAAAGTTAGTCCAGTTCCTCTTTCACAAGGATTCATCCCAGTTTGGTTTTCAAGCTTTCTTTCAGCTTCATGTCAATGGAAACTTTTGGATTCCTTGCCAGTGGCTTGTATTTTTGCTGTGGGGTACCTTAGTCTGTGCATCATTGAGGACACGGGCAGGCAACTGGCGGAGACAGAGTATCATTTCCTCACTGGAGGATGAAGGGCATCCCACGTCCTCAGCCAGGACTGCTGCTTGGGTCTGTGCTCTTCTCTCAGTAATAATGGATGCTGGAGAAAAAACTGAGCCACCCTGGAAAGAAAGACAGTATCAGTCAACATGTGCTATCAAAACACTTGGTCCCTGGTGCTGGTAAAAAAGATGAGAAGCAAAATCTTCCCAGTTGTAGAATGTAAAACACTGGTATTTAAATCAGAAGCAGCAAGTTTGAATGATCAAAGCAAAGGGGAGAAGGGTAGATTTGGCTGCTTCCAGCTCTGCTGTGGTTATTTTGGAAGACCATTGGAAAGTTATTTATATGTTATTTACATTTATAACCAAATCACAAATCTTTCTGAAATCTTTGTTGGAAGGAGAAGCATTCAGACAGGAGTAGATACAAAGGAAGTGCTGTGAAGCACATCAGGGAATGGAGAACTCATCTCTCAAGAGAGACTGGAGTTTTACTTCCTTACCTGTGATAAACAAGGATTGAGCAGGCATGATCTTCATAAATGAATCCATGAAGAAGACATATTTATACCTTAGGACAATGCTGGTAAAAGGCCAAATGGGCAATAACTATTTGCAGTGAGTGAAAATAAATTTAGGCTAGAAACTTGGATAGCTAACCCAAGGAGCAGTGAGGGTTTAGAAAAGCTATAGGTGGATGTTGCAGGAAAAAAAGGCTAACACAATCTGCAGAAGATCAACCAGAGCCAGACCATGTCAAAACCAGAGCACAGCCTACAGTCCAATCTCCATCCTGTACTCTTTGTTTCTTTCCTATAGCTGTACCAGCATGGAAAAGATCCTCACAAAGAAAAGATGGTACAACATTGCTGAGTAACCATGAGAACAACTTATTAAACTACTTATTACTTACTAAAAGTGAAGATAATTTAGTATAAATCTGATAAGATCTGACCTAGAACAGAAAGGCTGGAATAACTCTGACATAGTCTAAATGACTAATTTCCAAACATTCACATCAGTTTACTACACTAACTGCTAAGATTAGCTTCCGCCTTTAAAAAAAAAACAAACAACAAACCTTAGATGTATGATATGAAAGACCCTGATCTATTCAACTGATTAATTTCTTCTTACTGAATTTTCTCAAAGCATAAATACAAGGCTGAAAAGGCATAAAACTGGGAGCAAGTAAAAAATAAACAGAAAACAATCAGCAAATCCTTCATTTGAAATAGTCTCAAATCTTTGAGTCTGAAGAACTCTGTGCAGCCTGGGCTAGGACCCAGGACATTTTTTTTCATGTTTCAAGAAAACTCACCCATTGATAAAAATAGCATACTATTGCTCACAACTGGAGAAACTTGTTTCTGAAAATAATTAGGAAAAAGTTATTGTTTGGATATAGAGATTCTCTTTTACTTCAGGATATGTAGAATTTCCAGTGCCCCTACCTTCCTGAAAGGTTTCTCTTCCTTTCTAAGGGATATGGAAAACAAACACTTTTACTAGTTTAAAGACTGAGATGTAGATGGTTGCAGAGAAGCAAAGGAAAAATCTTAGATTTTCAGTCCTGGGGTTCTAGAAGAACTATCTGTAGTTTTAAGAAGGCAGAAGAACTGAAGAAGAAGAAATAAATACTTTCTGGTCTTATCCCTCACTTCTGCCCTCAATTTAGATGAGAACTAGAGTGAGCAATGGGCATTATCCTCATGTGGGATTTGCAGTGGCCTATTTTGTGTTTTCAAGGCACGGTATTTGCCAGCTGCTGACTAGGTGCACTGAGTCAGTTGGTAATGACAGAGAAAGAAAAATATCCTTGATGAGAGTATCTCTGTGTGTAGGTGTGTCCTCAGGACGCAGAATGAGAGGGTTGTCTATTTGTTTGGCCTTCAAAAGAGCACGTTCACTGGAATTAGGATGGGTGAGGCTAGGAATGGGCTAATATGTCATGCCAGCTTCCCTCAAAAGAGTAGCTTCCTAATTTTCACTTGGAGCAAGGAATTACATGCCTCCTTGCTACAGGAGAGGAATTACATCTAAGACTGGATGATATTTATCAACTAATCTGGAAAAAAATATTCCTCAACATCAGATATTAACGTTTCATTAAGTATCCAGTACCTCTAAGTGGCGTTCATTTTGACACACATCTCCCAAAATAAATTAAGAACGGTCTTCAGTTTCACAAATGCTGAAATTTTCACAGACTTTGAAAGTGCCAATTTCTGTGGAAATTCTGAAGCTGCCTTATTAGAATGCTAAGTTTGATAGGGAAAGGTAATACTGATATCAGATGACATACAGAATCCAAAAATTCACTGGGACCAAGCAAAACATCCTAGTGTGTGTTTAATTTTGAATACATCTCCTCCTAGAGAAGCTGTGCAAACTTCCCCATCTCTGAGATCTTTACTAACTGAAAGACTGCCCTTGGCTAACTGCCAAGTCGAATGATGGTTGCAAAACCTTCTGAATAGAAGCATTCCACAAGTCCTCTGTAGAGGGAGAGCTAAAAGCCTGAACGAGCAAATCTTCTTATCACAGCACTGGTTGTGTATGGGTGAGCATTAGATACGGTCCAAGCTCAACAAGGTTTAAAGAAAAACCCAACCAAACCAAACTTCTACAAACATATTTGTGGGGTGAGGAGAATTCTTCTTTGGAGCCTTACTCTAGCTGAGGTGGTTTTCTCTTCTTTGCATGAGTACATAGGACAGGATTACGTGCTCTTCATCAATCTGGCTTTTTTCCTTCTATTTTCATGGCAGTGGCCACTTCCTCAGTTTGCCTTTTTGATAACATCCACATTCAGGAAGCACGTCTTGTGTTTGGGGTTTGAAAGAGTTGTGGTATTCACTACTGTTATTCATGTTTAGTTTTTGTTAGGACTCAAAGGGGGTGATAGAGGAACTTGGGACATCATTCAAGTAGTATTTGGAAGCATAACCATTTTGTTCCCTTCCCTGATCCATCTGAAATGCATTCTGGGCTGTGGAATATAAGGTTCCTCTTACCACGGATGTTAGGCAAACAAAAATGTACTGCTTCTCTTTTACAAATTCACACCACAATCCAGGCTCGTTGTTTCTTCATCCTCACCAAAAATACTGAAGAACAAATAAATGAGAACAGAAGCTGTATGGAGACTGCCCAGAATTAAATGTCTTCCTTTTTGTGCCTGCAGTTTTCACATTAAAAAGAAATCTTCCCTAAATGCTGTAGCCACATTAGAGGCAGGCTCAGGACACAGAGAATAACATAGCTGCATTCAGCATTTCCCTTTTTCCTTATTAAACTATAATTTATTTGTGTGTTCAGTCCCACCAGCAACTAGTACTGAAGGAGTTGTATGCTTTAAAAAAATTGGGACTGTTTAGGCAGAACCAGAAATAGCAGTGGAACTGTTAATTTCCATTACACAACACCCATATTACCATCAATATGACAGAATCATTAATCAGGAAACCAAAAATCATGAGAACAGCTCAAAAATAACAAACAATCTGTTCTTTTTCTTCTTGTCCTCTGGTTTTTAATTCTCCAGGAATTCTTCTGTAACTATAAACACGAGAGCTAAAAAATTCACTTTTAAAACCATCAGTTGAGATCTTCACACAATCCAGCAGAGTATTTTTTTGAAAGCAAACCTCAAAGCAATTTGAGATACACAGTAAAACTGTGGATGTTAGCCAGCTTGTCCTCACAGGGTATTTCCTATTTCAGCATCGTTTAGAAGGGAACGGAAGCCACACGCAGGATTGACCTGCTGTCATCAGATCAAGTTCTGATGACATTCTTTGAGACCAACCCAGATAAAAAGCATTCATACCCAGCAGCTAAGAAGCAGTTGCAGCTGTGTTGCACAATCCACAACAGCAATATTATGTTGTCCTCCTAAATTCAGAGGAACTGAGGGTACCTTACAAAGTTGGGAAATAGTACCCACTCTAAGATGGCATTGAAATTGGCAAGCAAAGCCTGCAGTACTGTTCCTTCAGCAACCAGCAGCTTTGCAAGTATTTCCTCATTTCTCTTTTCAAAGCAGAGGTTAAACAGCAGAACTTCAGGTGCTTTGAAATGTTGGAGCTCACAAGGGTGAGGAGCTGATGAATGCAGTGAAGATGACGTCTTGCTTTGATGTCAGGTTGTGATCGGCTGAGTTGGGGCTGGTACCTCTTGCAAAGTCCTCTTTTTGGACATTAATAGCTCACAGACCTGCACTGGTGTGACCCCATGCAGCCCAATTTTCCCCCCACTAGTGCGTACATTTGATTATTCTCATCTAGCTGAATGCTAGCTTTCTGCTTTGGATGTCTCCTGGGGCAGGGGCTTTTAGTTAAGTAGCAACCCTTACTGCTATTCTGATATGATAATAGAATATATGGACTATCACTGCAAGCTGTATGCGTGTGTCCCAACACACCTGGAAAAGATAATTGCCATCTAAACTGCAGTGCCGAAAGTCTCTTAATTCCTCATTTACTCTGTAAACTCACTTCTGCAAAGTTTTTTAAAACTGATTCTCAACAGATCTAATGATTAGAAACTTCACTGCAACTAGTTTTTATCACCCACACTCTGTAAACCCAAAACCTTCTTCCTCTCCTCACATCATGACCTCTTGTTTTTCCAACCTGACTTGAAACTGAAAACCCCACTTGAGCCACACTTGTCTCTTCAACACATGCACTCCCTTCAAACGACTTCTGTTTTCTCTGATGCCTGCAAGGCCATGGGCTCCTTGCGAAGCACCCTTTCTGCCTGCCCCGAAGCACACCACAGACAATACCAGCAGCAACAACAGCATGCAAGACCAAAGCCTATCTAATGAATACAGACAACCTAATGAACTGTCCTGGCACTCCTGCTTTCCCAGAAGAGCCAGCTGAACAGCGATATATTATTTGTTAAAGATAGGCACTCTCTGGGCTCAGATGCATGCAGTTCACAGCCAGAAGTATCTGTCAGACCATCTGCTTTGACCTCCAGGATAGCCATAGCTCTTCCATTTCCTGACTGCCAAGCTCAAGTGCTTCCTATCACTTAAAACACTGCTGGTGTTCGACTAAAGGCTGGTCTTGCGTACAGCATCTAGGCTGGGCTCAGAGAGAAATGGATACTGTGATCTTCTCCTTACAGTCCAAGCCTGAAGACTCTCACTCCTTTGACGGAAAACTGCACCTTATTTCGGTTTGAGGTCTTCACTTTCAGTTAATGCCAGATTAATGAGACTGACCATATCCTGGGGTTTTATCCTTGCAAAAACAAACAAGCTGCAACTATGTGACTACAAACATTTCTTTCCATGTAATTCAAGAGATTGTTCTCTAAAAGACTGGATTTAAAGTATTTTCAGCTGGTTTCAATCTGGGTGTAATTTTTTTTCTTTTCTTTTTTCTTTCCCTTCTTTTTCCTTTTTCTTTTTTCTTTTTCTTCTTCCCCTGCAGGGTTTTATTTCATTATCCTGCATTTCTCCTCCTTGGACATCTGATTCTGCAGAGTGGCAAGTGCTTACAACACACCAAGGTTTCAGGGCTCTACATGAAGACATTCGTGTCATTTTCTCCTAGGCTTTCAGACAAAACCTGTCTTCAAGAGTCCAGAGGAATAGAAATCTCTGTGAGTCTGTGTCAGAGCTGTGTGGCAGACGTGGCAAACAGTAGCACACGGAGGGTAATGAGGAATTTGCAGGCCAGTCCAGCAGTAGAAAGGGAGACTATAAACTTTAACATATATTTTATAGATAGAATCTTTTTCCCTCCATAATAATCTACTAGAACTGAGATTGCTGGATAAAACGGAGGAGAGGGTCCTCTCTTTTTTATCAAAAATATAATCTTCTGAAGAAGACTTCTTCTTTCTACATGATTCTCAGCAAATCCCTCTTTGCTGTAACCACAGGCAGTCTTGCAAACACAATGTTCCTCTCTCAAGGGACTCACTGAGTTCCCGTGTCAGGTTAGTGACTTAAATAACAGGATATGAATACTTCTAAGATTACATATAAAGCCCAACTAAATTCATAACAAAACTTTCTTCCGTTCAGATGTCAACACTACCTTATCAATTATCATTTTTAAAAGTTATTAGCTGAATGCACTGAAAGGGGAAACTGGCTCTCATCGTTACATCATAGCCAGCGGAGAGAGGCAAACGTTACATGGAAATGGTGAATTTAATTTACCTCCCTCCGCTGTGAACTCATCTGTTCCTCTACAAGCATGGTACAAACCACGGCTGAGATTTATTGTGCTACCAGTGGAGCATGTTCTGTCAAGAAAACCCAACCTCTCCTCTAGTGTGACCAATCTTTCCTGCTCACTCTGAGAAGTGCCCCATTCATGAGGGCCTCTTGGGACATAACCTTTACTTTGCAAAGTCAAAATAAAACTGGTGGGGACAATCATGGGGCATTATGGTACTGATTTGTTTATCAAGGTCCCTAAGGCTTTCCTGCCCCTTCAAGGTGAGGACTGCTAGCACAGCCTGCCAATGAGAAATTATATTCTCCTGAAATGACCATACCTCCAAATTTTGGCATAGCTCTGGGGCCTGATGATTGTCTCCTGGTTCTGATAACACTTACAGAGCAGGTCCCACACTTGTCAACTTTCAGTTTTCATCATGAAACAGATTGGCATTACAATGAACATCTACTCAGAGGTACTCCGGTGTGCAGTAGGATCTCTACTTGGGTGTTCTGGTGGGTTTGTCTTGTTTTGTTTTGTTTTACTTTGTTGTTTTGAGGTTTGTTTGGTTTTTTATAATTTTATTACACAAATCTATTTCAAATTTACCACTACAAATCTTGATCATAAAAAAGGGGAAAACAATAAATCCCTTTGACTTTCCCACCATAGACATATACATATATATATATATATATATTATATCTCAATTTCAGATATATAATGTGTTATTTTCTCCATAACCCCATAAGAGAGGTCCTGGGGCTCCTGTTTCTGCACTTGGTAAAGTCAATGAAAATGGGCTTCATAGCAGGTTTTCACTCCATATTCTTTTCACTGCTTTGATTCTTTGCAGACAGAGGTTTTTTGGGGTGCACAGTAAAGAAAAAAGGAAACCCTGCATTCCCATTCAGGCTCAGCAAGAATGGAAAACAAAGTTTTGTGCCTCTTCCTGTCTGTCTGAAAAAAGCCCAGCAAAAGTAAATAAAACAAAACAGTTGGGGACTGAACATTACTGGATAAATAAATTTGGAAGAAAAAAAAAAAAGGAGAAAGAGAAACCCTTTCTGAGTAAGTAATGTAAAGCAGGTTATTTTGCTTATTTTTTTTTATATCTGCTCGAACCAGCCCTGATGCAATTTGTTGAAAGCCTCCCTCTTTTCCTCAGCCCATAGATAAAGAGTGTCTTGAGTAGTGACTTGCAACAGGAACCTCATCTGTTGCAAACACGAGCCTTCCTTATTTCTCAGAGAGGAAGTATGTGGCCTGCTTGGCAAATGCCGCTCTACATGACAGCGTGAACTTCACAACACACTCATTCGACCGGCTGCTCCTCGACTTGATCAGCTAAACCTTGCTGGCAGCATGAGAGCAGTATTATGACTGCGGCTTTTTGGAGAAATACTGCAACCTGGGATACCATGCCTAGCATTTAAAGGTAATAATTGCTCTGATACGTTATAGATTATCTGCATACGGCGGCAAGCGTTTCAATTTTGTTTATTTTAAAAGGGACTTCTGTTTCCTTAACAATTACAGTATTCAGACCGTGGATTTCAAGTACCACCAAAGGTAGAAATAGAAAAGCCTGTATTGGGAAGGAGTGGTACTAAAGATAGAAGGGACAAGGTGCATTTCTACTGAAAGCTCACAGTGAGATAGATGCATAGGACCTTATGCTAAAGCAAACTACAGCTCACTATAACCCCAAAACATGAGAAATCTCACAGGTGATCAGTGGGGTGTTTATTCAAAGCATTTGAAGTTTATATAATGGGGTATTTCTGTGTTGCTTCGTAGTTGCATGTTTCTGTGAATTACATTGATTATGGCATTACGTTGCTCTTTCTAAGCACAAAGGTACAAGGTGCCTGAGAGCCGAAAGGATGCTCACTGTGATTAATGCCAAATGAAGAGAAATTCACCAAAAAATATATAGCTTCTAAAATCTAAGCTGCTTTCTTCCCCATATGAAAAAAAACCCCAAAAAACCAACAACCAAAACAGGATGCCAGTGCTTTCATTTTCAACCTAAATGGGATTCAGACATTATCTGTGCACCTGGTAGAGAATTAAATTCCAAGTCCTTGGTGGTATTGCTGTGAATATCAGGTAACAGAAATAAAATAGCATCTCAGCAATGATGAATACCCTAATTTTACTAGTCTGCTGCATCCCTTGCAGAGGGGCTTTACTCAGGTGCTTATCTTGCCTTTTAATGTCTCTCATTATTTTCATTTCTTTGTATTTACTAATTCTCGCTAATTTTAAATATAACTTTGAAAAATCTCTTACAAAGCAATGGACTTTCCTACGTGCTGTGCTCTTTAGCTGCTCTAGAAGCTTGTTTTCTCAGAGAACAAATTTTGCGGGAGGAAATTATTGCTACATGTGCTACACGCAGGGACAGAAGGTGTAAATTGTGCCACAGGTTTTCAGGACCCACAATTTAGGTCAATGTGATTTCAGCCTTGACAGGTGAAGAGTTCATATCTGCTGAGAAGTTTGCCATTGATAAATAGGATACGAAGCAGGACTGGGGCTGTAGATGTTTCCTCCTCACCTTCCTTTTGGCAGCAAAAACGATTCAGTAAAGGCACTAAAACCCCACTAGCTGTGTGACTGCAAACAGCCATGGCTGCAGCAACCAGCTGCTGTGAAACACAAGAAGGGGAGGAAGGACCAAAGCCTGGAAAACTGCAAATGTGATGTGAAGGGTTAAAATCCGATTTCCACACAAGCATGAGGAGATGGCCTACTAGCAGCGACAGTTGCAGGTAGAGTCTGGTTTGCAGCCCATCAGCACAGCGGTTACTCTGAGCTGAACAGCAGCTGCTCTCCTTCACGCAGGGCTTTGGACTGATAGAACCAGGTGAGCTTAGCATTTATTGCCTCTCCGTAGTTCTTCCCAAGTCACCCTCAGTGAACAATTTTCTTTGGACCTGGCATAATTATCTACTTCTGTGACAGAGGGATGCCACCTCTGCTCGTACCCCACACTCTGTCACCAAGTTTAAGTAAGATGCAGTTCCTGGAGCAGATGTCATGCCAAAAGAATATCATCTATAAAACTGTTAATGTTCTGCTATTGACTTGAATGATAAAAAATAAGCTCAACCAGAAGATGCTCTGCAGCTTCCTGTAAGTCTGTTTTATTTCAGTGTATCTCAAAATTTCAGAAAACCACCATAGAGTTTATCATGTAGCGATGCAATAGATTTGTATTGCGCTGCCAATACTCGATGCAAGCACAGACTACTTAAGCCATTATGTTATATCACACACTTGAGAGTCATGTGCACCCTTGTTTTAGAAACACTTAGGATACTAATTCATACTATACTAATTCATACTATACCCTTACTATAAAAACCGTGATATGACAGCAAGTAAGTAGATACAATCTTCTGCCCATTCCATTTCAAATAACATTTCATATTTCTTTCATTTCCATCACATTTTCAAATGTCTGAGAGTTGAGCCACACCTCAGGGCATTCACTCCACCACCTTTGACTGGACTGTAGGCACCTTTACTCAGCCCAAATGCCTAATGCCAAGTGCCTTTGGTGGGAAAAGCTAGTCTGATATCTGTCATTTTCCTTTTAATCACTTCTGATAAGTGAATCAACAGTGGTCACAGCTTTCAGTTTCCTTAGTTTTATTGAATGCTTCTGCTATGATGTTCCAGAGAACTTCTCGAATTCTCTGCCTCTTCCCAGACTTAATGCTGCCACCAACGGTAATTAGCGACAGTAAAACATAGCATGGAAAATGTAATGAACAAACTGTCACGCTAGTGACATCAAAGTCCAAGATGCCATTGCACGCCATAAGCACTTTAGGACGTTTGTATTTTCCCTAAGTCAGATTCTTCCACTTCTAAGAGTAGCAGCACTGAGCTGCACATTCTGTTCCATTGACTTCAGATGTCCTTTGAGAAGAAAAAGGTCATAAAAAGTTAAGATTTGTATGGCAGAAAAGAGGCCAGCCAGTTATGGAGATGCTCTGCAAAACAGATGCTCAGCACAATGCGCCAGTTGTCCCGTACTTGATGCAACTGGACTAGGAAGCAAAAAGGTTTAATTATAAACTAAAAATGAGCAAACCTTCAGAAACACATCTAGGAAAATGAAGGTTCTTTGCTCAAACCTGCCGTGCTTTCATAAAATTTTGAAGTGCAAGACACAACTTTCAGAAATATTTCCATTGTGTATAAATGCTACCACATCACTTTCCAAGGTGACTCAGGCACACCTGAAAACTGTATTCACTCTACATTCAGAGTAGGATAAAAGCCCTTGAAAGCACGCTGCCCCGAGTCTGATCACTAGTAGGATGCCTTGCTCTCTGATTTTGCCCTCACATAACCAAACCCCAGAATGAAAGTGTGCACAGAGGTAGGATTATTTTTATTTTCCTATACAAAATTCAAATATTCTCATCTAAATAACAGCCACATGGGTTAAAATTATAGATTGGCATATTTATGCTGTCATGCTTGGCCTCTGTCTGCAATTGTGCAAAGGGTTTGGGTAACCACAGCTTGCTTACTGTAAGACTCAGCCAGATTTGAACTGTCCTTTTCAAGTCCTGCAAAAATGCAGCCATCACAGCACAGAGCTCAGCAGATGTTATCTGCCCAGGTATTCACCCCACATCCCCAGCTGAGTTTTTCAGCCCCACTGAGCTCTCTATTGCTGTGCCAGGGAAATTTTGCTGGCTAATTAGATGAGCCAGGGATATCTATAATACCTGTAGCCAAAGTACTGACTGCTCTATTCCTCTCTCGATAGCTCTGATTCTTAAAGGGATGCAACCAAGAAAAAATGTTGAAGAAATTAAAATTGGGTGTCCTGTGAAAAAATAGTCATAGTGAGTTCAGGAAATCAAAATCTTGTAAGTAGATGGTGCCTGCCAAAAGAATTCTGATTTCACTTTTAGAAACTCGCGTGCATTTAAGTGAAGAATGATTTCACGCTCGCTGTCAAGAGAAAATCCTTTTTTCAAATGTAAATATCTAAATGGTTTATTTAAATGTAAGGCTGCTTTTTAACTCAGCTACTAGACTTCTTATGTCAGGCAATGAAGCAGTTTTTTTGTTCTTGTGGAAGCAGATTTCAGGCGCTTGTCAGAAAGACACTGGCACAGCTGCATCCTACAGATGTGCCACCAGCTAGATCCTGAGTGCCAGCAGTGAAAGGGTAACATGCCATTTGGCTGGCGAAACAGAGACTTCTAGCAAAGAGCTTTTGGGAACAAGCACTAAGAAGCTTGAAAATCAGATGAGGCGGAGTCAAACTGTGCATTGCCATCTGTTTTAGCCCTCATCTACTGACACTTGATAAGAGACGTCCTTTCCAACAGCTTTTTTTCTGTAGGGTGTCTCCCTAAACCCGCTACAAGGCATCAGAAATTTATGGTACAAGGCAATATACTCAATTCTGCCAATCTTATTCCAAAAGACAATTAGTAACTAAGCCTCACTGATTTCAGTGGTATTGCAAATTAGACACTCTCCAGCTAACACCGACAGGCTGTTGTAAGTAAAGAGCAGCACAGCCAAGACAGTAATCATCTTTGAAATATTAAGCTAGAAAAGACTGAAAGATGCAGAATACCCGCACGATGTTGCTAAAGCTCCTGTTACCATTTTCACAGGGCAACTATCAATAAATATACATTTAAAAAAAATAATTACCTATCAGCTAGCAGTGTTGAGCTATTTTGCTTTAATACACAATTCCAAACAGATACAGCTTATTCTCCTCTGCCTCTGAAAACAGACGGTAGCATGAGACATCTTCCACATCCAAAGGGTTTTGATCTCTGTTAGGGAGAATTAGGATGGGTGCACTAAAGACGTGAGAAGGAACTGTTCCTGTCACAGTATTTATTTCCATTGCCTGATAACGTTTCTTATACATCCACTGAGACTTTTTAAGACAAGAATCTGAAGACTTTGCACCACTGGCTTTATATAGGAGTGTTTTGAGGCCAATGCTTTTGTGCAATGCTTTCTTGCTTCAAGAAAGAAAGAAAGGAAAAACAGCATTTCCCACATTTGCTAAGAGCCCAATTGCATCAGAAAAATAACCACCGATCTACGTTCTTAGGTAGGGTTTGTCAATAAAGTGACATAGTACACACAGAACACACAGCACTGGAAACCAGATACGTCAATCTAATTAATTTCCTTTCAGCTTCAGAACTCCAAATGCTGAAAAGAACATTTTGTATATATGAAACGACTGTACAGCATGGCTTTGCTGTGACTTCCTATTGTGCTGAGGTGCTGGTAATGGAAACTTTTACTACATTGCGTTCTTCTGAGCAACTTCCCTAGCTGTGGTTTTCTGCTATTCCCCTGATAAAAGCACAAAACTGGTGAGAGTGTAGCAAGTATGTAAAACTCTCACATGAATTTGACACAAGAGTTCTTAAAAGCAAAACCATATAAAGTTGGAGACACCCAAACTAGGTCATTTCTCATCTGTTGGCACAGCAGGTGTTATTCTGATGTTTAATTTCAATGTCTCCTTTGATTTAGTTCTGAAGCGCTTTGACGGAATTAAGAGAGTGCAATGGGAAATACTGTGAAAACACCGAGAGCCTCCGAAGAAACAAGTGTGCCAAGCCAGACCGGTAAGTCCTCATTTCATTTCTTTCAAGAGAAAACGGTGTTTAAAATACATGGTATGTTCATCCACACGTCTTCCTTCGTCGGCCTGACGTAGTCAAAGCGAGCAAGCGCGCAACTGCTGTGGGAGAAGGAGGGCACCCTCTAGGCAGTGCTTATTTTTAGGTACACCCTAGCTCATTTTCCAACTACTTTAATTAAAAAAAACCCCAAATGTTAAAGCTATTTGCGCGTGCTCCTTGAAAGATCAGCCTTCCCATTTAGAAAGCATTGAAGCACTACTTCAGAAACCAGATACGCCACACTTTGTCATACTGTCGTGTCATACTTTATACAAATTTTCTCTTGCTTCATTAATGGTTAAAACTCTTAATGATGTTATACTTGCACTCAACCCGAAGGCAGTTGCATAAAGGGCAGCATGTAGCCAGCTTGTCACCAGGTTTATTCATAAAGGTTATGCAGAAATACATTTCACAGGCCAAGCTGCTGATGGGGGGATCTGACTCATCTGCCCTGTCTACCCGCACATGAAAAAGTCAGGTCACAAAGCCTCTACCATAGGCTGGTAGAGGTCACGCATCAGAGGGGGGAAGCAGGAGGGATTCAGTGACCTCTTGCTCCCCAGTTGCAAGTGAGTAGGTGGAGGGTAAGCACAGTGTCAGCTCTCGTGCCACAGTACAACTGACAGCTGGTACAGGAGCTGTAATAAATCACTCCCCAAAGGTGAGGAAGAGAAAACAGTGTTGGTGTTTTTTTTGTTTGGTTTGGGGTTTTTTGTTTGCTTGTTTGTTTTGGGGTTTTACATGAAAGATGTTCCATTTGTGCTGGTCCCCACACAGGTATTATAAGGATAGGGAATCAGCGTGATTTCATTAGTGCTGGAAGGAAACCCAGCCCTGCTTTTAGCACGACCAGGAACTAACTGATACAGGCACTGTGTAGCCCTAAGCCCTAATAAAGCAGAGACCAAATACTGTTAATGGTTTCTCAGAGGCTCAGTAATGTATTTATTTTGTGAAGAAGAGTGTCTTCTGTTGATATTCCTAACAACTGCTGTCATGAATACCACAACCATCAAAACAGACTGCATGTACTCAGAGCAGGACCTCATTGATGAGCATGGGAGCAAGGGGTCTCTGCCATGGCTGTAACCAAGTTTGTATCATTCCTGCATATGTTAAAATTCAGGATTTAGCAGGGCTATAGCCAACTGCATCCCTTCCAGTGACATAAATAGCACATGCCCCTAAAACAAAACTCAGCAAACATTGACAGCACAGAGGTTGCAAGGGGAAATTAACCATTTAGGTAACCAAGGCTTAGTCTACTCGCACACTCCCACACGTCTAGCACATCTCTAAAGATGCTTTGTTAGATCCTGCCTGACCTTCTGCTGTCACTTGGGGGAAAACATGTCTCCCATAGCTGCAGTGGCATCTGCTAAAGCTACAGAGATGTCTCAGACACTCACACAGCTGAAATGGCACTGGACACCTATGTTTAAGCACCTACAGGCAACTTTTTGGCCACAGCAATGTTCTGAGGGATGGAACATGTCTCCTGTGAAGACGAGCTGAGAGAGTTGGGCTTGTTCAGCCTGGAGAAGAGTTTGGGGAGACCTGATTGCAGCCTCCCAGTACCTGAAAGGAACGTATAAGACAGATGGGAAAAAACCCCACCATTATCGTAGGGCCCATTGTGATAGGACAAAGAAGAATGGTTTTATACTGAAAAAAGGTAGATTCACACTAGGTATAAGGAAGAATTTTTTTTACAATGGGAGTGGCACAGTTGCCCAGAGAGGTGGTGCAGCCCCCATCCCCAGAGATATTCAAGCTCAGGCTTGATGAAGCTCTGAGCAACCTGATCGAGTAAAGATGTCCCTGCTCTTTGCAGGGGTTTGGACTAGATGACCTTTAAAGGTCCCTTCCAAAATAAACAGTCTGTGATTCAATGATTTAACAGCCTACGTACCTCCTTGAATCTAAGTCTTAGTCTGGATCAGACCAGAATATTTCATATTAGCTTAGATGGTGCTAAATAAAGTTGGGAACATCTACTGCCATTTAAATCCAGTGAAAACAGACTTTTGAAAAAGAGCTCAGTACTAAATGCATATATTGGAGTGAATTCAGTGAGTTTGCATCTACTTGTCTTCCTGAGTAGATCAAACTTCAAATTACATCACCACTCACAGATAATTTCCCTTAGGCCGGGAACAGCTGCCTTTAAGTGAGGTGGAGGATCCAAGCCATAGACTTAAAAGAATCCAAATAGTTAATAGGAAAAGCAGGGTTCATGTTGGTTCATTTCAGTGAGAGTTAATAAAATGAAAGACTGAAACAGAACAGAAAGAAAGGAGAGAGTGAGGGAGAAAGAAAGGAGAGGAAAAACAAAAAAGAAACAAATATCTAGCAAGAAGGGAGAAGAAAACAGATAATTAGAGTCTGCAAACTTAATCTGCAGTGTAAATGTGTTCATCAGGCTCTATAAGCCCCTTGTGCTGCCTGAGAGCTGCACTGAGCAAAACCTTGTGCTTTCATCACCTCCAGCGCATCAGTCTTTGTCCTGAGAAAGGGAACAGTATGCAACTGCATTCCCCAGGGGGACATTTGGATGCCAAATACACCTGCTTTCCCTCCAAAAGCACGCTGTTTGGGCATCCCTGGCCCAAACTAACAGAGCAGCTATGGTAGGAAGGAGTCATCGGGGCCCTCCTCTTTCCTCCCTTGGGACCCCGAATTAAGGGTTAATCCTTACTGTGCTGCACCTGCATAACTCTCAGTTCCCAAGCTGGCTGGTTCAGCTCTAATTTGGGTACGCCAGCGCGACTCTGCAGCCACACCTTACGGCTGCTGCACAGCCAGCCTCCCAGACACACACCAGTGCCCTGCTTTGCCCCCTCTGCTGCCATGCCATAAATCATGGTATAAGCTGGGGTGATGCAGGGAGCTGAGCTGTGAATTGCTCATTTCCACTCCACACAGGGAGCACACTGATGCCCAGCACAGTGCTTTCTGAGGGCGATAAGCTGGATCTGGAGGCACTGCCTACCCTCCCCCTCTCTCTAACAGTGCTTCATAGTCATAGAATCACAGAATCACAGACTGGTTTGGGTTGGAATGGACCTTAGAGATCATCTAGTTCCACCTCCTCTGCCATGAGCAAGGACACCCTCCCATAGACCAGGTTTCCCAAAACCCCATCCAACCTGTTCGTGAACACTGCCAGAGAGGGGGAAGCCACAGCTTCTCTAAGAAACCATTCACAATGAATAATTTGAAGCATGCAATATTCAGTCTCACCCTTTGCAAGACACCCGGGGATGCAGATAACAAACTACCATGTCTTTTGCATTCATTTCCTACTCCTAAAAAACCCCCAAAACCTGAGAGAATTAACACCTGATTCCATGGAAATGACTGTGTTTCAATCTTTCCACTCCAATATTTGAGGTGTTCCATCTAAGATGTAGCCTACAGTCACACTGCAGAGTGGTTGCATTAGAAGAACTCAGGCACATCTTTTCTCTTTCACAAATTAAAAGCGTGGGGAGCTCATTAGATCAAACCTGTTAGATCACTGCGAAATCTGGGTCTGGAGGAAGAGTGTAATTTCTTTAGTCCTTGTTTCAAGGCTTTTGTGTCTAAAAGAAGCTAGTGTGGGGTTTGGTGAAATGTTGTAGAGTGGGGTGGGGTATTTTACATGACCAAAAAACCCAGTGAGGTTTGATTTAAATACCAATTATAATGAAGCTTTGTTTGTAGAGTAGGAGGGTTGAAAGGGTTTAGATAGTACAAAACCCCTTAACTTTCACTCTAAATACATGTATTTCAAGAGGAAACGTTTGCATGGATGTAGCAGCCAGTATTATGATTAATTCCTTCCTTTTCAGAACTAAAAATTAACGTGCAAAATTGAAACAAAAATGAATAGAAAGATGAAAGTGTAACCAAGTAACGCAGATCTTGCTGGAGTAGAGAAAAAGTCACGTAACCCACAGTGCATAACGAAATGCAAACCACGAGTACACAAGGAAGGGGAGCAGAAAAGCACTTGTTTTCCACTCCTTCAGTATGGAAATAAAGCATTTATAAATAAACAGCAAAAGTTTTTTAAAAAAAGCATCACCAAAGGCATTGTCAAGTGAAAAAAAGAAACCCAGACATTCCGTGTGCAACTGCTGTCTAACAATCTGCAATGAGAAATTTGGCAATGCTACTTCATGCCCATTCTGCAGTTCTCACAGCCTCTTGGCATTTAATTCTTGTGGTGCATGGTGAAGATTTTGCGTTGCTGAAAAGACTCAGCACCAATACGTAGGTCTTGTTAGCCACAGGTACTAAGCAATTTCACAGACAAAGACGGTGTCTCACAGGTGTCTCAAGTTTTTAGTGCAGAATAGGGAAGCAATCACAGGCATGCTTAGCACAGAATTTCTTCAGTATTGTTGAATTAATTGTATAATAAGTTACAATAGACTAATCATGGCAGATGGCTGATTAATGCAAAGCTGCTGGACTGGTCTTGTTTAATTCAGTGACACTAATCAAATAAGAAAACTATGGCAATACTAATACTAAACACACTGTCAAACTCATCAGTGTCTACTCCAGACACTACACATCAATGCACCCATAACGATGCTTACTGTATCGAGGGACTACTTCAGCAGGCAAAGGCTAGCCAGGCTAAAAATGTTTGCTGCCAGTTTGAATATTAAGGTAAAATGACCCACTACTTTGCACAACAGAAGTCTCTATAACATAACCACAAACAGCTACTCAAAATCAACTGAGAAAACACTGTGTTTCATCTCCTTTACACCACAGGTATGGAATATTTTCCTTAAGTCTTCTGTTCTCCTTATCACTGCTATAAGGATAAGAAGTTTAAAATCTTTCCTCTTGAAAATATTCTTTCTCTGCAGACTTGCATGCTTCCTTCAGCCTCTCATCACTCTTACTGCAAGTAAGGTGATAGAACAAGGACAAATGGCACTAAGTTGATCCAGGGCAGGTTCAGATTATATGTTAGGAAAAAATTCTTCACTGCAAAAGTTGTCAGAGTGTAGAACAGGCTGCCCAGGGAGGGGTTTCAGTCACTGACCCTGGACGTTTTAAAAAAAAGGGTAGATGAGGTACTTAGGGATATGGTTTAGCATAGGACAGGGACAATTGGACTCGATGATCTTACAGGTCTTTTCCAACCTTGTCATTCTGTGATTCTTCATAAGGCTTTGCAATACAGATGCTGAAAAGCACAGGTCCAATCCCAGCAATCACGTGGGATGCTGTTTCTAACTTTCCCTAAGAAAAACCCTGTCTTCCTTAAAGCTGACGAGGAGTCTATATTAAACAAGAAAATCTAACAAGACATAGAAGTGTGTCTCTCTGGATAATTTCTTTCTCTCTTCCCTTGAATTAATTCCCATTTTTGCACGTGTTGGGCTGCATGGAGGGAAAGTATGGAGAGCAAACCACCTCTGCAGACATACTACTATATATTACTAAGGAACGGGGTGCTGATCCTGCTGGAGACAGAGGGAAAGCTTTGTCTCTCCACATGTAGGAGAAAGGTATTGCAACATGCAGAGGGAAGAGATGCACTCCCAGGAGAAACACGGGCAGCGGATTGCACGATCCCTCTTGCCAGGGCTTCTGCCAAACAGCTCAAAAAACCCATCACACCACATTTCTGAATCTCTCACCTGTCAGCATTTACTGGGCACAAGAGCTGGATGAGGAGGTCTTGAATGTTTGATAGTGCCAGTCTTTTGCAAAGTGCCTCTTCCATCCTTCAGAAAACCAGGAGACTCAGTATGTGTCCTACACAGGGCTGCAAGACCCAAAGTCATCCTAGCTGATGCAGAAGCTGATGCAGTATTTCTTTACTGACCTCTGCTCTGCAAATTGCAGTTGGACAACAATTTACTTCTAGACACCCATATTGCCTCTCTTCGTTAATTGAGGATACAGGCATCATGTGGTACCTCTAGTACAGTTTCCACACAAGGGCTTTGCTTTGGCTGTTCATCAAGCTAATTTTAAAAAGTGATGGGAAATGGGCAATAATAGCCACACTCTCATTGCCCTTGATCTAAATTAATTTATTACCTTTGAAAAGTATCAATGCTGTTAAATGTTGGAACAATTTAACAAGAATTTTCCTTTACTTAAATGCAATGCAACAGCTTGGCTCAAAATTGTAGCTGGATGCATTTAGACAGTGGCATTAATCAAATGGGTTACTTCCTAAAACTATAAGTACTTACTAACTTTGTTAGTTTCAAACTGATTGTATCATTTAAATATGGTAATTACTAGAAAAAGTGGTCTAAATTTAGTTGCTTACAATTAACCAACTTCTTTTAATTTCTAGTATCTTCACATTCTTAGTTACAGGCTCATCTTTAGCTCTTTATGTCTACCAAGTGACATTCAGAGTGAGATTTTTTTCCTATTTGACACACTATGTAAAATATAACACAGATAATGGAAAAATACATTTCTACTTCAGAATTGTGTCTGGGTTTTATGTGACATCTTTCTTCTTTAACAGGTCAGGAGAGTGATTTCCTTGCTGTGCTCTATGACTATCCTTCAGCAGACATAAGCCAACCCATATTTCATGTAGGAGAAAAACTACGTGTGCTATCAGAGTAAGTTGATTCATGTTTTTAAATAAGTTTTTATTACAATTTGTGCAACACTCTGTTTTATGGACCTGGCCCAAAAGGGATGCAGTTCAGCAAAATGAAGCAAGTTCAGAATTTGCAAGGAAGGATGCTTAGCCATGGTGTAAATTTCCCTATAGTTTAAGGATTTGGGATTTGAGATTGTTCTTTAATCCTTGGATTCCTCTGACATGGTTTCTGAAACTGGATCCAGACTCTGTTCTAAAGGAGGTTTCAAAATAGAATTCTGATTTGAAAAATTATTTTGATGTTCCCCCCCCCCCCCATTAGTGGAAAACAGCATAAGAACCAAAATAGTTTGAATTACATAGAAAAGAAAAATTATTCCAAATTTCTCAATGTCAAGTCACTCTTTTGTAACAACTCCTTGATTATGCCTTAGGATTTCACCCTAGATTTAAGGCAAGTCTAACAAAAAAGAAGTAACTTCTTTTGTCTTTTATTTTTTAAAATTGAATCTTCATTTTTGTGGGGGGGGGGAGAGAAGAGGGGGGAGAAAGGTCATGGATTTCCCAAGTAGTTCCACTCAAAAATTGATGAGCCTCAGAAGGAGGTAGACTTAAGAACACTAATTCAGACTGACCTTAAAAATACTTCAAATATCACCACACACAAGAATGAGCACACGTCTGAAAAATGGAGCCCAGCAGTCCTGACATTCTTCTATGTACAACTTATGTCAGCTCACAGTGACCTCCTAGAAGTTCTTCAATCCCACAGCCAGTGTTTGAACTCCTTAAATAGAAGTGAAAGACTGTTTTTGTGGTTGGTGAAACAAATGGATTCAAGGGGACTCCAGTCACCTTTACTGCAGAGGAATCATCTGACAGTTCCTAAATGTACAAAAAACTCCAATATGTTTACCTGAGGAAGTCAGAGCATTGAATGGTTGGAGAACAGATTTACTCAAGAGAAGTATCACAGACAAATGAAGAATTCACAGACTTTTCTCCAGGCCACCATGAACTACAATGACCATTGTCAAATGCAAGATACAGGGCTACATGGAAATTCAGTATTACCCAGAATGTTCTGCTGACAAAGATCTTTCCCTGCCTCCCTGAACCTAGAGTTAAAAAGGCTCAGACAATAACACTAGATAAAATTTTCTGCTGAAGGAGAGCTTCCCTAAATCAGGGGAATTCTCTGGTAACTTCTAGCTGTTGAAACCTTGTTGCAGTTTGCATTACCAGAAGACAAACCACTCCAATGCTCTATGCAAAGCAGTGTCCTAATGAAGGACCCACTCTTCCCTAGCAGGGTATGTGCTGATGTTAGTAGGAACCTTTTGCCTACACGCAAACTGTAGGTAGAATCTTTTTCTCAAGTCATTCAAAGAAGCAAAACACAGTGGAAGAGAAGAACATCATGGCAGACACAACCAGAGCACTAGTGATGAGGAGTCACTGCGGAGAAGCCAGCATGAGCAGGCAGCACATCCCGTGTTTGTGACAGCAACTTTTCAGCCTTCCACCAAAGCCATTATAGGTAGTGGCAGTCAGCCCCACCAATCCTGCCAGGAACATGATAAATAGAGCTCCCATAGAAAATATAGCTCCTCACAGATATTTGTGACTGCTCTGGGTTGGCAGGATTAGATAAGCACCACCAGGACAGTTTCTCACTCTCCATACTTGTCAGGCACCTTTCAGCACCAGATAAATAACTGCATTTAGCTGCCAGTAGTCAAGCCAGCTGTCCTGCCATGACACAACCCCCCTCCCCAATCTACATAATTTTTGTGGCTCCTGCTCCAGGAGAGATGTGCTGCATTTGGACTTTTAATCATCCTAGAGATTTTTAAGACTTAGTAATATTATAGCTCGGAGGGAGGAAGATACAGAGTCTTTCAAGCCTTTTGTTACTGCTATTCTTGTTTCTGTCTGGGAGAGCTGTGGGGAAAAATAAATGGTGACCTAAACTTCTTGTAGACAATTTCATGACAGTTGCAAACTCATAAACAAAACTTGTGGGGACCTGAAATTTCAGGTTCTGAGAAGCAGGCACTTCCCTTTTTCCCCTCAGCATATACATTCTGGACCAGGGTGCCAGTGATTATCCCTCCATAGATTTAACTTAAGTGTTTTCAGGGCAGCTCTTTGAACATACACTGAGTCTCTGGATGATAGTCAAGGTATTATTTGGGACCATCTATGAGTATCCACAAAAATAGCATTCAAACACAAGACCCGGGATTATTTGGATTCAAACTCTTAAAGGAAAAGGTGGAGAGAACCCATCAATCTCCTGCATCCTCGCAGTAATCACTACAGCTCTGCAGCATGCCTGTGAAAATTCTTGTTACCCTGCCCTCCCTAAGGGATGCAAAAGCTGATGCCAGCATTTGCTATCACAACAAGAACCTAAGATTTATCAGTGAAAAAAGATGTCTAGTCACCTATGAGGTCTTTTTTTATTGGAGCCTGGTCAGCAACTCATTGAAGAAAAGGAAAAAAAATAAACCACAATCCAGGTGTATTTGCTGAGTGTCTCTACTCTGATGGGACAGGAATAACTACAGGGCTGTCCAGACACAGCATATTCACTTATAAACTACCCAGTACAATCCTAGCTATGGGAAGGCAGAGCACAGCATAGCTTAACCACTTCTTTACCCTTCTTTTAACTGCAGAAAAAAAAAAGCTTGTTACTTATGTAATTTAAATGGAACAAATGTGGCTCATTTCTCCATCCAAATTTAATTCTGAGGAAATTTAGCTTCTCCAAATGAAACACACTTCGGTCCCTTTCTGAATACGGAGATTCAGGAACACAGACAGAAGGTTACAGCTAATGTGTATGTCTTAAATAATTTCTAAAACCAGGACAAGCTCTGAAAGTACATCTGAAAATATCCCTTCTCTTATTTTCACACAGTGAAGGAGGCTGGTGGAGAGTCCATTCCCTTACAACAGGTCGAGAAAATTATATACCAGGAAAATATGTAGCAAAGGTTTACCATGGGTAAGTAAATGCATTTCCTGAAGCCTTTCAACACTGTGTTTCTACATGTATTGCCCTGATTAGTTAGTCAGTGTTATAATCAAAATTATGCTAAAAGTTACCAGACAGAAATTTTAGTTATTGACAGTCTAAAATAGTCCCTTTGAAATCTCAGAACACAAAATCCACATCTAAATTTAGATTGTATAAAAAGGAAAATCCCAGTTTTAAAAGATGGAAAGGGTCCAAACACTCTCAAATGTCATATAAGGTATTCAAAATACTTTTGTTCCCGGTTGGATCTGTAATTTTAAGACATTAGTAAAGAGAACCTATTTAGAAAGGATTTTTAATATTTGTAACGAGTAAAATTGAAGCTAGGATTGCTTATGAAAAACAGACAAGAAAGAAAGAATAGAAAGACTAATGTCATTCCAGTATGCAAACTCTCACACTGAGGAGCTAAGGAAGGCTCAGAGGTTTCTTGTTGTCCCAGGACACTGGTCAGGAAAAAAACCCCAACCATTAAAGCACACTCTTAAAACTTTGCTGGCAAGTTTTATTACCAGTTTAGTTTTAAGCATATGAACTGTGAACTTCACAATTTATGCAAGTGCTTAAATTTTAATATGCATTGATACCCTCCTGAAATGGAGATGCTTCTCCACACACAGGGAACAGATGCTTCCACATACACAGGGATACAGTAATAAGAGCTACTGTCTGAAGCTTCACCAAAACCATTTTGCTGAGAGTAGACTGGATTAAACACACAAGAACAACTGTAAAATAACATACCAGTATCTCCTACACCAGCACAGCAAGCTCATTTATGTGGTTAGTCATTAGCTGTGACAAAATGCAGCAGTGAACCAAGCTATAGTGAAAATCAATAGGATTAATTCCACTTTCTCTTATCCAAAAAGCCAATTAACTTAAATGGCTGGACTGTTCCTAAATATGAGCAGAATAATTGGGGTTTTTTTTGGGTTTATTTATGATAGAATAAAATACAACTTGGGGATAACAAAAGTGGTTTAAATGAAAAAGGGGTGTGTAACTGATGCCACAGATATGCCATCAAGATACCACATGGCCATGTCCCCAACAATTCAAACCAAGAAGTTTTGTTTTCCCTAATAAATCCAAACTGTCTTCATTCTTCTCTGAGTCTCACAAAAGTTAATGGAGCTCAAAGACAGCATGATTTTTCTCCATAAACTGGAGAAATATGCTTGGACATAGTTGAGAGAATAACTACAGAAAGCCACAGTGTTATTTTTGCAGTCACTTTTCCTGGCTAATGCTTCACTTTTAGGGCCACATGCTGCTCTCTTTTTCACTGGTGTCCAAATTTCAGAATTTGTTTTTTCCTGCTTCACAGCTGGTTATTTGAAGGGCTGGGGAGAGAAAAGGCAGAGGAACTTCTACAGCTACCCAACACCAAGGTCGGCTCCTTCATGATCAGAGAGAGTGAAACTAGGAAAGGTGAGAAAATATGATTTCACCACCACCACTTGATACCAGGCATTAACAGTTTTACAGCTCTTTAATTCACTCCCTGTCCTGCTTCAATGTGGATCAGTCCAAAAACAGAAAACATCTGTAATGGGAAGGCAGAGGCACCCAGTGCAGCATGCCAATCTTCACCAGTCACCTACATTACGAGTGGTGCTGGAAACAGGGTTAGCGACGGCCGTGGAAAGTTCCACAGGCATCAGCACACACAAGACACAGTTGTTTAAATATTATTATTTACTTTGGTCGCTTATTAGGCAGTGGGACTTTTAAAATGGAGGAAGAGTCACAGCTTCTCCTTGGTCCAGAAAAGATTGTCTGAAAAAGCTACAAAATACACACCAAGCAGCAGGGGTGGCTGATAAGTGCATTTCCTATGTAAACAGGCAGTTCTTTTAGTTACTTTTTTTTTAATGATGTGCTTCCAATTTTATTTTCTTTCATAACAATTTGGTTGCTACACAGGAATTGTACTGTACACAGCTTATACTTTTATTCTCTTCAATGGGAATACATCTCCCGTTGCACAACGCAGTATCTTCCCTGTTTCTGAAGTACCAGAATTCATCCTAATATCATAATATAACATTTAGAAGGGAATAATAAATCATCTACTCCGATCTCTTGTTACCACAGGCCAATTAGTTTCATAATACCTATATTACAATCAAAGAAAATTAGGATCAACATTCAGGCCTTACCAACTAAATGCTGCATGATAATTTTATACAAAGAATCAGGAAAATCCCAGTTGTCATATCCTACCAGGACTGCATCATCAGGTATTGGTTACTGCAGCAATGGGAGTGGACTAAAGCAACACACCAGCACATGAGTCTGGTCCCCCTCTTCAGAGGAAGGCAAAAATCTCTTCTGTAAAGGCATATTTCCTTTACACCATTTCAAAATATGCCATACCACCAAAAAATAAAGGAAAACTACCTAATTCAATCAAAATGTCAGGCCCTCATGTTGGGCCCTTTATTGCCTTTGTTATACTTAATTATATATATGCTATACAAGTAGAAATTAGGATGGCCATTCTTCTTCAGATCTTCCTGGCACCTGTTTGATCATGGCACCATTAGGAATCTAAAAATACTCTGATTGTGGTTACTGCTATCCATCCAGAATTAGGGTCTTTCTTTGATGTAATTAGTTCTCCTCTTTCTCCAGGGTTATACTCCTTGTCAGTCCGGCACAGACAAGTGAAACATTACAGGATCTTCCGCCTTCCAAACAACTGGTATTACATCTCTCCACGGCAAACCTTTCAGTGCCTTGAAGACCTTGTAAATCACTACTCAGGTAAAAAAAAAACAACCCTTCAGAATAAACCTGTTTTCCATTGGCAGCTGTAAAACTACCAATGAAAGGTCCCGTACAAGTTTTGCCTATGTCCAAGGCATGCATGTACTACCACAGAAAAAAGTAAAGGGAAAACTTTTAGCTTATGCCTTTTACTTTATTTTTTTAATGCTAAATACAGATATGCTACCCTTAATGGTACAACTGAAATCAATCCAGGAGCTTAGCTAAATAAGGACAGATGGGGTCTGCCCGTATTGGTATATGATACTGTATACGTCAATAGGCCTGTCCCCACATTATTTGCTCCAAACACCAACGTTTAACACCAGCCTAGACAACTTTTAAATACAATTTGGAAGTCAGCACAGGCCAGGGATGCTCAGCTCCTCTCTGAACACAGCTAAAGTCAAAGTTTAGGTGTATAAAAACATTAAGCTGCAGAGATGTAAGTCATGTTTCTGGGTCCCAGGACCAGAGCTCATCTCCTGCCTCACTTTGTTTACCAGCATAGACATGTCTGCCACTTACTTATATACTATGCAGACAGATAGATAGTATAAAGTCAAGCAAGAGATGGTTCTGGAATCACATTTCTTTTTGGAACCACTATAACCTTACCTGCGCCAGAAAATTATCAGAAATTATGGTTTCCCTATTACTTTAGAAAAGTGTAGTGGTATTTTTATCAGCAGAAGTTATTTTAAGGGGCTCAAGCCATTAGTTCAAATCCAGGTTCAGCTGTCAGTTTTACTAATACCAGTTCAGTGAACCACACCTGTTTTAATGATAGTTTTCCAGATTTATGGCAATTCAACCTGTATCAGAGAGAGAACTTGGCAAACAACACAATTAAGTGGCTGCTATTACCATGCATTAAAAGGAAAAACATTTTAATATGAGGAAGGAAGACTGCAATAGGTTAATTGCATAAAAGTTACAAGAGAACACTAAGTTCTGTGTTTTAACTAGTAAGGGGTACTCCGTAATTTTGAAAGTCTAACGCTACCCTATCTGCGTATTTCATAGGTAAATGAGAAAGAGTGTTGGCCAAAAAAATACTCTGATAGAAGAAAAAAGTTATATTCACATTCAAAACTTGCAAAAGAATCTTTAGAGTCCCACAATATAAACAGAGGAATAAGAATTTGAACAGGGTGGGTTTATTTATTTTATTTTTTCCCCCTAATTTTTAGTTAGCTGACACCTTTCTCCATTTAGAAAGAAGCATTTGAAGCCTAAAATTTGGGGCAAGGGGGAACCCAAAACCTGCGGTAACTAACATTTTTACTTCAGCTACAGGCATAAGAGGAGGCATAGTGAGATTTAGCTCTCCTCCTTCCCTCACTATAAGATGATGCAGAATCTCACCTCGAAATAAATCTGAGAGGTATAAAACACTACCATCATGTGATGTTCCTGGTGGGGCAAGGAGAGTAGGATGGAGAGAAGAAACATAGCTGAAAGTAACCTGAATGCAGCATGAACATGGGAACCTTGGTTCATTTCGTAGCCCTTTTCCACACGAGAACAGATGTGCACATACAATCTAATCTGAGTGGTTGTATCTCCCAGCTATTTTGCACTCTGCATGGCTGAGATGATAGGAGGCAATTGCAGAACTTGATGATGACTCAGGAAACCTGGGTTGAAGTCCCTGCTCTGTCACAAACGTCCTTCTAGACTTTTTAGCAAGTCACTTAACCTTTCTGTGTCTCAGTTCCTCACTTGTACTGTGGGAATTATACCCCTGTGATAAAAGAGAAAAGCTAAGCCCATGTCACAGTGTCCTTGCTGGTAACACCTCATTTATCCACTCCTACAACTACTTGTGCCCGGAAGCCTTTACCTGAGCATGCACCAGGGAAGGAAAACAGTGTTCAAAGATAAACTTTCTGTGTCTTTCTCTAATCAGAAGTTGCAGATGGTCTCTGCTGTGTCCTTACAACGCCTTGCCTCACCCAGTGCGCTAACAGCAACAGCGTAACGAATCAAGTTCCTCCCGTGGTGATGCGGAATAAAAACTTCAACTGGAGAAATATTCACAGGTAGGTACCACATGCAACATAGGCTGTCAGAAACACCAAGGGCTTTTTTTTCCAGCCTTGCATTTACTCGTGGAAGAAACGGGCATTTCCTTCTGACTCCAGTTTTAAATTTAGACAACAAAGCAGCTGACAGCAGGTTAACCCATGAATACTGGATGTCCAGCTCTGATAATCTTGGACTATCTTTGAAAGGAAGTATAGTCAGCTTTAAGTAATTTCCCCTATGCAGCTAGAGTGTGGACACATACGCAGTCCTCTGGGACTCCTGAGTCCCTTCCACCAAGGAGACAGGAGTAAGAGCCAGGCCATAAAACCTAGTCAGATCCACCACTGATGGCACACTAATGTGTAATAGCTTACAGATAAGGCCAAACAGCCAGAAATGTCTCTCCCTTGTCCAGATGGTGGCCACCCACGAAGCAGCACAAGTGCAATGAACATATAAATCTCTCCTGCTGTGTTTGCCTCAGTAGACATCCCAACTCAAGGCTCATAAGATTTCTAATATCATGACTGCAACTAGAGAAAGTAGGTCAGGTTTCAGAAACCAGTGAAACAACCACCTTCTCTTAACATCTCTTAGTTTTGAAGTATAAATTTCCCTCCTCTATCCTTCCTGCATAAAGCATAATCATTTGCTTACAAATGGAAGGAAATTCTGTGCAGTATCAGAGCCGTTTTTCCTACAGATTAAGAAGAAAGGAAGAAAGAAAGTATATAATGTTATTTCCTTTTCAGATGCTGAAAAACATTTAGATAGCACTGTTGTACGATTGTTTCAGAAAATGACTAGGTGACAGAAATGTTTGGTGATTTATAAGACAGGGATTTTAATTTTTTTTTTTTCAATACAGCAAGATTAACATAATTTTAACAACTGTTTTTCTAATGAGCTTAGTTCAAGTAGCCTAAACAGTAACAAATTTTTCTTCTTTTTAAGGCTGGATGTGACTGATGATACCGAAAGTACTCTGGCAGCAATGGATGCTTCTTGTCTCAGCTATGGCCTGAGGGAAAGTATCACTTCCTACCTCTCCTTAACAGGGGATGACAACCTCTCTTTTGCAAGTGCCAGAAAGAAGAAAGCCCAATCTCTTATATACACAGGGAGCAGACAAAAGAGTACACTTCACTTGCCACATACATACTATGAAGACTAAACATAAGACAACCAGGGGAGCAGGGGGAAACCCCAAAACCAAAACTGAGGGGTTAGAAGAGAAACCCAGACCACTCTATGGTCCTGCAGTCCTTCAGCAGCTGAGAAATACAAGCACACCAGCTGAAGACCAAATGCTGCAATGCTTCTCTATTTCCTCTTCTGAATGGTAACCAGAGACCTTCTTAAAGGTGCTATTTCAGCTCTAGCATATGCTGGGAACCTCCCCAGTGCACCTGAAATTAGAACCTGCTCCCAAGCAGGATAAACTGAGATAGACTCTAAGTCAAGAGCCAAGTGAGGTGGGTGACTTTTCAGCAAGGGTGATGCCCACCATTGTACAAAGGTGACTGCATAGGGAAGGATGAACTTCAGCTCAACAACTCATATTAAGGTCTACTGGTATTCTCCAGAAGACTGAAAACCATCTTTACAGGACCTATCAACAATGAGAAAAGGAGCCTTTTTCTTCTTCATAGACTCATGCATCATCACTGACAGTGGGTCAGAAAGTCATCAAAAGCCCCAAGAAAATATGTACCTCCTGGTATCCAAGACCTGCTTATATTGACTCCATACTTCTGTCATGTTTACCTTTTATGGAAAAAAAAAATCATTAACTTTATAGATGGCATTTAATTCAACTGCTGGTAATCGTTTACAGTGTCAGAGAGAGGTCACAAAATTCAGTACAGGCTTAATTCATGGAGAAAACAGTTCCAGCTTAGCCCTGGACTAAGGGCATACCCTGCGAGCATGGACATATCCAAAAACATAACTCTATCAGATGTGTAACAAAGAAAAAGGGGGTTTTAAGCGAAAGGTTAATTGTAGCGTTAATATGCACATGTAGGCATGCAAAGGTGTGACCTTTTATGTGAGAGGACCAGATTTTAATCTCATCTCCTGAAGGCACTGCCATATTTATGTATAATATTTATATTAAGAGCAGCTTTAAAAAAAAAAATCAAGAGCAAAACGGTGGATGTTGAAGAGTTTTCTGAATTTCTTGTCTGAAGAGTTACATCAAATACTAATAACATGCTTCATTGAATTGTTTAAAGACTTATTATATATATGTGTGTGTACCCATTGCTAAGTTATAAAAGAGCAGCTACACAGGCCTTTGAACCTGACTGCTTTCTAGACCAAGAAATCACTCACATCTGGGGGTGTAAAATGCTGCAATCTATGTCTCAAGCCAAGATATTTTCAACCTAATATTCTGTCAAACATTTTTTGCACAGATTTGATAATGAAAGTTTGGAGAGATAAAGAACTGAGTTTTTTATATGTATTTATATATATATATATATATACACACACACCCCACACACATACTTCCTTTGTAAATACCTTAACACAAACCTGTGTGCTCTTTAGATCTCATATCATTTGCACTAGCAAGAGAGAGGCAGAGATCAAAGCAGCTCAAAGCCTATTTAAATGTATTTCAGAGCTTAAAGAATGAATGTAGTTTGGCCAATAAACATTGAGCACCACAAAACAAAACAAACTCAGGAACTCTAGGCATTTGCATAGTCTCATTGCTGTTACTGATCATTAATATGTTATGATGGCTGCATTTTAAATGTATATGGGGAGCATTACAGATTTCAAAATCATGACTTGTATTTATTCATTAAAATAATATCCAACAGTTACTTTGTGTTGCTTTAAAAAAATGGAAAACCTTGTGTGAAACTAGTACAAACACCCAGCCTTGCAATGACACTGCCAGGAGACATCTTTGATGGCATGCGACAAAAGAACCCAAGAGCCCATGTAGCTGGGCAGCACTTAGAATATGCTCCGTTGGATGGGGAAAAGACATGTTCTGATGATGACAGGTTCTGATGGTGACAGGTTCAGGTTGGAAGAAATCTCTGGAGGACACCTGCTCCAATCCCCCTGCTCAGCAGCCTTCTGCAAGAGACTGGAGCAATCCATACTACTGATCTACTCTTCTATATCTTCTACTTCTTCCAGGCCTGAGGTTGGTGGCCCTGCCTGTGGCAGGGTGGTTGGAGCTTTATGATCCTTGGGGTCCCTTCCAACCCTTGCCATTCTATGATTCTATGATTCTATATCAAAACTGCAGTGGCAAATAAATCAATTAATCAGAAGATGGAGTCAAACACAGTGTTAGTGCTCTTAAATTGTTTTTTAAAATACCATAGTCACTGACAGTATTTATTTTCTTATCATACTACTAAAAGCTGAAATAAATTATAAAAAACCAGCTTTGCATTGGCTTTGTATGATCTGTTTTCATTATATCACAGAATCATAGGGGTTGGAAAGGACCTCAAGAGATCATTGAGTCCATTCCCCCTTGCCAAAGCAGGTTCCTTAGGACAGAATACATATTCTAAACAAAGTCTATTACAGGGCATACATGGGGAACTCAAAGGCATTTTGCTATTTCAGGTGCATGCCTTATTGTAGAGAAAATTTTGTGTATCACACCTCTCTGCATGCTAAAAACAATATCAGTTTTTTCTGCATGACAAAGACCCAAACAAGGAGCATAAAACTAACTTTTGCAGAAAAGCTGCATTGCTTTGTGGGATTTTCCACTGGGAAATTTATATCTGGTATATATTCTCAGTTTCAAGATTCTCTGTCAATGAGCAACTTCTTTTACAGTCAAATTAAAAGTAAACAATTATTTTGGAGTCTTGGAACAAAAACAAGACACATCCCTTTATAGGGAAGTCTAGTTGAGAAATCTAAGGAAAGCAGCACTTGCATTCTGCATCACTACATAAAAGGTGTTTTACGTTTTCAAATCCCTGCTACTGCTGTTTACTTTGTATGTTATCAGTGCATTGCACAAGAAAACTAAATCCACCATGACACTAAAAGGATAAATACCTAATGTTACATTGAAATAAGTGGACATTCTGATTTTGCCAAGTCAGGGGCCTGCACAGTTCCCAGGAAGAAAGTTTTTGTTCCAAGCACTAAAGGGGATCTTATTAATGTTTATAAATACCTGAAGTGTTTGACACAGGGGGAAATAGCCAGCCTCTTTTCAGTGGTCTGTGGAGACAGAACAAGGGTTGATGGCCTCAAGTTGGAACACAGGAAGTTCCACACTAATATGAGGAAGAACTTTTTCACAGTGAGGGTGAGAGAGCACTGGGACAGGCTGCCCAGGAGGCTTGTGGAGTCTCCTTCTCTGGAGATATTCAAGACATGTCTGGATGTCTACCTCTGCAGTATGTCCTAGGGAGCCTGCTTTGGCAGGGGGGTCCCTACAATTCTGTGATTCTGTGATTAGTGGGCAGAACTGATGTGCTTGCCTCCTTACTTACTGCCACTGTTTTCCATTACTGGATGTCCTGCTGTAGGACAAAGGAAGAGTTCAAATATTATTTTATAAAAAGAAAAGATGCAATGTGGAACTACATTCCAGCAATAAAGTTAAGCAAAGAGGTCCTTGCATTTCCCTTTTATCAGTTGCTCAACTAGTAAGTTGCACTATATTGTACTACAGCTTGCACAGGGTCATAGCCTAAAACATTTCCGCAAAGGGTTTGTGACTTCAGAGAAAGGGTAGGGTGGAAATGTACTCTGAGAGAAAGGCACTCTGCATCTACTAGCAAACAAACTGCTATGTCAAGGGCCGAGTAAAAATCTTGGAACTGTGTGAGGAATTATAGAACACCTACTGAAAGGCAACTTTCAACAACTTCCCTTGCCTTCGCCTCTAGAATGATGCAATTAACATAATCTGATTGACAAATGGGGATGCAAAAAGCCAATTATTTTCCCTGGTGCAAGGATACAATGAAAAAGAAATCAAGTAGTAAATAGAAATGTCATATTCCAAGCCAAGATTTTATTTATTTGCGCCCTAGGTTTCCTGAACCAAAAAATCTGCTCCACTGCTCATGTTTCCAAGTGAACACTGCTAGCGGAGAAAGTATTTTGTCCAAGTACCATTTCTTCTGGATTTATAAGCCTCATCTCAAAGCACACTACTCTCATCTGTAAAGATTGATGCTAGTACCAAAGCTGACAAAGCTGACCTCAAAGTCCTGAGACTCAACATGGGCAGTGCTGCAAAAATATGAGGTACCTGTGAAAATTGTCCAAGCTGATAGCAAACAAGCCTGCGGGTAAATGGATTTTTACTCTCTCTGAAACTCACTTTTTCTTTTAAATGAATCTGTCATGAGATCAGATAAAAAGATTGGATACTTGAAACAGGCGGATGTTTGGCTCATAAGTTTCAGAAACTAAAAACTGCTGATCAACAACCATATTTATGGAATGGAAACTAACCTGTTGCACCTCTAAGTTATGAAACAAGACTATTTATATAATACACAAAAAACCACAGTGACGAAAACCAGATTCTTGCTATGACTAAATCAATCAACAAAGTGCATCTCTTGTACATCCTTGTGAAGTACCCAGCTCCTGGAGACAGCAGCCACAGGTGAGATGAAAAATAACTCTAACAATAACAGCCCTATTAGTGCTGCGAAAGTATGGATAAAATAAAACCGTCACCCACACATTGCTACATCCTCTTGTCTGTAACAACATCCTTTCACAATGAAGCCAAAGGGTCAAGAATGGGACTTACCATCAACAACACCCTCCTGAAGAGGTCCATATCTGCTGCCTCTGTGATCAAGTGAATGCTGGTGATGTCTGCCCCACCACGGTCAGCTCCTAGAGAAACCTGGCTTGGATCTCCTCCAAAGCTAGCGATGTTCCACTGCACCCACTTCAAAGCTGCCAATTGATCC
Source organism: Laterallus jamaicensis coturniculus (assembly GCA_022605575.1). NCBI lineage: Eukaryota > Metazoa > Chordata > Aves > Gruiformes > Rallidae > Laterallus > Laterallus jamaicensis. The sequence continues at coordinate 84,837,781 of JAKCOX010000002.1, read as the reverse complement.
AAAAGGCCAGCGTTTCCACTTGCCTCAGGAGTACCTATTGTGGAAAATAAATATCTAGGTCTGAAAAGAAACAAAACTATAAACATTTTAAAGTTTAACTGAATGTAACATTTTTAGCGGCTCTTGCAGCTGAACCTAGACAAAACAATGCCAGAGTTTAAGAGTCTGAAGTGGTCTCTTCCAAGGTCATCACTTGACTGATTAACTCCATTTCAGTTTTTACCATTTCACCAGGCATCCCTGGAGGTGTCTAATTGTCCTAATGATAGCAAGTAACACTCCAACTTCTAAGCTTCATTTGAACACCTCAGGAAAGGAGTCACGAATCCAGGCTCAGGTATCCATAAATTCAGGCCATGAGATACTTTTTCTACTTAAGTAGAATCATAGAATGTGTTAGGTTGGAAGGGACCTTTCAAAGTCATCTAGTCTAACGCCCCTGCAGTGAGCAGGGACACTGTTAACTAGATCAGATTGCTCAGAGCTTCATCAAGCCTGACCTTGGATGTCTCCATCTTAATATGAACTAAAAGCAGACAAAATCCAGCGTGTTTGCCAAATTCTCAGGTTGGAAGTGGCCCATAAGGATCATAGACTCTTTCCCTGGAGGACACCGAATTGCATCTGTTTGCTTGCTCTGCCCATTTTACACTTACTCTGTCTAACTAGTCATTTACAAGTCACATCATTTTGCATTTTTATGCACATACATATGTTACTTTATAATTTATAATATATCCATATATATCCTTTGAGACTGACCTATGTCTAACTGATAGACATCTGATTCATATTCATCTTTTTGTTCCCAAAACCCCAAAATTTAAAAAAAAAAAATCATGTACACCCCATGCTTAGGTATCGACACTGAAAAGACTAATTTGACTAATTACTTTTCAACCCCAACCAGTAGTAGCCTAACTATTTGTTTAATACGAAACTAATGCTGAAAGCACCAAATAATGCCAACCCATAGCCAAGCTTAATTTTACATCAACAGAAGCAGAAATAAGTAATTGCTAAACCATCCGTAAGAAAGGAATAGCAAATGATTATTCACTGTCTGCTTCTTTTCAGTCCACAATGAGCCATTCATTTTTAAATTCTCCACATTTAAATCTCGGGCAAAACTAAAAAAAAAAAGACAGAAAAGCCAGGAATAGAAACACAGCTGAAAGTATTTGTTTCTTCCATTGCCAAGGCAAAATAGCACAATTTTAAAATAAGAGTAGGCTCAGAAACTAGTGAATCAAAATGAGAAGATAGTGCTGTCGGTGAACAAAGCTGTCACTTTGTGGACAGACAGCTCTGTCTCAGGCAAAGAGCAATAGAAAGGGTACATCTTGTGGTAGATAGCTGGAATGAATTACTGAGATTTAAGCAGTAGAAGAGACAGCAGAAGAGACCAGATTATTGATTAGTCTTGCAGATCTTACAGATATACGCATCACAACAGTCATCACTACAAGCGCCTTTTCAGTATGATGGATTAAACAGAACCACAAATTACAATATCCCAGCTGTAGCCACAGTCTCAGCTGATCTGGCTAAGACACACCACTGAATCATAGAATTGGCTTGCTTGGAAGGGACCTTTCACATCATGAAGTCCAACCATCAACCTAATCTGCCAAAACCACCATTAAGCCATGCTCCTAAGGACCACACATAACATTTCTTTAAATACCTCCAGGGATGGCAAATCCACCACCTCCCTGGGCAGCCCATTCCAATGCCTAACAATCCTCTCTGTGAAGAAGGTTGTCCTAACATCCAATCTAAACTTCCCCTGGTGTAACTTGATTCTATTTCCTCTTGTCCTTTCACTAGGGAGCAGAGGTCAACCCCCACCTCTCTACAACCTCCCTACAGGTAGTCATAGAGAGCAATTAGGTCTTCCCTTAGCCTCTATTTCTCCAAACTGAACAGCTCCAGTTCCCTCAGACACTTCTCATAACATATATCTTCCAGCCCCCTTATCACTCATTGACCTTCTCAGGACATGCTCCAGCACCTCAATGTCTTTCCTGTAGAGAGGGACCCAAAACTGAGTGCAGTAATCAAGGTGGGGCCTCACCAGTGCTGAGTACAGGGGGACAATGACTTCCCTAGTCCTGCTCACTACACTGTTCTTGATACAGGCCAAGATGCTGTTGGCCTTCTTGGCCACCTGGGCACACTGCTGGCTCATGTTCAGTCTATCAACATTCCCAAGTCTCCATTGAAGAAATGGAGGGAAAAAATCTTTCCCTGCTTTACTTTTTAGGGTTTTTTTAAGTTTATTGTCCACAGCATGAGAAGTTCCCAGAGTTCTCAGTTGAGCAATAAACCAACTCTGTGCTGTTAAAAAGGAAACCTCATTTCAAGGGCTTGTTGCATGCCTTGTGAGACCTCCCCAGAGGAAGCGAAATCTCTGTGAATGGTTTAGCCACACATTGTGCCTCACTACTGGTGTGCTAAACAAGGCTGAGGAGGGAAATACAACCAGTTCCCTTTGCCCTAGCAAAAAACCACAGCCAGGTTGTGAAATGTACCACACTGGGAAGAGGTGCATGTGTGGATATTCACATAGTTAGACCAAAAGAAACTTGTCTACTGGGAATCTATCTCACTGACTTTTTGCAGGAAAAGATCCCATTCCTGAGGACCACTGGAGAATGAAAAGAAACCAGTGTTCAAAAGGAAGCAAACAAGGACATACATATGCATTTCTGTTATTGCTTAACTAGAGAAGAACAATAGTGCTAAATTTAAGAATGAAAAATCATCCTGTTTTATATGACTTCACAGACTCTTAAAAGAATCTGGCTTAAAACCCTGACCATCTTCTCCATACTCTTGTTATCCATGTCACTGGCAATTTATCTTTACTTTCCTGGGTGCAAAGCAAGAGGTGAGGGCACTAGTAAGAATCTTCATCACTTTTTGAAACGTTAATGGGTGACAGCAAATGAAATTAAACATCCTTTATATTTAGAGGAATAAAAACTTGAAAAAACCTGGTCAATGAGAGAAAAAATAATTGCAAAATACAAATAAAAGGAAATCCATTGTTTTCCCTTCATCCCCCAAAATCTCCACTTTTTCATTTCTAGTGTTGCAATTTATAACAGGTCAACATGAGAGGATTCAGGACTTTGCTTAGTTGAACAATGAAAAAGATACATCACAAAAGACCATAACTTTTGTTTGTAACTCCAGTGTCTTCTAACAGACCTGATGATAATGTTCCCACAGCCCTAAGGGTGAGTGCCTGCCCAATTTGAAAGTGATGAAAAAACCTCCAAAGGACCAGGATCGGTCCAAATCTTTAGGTACGCATGGAAACATCCCTGGAATGTCATTAAGGATTGGTTTGAGATTGGTTTGAGATTGGTCTTGAGAAAAACTTTTATGATATTTGGCCCAGATTGATAACCTTAATTGAAAATCCCCAGTGGCTACTGGTCACACACAGGTGTCAGAGGTACTCCATCAGCCTGTGGTAGACAAAAAAATAGATCTTACAGTGGAAGCATTGCTGACCAGAATGGGTGTCATCCAAAATCCATGTTGACTGGAAGCCTGGTACAAATATACCACACCTAATCAACCCAACAGGAACTAAAGGAAATACAAAGGAGACAGGATTGTGGTCCTGAAAGAATTTCTAGGGCTTCCAATGAACCTGGTGCTTAACTTGCTCCAAAGACTCTTGACAAAGAGCTTTTCCAACCTGCTCCTGTTCCCACTGAAGCAATGGGATTTTCCCAACTACAGGCCGAGGATTTCCCCACAGGGTAACCTGTGTGCTTTTCCATGGCTGCAGCTGCATAGTGCAGAGAGGGCCCCCGAATAATCCCTACTTGTAATGTTTCCCCCATCTGAAGATTTGCAGGAATGCAAATTCAGCACACAGCTCATGCACTGATGTCTGGGGACATGAGAGTGAGGATGGAGAATTTTCCTGGTCCCTAAATTACAGACTATCAAAGAAATACTGCTATAGAATATTTAGTCCAGCTAGCAGTTTCCACTTAGCTAGAAACCTAGGTGAGATTCACAGGGCTGAAGGAGGTTAGTGGGTAATGCGTGGGCCGAGCTGCGTAATGGAAGCTCACAGAGCCCATATCCACGCTGTGTTTGGCTCTAGCAAAATGAAGCCATGGTATCACTCTCAAAAGCATATGGTTTGCACTGATGAAAACAGTGATTCTTTCCCCAGATACACCTATTACCAACTTCTTATCTGAATGAGTAAAGAGTCTGTAATGCCAGCTCTCTGGTTACTGAATGAAAAACAGGCTCTGCTGGGAGTGAGCTTTGAACAAAACAGTAAAACAGAGAAGGGAAACAGTAACCAAAGGCTGCAGCTATAACCCCAAACTAGGCAAAAACCACCTGCATCACCAGCAGTGAATACTCTAAAGGATCATGAAGCAATGTGTGCAAGTCTGGCATTTGCAAATATGGCGATTATAACCTCCTACAGGTTATAAAGGCATTAAAATATCCACTACAGAGACCAAGAATTTCCACCAGACAAATGGAGCCCATGCTCCTGTTGCATTTTTCTCCATGTCTCTCTCCCTTAAGTTCCCCTGTCCAGCCAGAATTGAAAGACAGTAGAAAGAAAAGTATTCCCTATTTGCTTAAGTAGGCAAATGAAAAAAAAATTTGCTTAAAAGGCAAAATGAAAAAAACACAACACAACAAACCCACCAAAAAATAATTCCAAAGACCAGATGGCACAACCACAAAGCTTTAAGAGGATGTGAATGTACACTTTTGTTTGTATATGCCTCTTTGAATGACACAAAATCATGTATGTAATGGGAATTTGTGTAATTTTTAATGTCTGTTGGTATTAGGAAGCAATGGGGGGGAAAAAAATTAGAAACAGAAGCATTACAACATGCAATTTAGCCCAGAGCTGTGCTTGTTCTAGAAATCCTTCACTTACCAGTACTAAGGAAGCCAAAAACACCGACGCGGTAGTTGGCTGTCACGACAATGGTGTTACTGATGGCAGCCAGGTATGATCCATCTACAGTTAACTTTCCTGCCTCCGCACTGTAACTCCCTCCGTTGTGGAAGAACAACAACACTGGCATGTTTTTGACCTGTTGTGATAACAAGCAGGTTAATATACCTGTAACCAACTGCTTTTATAGGTCAGATGAGAACACAAGCATCTTCTCCATTAGCATTAAGACATTCAAAGCTCTTTAACAGTGATCACAGTGAGGGGATATCTGGCAATCTGAAGTATTATGGCTAAATTGCCCACAATGAGCTCTGTATGATTAAAGAGGACACAACATCCAGTATAAAGAAGTTCCTACTCTTCAGTCTTTCAGTACTTAATCACTTCTCAGTCTCCAAAATCTCACTTGAAATATATCCCTCATTGCTCCTTCAATCCCTATGGACGTTTCCCCCACTAGATATATAAAGGGGTCCTGCAGAGAGGACTTTGTCACTACATGGGAGAGACTGACCTCTCATCAAGCCCAGAAGGTTACTGCAGGACCCTGGGATGGGAAGGGGATATGATGGGCTGCTACCTGTGTTAGCTTCCTTTGCAGAGCCACCTGATTTTGTTTTTCCCAAAGCAGCACCCACATCTGTGCAGACCCTCTCTGCACACACAGCAGGCATGGCAGCCAGGCTTGCTGCTGCATGAGCCACACAAAAGCAGAACTGCCCCAGGAGATTTCAGTATTTACCAGCAGATTACAACTCTGACAAGATGAAACGCGGAATAAGTAGCAGTAAAACTGTGATTTGGGGGGGGGGGGGGTTGCTCATTTTTTTTGGCCTTTTTTAAATTCTTCCTTCTGAAAAAAGTGGAATGACCAGCTCCAACGCGAAAAAGTTTTTTTCAGAGTGCAACCTCAATTTTCCATTCAGCACTTCCATCCCCTGTATCCCACTTTGGGACTATACTGAAGGAGGCTCCTCTCCTCTGCTCAGCAGCAGGTCATGGTCACCCACCCATCCTGCTTTCTGCTTTGGCAATTGTTGGTGTTTTTCAAAGAAGGGGTTGTGGCCCCTGCAGCAGCATCAAAATACATCTGAGGTTTGTTTTTCCCTTCAGCTAGTGGGCATTGGACTCTGTTGCTGTTATTTTTCGGGATAGAGCTTAGTTAAACACAGCAGTTCCATCTGCTCTGGCAAAGGAAGTCTCCAGTAAAAATGTGACTGGCTATACAGGAGAAGCAGACGATGTTGCAGCCTTCTGCAAAAACACAAGATAGGAGGCAAACTCTCCTCAGTTGCCCTTAATTTGTCATGATTGTGTGCAGTCCTCATCTATCCAGAAAAAATCACTTCAGAGGCGTCTTGTGAACAAGACAATGTAACTGAGCAAACCCCAGAAACTGTGAGCACTGAAACATGCTGCGCTCTCTCAGGAACTTCTGCTCCTGAATAGAAATTGCCTAATTCACAATGCTCTGTCCCTGGTTCCCATTTCTGCACCACATGCATCACAGAGAGAGAGAGAGATGGGAACAAAGAAAAGACATGAAAGAATCTGTTCTCACACGGAAATTCATTCTAAAACACAACCACATTGATCCATGTCAGCTAAAACGGTATCAAGCACTATGCTGATCCTGTTTCATCCTCTCAGCTCAGCATAGTTAAGCCTGAGGTTCCAGCTAGGCATTTCCCCCATGTCCACAGCCTGCATAGCACCATGACCTCCAGTTGCCCTGGAATTTGTGTATTGCATTATGCTGAGCAACTTTACCCAATGCTTGAGTGATGAAAAGCTTAAGAAAGACACAAGTGGGAGATAAAAGTTAAAAAATGGCAAAACAAAACCTTCTGCAACAGATATGGAGCAATTCAGGGGAAGATTTATCATCAGGGCTGTGTCTAGTGCCAAGTGTCTGGATGTAGCATTCCTGTTTCTAGTCTGTGTTGAGTAAATAAAGACCTCTCTCTCCTATGGAAAGATAAATTATTGTGAAAAATAATTTGGGTTTTAATCCCAAGGGATTTCAACCTCAGAGCTCATGGATTTGGATATTTTGGATGAAGGCTGTTGTTTAACATCACTGGCTTCCCATTTCTTGTGAGCCATTTTTACAGCAGAGCACAATTGTTTTCATGCTGTAATTGAACTATGCCTCACAAAATATCCTGCATCATCTAACTATCTGTCTGTCTGTCTATCTATCTTTCATAGCAAATTATTTTTTGTACTGTACATTAGTTGCTGGATAATTTCTTTTGAATATAAGTAAATTTTCCCCAAGCATTGTTCCCAACCCATTTCAACCAACCACTACAATTGAATCCGTGAGGCAAATCCAAAATGCAAGACCTTAACTAAATCCTGCTGGAGCCAGTCTCTTCACCCACCAATGCTCGGTACCCGGCTGAGATGCAGCACCACCAGCACCAATGCCTGGCTGCAGTGGGGCACATGAGGGGCAATGCTGGGCAGAATGGGGCCAGCATGTTCCTCACAGACAGGCCACAGCTGCTACATGGCTACTGCTCAGGGTTTTGCTCCAAACATAGCAACAAGTTGCAGACAGTCTCACTTTTAGGTGTAAAATCTGTACAAAGACTTCCAGACCCTGGGACACAGTCAGGTGGCTTCTGCTGGTTTAGAAAGCAGGGGGATGTCTTCTGGGAAGCCCAGCAGCTTCACCATGGGCTCATGCCTGTAGGCTCAGGTCCCATGTGCAAACCCTCAAGGGGAAGAGAAGTTCACCATCCACTAGAAAGCTGAAAGCCAGTTGGAAGTCTGAAAGGCTTTGTAGTATTCAGAAGCATCTTTTCCATCCTTCTATAAAACATTTCATGAGCTTCTTGGCAGGGGTAAGTTAAAAATCCACAGAGCCAAGCAACCTGAAGTGCTTTTACTACTGTACACTATTGCTCTGGAAATAATTGGGTGCAAGAGGGATGTTGCAATAAGGATGTGAATAACATGCAGGGGGTGGGAAAAAACGAGAGAGGGTACACTTTCTATTCTTATTTAGTGGAGAGCTTCAACTCTTGATCTTACATTTGAACCTTTTATAAATCAAACCGAAGCACAGCTTTGCTTTGGTAGTGTGGCAGGTGGTGATGGTTATAGTGGAAAAGTCTCTCAGAAGTACCAGCTTTATTTGGAGGGTTATGTGGTTCATGTAGCTATGGAAACAAATTGAAATGATGTCATTCACCTTCTTCACTACTTGACAGTTAAAGAATCCTTTGGTGGCAGGCAGGCAGCAGTCTCCACACCATGCTTTTGTTTGGGCTCAAAATGTTCTTGAATGACCTCTGCATTCAATGTCCTCCAGGAGGTTTTATATTCAGCACTTACTAGCTAATTTAACTTTCCATGGGCTGAAAATACATAACTATAGCTCTCTGTGTGTGAGTAAAAAATAGAACTTGCCACAAAAAGAAACAGGAAAATGCCATGCCTTCTGCTCCCAGCTACTTCTGCAAAAACAGAAGTTTTAGTTCTCTCTTGGGCTAGACTTAAACATGTGAAACTGAATGACTTGGTTGGACCTACTTCTTCATTAATCAGACCACACTTTTCACTCTGAGAGTGGTGAAGCACTGGCACAGGCTGCCCAGAGAAGCTGTGGCTGCTCCCTCCCTGCTCAAGGCCAGGTTGGATGGGGCTTTGGGCAGCCTGGTCTAGAGGATGGTGTCCCTGCCCATGGCAGGGGGTTGGAACTAGGTGAGCTTTGAGGTCCCTTCCAACCCAAACCATTCTGTGATTCCACTTCTACCTTACAACATGTCTACAAAAGACAGGAGGGATTGAGTTCTCAGTACCGCCAAGGAGAAAATATGAGCCTATTTAGCCTATCAGATGGTAGAAAATAGAATGCTTTCACATAAGCTATCTTGAAAGCATAACTTAAGCAGAGATGGCAAACTGCCTGGGACAGAGATCTGATGTTTTCAATAAGCAATGGCTGTACTCAAGGCAAAATGACAGTCTGGTGCTGCAGGGATTGAACAGACTGCTGGTCTTTCTGGTGACAAAAGGGCTTGTAAGGAACTTTGTATGCTGCTGTCAGATAGCTACACAAGCTCTTTCCTGACATGCAGTGTGGCAGACACATAAATTTCTATTATAACCACCATCACCTTCTCAAAATTACTAGTACTGCAGAAAGAAAATTCTCTGTTCCTCTGCTCTGGGCCCAGTCTTCAATGGGATTCACATGTTTTTCAGCATCTTTATCCCCAGCCCCCCAGGGGTTTGGCCAACCATCTAAGCTTGGCTCTAAGTTAAAGCTTTACTTTATATCTGTTTAGAATGAAAAATTCAAGAACTTTCAAGTAACAGTTTCTCAGATTGTACCATTGTCCCAGTTATCTTTAAAACATCTATTTTTATGCTCTGTGGGTTGAGCACAAATCTAGGATTTCTTGCTACACTCATTCCTCAACAGCTCCCACAGTTGTCAACAGGGGAACAGCAAAAATGAGGGTGAAAACACTCATCTGTTCAACTGGTGGTAAGTGTAATTTCAGGGGACATTGCCATTACATTTCTCCTTTGTTGCCGTCTTCCTCTTGTGTTTTGTTTCCCTCTTTGTCTCTCACTCATTTCTAGTGTTTTAATTTGCTACCCTCCTAGTTACCCAAACACACCTCACTGAAAGCCTGCATGCAATACTCTTGCACAAGCACAAACAATGGAGTTCCTAAATCAACCTTGCTTGGCTTTGTGAACACCACATGAAAAACAGTCATTGATGGCAATTAAAACTGTTTTTAAAAGATAAATATTCAGTATTCAGCTACACAAAAAGAAATCAACAATCATCTTCTACTTACAGTGGTGGCAGGAACAAAGATGTTCAGGTATAGGCAATCTTCACTGACAGAGTTTGGTGGGGCCTCTCCATCTCCTGGCTGCCAACAAGCTGCCCTAGAGACAACAATGGAGATATTTCCTTACATTTTGATACACTGAGTTTATAAAATCTTTCAATCTGTAGATCTCAATCACAGGCTATACCTTGGTAACAAATATGTGGGTTTGTATACACACAGTGCAAAACCACATTGTATTTTCATGTCTAGGACCCTTCCCTCAGAAAACCAGCCTCATTTTAAAAAGATTAGAACTTGAAAATCAGCCATCAGAAAACTCATGTTTTACATAAGCTACACAAAATCAGCACCAGATGTAAAGGGAGCAGTACTGGGGGTCTCAGGCCTAGGTCTCCCCCGCTACTGCCTGCTCACCAATGCAGTCCACTCTTTTACTGTAATGTTTTTATTTCACATTCTAATAGTCTGTGGGCTACATTTACTTCTATTTTGTTTTCTAATGGTCTCTGGGAAAATATGGTAATTTTTAAATTTTAAGGCATTTTAAAACTCATTTTGCTCTAAGCACCATAGCAGACCATCAACAATGTTAAAAATGAACCTTTTAATTCAGTCAGCCAGCCAGCCATGCATAGAAAATCATGTTCTGGCCATCACCTCTATAAGATTTGTATGCTTAAAGTCTCTCCGCAACAAGAATCAAGTGGATGCTTTTTGCAGTTCAGAGATAAGCTATTTTGAAGCCATTTCCTTCCACTTCACAGCTATATTTATGTCACATAACCCAAAAGAGGCTGCAGGAAAGAGACTAATATCTCGGAGAACTATTTCTAAATTATGATCTTTAATTCCCTCATGAAATTTTACTCTGAAGGTGTGAAAAATTTAGAAGAGGCAAGGGAAAGGACTGGTTTTAATGCAATTCTACGTATCTTTCTGTAAGAGAGTGTCCTAGGACAGTGGCATCACACAATAGCTTTCACACCAATGTAGAGAAGCACATAATCTGTAACCAAAACTACTCAAGCCATCATTTTAGGCAGACAAAATACAAATTCCCATGTAGGTACTCAACCAGAACAACAGGTCTAAAGCAATTAATTATGTGGCCTTCAACAGGGCAGCAGGAATCATCACCCGTGATGAGGGTTTTTTTCTATTTTTTAAGCAACTCAACACAATTCCCAGCACCTCCTCATGCCAGGACCCACTCCAGGGAAAGGCTGCCAGCTGCTGAGGCAAGACCACAGCTTCTCCAGTGCTGGAGACGCCAACATCCGGGGGAGCTTTTTCCTTGTTTGGAGGTTGGGGTTTGGGTTGGGATTTTTTTGAGTCTTTTATCAGGTTCAGGCTAATAAGTAAATATTTATCTTCTGTCAGGAATGTGCTAATGTGCTAACATGAATTTCTTATATACAAATAATGTGCAACACAACTTAGAATTAAAAAAAAAAAACGTTTTTAAGACTTTTTAAACACACAGAGACTAAGGTCCCTCTGTTTCTGCAACTGCACCTCCATGGTGTTAAGCTCATAGAATTAATTTTTTAACCTTAAATGAATTATAGAAAATAATGTCCACGTTTTTCACTGGCCTAAGGAAACACTCAGTATCCAAAAGATAGGAACAGATTAACTAAGGTCCCTAAATTGCTCTGAAAATCTCAGCCAGGGTGCCCATTGCTACACCAGCTCTTCAAAGAGAGACCACAGAGGCAGATGGGTCTTACCAAAGTCCTAGCAGACACCGTGCTGTGGCTGCAGACACAAACAGCTTATGTGTGCTAACCTAACATCACTGTGCACCTGGGGAAACAAAAAGCCACATCTCACTAGATCCCTCCGCAGTGTACATGAGCCTGTGTGACTGCTGTGGTTATGTTGTTAACACAGTACACTCACAACTCAGTGAGGATTAGACCACCAAAGGCCAGATGCTTTTTCAAGTCCTCAAAACAGTGCTGTGTCTCTATTTACTCAGTTCATCACAGGCTTTGCTAGAAACCTCTGCAGAAAAATCCTAAGCAATGGAGGAACCATCATTCTGCCAGCTCCCTTGCAAAGATTTATCATATAACTTTTTGGGTTGGAAGGGGCCTTCAAAGGTCATCTAGCCAAACCCCACTGCAATGTGCAGGGACATCTTCAATGAGATCAGACTGTCCAAAGCCCCATCCAAACTGACCATGAGTGTTTCCAGGGATGGGGCATCTACCACCTTCCTGGGCACACTGCTCCAGTGTTTCACCACACTCACTGTAACAATTTCTTCCTTATACCTAGTCTGAATCTACCTTCTTTCAGTTTGAAAACATTACCCCTACCACAATGCACCCTACTAGAATGTTTTTCTCCATCTTTCTTAGAAGTCCCCTTTAAGTATTGAAAGGCTGCAGTAAGATCTCCCTGGAGCCTTCTCTTCTCCAGGCTGAACAAGCCCAACTTTCTCATCCTGTCTTCACAGGAGAGGTGCTCCAGCCCTCTGATCATCTTTGTGCCACTCCTCTGGACTTGCTACAACCACTCCATGTCTTTTTTGTACTGGAGCCCCAGAGCTGGACACAGTACTCCAGGTGAGTGTCTCACCAGAGCAGAGTAAGGGACAGAATCCCCTCCCTCAACCTGCTGCTCACGGTCCTTTTGATGCAGCCCAGGATATGGTTGGCTTTCTGGGCTGTGTGTACAGGTTGCTGGCTCATGTCCACCTTTTCATCCACTATCATCCCCAGTTCCTTCTCCTTTTCCTTAACCATGTAAGCTCTTGGCCAAACCAGCAGCTGAAGTAGTAGCACTAACCACATGAAGACCACTCCCAGTTCCAGGAACTGAAGAGGACTGGGTGGTCAGCTGTGTCTGGAAGGATAACACAGGACCTCAGGTCCATAATAGCTCCTTGGAAGCTCTTAAGTCACTTTACCTCCCCTCTCCGCTCTGATTTCTGCAACTCCCTCTAAAGAAAGTTCACTGAGTGCTTCCACCAGACTCTCTCCTTTTGACTGTTCTGTACCTTCAATCTCCTGTTTCTTGTTTCTATCTTTTTTTTTTCCCCTGCAGCTCCTCCTGTTTGCCAGGAAACAGTCTGTTTTTCATTGATAGGAACATGATCGGGTATCAGCTCTCATGTATCAACTTCCTCTGTACACATGCAGCGTGGCTTGCTCAAACAGGTTTCATGTGCTCTGCTTTTCATTATGAGGAGAGAGGGCGCACTGGGAGAAAGGCTCTATGAAGTGTACTCCACTCTCCTACCTTGTTTCTTCTTGTTGCTGCATTTCTATCTGCTGTTTTGTTTGTTTTTAAAGAAACCCACTTTCCTGACAGGGGGTCAGGACAAATACACTAAGTACCGTCACCCAAACACGCTTTTCTTTAAGCGTGTTTAATCACAATTGTAATATTGGTGCAACAAAACTAAGACCCATAAGACTAAAGGAACCACAAATGTGCACAAAGGCTATGTCTGCAGAGTGGCTCCAACCTAAACTCAGTAAACAGCAATGTCCTTACAGTTCTGGAGAGCCAGGGGCAGCCAACGGGAAACATTAGACATAGGGACTTCCAAAGATACTTAGCCTACTTGCTAACACAGTTCTAAAGACCATTTCCTCTTAAGGCACTACCTAAAAGGTTTGTAACTTCTGTAATTCTGTTCAAGTCATTTAGCAAGTATTTGCCTTTTAACAGTTTTTGGAGAAAAGGGACTGCCTGGGTCATTCCATTCACCCTGACCTCCTAGACACTAGTAGGCAGAGAATTTCTATATGAGGATCACAGCTTCTGGCTACACCAGCATTACAGAATCACAGAATCAGAGAATGTTAGGAGTTGGAAGGGACCTTGAAAGACCACCTAGTCCAACCCCCCTGACAGAGCAGCATCACCTAGACTAAATCGCGCAGGAACACATCCAGGTAGGTTTTGAATGTCTCCAGAGAAGAAGACTCCAGTCTTCTGGGCAGTCTGTTCTAGTGCTCCATCATCCTCACAGTGTAAAAGTTCCTGCTTATATCCACATGGAACTTCCTATATTTCAGCTTGCACCTGCTGCCCCTTGTCTAGTCACTGGCCATCACTGAGAAGAGCCTGGCTCCATCCTCCTGACTCTCACCCTTTACATACTTCTAAACATTAATAGGGTCACCCCTGTGTCTCCTCTTCTCCAGGCTACAGAGGCCCAGCTCCCTCAGCCTTTCCTCATAAAGGAAGATGTTCCACTCCCTTAATGATCTTGGTGACCCTGCACTGGACCCTTTCAAGGAGTTCCATGTCCATCTTGAACTGAGGGCTCTAGAACTGGACACAGTATTCCAGGTGGAGTTTCACCAGGGCAAAGTAGAGGAGAAAAAGGACCTCAACCTACTGACTACACCCTGTTTCATTAAGTGCTCTACAAATTTATGGCTCAGTAGGAGCAAAATGTATCTGTATAAATATTAAAAATACCTGTATAAATACTCAGAATGAAAATGGATTGACAGCAGATGGGCATTGGGGAGTTATGCATAGATTCAAGGCAATGTACTTGAGGTGCTGCCATACATTAACATATAGATAGAAAAATTACTCCTTTTACTAAATTCCCAAACTTATATTAATCTGTACCCTACAGTTTCTTTTGCAAGAAATGAAAAGACATCTGGCCACCACTCCAGCTAATTTAATGGATGCAATAAGTGCTTCTGTGAATGACAAAAGGGTTTTCTTACCGAGCCACAGTAGCATTCCAGCTTTCCACCTGAGCGAACGGCTCTGGAGGACTGAAGCGCCTCTCTGCAAGGGGAGGTGCCGCGTATGGGATTCCCAAGAACTGGCTGATGTTTCTCCACTCTGAGCCAACACGGATCACCTGGGATTTGCCCATCAGATCTCCATGGGATGGGATGCGCACAGATGGGGTTAAATCCAATTCAGAAATGGGAAGGAATAAATCTATTGGGACATACATGATGGGGAGGGGGATGACACAAGAGAAATAATTTTCTTGGTCAAGTTATTACTATTTCAGAAGTGAAAATTAATTGCATTTCCCATATTTTCAAACTGGTAATTGTCTGATTCACTTATTTAAACAAAACACAAGTAAGTATGTCCCTTCATGCAATTCTAGATATTAGCCACTGGATATGGACATTTAACTTTGCAGACCCTTACTCAAACATTTCTTCCAGATAAGACACTGCATTAGGCTATAAATCTGAGCATTTCTACAGAAAGGATGAGAGATTTTCAGACTTCCCCCTCTCTCACAACTCTAAAAAGCACAGTGTTGCACCTTTAAATGTTTACAGAGAGTCAGAGAGAGGAAAGAACCATGCAACTCATTGGTTGGGGCTCTCACCAAGAAAAACTTGTACTTCAGTCCCCACTCAGGTAGCTGTTCCGTCATGTGAGACAGAAGAGCTTCAACAGAAGGCACTGAGAACAGCCCATGTCCACATTGCTATAGCCTTGAAGTGGGGAGCAGCAGTGCGAGTTCTCAGTTTCAGTGAATGGGGCACATACATGCTTACTTCATGCATGAGAAGAGAACACAAGACTTTAGGGTACCAGAGGGCCTTCATCACCATCTCTTGCCTTACACTCTATGGTGAGTGCTGCCATTTTCTTCCACAGAACTTATGTGGGTATCTATATGTTAGATCAAATATAATTGGTATCTGAATCTATTTTTTGCTTGCAGAAAATTATGAAATATTTTGGGATTATAGTTTGATCCTTTTTTTCCTTTTTTTTTTTTAAATATAAGGATTATCTGAATCATAGGCTGCATATCCAAATAGGTTTTTCAATTATACCCTACTTTAAACCAGAGCTATTTGATACCTTGTACTATTTTGTTCCTTAATAATATATTTGGTGGGCAGGAACCAAATTCTAAGTCACGTGACTAAAAGCAAAACTGTACATAAATAAACCCAGAAGTCTAGCTATTACATCTCAGTCAGTGATTTTTGTTCACTTGACAATGATAGACCCCTTTTTCTCACATCAGGTTTGAAACTAGAAGGTTCTCATTGATTTGTCAGTTCTTCATAGTAATCTCAGGGAAAAGAAAATATTTCTTCCCTTCCCCCAATTGTTACCTGGTTTCTACCTACTTCTAATAAAAGAAATAATCAGTGTTACACGAAAGGAAAGCAGTCTCTTAAAATCAAGGGGGAAAAGAACAACCACACTTAAGAGTTGCAAACAATTATATAGAAAAAAATTAGAATATTACTTGTCTACACAACTTCTACTTCTCTTAAATAATTTTCACTTGTTTAAAATATTAGTTCATCTTGGTTTAGAGGTTTGGGGTTTTTTGGTTCCGTATGTTTTCTCCGGAGATAGTCCTTAAGACTTTCAATTGTACTGTGGGTTTTCAACACTCTTTGTGTTGTTCTCAGAATTTAAAAGGAAGAACATGTAGAAACATCTGCAGGTGAAAAGGAAGGAGCTGGACATTCATTACTGGTCTTTTGTTTCTTCCTTCTATTCTGCACTTTCCAAAACATCTTTCATAGACTAGACTTACTTTATTATATTTGCTTCAACATTAGATGGTAACACTACAATATTTTTCATTTTTATAAAAATTATTTGGGGATATTTTCCCATCTGGCTTGACTGCAACTCTACTGAAGAAGTAATAGACAACTGATTAGGAGACATCTGTATTGCTTTATGTCTACTGAGTATTTCCTCACGCTGCCATTCATAAGAATCATGCACAGGCCACCACAGTTGAGTTCTTTCCCCCAGAGCCTTAACCTGCTCTTACCTTGCCTCCTATAGATATACGTAGCTGGCTCTTTGAGTAAAACCCAGCAGCTGTGTCCTTGCAAGCCATGTGTGCATATCTGGGTGTCAGGGTACAAAAGGCATCTTACTGCTGAAGGCTGAATTTCCAGTGTAACCATCGCACATGACTGATTCTTTGAACAAGCTGTGAGGTGAAATGTGAAGAAGAAGAACATATAAAAATGCATTCTCGAAGTATTTTGTATGACATTGTTATAACATGCTTAAAAGAAAGGTTTTACAACAGGTCAAGCAACAAGGATGTGAAGTAGTTAAAAAGCAGAATAAAGAACAATAAATGTCCCCAGATTCCCAGAACATTGGCCAAAATAGAAAAAGGACAAAAGGTTATATTGGCTTTAAAATGGAACAATACAGCAAAAGAGCAGGTATCACAGGTTTTAGGAGAAGAAAAACATCTACTAATACAGCACTGAGGAGCTCAGTTGAATTGAACCAGTTCCCAGGGAAGTCCAGGGAAAGGCTTCACAATAAGAAAAGTGACCCGCTCAAACATCCCAGATTGCATGCAGAGGTGAGTGTCCAACATTTTCCTTTAGAAAGACATCTTCTAGCAGTTACAGGAAAAGGAAAGGGGGAAAATTTACACTGATCACCTTCTTAAGGTGAAGACCATCTACTTCAGAAAATGAGACCATTCCGAGGACCATCTTCTGCAGTAGGTGGAGACAAAAAATTGACTTTTCCTTACTTCTACTGTTCTGTGGCATTTGAAGATTTGCTAGTCAGGTGAAGTTAAAGCACTCTGCTGTCTAGTCAGGCAATTGATTAAAGCAGGTAGTTCTCCCATCTGCCTTACACAACAAGCTTCCCTTAACTATTCTTTAGAAAATAGTGACATCATCCCTTTTATTATTCCACACAATATTCTCCAAGTTGTACAGTGCCTGAAGAAACAAAAGATCTCTGTGGCCAAGAGAGGTCAAAATTCTACAATTACTGTATGGTATTTTATATCTATTGTATCTTTCATGAGATAAACTATTTCAGGTCCCTTCTCTCAAATTCAGAAATGCTTGTTTAAAAACAGGTAACATCAGTGTATCTGTGTCAGAAGTGTAGGAAAGCTGCTCTTGATTTTTCAGGTTCCCTAAGAAAAACTATTTCTTACCGGATAGACAAAAGTCTCTGGCAGTAGAGAAGTCGTCGGATGTTTCTCTGCTAACTTGCACAACTTCAAAGTTTGAGATGGATGAATCCATGAGGACAGAGGATACATTTAAGGGTTGCCATGTATCTGAATATTCTGTAAAATGAACCATAGAAAAGAAAAATACAACTAAAGGAATCAGTAAAAAAAAAAAAAAAAAAAAGAAAATAATATAGCACTGGGAGTTTCCCAATGAAAGACTTTCACCTTCCTTAGCATCAAGTGGGAATAAAGGAAATATAATATCCAAAGGCCTCTGATTTACCCAGTCCCATCTTCAGAGGTCATGTACAACTAGGTTTACAACGGTTTTCATTCAATAAAGAGGTAAATGGGGAGCAGCTTCATCCAGGTTTGCATGTAAATCCAAGTGATTAAATAAAAGGTTTCTGAACAGGCCTAGTTACACTAAAGGACGTGGGTCATAATGCTTGCACAAGTTCCTGAGCACATACAGCCACTAACTCATTGGAAAGAAAGTGGGGATCCTCCATATGACTGAGCACTCCCAGAACCTCCAGCAGATATCCACATCTGTATCTAAAATGGGAGCTGGTTTCCTAAGGCAGGCTTCACCTCAGTCACCTTCAAGGTACGTGACTACATCTAAGTTAATTACACCGGACTCTTTGTACCATCAGGAGGAATGGACAGTTTTACTATACAGTAACTCCATCACACTTTATGATATCTGCTTTAGGATGAGACAAATCACCAGGTGTCCATGTTGTCAGCTACATGAGTAGCTAAAATAGAAATGTTTATGTTGCCTTCATGCATCTACATAAGGAGAGCAAGCCATGACCTTACAGACTAAATGAAAATGAGACAACTGTTTTCACAAATGCTATATTATGTCTTCACTTTGATTTCCAAGAATTCCATAGAATTACACAAAATTCTATGAACTGTTCTAATATCATGTAACTGCTAAATAATTAAGATTTAATTGTATATCATATGTATATATATATACACTATATACACAAATATATATATATACACACGTGTATATAGATATATTTATATATATAGGCATATATATGTGTACACATGCAAATACATGTGTGAGCATACACATAGCTACTGACTGGTGTTCAACAAAAATTATTCTTCGGTCTCACAGTGGATTTGAAAAATGCCACAAACATTCTTTTCTCATACACATGCAGATAAAAATATCTGCAGGCTCTCAATTTTGCACACAGAAATAAAACAAGAAGACTTGGGAAAGAATGGGCCTTTAATTATTTTAGTTTCTTTCAACAGTTCAATATGTTTTAAAAGCAAAAGGGCTCTGCTGTGGCCGCCCAGTCCTAAACAGGAGGTTGGTGTTGCCCTCTCCATATAATTGTAGGGTGAGGAAAGAGCTGAGACAGCTGCTTTCTTGCTATTCCTGGTGAGCAGACCTTGCCTCATAGCTTGAGTTCATTTACCACACAGATGCAAAAGTTGTGACCATTCATTTCAGTAAAGATGTCTTCAAGTCTTCTGAGATATAACGTGCAAAAGTGTCCAAAGTTTCCTTCCTCCCCCTCCTTGCAGATGGACAGCTGTGACCATACCACTCAACATCAAATCTGAAGCTGAATCTGGGGTTCATGCAGTCACAGATGTGGCATGCTCTCCCTGAAACTTGGAAATCCTAGTGATCATACACTTGTCCAGTTGATGAGAACCCAAGACTCTAAACAGACCCATTGACTATCCAGGCTGCATCATTCCTTGAGCAAATAGGCAGGGAATAGCAATGACTAAATCATATTTCAAAATTACTGTTTCAAATAATTCATGAAAACATAAGGCAATTGGCACAACCCAAGGCTCTACACTGATGCCAAAAAACTTTGGGTTTGCAAGGTAAAAAAATTCCCAAGGATATGTACACCTCAGGCATGGGTTAGTTCCCAGAGAACAAGCTGAAAAAAACCCCCTGATGTGCTATCACAATTGCCAAGGCTCTTCCATTAGTGTTAGCTCCTTTGCTCTCACCCTTGATGAAGAAAATATATGATGGACTGATGAACCTACATACTGTAGTCCATAGACCTTCCCAAACAGACCAGCCCTAGATCATGCTTGTGAACTAGAGGCAAGAAAGCCGCACTGGGTCCCATGGGTCTTGTTCAACCACTTCAAAGTCATTCTATTACTGTTATATTTGGGGTCAAATTTCCAAGAGATAGAGGCTGAAAGTCTTCAGCTAAGTATAGAAGGTTAATATGGTGTTGCACTATCATATGTGAAAGACTATTTGACATCAGAGTGTAGCAAAGTCATCACCAGCACTGTATTTAGAGGGAGTCTGAACTGGTAAGGGAGCGATGACCTTAAAAGGTCATCAATATGTCACAGCCTGACATATGGAACAGACCCAATGCACTTAATTTTTTTTCTTTTCCTTAAGCACTCACTATTCAATTATTTTAGAGGAACGTGGTGATTGTAGTCAGGTAGAAATTATTACATTTCAAATGTCAGTAATTTATTTTAAAACCATCTAATACGACCTATTTGCATGACTCATGTTAGAAAATTTCAGTATTTACACCTAGGGTGATGTAGGGTGCTACAGCTTGTGGCATTTCATTTGAAAGATACTTGAAAACTCTGTAAATGATTGAGAATTAACCAAAACATCCTCTCTGTTGTCCCATAATCTTTCTGGAGATTATATGGGGAGGGGAAAGAGTAAAAATCATGGGTTGAAATAAAGACAGTTGAATATGACAAAAAAAGTAAGACGATGATGATGATAAGAATACACAGGACAAGTGATGCACAGAGCAATTTCTTTCCACCCAGAGACCACCAATGCCCAGATAGTTCCTGAGCCATGCCCTAAACTCTTGGCTAGCTTCCTCTGAGTTATATACTGAACATGGTGTCATAGACATCCATAGATCGAACATTCATAAGCATCCATAGATCATACATTCATATCTAAAACACATTTTATTTTGCTTATTCTTCACCCCAACTCTCACAGAAGTAACCCTAGCAACCTCCTACTACCTACCCGGGGTTAGTTTTTGGGTTAGTTGGAAATATTTGGTGGTTTTCTTCCTCCTCAGTTCTGGATTAAGCACAGATAATCACGGATCAGATCTATATACCTGGACTTCCAAAGCTGTCCTTTTCCAATCTTCTACCCAGCTGACCCCAGACACAGATAAATGCAGAAACACTAATGCTTACTGTAATGACAGAGCAAAACCCTTTAACTCAGAGCTCTCCAAGGCACCATTGCAGACATTGACAGCCAGCAGTTAGTTGAAAGATATTTTAACTATTACTTGTTTTCTTCTTCCCCTCTCATGGCAGTGGATCCAGCAGTACCTGCAGCCACGCAAACCCACTTTATTTCATGGGCAAAGTAGAACTTTCCATGGCTGATCTCAACTTGCCTTGTCTAGAAACAGCTCTCAAGGCACACAGCTGCAAACTGGCATCGCTTTGCTGAAAATGCAGAGTGCACCTGATGGGCTAGAAGACATTTCTGGTTTATATATAGGTTAAGTTCTGACCTTCCAAACCACATTTTGGCGAGTGCTTTGATTGGATAATTACAGCACTCTGAATCCAGCCAGCTCTGTAACTTTTATTGCAAAATTATAGATGTCCCATACAGAGGAGCTGCTCTTTTCCAGATGTTCTTGTTTGGGTAGGCAAGGTTTAAGGCTGGATTTGCAAAAGGACTCGCACTGACCTTACTCTGTTCCCACTCAGGTCATAAGATCATAAGACTGGAACAGATTTCCTAGGGGCACAGAGTTCAGTCTCCCACTTTCACAGGCAGTGGCATTATAAAATCCTTTTCTTAAAGTCAACAGAAGTTTCATCACTGACTTCAGTAGAAGCAGAGAGGGGTCAGTTCTTAGTTTGCAGGAAAATTAATTTTATATAAGGCAATGGAGATACAGAAGTGCAATAAAATAAAAAGTTAAATTTAGAAAGAAGCTCATGAGGTTGAAGAGGTGCATAAATCAGATGAGGTTAACATGAGGTTAAGGAGGTACATAAATCAGGGTCCAGTATGCCAAATTTATGACAAATTTTTACCTTAATTCTGAAATTTGTAAGCCATATTTAATAGCCCTGACTCAAGCCAAAAACATGCTTACAAACTAAACCCAGTGCTTTATATTCCTGTCGTTCTGAGGGAGTATTTCAGTGAAGACTGCTAACCTGCCTGCATACCGATAATCTCCAAAACCAGCAAATCTTCAACTCAGAGATGACCTGCAGAAAATATACTTTTTTCTAAAATACAGCTGCTTCTCATTTTTGTCCATCCACTGAGATCTGAATAACTCAAAAGGAATGATTTTCTTAAAACTGCTGCCTAATAGCTATAATCACACCTCAGACAAACACCTCCCAAACAAACAAATGTGCTATTTATGGCCTTTAACAGTGAGCAATCCTGATATGCTCATGTTAAGCTTTTTGCTTCCTTCAGTAGTGGCAATTATAGAAAATGAGTTAGTAATAGGATACTAAAACTGTACCAGATATTTATCCAGGTTTAAAATAAGCTGTTTTCAAAAGGCTAAATCTTCATGTTTACAAACAGAATAAAAATTTAATTTAAGACTAAAGACAGAGTAATCCTACACCAGAAGTCTAATATGCTGTATGGGGATATGGTAGATCTGTTCCTGAGGATGGATTAAAAAAAGCAGTCTTTGTTTCACACCAAAGATCTCTCTGACATACACTCAGCATTATGGGAAAACAGGCAAGCAAATGATGCTATTAATCACCACAGGCAGCTGTATCAGCCCCCTGTACTACTGTCAGCATCTCTGTTGAGAATGGAAATACCCCATATGCTGTGAGAGCTCAATGGGAAATTTATTCCCGTGTCGGAAAATCCCATAGCACTGCTCAGCCTGCACTGAGAGACTGACTACAGATCACTAGGGCATGCCAGGAGGCAGAAACAGGAAGGGCCCTGCAGATTGCGACATCCATACCTCTCAGTAGATTCTCAGTGAATTAATTGATTTGTATATAGTGAGAAAAGAACCCATATGATCCCTCCACACATTTCTGCGTACAGTATGCAGTCCTGTGTAGAGATCACCATTTAAGGGCCATTGCCTACCATTGCCTAGCCAAATCTAAATAGCTAACCTTAACCTACTGAAAACTAAGGAACCCAAAGACACAAATGCTCATTAAAGTTTCGATAATCATAGAGTCATAGAATGGCATGGGTTGGAAGGAACCACAAGGATCAGAGTTCCAACGGCAGGGCCACCAACCTCAGGCCTGGATCTACACAACGTTTCCCAGGGCCCTGTCCAACCTGGCCTTGAACACCTCTAGAGATGGGGCATCCATCACCTCTGTAGGCAGCCTGTTCCAGCACCTCATCACTCTCTCTGTAAAGAACTTCCCCCTAATATCTAATCTAAACCTTCTCTCCTTTAGCTTTAGTTCATTCCCCTTTGTCTTGAGATTATCTACCCTTTTAAAAGTTGATTCCTCTCCTGTTTGTATGCTCCCTTCAGGTACTGGAAGGCTGCAGTGAGGTCCTCCCACAGCCTTCTCTTCTCTAGGCTAAACAAGCCCAGCTCCTTTAGCCTCTCTTCATAGGGGAAAATGACAGCATACAATTCATAAATGTCATAATAAGGTATAAAAGCAGAAGTTATACAGCAGTGTCATTCCTCCCTTCCACATATGTGGGAATACTGGCAGGCTTTCCAGTTTGCTTTCAGAAATTCCTTTCTTTGCTTTCAGTATTCCTTCTAAAAAGCCAGGTAACATTTCATAGATTGATTTGCTTCTTTCAGTCTTAATTGGAAAGACAAAAAAAACCTTTCATAGCTCAAATGTGAAATATTGCATTATACAATTAAATATATTGTATATATCAATGTATAATTCCTCATTAATTCCTTATCTGCCTGTATCTTACAGTTAGCTGCAGAAAGTTCCATATCAAACCTGATTATGAGACCTGACTATTTTCTCTTGTACCTAACATTCATCCTTATTCACACAACCCAGTGGAGTTGTTATTTAAACATGAATGCTAGTAAATCAAGACTGCAGTATGATATATCAGTACTTTCAGCATGGGCAGTGTTAAAATAACAGCTGTCCTCCCATCCTTAAAGGTCACAGACCATACCTAAAACTTGCCACAGATGGTTCTATACTCAATGTCATCGCAGCATGTGAACTTTTTCAGGGGAAAAAAGTGCTTCATATGTAACAAGTCAGATTTTCCCAGGTTATCTATTTTTCTAGCATTACTTCACAGATAAGAGGAACTATGTGGAAATCACAGCAGACCAGCAGGAGCATACTCTGCTCCACGTGATGAAAGTACAAATATAAGCATTCCTTTCAAGATGAAAACCACACATTCAGTTAAGCACACTACGGATTAGTGACGAAGACAACTTGGAGAGAGAGTGTGTGTATGTGTATATATTATATACATATACATATCATATAACCTTATATCAGAAAGGGTATTGCAAGAATACAGTTAGGCAAAAGATGTTGAAGCCACAAGAAAGCAACAAGGATTCAGTTAAAAATGTGCATCTCGCCTGTCTCCTGCCAGACTGCAACAACCTACAGGCATTATAGAGCACTTAAGTCCCATTTTTTGCAGCCTAATGGTGTAACTAATGAATGTAGAAATGCCTAGCAATGCTGGCAGGAGGGAGAGTAACCTGAAGAATTCAACCAGGAGCCTCAGGCTGTTGAGAGGAATGACGTGTAAAATGGGTTTCTGGATGAATAATCTGGTACAATGCAAAGGACTGGAAGAACGTCAAGCCTTGCCTTCTGCTGCATCACTCTACAAGAAAGACATCAAGGTCCTGGAGTGTGTCCAGAAAAGGGCAACCAGGCTGGTGAAGGGGCTGGAGGTCAAATCTTATGAGGAGCAGCCTGAGGGAGCTGGGGTGGTTTAGCCTGGAGAAGAGGAGGCTGAGGGTAGACCTTATCACTATCTATAATTACATGAAAGGAGGTTGTAGAGAGATGGGTGTTGGTCTCTTTGCTCAAGTGACAGGAGATAGGACACAGGGAAATGGACTCAAGCTGTCCCAGGGCAGGTTCAGATTAGATATTAGGAAAAAAAAATTTCACTGAAAGGGTTGTCAGGCATTGGAACAGGCTGCCCAGGGAGGGGGTTGAGTCACCCACCAACCTTGGATATATTTAAAAGATGGGTAGATGAGATTGGATATGGTTTAGTGGAGGGCAGGTACAGTTGGACTCGATGAGCAAAAAGGTCTTTTCCAACCTATTGATTCTGTGGTTTTGTGATCTCTCCTGAGGTTTGCCTCATACAGAAGGGATTCATTTTTATCTCCCTGGTGGCTGCAGGCTGCTCTCTGACAGGGCATGATAAGAAGCCAGTACTGAAAAATATTTTCGCTGTTGAAGATTCAATGATCTAGAGGTTTTATGAAGATTATTGCCTGTGAATATCTTCAAAAGCTCAGATTGAGGAAAAGAAGGAAAAGAAAAACCCACTTTTTGCTCAATTTACTTAGGTTGAGATTCAGTGAAGGAAACTCTTGTAGATTTTTGGGTTAAACAAAATAATTTGGTCTCATTTTTTCAACTTCTAAGCCTGTAGTGACTGCAACAGAAGTCCCCTTTGTGTACGGTGGGATTAACTGTGCTGGACAGTACCTTGTCCCTCCTTGGTTCAAGGCGTTCTGCCTTCAGGCAGATATTAAGGTAAATTAATTTATTCTATCTGTCCCTTGTTGACTTTGGGCAGGTTGATTGTATATGCAAGCTTTGAAAAACAAAACCAAAATGAAAAACAAAAAACCAAAACCAACCAGTGAGACGATGAGTTTAAATAACATAGAAAATGAGACAAATTCTGGTGACAATCCAAAGACAGAAATTCTAGCTCTGAAGAAGCTGTTTTAATGTTTAGCCTTCTGTGAACATGAGAGAGAAGATCCGTTTTCTCAGAAGGCTAAACACTAAAACAGCTTAAACATACAAGTGCTAGATGAAGGTCCTAGCCAGTTTTCAGATAGAGCTAACAAAATACTTGACGGAAGACAGCTTGATCCAAGATATGTCTGCCCATTTCCCCAGGCTGTTGAGATCCCTCTGAATGGCAACATACTCATGTGGTCTGTCAACCCTCCCAACCAGTTGTCATCTGCAAACTCACTGCAAGTGAGTTTCTGTCCCATTGTCCCATTCAAGACATGAAACAGTATGAGCCCAAAATCTCTGGGTACAGCAGTGACTTCCCTCCAGCTGGATTACAATGCTGTGGCCAGCAGTTTGGCCAGCATTTAGTCCACCTCAATGTTGGTTTATCTAGACCTTACTTCATCAGTTTCTATGAGGATGTTAAGTGAGACAGCATCAGCAGCTTTTCTGAAGTCAAGATAAACAGCACACACAGTTCTTCACTCCACTTGTGGGTGCATCGCATCAGGCCCCCAAGAGCTTGTATGTCTAGCTTGCTCTCTAGCCTGATCCTCCTCCACCGAGGATAAGTCTTGCTTTGTGCAGTCTTTCCCCCCGGTTTTAATGGCCTGACAGATGGATTTACCAGTAAAGACTGAGGTGGAGAAAGCACAAGGTACCTCAGCCTTTTCCATATCTGTTGTCATCAAGTCTCCTGCCCCTTTCAGCAGCAGACCCACATTTTCTCTACACTTTCTTTTGCTGCCCATGCATTTAAAGAAACCCTTCTTGTTGAGGCCTTTTAGACTGTACAATGGTCCTACAATTCCTTACAATCTCTATCAAGAAGAGAGATGAGTAAAACAAGTGAAGCATTTACTTCCCACAAGACTGAAAATAACTCTGTTAATCTGGTTCTCTTTACAAGGTATTGGGGGTGAAAACACCACAGACTGGAGTGAAGGAGTGCTCTGTATCCTGACCAAGAACAGGATGAAGCAAAGTGCTGGGCACTCTCTCCCAAGCATTGCAGACTGTCTAGCTAGAAAATGCAGCAATTAAATGCTGTAGTTGCCTATTAAAATATAGGCCTTAATTGTGCCTCAGTAAACTCTCGCTTGGATGTAACATTAACTTATTTCACAGACCCTTCTGGCAAAGTATTTAAATTTAAGTATGTTTTTGATCCTTTGATGGAAAGTTTTATATATATAAGCTTACATGCACACAAACACACACATATATAAATACCTATACACACACAATAGTGCCCTTTAAATAGTGACATTTTCTCACACGTACCATCTGGTTACCACACAGGAGTCACAGTATTGGGGTTTTTTTTCCCCTTGTAGAAGCAATGCCACAATGTAGCAAATTCAGTCACTTCTAGCTTTTCTCTGATGCCCAATTCTAAACCCATTCATCTTCTATAGCATATATTAATATAACATAGAGAATCATAAAGGGTTTGGAAACAATGGTTTTAAAAATTTTTCCAAACGTCTGACAACACAAGAGAGATAGCAATCTGACCTAAATAACCATGCTGGTAATTTACTATCAAAATGAGGCAGAACATAAGAAGGACAGATGGTGCTCAGTTGCATTTTGAATGTGTCAGCACACACTGGAGACTCAAAGAGTAGAGGATACCAGTGCTAATTTGACATCCAGGCTAGTTGTGCTCTTTGTAATTCACTGACTTCTCTTTACTGCTGAACTCAGGGCAACCACTCCAATCAAGAACTCTACCTCTCCATGGGTGGGTCTGCTCGTCTGGGTCAGCTCCTTTACAAACCAAAGACATATCTAGTACCTCTGCATTTGGAAAGATGGGAAGGCGTAATTCCCTTAAGTGCTATTTAGGTCACTATTTCCCTAGATTTAAGAAAGCAAGAAAAACAAAAGGAAAATTAAAATATTGCTACAAAGCTGCACACTGGAGAAAGAAAAGTTTAATAAAGTATTTTTGTACATGCCATGGGAAAAAACCTTTGCAGAGGGGTT
Organism: Laterallus jamaicensis coturniculus; assembly: GCA_022605575.1. Taxonomy (NCBI): domain Eukaryota; kingdom Metazoa; phylum Chordata; class Aves; order Gruiformes; family Rallidae; genus Laterallus; species Laterallus jamaicensis. The sequence goes on along the minus strand of JAKCOX010000002.1, from coordinate 84,810,108 downwards.
GAATTGCCCAATCTCCTAACATTTCAGACAAAAATTACTTCTGCATACCTATAAAGATAGGTGTTTTCTTCCTATTATATTAAAACAATCACTATAAAAGCACAAATTCTACTAATAACAGAAACTGCCTGAGCATTATCATTACTAGCAGTCATAGTGATGGTGATGAAACAGTCAGTGCCAAATTTCAAACTCAATATTGAGTATTAACCGTCTCCTGAAAGCCCAGTTGCGTATGGTTTAAGACAAGACAAGACAGAAACAGAGTAACAAATTTGCTTAAACCAAACACACAATCAAGAGCTGAACTGGACAGACTTATCAATTTCAGTCTCAACTGAGGATTAAATCGAGTTATCTAATGACTAGTCAACCTGCTTCCTTTCCGTTACATGCAGCATTTAGCAGATATGCTGTGTATTTCTGGAAAGGACACATCAGGGAAGCCTGTAGCTGTTGACAATTTGCATATATTTTTAGGGGGCAATGAATGCAAAGCCCCAAAAGACAGTTGTTGAGTTTCATTTAAGAGGACCCACCCACTTTTAAAAGAACATGTGAGCCCCATAAGATTAATTTATGGCATGTCTGAAATAGTTTTTTTTTCCTTATACCAAAAAAAGTGGTGTCATAGCAAATTACCACATCTCTTCAAAAGTGGGACTTAACATACCCCTCAAATACTCTATTTCTTGTGATCCAGTTCTGAATAACCTTGGAGACAATATTCCCATGCTTTCAGGAAACCAAAAGAAGTAAGGGTAGCACAGCTTATCATCCTTCTGTACCACCAATTATAAAGCACTATAAGCCTGCTCTAATTTCTGAAAGGAGTTGTCACTTTCATCTTCTTGGGTTTGGGGGAAAATTAGATTTGCTAGATTTGCCTTTGCGTCTCTATAGCAATTGTTCCTGTCTGAAAACTCACTGTCAGTCCTTGCATTCAGCGTTACTGAAAGAAACTGCTGGTGAGTTATCTAGCCCATCATCTCTTGCCAACCTGAGAAACATCAGATGTTACAAGAAAGGCACTAGAGACCCCACAAGAGTGGACAATAACACAATAACATCTTTCCAAGAGGCTACCTTAGCCAGAGCTTTTCTTCATTGTCCACTGCACTAATATATGAAGTTATATCCAATGAAAATAATGTGACATCCATGCTTATACATTGTATAAGAGTCCATAATACTGTGATAAATTTCTTCATGAATCCTGCCAAATATTTTGCCTTGGTGACCTCTTGTGGCAATGAGTTTGAGAGATATTAAGCTAGCATTCTGGATTACATTTTTTCCATTTAAATGATACATAAGTGAATAAACTCACAACAATTTCAATAAACTGTGATCTTTAAGTAATAAATAAAAAATGGAGGATATGCCCTGGTTTTGGCTTAATATGCGAATACACTTACCATTTTCTGGCCTGGGAAGTAAACTAACAGGTGGACACAGGTTAGACATGGTGCTCTGCAAGTCACCTAAAAGCAGAATAAATAAAAAAAAAACACATTTTGAAAACAATTACTCTTGAATGACTAAAATTTAATTGAAATCTTAGTATTTCCAGCATTACTTCTGGGATGTGAATATTGGACCTTCTCACAACAAACACCATGAGTAAGCTGCTTTGCTATCTAATCCTTTTGAGCTTGTACATGAAACCAAATTTCTCTAAATTTCTGAATTTATAATTATTCCTACAGATACTTTTTACAATGCAGTTATTTATGAAGAACTCCTTTCAGTACTGTGATTTTTCCATATATTCGGTTTCCTATATCACAAGAGACATGAGTTTTTTTCTGCTTCTTTATTAGCAAACTGGAATGTCTCAAAAGGAGAATTAGGAACAAGTCTATTTCCATCAGAAAGCTTTTAAAATTAAAATTGAAACAGTCATATTTTCCACACATGAAACTTTTCATTTGTTAACATTTCCCTTAAACATTTTGTAATTTTAAATAAAAAATGAGATTTTCCCCCGGTGCATTTTAATTTTGTAAAACTCTTTGGCAAATCAAGTTAGTTTTAAATTCTCTACTATGACAAAATAAACCACCATTCCTACAGAAGTTGAAGACAAATCAGACTTTCCATTTTCTTCTTCCACTTTGCATTGCTTATGCACGTAATAAATAGATATTTCTTAAAATTCAGGATTTTTTACCATTTCCTTTGACAGGAATGAAGAATTGAGGCTATCCAAGAACCCTTTTAAAAGAAAGTGTTACTATATGTTCTTCATTGACTGAGCTGGAACCATGATATGAAGTCATATTGCTAATGAGCAGAGCCACACAGGCAAACAGCTCATATATCAATTTAACATTCTATGAAAAGTGCCTCTTACAACAGCAGACTGTGAACTATACCAAAGACCTGCTTCATGCTAATGTTCCACTGCCTACGGTAAATTCCTCCTTCAGATTTTACTCATTTTCCCCTTTAGTCTCAGAGCTTTCTTGTTCCTCTTCGTGGTTCCCAGACCCCCAAAACACCAGCACAACTGATACAAATTTTTGTCTGCAAATATCTCCATTTGCATAAACATCTGTGCCTTGCCGTGTGTTCTAGTGGAAACACATCTGAAGCTTCCTAATTACGTAAGGAAATGTCACTGTCTCTCCTAACACTCCCCTCTTTGCATATACCCCAACCTCATCTTCATCATCCCTTTGTCCATGAAGTGAGCAAGATACTTTAATTTGGATCTTTTTCAACTAGAGGAAAAACTGTTCCAAGAAGTGGAAGGGTATCTATACTTCACAATCTCCTCTTCACTTTGTCTTTCTACCATTCTTCATTCTTACCCCATCAGTTTCTCAGTTCCTCCTATCCACATGCTCCTGCCATTGCCTAGTTCATCAGGCCTATTGTTCCGTTCCTTTCATCCTCTGCTTATCCCTCTCCAAGCCCACACTGAGGATCTGGGAAACCCTTTAAGCTTCTGTGGTGCACCCTCAACTCCATGCTGTCTCCTCTTTAACAAGGGTTACTCCACTGGGGGAGGAAATTAATGTTCTAGGGGGCACAGTGACAGCCTAGGACTTCAAAAAGCTTAGGATAAAGTTCATATTTTATACCCTTCCAGTGTGAATGAGAGCTTAAGTTTACCAACACTGTCTCTACACACTGGACAGTATATACCCACATTTCATGCCTCCCCTCTCTACTGAGATATCAATTCTTTACTTGCCACTCATAGAATCATAGAATAGCATGGGTTGGAAGGGATCCCAAGGAGCATAGAGCTCCAACCCCCCTACTACAGGCAAGGCCACCAACCTCAGGCCTGGAGCTACACAAGGATGCCCAGGGCCCCACCCAACCTGGCCTTGAACACTTCCAGGGATGGGGCATCCACTACAACTCTGGGCAGCCTGTTCCAGCACCTCACCACTCTTTCTGTAAAAAACTTCCCCCAAATATTCAATCTAAACCTTCCCTCCTTTAGCTTTAATCCATTCCCCCTTGTCCTGCCATTGACTATCCTTTTAAAAAGTTGAATCCACTCCTGCTTATGAGCTCCTTTCAGGTACTGGCAGGCTGCAATGAGGTCCCCCCACAGCCTTCTCCAGGCTGAACAAGCCCAGCTCCCTCAGCCTCTCCTTGTAGGGCAGGTGCTCCAGCCCTCTAATCATCTTTGTGGCTCCTCGGAGCCCTCTCCAACAGTTCCACATCTTTCTTGTATTGGGAGCCCCAGATCTGGACACAGGACTCCAGGTGGGGCCTCAAGAGAGCAGAGTAGAGAGGGACAATCCCCTCCCTGTCCCTGCTGGCCACCCCTCTTCTGATGGAGCCCAGGATACCATTGGCCTTGCGAGCTGCAAGAGCACACGGCTGGCTCATGTTAAGTTTCTCATCCACGGTGACACCCAGGTCCTTCTCAGCAGGGCTACTCTCAAGAAGCTCTTCTCCCAGTCTGTATCTATGTCTGGGATTCTCCCGGCCCAAGTGCAACACCTGACACTTGGCAGTGTTGAACCTCATTAGGTTCACCCGGGCCCATCTTTCCAGCCTGTCAAGATCCATCTGGATGGCTTCCTTTCCTTCTAGGGTGTCGACCACACCAGTCAGCTTGGTGTCATCCTCAAACTTGCTGAGGGTGCACTCAATCCCATCATCGATGTCATTGATAAAGATGTTAAAGACAATCGGTCCCAAGACAGACCCCTGGGGGACACCGCTTGTCGCCAGCCTCCACCTGGACATAGACCCATTGACCACTACCCTTTGGCTGTGGTCTGTTAACCAGTTTCTTATCCACTGGATGGTCCACCCATCAAATCCACATCTCTCCAGTTTAGAGATAAGGATGTGGTGGGGGACTGTGTCAAAGGCCTTGCACAAGTTCAGGTAGATGACATCGGTCGCCTTCCCTTTATCTACTGATGCTGTCACTCCATCATAGAAAGTCACCAGATTGGTGAGGCACGACCTTCCCTTGGTGAAGCCGTGTTGGCTATTCCAGATCACACGCTCTTCCCTCATGTGCTCCAGCATGTCACCCAGGAGGATGTGTTCCATGATCTTCCCAGGCACAGAGGTGAGGCTCACTGGCCTGTAAGTCCCTGGGTCTTCCTTGCTCCCTTTCTCATAAATGGGAGTGACTTGACTTTTTTCCAGTCCCCAGGGACCTCTCCTGACAGCCATGACTTTTCAAATATGATGGAGAGCAGCTCAGCAACCACATCAGCCAGCTTCTTCAGGACCCTGGATGCATGTCATCCGGCCCCGTAGACTTGTAGACATTCAGTCTCATGAGGCGGTCTCGGACTTGCTTTTCTCTTACAGTGAGGGGGGATTTACTCACCCAGTTCCCACCTAGAGTTCTAGGGATGCAAGGTTCTGGGATTTGATAATTATGAGAATCCTGGCTACCAGAGAAGACTGAGGCAAAGAACTCATTCAGTACCTCAGGCTTCTCCACATCAGTTGCAGTCAATTCTCCTTTCTCATTTACCAAGGGGAGTATGTTCCCTTTGGCTTGTCTCTTCTGGCCAATGTACCTGTAAAATCCCTTCTTGTTGTTTTTAACATCCCTTGCCAAGTTCAGTTCCATCTGCGCCTTGGCTTTCCTGATCCCGTCTCTGCAAGTCCGAACAGCATCCCTGTATTCTTTCCAGGCTACACACCTTGCTTCCAGAGCTTGTATTTGCCTTTCTTTTCCCTCAGTTTGACCAGCAGGTCCTTGCTTGCCAAGAACTAAGGCAGTTTAGAAGCAGGAAATTAATTGATTTTTTTCCCTGACTCTGTCAACATCAAGGCCTGCCCCCCATCATGGAGGAACAGTAAGGTTCAGTAAGGTTCTGCTCATGTAGACTTTATAACAGGCTATCCTCCCATAAAGGGGGATGCAGTCAGTCAGGAATTTGTTTTCCTCATTGTTTCAGTTATGTTAAATCAAAGCTTAACAAAGTTGAACTTGACCCACCCAAGTGTGTGACAAAAGACAAACCCATTGAAATTTTTCAACAACATAATGGAGACTTTGTTTTGCTATGGAAAAGAAGGAGTGGTTTTGATTCCTCTTGGGGGAATAACTGGACCTCTCATACCTTCTGTTTAAACATGAGGTGGTTTCTTACTGCTTGAAGAACACAGTGCAACCTTGGAATTTGGTCTTGGCCTTTTCTTTACCAAACCAGCCAAAAGTGAATTTTAAATCCCATAACAAAGCCAAACCTTCTGAAGTTATGCATCCACACCATAAGCCAGGCAGTGAGAAACAAAGAATGATGCCCTGACCAGGGCTGTGTAAAGAGGCTAAACAAAGTGGATTCTGACACTTGCTACGAGTCTCCTATACAATCTAAGAAACTAAATTACATGTCTTTGAGGTAGTTCTATTCCTTTTCTATTCAAACAGAGATTAAATTGCACCTTGCCTGCCTCATCTATTTGTGATCCTTGCAAATGTGTCCTCCATCTGAAAGCTGAAGCTTCTATACACTGAAGCTAAATATTAAATGTAGAAACCAGTTGGAAAAGCCATGTGTTCTGCCACCACTTACCAGGCTTTTGATACCAGCCAAACGGGTGTATTCTGACTGCAGCATCTGGTGAGCTACAGTTTGAAATTTGCCAAGCACTTCTTGTTTCCTCAGCACACATCTGGATACCTAAGCTGTTCAGAGTCAGGCACACAATCTTTCCACCTGTCAGGGAAATACATGGTTATAGAAATGATGAGGAAAAATTTCCTCTTCTACGTAGTGTTTTGAGGAAAGTAAATACAGCACAGTTCCACCAAGTGTTAAATGGAATTCCACTGGCTAGAAATCAAAGGAGGGAAATACCTAAAATGGGCCAAGTTTTACTGCTGTTGAAAAGAGTGTTGAAAAATCACAATCAATTCAATATGAGGGAAGGTGGGTAACCCCTATTAGGGTCTATAGGAATATTTCCACTGAGCAAAGATCAGGACCTCTTCTTTGAAGAAAGCAGCCCTTTCCAGTTAATGCAATCCTGGAAATTAAAAACCTGCATGTACATTGAAACACAGCCCCTACTTACATCAAGATAGAAATTCTGCTTTACAAAGGCCTAATGCAAATATTTCTGTACCCGAACAAAACACAGCTAGCAGTTTCAATGAAGACTTATCCTAGCTCATGTTAAAATCACCACCAAAAGTTCTCTTGACTATATGAATGCCAGGACTGGACATCTGAAATGCCACAGATAATAAATACTAATCAGATAAATGAAGAGGTGTCAGGTTTGCATGTTCAATGCTTTAAAATCCTTAATTTACTTTAGAATTATTTAAAGAAGCTTTTAAGCTTCATATTCAGTTAAGACTTCCAATTTCACATAGTCACATGGGGGGATGAAAACTGTCAACTGTTTTTTGATTTGCACAGTAATTCCAGTCTAAACTACATTGGATCAGTTACTTTAGAATTATTTAAAGAAGCTTTTAAGCTTCATATTCAGTTAAGACTTCCAATTTCACATAGTCACATGGGGGAATGAAAACTGTCAACTGTTTTTTGATTTGTACAGTAATTCCAATCTAAACTACATTGGATCAGTTTTCCTAGCTGCTCATTTTTGACTGACTGAAAACTTTGTCTGGTCAATAAAAAAGGTAATTAAAAATATGAATTTATGAAGTGTTCCAAATTTGCAAATGAACTGCAAAACCAGTACATCCTAATGGCCTCTGGGAGAGCTGATTAGCACATGACACTTTTGAAAACAAGGCTGGTCATTTCAGTGGCTTAAATCTGGGATAAAATATTAAAAAATATTTCATTGACTCTGACCTGGATGGCATCCAATGTGAAACACATACTAAAGACTTTCTTTTAAATAGAGCACTTTCTTTTAAATAGAGCACAGTGGAGGGAAGGAATATTGTATCTAGAACAGGATTCAGGTAGCCAAAATTCTTAATCCTAAAGCCCTATAGTTGTGTCTATACATTTCTCTGCTGACTATAGAAGGAGCATAGAATGACAACACCCCTTAACTTTGCCATCTTGGGTGAGTAAAATGTTTGTTTGATTTTCAAATGTCTTTCAAGTTACAAGTATTTTTAAAGATCTGACTTCCTCAAACTATCAGAAATGCTACTTAAGAGGTCTTAAATAGCTAAAACACTAAGGAGGAGAAGATAGGCAACCTCTATCCCCAGTCTTCCTCAAGTAAAATACTAAAATTTGGAAGCAGAGAAGTTCCAACATCAAAGAAAGTGAAAAGGCAAAAACCAAAATAAAAACAGAATTAAAAAAAAAAAAAAGAATTCAACCAATGTTTTGGAAGGGAGGTTGATAATTGAGAAGTAACAGTTTCTTGAAGTTTGAATTTCATGCTGTTGGAACTGCAGCCTCTTACAGACTCATTCTCATGAAGTTTTCTTAATTTCTGGGATGTGGAGTATGTTTAGACTCCTAGAAATGGTTATGGTTACTCAAAAAGGCACTGAGGAAAGTTGTGTAAGATCTGTAAGCACCTTTAAAGTGCTCTTCACAGCAAACGTGATAAAGTTGTAGAGATGAAGGAAGACTAAAATTATTTTTAAAATAAAAATTGTGAAAAAATACCTGATTGCTGGGAGTCATTTAAAAAGCCAAATCCTGTGCAACAGGGGTCAGCATCACACCAACGCTCACACTCAAAAAAGCTGGGAAAGGAAAAACATCATTACCTTTACTACCTGTGGTAATCTACCTCTGGGGAGAGAGGATACCAGACAGGGGAGAGAGACACCAGGAACGTGTAGGGATGCCTTTCACAGTAAGAGAACCTCATGGTTCTCATTGTGCAGTTACACTTCCACACATTTTCCAGTTATAGATGAAATTATGTTCCATCAGGATACATCTACCAGGATACATACAATATACTAGGTTTGTACTTTGATATCTGCCCTGAAAATATCAGCTTACATTAATTCATTGTACTATTGCCAAGGGATTTAACCAGCTAACCAACAATTTAATAGCACTGTAAGTAATAAATCACATCGATATAATTACTAATTATATGCATTACTATTATAACTCAATTGTATATTTCCTTTAATTTATATGCTTTTTCTTTTTTTCTTAAATATTCTCAAATAATACACTTTTCTTGGTTCATTATGTCTGATCCCCTTCACCTGCGTAACAGGGCCTTGATATTCCAGGTACAATTAAACTTCCAGTAAAAACAAAGGAACAGTCATGTCCTACCCATCAGAAACAGCTTTTCTGCTCAGGTCAGTCTTATTCCTCACTGAAATACCAGTTACTTTTTGGAATGGTACACGTGTGTAGAAGCTCTTCACAGTACTTTTTAGCATGACTGGAAGGAAGAAGAAAAACAGACTTGGAAAAATCATCTTAACCTTGTAATTTACATATACTGATGAAGTAGTCAGATGGTAAGATCTATGCAAAAATTATTGAAGCTCACAAGCATTTTAAGATCAGAGGTTTAAATCCACATGCCTATAATGCTGGATTTGCTTTTAAAAAAAATATTAAAAATTCCACTCAACAACTTTAAATTCTTGCATTGCTTCACTGCAATGGAAATTTTAATGGTTGAAAATGGTGACATCTCAATGACATGCCCATCTCACCCATATCATAAAAGGATTTAAAACCAGGTATACAAACTATTTGAGCTACCCTTGACCTCTCTGTATTGGGAATAACTAAGGTGGAGAGTGGAACACAGGGTTAGTATCTTTCCATTCTAAATGGAAAACGAAAAATCCTACCCAGAACAGCTTGACCCTCCCCTGCCCCATCACATCCTCCCTTGCCCCATCAAATCCCAGCATTCATTCATGCATTCAGACTTTTAACCTCTGAATCAAAAGCCAGAGCACTGCCTTTCATCATCAGGGTTAGAGCACACATTACACATTCAAATCCCCCAACTTGCCTATTTTACGGTACAATGTCTGTGGTTGCTGGGGTAGCACGGTTCGACAGTTTTCCGGTATTTGATCGATGTTGCCACCACAAATCTGGGCCTCTGGATACAAGGTGCACACAAAGTATGTGTCTGAGGTGTTCTGAAGATCTGCCATTTGACAAAACTCATCTTCTTCTGCACAGCCTAGGAAACGAAGTTACTAACAGTCACACATGTGCAAGGGTTCATTCCCCTCTTTGTTCCTCTTCATGTCTCCAGCTCACTTAAAGCTACCCATCCGTAAACAATGAAAAGGGGCAATGTCAATATTATTCTGAATGGTCCACGAGGAACAGGGACAGATCCTGTCTGCAGCAATGCTGAAGAGCAGGCTTACCTGGGGAGCGCACAAAAGAGGATAAACCACAGTGAAATGGAAGATACATTCCCCAGCTGTGACAAGCATTACCCTAGTGTATTGATGGCACCAGCTGGCTTGTAAAGATATCTCTTGCACTTTTTTTAATGAATTTGACATACAAACCATATAATAATAAAAGAACTCTCTATCAGTCATGGGCCTCTTACTTTAAGGAATAAAAAGGACAATGAAGTCTACAATCTCTTAGGATGTTTTTTCATAATATAAATAACTTACAGAACCAACCGTTTAAGCTGTTTACTTGTAGCAATTTGCACTGAAATTTTGCACTTTCAGAAAAGAAACAAAGCTGTCAAACTCATTTCTGTGGCAATTACTTGTGCAAATATGTATGTCAATTCTTACTTTTAAATGGACATAGGTCAAACAACCTCTTATGGCAATCTTCATGGACTATTTAGTACTCTCAGTTCATTATTGTCAGGGCTAGAAGCTCCTCCATTTATCACACCAAAATTTACTTGAACATTAAGCCCCAACTATCTGAATTTTACTTTCTCCTTTTACCACCATGTCATCTATCTATTTGGAGGAGCTCACTTCAAAACCAGCATAGTATTGCTTAAGCTGTATCTTCTACTTCTCTTGCTGAGAACCCTTTTTGCTACAGTAGTCAAAGACTATAAGGAAGAAATAGGTGGCCACATTAGCACCTTCCATGAAAATTATGTGTTTCTTAAAAAAAAAATTATCTTGAAGTGCCAAACTCCCACCCATTATGATTAAAATACTTATTAAAACATTCTAATTCATTATTTTCCCCACAGATAACAGTCTCCCAAGATGTCTTACGTGTGAGACACCAAAGCACAGCTTCTTCTGCTGAGTACTTCTGCCTGAAGACCCAATACTGCTGGTAAGGGAGAGAATAGTTCTGGTCGCTTTGTATCTGGCTGCTGTCCATTAGGTAGAAAAGATCCTTTGTGGAATCTGAGGTTCAAACAAACAAACAAACTGCTCAAATCCACAAAAAACCTAATTATGGTCTGGAATAAATTAAATGTATTTATATATATAATTCTGCCTTTCATGGTAAAACTGCTGCAACAATTTGTGGGGCTAGTATACACTAAAGGCTGCTTTTAATAACAGAACTGTCCACCCACAGTTATTGTGTAGACAATGCATCCTCACTGAGCTGTGCTGTACGATATAAAACTGTTAGGCTAGTCCCACCACCCAAAAACTAAATGAAAATAACAGCTCCTAGAAATAAAAAGGTTCTCTCTACTCTGTTATGCAACCTTATTTCTCCTAGTTCATGGTCCCACACACCACATTAAATTACTCCTGTCTGTCACCTGCTACTGATCTTTAGACAAATATACAATGCTTTTATATCTCCAGAGCTCCCTCTGAAACAATTGCAGCTGTCTTGGGTTGTTTTCAAACTCATCCCTTTGAATAAGGGACCAAGTAAAATTTTGAAAGAAATGGAGACTCTTCAATGACCTCTTACAAATTTCTTCATAAACACCTTTTTATTATCAAATGCTATCAGCAGGTCTCATCCGGTTACTTCAACATTTTGAGAGTTTCTGTTATTTAATCAAATATGCACTGAAACAACCAGCCAAAAAATAAAAATAGGAAAGAAATGACAAGCTGATAATTGCAGTTGAAATGCTCAAGCTCCTTCTGACATGCTGGAAGTGCACAATAGATTTGAATTCTTTTATCAGAAAACAGAAAGGTTAATGTCATGACGTGTTTTGGGGATGACCATCAAGGAATAAAAATTCTGTAGATATTTTCCCAGATGTATCCAGAACTTTTTTTAAAAGGTGACATATAAGTCTTGTCACCTCTCAAGACTTAACTTCAACTTCAGTTCCTCTTGAAACAGATTATGTCATGACGAAGGGATGGAGGAAGAAATGCCATTCCTTGCATAACTTCAGGTTTTAGCAATATCATCAGCTGAAGCAAGGTAAATGGAGACCCCTGAGGGCTCACTCATGCCTTGGCAGGTAAATGTAAGAGAATTTTACCCACTGTATTAAGTGCAGGTTTTTTCTCATTTTGTTTTATCTTCCTTTCAAATGACATAAGCAAAAGCAGCAATTCACTTCATGTTAGGATTTTATATGTATTAAATCGCATATTCATTTAAGCTGCTCAACAAAAGTTCTTTAGAGATGAGCTAAAATGTTCTTGGCAGGCTCCACTGCTCTCTTTCTCTTAGGATGATGGTGCTGATGCCTCAAAGGTACTCCAGCGACTTATTAAAAATTGTTTTGGATTATATACATGACTTATCAGAATGAAAAGCAGACCTTGGTATAATAAAGCAGCAAGAGATCTTCACAAGTCCCACACTTTCATCATACATAGAAGAAACATTTGTGATTGTAGTTTCATCCTGAGTTCCTCTAAGCCTCCTATTTACATTCATATTTTCTGTAGTGGTAAACATGTCCAAGAACCTAGGGTAAGGTTCTGATTCCTGAGTTTATGCCAAAATTTTTCCCAGCCAAATAACAGTTCCTGAGTCTTTAGAGTTTAGTAAGACTGAAAGAACAAGCTTTCACAGAACATTTTAATACTTCCATTTCCAGCCTGGCCTGGGAAGGAAGAAACCATTAAGAGAGGAGTCTTATGCTTTGAATGTCTCTCTCAAACCTGTGTCAGACTTCCTTCCTAAGAGAAATCCTCCAGTCTTCACACCACCTGTATCATTATGGCACATCTATGGCAATATACTATACTTTTTGGTTAAATTCTGTATGTCCCTCTGCTATCTTTTGCTGACTTATCTAACAGTCCTTCCCATAATACCTGATAATGTTAGATCTTTCTCTGTCTTCAAAGCAGTAGTATCACATGCAGACATCTTAGGCCGTGTAACCATATCAGAGCCTGAAACACAACAGGAATAAAAAAGCATAGTAATTCCCTTTATCTTTCTACCATGAGACAAGACCACCCTTAAAGTGCACCTTTAGGAAAACTACCAACGGATGAATCAAAATAAGAAAACCACTTATGTGTAACTCTGGGAAGAACCTAAACCAAAACACACTGGAGGACAAAGGCAAATGCCATATCCACAATCACTATGCATTCAGTACTGGTGCTCTGGAGACTGTGTGCATTTATAAAGCAGTGTCACAAATCACATGTGCAGGTCCTGACATGTAATCTGTGACATTCAGAAAGCAAATTGCAAAAACAACAATGCTAATAAAAGTAACCAATGTAGTGATATATAACATGCCAAATTACTATGGTGCCTGGACAATAATGGGACCAAAGTAAATGTCTCCATCATAGCATTTTTCATAGCTATTACAAGTTATAATGTATATTCTCAGATACACAAATTTACCCAAACTTCTTGGAAGAGACTGTAGCAGAACTAGCATGTCCAGAGAAGGGCAACGAGGCTGGTGAAGGGGCTGAAGGGCAAATCATATGAGGAACAGCTGAGGGAGCTGGAGATGTTTAGCCTGGAGAATAGGAGGCTGAGGGGAGACCTTATCACCTCCTTCAATAACCAGAAAGGAGGTTGTAGAGAGGTGGGCGATGGTCTCTTCAGCCAAGTGACAGGAGATAGGACAAGGGGAAATGGCACTAAGCTGTGCCAGGGCAAGGTCAGGTTATAAGTTAGGAAACAATTTTTCACTGAAAGAGTTGTCAGGGCCTGGAACAAGCTGCCCAGGGAGGTGGCTGAGTCACCATTCCTGGATGTGTTTTAAAAAAGGGTAGATGAGGTACTTAGGGATATGGTTAACATAGGACAGGAACGGTTGGACTTGATGATCTTAAAGGTCTTTTCCAACCTTGTGATTCTGTGAATTACTCCAGATTCTACCCATCCCTGTCAGAAAAGACTTTTGAGAAGTGTCTTGTAAGTATGACGCTGGAATTAAAGAACACACATCTGCCACTCCCTACTGTTTATCAGAAGCCACCATTTTGTTGTAAGCTTTCTCATATGCTTTCATAACAACTCCCGTGACTCACCTCTCCACAGATAAACTTGCTGAAACGTAGCAAAATTTCTTTCTGCCTCTTCTGCCAACTTAGAAGCTAACAAAGAAAAACGTTTGTTAGAGTAGCTGCTCAAATTAAAGAGGTAGTATTGAAATGCTCAGAAACTGCATTAAAAGCACAACACTAACATCATCTTATTGACACTACAAGACCCTAAGAAAGAAGGTCCCAGGTGTTTTGATTCCAGTCTGTGACTGGGGTGCCAAGGCTTTACTCTGTTTTCCATCATTGCTTATTCTGTGCAGCTCTGGGCATCTTGCTCCAGAGTTTACATTTATTTCAGATTATTGGCTTGAATCTACCTGAATTAAATACTGGAAGTATTACAGGGTAACACACTAAAAGCAACACAGCTTTGACTTTTATTAATATTTACACAGTAGAATGTGAGAAGTCCATCTATCTAACAGGACATCCAATTAGAGAATTCTTATTCTTTTGTGGTTGTACAGATAGGGATCTCCTTGAGAAAAAAAAGCACTGAAGTACCAGAGGAGGCTGGAGAAAAAGGCAGAGTCTATAGAAGATCTAAAGAAAATGAATGCAAATAGAGATAATTAATTGACATACTTCCACTGAACACTTTTCCTCCCACGGTAAAGGAAAACATCTTCTCTTTTTCATCATAGCTCACACCTTTACATATCCCATCTATGGCAGATGTTGGTGATGGACTCCAGCCATTTGCATTGCAGATCAGGACATCTGGGTAGCTCATCAGACTACACAGAATGGTACCTAGGTTCAGGCAAAGAGAGTTGCATCACTCCAACAATGCTGTGCAGCCACGCAGAGCTTTTCACCCAAGCATCCCAGCACTTTCTCTGAATGTTAATTGAGCCTCTGTGACTTTACCATTGCTACCAGGAAAAAAAGTAAATCAGAGCCACCTGTTCAAACTGGAGTACTTAAGAACATCTCTAACCCAAACATTTGTAGCCTGCTTTTCAAAGATTTCAAGCAAGTACTAGTACCACCTAATAAAATATTACTATTATCTGATAATATCCAACAGTGTTCTCAGCACTTTACATTACCACAGAGTCACATTCAATCCTCTGGCAGTCTCACAATATCAGGCTCTGAACCAACCACTTATATTTTTAGCAGGGATGGTTTCCTGGATTGGTGCCTTATTTCATCCAGTCTGGGCCTCAGTCTTCTCTAGCATTGTGGTGTGAGCCGGAGGACCAGCATGCTTAATGCCAGGTGTTTTGGTGTCAGTCTGTTACCATAATATCTAGACAATACTCAGGGTCTTACATAGGTCATTCCAACTAAACAGATTGCTCTACAACATTCACCTTTTCCATATCCCCTTCCACAATCACAAGAACAGGGAGCAAAAAAAAAAAATTTGGTGATAACCAAAGTGGTGATGCCACTCTGGGGGCATTGCCTTAATTCCCCCATCAGCTGAAAGGCACCAACTTCTGGCAACCAACCTACGTTATGTAAGGAGAGAGGCTGTTTTAGAAGAATTTATTCCATCAGATACAGATGTCTAAAGCAGGTCAAAATAACTATTCTTCCAAAATGTCCGTCTGTCGGCAAGTGCAGCTTGCCACCTCAGGTCTTTATCTCTACTGCTCTAGGCCATAACTTGGGCATTACTCAAATTCTGTCTACACCAAAAAGTGTCAGTGATGTGCAGGCAGGCTGCTGACACTCTGGTATGATGTAGAGGCAGGTGTTCAAAAATGAGTTCTACCCACTTAGTGTGGGTTTTATACTGTGGAATGTTTTTATTTCACAGTGAGACAATACCTTCATCAAGCACAATCTGACTCAAGATGAAGCCATCACAGCAAGAGTCCCTGCTGCAAGTCTGCCGACAGAAGAGCTGCACATCAGTCAGAGATGTGTTGGCTCCTGAGAGCACCACGGAGCGATAAACACCAGAAAGCGTATTCTGAAAACTGGTCCTTTCAAAGGTCTTGAGTCCAGATGAGTTAAATTCTTGTCCTGGGTAGACAGGACAGGAAAGAAATGTTCAGAACTGCTCAGGAGGAGATGGAATGTTTTCAGATGGCCTGCAGGCTGGAGATGGTTAAAAGTTTTATGATAAAAACTCAGCCTTGAAAGTCCCTTTCTGGACTTTGAGTTTTCAATGCAATGTAAGATCATCAAATGTTTCCATGCAATTATACCTGGGTAGTTGGTTGGAATGCACTGCTAAGGCAGGAAAACAGCCCACTGTACAAGAAAAGAGCTCCTAAATCAATGTACACAGAAAGTCTGGTAATATTCCATTTTCAAGCACTATATTAATAACTCCCAGGCATAAATGAAACAAACTTATCTCATTAAAACATAAACTGTGCAGGCTGGCTAGCAGAACTGCCTCTGCAATTAAGGCTTCTTATGACTAGACACATAGGTAAGAGGACATGATTCATATAATCCTGGATCTAATTAGCAACATCAAGAGAAAGCTAGTGTAGATCTGGTATCAACCAGACTGCACTGATTGCAACAAGCTCAGGGGACTTGTCTTTTTTTCAGGTGAGACTTAGCTATTTATTTTTACTGCTATTAATAAATGGTGACTCAGAGGTTTGGATAGAAGCAAAAACGTATCAGCGACAGCAGAGAGTCTTTACTCAAACCCTGCTGCAATCTGCATTTGTTTGTCTTGTTTCAGATTTGGCATGAGTGTTGAAGTTGGACCCTACTGGATGGAATATTCAGTGGTATCAATCACACTTTGGCAAAAAAAATAAATCCATTAGTTCATTGTTTTGGGATTCACTGGAGAGCATGTTACTTCTTGGCTGGTATTTTAGTAGGACAATTCACAATCAGAATTGATGTACACTGTTAAATTATGTACAAGCTGGTCATCAGTAATGCCTTACGTATTCAAATATCAAACTGCTTCATAAAGAGAAATCATAGCACAGCAGAATGGGATAATACAATCGATAGAATTTGAGTTTCTGTCAGCTGGAGAAAGCACTCAAAATGTCTTACAAAAGCTGTATTCCAAATTTCTAGGGAACAAGACATAAAGGGAAGATTTGCTGCGGTTTCTGTGCTATCACTTAATGTTGAGGTCTGAAAAGTCTGGCGTCTTTGTACACAAAGGTGCACCCCACACTCAGTTACACTCCTATACAGAAGTGACCACAAGCCTGGGCACAGCAGCCTAGCATGAAACAAGTTATTTGTATCTGGCACCTCTCTTCAAATAGACCATCACTGCATCTCCTTCTGGATTCCTGACATGAAGCAGGCAGCTGAGACGGCTGATGCTGGTGGCAGCAGGGTTCCCCAAAACACCTTGCACCTGAGGCAGAAAACAAGCACATACAATAAATACAACCTGACCGATTTCCTCTCCTAAAACACATTTTCCTTACTCAGAAACTCAGGGGGAGGAATTAGCACACACAGTATATAACCATCACAGTGTGTGGCCTGATGTGTGGGTATTTTTTCTGCCAAGCTGAGATCTTGACTTTTCAGTGCCATGTAACTGTGCTTAAAAGCAGCAAATAGGAAGATGTTACAGCACTAAAGAGCACACGATGGATATGCTGGACCAGAGGAAGGGACTGAGAGATGATGACTGTTTCAGATGATCTAATTAATGACCTGGCCACTTCTAGTTTGGACTATCCAGGTGAAACCCCCCTTTGGAGTTAACCTGATTTCTGAGCTCAGCATGTTTTAAGTGCTGTGTGAAACCCTTCGACATTTATATGTCACTTTTAGGAACATTACCAACTTTCAGGAATTTATTACTGCCTTAGCAAAGAGCAATGTGCAAGGAGGCAGGTAACAGCCTGTACTCTGTGCCCACCTTCTACTTCTACTGAACCTGCAGTATTATGATAAACATGTAGTTTTAAATAGCATTATTTTTACCAATCCAGAGGGGGTGCAGTTGAAGTTGACTTCAGCAGCACTGTATAATTCACACAGAACTTCAGTGCCTGCAGGAGTTAAAGTGGCAAAACCACATGCATCTTCCTTCTCGCAGCCTGAAAAACAGCAAAGAAACCTTGGATTTCCTAGCATTTCATATGCACAATTTCTGCTCCAAATTGCCCTGCTTACTGCCATTGATGTAGTTTTTCACATCTCCATTGGATTGCGAGCACATGAATTTCACTAGCCCAATGAACTTTAGTATTCGACTATTTCAGTAGAGGGTTAAGTTTTTTAAATAGCTTAAATTGATGCAAAATGTTGTTTGGACATTCATCATCTGATAATACAAACAGCTGAGTTTGTTCTACCCACCCACACAAATATTTAATGTCTGCTGGATAACTTTGCCTGAGACAGGCAGGGAGGACCCTCACAAACCACTTTGCCAGCACATCACATCTGCCCAATAGAGTAACCACATGGTAAACAGGAGAGTAACCACATGGTAAACAGGCTGTGACAAATATCAGAGTGGCAGGAAAGAGGGAAACATCAACTTCTTGTCTGAAGTGGTACGTAAAGTCAGAAGACTTCTTTTTCTGAAAGGAAAACCCATCTCTTCCCTGAGCCAGTCACCAAATCCTGTAAATACCTTGCAGTGAATTGGTGCTGAACTGCAAAGCACACAGTTCACCTAGAAACGTGACTATAAGTTCATCAGATAGAAGGGGTTTATTTTCCATGAAGGTTAATGTTGTCTCTACAGATTTTCTGAGAATTTTCCTCACCTGAAATGCACTGAAAAGCTGGACTCTGCAGATCTCCCCCAAATGACTGAGACTGAAGTATTTGAGCTTCTGATCCATAAACCAGTTTAGAAGCAGGAACTCTCTCAAATTTTCTGAGCACTAAAAGAAACCCAAAAACAAACCATCCAGGTACTATTATCAGTTTTGATGCTGCAGAGAGAGAGAGACTTTGGGTAGAAATAAAAAATTAATGAATTCTGTAGGGAAAAAGGTTTGCTCTTTAAATGATGTACCATAACTTTACAGATGACAGAGGAGACAGCTAGACTGAGGATATCATTTCTATTCTGGAGGAGGGGAAAAAGAAAAAAAATTTCTAAAAAAAAGGAAAAAAGAAGTGTCACAAGATCTTTTAAAAACAGTTATCCAGAAGTGGGCTCAGAGGTTATGTTCAAGTGATACTTCTTCCAACAGCAGAGTGGCCATCTCCCATTACTTGTTCATGGCACAAAACCAACTACTGAGTCAACAAGGGAACCACTTTCTGCAAAGCAACCACTGAAACAAGAGCCAGCTCCAAGAAAACTTGGCTAAAAAGGAAATCTAGGAGACTATTACTTGTGTATAGCAGCACAAGACCACTGATCTCTGCCAACTTCAGTCTCAGGGATCTATGTATGTCCTGAATGCTCCTTTTTGATTCCTTCATTCAAACTTTAACTTCAGACTGTCACTTTACTTACCAAAGCTTTTTATCTACTTTATCTGAACTGTACTGACTATACCCAAGTGTAAAGAAGTGAGATGAGAAGCATTGTTCGCAAACTAGGAAAAGCCCATGGCATCTAGTGATGTAAAACCCAGAGGTCACTAAAAAGAATTAGGAATCCAATTTAAGATCCAGAAGGTTTGTCCCTGGCTGTGACCAGAAGAAGATTATAGTCTAGTCAGAGGAAACACAGTGGCACCTCCACTATCTTGTTCAAGTTGTTAACTAACTGTATTACAAAGGGGGTTTGTATGGTGTGTCCACCAGTTGATATACTAATACCTATCAGTGAGCACATTATATGAGGAAGAAGGGAAGAACATGGTGACAGCACGACCCCTTTGTTGATACGACTTGTCCTTAAATGCCCCCAAAGAACGCAAAACTCTGGCTCATTGCAGCCACTGCATGGCCAAGAACCAAAAGTGAAAGAAGCAGGAGCCCTGGTCTCATCTCAGCCCCTAGAAGAGCTGGAGGCTCAGCTTTCCCATGCACACATGGACACAGAGATCCAAGCAGGAGGGTCCCAGGCCTCTCATCCTGAAATGACTGCATAAACCACAAAATAAAAGTCAGGGATAAGTTCTTAAAGCAATCATTTGTACTCCTACAGCAAAACAGTCGCGACTAAATCAGAAGCAAATGTCTGCTGTTGTCAGGGCTGAGTCAGCAGGTGCTTTTGATAAAATGGTCGTTTCTGCTCAGAAAAAACACCAGGGCTAGCCAAACAATTCACACACAGAAACACAAAAATAATCCTTGCATTCCAGCTAGGCTGGGGA
Organism: Laterallus jamaicensis coturniculus; assembly: GCA_022605575.1. Taxonomy (NCBI): domain Eukaryota; kingdom Metazoa; phylum Chordata; class Aves; order Gruiformes; family Rallidae; genus Laterallus; species Laterallus jamaicensis. Next base: position 84,790,131 of record JAKCOX010000002.1, on the reverse strand, counting down.
GAGGGCTAAACGGTGGTGGAAACAGAAGTGGAAGGGTTTTCCTTCCTTGAAATACAGAACACCAAAATATAAGCAATAACTTAATTATGCCGAATTCCCTCTACATCTGCAACTTGCAGCTAAAACCAGAAATTTTCATAAAACTGAAAAGCAGCAGAGTTTTTATGCTGTTTGCTGTCCTCATTTCTAATGCAAAGGTTTAAAAAAATATGGTTTTATTTACCTCTGCGTTGTGGTTGGTGGGGGCTTTTTTTGGGTTTTGGGGGGGGGGTGTTGTTTTGTTTTGATTTTCCTAGCTTCTTCCCACCCCTCCATTTTCTCTACAATAATATGGGAGAAAAGTATAGAAGAAAGTGTAATACATTAAACTGAAAGCATTGCAAATCTAGTAGAAAACGTGTCCTTCTTAATTCTTGAATTTTGTTTTTAATATAAAGGGGGAAAATACCATTTGGAAAGTTACTTTGTCAAAGAAACAAGTACAAGGAAAAATATTGTCCTAGCTCCTATTTTCATGAGCTTGTTAGTTCACACTTTCACACAGTCCTGTTCTCAGTAGAAATAGAAATACTCAACCATTTCACAGGCTCAGTGCTTAGCAGAGATTCTCCTTCATCTTGTGTTACTAGAGAGTAAGGCTCTAGCTCCCATCCCTCTCATTGCCATGAGACCGTGGCTTAAAATATAATGAGAGAGAACAATAAGCATGAGCATGGACTGTTGCCGCTTCTTATTATGCATTCATACAAGGAAATTATTCCTCCCACTGAAGACTCAACCCCCCCACCTCCCATTTGGGTTATTTTATGGACCCTGTCCAAACACCAGCGTCCAGTCAAAGCAAAATCAATGTTCAGACCCTGATGTCTTGCTACATGCTGAATTCAGTTAAGGGAAGTAGAAGAAACACAGCAAAAAGTAAAAATAGAGATAATCAGTTTCACTTTATATAATGCTTTCTGGAAATGCAGATTGATCTTTAAAAGAAAACAAAATAAAATTAAATTAGCCTGTAAATTATTTTTAAAAGAAACAACAACAAGAAAATCCCAAACAGACATACTTCTTGGGTGTTCCTTTCTGGGGTTTTTTTTTTTTAAAAAACAACCCTAAATTGTCAACATTTATAACTATTTATTTGTAGTGAGCTCTTCCAGCATGATCCACAAAAATACTCACAGATCTGTAACTGCTCATCCTGGACAGTGTCAGAATCACAGAATTTTGGGGGTTGGAAAGGACCTCCAGAGATCATCAAGTCCAACCCCCCTGCCAAAGCAGGTTCCTTAGGACAGGTTGCACAGGCAGGCATCCAGACAGGTCTTCAATATCCCCAGAGAAGGAAACTCCACAACTTCCCTGGGCAGCCTGTCCCAGGGCTCTGTCACCCTCACTGTTCTTCTGCATATTGGTGCGGAAATGCTTTTGGAGGAGGGGTCAAGGTAAGTAAATGACAGAATTAAGCTGCTGTAAGTCATCTGAGTCCTCATGAGGTTCAAGGCCAAGAACGCGGTTCTGCACCTGGGTTGGACAATCCTCCTCATCAATACAGGCTGGGAGACAATATGGTAAAAAGCAGCCCTGCATAGAAGGACTTGGGGGTGCTGGTGGACAAGAAGCTTGACACGAGCCAACAACGTATGCTCGCAGCTCAGAAGGCCAATCATATCCTGGACTGCATCAAAAGAGGGACCAGCAGGTTGAGGGAGGTGATTCTACCCCTCTACTCTGTTCTCATGAGACCCCACCTGGAGTACTGTGTCCAGTTCTGGAGTCCCCACCGTAAGAAGGACACGGAACTGTTGGAATGGGTCCAGAGGAGGGCCAGGAAGATGACAGAAGGGCTGGAGAGCCTTTCTTATGAAGACAGGCTGATAGACTTTGGGTTACTCAGCCTGGAGAAGAGAAGGCTCAGGGAAGATCTTATTGCAGCCTTCCAGTACCTGAAGGGGCCTACAGGGAGGGACTTTTTAGAAGGGTATGCAATGACAGGAAGATGGGAGATGGTTTTAAATTGGATAGGGGTAGATTCAGATTGGGTATTAGGAAGAAGTTCTTCATTACAACAGTGGTGAGACACTGGAACAGGTTGCCCAGGGAGATGGTGACTGCCTCTCCCTTGGCAGTGTTCAAGACCAGGTTGGACAGGGCCCTGACCAGCCTGGTCTAATGAGAGGTGTCCCTGCCCATGGCAGGGGGTTGGAACTCATTGATCTTAAAGGTCCTTTCTAGCCCTAACCATTCTATGATTCTATGATTCTCCGCCCAAAGAAACATCCCAATTGCCCCATGGCTGAGCGCACAAGTCTAGCACCTCTTGTTCCTAACTACACTTAGTCTCTGAGTATACTCAGAGGAAAAATGCAGCTATTTTAACTCAAATTATTTTGCAAACAATTCACAACTGAGAGCTTCCAGTTCACACTCCTTCCACTGATCACACTTGTCATAAGACACTGTTTAACTCAGAGCACACCATGACATCAGTTTCTAAGCTGAATGTTCCATTAAATTTGATACCAATCATGTGATAAATAATAAGAATGTCTGGAAAACTACTTTTGGGCAAGGCAAAAGCTTTGGGGCTGAGAAGCATAATTAGACCTTACAGTTTGAGGACTGTTTGATGGATGACTTTTTTTTCAAATTATTCATCCTTGTAAACTGACATTTCATTACCATGTTCAAGCAGGAGTAAGTTTCCCAAGCTTGCAAAGATATGTTCACCAAATCAGATCCCATACATCTAGGGCTCAGAGGGTGACGTTATGTCACAGCTGTGAGGTCATTGCCAAACACAGTCTATTTCACATGAACACACTGATGAGTGATAATTTTACAAGGAAATTCATCATTCTGCTTCTTTCCCATTAGCTCCCTTGTTATTCTTTTGGGTTTCCAAAACCTGACATAAAAAGCTGTCAGGCATCTGAGAGTGCAAGAAATCTGCTTCTCTCTCTTCCCTTCCAGGAAATGATTTCTCCAATGTAGTCAAGAAATACAAAATTAAGGAGGATTGTGGCTTAAGGCAGAGGCCACAACTATGGGAAAGTGAATCCCCATAAGGTGTGATGAGTCTCTTTATAAGGATGTTTCATTTATGTGGGGTCAAAACGGATCTAAAATATTCTTCTGACACTTACCTCGGCACTGGTCATCTGTGAGGACATCATCTGTTTCAGTCCAGTCCAGTGCTGCCCCAAAGCTCTCAACGCAGAAGGATTTCTTAGTGTCAGGGTCTTGCTGGGAAGGTCTATACTGGCCATCTTCATCACACCGCAGACCCCGCTCATTGCTTTGACACGATGTGATGCCTGTTACAAGTAAACAAGAACAGAAAATAAAAGGGTGCTTTGATAATGCTGTCATTGGGTTTCACAGAATGTTTCGGGTTGGAAGGGACCTTTGGAAGTCATCTGGTTCAACCCCCCTGTTCAAGCAGGGCTCCCTAGTGCCAGTTGCCCAGGACCATGTCCAGAGAAAATTTGAACACATCCAAGGTTTATGCCCACGGCCTCTGGCCCCGTCAATGCAGTAAACCAATTCGGTGCTGTAGGACAGAAGTGCTCTAACTAGAGAAGAGACTTCACTGAAAATAAATCTGTAATTTGCGTTGTGTTCCATGCTCTGGAACATGGTCACTGCTTTGTTGTTACTCCATGTCATACTTCAGATCCCATTTATTCTAAGTACTGTAAAACAAAAAAGTAGAGAAGGAATTGTATTTACCTACAGATTTTTTCAGTGCCTATTGCAATGGTTCCATGAAATGTTACGAACCACAGCACAAAGTCCATCTCATCAATCTGTTGTTTGTTGCTCCTCTGCTGTTATTTTAAATTCTCCCTTTCAGTAGGAAAATAACCTTCTATGCACTCTTTTCTTAAAGAATGAAGAGATTTTAATTTAATTAGCAGCATTTTACCTTTTACTTAACATTTTTAATGATTTGGAAATCCTTAGAAACCAGGTATCTGGGGTCCACAGACAAAATAAATGTGGAAATTTGACCAACACCAAAGGCAGCAGCAGAAAATCCCAGATGGACTAAACCTGACAGGTTAACCACCTTCAGCCCTCTTTCTGAGATGCTACCAAAGCAAGTAAGACGTATCTATGTGTGAAGAAACCACCAGACTTCAGTCTGATATATCAAAATGTAGCAACATCAGTACTTTTTTTCAATTCAATGCATCAAGCCAGGAGCTAAGGTAGTTTATGAAATGCTTCTTGTGCCTCTGGGAAGAAAACAAGATAAGCAGTGTGGAGGAGAAAACTTCAGCCCTCCAATTTTCCTGTGCTGTGTTTGTGAGTCCATCCTCTCTTTTTTTTTTTTAATCTGGCAGTTAATTCAGCAAACTCTTCAGACTTTATAAGGAGACAACAGAAAAGAAAGGGACACGAAGGAAGGGACATTGAAGGCTAAATGTGTACAACATGACTCTTGGAAAGGGCTGACACTCAGACACAGCATATAGGCAAGGTGGAAACCAAGCAGGGAGTAGACTTAGTTGCAGGCACTTGCCAAAAAAGCAAGTATAGTAAAAAGCCCCTAAGGAACAAACTGTTAAGCCTAGGAGTCCAACACCTACACACCAGGAACACATATGGAAATGAAGATGGACAACTTCAGCCAAAAGATAATTGATGTCAGTGTGCATTACAATAAACCTGTTGGGTTTTTTCATCCCACCTAACAGATTAAATAGGTTAAAACAGAAGAAAGCAGTTGCTACACCCAATGATACACCCAAGAAACCCATTCTTACTACTTGCTTTTATTTTTATCCAAGAGCTCATGCTGCAGCCAAAAATGAATTTGGACTTAAATGACTTTCTTTATGGAACTGCATTCAAAAATAAGTGATTTAAACTGAATACACCAACTTTAGGGAATATATCAATAATGGTTTTGTGAGAAGCATTTGTATTTGCAGGGGAAAGAGCAGCACAAAGACAAGACTACTTTAGTATTCATGAAAGTGAGAATAAGTGAACTGTGTATGTTTCTCACCAATACTGAATACCCAGATATCATTCCTGAGGCCAATGAACGTGTCTCAAGGAACCGAACATCCTGGATGAGACTAAGCACTCATTTCTCACAGATTTTTCATCAAAATAACAGACAGCTGTGTCCATCTTTGAAAAATATCTTTGAATGTATGCAGAAGAGATCATACCCACCCAAAAAAAACCCCAAAGGGAGGATCTTTTTTTTTTTAAACTTACAGAAGAAAAAAACCTCCAAAAACATTAGTTGTTTGAAGCCAGAATACAAAGGGTAAGGGAAGAAATGAGTTCAACTTACAGTGATCATCGCTGAATGCCCCATAGGAGTTAGTAGTTTTGCCCATTGGACACTTGATACAAGAGGAACGCCCTGTCTGATGCTGATAGTAGCCAAAAGGACAGGGAATGCATTCATCATTCTGGAAATGACTGCCCGGAGGACAAACAACTGCAAAGAGAATAACCACCACATTACTCTTAGGGAATCCAACCAGTTCAGGCATTTGCACACATATGGATAGGTATAGAATCACAGAGTGGTTTGGGCTGGAAGGGACCTCAGAGATCATGTAGTTCCAACCCCCCTAGCCATGGGCAGGAACACCTTCCACTAGACGAGGTGGCCCAAAGCCCCATCCAACCCGGCCTTCAACACTGCCAGGGAGGGGGCAGCCACCACTTCTCTGGGCAGCCTGTACCAGGGCCTCATCTCCCTCCTAGTAAATACTTTCTTTCTAATATGCAGTTTAAATCTATCCTCTTCCAGTTTAAGATAATTTCCTCTTGTCCTATCACTTAAATTAGTGCACATCAAACTCTTTGGAAATTCCAAGTCCAGGCCTGATTTCCATTTGTCAAATCCATTTATAAGATAATTTACTTCATGGACAGGTTGTGAAAGAAAAAAAAAAAAAGAAACACAAATTGCAGAGTTACTTCTATAAACACTATGGACAGAAACAGGAAGACTCCTAGGAGGAGCAGCTCCAAAAACATCATCCAGAAACAGACCAGTAACCCATTCATTCAGAATTCCTGGTAATGAAAATTTTGGTAAGCACTTCCAAACTACCCAAACACCAACTAAAAATATATTTTTAGCCTGCATACACATATATATCTAAATATATATATATATAAAAAATTTTCATAACAAATGGGAAGTAATATTTCCAGCTGACCTGTTGCAGATTACAAAGAAAACTCTTTGCCTTCTGGGAAGCCATGGAATACTGTCCCTTCCAGATAATTCAAATGAACATTAAAACAGAACAGTCACAGACACGTTTGCAGGACAACACCTTTACTTGTTACTTCATAGCTGCTTTCCAGATGTAGAGTTCCTTCAAAACACTATCAAATGTATATTTTGAGACTTTGACAATGTGCAAAACTTACTTCTGATTTTGCCGTATCTCTTGACAGCAGTTTAAGCTTTTATGAGAGAGAAACAGTAATGGAAAATTGGCCATTACCACTATTGCCCACATAATGAATTGCTATTCTGGCCAACACACTGGAATGTAAATTAATTTAACTTGTAGGAGCACCTCAATTCGAATAGGCTAGAAAGACAGCTACTATAAAAATATTATCTTCCTTCATCTGTACTGAATGGTCCAATGGGAAAACCTAGGATGACACAACTGTGAGACTGAAATTTTCTTCCCAAGTCTGTATCAAGGCTTTAGGTATAACACATATCTAAAATCAATTAGAGAACAAAAAATCCTGCATCAGACAGATTTCTCCTTTCTCATGCATAGTATTCAATACACCAGAGTACCTGATGCATTTTAAAGACATTTTCCAACACATGCAGAAAGGATTATACTCATCGGAAATGAACAATAGAAATAGACATGAGTAATCCATGCGTAAATGGAAGAAAAATTGCAAAAGATGGGAAACTAATTAAGCAATTTAAGTTGCAAATAAGCTTTTTTTTTTTTTACAAAATAAGCTTTTCAAATCATCCTCCTTATTTTTAGTTGTAGTCATATTGTGAAAGTAACACTTCTGGAGTCCTGTGTCCAGATCTGAGGCCCCCAATACAAGGAAGATGTGGAACTGTTGGAGAGGGTTCAGAGGAGGGCCATAAAGATGATTAGAGGGCTGGAGCACCTGCCCTGCAAAGAGAGGCTGAGGGAGCTGGGCTTGTTCAGCCTGGAGAAGAAAAGGCTGCGGGGGGACTTCATTGCAGCCTTCCAGTACCTGAAGTGAGCTCATAAGCAGGAGGGGATTCGACTTTTTAAAAGGATAGACAATGGCAGGACAAGGGGGAATGGATTAAAACTAAAGGAAGAAAGGTTTAGATTAGATATTAGGGGGAAGTTCTTTACAGAAAGAGTGGTGAGGTGCTGGAATGGGCTTCCCAGAGAAGTAGTGGATGCCCCATCCCTGGAAGTGTTCAAGGCCAGGTTGGGTGGGGTCCTGGGCAACCTTGTGTAGCTCCAGGCCTGAGGTTGGTGGCCTTGCCTGTGGCAGGGGGGTTGGAACTCTATGCTCCTTGGGGTCACTTCCAACCCATGCCATTCTATGATTCTAGGATTTTATCTCTGTCTACAACCACATTTCAAATGAAAAAAATTGCCTTTAGCCTCACACATTAGATGAAAAAAGGGCACAAAGAACAGGAAAAAGGAGAGATATGCAGAGAGATTGTTTTCTAGTCTCTGTAACTCTTGAAGGCACCTGTCATTCCAGCTGTAGGCTACACTCGACACAATCACAGAGGTGATTCTAGAAGTTAGAGAAATTATCACATTATACTTATTTCAAGCTTTAACATTCATATGTTTCAACGATGTAGGAAAATAGAGATCAGCCTTGAGCCAAAATCTCAGTGCTCAGTGCTAGCACTGGACCCAAAATTTGCATCCCTAAAATAGGAGAAAAAATAATAAAATGAAAACTTTTAAAATTGAATATAAATACCTAAATTTGTAACCTGGCCCCTCACTTCTAACCAGACTTTGACTTCTTCGTACCCAGAGAACAACATGTTGTGTAGATAACAACTCACTGGGGAAACCCAAGGCAACTCTTCACGGGGGGTTCAAGTAGTCTCCATCTACTTCAGATCAGCACTCACTACACTAAGTGTACTTAAAGACTATCACAGCTGATCATTACACAATGCTTCTGTGCTTCTCTTGGCAGCCTCCAGGGATAGTGGGAAACTGGGATATCAGGTTCTTGATCCAGGTTATTACAAATGAAGTCCGGAGCTGACAGGTCAGCTATAAATCTAGCACTTTGGTTTGGGTTATGGTCTGCTCAAACCAGCTCCAACAGAATTGCCAAGCATTTGAAAAAGTGAAAGGCATCATTATAAAAGCACACAATTAAACAAAGATAACTCACAAACAGGCATCAGGCTTTCTCCTGAAATAAATGGGGGGAAGAGAGAGGTTAAGTTCATAAAGGTGCCTTCTGGACAGTTTCCAACTCTCTTTTTTTGACTTCCACCTTAACAAAGAAATTGTCTTTTGTCCTTTTAAAAATTACCTAAAATAAAACTTCTATCTCAGAGCCTTAAGGAATTATATTCACAAATATCTGTGGCGCAAAGTAACGCAGTGAAAGACTGAGCCAAACAAAAAATATCACAGAAGAAAAAATAAAGCATGATAAATATTCCTGTCCTAGTTTGAGCTGGTAGGGAGTTCATTTTCCTTCTAGTAGCTGGTATAGAGCTGTCTTTTGGGTTTAGTGTGAGAACACTGTTGAGAACACAGCTCTGGTTTTAGTTATTGCTAGGAAGGTGATGTGTTTATACTGAATCAAGGACTTTACATCTGGCACACAATGCCAGGTGCACAAGGGGCTGGGAGAGCACAGCCAGGATGGCTGACCCAGGCTGTCCAAGGGGTTATTCCCCAACATAGAATGCTACGCTTCCAACATAACTAGGGAAGTGAGCTGGGATCGCTGCCCAGAAACAGACTGGGCATCACGTGGGTTTGTTTTTTTTTCTTTTGCATATAGTAAGCAATTGCATTTGTGCATTACTTATTAATATTATTACTACTCTCTTCCTTTCTTTTCCAATTAAAATATCTTCATCTCAACCCAAGTGTTGTTAGTTTTTTCCATTCTCCTCCTCCTACCCTTTGCAGGGAGGGGTGAGCAATCAGCTGCCCGGTGCTCAGCTACCAGATGGGATTAAAACATGACTGTTACCCACTTTAAGGGACAGAAGAACGTGAAATAAAGCTACAATAGATACAAACCCAAGGAAATAGATGACTGTAAGGAAAATGCACGAGAGAAGAGGTAGGTTCATGCAAGCTGCATGTTAAATGAAAAACATTAGTTTTAGAAACACAAGGCTGAATGAAGTGGGGATGTTCAGACTTGACAAAAGAACACTAAGAGGGGATCTGAGACAGAGGGAAATAGCCAGCCTCTTTTCAGTGGTCTGTAGGGACAGGACAAGGGGCAATGGCTGCAAATTAGAGCTTAGGAAGTTCCGCGTAAGAATTTTTTCATGGTGAGGGTGACAGAGCACCGGAAGAGGCTTCCCAGGGGGGTTGTGGAGTCCCCATCTCTGGAGATACTCAAGACCCCTCTAGATGCCTGTCTGTGCAATCTGTCCTGGGGAACCTGCTTTGGCAGAGGGGTTGGACTAGATGATCTCTCGAGGTCCCTTCCAACCCCTAAAATACTGTGAGCACCAGATGGAACAGGAAAGGGAAGAGAATAAAAAAATTAATCCCTGTTACCTTCACACAACTTTGATTTCTGCAATCACAAGTGATAACTTCTTGTAACTAGTCCCTATTATTAGTAGAGAAACAGACCCAAAAGGATAAATGACCAGCATACATCCATAATCCAAAATAAAACGAAATATATATCTTAGAGGAACCAGAAACCGAATTCCTGAATGTCCTGTTCAGAATAAAATGCAGTCCTGATACATAAACCAGGGTCCAACAGCATGTCTACGTGACATCTTAGAATGCAAAATCTCTGAAAAAAGCTGGAGAAGAAACTGCTCCTCTCCACACCTCTATGATAAGCCTGTTTTACTGAGTGCCTTTTTCTGCAGCTGGCTGGTCAAATACATACAAACTAACATACAAGATCCAATTCTTTGTAAATTCTGCTCTAAGTGATGGACTCTACTTAATAAATAATGATACATTTAATCAGTACAAGAGTACATCTTGTTAAGTAACTGCAAGTTGTTAGACCGGATTGTCAGTAGGAATCAACCGTTTTTTCTGCATGGTATATTTAAATCAACAAAATCTGAAGTGTTTCCGACAACAGAAATGATCTAAAACTGCAGTCAATTTACCCTTAAAGCTGGAAACTGCAGCAATTCAGAGCTGATTAATCACTTGATTACTTTGAAGCCCTTCAGCAGGCATTAGGAATCTCTCCTAACTTACAAAGAAGCACCATACCAAGCAAGGAGTTGGGCTGTTTTCATGTACTTTGATTCGCTTTTAGGGTCTCTAACTTAAGCTGCATAGTGTTGATGTTTTCCCATCTGAAAATATTCTCCCTTTTGGAAAACTTATAGAATCTGCCCTGAAAGACATAGTGAATACATCCCAAACTGACAGAAGACAGACACGCACTCACTGAGGCTAACTGGGCCAAGGAGAAGGGTGAGGGTTGCACTGTAGGAGGGCTGATATTCATAGAAACAAGAAGAGGACTGTTAAGGGAAAGGTTCTTTGGCAGTGTGATCTGGTACACAGGAGTGCTAGGCACAGCCCAGGGATCCATGGAAAAGGTAGGTTTGGCAGCCGTAAGCAGGATGTTGACAGACGGGCAGCTGTTCCGGGGAAGCAGACTAAACAGAAGGAGAGGAGATGAAAAGAGGGCACAAGTGTAATCAGGTCTGGGTGTTGGCCAACACAAGGAAAGCTTCCATCTGAGCTAGCTGGACTTGGCCCAGGAATTCACAATTTCAGGACTTCTGCCATTTCTGCATCTAGGTTTCTATTCTGGGTAATGTATCACCATCCGAAGCTCTGGATCCTTTATCTTTGTGAAACCTTCTTAACAATCACATACATTACAGAAAGACCTTCTTATTCCAACCAGATCTATGAAAATCCCCCAAAATGTTTGCAAAACCTTTTATACTATGTGACTGCCATGACACCTATTTCCAAATCATTGGTTCAACACAAGGACTGAACGGTAAACAAAGCACTGATTCCCATCTTTTCTCAGAGCTGGCTGGTGCTTCCCACTTTTCACATACTAACCATAACCTTTCAAATTTTAGTTTGACACTGATTCCTAACAATTTTAAAGAAAGGAAAGCTAAACTGAGACATACCACATCCTTGTGAATTTGGGTCTGCTTTCCCAGGAGACGAAATTCTTCGAAACCCACTTCTGCATCCTAACTGCACCCTCGGAGACAGATCAAACTCTTCATCCCAGGGAAAGTCAATGAAAGAATCTCCTAGGAACTTCTTGGAGTCCAAAAGAAGCAGAAAGCCACCATCCTTTATCTCTTTTATAAATGCACCGATCAGTTTTTCTCCAACAATTGCATTTTCTAAAGGGGGTAAAAAATAGCATGAAAGAGAATTCCAATATGGAAAATGGATGTCCACACAGAAACTGATGCACTTTAAGTTAAAAACATAGGTAGATACAGAAATACAAGTATGTTAGACAGACAGCAGAAAAGAAAGAATCTGTACAGTGTTTATCAGATTAAAATTATAATCTCAATACATGTAGAAGGTGTTAAAGAACAGGAAAAAACCCCAAATATTCAAAAACTAAGGCAGAGAACAAAATATTACTTCTGAGTTACAAAAAATCAGCAGAGGAAAACCAGTTTTATCTGACATTCAGATTTCATTTGTTCCAGTTTTCTACCATGGGTATAGTTTGCCTTTTTTTCAGCATTTTGTTGGTTTGGTTTTGAAGGCCAGCATCTCTAATAATAAAACAACCTTCCATCACACTACTGATATGCAACATATCACCTATGCAACAGCTATGGTGAATCTGGTGTTTAAAGCTGGAAAACAGAATACCTTTCCTATTCTCTATATAAGCTGACAGACAACTTCCTGTATGATGACTTGTGAAAGGACAATTTCCAGGGCTTAATCAAGAGCAAATTCCCCAGTTTTGCTGGACCAGAAGTACTGTAAGAACTGTGTTTCCAGCAGATTTTGTTTGCTATCACATTCTGCTTTTCCCTGCAGGCTTTATGGCATTCAGTGAAATGTTGGTGTGGTTTACTGCTTCGAATCTGCAAGACAAGGGTCTCCTGTAGCTAGAGGTGACAGACAGCCCAGTCACCCAGCAAATGGGAAGCTCTACATACTATATACTTCAAGTTTTGCAAGTACACCAATGACCTTGGAGGCTGAATTTTCACAGGGAGGACGTTATATAGGAGAGCATAAGGAATATTACACATTGCAGACTGTGAAAAGATGATTATTTTGTGACTGACATGTCCCAGGCATATAGCTGAGGTTGCTACTGCGTTCTCACGTGGTGAGTTTCCTAACTGCACTGTAGCCCAGGGGTAGCTCCTCACTTGTGCAAAGAGACAATTTCATATCCAGGCACAGGCTCTAGAGACACAGCAATGCCCTCCTGTCGTGCTTAATGGATCACAGGTGTATAACCCTCTTACTGAATGATCATCCTAGACCTTCAACACTGAAAGAGGAGGTGCCCTCTCTTCCCAAATGTTGGTCCACAGCCAATTGCTGTCATGTAGATGATACTTCCTCCCTCGCAGAGGAGGGACATAAGGTTTTTACAATTTTGGGCTAAAGTGAATAGCCCTCATGTTAAAGCTGGCAGCTGTGTCCTTATATTCTCAATGTTCTACTTCCCGCAGATTTGAGCACCTATCCTACTGCACTGACACATACTAATATCAATGAAATAGCACTTATTCAATCCCAGGCCAAAATGATACATAGCTTGGAAGGAAGTTACTGGAGATCATCACATAACCAACAACGTTTTGCAAATGTTCTGCCAGAAATTGTCTCATAATTGAAAGCAGGAATAAGCAGATTAGCTTTTTATTCAAGCAAATATCCTTCCGAATTGTCTAGTGACTAGCTGTAGCAGAACTAAAAATATCCTTGAAATGACAGCTGGAGGGAATTCACATGTAAGAAGCAGTGAAACCAGTAACGACCCACTTGGGGCTGTTGAATTTCCTTTAGTCTAAAACATTTCCCTCTGCTGAAAAATTCTTAACACTATCACTAAATACAGCCGTCCTATGACCACGTTATTTATCCACGTGTATATAACATCCTTTACATTCATAGTATTTAAGCAAGTGTGTAACTGCAGCATAGATGTTTGTGCATTGCAAATAGATGGGTACATCCTGTAACATCTCAACAGAGAATAAACCAGTGCCTGACAGACATACTAGCCACAGGCTTGCTGGTAACATCTTCACAAGCTATCTCAGTCCAGTCCTGTCAGCAAGGCTTGCCAGCTTGGGACCACACTTCCCAGCTGGCATGGGACCTGGTTTCTCTCCCAAGATGAGTTTCCAGGGACCTTCAGCATACTCTAAAGCACGGCAGGTACCACAGCACTTTCCTGGTTTTGCTGCATAATTTTGGCAATTTAAGCTACTACACATCTAATACTTTATTAGATTTACTGGAAATTCTTACTAAGCATTTCTCCAGGGCCTGGTATACCTTTAGGCACCCAGATTTCCAGGAGGACAACACTGGTTTTTGCATACAGAAATAGTCTGCAAATAGTTACATCTTGTGTAGTCCAGTGGGAAGAAGTCGGATTTAGGGTTTACTCCTGTTGAATGAAACTATAATTTCGACATGAAAGGGATTATATTATTCCCTAAGTTTTATACTGACCAGTGAAAAAGTGAGAGAAAATAAAAATAAAAATACAGAAAATACAGAGCACAAAGACACAGCTTAAAATATCAGTTGTATGGGGCAGGGATTGATTTCCTCCCGTCACACTGATGGGAACTGTTTACTGTATGTTCATCCACCAATTACTATTATTATTATTGCCTGTTGAACAGAAAAGAGATAAGTAGCTACAAGTGTTCCTCACTGTTTTTAGAGCCTAAACCGCAAAGCTAAATGGTGTAAGATCCTTCAGGAAGTGACTTGCACAGCCTCAGAATTTAGTATATGAAAATATCTGCAAGAAAATCATAATTAATCAAGCATTTACAAGTGATTTAAGTTTGAGGGCCTGCATAGGGAGCATAAGCATGCTGCGTTTCTGCTTAGCAATATTTTTTCTCGGTTACTTCACATGAAAAAACAGAAAAGGCAAGACTTCTCAATCATGGAGAAGCTAGGAAAAGAACTAAGCTATTTCAATAACGTAGACTTCAAATGAAAAAAAAACACAATTTGCTCACTCTGTGCAAATACACTAGAAACTCAAACAGAAATACCCAAAGCTGCCTTAGGAGGTAAGGGAAGTTGATGGTGCCAAGAGTGTACAAAGAGCAGACTTCCAGTTGTCTGATCTCTCCAGACAAAACCCGTACTGCATCTTCTGAAACCATACAGTCATTCCCTGAAAAGCAATTTTAGTACTATGGGAAATTATAGTGTGGAGACTGTCAGAAATATAACATCCTCAAAGTAGACTTTCAAAATAAAGTTTAATATAAAACCAAACGCATTTGCACTTTGATCCACCTTCTGCCAACTCCTTGAATATCCATGTTTCCCTTATAATCAGGAGCAATGGAATGGATAAACATAAACAGACTGCAAACCAGGAACTACATGGCCCCTGCATCCACCTTCTGAGTCCTGAAGGCTTTTGAACTGCGTTTTGGTCAGGAAAACACTGCTGTAGGACACCCATCTCCAAGTCCCAAAGTTAGAGGGAAGTACACGCGCAGAGTTATTTATATTTCATTCTGGGAAGAATATTGTGAAGCACAGAAAGTGGAGAAGAACTGGCACACAGGGAGTTTGTATTTAGAATACCTCTTTGCACCTTTTATTTTGAAGTGAAACACTGACTACTTTGAAAGAAGTTCCTTGCACCATCCTTAACTCACTTGGAAACCACAGCAAAGATCTGCCAGTCTGTGATTTCTGCATTATTCCTCTAGAATCTCCAAGGTAAAGATCATTCTTTTCTGTCAAATATATAGTAATATATTCCAGAATAAAATAAATGGAAAGAGAAGAAGAAAGAAATAGGAAAAAAAAAACACTGAAAAAATCATTCTATTTTTAGCAATGCATGAATTGCGTTTGAGTTCAACCCTACAAGAAACACCATCTTTTCCACCACTGCTCAATGGAAATTAACATCTGGGACAGTTGGTCTTATGCCAAATAAAGTAATATTCAATCTCAGTTAAGGAAGCTAGGAGAGGCCATCCTATCTGAAAGAAATATTCAATTATAGCTCCTTTCCAACATGCAGCCACAGCCTGAAAAGATAAATGTATCAACTCCCAAAGCTCAAACCACAACTCCAGCATTATAAACTCTTTCCATTAGCCTTTGTACTACCTTGTTAGTGCCTCCTAAAAGCAGACATCGGGAAGAAAAATAATTAAAAGTACACAGGTTTAAATGACAGAAATCTCAGAAGAGAAAAAAAAAAATAATATTACCAATATCATGTAAGTCAGGGAGAGAAGCTGCTGGGATGTTTTCCAGCTGAGTCCTCCACGTGATGTTCACCCCTAGGCGGTCCAGACTCAGGCATTCCACATAGACAGTGGAATCATCACAGGCAGAAACTGAGCTGGTATTTCCAAACGCATTTACCTTGAATTCAAAATTAAATGTAACCATGGTTAGTCAAACAGAGAATCTTCTTGTCTTTCCCTATGCAATTGCATTGTGCTATGCTCAAAGGTAACAGTTTCAAAAGAGCCTGTAAAAACAGAAGTAGGAAGAAATAACTTTAACAGGTCATTTAGTCACTGTTAAAATAGTTAAAGGGTTCTCTTCCATTGAAATATACTTTTAATAAGTATCAGACTGATGTGATATAACTTTTGTGGCTACAGTTAAGCCAATCAGTTGAATCAGAATCATAGAAGGGTTAGAGCTGGAAGGGACCTTAAAGATCATCAAGATCCCCCTGCCATGGGTCGAGACACCTCTCACTAGATCATGCTGCTCAAGGCCTCATCCACCCTGATTCATGTGAGATCACTGAGATTAAACATCCTATTTTCCAAGCCATCCATATATACAAGTGCTGCAAATCTTCACAGATTTCAGGGCATTTTCAGCTCTTCCACCTCATCCTTTGTCCTTCCTTGTGTCTCATCCTTTTGTCCTTTTTTTTTTTTTAATAAAATGCCCTGCAAAAAAAAAAATCCACCACCAAAAAAAACCACCCACCCACAACAACAACAGAGAATAAGGAATTGAAATTACCTGAAAGTGACATAAACCACGAGCCTTCAACTCATCTAAAATAAATATCTGGAACGCTTGGAGTAATCCAGAGTAATCTGAACTACAAGTCTTCTCAGGAGGCAGTAGTATTTGAAAGTGTGTTTGAACTTGGACTGTCTGAAGTAACTGGAGCTCTAAAAAATAAGTAGAAATTGCATTTAGTAGCCTCTCTATTAAATGTGGAAACTGTCTTTCAAAATTATTTTGAGAAAAGACAACACTGATTTGGCATTTTGATCTTTGGCATCAATATTCACTCCCTGCTTCTAGGTGAAAGCAGTACAGTTGTCTATAATAAATAAGCAGCAAGAGACATACCTGATAAATATGTATGTCATGCATGAGAGAAAAACCCAGGTGATACAGTTATCTAATAATGAGATATTTGATATTGCAGCACTAACACACAGAAGGATAAGGAACAATCTGGATCACTAATGATTATATTCTCTAAGGTTTGGCAGATAGAAATTTCCAGAGGGCTAGATGAAATTTGATTTTATATCACAATTTAGAAAAGAAAAAGGAAGACAGGATTTATTGTCCTGTCAAAATCTGCTTTTCACAGACATAGTCATGAAAGGACTTCTATTAAAAAAGGAATTAAATAGTTAAAGCAATTAATATTCATTTAAATGGACTTTCAGAAAACTAGCTTGTCAAATTAACTAGAAATTAGGGAGAATAAATATGCATAATAATGGTGTCGACGTGGACATCTACAAGGGTCTTCCAATTTTTTGATAGCAAACCAAAGTGCTGCAAATCACACAAACCTATGAGAAATTTGTAAGCTCATCTGTCACAAAATGTACATCTTTTCAGCCAGAATAAAAAAGGTGCAAATTTCTTGTCTCTGATGGAGTTAATGCTGATCCCAGGCTTCACAGAGGGTTTGTTATCACAGATTAAGCAGAACAGTGATGCTGTCATGCCACCTCCAAATGGAGCTGGCTCTTATTCCACCAGCCTGGAGAAGCAGCAGAGCTCTCCCTCATTCACCTCCTCTCTGTAGATCCTCCCTGCACCACAACAAGTGTCATTGCTGGAGCACAATTCCATCCCTTACTTCAAAAATGAGTGAGTGAGCCTGGGAAAACCTGGAGAGCATCCAAGGAGAATGGTGGGAGGGATTGAAGGACAAAAAAGCCTGCTTCTTCCTGCAAGGCACAAAGCCCTCTATCTGTTTAATTTATCAGAAAGTAGTTAAGAGTTGACTTAACCACAATCTGTAAGCATACACATAAGGAACAGGAAATAAGATGTTTAAGAGTGAGGGTAATTATCCATTGGAACAAATTACTAAGTGTTGTGGTGAATTCTCCATTATCCTGAAGTTTATTCAATCACCTTCAGATGTGGTGGGAATTTTTTCTCTCCTTAAATCCGTGCTCTATTTCAAACACAAATTACTGTGGGAAGTCCTTAGCTTGCATTAAACCACAGCTTGTATCAGATTGCCATGCACTCCCCTCTGGCTTTACAAACAGTTATTCAACTGCATCGGGCAAACATGAAAGTTACTTCACAATGCACTATGAAAGCCTAGCAAACATGACTGCAGACAGGCACAAAAGTCTCACTCTGAAATTTAAAGCTTAAAATCATTTCCATTTGGAATAAAAGACCCAGGGTACAACGGGAAATGTGTCAACAGTGGTTTCCAGAATGGGTTTAACCCATTCTGGAGATGGATCTCCAGATTTCACATCAGGATCTACATTTCTCAAAGGCCAACATCAATGTCTGATTACATGAGCTCTGAATACTGAATAGACAGCTGATTCTCCCAAGATTTAGAGTGCTCATTTTTTTTTCTTGAAAGAAAAATTATTTGAAAAATACCACAAGTCAGCCAACAAGGACAACAATAACCTTACAGAACAGACTGCTGCAGAAAGATGCAGAAGTAACAGTGACTTGATTATGCAAATAAACAGTTACGTTCTGCCAGATTCAAACATCTGGTGCTCATCTGTTCTTCTAGGCCTAAGTGGTTCCATCAGAATCACTTCATGCTGCCAGCATCTTTTAACTTGCAAGGAGAAATCTGCATATAGATTGAATAGCTATAGCTATATTATTACAGAACAGTGGGACTGTTCCGGGTATAGAGCTAGCCAAGAGACAGAGACGAAAACGGCAGAAGACAGGACTGATCTTCTGCACCTTAATCTAGCAACTCCCACAAAATGGTTGTGTCCTAATACTGCCATCTACCCAGTAGCTTTGTGATGAAAGTGTATTTTTGTATGTCTGTCGACATCAGTCTGCACCCTTCCCAACCCGTGGCAATTCAGACATACTCTGGCACGCCTGATAGAGCGGGGCAGATGAGACCCATCGTCGCTGCTGTACATCACACTGAAAGGACGTGCTGGAAGTGGTGCTGTGGAAGCCCTGGCGACACACCAGCCGGCACTGCTGAACGCTTGAAGCTTGCCCAGAAATGTTATCACAAAACACAGCTCCGTTGAGAACAGTTGGGGCACCAAATGGCAGAGCACACTGGGCACCTTTAGGGACAGGACAGAGGGGATATGTTAGTGGCATGCTACAAAGCACTTCTAGTAGAAAGTCCACACAACCCCCACATCAACAGACAAAACCTAGACAACACTCTGTGCATTTCCCACTCATCTCAACTTGGATCTGGTTTGATGTCCTTATGGGTCAGTTTACTGAAGCTGGTGAAAAGACATGTATTGACTCAGACAGGGAATGCACTGGGTCCAGAAAGCTACATGCATGGTTTCTAAGAACAGATAAGTTTAAAACAGCCATGAACAAATAAAAGCAGGGAAATGAAAAGGAGGTTTCCAAAATCCTTCAGAGGTTACAGGAGAATGCACCTGTACAAAAGATAGCCAGTGAAAAAAGGTGGGGGCAATAAATAAATAAATAAATTTCAATTCCCTTTAGAATGAAGTTTGAAAACTTTAAGATAAGGGGCTCATGACTATGATGTCTTCAACAGCACCACGATGTTACTGGTGATCCATCAGGTCCTTAACTGTAGTCTACAGCTTTGGAGTTGTGGCACAAAGTTTGCCTTGTCAATTCACTCTGCATCAATATAGCCATTCCAGCCCTGCTAGCCCACTGTAACAGACTGTTATAGCAGGCACTAGCTACAATAATTCCCACTTATGACAGAATCACACAGTCTCAGAACCACTAGGTTGGAAGAGACCTTTGAGATCATCAAGTCCAATCGTTCCTGTCCTCTACTAAACCATATCTTTAAGTACCTCCTCTACCTGTCTTTTAAACACACCGAGGGTTGGTGACTCAACCCCCTCCCTGGGCAGCCTGTTCCAGCCCTGACACAGCGAAGAATTTTTTCCTCACATCTAATCTGACCCTGCTCTGGCACAGCTTAGTGCCATTTCCCTATCACCTGTCCTATCACCTGTCACATGGCTGAAGAAACCATCACCCACCTCTTTACAACCTCCTTTCAGGTAATTGTAGGTGGTGATAAGGTCTCCCCTCAGCCTCCTCCGGTTAAACATCCCCAGCTCTCTCAACTGATCTCATATGATTTGCCCTCCAGCCCCTTCACCAGCCTGGTTGCCCTTCTCTGGACTCATTCAAGGACCTCGATGTCCTTCTTGTAGTGAGGGGCACAAAACTGAACACAGCTCTCAAGGTGTGGCCTCACCAATGCCAAGTACAGGGGCATAATCACCTCCATAGACCTACTGGCCACACTATTTCTGATACAAGCCAGGATGTTGTTGACCTTCTTGGCCACCTGGGCACACTGCTGGCTCATATTCAGTCAACAGTCAACCATCAGTACAAACCAATCCTTCACTCAATATTAGCCAAATTCCAAACCTAATTACTGAATATATCTAGTAATAAATAAACCACTTCTGAGTTCTAAAGCTACAAAATACAGACATTAAAACCAACTTCCTCACTTAGAAATAAAGATATTCTCCTATCACACAATTCACTCACTTGGTACATATAGATAACTTTTTAAATACCACTGCTCAGATCAGTCACTGGAGAAAGGGAAACACTGCTGACAGATCAGGTCTGAGTGACCTCTCTCCCCTTCTAATGGAGATATGGAGGTTGGTTCTTTAGCTTGGCAGCCACTCCAGTTAAGACATTGCAAGATGAATCTGGTATCCAGTGTGCACAGTACATATTTGTTTTCCAACCCTGAATATTAAAATGCCAAAGTAAAAGCTTTCCTATCTTTCCCTGAATTACCAAATGCAATTCTCTTCTGAGTCTCCTTTTCTGCAATAACTCTGTAAATGGGGCCACTACATTCCTGTGCTTCACTAACTGACTCTGTATCCAGTCTCTTTTTCAGTGAAGGGGGAAACCTGGCATCCTTGCTTAGCACACTTTTAATAAACCTCCTGAGATTTGAGGACCCAAAGATATCACTGGAAAAGAGACAGTAATACTTACCCTCACCAGTGTAAACTATATCAGCTCCTAGTTGCAAATCACATTAATATTTCTTTATACAAAGTATAAAGTAAAAATCAGTCTGTGCCCTCTTTATTTCTATAGCACATTTCTATCTCCAGCAAGTCAAATCCAGTCTCAGCCATACGCTGCTGTAGTCTTTTACTGCCTGTTCCAATGCAAGTTGATGTGTGATCTGGGGAAATAACCAGCCCTCAAAATGTAAGTGATGGATGGTTTCCTGGTGTGGTTCACTGGTTTCAGGCCACAATCAGTAATTTGTTCATTTAACCCTTACAGATGTCATCTCATTTACTGTTGTTATTGAGCCTGGACCATTTTGTCATTCTTCTATTTCTGCCCCAGTTTCTAAGTCCTGTAGGAGGGAATCAGATTCAGTGTCAGTGAATACTGACACTTCTTTGTAGGGCCTTCTAAAAATTTCCATAAGGAACTCCAGGACCTACTCTGGAATGCTCTCTACCCTCTGTCTCTGCTCAGAGCTGTGGAAAGTAGGCATGAGGATGGGAGATGCATATAAGGACTGCTAGGATACTTGGCATCATCTCTGTGGTGCATGTCAACTAGAAAAAGTTGGATTTCTACCTCTGATGGAAATGATTAAGCTAATGAAAACCTCACTGCCTGCACTGGGCACCGTGAAGTTATTACTTGCTGTTTACAGCTGTCTGTTCTGATGTTGGAGGGAAAGTTTATCATATTTTGCCATCACAACGGCTTTTTTGCCAATAGACAAGATCTCAAGGATAGTGAAATAGCACTCCCCTCCCATTTTCCTGAACAATTAGTAGTAGTTCCCAACCCTAGGATATACAGGTTGATAGAATGAGGGGAAAAATAACTTTTGCTCCTTTAGTCTTACACAATAATTGCTTAGCATGAAAAAGTTCCATTGCTATTTCAAAATCCAGGAAAATCATTAAAGCTTATTTTGATGGTATTTCTATGCAGAAAATAACAAATAGCTTTCAGTAAAGCCAGGTTTCCACTATATTTTCATAGCAGTTTCCTCTCTCTCAGCTCGGTCTTTTGAAAAAGAAAGGTCATTAATCATTCAGTCACAAAAAGTACAGCATTACAGGCTCCCAAGAAACATCAGATGTGCACACAAAATGTAAAATCATCTTAAAGGCATATCTCAGAGTACAGCCACCTGCAAACAGAGTCTACAAATTCCCTTGGAATTTAGCCTGGAACCTGGAAAAGAAGCTTCCATGGAGAGCAGATATCAAGGACTTTACATTTCCAGCTAGTTCCTACTTTTCTCGAACCTACTAGGGACACTTCAACTTTTCCCTGCTCACCTTCAGAGTCTATGGGAAAGGCAAGCTGTACTACCAAGTACTGGGTGTCACGTTTAGTTCCTCCAGCTGGTCCAAACAAAATATACATCACACAGCCCCATGCCCCACAGAGATTCTTGCCCATAACCTGAAAACAGGATGGCAGCAGCACTGTACTTGCTAGACTGATCACCTCTGCTGCTCTGAAGACCTAGAAAGATGCTACACCTACATAGCTACACTACCCTAGCTCTGGAGCTCATTGGATACAACCCCAGGCCCTAGTTGTGGCTTCTCATAAAATCCCATCTGCATAGCTCTCTAGTGGTGCGAGAGAGTTCAAAGGTAATGATGCTGGTGGTGTTTTCCAAGTTGGCTGAGGAGCTATCTATCTGGTTGAAATGCTTTTACAGCCAGTTGGACTGACACAATCAGGTGTTTGGTTGGTGACTGACCAACCATGTGTGTTGCAGAATCACAAAAGGAAAAGGAAACAATTTCTCACCATGTGGTCTCTTTTTCCTAAATGTACCAACAGGTCTCGTTTAAAAGAAACAAAAGAACTATGGAAACAGTAGGGTTCTGCAGGCACTGGTTACAGGTTTTCTTTTTGCATCTCTAGTTTCACAAATCATTACACCTTGGAGCATAGCCTTGTAAAAAGTTTAATTTGTTTCACTTCACTTCAGTGATGGGAAGATGTATAAAGGCCATTGCAAATTAAATTTGTCCAAATGCCTCCCATTTGGACATCTGACTGGAAACCATGAGTGAATTCCAGTGCTTCAGTCTCTGGTCATGCAGGAAATAGTCTGTGAATATGTAGTGTTTTGGCACATCTTTTTCAAAATTCTGGTCACAATCCAAGAGTGGGAATAGCAGAAGCATACATTTTTCAAATTTTATTTTAGTCAGTTGAATGGCTTTTAATCCCAGAGTCAGCTCAGACTGGAACAAGTTCAAGCTTGCAGCAAGCTGTTCAGATTGACTTTTTAGCTAAGTTTAATAGCTCAACTGCTTTGATTTAACCAATTTTGTGAATAAGGAAAAGCCAAAGGTCTGTTCCCTTCTCCTTTCTGCCTGACAAAGCACTTGGAGAAAATGGCACATCATGTCCAGGTAGGCCTGAAATCTGCTATAACACAAAGATAACCATACTGCTTGAGCAAAAGTGTTGATAAAATGAACTCACTTGCACACTCAGGTCTTCCTGTGCTTACTCTTGTCCCTGGCACCTCTTCTCCATTGTCAAAGACACACCAGCAGCTCTCTTGATCCTGGCTGCACTGCACAGGTGAGAAAGTCCTGCTGTCCCCTCCACATTGTGGGATGTAGCCTTTGCCAACTTCTCGTAAAACAGTTTTAGACCTCAGCATGTTACAGAGGCTAGGACCTTTAAAGAGAGAAATCCTTTGCAAGTCACGGAACAGAAGACAACAACAGTATTATCTGCTGAAATTAACTATACTGATGCATGGAACGGTCCTAAAGACTTCAACAGTAGTGATTTCAGCCTGGTCTTGTATAAGAAAGAAAGGAGTGATCATAAAACAAAAATTACTTTTAATAATTTTGGAAATGTGGAATCTTACTTCCACTAGGAAACACACATTTTTTGTAAAGGTTAAAGTGCATGTTATATGGATTTCCATCAATAAAATAGTGGGAAAGTACTGATATTTACTTTACATTAACATCTTCTTTTGCCATAAATTTGATAGTGCATCATTTAGATGCTGATATTTTAAACTTTTAATTATTATTTTTTAATAAACAATTTTGAACAACATAATTTTAAGTGTAATAATACAATTATTTACATTTTTTAAATAGCCAGTATCCCACTTCAATACTTTCACAACTGGGAAAAAATCAGCCATGGAACAGCAACATTCGTGGTCTCCCACAAACAAACAAAACAGGGACACAAGCATGTGGAACCACTTCCTGACAACCCAAAAAGTTCAATCCAAACTTGAGACACAGTTGGTTATCACTAATGTTGTTCATCTGGAAGTGTCATGGTAAGTTTGCAAATCTGTGTAATGAACAATTACACAACTAATTCCTCAGTGAACATGCAATTACTTATCCACCATCAGATCTTCATGGACTTCTATCGTTAGGCCACATACAAGAAAAAAGCAGACATGCTGGGCCAGTGGAAAATACTAACTCACTATCCTCTCTTGAGTATTTATTCTGCTACAGATGTTCCAGGAGAAGGTTTGTCTGAGCCAGCAGACTGTTGTCCCAAATTTTCTATGGGGGACAAGCATGGTTGGCAAGCAGACAATCATAAAGAACTGAAGAAACAAGTGCAGCAGAACTTTAGGCTCTTGAGCTGCCTATACTGCTCAGAAGAGCAGAGCCAGGGCATGAACTCCAAGAGCATCCCAATTCCTATGAGCAGGGATTCTTCAACTATTTGGATCAGCCATCTCCTGTGAGACCTCAGCAGTTCTCTGTCTTCATTTGAAGGCAATACAAAGGTATTACAGACCTAAATGCATTTGAATGATGTGGAAGATGTAAAGTGGACTGACTGACTGCACGTGGCCCAGTTTCCACAGTTCAGGATTCACTGCCTTAGAAAACTCACACAAGACCACAAAAATTTTTCTAGAATGGTAAGAAATGTAAAAAAATGGTGGTAAAAAAAATTACATAGAAGCCTGATCATCGATTTGTGTAGACTGGTTTATGTCTGGTGTTATGAAAGTAAAGGATAATTGTGTTCAGATACCCTTTCAATGCTGATAAGCTCTTAGGTAACGTATCACTGAGGAATCAAACTATAAGCCCCCATGTGTTTCACAGGTATCATTCTGAAAAGGAAAGTGCATACACCACAAAGCAAAAGGCATTGCCACTAGCATCATGGGTTCTATGTAAAGCATTACTCACACTCAGGATTGCCATCCAAATCTTTGCTGCCACGCTGGAACACTTCTCCTGACACAGGATCTACACACCAAGTATCTGTGTCGGACCTCTGTAGCACAGCATATTCTCCTGTCTATAAGAACCATTGTAAAGCACTGTATATTAACACAGACACACCACAAGCCATACTCGCATTATATTTACATTTTGCCATTAATACAACATGTTGAAAAGAAGCACAGTATATTAAAATGCAGTCTACCTAATTTAATACACAAACCAGGCCCTGAGAGAATCAGGATGCCGACTAAAAGCCCCTTAAGATGAAGTTTCTGGTATAATCTTGGTTTGAAATGTCTATCCCTTGCCCATCTCAGGGCTCTATACTTCTCAGTGACATGTTTTGAGACCCTGTTTTAGGATACCTGCATCTGACACCCTCTCGTTGCCCTTCCTGACATTCTCTCACAGCTCAGGAATAAAGAGCCTCCCAAATGTCAGTGAAGTAAGTTGTGAAAAAGGCCTAAGTAGTGTCTTCCTCCCACAGTCATGTTAAATCACCTCAAGGCAGTCGGGGATGAACAGATCTGCTGTGGAGGCATCCAGCTTTGACCCACTCTGTCTCCAGCTGGAAATTAAGGCATTGGCTCGAGACCGCTGACATGATGTCTGGCCTGTAAGAGGGAAAATACACATGCATGTTAAAATAACATCAAGTTCTCAAACCTAAACTAGAGAAAGGGGTACATCCCTAGCTCCTCTCACATCTCCATTAGACTCTGATCAGGCAGGGATATCCCAACCAGTGTTTGATAACCACTGGCTCACAGAACAGTTGAGGTTGGATGGGACCTCTGGAGGTCATCTGGTCCAACCTCCCTGCTCAAGCAGGGTCACCAACACAGAATTAATTCTCAAATCATGCAAGCCCAAGTCACACACAGTGAAATGAAATGGATTAGTACAACAAGCATATGGGGATTTTTTCTTGCAATGGTTAGAAACAAGCTTTGCCTCATGCTTATCATGCTAATAGGAGAATTTGTAAGAACATGTGAAGACAGATGAGAAAAAACAACTGACACTTGGGAAGTTCTGCTGAGCGTGAGACCAAGGAATCCATGATATAACGTCCTCTCTCATCCACACACCAGCAATGACCTGGCCAGGGAAGAAAAGCAGCCTTATTTTAGATGTTGCCCTGAAGTATTCTTCATTAAGTCAGTTGAGGATTTTCATCCTCAGCAGTACTATAGAAAGTAGTCAGTAAGTGCCCTGGTTTAACCCCAGCAGGTAGCAGTCACAGTTAACTGCCCCCCAGAGAAGTAAGCCATGCTTGACAGCAGCAATGAGAATGTAAATGTAGCAGCTCTGGTGAGACTCTTCCATTGCAGCCTTATCCTGCAGTGTATCATCTACCCCCCAGCAATTTTATAACATCCACAAGCTTGCTGAGAGTGCACTCTGCCGCATTGTCCTAGTCAGTAACAAAGGCATTAAACAATACCAGCTCCAAACTGACCCCCGAGTAACATTACTAGCAGTCAGACACCGAAGATTGATTTTTGAGCCCAAATGAGCTGCCACATGAGCCCCTTACTCCACTCTTGTAGACCACTTGTTTTCCACTTGTATTGTAGACCATTTCACCTCTCTCTAGTCTTGTCACAAGAATACTGTTTTTCCATCTTTTCATTAAAATTCTGCTCAGTTTTACTTTGTTCAGACAGCCCAGAGCATCTTATTAGAAATTGCTCACCTGTGCTCTCATAGCACTGAGTTGACTCCCAGTTTCCCAAGCCATCACACTGTGGGATGTAAGGCAGAAATCCCAGCTGCGTTGCTTCCCCAGCAGAACTTTCGGAAGTAAAGTGTCTCCGCCAGTAGAAATGCAAGACTATACATGATAAGTAAAAGAAAACTATCAGTGGAAAATACAAGATTTATTAAATGCACAGGTTGGCCAACAAACACCTGAATGCTCCTTGTACTTTAGAAGGCAAATTAGCATATGTTGAGGTGCATAACATCTGCTAAGTGTCCAGATCTTATATATGCGTACTGTCATACATGTAGGACAACTGAAACCAGTTTCTGGGTTGGCAGGTTAATTACACTGATTAATTATACCTGCTGAGTTACATCTGTTTGTCAGCAAAGTTGAATTTGACAAGAATACTCTTGTATAGATCCTGGGCATGAATCCATTTAATTAAGCTCTCTTCTCTTTCACCTACCTGACTGTGCAGCCAGCTGGAGAGCATAGTCACTGCCCGATAACAGCATTTCAGAGACCGACACCTCTGCCATGTAGGGCTGAGCAGAACGTAGAAGTTCTTTGTCTGTAAGCTGTATTCCCTTTGCCATCAAGAAACTTTCTCCAAAAGGTAAGTGGGAACTGTTTGATGCTAGGATGAGCTGCTCTGTCTCCTCCACAAATTTCATGGCTTCCTGCTTGACACCTTCACATAAACCAGGACCTGTAAAAACAGATGGTATTTTAAATGTCTTTCATCTAAATCCCATAAAGATTTGCATGTAAAAGCTGATCTTTTAATTGGCATCTTCTGTTTCCTCCTGTGCTTCCTTGGTTTTGAATTGAGATTCCCCTGCATCCCGTGGAGAAGACCATGGTGAAGCCAGCTGCTCCCCTGCAGCAGATACCCACTTGCAGCCTGTGGAAGACCCCACACAGGAGCAAGTGTACGCACCAAAGGAGGTTATGACCCTGGTTGAAGCTCACACTGGAGCAGGGGGGTTGGAATTGTATGGTCCTTGGGGTCCCTTCCAACCCAGGCCATTCTATGATTCTATGATTTCTAATGAAGGTCATATGCTGAAGTGACCCCAAAGAGGGTCCACAGCTTTGATGGAGATGGTTAAACAGAGGCTCACCAAACTTCACCGCTGGCCTCACTCTTCTTCTAGTGACTTCTAGTGGATATCTGTTACTCCTGACTGCATTGTAAGAAACAGTAACAAAATTTCCTCTTGCCTTTTTTAAGGTTTTCTTCAAAGTCATTTACATTGCAATGCAACTGTGAATTTTCCTCACAACTCTTCACACAGTTTTTATCTCTGAAGTGTCCTTTGCCATCTGGATAAGTTTCTTCTGCAGAAGCATTATATGTCCAAATTCCTAATTATAACACCTACATAAGCTTGATATGGAACTTTAGTCCTCTTTATCCCCAAAGCTGAGACACCACTGATTTACCAAAAGTAAGTGTCCCCACATCTGGTGTCCGCCAACAATGACAGTATTGATAATCTTTCTGACAAGTTGTCGTCTCCCCCCCCTCACAGCAATCAAAAGGGCTTTCCTCTTGTGGCATAAAAGCAAAGATCAGAAACATTGCTACTTATGTGACAGAAATATTACTTACACGCTGGGATCTGGTTCACTTCTGCCTTTGTCCCTTGCAGCTGTTTTCCTTTGCTATCGACACACCAACAATCACGAAGTTCAAAGCGGCTTAATGGAGCGCTGAAATCAGTATAGGGTCCTGGGTAATAGGTCAACTGCTCATTCAGAAGCTGCCAGAATGTATATGGGTTCAGTAAAATGTTCTCAGAGGCATAGGTCACATTTCCTGCCAGCACTTCAGGTGGGAGATCAGCAAAGGAGGAATATGTGGTGAATGCTGGGAAAACATTCTGGTGTCCAGCATCATACAAAGCTTTAATAAAAGCTGAAAAGCCTTTGGAAGATGCCTCTTTGTATCCAGTTATGATAGTCAATAGATTAGCAACAGGCAGGGGTTTGCCTTCATTGTTCTCCTCAATCCACCTCTGGTACCACTCAAAGGCTTGCTCAGGAGGGCCACTGCACTGTACCTGCCTCCAGGCACCATCAGCAGCACACTGCGGGATGTAAACGCTGGAGAGCTGAGACAGCGCACTTGGATCTGACAACAGGAGTTTCACAGCCCCTAGAAACTCCTGACCAGCTGTTACTTGGCAAGCACTTGGGCCTGAGGAAAGGAAAAACACATATAGCATGTCTTACAGATACACTGAAGATACACAACACCCACTAACACCCCCCAAGTACTATAAACACCAGCACTACAAATTTGATCACTTGTCCCAGTACAACATTTCTGGACTGTTATTAAGAGGATTAAGACCATATGCTGAACCAGGGTAGGATTTCCAAAGGCACATGAGCTCTGAAAGATGCACATAGCTATAATTTTTAAAAACTTTTGAGGATATTAGGTGCCTGGGGGAAATACATGTTTGATGCCATTCAATGCCTTCCTGACTCTGTTCACACCAGCTAGGTATTTCCAGCTACACTTGATTATACAGCAGTTGGTTAATTCTTCTTCAACCAATCCATTCAAAAGCAGCCGACTGAAGAGTAGGATAATACTGATTTTACTTCCCCTGGGAGCTAACCAGTTTTCAGACCCTGTGGTCCTCTCTTCCTATTATCTCCTGAATATTTCAGCTTATTATAAAAATGCCATCCTCCAAAATGCTGTCCTGAAAGCCTTCTCTGCCATCTCCAGAGCCAGCTTTCATTTTGCCATGAAGCAGCTCTACAAACACAGCAAAACATAGAATCTCATCTCCTTTGAGCACAAGAGAATTATGAACTTGTTTATTTATGACTGCACTACAGGTGAGTTGTTAGATCTAACTCCCCTACCAATTCAGGTTGCAATAAATTCTACACTACTACTGAAAACTGCTTTTCAAAGGAGCTCCTTCACTATGTGCTCCTATTATCTGCCGGATGCTCTGCTACTCCTTCCAAAATGAGATGCAGGCTCTTCTCTTGGTCTGTTCCCCCGTCAATGTGTCATTTAGAGACAGAAAAACTTGAAAGACCAATATCCTCAGCCTATGTATTTCCTTCTTCCTTTGTTATTACACTAATAGAAGGCAAGAAGAGGCAGTTTATAATCTATAAGCAAGTTGCAATGCCAGATTGATGCCTAACAAGTCATTTGCAACACAAACTGTGTGACCTTTATGAGAAACCTATTTGCCTTTGAATCCCTCTCCTGTTTGGACCCCTGTGACATCGGGCATTGGAACAGGCTGCCCAGGGAGGTGGATGAGACACCAACTCTGGATGCATTTAAAAGATGGGTAGATGAGGTGCTCAGGGATATGGTTAAGTAGAGAACAGGTACAGTTGGACTCAATGATCTCAAAGGTCTTTTCCAACCTATTGATTCTGTGTGGATCTGTGTGGTTCTGTGTGATCCTACCAACTTGAGGATATGTTCTTAACCTAAAAGTGTAAAAGAGGTTTGTGGTTTAAGGCACTGAAGCTCTCCAGTTCTCAGGACAAGGATGAGCCAGTGACCGTGCCCAGGTGAGTTGTTCCTGGAAGAAAAAGAGCTTTTTCATTCAGCATGGGTTACATTCAGTTACATAGAGGCTCCTCTGTCTTGAGTGTGAATACCCTAGACACTGAAAGAAGAGGGGACCATTTCTAAGACTTAGGATATCGAGGCTTACATACACTGTATTTCCCACTACTGCTCTGCAACTGTAGTAGGGCTGACTCTCTTTCCTGTTAGAGGACAGTATTATTTGCATATGCCATACCTGTCTAAATACACTCAGATACAATGAAAGTATCATGAAATTCCAATGCAATAAGGAAACATCATTAAATTCCCACTCCTTAGGACTTACACTGTATTGGCTTTCCAGATTTTCCCCTTATTCCTGGAATAGTCTTGCCATTCAAATCAACACAGAAGCAATTTGTTCCATAACACTGGAGGGGCAGAAAGTTTCCATCCTCAGTACAAGTGGGAATAAAAAGATCTGATCCTGCAGGCAGGCTTTGCTTCAAGTTTTGAAGGTTTCTCCTTTGCTTCTCACAATCAGTGGGACACCTTGGACGTTTGCCTTGAACTCTTGAGCCTGGAACTTCTTTACCTGAACTGTCCAAACACCAGCATTCTCCTGCATAGCACTGAACTTCATCATACCTCCCGTCCTTGGTGCATGTTGGAACAAACAGGTCCCTTGGCTCCTCACCACAGTCTTTGGATCCCAATGCTAGTTTCACTACTTCCCCTAAATCTTCAGCTACACTTCTGGGGACAGAAATCACTTGTTGAAGATAAGTAAAGAACTCTGGAAGTTCCAGGACAGAGGAAAGGAATTTAATCATATTCTGATTGTCCTGTAGAATTACTGTACGGCCAAAGCTGCCTACAAGAGGTTTACTCAAAATGGAGGTCCCCTTTGATACATCCAGTGAAAATGCCTCAGCTGACTCCAGAAGGTCTTGGCCATTGTCCTCTTGTGGGAAAAATTGGCCAATGCTATATTTCCCACTAGTTCCAAGTGCCCCTGTGAAGTTAAACTGGATCAAATTCTTCAAGAACCTCCCTCCAAAGAGGTTTTCTTGGAAACGTTTTGGGTTGGCAGTAAATTGCAGTGCCACTTGAGCCAATTCCCTTGATGGGAACATCCCCATGATGGCTTCACTAAGGGTGGTTTCTAGCCTGGGAATCTGGCTGGCATAAAGGCTTTGTGCAACTGGGGATGACAATCCGGAGTCCAGAAACAGCTCCTTGAAGGAAGGAGGGCAAGGTCTTGAGAAGCCAGCTGTTTTCTCTGACTGCATATCTGAGGCGGAGAAGAAATTGGATGGCCTGAAGTAGCCAGCAGGGCCATAAAATAAACTTGACAAGGCCCGTCGCCTCTCAGAAAGACACGCTTGTTCTTCACCTAGACAAAGGTTTAAAAAAAAAGAAAAAAGCAACTTTTAGAATATCCAAAACATGTAACTGAGGCTACATAAAAGTGATGCTGAGAAACTAGCTAAGAAACTACTTAAAAGTGTGTGTTTAATCTGTCTCTTTTTCTTCGATGATGCATGACCCACACTGATGAGGAATTTTGAACTGTTGTTGAATATGGTCTACAAAAAAATTTTCCAGTCCAGACACAAATTGAAAAGGAACATTCCTTTGCCACAGCTGTGTTGTCTGCTCAGTGGTCTTTTTCTGGTTCTACTATTTCCCACTGTAAATTCTCATTCTTTGTTCCTATGGTTAAAAGAAAGAATAAAGTCTTTTCCATATACTTTTAACTCTCTGGTAGGATTCCCGCTTGTAATGCAAACCTCTGATGGTCCAGGCACAATACATGAACCTAAGAAAGAAATAGGCTGCAGAAAACTAGAAGATTATCTTAACCATTTCCCACTAACAAGGAATTTTTGGAGGTTTCCTACCTAAATCATCAGTTTCATAGTGAAGTGTTCACTACAAGAGGTTTGGAAACACCATGGGCCAAACTTTGTCACAGGTGTGTCTGCATCCAGCCCCATCTGTACGTTCATACAGAAAAGGCTTTGAGTTGGAATGCAAGACATCACTGAAGAAAGACCTCTGAAAATGTCAGTATAAGGCTCAAATGACACCAAAAAAAGGAAAGCCTTGGTAGATATAGACACTGAGATCAAACCAGACAGGATGGTCACCACACTGACTGGATCTCTGGAGCATATGCAGCCGCTTGAATGACGGGCCACACAGTTATCTTTCCTTGAAAAGTAGCAGAATTGCAGAGAAGGGATACAAAGATATTTTTTAAGACAGAGAAGCTGCTCTAGTCAGAGAGACTATTCAGCTTGGACAAAAAAATATGGTGAAAGTTTTTTAAAAGCAGGATTCTCCACATGACTCAGAGTAGACAATTATTATTCAGTGTTTCTCACAGTATGGGAATTAGAATGATACAGAAGTAAAGCGCCTAATTAGAAAATTAAATAATTTCCAGAGGATGCTAGAAATGAAAAATGTTAAAGAGCAATTAGGCAATTTCCTGAAAGATGGCTTCATATGAGAGGGCTGAACACAATGACCTGAGTTCAGCCTCTAGTCTGGTGACTCCCAGCAGGCGACAGGAAGGCTACACGGAAGCTGTACACATTTCCCATGTCTCTCACACTTTCTCCCTAATCACCATTGCTGTCCATGTAGGGAACAGGATGGTGGATAAAAAGCTTTGGCCTGCTCCAGCATGGCCTGCCTTGGGCTCCCCAACTCATCCCCATTTATTCCACATTTGGGCAATATGATAAGGCAGTTGTGAATCCTGCTGGCAGTAAGGATAAAAGCTGGAAATCTTAAAAGCTCCTAAAATGGATTAGCAAGTAATCTGAGGCTCTGTGAACAGCATCCTTCTCACTCCTTCTTTCGCACCCTTGTCCTGCTCCACAGTTCTTGGCAGGGGTTCAGGGTCCCTCACAGTGGTTCCTTTGTAAAGGCGTTTTCTGTAGATGGGCGCCTTCTGTTTTCAGTGCTGGCTCTTGGTAAGAGGGAAGAAGAACATTCCTCTGGGGACCAATGAATTAGTGGAAGCCACAATCCCTCAAGTATGCTAATACGAAACAAATGTAGGGTCATAGTCTTTAAATGATCTTCCCTCTTACCCGCTGTTGAATCAAAACAAAGTGGAGTGAGAAGGAGAAAAGCAATGCTGGGGTGAATCTACTGTAAAGGTCTGGAAAGGAACACATCTCCATCAGGACTGCCTGGTGCCCTAGGTCATGCGAGTCCCCAGTGCTCTACCCACACTTATCTCTGCATCCTCCAGCCTTGAAGCTGCTGAGTGTGAGTCAAAGACAAATAAAACAGAGCATTAGTGGAGACATGCACATGGCATGTAGCTGTCTGGACACAGACTGCAACTATAGCCTCATGAAATACCTTTTTGGGAGTTAAGTCTGCAAAACCTCTGCAGAATTTTTTCCCTGCTTAAATTTCCTGAGTCCACCAAAAAAAGCTGCAAGCTGCCTCAAGTCATTGCCCCCCCTCAAAAAAAAAAAAAAAATTAGAAAATCATCAGGAGGGCTCAGCAAAACACAGAACAACCAGTCCCAACATATGGTGAGGCCTCGCAGAGGATCCCTTGCAATATCCTTGGTGATCAGCCTCGGAGGCATGCTAAGATTTTCATTTCACAGTAAGCCTGTCTGTGCCCAGAGCACCGAGCGACTAGAGTCATGACACCCAGTGTAGGTTCTTCCTTCTCTCTCTGCGTGGTAAGACTGTCTTGCAGACAGAGCAATTACCTTCCCGAAGGAGAAGGGCCCCAGTGTTAAGACCCCGTGCCCCAGCCCTCCAGCGCAATCCTGAATATTTAGGTAGCACGCTTTGGAGTGAAGGCTTTTTAACTCTTCTCTTCCCTGATGCCCCTCTGACATTTCTGCTGTCATTTCCATTTGGGGCACGGATTTAATGTTGTATTCTTAACAAAAATTCTCAAAGCCCAAACCCACACACCTTTTCCAAATGTGGGGGGGTTAATGGATTTGGCCATTTTCATGGCTAAAATTGCAGCAAAAGAGATGGGAAAAAATGCTCGGGCTGAGCAATGCCTTAGAAATGCCATAGCATTTCATCAAAAGAGGTAAAATACAAAACCACTGTCACTGTCTTCTTTATATTATCTCAAATATTCTGACTTAATGTCTCAGCTCTTGGAGTCAAGACAAAGATACCACAGCTGCAAAGAAAATCCTCAATGTGTGCAAAACTAAAAGGCTAAAGAAAGGTCATAAGGGAAAATAAAAGGAATATGATAATTAATAATAAATTAGGATATAGCTTTTACCCATGGGAAGGATTTTGAATCCCAGCTTTTGAACACTAGAGCCTGTCACAGCCAAGAAGCCAACTGGCTTCTCAGGTTTCTTTCCACAGACATTGAGAAATGTGCTCATTTTATCTTTTTCCAAACCCTGTACATACCACAGGCCGGGGGCTGTCCTCGTCTCTTTGTGCCCTGGACCTCCTGCCCTTTGTTGTCCACACACCAGCACTGTCCTCCCTGCTGACACTGCGCTGGTGTGTAGGCCCCATCAGCATCACATGAGGGCACGTAGGCGTGCTGGTAACGCAGGGCAGTGTACCGCTCAACCTCACACTTTGAGGGGCCTGGAAGGAAAACAGTAGCATTAAGTTAAGCTTAAAACTTCAGAGACATCTCTGCTTGATCCCATTGACTGCCTATGTGGGGGGAAAAGAAAAAAACAGTTTAATTTCCTGACTGTTTTCAGCGAAACTCAAATCACCAGCCAAGAATGGAAAATCTCCCTCTTTTTCCCTGGAGAGTTGGTCCCAGGGTTTGCTGCTGTAGGTGTCACTTCTGGAAATTAAACAGAAAATAAAACCTCAACACATGTTTTTCAGTCATAGTGATGGGTAAGCAGAGCAGTGGCATCTAGTGGGAGCCACGCTGGAGGCTAAGTGAGCTCCAGCCCTTAACGCAGATGCAAAGCTGGTCGCCAGAGATAAATGTACAGCTTGAGAGATCAAGATGCAGATAAGCATCAGTTTTTTTCTTCTGAGAACAAGGCACTGCTTCTACAAAAGGATCTGCAGTTGATTGTGGAGGTTTGGTCTAGGACGACCCAATTTCTTGAATTTCCCTCCACAAAGATATAAATACCTTGTTCCTGTCAAACTGGCCTTAATGGCTGAGAAGCCAAAAATCCATAAAGCACATTTTCTGAGTTACGATCTCCCAGAGATTAGACTCCACCCTTCCAACAGAAATCTTGCTTGTTTATATAACCCTGCAATCCTACAGCCTAAACATTTCTCACTTTCGAGAGCTTTCCAGCTATGCTCAGCTACCAGGATGAGGCGGCAGGAGCATCACATCAAAGCAACCTGTTCATCAAAGGAGTCTGACAACTTTCCTAACGCGTGTGGCATCAGGTGGTGGTGTGAGAGCCGAGTAAGTCACCCAAGCATTCCTCTTCCGTGCCTGACAAACGTGGTCACATCTCCATCTTGTGGCTGTTAGAGCTCCATCTTTGCTGACAGCTGGTGTGTGCCCAGCTATAGTCAGAGTTTACTCAACAACACTGTGCAGCAGAAAAGGGAAGATGCTTTCCAGACTCCCCAGAATGATCAGCTTGTCCCAGAAACAGAAAAAACATGTGACTGTGTGACCAGCATCTCTAGTGACACAACTCCTTTGCGAGGGTGAGACCATAATGTCAGAGGAATTTGCATGGGAGAATGAAGTCTCACACCAGGGGGTTCAAACTCCCCACACAAGGCAATTTCCAGTGTAAGAGAGAGAAGGAGGTACCAGACCGCCTGTCCCACAGAGTGAGTTCAAGGCCCATGGGCAGAGAAACTCTCTCCCCATTTGCTTGCTCTAACCAGGGAGGGAATGGACCCAAGGGCAGATCCACCAGTTCAGACTGGCTGGCTAGGGCTCCACAAACTCCTGTGCAGCCTCCTGGGGATTGAATGCATTGTGGGCAAGGTAAGATCCTTCCTATTTCTGAGTGTACCAGTATTTTCTCAGGCTTTTTATTTAATAAATCATCAGATCCATCTCCATTATAATTGCAGGATAAAACACAGAGAGTCTGTGGGTTTTCAACTAATGCAAACTTCAACAACATGGGAAAGTGCTGATCAGAGGCCAGGTACAACGTACCAGTAAGAGGTATGATCCAGAGATTAAAAGCCAGCTGCAATTCAGGGACCTTCTTTCACCAAAACTGTGATATTATATGCTTTTAGTGCAAGAGACTCCTGAAAAACAACTCTCCCCAAAGACAGATGTCACATATAAGCTCCAGGGCATCACCGGGCTGCTACTCACATCTGAATTTGCCAGAGGTAGCTAGCTGAACCCCCAGAAACCTCCTCTGCAGGATGCGGTATATGCTGGTCTCTGCAAACACGCGGGCAGGCTCCACAGCAGAGAAAATTGTGTCATAAACTTCATCAAGCAGCAGTTCCAAGCCTGGGAAAGAGAGAATTTTAAGCACAGAGCATGGCTGTAAGATAGACGTCATCTGCTTTACACCAGAGTAGCAGAATTGGAAACTTGTTCAGGAGAAAAACCCAACCCTTCAAACAGGCCAAATATGAACTTATGCTGCATAACGCTAATTCACAGCACCATACAACCCACTGCTGAATGCCCAGGCACTGGCTTGATGCCTTGACATCTACCAAACTGAACATCCAGTAACCAGCACTGTGCTGTGGTTTTGGTAGGTTCAGTTTCTGATAGAATACTGCATGGTTTTGGGAACTGATATTTCCAAAACCCAGTTCCTAAGCATTTTGGCTTTACACCTTAAATAAATGCAAATATGTGCAGTAGTTTCTCTCAGCGAACACATTTTTGGAGAACTTCTCACCCTTGTGGGAACTGAACATTGGAGTTCTCATCTATCATCTAAATTTTAACCTATCATTTTTCCCAGATTTTTTTTGAAACCACAATATCTAAGGATGAGGAACTGAAAGTCCCCAACATCGTCATTCTTCTTCCTTGGAAAAAAAATAGTTCTTGCAAAACTTACTGTCTAAACACTGTCTAAAAAGTGTTCTGAGGCTATGAGTGGAAAGGAGGGACCATCTGACATCCCTGCCCATGGCAGAGGAGCTGGATCAGATGATCTTCAAGGTTCCTTCCAACCCAAACTATTCCACAATTCTATCTAAGCAAGAAGAATATAGTTTGTTCTTCAGGCTCCTTATAATTCTCAGCATTCACTAATTGAATACTAATGTCCTGAGGTTGGACAGAAAGCCTATTCCACCACCTCAGAAAGGCCAGGATTAGCTCCTGGGCAGCAACTCCCTGTGCTACTGACTGAAGCACTGCTCCGAAGAGTGGGATTTCACCAATGAACTCCAGTTTTTCCCACGGGCACTACACAGTGGTCTTACCCCTTGAAAGAATGAAATTGAAGTCCCAGATGAAGCTGAAGACTAGTACTTGTTACTTGTCCCTTTCCCTTGGAAATTCAAAGCTGCTCCAGTTAAAGGATCATCTGCTGGAGGGTACTTACCCGTGTCTGCTAATTCTCTCCCTTGGCTGTCCGAGCAGTAACAGTACCCAGAGACCTCTGGGAATGTCTCCCGCAAGGAGCTGAACGTTTGGAATGCCTCTGGGAGCCTGGAAGGAAAAAAACAGCCCCCTATGAAGAGCCCAGGGAGGCACATCAACCACAAGGAACCATCTGTGTTTGTGTCCTGAATTTGTATGGCAGGGATGTCTGCACAGCACAGTCATTACAAACCCCTTTGGTCTCTTGAGGCAACCAGACTCTGACATGTGTTTCAGCAGCCACGGAAGTCTCCTAAATACCATCTTTTTAAAGCACAAAACGCAGGCAATAAAGTTTCCGCTCGGACAGACTTTTTGACCCTTCCTAAGCAGGTACCCAGCACCTCACACAGATTTTCAACCCTGTTCTCATCTTTTAAAGCCTGTCAAGGAGTGTAGTGTTATTACAGCACCGGTTCATTAGCTCCTGCCACAAATCTGCGCAGGATGGCAGACTGCCTACACAAATGGGTTGTTTCCCCTTCCCTGCCTGCTATATACACTTTCTGCACCGAATTAAGCACAAAAGCTGATAAAAACCTCATTAATCTTCTTGATTTTGAGAGTGTGGCTCAACTGATTAAAGAGAAAGAGTCTTGAACATATTACAAGTAAGATTGACTCCTACTTCTGGAGATCAAAGAGATGCTATTTTCCAGTATAATATTCTAGTAGTGACAACAACTGGGTTCCAGAAAGGCAATAACTTAAGAAGGACACTTAATAAGATCAGAGTTGGGAAATAACCATAGTAAATGGGACCTGAACTGGCAGTCACCTCGGGTTTCTCCCAGCAAAGAGAAGATAAGATTTTCTAGATTCAGACAATATGACCAGCAAAATATTTTTTTCCAAGCTCAAAACATCCGCATTGCTTTGCAGACACATACCCTTGCCCTGAAATACAATGAAGGTCTGCTGTCCCATCTGCATGCAGTTTATTTGGGGGAAAAATAAATAAATCAATCTAACAGGGAAGAGGAAGTTTCTGCTCAAGACCTTCAGGGAATTACACGGTCAAGGGAGATTTTTACTAAGGACACTTAGCAGTAGACGTCATGATGGATTAAGCCCTGAACACCTGGGAAAAGGTTAACATGGCAAGGCAGCTTATATCAGCCTCATGAAACTGGCACCATAGTCTCCACTCCAGTGCCACCCGACTCAGAGCTGCTCCAGCACTCCCAGTCTGCAGAGAAATGCGGCGAAACACTTGCCTGGCTCAGAGCTGATGGGGTCGGGTAAGAGAAGTGAAGCAAGAAGCCCTTTGCCACCTTCCAGAGTCTCACCGAGAGATCTGTCACCTCTTGCCAGGAGAGCTGAAGATGTGACTGGTCCCTCAGCACATCAAAGCGCTAGCTGGGGAAACGCGTGAAGAATCAGCTGTGGAAAGTGCTGGGGAAAGTCGCTTTTGCAAACTGGAATGGGTGGGGTATCATTCTGTGCTGATTTGGGGAGTGCAGGACTCAGGCTGCCTCCCTGGGAATCGTTTGCCAGGGATTTAGGAAGATAAAGGACAATTGTCAATCAAGGTACGCAACAGATAGCGCATAAGATAAGAGGGAACAGTGCTACTGATTATAATTAGCATTATTGTAGTAAGTTTTGCTGTCGGTTGTGTTAAAAGAATTATGGTAAAATCTCTCTCTCAAGTAAGGGTTCAATTAGAAACTGAGGAATACATAGTTCTGCTAAAATATGCAGATGAAGCTTATACCCATACATCGGACAGCGAGAACATGTAAGTGGTTGAATAATGACTCAGGTCACGGGGTGGGATTTAAGGGATCGTCTGGCTCAGTTCCACAAACAGCTTTCAGCAATGTCTGGCCCATCAGGCAACTCATGGGGGGCTGTAAAGCAGCCCAGCCTTGGA
Organism: Laterallus jamaicensis coturniculus; assembly: GCA_022605575.1. Taxonomy (NCBI): domain Eukaryota; kingdom Metazoa; phylum Chordata; class Aves; order Gruiformes; family Rallidae; genus Laterallus; species Laterallus jamaicensis. The sequence continues at coordinate 84,750,352 of JAKCOX010000002.1, read as the reverse complement.
CTGCCTTGAGGTCCCAACTCGGCAGAGACAACTCACAGGGAGCTGTGTAGATAGTTCAGACCTGAGTTGTCCTGTAAACCCAGACTGGACAGGGCAGTGCTGCATAATTCAATGAATGGAAACCTGGGTTGAGCCTTAAATTCCTTCAACAAACAACATGCCCTGAGTGCCTAATAAGCCACTATTCAGCTGCCTGGCAGTGAGATAAAGGCAAGACGGAGGGTCCCCATTTGGCTTCAATGGACCCAGACAATGCAAAGATACGCAGCAGTTAAGGGCTATGTAAGATGAACTTTGACAGACACTGTATTTTGCTCAGTAAGCTCATATTATTTTCTTCACCAAGGGGAAGCAGGAATCTGCCAGACATGCGATGTACAATGTGTACTATGTTATGTGCTGTCATGAAGAAGGCACCTCAATTGATCCTGCAAACCTTGGATGTACTTAATCCATAGGTAAGCAAGGAAGGGGCTTCCGAGGAGAACAGAGTATAAAATGCTGCAAACTCTGATCACAGGAGTGATAACTTCACTAGGACACCCGCTTTTGCAAGAACATGTAATAAACTGCTGCTTCACTAGTACGTCTACTGTGTAGTAGTAGTACTACTACATAGTACTTTAGTAGTACATCCTACTTTCTTAGGACCTTTGGCATTTCTAACATCAGCAACCCCTGGCAGAGGAAGGGGGCTGGTAACCCTGGAGAGGAGGTTGAAGGAGATCTAATTGTTCTCTACAACTACCTGAAATGAGGTTGTGGAGAGGTGGAGGCTGACCTTTTCTCCCTAGTGACAAGTGATAGGATAAGAGGAAATGGTGTCAAGTTATGCCAGAGGAAGTTTAGATTGGATATTTGGAAAAGCTTCTTCCCAGAGAGGGATGTTAGGCATTGGACTGACTTGCCCAGGGAAGAGGTGGAGGTATACCTCCTGGAGCTATTTAAAAGATGGTTAGTTGTGGTGCTGAGGGACACGGTTTAGTAGTGGATGGCAGGTTAGGGTGATGGTTGGACTTGATGATCTGAAGGGTCCCTTCCAGGCAAGACAATTCTATGATTCTAAAGCAATTTCATTTAAGATATAAACAGCTAAATAACATCTTTCTATGATCTTCTATGTAGACACAGATATAAATAGCTCAGGACATTAAAGGAGCTTTCTGCTCCCCTGAATTACCATATACTGGCCATTGCTCAGTCAGGAATATAATCTCTCTTCTCCAGAGAGCTTTGTCCCTGTATTCAAAGGCAGACCTCTGCATTGCTCACATCTTTGGAGCTCATCGCCTCAGTATCTCAACATCTAGCTGAGTGTAAGAGGATGCACATGAAAAATTCCACATGCTGTTTTCTTTCATCCGTGACGTTCAGAAGTCATATGCATAATCATACTACTTTTATACGGGGCAGATGTGTCATATGTCATATCCTGTCATTCTGGTTATTTTTGTTCCAAATTGAGACTAAAGCTAAATAAAGTATAAATAGACATAAATTAGGCTCACACAAACAGGAGGACAAAACTTTGGTTACCTTACTTGGAAAACTCACTTCCTACCAATTCTTTTCTTTTCTTGGCTTCTTTTTCACCACAGCCCCCAAGATGAGAAGTGATAATACAGGGTAGTTTCATCTATCAGACCCAGTTCAAGGCAATGGCTGAAGCAAAGATGACTACATTTAAGTTACAGATAAATTTATAGCCTATCTGTGTGCCTTAACAAGAATGCTTGCACTCAAAAATATGGGAAAGTAAATAAATGAGAGGTTGTTGACCTATTTTTCCAACTGTGAGACTCTGCTCTTGGCTTCTAGCAAAGGTAACTCATTACTGATCTTCAAAAGCAGGTTTGCAAATAACCCCTTCTATGTTTCATATGTGCAGCTCAAGTTATAGCTGTCTTTATCATTGGCTATTCAGAAACAGAGGGACAAAATTAAATCATGTGGGGTTTCTTTTTTCTACTGCCAATGAAATAATATGTAACAGAGCAGAACCCCCAGTGAACTGAGATAAAGACATTGACACAGAGTCCTCAGTCTGATGAAAATGATACCAAGAAAGTAAAATGATCCTCCTCAACTTTTGATTTTTCAATCTTTCTCCCCAGTCTGTTACAAGGCCCCCTATACGGCTGCCCATCCATGTAGGGCCTGGGCACAGCCTGTATAAAATAAGTTATCAGCAGCCAATTTGCCAGGGGAATGCAGAAAATTTTGGTTCATATTTCTTTACACAAGTCTTCCTCTTGGGAAAGTCTTAGCTCTAAGCCTCTGCCTTTCAAAATTTATTTTGTTTCTTTAACATACTGATTTATTCCAGAATATTTATCAAAGTGTAAGGAAATAATTTGTGAAGGGAGTTAGTGTCACATATCTAAATATCAAAAGTCAGCTTGTGAAACCAATGAAAGAGGCTTCACTGATTCTACATGAACATAAAATATGGGTTTAAATCCCTGTTCTGCTGTAGTCCTTTGCTGTGGAACTCATCCCTTCAACTCTGTATTCCGGCCTCCTGTTTATGGGACAGGATAATGACACTTCAGGGAGGAATAATGTGAAAATAAATATATTCATGACCTGAGATACTCAGATATGATGGTAATGGGTTAAGTCAATGCCATAATTAGAAAAGTAAACATCTGAGAGTCAAATAATCCTGCTATGGTTAATTACATGATACAGACAAGAGAAAAGCCCAATCTCATGGGCCTTTGCAGACAAATCTCCCAATGGGAGAGAAAAAACCTGATTTTAAAGCATTTCTTTCTCCTCTGTAATTGCTCTTTTAGAATTTCCACACTCCACAAGACAACAAATAAAAGAGACTATTTTGCTCTTGCCAAAATAACCTCTCCTGAAGCTCTGACAAATTTGCAGTGTGCATTTGGGCCTGCCTTTCAGTTTCACTTAAATTAAAACAGAAAATCCTCAAAACAGCAGAACTGACATTTACAATAAAATACCTTTGCTCCTACAGTCAGAAGGAGACATTACATTTACTCCACTGCCCTCCACCGGAGAAACGTGTTGGCTGAGATGTGAAGACAGTGACACTTCAGAGAGACCAAAAAGGTTTCTAGAGTCTGAACATCTTCACCAAAACAAACTCCTCTCCCTGCAGTTCCCCTTGCTTGTCCCTTATTTCTCTACCTGAGCATGAATTCCCAGCTACTCCAGAGGGCAACAGCTTCTTGCTTCCATGGACAAGCATTTGGTCCAGAGTTTTGAAGTCTTCCCCAGCCAACTCCAAGCACCCAAATCCAGTCCATATGTCAACATGCCCGTCCATCACTTGCTGGTTCACCTGTGAGAGGAACCCTGGCACTGCCTAAATGGACGGGAGTTTCCCACCACTATGTGGAACTTGCTCTTTACATGTTGCCACTTGTCCATCTGTTTTCATCTCCCGTACAGAATCATCTTTCCCACCTCAATTATACATCCGAACTCCTCTCTTTCTTACACATTTTCTCATTAGCTTTTGTGTGTCTGAAAGGTAGCCCTGGCTACCTCTGAACATAGAATGCAACATGATATCTACTGCTGTGTGAAGACACACTAGTTAGACTGCAGGGATCACATCAGTCTTTTCTAAATAAGAAAACATAATGCAGAAGAAAAAGGTTTTGTACTTGGTCCATTCACTAGCATCATATTGGGCCACAGAAGAAGAGCTTCATGTAGAAAAAAACCCTGTAGTAAGACACTGACTTGAGGTTAGCAGGATTTCCCCCATTCCAGAAGGCTACTCTCTTACCTATTATAACTATGAATGAGATCAAAAAACATCATGTCTGTAGTGTTGACAAACTTGCACTGGACAGGCAGAAACTCTCCATCTGCTGAGCACTGTGGTGGGCTCTTCTCCCCAAACCCATGCAGAATACGACGGTCTCGGATCTCACAGTTCCCCGGGCCTGACAGGAAAGTAAAATAATGTTTACTGGTGTTTTGACTTCCACAAACAGCTGAATAGCCACCCCATTGTTTGGAAAGTGTTTAGACTGTTTACACTGAACATGGACACCTAGGTGCCTTGTATTTTCTTTATGAAGAGCAGTTAATTGGACTTGATGATCTTTATGGACCCCTTCCAACTTCAGATACTCTATGATTCTATGAAACAGGGACTTATATACCTCAGTTCAGCATCTATAGTTTATAGGATAAGTGTAGGTCATAGCACCCAAGCTCCTGATCTACCATCATTCATTCACTCCAAACCTTCCAACCCCACAAACCCCACTGTTTTGTGGAATATTACTTACACCGTGCTGGCTTTCCTCTCTGCCTGGTGCCATAAATCTCCATTCCTTCTGGATCTACACACCAGCACTGACCCAGCTCCGTGTCACACTGCACTGCATCGAAAGCCCCTGAATTCAGGCACTGAGGGATGTAGGAGATGCTGCTGCTGTTGATGTATCGACTCACCAAGATCCTCTGCTTTTGCAGCTGGCAAAAGGATAGGCCTGTAGTACCAGAGAGAGTTGCTATTAGAGGAAGGTACCTGTTGGGGACTCAATTATTCATTTTAAGATAATAGCTCAGTTTTCTCAGGGCATCATGGGACTTGATGTCATGAAAATTGGTACACAGAAATCCACCATAGATAAGGATCAAGCCCTCCAGCTCAAAAGCTGATACACTAATTTGATCTTGCTTTTGTGATTTACATTGTGGATGCAGACCACCCAAGTGTACCAGGTTTCCATGATGAGCTCCAAAGAAACTCTAGAACCTCCACTAGAGCTATCCAGCAAATTACCACAAACTAGAGCCCATCAAAGTCAGGGGCTAAGATATTCCTGATGTCAGCAGTTCAAAAGCAGATTTAAGCCCAATATGAACAAAACCAGAAAATCATAACTTACAAGACACGGGATATCCATCCTGTTTGCTGCCAGGTACCTCAATGCCATTCTCATCCACACACCAGCAGGAAAGACCATTTCTAGTGCACTGAACTGTCCTGAAGAACACCACAATAATATTTTGTCTTGTTAGTGACAGAGACCTGTCACTAACATGGGACATGAAGAAGAACATAAAGCAAAGCAAACGAGTTCAAGTATTTTAATGCTGGAAACAATGGAATCAGAAAGAGCCACATTTCTGGTGCCTCAAATCATCTGGTTCTATGTGATAGGAGTTATGAATTCTAGCAACTTTCTGAAGACTTCAAGACAGATGAGTGTTTTGAAGTCATTCAGGAAGCAAGTAGCTTGGACAGAATTCTGATTCTCACTATCTGAGATTTACCACATATTTTGAGACCTTTTCTAAGTCAAATCTAGAGTGGTCAAGGTCCCCCACCCTAGGCAGCAATAAGGAAATAGTAGAGAGCATTACAATTTTCATTCTCTCTAAGCCTCAGCTTTAACTCATTAACTCCTTGCATCTTCAAGCAACACGCTGCTCTCTAAACCACTGTTCTCCACGTGCTTTTTAGTTCCTCAACTGCCTTTAGAAGGAAAGTCATCTGTGCCACTTTGAGCAGGGTGGATAACTTCTCAAGTCAACCTGGCCCAGCTGCTACCAGCTGACATGCTGACCACAAAGCTTGCACCCACAGGCATGTGTTGAAAAATAGCAGTCGCATTACACAACAACCTGCATCAAATATTTAACATGCAAATGATGCTGCCAAAAATAGCTGATTAATATTAGATTGCCCTCTTAACCCAGAGATTATTTCCAGCAACATGGAATTCACTGAGGAGAGGCTGGATCTGCTCAACAAAGTCCTTTCAGACTCCTGCACCCCTCACTTTCTAGTCAGCTGATATGGAAGCTCTTCAGAACTGAAGCTGTAGTTTTCATTAGCAATGGAAAGTCATGTTGTGTAACAGCAGAGTAACAACAGGGATGAGTTACCTGAACTGGCCATCTTCTGAGCACTGAGGAACATAGTTTTCTCCTCCTGAAAAAGCCTTTTCTCTCTTTAGTTCACAGGGACGTAGTGGTTGGGAATCTGTCTGGTACTCTGAAAGCAGCGAGAAGGTGAATATCTTAAGGTGTTTTCACCACAAGTCTTTTCTTATCCAAATCCTGCCAGTGCCAACACTGTTTAAATCCCCAGGTTATTAGGTCCTCCCTGGTTGTTTCCCATTGCTCCTTGCATGCATTTTTGCATGGAACAGTACAGGGAAGAACTGAACAAACTCACTGGGCTGCCAACTGCAGGATAAGCACATGACTGAGATGCTTGTGAACCCTTTTCCCAGGCCTATATTTGTTTGCCTTCAGCTCTGCTCTGTACTGGTATAGCTATCATTTCCTGGTTGCTGAGGTAGTCTACATACTCATTTGTGGCTATCACGACAAAGCAGCCCTTTGCAATGACCACACACATCACTATTAATGCTTTATGAGTATTTATTCTTCATTAAAGCTAAGTCACTCACTATTCTTAATTCTTAATCCCATGAAAGACATAAAAGGAATCAATGTCTTTCAGTTAGCATCAGACTAATTCACATGAGGAGCACTTCTCAATTTTTACCAGGGCAAAGCAGTTGACTCTTCAGTTCTTTATACATTCAAACCCAAATCTGGATGCTGTTTTAAGGAGAACAATGAAATTCAGTGGGTGCCCTTTTACAAAACAGATGAGTCAATCTGACACTTTCTCTGCAAACAAGCCAAACCACAGCTGCTGGGGTTTAGAGCAAAGGCTTACTTCATCCAGTACTGGGTCTGAGCGTGACCACACATACATCAATACCTACAGACCAATACTTCCTAAGTGTTCTGAATACTTTTCAGCTTCCGGCAGTTTGCTGCTCGGGGACTTCTTTAACCACAGACAGTTTCTGTGCACCCAAGATCTCTGAATCACTTCTGTTTCTGTGAGTTCCTATTTTGTCCCCTTAAGCCCATGTGAAAATTTTTGTGAGGCTGTGAAGAGATTTTGGGTTAGCTCACCTACAGGCAAGCCACGTGTAGGCAAACCTCACCATTTTCACCTCAAATGTGACTCTGAGTCAGTTGCTCTGTGGTGCGTGGAGATCCCTTTGCACAGTGCTAGAGTCTACCAAGACATACAAGTTAAGAGATTAATGGGTGACTCAAATTGCGTGTTGTGTGGGAATGTCAAACTCAGACCAAAGAGCTGGGGACAGGACTCAGACTATCCAGTACTTTAAATTAAAGCTCAAGCCTAAATTAGATGATGGCACATACAAGTAGAACACACAATCTTAGGACCTTCACAAGCATGTAGCACCACCTTTTCTTACTTAAGCTCCTTCTCTAGCCCAGCCTGCTCTTTCAGAAGATGGTTTTTCCCCTTTCCCCCCAAATCAAGGTGTACTGAACTCTGATAACACTGACCATTTAAAGATCCTTAGAGTTTAGCATTTAACCTGGAGCCCAAACTCACTAGAGCACGCTATGACTAGCTAAGTTAGTAATGTGCACAATTCAAGATCATTATATACTACGTCAGCGTAATACACAGCAGAAGCACAGTCACTATTCGACACAGACAAGGAACAAGCATACTTACCAAATATATTGGCTGTAACTATGCTAATAAAGCAGCAGAGAAGGGAGCAAAATGGGATGGAGCCCATCCTGTGATGGGAGAGCTCCATCCCGTTTGTCAGCAAGGCAGCTCTGCCACCCCAGGTCTCCTTCACCTGCCTTTTCATAACAATAGTCACGTGGATGGTTTCACTTATGTGCTGGTAGACTGGCCACAAAATTGGGTGAGTGACGCACAGGATGCTTCTGAGAGAGGCCCATTCACCTGGTACTGCCCTCGTGTTTCTCCTCATCCCCGCTCCAGGGAGCACTACTGAGCCCAGTCATCAGAGAAGAGATCAAGCCACAGCAGGCACAGAAGTGACTTAGTAAATCAATATGCAAATTTAGCATATCAACACGACCCTGGCCAAGAGCTCCTGGCCTCACCTGCACTGTGGTGCAACCATGCCTCATGCTCAATTTTGTTATGTTTCTAGAGAGCCTGGCCTGATGGGGAGGCAGGTAAAAGATTGGCCTACAAGCATTGCAGCAGTAGGAGTGAACACAACTCATAATGTGGATATTCATTAAATGAAAAACAAGATGGAGACAGCTCCACCGACTGTGACGGGAATTGAGGGTCAGAATGAATTGCATTCAACCTCTTGCACTTACTCCCACTTGCAGTGTGCACATTTTCACAATTATCTGACTGGAAGCAGTTTAGCTTCTGGGGCTTCATCCTCCAGGTGTAAGCAAGTTCAGCTTTTTGGTGCTAATCATGTCCAAGATCCTCAACCTAAAACATATCAGAAATGTTATTTCCTTGGCTGCAGAGTATTATTTCTTACTTGTCCAACTCTTATGACTGTCAGGTACCTTTTACTTTCCACCAGGATTTATGAGAAGTCACTCTCACTTATGCAAAACTTGTTAGACTAACTGGGCCAAAAGAATTAGCTAAATAAGAAGAGAAGCACATGTTGGAAGCTGGACTTCAGCTGATTTCAGGAGAAAAGTGACAGCAGCACTCATGTTTGTGACTCACGGATACTAGGCTGTCTAGAAATAACTCTACTGCTACCCTCCTACGGACCAAGACTGTGCTAACAGTGATTCAAGCATCCTTCTGTCCAGGCTGTAGACCACTACAGTGCTAGAGTTGGATATATATGGTAAATGTGGTCTCAAACAGAAGTATAATCTTGCTGTAGCATGGCTAGCTTGAATATCAAATGCAAATACAGTCCTACTGATTTTAAAAAGGCTAGCCATGCTACAGCAAGATTATACTGCTGTTTGAGACCACATCCAGAACAGGTTGCCTAGGGATGTGGTTGAGTCAGCACCCCTGGGTGTGTTCAAAAGATGGGTAGATGAGGTACTTAGAGATACGGTACAGGAATGGTTGGACTTGATGATCTTAAAGGTCTATTCCAACATAGTGACTCTATGAAAGGTCAAACTGGGAAAACATGAATATCATAGACCCCAAAAAGGGCAAATTTCAAAGGCACAAAGAAAAAATCTGTAAGAGCCCTTATTAAGCAGACAGAGAAAGAAAATTAACTTCTGGATGAGCATAGCATTTGTAGGGAAACACACAAAGAGCAAAGGAACGAGACTGATCAAAGAACAGACAGCATTAGCGCTAGGGTGTTAAATTATGAAAAGTCTGACCCTGACATGTATCTCCCACTCACCACAGGGCAGTGGGGCTGTTACAGAAGAGCAGCCAGAGACAGCCCAGCCCAGCGCCACAGGCTCTACTGGGCAGGAGGTTCAGTGCTTACAGGCTGATGTTTCCAGGCCACAGAAACATCCAGAGCATGAGGGTGTGGGGGCTGTGATATTGATGTAGCCCACCTGTCTAAAGTTCTTAAAAAAGGATTGTTCAGGCTTCTTGCATGACAAACAGGGGAGAAGCAAGCTCGTTAAGGTGGTCATTCACTTTCCTCCTTCATTGTTTGCTGTTAACAGCAGGAGGGACACCAAGGAGGCATCGAAGGGCTTTTACTAACAGAGAGAAGCACAAATCTGCAACAACTACATTATGTTGATACCCAAGATGGCTTTTTATTCCCTTCAGGAACATTCAGAAAACCACCTCCGACCTATGCAAGCGGGAAGAAGAGCCAAGGCTTGAGTGTCTCTTAAAAAACAAAGTGAGAGAGTGAGTTTTGGCAATTGGCCTCACTTAAACCACTTCTAGATGTGCGTCAAACTGACATGGGCATCTCGGTACATGCAAGTTCCATGGGATACAATAGCCCATGGATTGCAGTATGCGCAATCCACATTCTTCAGAGAGAAGGTACTTGTCTATGGCTGGTCAAATTCAAATAAAGAAAAGCCTCACTGCATAACCTTCAGTGAAGGGACAATTGAATTGACCTCTATTTTTAGCACCTGTGAAAAGATGGAAGAAAATCTTAAATTAGCTCACCAACAAAGGGGAGAAGAGGAGCGAGTGGAAAAGGTCACTGTAGTAAATATGGCTTGAAAACTAACATGTCTTCGGAATCATTGCACTGGCGCTGGAAATGAGGGTTTTGTTTGCTGTAGGAAAAGCCACTCGGAACTGTTAGGGGAAAGAAAAATGTCAGTGGGATGAAACTCTGAAATCACAAACCTCTGGGGAGAAGCAGACCGTTTATTCATTGTTCCAGTTTTGCATACACTTTCTTAGCAGAAAAGATGGTTTGTGCAACTGCAATTTCTACATATCAAAAATCCCAAGGGTAAATGATGCCTGTATGCAAATACACATCTACACCCACAGAAAAGATACTCTCACCCAAATTAAACTTAGGCCTGAGTGAGAAGCCAACCTTAGTTTAAGAAATTAACTTAAGGGAGCCTCCTGAATGAGGCAGCAAACTGGAAGCAAAAAAATTAAGGACTGAAAACATTGTGAAATGACATCCTTTTCAATTAGTTCATTGATTTTTAAATAATAAACTACTTTTCTGAGTTAAAAAGATGAGCAATATTGCACAATCCTCTCCAACCTTTTAAGAAAACTACATAGAATCATAAACTCACACTGTTTCTTAGCAACTTACTACACTTGCAGATAGAGGAGAACCAAGTTTTACATTTGGTACATTCCTTCCCAAGCATGAGACATTTGTCTCAATTTTCTTCACACCATTTTGGCACACATAGCAATAACAAGACCTTGTGAAGTGCTCATCATCTCCACCATCTCTGATTGAATTTTACAAAGTCCTCACAGGATGCACAATTAAAAGATGAGAAGGAAAAAAAAAAAAAGCATCACCCGGCCAGATAATACAAGTTTCAGTCACTTCACGTGTGACACGTTCTTCACATTGAAAGAACGACGGGGAAGTTCAGGGAAGTTCTGTACTGAAATTGGCTAGATGAGAAAAGCAGGCGGAGGGCTCCTTACATACCCATCACAAATACCACAGTTTGCCTCTAGCTAATAGTACCACATTGATGCAAGGTAGAAAAATATTTAGTTCTCACAACGTCTGGGATACAGGTTGCATTGAAGCCCCAAGCAGAAGGCAGTTCTGCAACCAGCAGATAGGTTTGGGCACTGAATCAACTCAATCATAGAATATCCTGAGTTGCAAGGGACCCATAAGGATTGTCGAGTCCAACTCCTGGCTCCACACAGGGCCAGCCAAGTCAGAGCATGGGACTGAGTGCATTGTCCAGATGCTTCTTGAACTCAGTCAAGCTCCGTGCTGCGACCACTTCTCTGGGGAGCCTGTGCGAGTGCCCAACCACCCTCTCAGTAAAGAACTTTCAGAATTAAAGAAATTTTGCTGTGTAACTCACTTAAATCTGATTCCATTCACCTGCTGCTTCTCAGTTATGCCCTCATACACAAGGCATCTAAGACAGGAACTTCCTTAACATAATTTATTTCTCTCCTGGCATGTGTCCACAACACTTTGTAGGCAATACGAATATGTAAGAAGTCACTAAAGGGAAACAAGTTATTTTGTACTGACTCCTCATGAGAGGAGCTGCCATCACTGTGAATGTGCTGTTGAAAGACTACATCTTTCAGAACAGAGTGCATTGTAAAACTCAAACCCTGAAAGGAGCTCAGGAACAGAGCAGTCTTCTAATTATTTTGCCCCACAGTAATTCAGTTCGATTCCATACTTTGCCTGCAGGCTAAAATAGAACTGAAGATTCACAGAATCTCAGAATGTTTGGGGTTGGGAGGGACAACAAAAGATCATCTAGTCCAAGCCACCTGCCAGAGCAGCATCACCTAGACTAAATCACAGAGGAACGCATCCAGGCGGGTTTTGAATGTCTCCAGAGAAGGAGATTCCACAACCTCTCTGTGCAGCCTGTCCCAGTGCTCTGTCATCCTCACTGTGAAAAAGTTGCCCCGTACATTCACATGGAACTTCCTGCGCTCCAGCTTGCACCCGCTGCCCCTTGTCCTATCACTGGCCATCACTGAGAAGAGCCTGGGTCCATCCTCCTGACTCTCACCCTTTACCTATTTATAAACATTAATAAGGTCACCGCTGAGCCTCCTCTTCTCCAAGCTACAGAGACCCAGCTCCCTCAGCCTGTCCTCATAAGGAAGGTGTTCCACTCCATCATCTTGGTGTCCCTGTGCTGGATTCTTTCAAGGAGTTCCCTGTCCTTCTTTTAAGCTTCACAACTTATACAAATAAATGAGCACCAATGACTGTGCAAAGTTTGCTGACTACAGGCTGCAAGTGGAACCAAAGCTTCCCCAAGGCTTTAAAGTGTGTACAGACCCAACTGACTCGCCAAAACAAAAGTCCACTGAACGGGAGCCCAGGCACTTAGCAATCTCGACACTTTATTGTATTAGAATGCAGTCAACATTATTGCTATTATAAAAAAAACCCCAAACAAATCACAGAAGGAAGGATTTCGCTTCTTTCATAGAAGATTTAATAGTGCACTGCTGCCTCTCTCGGAGGGTGTAGTGACAATACACTGACGCACAGGCTGCAGCTGAACAGAGGTTTCAAAGGAAGGAAAGCTGCTCTTGGAAGCAGACAGCAGTTGAACTAGCTTTAGTTATTCACTCCATAGCATAAGGCTGGCTCATCCACTGCTTACGCACCGGGCCTGGATGCATGGAAAGGGAAATTCACTCCCCAGGGATGTTTCACACTAGTTCATTTTCTCCATGAAGTCTCCCAGCGTTTCATTTGAGCTGTCCAGGCTGGCACAGAACGGCTGCCAAACGCACCATCTGCTCTTCGCACAGTGTATTTTCACCGTCGGTACATGCTCCATACTTGTTTTCCATATATAAACAGATATACACATAGTGTATGATACTTATTGCTACAGACCCCCATGCCCAGTGCCCGGGACTTAACATGGTGTAACAAAAACCATGACTGAAGTATATTAAACACACTCTGTAATTTATCACTAAGCAATACGGGATTCAGTACAACAGGGAGGGGGGGAAGAGGGAGAGGGAAGAAAAAGTGTCAGCTAATAAAAAGCAAGGGTAGCAACGGGCATTTCAAAAGTGATTAAGCCTCTGACCTTAAGAAGCCCTCCAAAATTAAGGTGCATGTACATCAACATTTCTAAGCAGCAGAGAGAAAACCCACGGCTCCAATATTCTGAACTGATACAGCCCAAAGATGGCCCTGTTCACAACTGCATGTCATTACCACATGTGCCCCCTTTACACATCTGCACCTCCGTATGACTAACAGGGCCAGGTAGTCAAGGTGGCCTAGCGACATGCTTCTGGTTGCACATCTGTTCACAGAGAGCTTCCCACCCCCTAGTTTTGTTGTTGATTCCTACATCAAGCTCCAGTTCAGTTCTGGATTTGGATTGTGTCTTTTATAGTTTCAGGGACCAAAAAAAAGCTGCTGTCTCCCTCCAAGTACAATGCAAAACCATTTCGGTTTGCCAGCAACAAAATGCTTTTATAATTTTACAGCAATGTTTGAACAACTCCTTTACATCCCACTCTTTAGTCCAGTGAGGAGTGCCAGGGGGGCTCTGCCGTAATATCCATCCAAGCCTAGTGAAGTTAAAAGCCAGATGGGAGTAGGAGGAGATCACCGGTTGCACAAACCCAGAAGCAGCTGACTAAAGGAAGGCAGCAAATCACCTCAAGATTCTGATCATGGTACACACAATTCAACTGTATGCAGGTCATAAGACACACTGGAGGATTAGGTCCGAGGAGCAGAGGCGACCTTGCCCTACAACTGCTTCCCATGGAAGCTAGACAGGGCTTGGCAGAACAACAGAGGGGTGACACCCTCCAGGCATCATAGAAGTGCAGAAAGTCAAAGCGCAAAAGGAGACACAGATACCAGCTGCAGAACGAACAGATAAGGAGCACATGTCAAATCTTAGAGACAAAATTGAGACACATGTGGATGCCAGCCACAGAAGAGGTCTGCACCCATGGAAGACCAGTTTCAAGCCTTTGCCACCCAGGAAATATGTGAAATCTATCAGAAAAACTGCAACTCATTATCTTTCACTATTTTTAAAGAGGACAACCAACTTCCACTACTGTTCAGCCACAGAGTAACTTACAAAGGTCTATGGGCCTAAGGCCAGGATATCCAAAATACCCAGTAGCGAGGCACTACTCTACCCACAGCTACCCAAAAAAAAAAAAAGGTTAGCAGGAAGCATCTTCCAACCCATTCCCTGTCACGTGACTTGAAGTGACCCCATTTTCTAACTGAAACACAGGCAGCCCCAGTGTATGACATCTGAGCACGTCACTAAGACTATGATTCAGTAGTAACTGCAATACTAACATCCTACTGCCACCACTGCAACCAAAAATGCACAATTCCTGATGTAGAAGCCTACGGCATGATCACAGGAAGGTGAAGGTTTCAAAATGAATCACCCTGAGACCTCCATGAAAAAAAATAATCCAACCCTCAGACAAAAAGCTGGGCATTTAAAGGGTCCACAAGTGCTGTTACTCAGCTCTGTGAAATCACAAGAGGCTCTTGCACAATGGCATTTCCCTTCTGTTCATTCTGATGAAGAACTTAAGTTAAAAGAAGGCTGCAAATCTCAAAATTTCATCTTTCTTTGCATAAGCATCAAAAAGATTCCTTACGTCGCCCCATACTCCTTCCTCAGAGAGGGTCTGCCTCTGTCACACAGCACGACTGCAAATCACGCCCCAATAAATGATACCGCTAATAAAGACCACACGTAGATACCTGGCTTATGTACAGAGGCAGCAGGAAGACATATGGAAAACTGTGCCTACAGGAAAAAGACTCTCTCAGTAAGCCCAACTAGAAGAAATACTGGTATGAGCCAGATCACATCAGGTTTGACTGGCACATGAGCAAAGCAATCAACTGTAGGTTACATTCTGTGCAAAACACTTCGCATTTTATGGCACTTGACTTCTAAGTGTTTGGAAAAAAACAAACACAACCCAGAAAAAGCCTAAAAAGCATCCCAAACCTTTGAATACTTAAGAAACTGGGGCCAAAACTAACGCTCCCAAGGTTACAGACTAACATCATAATTTGAGAAAAACTCAGGACAAGTTTGTGAAGCATTCAAGCAATGCACGATGTATCATAGCACTACCCATTAGGACACCGACTGTATTTCCTAGAAGATATGAATGCTCGCAGGAGTTTTTATACTACGTGAACTACACGAGAAATGAAGATTAAAAAAATACTGATTATTTGTTTTTGTATGCACAGTCCCATCCTGATTAAGGCAGGATCCCGAGGGATACAGTCACACACTCGTGTAAATTTAAAGACCATTACGGATACAAACAGAAGATAAGGTAAAGCTGCAAAAAGCAACGTGAACTTTGCCCTTACAATTCCCTTTTCAAGACCCCATTCTTCCATCTTTGCACCAAGAAAGAAACCTCCGTCCTCCCACCCGGAATCTCTAGGTTGCCCTTCAGTTAACATTTAGTTACATTACATCACACACATGCACACACATTGCATTATATCGCCACAGTGTATGCTGTCTAAATTATGTAAATACACTCCACTTTGTTTCAAAGTAATTCCCCTGGATTTACACTTCTGTCATACAGTACACACAGTACCGCATTCAAGGATATGCAGCAAGTGAATAATATAGAGGAAAAAAATCTCACATATGCAAAAGCAAGTAGGTCACTTGACTATTCCCATCTTCTGAAGGGATTATTTAAGCATCCAACTATATAACACAGAGTATTTATTAACAGTTGCTATAAAAACATCAACAGCTCCTCAGCTCTCACGTTCTTTCTGCTCGCAGAAGTTGCTGCTCCCGATTCCGTCATTAACTTCCACGTTACCATAGAGCTCTGTAACATCTCCTACAAGCTTGATGTGGCAAGATTTTTAAAATAGCAACCACTCTGTAACAGGGGTTTACATTTTGGTTTGGACATCAGGAGTGATAACTCACTTCAGACATGACAGACAGATGGGAAACGTCAGGTAGGTTTATTCGAGCCATGAACCAGCCATGCTGCTTGCTTTCTCAGTAATGGTTTTATCGTGAAAGTTCAACACACTGCTTGCAAAGTCTTTCCCAGATAATCCATCTTTGGCACATTTCTCATTTTTATGCATCCTCAAAAGGCATTCCAGGATTTTTTTTTTTGGATGGTCTGTACATCATAACAATCACTTCTTTTTTATGCGTAGATCAGGAAGAAAAGTGGAAAATGTAGAGTATGCAGAATAGTTTTAATAAACAGTTTTACATACAGTACCTTACATATAGAACAGTGTGTTTGCAAATTTAAATAAATTTTTTTGAATGTACAGTGGCTTGTACTCTTATCAAAAGGTAAATTCAAGTTTCCTGTCTATCGGTTCTAAAATGCATTTATACAGATAACTAGAACTGATAAACAGACGCGAGGCATAAAATGTTCAAGTATCTTAATGTCATCAGTTAAATAGCCTCCTTTTAACAGTCATATTTTACAAATTTCAAAACCTGTACATACATTATTTTCAATTTTAGAAACTGCTTGTTAAAAGGTAACATCTCATGTTAACCACCAGTTCTTATAGTCTATCGTAATAAAACTAGACATGTGTAGATATAAATGTATACAGTATGTATATATGTACATGTGTGTCTATACACATATACATACACATACAAATATGTATGTAGCACTGGGTACAGCGGCAACTTGTAAGCACAGGGAAAGTCCTGGGCTCAAAATCCAGCAAGAGCTAACAGAGCACGTAGGTTGCCTTTGGTTTCATGACATTTCATTCACTGAAGCTGAAAGGTTTTATAAAAACACCTTGGATGCTTGATATTTCTTCTAGTGGTTTAGTATATTCACAGCCACTGACAGTTGTGCTGCTCCTGTCATTCCTCATCCCAGCTGAGGATGGTAAATTTTCAGAGGGCCAACAGCAGAACAGAGCTACCCAGGACAAAAATTATACCTCAAATCCTGAATACTGTAATAGAACATAAAAAAATATAAACTAGATACAATTTTGGATGGATTGCTGGCACCGAGTAGGACTTTGGAAAAAAACCTTCATGTAAGTCACAATCAAAACTCTTATCCCAGTGGTTTTAAAGTATTATTTGGCACATCTGACCACTATTTGCCACATATGTTTTAAAGGGGCCTAAGGGTGCTGCTTTAATAAGGATTTCTATTTAAAAAAATACTTTAAAAAGGAGACCATGATAAGTAATTTCTTTCAAAAAAAAAATCAAAGCTAGTATGTTCATTTTCCCAAACATTCATGAGAGAAGGAAATAATCTAAAACTTTCCTTGTAGAGAGGATACAGGTCTCTCCATGTCTATCTTTCACTAGCAAGAGGAATTCATTAAAAAAGCAGGTCCCGAGAATTTTTAGTCAGTGAATTTCCTAATTTAGAAGCTTTTGCCAAAGGTTTCAAAATAGCATCGTTCGTTCTTTGTTCAACTTTCTTATGTGCTGGGATATTCATGTTTATCATGCTAAAATCATACCAACATTAATCAGCATGTAATGTAGTACATTTTGAAGCCTGGACAGAGAGTATTTAGATTTCCTATATATATTCCTTCCTTATTCCAGATTTCCTCTCTTCTCTCTAAAGCTTCAGCCTATTTATGTAATCAGCAAAGAACCAGATAAACGCTCAGCTTTTTCCTATCTTCCTGTCAGTCTTGTGTGGCTAGCAAGAAAATTCACTGTGAAGAACCTATTTTTATCTCTTTATTCTTCCTTTTGTCATACAGAGCAAAGCGTTGCTATTTGCTGTACTTTCCCCATGTCAATTAAAAGCTGTTTGATACGACGCTTGAGCTGAGGCAATCTTGCCAGAGGATCGGGTGGTTCCAGTTCTCCAGTGAAATCAAGCCAGCTTTCCAAAACTACAGAAGGAAAAGGAAGAAGTTGGTTAGAATTAGCCTTTGAGAAACAGTTTTCTTAAATTAAACTTTTCTTTCCTATAGGCTTGTATAAGATGGGAAAATACACTGAGGTTGTGTTTTTTATTTAACAGAAGAAATGCTTCTTAGGGAAACACTACCTAATTCTGTGTTTCCCTCAGACCAAACATATCTCCTGGTTTGATTGTTACTATAAGAAGGTACCTGGGTCCAAATTCCACCCTTGGCTAACAATTTACCATCCACACAGATAAAAGGAACTTCCGCTCACGGCCTTCTAGCTGTGACAGTTTGGCAACAGCAAATGCAATCCTTAACAACAAGGCTTGCTTCTGTCACTTTAACAGGCTCCTGTTCACAAGGTCCACATTACAGGATGGTTTTCCAATCTTCAACACATGTTTTTCAGGGAGTTTCTATGCTTGCAGAGACGGAGAAGGGAAAAGGTCAACCCTGTTAGCCTAGAAACGCTGCCTAGTAGGAAGAGGAACACTGAAAGTAAAACTGCTAATAGTAATAGGTTAACTTTATTTAATACTCCTACAACCAGACTACAAGCTCTCCTCATTCTTAATTTCTATGACCAGCAAGGAAATTTATATGCTGTAATATTTACTGCTATACTATAAACTCACTCAGGTTTTCTCATGACACCTCATTTATCCTCCTGACACCAGTTATTTACTAATATATAGCAAACCAAAATCAAAGGCGGAATGAACACATATACCTCACCCCCCGCCCCCCCCCCCCCCAAAAAAAAAATCAAGTACTAGAACAATCAGGCCAAAGACAATCCAAGAGTTAAAAATCCATCATATGATCCATATCTGGACAATGACTAGACAAATTATCTAAGCTTTCTGAAGCCTGTCTAATACCACAAACTTGAGTTAAATTTACAGGATTCTTAAGCACTTAAGTGGGCATTCAAAACTTGTGGAAGTGGATGGGGACATCAAGGTTACAAATTCTGGCTACAATTTTGAGTACCCATATTTGAATATAACATTTAACATCCATCCTCAGTGCCTCAGATCACCTTCAACATAGTGGCTATGAAAGATGCTGTCACAGGTGTATTAACAAGTATCTGGCAATGCAGTTACCATCAACTTCTTTCTCAATGAGGTCCATTCTGCTGGTGACTTCGTTCTGTACATTCTCTATATGGGTGAGGAGATTTAGCTGCCATTGAAGATGTGCGTCCACTTGTTCTTCTGAGCCTTTTCTTTCATTACAAACAAACACAGAGTGTCCTTCAGCAGAATTCTTCTTCATAGGAGCAACAGAAAGAAAAAAATTGCCATTTAAGAGGGTTTTCTGGTTTTGTTTTTAATTTCTGGTGTCACTATCAATACGTGAGTCACATGATAATAAACTCTGCTGGTTTAGAACTGTACTTCTAGCTACTTGACAGACAGAAAGCTTACTTGGAAAGCCATGTACTACACATCCATATACTGAACCAAACAAAATGTAAGTTCCATACAAATGAGCATATATAGCACTGGGGGAGTGAGACGAGAGGTAAAGTTTACCTGCTCAAGTGCTTTGTTTAATGCAGTAAGGCAAGACTGCACTTCTCTGCCCTTTTAATACAAATCATGACTTAAATCACTAAGTGCTGAACTGCATCAGTCTACTGCCACCAAAAACATGTAAAAAAAAACCAATCCCAAAAAGGCTTGTTTCAAGTCTAGACAGAGAACAAAGGAAAACGCCCTAAAAAGCCATGATAGCCAAGATGTCAGAAGTCATTATAGTGTAACAAATAAACTGGCTGTTCTATTTGCTGATTAAGACAAAACTCTTCCTATCACTGCTGTAGTCCCACACAACTTGCTTGAGCAGGTCAGGGACAGAACTGCACACGCCTGGGGAGAGTTACAAGGGCAGTAATGTGGAGTTATGCAAACACAGAGTCAGAGGAAGGTACTTTGAAATAGTTAACATCTTCACAGCAAACCAGAGATAATACACAAGTTCCTCATCTTTCTGTAGCTGATGCTACTGAAAATGACCAAAGCATGCAGGATTTAATGAGTTACAGTGTTTGGTATCTCATTAGCAGGATTCAGAGTTTTCATTCTATACCTGCTATAGCTTCCTATCTGATGAAGTTCCTTCACTCCTGATGACTATTTCAGGGACTAAAATGCTGGATATGTGTGCTCACACAGTGTCAGTTCGTGGCAAATGCCAGAGCAAGGAGTGAATTTTATCATATTAACACACTTCTCCAATGAAGCATTCAGCCAATTTTTTCCATGTCACATAATAACAGACAGAATCACAAGGTTGGAAAAAACCTTTAAGATCATATAGTCCAACTGTTCCTGTCCTATGCTAAACCATATCCCTAAGTACCACATCTACTTGCCTTTTAAACACATCCAGGGATGTGTGCTCAACCACCTCCCTGAACAAACTTAACTGTATCTTTTCCTTAGGATATTCCTTCTTCCAGTCAAGAATGGGAAGAGTAAGAAGAGAGAGCAAGAAATAAATTAAAATCCCTCAATCCCTATTTCCTTCTGAAGCCATGAAAAGTAACATTGGTTTTGAGACTTAAAAACAAAACTTGGACCAATCTGCTGGCAGCTTTTGAGTGAGTACTGGTAGACAAGTATCACTAATGCTCATAATATTCATTAAAGGAATTATTTACAAAAGATAGATTTTTAGAAGTCATAAACCCCTCAAAACTTCCAGATCTTTCACCTCTCAAGAAATCAAGTTTTCCTCCACTGTGCTTTTAGTATTCAAACTGTTACTTATCTTTATAAAGGATATTTCCAACATAAATAAGAAATGCCCCATTTATTACTACTTTCAGAAAAATGTCATTTTTCTCTTGTCATATGAGGACTCAAGTTTGCAATTCTAAAAATCAAGATAAAACTGTTTGGTGAATCTTTTAGATGCCCTCTGCACTAAGTTAGCTAAAAACTTTAAGCAAAACTTAAAGCTAAATAATGTCATTAAAAGTTTGGGTTTGTTTTTTTTTTTCTCCCCTTAAATAAGCTCTGTACTTATTCAAACAGCTAGTAAATGCTCCTTAAAACAAAACAACCCACAACCCCCCAAAAAATGAGCCACAAACAGGTCCTCCTCTAAGCTAAGAGGCAGTCAAGGAGTGGTGTCAGAGGGGAAGTCTCTTGCTTTCAGAAGAACAAGGTAATTAAATAAAATTTGAAAGATGATGCAAATTCCAAAAAATAGACTTGTTAATAGTTGACCTGAACACTGTAAGCGAAAATAAGATACCTAACAGAACTGTAAATAAGGGTAAGACAAAAGAGTAAGGAAAATCGGAATATTCAAGGCTCTGCAGGATGCTAGAAAGGAGAATACAATTTCCAAACCAAAACTTTGACAGAGAGGTGAAGAAAGGGAGGGAATTCACTTCCAGAGAAATCAGTTCATGTAAAAATGGCACTTCAATGTCAGCCTCACCATGGTTTTAACCTAAGTACACAAATAGGTTCATGGAGAAACCAAGAGCTTTTCAATGGGTAATAAGTCTATAGACAGAAAGCCTTATTTCAGATACTGATGCTGACTACTGACATCACGGTGAACTAAGGTGTCCCAGAGGAAAAAGTATTCTGACACTGCCCCAGACAGGTGTCTTCATGGTCTAAAACCAAGAGCACCCAGTATTTTAGATATATGCTTTGGTCTCTGAAGGAAACATTAGCTTTGTTTCACTACTGACATATATTTTCTTTCAAATATATTTATACTACTTACAATGACAATTTAAGCTACTGCTGGAAGCAAAGTTCACCATGTGTCTCCTTACTACACAAACCAATATTGTGATTTAGCATACAAACAGTTATTTCTAGGTAGAATGAGCCAAAATTTTTCATTCAGACTACATAGCTTACATGCCACATTTAAACCTAAAATTAAAAGAAAAAAAAAAAGACTTATCTTACTCATTTCTTCCACACCAGAAACTGAACTTCAAAAGGGGGATGAGCTGGGCGATTTATTCTCGCACAGTTGATATTGTAGGAAACAGAAAGGTTTGGTTTACTCTGGTTTTTTGCTCAAAGAGAACTCTTCACTAAAGCCAGACTACCAAGTCTCAGAACTTTTCCACAAAGTAATGGATTCAAACCATCAATGCAAAAAATAAGAAAGAGGTTTAAATAGCCAAATATAAACCTGACTAAAAACCTGCGAAACAAAGACTCCAAAGACACTGCACAGTGTGAAATTAGTTGGTCAGTAAATCATTACACGTGGACAGAGTTCTAGATAGTGTTGCTGTTAAAAGAAGAATACAGTACAATAAAAAACACTACTACAAATCTCAGTTTAACCATCAACAAAAAACCCACCTGTATATGGAAAACAATTCAAAAAAAAGGAAACTTGTCACACTCTCCTCACAAAAACACAAGTTCTGTTAAACACCCTGCATTTTAGGCATTGGATTACTTTCTTTTTCCCAAAAAACCGCACTGGATTGAGCATATACACTTTCAGCATAGGCAGTACATTGCATTTCATTCACCAACCGAGATGGGTATACCTCACCTACAACTAGTTCAGTTTTCCAACTTTGCTTCTAGTGATTTCTGCTGGCTTATTTGATAGAACATATTGTAACAATGTTACAACAATGAACAAATCTAAATAATTGTACACGCTTGAGTTTTACCAGGTTGAACTTATTTTTCCAAGTAAGAAACTTCCCAGGTGAAGAATGATACTTACCTGCTCACTCATGCCATCATCTTTAAAAGAAAATTGTAAACAGTTTTTATTGTCTGTGTGAAAATCCTGATCTTCCTCAAAACTACTTGTATCTTCATCATCTGAGCTCATAGGGTCAGTGACTGCTTTGCAGTCTTGACCAAAACACTGTGGTTTTTGGTAACTGTGCTCACTTGTGATGTATGTTTCTTCCATCTTCTGGGGTATACTGGGTGGCTCTTTATGGTTTTGACTGTGATACGTCCTTTCAGTTGGATTAACAGCATCCGGCAAAGTCACTAATTTTTTCTCTACCCCAACAGTTATTTGCTCCTGTTCTTTTCGCATCCCTGAATAAGCCCAGAGATGAAGGTCTGGGTGATGCTTATTTCTGCAAGGGGAGGAAGAAAACCCAAGTTTCAGAGAATACCAGTTACAGCACTGAACTATTATCCAGTTCTGGTAGATCACAACTAGTGATAAGCACCACTATTAAACACATCAGCATTCCTAGGTCACTTAATTTAGAACAAACCCAGAATGTCCCTTTAACACAAAACTGACCATAAATAAAAAAATACATCACCAGTTGCCCAAATCTGCTCAGGTGCTGAACATCTAGTTCCCACTAAGGGTTCTCCACATCTTGCACTTAGAAGCATTTAAACTATTACACAAGAAAGAGCTTTAATGTGAGGGAACAATGCATATGGAATAATGGCAGTCTCTGCTACCTAAATATATAAAGACTAAATCCTGGACTGATACTTACTTTAATATTCCAATCTTCAACTGAAGTCCATGCAGTACTTCAGTTACACCATACACGTCTGCCAGTAGGTGATGTGTTGACACAATCTTTTTGGCATTAAGATGGGAGTAGTTTTCTTTCAAAAATGATAATCCACACATGTGTCCGTTGTTTAGCCAGTCTTTATCATAAAGATATTTGGCACTCCACCTCTGACCTGGGGTAAGCAATAAACAAATTGAAGGCCATCTAAAGGCACAGCAGAAGTGTATTTAAAACTAGAGTGCTATAATTATATGCTGCACTCTCCTAAATGTCTCCTAACATCCATGAAAGAACGATTCAAGGTCTTGCTATTCATACATTACAATTTATTTTTCATGTATTAAGAGGAAACTTAACACAAAACCAAAAATACACCTGAAATCTCAAGACCTCTCTAAATGGCACTTGAAATGAAAATCTAATCACCTTTGCAATCAAAGTACAGGACAGCAAGAACTGTACTATTACTAACATAACTGCAAAAAGAAAGTTGAAATTGCCATTTAACAACCCAAACCAAAACCGCCTAAGTCACCACAAGAAACGTTACAGGGTGGATTTTAGATGGACGTATCCAAAACACCTGGTTTCTTTCTGAAAGACAAATATTTTGCTTCTACAGTGCAGTCAATATTGATCTATTAGAAGCCAGGAAAAGGCTTCCTGACCAGCAGACACTTCAAAGTTCTCTGACAGCAGAGCTCTCACTCTCTCTGTTGAGGTGCCTTTTACCAGACACCAGTACACAGGATAGTGATGGGTTGGCCTCGGATCTCCCATGCTATAGCAACATCTGCAGTCTTAACCCAACAGGCACAAATGAATGTTTAGCTGTTGCTCTATAGTAATTTAACTGTTGAAAAAAAAATAAAATCCACAAAACCCAAAACTGGAAAAGTATAATGCTAATTATCCCATTGTTACTGTTTACAATGAGGAACCCAGACAAACAGACTGACTAAGACCGTAATATCTTACACTCAGTTTCATATCAGACTATCATCATATACAGAACAAAGAATGGGTGGATGGAAGCCCTTCATACCTTTCAGGAGAATACCCTGTCTATCTCCTTTCTGCCCATTATCCCAATACACTTTAAAATACTGACATTGTGAATGACCTTTTTCTCCTGACATAGAAAGAAGAGAAGTAATGGTTAGGAAGGGAGAGAAGATAAAAATTAGGGACACAGTCTGTGCATAGCAGGGGATAACGAAGTACCTAGTACAGTGCAGGGAAAGAACACAAGACAAATTAGTTGGTTTTAATAAGAAAAAGCTTGATTGCTCAAAGAGTACAGCACAAAGAACTATCAAACAAGACTATACCATCAACTTATACCAGGACAAAGGGAAACAGTCACATCTTTCCAGCTCTATTTTCTTAAGTTTTCTTCTAAAAAATAACTAATAAAAACCTGTGCTTTTATACCTCTGCAGTTTTACCATTTCATTTCTTTAATTCAGAAGGAATGCAAGTTTCCGAGTGTTGCCCTTTTGCAACAGCTGGATATGTATGGGCATTTGTATCAACTGTCAGGAAAAATACTAAAAACTTTCTTCCAGATCATAGTTTTTCTCCAAATAACTGCTAAAAATAATGGGTTTAAGGACATCATAATTTTTAAACCATTGTCTTCCTAATCCAAAGTATTGAGTTTAAAATTAAATAGACTCTTCCCAATTCTTACCATTGAAAACTTGTCCTACGAACCATAAGTTCAAGGTGTGCTTTTTGCACACTATCATTTACCAGAAAAGGTGCTAGAATGTGTCCATAATTTACATATTCAGTTCCACACCTTTACTAACACAACTCTGGACAAACGCAAACACTGTAAAATTCATACAAAATGACATCTGCAGCGTATTTGAGTGTACTCTAGTAACGAGTCATTTTTCTCTCTAAAATAAATATTTAATTGAACAGATGTGATTCCAAGTACAGACAAATAAGATCACTGAACCAGACAGAATGATTGTTTAGAAAGTGTTCTGGACTACAATGACATGGAAAAGCACTAAGGTTTTGAGGGAATTAAGTTTCAACAACTAAAGCGATGATAATTAATATCATGAATAAGATTTAGCATAGCTGAGTAAGATGTTGCTAACAGGAAATAAGTTTCTGCACAGAGCCAAACTTAGAAGCACTTGGCCCAAAGAAGTATAACAGATAACACAAAACAGAGAAAGCTTTAACAGTTCAAGCAATACATAACATCTCTGCTTAAAAATCCCAAGCAGACAGCTGCAGATAAAAGTGGGTTACCCATACCTGGTGGATCTCTGCAGATATAACAGATGTACTGGTCTGGAATGCTGTCCTCTAACAGTCCCATGCATACGCTGTGCTGCCAACACAAGCACTCTTCACACTGATATCAGAAGAAAAAGAAAAAACAAAGAAAAAACTAAAACTGAGAAAAGTAGATGCAGGAAACACAAGTTATTTCTTGTATCGTCAAAATGCAGAGAACAGCAGTTTAACTTAAATAGCTGGTTTGAGTAAGATTATCGTAGTTGGGCAATTTGTGTTTGGGTAGGCAAAGACACCAAGCTAAAAAACAGCTCTAGTTCTGAAAGTTACCTCAACCACAAATTCCAGACTGGAAAAAAAAAGAAGGAAAAAAAAATTGAAGATGTAATATTTAATAATATTTTATTACAACATTCACTATTTTAGCACCTAAATATTTAGTAGTGAAACATAAGACAGGAGTATAATATTACAGTAAAGTAGAAAGATAATGTAATACGTTACAGCATAACAGTGAAAAGTAGAAAACTCTTCAGTTTAATTATTTATATTTACAAAGCATCTCTCCAGTGCGCTAGAAAGATGTGTTTTTAATATCGCACCAATGGAAAATCTAAAAGAAAAAGAAAATGAAGAGAAAATGAAAGAGGAGAAACAAGAGAATAGGAGAGCAAAATAGAAGTGGTAAGACATGAGGGCCTATAAACAGCAAACTGGTTGCTCCCAGAGAGACTAGGCATGAGGAGGAGATAAGTGACTGAAATCAGGCTGTCATTGGACATTAGAATTGGGCAGGAAACTACCCCTAAAAGATGCATTTCCCTTTCTCAACTCAAGCATTTGCCTGTGTTCTGAGAACCTGCTGGTTTACTCCTGAAAGTCTCTCCTCTTTGCTTTGGACATGCTTTTGAGCACCAACTTATTCCATGCGCTGAAGTCACCTTTCCTCTTGCTATACTGCTATGGCTACAATTTCCTCTCCTCTCCCAGAAGATCGCTAATACCAGTCCATTTTACCATATTGTTGCCATAGCTGAACTCCCACTTAGTTCCTCCAACACAGCACTGCACTTCAGTGATGGGTTCCCAGGGACAGTATTTGTGTCATTCATTTTCAGGTCTTTCCGTTCCTTCCAAAAGACTTTAAGTCCATAAAGACATAACAGCCATATATGCTTCCTTCGAATCTCAACTAAAAAGGCTTTCTGTTTTCAATCACACTTAAAGACAAACCTTTCTGCTGAGTGTGTATGTGGGAAAAAAAAACCACAGCAACTTCATAGCTTTTTTTTCTTCAAGTTATTGAGAATTGAGACCTCCCTCCCTACTGCTTCCATCTGATTTGATCACTACACTATGAATTTCTTAAGATAAAGTGAGTACTAGATGGGAAACACTCTCATTGGAGAGCAAATAAACAAGCAGCAGTTGCAATCAATCACCACCCGAATTCTGTGCAGGCACTGTATACTCCACTTTTCTTTATACCAAGAAGGATTTAAATTCTTAGCAGCTTAGAAAACCAGGGAGAGATTTCTAGTTTGAGAACTTCTCCTCTAAAGATGAAGCACACATCACACACACATCACAGTTACTGACGATATTAACGTCTGTATAGCTGAGATCTTGGATACAGCTGACGGACATTTACAGTGAGCAGAGCGTCTACAATCGGTACTGCCAAGCACAAGGGCCAAACCACAAGGGCTGGTATAATCAGGATGGTCTCTGGAAAGAAGTGATGATTTGCGTGTAGGAAGGGATATTTTATTCCAAATTTATCAGCTGGCCATAAAGAAAAAGGTTATCTTTCCTGATAAACCGGTTCTACATCTCGAATAGCGGGAGACACCCCATCCTAGAGTAATAGTTCTGCATACACCAAATAGTCACACTGGGCGAAAAACACAGAAATATTTTGTTGTTCTTCCCTTCTATTTACAGCTCTCTTAAGTAGCTTTGGTCTCCAACACAACAGAAGAGCACCTCCACAAGCAAGAAATTCATATGGAAAAATACAGCCCCTCTCCCCTGCCTATTTCTTTACCTGAATCATAAAGCCATTTTCTTCATCCAGTTCACAAATGCACCTAACAATTTCATTGAGAGCATCATCTTCATCCTGAGACTCTTCAAAGTTAGTTGAATCAAAATCCTGATTGTATTCATCACCACTGAGTAACAAACTCTCTGTAGAGGAATCATCCAAGAACTCCACATCTGAAAGATCTAGTAAAAATAAAGAGGTGTGAGATCTTGCGTGCAGAGATGCAAGACTTTACAGAATTACAGGGGAGGTTTGGAGTTAAAAACACTTAAATTAGGAAAATTAAATTAGAAAACAGGAAATTAGAGTATTGAGAAAATGTTGCTGAAAATAAGCTTCCTTATGTGACTAAGAGTAGCCCGGGCTCTTACATGTGAAGAATGAAACCCTGTCAGTGAGAGTTTTGCCACTGACTGCAATTGAAAATGGATCTTTCTTGCAGTTGTGTCTCAAAATGTGTAGGACATGAGCATGGCATGTGCTCTTTATTTTAGAGGGATTAGAATGTCACCCTCTCACCACAGATGCACCAATAATACATAGCATCCCAGGTATCTCTCCTGCAAGTCAATTTATTTTGGAGTTAAAAACACTGCTCTCAAATGCTCTGGTGGTATATTAGATTTCCTGGTGAATTCTGCAAAATGTCTTTAATGTGGTCTCCTCAGAAACAGAGCAGCAACGCTTAACTAAAGTAAGCCCAATGCAGAACAGCTTGAGGAATGTAAGCGTTTTGATTTAAATAGATGAAGTATAAACCAGTCACCATATTTATAGCTACAATCCCAAACATAAACCAAATTAATTCCTTTAAAATTCTTATTCTTAAAAGAATTAAGCCTGCAAACTGAAAACTGCCATTCAAGCCAACCTACTTTCTCCACTAAGATCAACAGACAAGATAGCTCTTGGATACTGGTAGGATGTATTCTTCTCCGAGAACATGCTGCGCAAAGTCAGCGAGCTCCCCGAGGACCGTGTTAGCGGAGAGGAGCACCTGTCCAAGAATTCAACAGAACTGTCTTCATAATCTGAATAATCTGAAAAGATAGAAGAAAGAAATCAGTTACAAAAGGAAAGAACAGTATGACAAATGAAAAAACCACACCAAACCAAAGAATATTTAAGTATATTGCAACATTACGTTTCAGAAGCAAAGAACATCAACATTGAGGTATCAAGATATAAATATGAAATGGCAAAAGCTCTTCTTAATATATTTTATCAACAACTTTCCAGTAAGAAACATAATGCAGTTTAATAAATAGCAAGGACAAGCATTAGCCATTTAACTCACCACTCCTTCCCTCCATCTCTCAATGTAGAAAGCAATAGGGTCAGGTTAGAAATTAGGAGAAATTTCTACTGAGAAAGAGTGCTGAAGCATTGGAACAGGCTGCCCAGGGACATGGTAGAGTCACCTCATGGCGTTTAAGGAAAGGTTGGATGTGGTACTTAGGCCATGGTTTAGTAAGTAATATACATGGTACGGGGATGGTTGGACTAGATATTGGAGGTCTTTTCCAACCTTAACAATTCTATGATTCCTTGATCCTATAATAGTGGGGTTCCCCCCCCCCCACCCCAATTCATCCTGTACCACCCGTTATCCTCAGAGATGCTGCTGGGAGCTCTTTCTTTTTGCCTTCGGTCTCCTTGGGATTTTGAAACCGCACAAGATTTATTACAGAATGCTTAAGAGGAACCAAAAGTGGGGAAAATGGATGAACCTAAGTGATTTGGAAAAGAACAAGGGTGAGGAACATTAAGGAATAAGGAGATAAAAAGGACCAGTCATATATAAGTAGTTTGCTGATCAGTACACCTGTGTCACTGTGGGAGAGGAGGTAGAGAAATCAGGAGTAAAGTTGTGTCCAGAAAGAAGGGAAGGTGTTTTTAAGATTTGGTTTCTAGTGTATTTTGCTTAGTAATAAATTATTTTTTAAAGTTAGATCTGTTATGTCTGTGACACTAATTAAAGAAAGATTTCTCCTTGTGCTTATCTCGACCCACAAGCCTTTTGCTGTATCTTCTCTCCCCCGTCCAGCTGAGGAGGGGAATGACAGAGCAGTGACTGACACCTCCAGTCAGGGTCAGCCCAAACCAAGGAACTTATAATGTGATTTTATGGGAGGTTAAAAGATGTGGAAAAGGGGAAGAAATACAAAGAAACAGTAAAACTGTACTGGTCAGCAGGGTTGTTATCTTTTTATTTAAAAAACCTGAACATTGCCCATTTTTTGCAGAGATCATGCAAGAGAGTTACAGGGGGGATGAAGCTACAACTTTAAACCACATCGGAGTACTTCTCAAACAAGGAGGGGACTGGTGGAGGAAAGCACAAAGTGATTTGAAAAAGCTTTTGGTTGGGTTTTTTTTGTTAAAAAAGCACAAGCTACCTAGAGCCTCATATATTAAAAAAATAAAATAAAATTAAAAAAAAGAAAGTAACAGAGGAAAGAAAAAGATGAGTGAAGGATCAAAGAATCAGAATAGGGAAGTGAGATGAACAGGATCACCATTTATCAAAGCAGACAAGGTTGTTGCAATAGAGGCACCACCCTCAGCTGTTAAGAAATACCTCTTTAAGGAGGGGCTGCATTTCAAGCAATAAGCCACTGAGATTTAGCAACAGACCAGATGTTAGAGTAATTTTAAATGTCCAAGCAACAGAGGTAGGATGTGTATGCAGACCTTCAAGAGGTGAAAACAGTGAGCATCTCTTTCAAAGGAATAAAAAACACCTATGAAGTATCTATGCCAGTCACATACAGAAAGGCTATAAATACAAAAATGAGGTCACAGACCAAAGTGTCCTTTCAACATTTAAGGCCAAAACCTAATCTTTGAAACCTCTAAAATTTGTCATGCATATTGTGTAGGAACAAGTTTTAACACTGGAAATCCACTGAGGGGTTTTGCTTATGTAAAAAAGGAAATCAAGTTTACCATGTTGTTTTGATTTCTTCTTTTTTTTCTTCTTTTTTTTCTGTTTTGATTTGTGATCTTTCTCCTTCTTCTCTTTCTTCTCCTTTTCCTTTTCTTTCTTTTTACCTGCAATAAAAATTAAACATTTTAAAACATTCAGGAAAAACCTCAATCCATCTCAGTCCCACCAGTTTGATGCCAGTGCTGGCAACAGATGCCCAGAGCTGGGAGAAGGACCACAGGTCAGCAGGAGAGCACCTGAAAGGCAGCATAAAGGAATTCCAGCCACTCAGGTCAACTTCACTGGGAGCCCAGCTTAAATGCCTCTATGCAAACACATACAGCACAGGGAGTAAACAGGAGTGTGACATGTGCACCTGCAGGGTTGTGATGTTGTTGGCATCATGGAGACATGGTGGGATGGCTCCCATGACTGAAGTATTGGGATGGAAGGATACAGGCTCTTTAGGAAGAACAGGCAGGGGAGACAAGGAGGGAGCATCACCCTGCACATGGAGCTCTGCCTGGGAATGGGTGAGGAGCCAACTGAGAGCTTATAACTCAGGGTTAAAGGGAGGGTAGGTACATGGGACATTATAGCAAGAGTCTGCTACAGGCCACCCAAGCAGGAAGATGGAGTGGATGAGGTCCATCTATACACAGACAGGAACAGCCTCATGTTCACAAGCCTTGGTACTCATGGGTGACTTCAACCACACCAATATCCATTGGAGTAACAACACAGTGGGGCACAAGTTATCCAGAAGGTTCCTGGGATGCATCAGTGATAACTTCCTTCTACAAGTGACAGAGGAGACAACAAAAGGTGAAGTGCCACACTGGACCTTGTTCTCATCAACAAGGAAGGGCTGGTGGGGAATGTGAAGCTCAAGGGCAGCATTAGCTGCAGTGACCATGGAATGATGGGAGTTTAAGATCCTCCGAGCAGGAAGGCAGGTGCACAGGAAGCTCACTGCCATGGACTTCAGGAAGACTTTGGGCTCTTCAGGGACCTGCCTGGCAGAGTACCACGGGACACAGACATGGAGGGGAAAGGAGCCAAAACACAAAAAGGATGCCTACAGAGGGGAGAAACAAGGACAGGAAGCCTGGGAGGAATACAGAGAAGTTGTTTGAGCAGACAGGGACCAGGTTAGGAAAGCTAAAGCTTTGACACAATTAAATCTGGCCAGGGACATCAAGGGCAACAAGAAAACCTTGTATAGTTACATCAGTGATAAAAGGAAGATGAAGGAAAATGTGGGCCCTCTTCAGAAGGAAATGTTAGATATGGTTACTCAATGAGTTTTTGCCTCAGTCTTCACTGGCAAGTGCTCTACCCACACCATACAAGTTGCAGAAGACAAAGGCAGGGACTGGGACAATGGAAAAACACCCACTGTAGGAGAAAGTCAGGTTCGAGAGCATTTAAGAAACCTGAAGGTGCACAAGTCCATGTGACCTGAGGAGATACATCTGCTGGTTCTGTTGGGTTCTGGTGGATGAAATGGCTAAGCTACTTCCCATCATATTTGAGAAGGCATGGCAAACCAGTGAAGTTCCCACTGACTGGAAAAGGGGAAACATAACCCCTATTTTTAAAACAGGACAACTTTCGGTGACGAAGTTACAGTACTGGTGGATAAGGAAGAATGACAGATGTCATCTAACTGGACTTGTACAAAGTATCTGATGCCTATGTGCATGACATCTTTGTCTCTAAAATGGAGAGAGCAGCCCTGAGAAGGACTTGGGGGTGTTTGTAGGGATGAAGCTCAACATGAGCCAGAAACACACACCTGAAGCCCAGAAAACCAACTGTATCCTGAACTGTGTCAAAAGACCAGCAGGTCAAGGGAGGGGATTCTGATCCTCTATTCTAATGAGACCCCCACGTGGACTACTGTATCCAGCTCTGGGGCCTCCAATGTCAGACAGACATGGACCTGTTTGGGCAAGTCCAGAGGAGTTCCACAAAGATAAGAGGACTGGAGCACCTCTCCTACAAAGACAGGCTGTAAGAGTTGGGTTTGTTCAGCCTGGAGAGGAGAAAGCTCCAGGGAGACCTTATTGCAGCTTTCCAGTACCTGAAGGGGACCTATAAGAAAACTGGGGAGGTACTGTTTACAAAGGCATGTAGTGACAGGATAAGGGGTAATGGCCTCACGCTGAAGGAGGGGAGATTTAGGCTAGAAATTAGTAAAACATTCTTCCCTGAGAGGGAGGTGAGGCAGGGGGGGTTGGGACTAGATGAGCCTTGAGGTGCTTTCCAAACCAAACTGCTCTATGATCCTACCATTCCAAGTTCATTGTCTGCAAAACACATATTCAATCTATAGAAAGTCACATGAAGGAAATTTCAGCATCATTCTACTATACAGCAACATCCTCACTGAGAACTGATTCTGACTAAAATTCATGGTATGATTTTACACCAGCAGCATTGGTATACACAGGAGAAGTACCTTGTCTCAGAAAAATTCTATTTATTCTGCTAAGTCTCCCCACACAAAACATGTCCCACAACACTGTCATTCCATAATAATTTACACTAAGCAATCAACAGTGAGATAGATAATGAGGGAATTGACTTGTTAAAGAAAGTAAATCCTTAAAGTC
Source organism: Laterallus jamaicensis coturniculus (assembly GCA_022605575.1). Lineage (NCBI taxonomy): Eukaryota > Metazoa > Chordata > Aves > Gruiformes > Rallidae > Laterallus > Laterallus jamaicensis. The sequence goes on along the minus strand of JAKCOX010000002.1, from coordinate 84,717,129 downwards.
AGCATTTCAGGATGGTTTCCTGCACACGAATTGGAATCTTATTATCTTCTTGGGGCATAAAGAACCTTTTCTCCTGGAAAAACAGGGCAGAATCACTTAATTCTCGTCTATCTTTATTATTATTATTTTAAAATTTTATTTCATTTTTTAAACAGGATAAAACAAGAGGCACCTTAAGTTATAATTTCTTTCAAGAACTGCCAAATGTTTTGCTAATAATGCTTAACTGTTTTCTCCTCCCGCTGAAAAATCAATCAGTGCAAGGAAATAAAGGCACAACCAGTAATTCAATTTGGGGTAAAAAAATACTGTCATATTTTTGGATCCTTCCAAATCCTTGCTATGGGTGCTTTTCTTTTCTCCTATAAAATTAATCATCTACTATGAACTCATCATACATATCAAAACTAGTTTTAGGAGGCAAACAAACAAAAGCAGCACAACCTGGCTCAGGAAATATTTTACCACTTTTACATTTGCTCTTCAGAGACATCAAGCATTACAAAACTTCTCCTTTTCTTTTTTCAGTAAAAAATACAAAGCTCTGTACCCACCATATGTTGAACTTTTCTCTTCCAGTTTTCCTTTTCTTTCCATTCTCGTTGCACCTACAAATTGAACAAGAATATGACATAAGTGCAATGTCTGGCTGATGCCCCACTTTCTTGTAGAAGTCATCAGACCATAAAAAATCCTAATGGGACATAAGAAGAAGAAACTAAACATACAAAGAATTATTTTTTATATCTCCTTACAATTACTTTTATTGTGCTGGAAACAAAGTATTGTGATTCACCACCTTCTGAATGCTTGTCCTTCTCAATCACGTTCTTTAATATTTTCTCCTTCAGACTCTCAAAACACTTCTCCTTTACAGGCACAGAGCACTGTATCTCTGTCCCTTCAGAGCTCACTGATGGGGATGACCTCTTTTTTTTTTTACTACTCCCTCTGGGTAACTTTACACTATTGGGTAAAGGCATTTCCAGATGCAAGGCATGTACGTGGGATGAGGGTGCTGAAAACAAGAGGACAGATTTACTTGGCATCCTGTAAGGATTGCAGCCAGATCACTGGCTGGGTCAGATCACTGAAATGTCAAGGACTGGTAATAACATCATCACTCTTAACATAAAATTGCTGCATATGAATGCCCAAGTCCTAGTCTTACATACAAGACAATACATGCCACAGAAGGTTGGTCTGTCTCTTGGAATTTGCACTCACTTTTAAACTACTTGCACCATTTAAAATGTACTGCAGCTGTAAATTTTAAGCCTCTTCATTTCTTTTTATTTCAATTTAATAGCAACCAAATTCAACAGTAAGGGTTAAAGGTGTTGGCATCCTCAATGCCATTTAAACTAATGTTCGATTATGTGAACAGAGAAACTGAACTTTGGTACAGCACTTTTAGTGCTATGTATAAAACTCGCACTTCTGCATTTTAAAATTTAAAATTAAAATTTATTTTAAATTTAATGTAATTAAAACTTATTTTGAAAATTTATTTTAGCCATATTTAAATAACTCGCTGTCATGCATTTATTCAATCCACATTTGAATTACATGCAAAATATTGTGATACTTTGTCAGAACTCAGCATCATATACTGAAAGTTCTTATCCTGTGCTATTACTTGCTGAAATATTTAGGTGTTTTTAATCTTTATGTGATGCAAATTAGTAAATAACATGACACAATAACACCCAAATTATAAATTTCATTGCTAATGCTTATAATCAAATAGGGCAATGCAATTTTCAAATAATTAGACTTTTAAAAATGTTATTTATAAAGAACATTATTGAGGTCACTCAAAACTCTCTATTACTGTCTTCATCAATTTTGTGAGAGTTTTAAGTTTTGTTTAAATATAATTAGGAAAGTCTAATCTTCATCAGTTCACTGAGGACATTTTAAGTCCATGCCAAGGACAGCGAGTACAAAAACCCCACAGCTCTGCAAAGTCTTACAGGGTTCAGGTTTTTCAATGCCAGCTGTCAACACTCGGAGGCACCTGTCACCTTCGGTCTCTCTCAAATTGTGAGCCACTTAAGAAACACTTCTGCAGGTTAAAGTGCTGAACAAAACAAACCAAAACCCAGGAAGTCACAAAAGGTACCTGCCAGCAGCCCAGGTATTAAACAAAACAAAATCCGAAGGTGAACTGGCACAAGTTCTTTGAGGTCCACCCCCCTCCCACTTTTTTAATATTCAGAAACAAAACAAAAAGCATTTAAGGCAGCAGTGTTAAGATAGATTAGTAAATTTATCAGTCACAAAACTATTCTGGAGCAGGCTTGGAGAGATGAACCAAATTTTACCACAATGCAACACACACAACACTCTGGGAAAACTCTGCAGGAAAACAATGAAAATGCCAGAGCGAGAAAGCCATAGGGCAGCAAGAGTGACAGCAAGAGGTACATCACTGACCACACCACACAAAGCTTTTACATGCCAGAGGTTCCAAGATGCAAGACATCATCATACCATGGAATCGAGCCAGAAGCAGGTGCTAACTTCTAACACAAGGCATGGCCACAGAAGAGGCTACTCGAGCCTTTTCACTACCTCACCTCAGTCACCTCACCTAAGACCATAATCTTTTCAAGACTGGTCTACTCTTCAGGCTCTAGCCTTTGTATTTTAGGCAGACTTGACTTGCTGGGACACTATCCAAATTATTCCTTTCCTGGGTTTCCTAATTAACATTTGTCTCTCTTAAGGGACTGAACTTCTTTGCCATCTGTGGAGCAACGAGTATATTTTAGCACCTCAGTAAAAGAAGTGACACTTCTCCACATCATCATGCTATCAACATCTTGTCTTGCTTCTAAAAAGAGCACAAAAGGATCACCCAAATGCACGTAATTTGGTTAGGTTGCTGCCATTTTGATGAAAACATGCAAGGATACTCATCCAAACAAGCTCAAGAGAAATTTAGTCTCAGTATTAGATGAACTCATATTTAAATGTCATTATTTAGAAGACATCCCGACTTCAGACATCCATACATTCTCTGCTTTTGATAGCTACAACACAACAAGCTTCAGCATCTCGACAGTTTTCAACACAACCATACATGACAAAGTAACCAGATACTACCTAATTAACTGTTTGAGTGAACATTTATCACGAGCAGCAATCTGCTACGGTCAAACATCCATCTCAATGACAGAGCTCTCCAAACTGCCTTCCCATAGTGCCCTGAAGGCAGAAATTACTACTATGCCAGCATACACCACAATGTTACTCTTGGCTTTTCTGAGTCAGAAATCATTCTGGATTGAGAATCCTAAACTCTCAGATCCTAAATGAAGTGTTAAGGCTTGCAAAGCTTAAGTTTCATCAGTGCAACTTACAAGTAACCACAAAATTAGACAAAGTAGACAATCACAGTCAGAAGGGCAACTAACAAATACAGCATGAAAAATCTCAGTCATGAAAAATTTCCTTTACAGATATATTACCATATATATTTTTAACTGTTACTTTTACTTGCAATTTTATTCCTGTTGAGGAGTCTAGTCAGCCACCTCCCACACAGTGAAGCGTGGGAGGACTGCAATTAACAGTCTGGAGAAAGAAAGATGCTTAGAGATTAAAACTTGATAAACTACTGATTAGATCATTGTTCCAAGATCAATTTTATCATCAGAAGACTGATTTCAAAATTAAAACCAAATGCAAACCACAGCAATTTCCATCCCTCTCCTTGTCTGGCACAGTGAAGTGACACAAGCCCCTCTCATGTGAGCACAGATACATGATGGGATGCTGTGCTATGAGCTTTATAGTGGAACTGTTAAATGCAGTTCATCATGTGAAAATACACTCTAGCAATGTGATGCAACTTATTTGGTTGCCTGCATTCTATTCCAGGGCTTCTGACGTTTCAGCTTCCCAATAATGATATAATTTGCAATAATATACTATTTAATCATAACAGAACCAGCATGATTCATGGTTCTATCATATTTAATTCTGTATTTTGATTTCCCAGTGCATAGGGTGAATCCTGTATCTAAATGCACCTTAAATGAGTACTAGAGGTTAATACCAGATCCTGCACAAAATGAGCACTTTAGAAAGGATGGGGGCATGAAAAGTTCTTGCTTGCTTTCAGCTAAATACCCCACGAATCAGCTGGGACCTTCAGGGCAGAGATCAGAAGGGCAGACATTGAAATTAGTGAGTAAACCTGGCTGTCAGTATACATTCAAGTTAAACAAACAGCTCCAAACCAACAAGAGCTTCAGTTCACTAGTCTAGAGAGCTCTTAAAAGCAAGGTGTCTAAATAGTCCTTAAAAACATGACACAGGGTAACCACTAACACTGGTAAGAGTTTACAATGGACTGATCTCGTTTTCTGAAAATTTTGTACATCAGCCATTTCTTGTTCTTGCTGCAGCAAACTGTTACCAGCAAAATTATGTAAAGTGTACAATGTTACAATATTTTTTTCTCTTAACATGGGTGTAATTTTCTCCCATAAAATTTAATGTTACCCTAAAGTTACCTGGACGGAGCTAGAACAAGAAGTAACAGCTAATGATAACATGGCTATATTACTACTATAAGTATTATTACTATACTAATAAACATAACATTTTTGCCTCAATTTTAAGCCCCAGATCACTTACTGGATTATGTTTCCTCAACACATAAATTGAACTACCACAAATGGTGTAGAGTTACCGAAACCAAGAAAAATTATCACACCTTTAAGAAAAGTAACCACAAAGATCTGAATTCACATCCTAAGAACTGGCAAACTACAGAATTCACATTGAGGGTGATTGTGGATTTACAGCAAAAGGGTAAGTGACAAAAAGGCCAGTTACCAACACGTTAAGCACAGATTCTTAGCTATGTGTGTGCAGTACCAGGGGATCCCAAGTAGGTCCATCAGCAGTTTAGGCAAAGTGGAACCCCAATAATTCAATTAATTGAAAATTAACTGGCAGCGTACCAGTGTCTACCAATGTGCACAGTATTCCCATGTAGCCTGTGGACTGAAGGAACTGGCCACAGCACTTTCGTGTTGCCTTTAGGAAATGACAATTTGGTCACCTTCAGTGATGACTTTGAGATCTACGTGTTAATACTATGAGCTGTCATTTATATGTCTGCACCTCAGTCACTTCATCCCTCCCCTCTGAAAAACACCACCTATCTTTTGGATAAATAGGTCACTAAAACACCTAATTTTCAACAACATAAAATCATTTCTCAATTCGCTCAACTCTTAATCTCTGTTACACATGTAAACTTCCAAAGCCAAAAACTGCTGGGCATAAAACAGTACAGCTCTTTTGCAGAAGGGGTGCAGACTATAATAGGTTGTTTCAAGCTACATATTTCCATTACTTCCACAACTTCTGAAACTACCTGCAGTGATCCATTTCAAAGATTATGAAGACAGCAAGTCCAATCCAACTTAAGTGCACTTTGCAGATTCCAGTGTCGTCAAAATCTAGAACACCAGATCTGTCCAGACTGCATCAATAAAATCTGAACAGCTGAAATATCACCAAAGGTTTTAGATTAAAAAGCAGTCAACTACAGAACAGTCTGGATTTTATACTGAAATTCTCTTACTGTATAGAGTCACACTGCAATATATTAAATTACTCTTAGGTGGGCAGATATTCCTGCATAATGCAAATTAACTTTTCTCAATTTCAAGCATCTGCAGGACTGAGAAAGGAAAGATTTGAGCACCTTTCCTTTGATATATTAGCTTATCATTGTTTAAACGGATTCATTAGAGAATGAAAAGTAGTAACGAATAGTTAATGCTATTTTATTGCCTGAAGCATGGCAAGAAATTGCTATAGCGTGTGCTTAAACTACATGCCTCAAGAACTTGTACTATTTCAGAAGAAAAAAGATGCCTTCTAAGGCAGGTAACACAAGAAAAACTATTCAACAGTGTAAAGTAACTCTAGAGATTCCAAAGCTGAACTTAAAAGCTGTATTATTCTTTTTCTTCTAAGAAGAATATAAGGATTCAAATATGAGCAAACAAATGAGTTTCATAGAAGTCAGAAGCCTAAGATGAACCCAAAAGACATGAGTTTAAGTTAGAATCCTAGAGATACTACTGACAGAGGCAGCTAACTCCAAAACTTTCCATGAAATCACCAAATTAAACTGCTCAAGTGGATGCTGGGCTGCATACTTCTGAAACTTCTACATTTGGACAAAAAGTCCACGTGAAAGCTCAGGACAGACCTATAGCACACGGAGGAAAGTTCTAATCCATGAAAATTAGGAACAAAGACCAGGTCTGTCCAGAAGGCAAAAACCCCAGAATACAAAAATGTAACTGGGAAATCAGTTCCTTGTGAGCTTATAACTCTTGGAACTATGTTGGCTCAAAAAAGCTCCACTAGGCTTTAAATACAGTAAAAACTCCTGCAGCATAGGGCGTGAGTACTTCCCTCTTCCCATTCTGGACTCAAGCCATAATACCAGATAACCGTTAGGGAATGGTTTTCCCCAAAATAAAGCATCTGGACACATCATCATTTTCTGAGTGCTAAAAGGGGTGGTAAATCAAAGCCAGTGCTTTGGTAATTAGACTCAGTTGTAGCTAAGATCACGCACAACAGATAAACAGGCACAAGTGTGCTTGTGGATGCTGGGTTTAGGACCAGCTCACTCAGAGTCCAAGCGAGTCCCATGATGGAGGTGGGCAACAACATAAATACCTGTCAGTGTTACCACCTACACATTAAACTATCCAGAACACAGCTCAGAAAAGCTAGAATTCCTAATAACTGAAATGAGTTCTGATAAACAAGAAACAAAAGGCAGTTGGAGGCTGTCAGTTTCTTTTATGATCTTTAACTATGAGTGGGCAAATGTACCTCCCAAAAGCAGTGCTCTTAGGGGCAGAAGACATGAAATAAAAGGACTTTTACAGAAGTAATTTTCCCAGGAATCTGATTCCACTGCTATGCAATGAGCCAGAGGCAATTAAGTAACGTTTTTTAAAGTTTAAGTATCAGCTCATTAGAAGCTCCTGTAGCCCTAATGTTGATAAATCAACTTAGGTGATTAATAGGAATTTTTTTGCGAGAAAGGACAATTACAGTCATCTATTTTAATCTACACAATATTGATCCCAGAATCATACCCAGTCATTGGACCACCTTACACTTCCAGTGGGAGCAAGAATGGACAGTGTTTACTAAACAAAATGCTTTATTGACCTATTCAGCACTGCAGTTATACTATCAGCTTAATGCTGAGTTGCTATTTTCCACCTTCTCCACCAAAGACCAAGATATAGTTTAAGTGTTGCAATCATATGCTCTAAGGTCATGCTGTCCTCCCTTTCAACTGATTGTATTTCCCACAAACTGCCCAGCAGCATAGAATAATTAATTTTCTTTTTCTCCTCTCACTTCATTGAAGCCTTTTTAAATATGAAAATTATTCAGAGATAATTCTTTTTTGGAAGCCAATTAAAAACTGTATGATACCCACATAAGAGACCTAATAATAAAAAGAGCATAAGGGCATACATTGGAACAACACACTTTTCAGGGCTTCAAACAACAATGTAAACCCTTCCCCAAATCCTTTGATTTTGTCCATCCAAGCATTAACTTAAACCACAGTAGCCTGTAAAATGTTACAAAGGGTGAGGCAACACAGAGTTCCAGGACAGAGCTCTGTCCCACCTCGGGGAGGGGGCACCAGGTCTATGCAAGTTTTAGAGGATTTGTCAGAAATATTTTCAAGTAACATTTCAAAGCAAGCAAACGTCAATCTCCACTGCAAACAGAAGCAAATGCAGAAGACTGCTGACTTCCTCTGAAAGTGCTACTAAGTTTTAGAGCTGAAGCCATAAGATAAATGAATACATCTGTATCTAATATATATTCGTATGTCAGTAAACAAATCCATAAATTATTTTGATGAGTTTTAACAATATAAAATATTTTAGAAGAAACATTTTTTTTATATTCCACACTCAGATTCTTGTTAAAGTGTGTTAGAAAAAGTGCTAATGCAGTTCAAAGCCAGTGGAAGACAAAGAATATGCAGATGTACACAAGAGTGGCAGGTTTGAGAGTGTGCAGAAAGAAATAAAAGGATCCCCTCTACCTGTGTGACCAAATACATACACATTTTAAGCCTGCAACTATCAACCTAGCTGGTTGCATACTGAATCTCTTTACCTGCCGCTGTTGTAGCTACTCTTCCATCAGTTAGTGCTTTGGAAGAAAGATATGTAATCATCTGAATATCTTCCTTGTCTTTACTGGGATATTCATTACGGAAAGTGGATTCTGTGGGTAATGGTGCAGTAACCTCCGAACTACGGCTTAAATCAAGAGGGAGACATGGTCCACGCTTCTCAAGTGACATATGAGCAACATCAGGTACTACATAAAAGAAAAAATGTAATATTAAAAAAGATACATAGGTCCAACAAGCAACAGTTTGGGGTGCAGCGTTACATAACATAGGAACAGCTTTAGCTACAGCAAGTCAAAATATCCCGTTAGATGAAAACCACGAAAGGTCTAATTGTTATGATTCAATTTCTCTTGGGCAGTTCTTTATTAGATTAGGATACATTACCCTCCAATTTTGATGACTGTTGGTTTTGACCACTGATGGAGAACACTTTTCCATCAGTAACTGAAGAGGGAGAAGAAACTTTTCCTACAGAATCATCAGGCAAGGAGCAAGTGGCTAAACGCTGTGATCTTCTTCTCCGTTGGCTATGTTTGTAGGATCTAGGGGGATTCACTGGCTGTGATGGACCTAAAAAGAGATCTTTCAATGTTCATGAAGCAGAGAGATATACCATAATCTTACGGCAGTATCTGAGATCTAAAGATGGGAAGTGCTTTAAATAGCTCTTATTTGCAAAGCTGGTAATCACAGCAGAACTGGCAAAAGTAATTAAAAGCTATGACTACCAGGAGCAAAGAAAAGTTCTGCTCAAGACATGATTCTGCTTTTTGCGTATTATACATTATTAGGGCACCTACTTCCCCACTGATAAAGGCTGCTGGTTTAGGCAAACTGTTATTTACAAATCAACCCCCCCCTATAACCCAGGAGTAGGCTACTTAAAAATGAAGGGGGCAAGAGGATTTAACAGTAAACAGAACAAATGATCACAGTTAAAGATCTAAAAAGTCATGGAACAGTGTTAACATACAACTTAAAAAAAATAATAACCAAAAGCAGTGGTTAATTTTATATCCCACCTCCTGTCTTCTGCTAACCTGATATCAATCCCCCAACTGTATTTCCAATGCACACTGCCAGCACATGGCACAGTAAGAAGGTTCAAGTACTTTGTACTTTAAAATAAAAAAGGGAGAGGGGGATTGATATAGGTTAATATAGGCCTGATTCATTAAAAACAAAAAACCCCACACTCCTCTACATCTCTCCAATTTTGCCCAGTCTCACAACCTTAGAAAAACACTCAAGTCATTATTACATTGTAAATCAGTGTTCTCTACTTTTTTTAAGCACTCCTTAGAGTCAAAGATGTACACATTTAAAAGTAAAAAACACAGCAAAAATAAATTTCCTTTAGAGGTGGTAAAGACTTGGAAGCCAAAGACTGAAAGACAGTGCTGACAAGAGCTAAGCTAGTAACCCATTTTTAAATGAGCTAATTTTAAGAATATTGCTACAGTGTAGCCTAGCAATCCAAAATACAGACATGCTCAAGGAAAGCTACTTACCATTATTTTAGGGGTGGGGAGGGAAGGCATATTACAATATAGATGACCGCTAATATTTTGTGGGGACAAAATACAATTTTACCAATTTATACCAAAAAAAGTGTCCTGAATAAATAAGAATGGCTGATTAGCACCCTTCTCTCTCCCATTCATTTAAAGTTATCTGTGAGAAAAGATTAAAAGAAACTTAACTTCTAAGGAAAATACCAAATCAAGGTTAAGGGGAAGCAGACAATGCAGCTTTACTCTTCCATCCTGAATTACTATTCTACAAGTGAAAAAATCCCACGTAGCTTTTGACTGCCTGGAACCCACATTTATTTTAGTTCTCGGCCTCATCTTTTAACATGCTTCAGGCAACAAAGAGCCTGATCCTAAGCAACATTAAAATCCAAGTGTAACTTCACAAAAAGCTACAGAAGTATTTTAATATTGATAAAAAAACAACATAATCATGGGTGCAGCATACACCTCTCCCTGTTCTTCTGACAGCCAATATTTTGGTACTTTGCACATCAGTTACACACATTAGGAAGCTGAACACCTACAGTATTTTTCTCAAAGAAACCCAGTATTTTATATATTTCCCCAACACAGATCTTGAACCCATCTTCTCTTTCACATATTTGGAGGAAACATCACATAAGGTGAAGAACATCACAGCCTGCTGTAAAGCTCATCAGCCTGCTAAAGGCAGAATTTCTCAGAGAAGGAAAGGTCCACAACCAAGGTGTATGTCTTTTCTCTTTAATGAATCAGGCCCCTTCAGAAGAGAGGTTTGATTTTTTTCTGTGGAGGAGATTTAAGCTGGAGGGAAAGCCAACCATCAAAAGCCACGACTCTCAATATAAATGTATTATTTAAAGGTATTATTTCCGGTAGAGAAATTCATATGCCTTATTATGTGACTTGACTTTTAAAATACTGAGCTACCCCTAATTCTCCCCACTTGGACCTTTTATTTAAAGCAGATTCATTTTTAAAAAGCAGTAGCCACTTACAACCCCCAAAAAAATAATATTCTGTATATCTCTTATAAGTAATTACGGTATTTTTTTTAAAATGTCTGTGCTCACTAGTTTTATTTATCACAGAAGAAGGAAGCTGAGAGACCAGCGTCAAATCCTCGACTTGTATTAATTCTGGGGAAAGTGGTGATTTAGGGGGCTTTATACACCCAGAAGAATCTCCAGATTCTTGTTTGCATTTCTTGCTGCGAGCCTTTCCTGAAGACAAAGTTGAGGATAACAGTGCAGGTTTCTGAATGTTGGCAGAACTGCTAATATCAGCTTCATTTTTTTTCTGACTTTGTGGTTTAGGTGAAATCTCCTGAATAAATAATAAAAAATTGATACTTTTATTTCAGTTTCTTTGCTGTAGTTCTTGTATTCTATTTTGATCTTTTTAAAAGCAACTTTAGTATTCAAAACACATTTCAAAGCAACATTATTTTCAGTACAAATGAAAACTATTTAAAATGCATCACATTAAACTTTTTTTAAAAGGAGCACTATCAACTATTTTCAGCATTCAGAACACCCTTATTTCTTACTATCTGAAATACCTGCAAAAAGCCTGAAAACAAAGCTTTTTCCACTATTCCCATTTTTAAAATACACCAAAGTCTTTTTAGTTTCTGTCTTTTTCACCTTCAGTAGACCAGGACTGTCAGCATTGTCTTAAAATTTAACTTGGAGTACATCTATAACAAGCTGGAATACATACACTGATCTACGGTCACAGAACCACAGAGTATCTCAGGTTGGAAGGGACTCATCAGGATTATCGAGTCCAAAGCCCTGCTCCTCACAGGACTACCTAACACTAAACTACAGGACTCAAAGCATCATCCAGATGCTTCTATACAGGCTTGTACGCTTCTCTGAGCAACCAGCCCGTGCTCAGAGGACTGTGGTTCTAAAATAAGTCACCAAGATTTTCCCTTCACAGTCATTTCCCTGACCATATCAAAAAAATAACAAGTTTGTCAGGAAAACTTTCTTAAAGACAAACTTAAAAGAATAACTTAGAAAAGAACCTGAAAAAGTTGATAATGCTCCTTTAAGGAATGTCTGAAAACCAAGAAGTTTCCAAATACTGAACACACTCTCTCACACAACCCCTTTCAGTGCTGGGAGTCTGGATTTCACCACATTATATGTTTGTGCAAATACATGAAGAAATCACAACTTCTAGCACCACAGGGTTAAATAGATTGCTAACTGTTTGGGAGAAAATGAGCAGATAAAGAGTTAAAACAGTGTCTGAGGGGGGGGGAAAAAAAATAAAAAATAATCAGCATATAACACAGCTTTCCAATTTTATCAATTTTCATCCTTCTTAACACACACACTGAAGTATTAATTTTAGACAATTAGCATGCATTGACAGACATTAGCATTTTAGATTTTAAACTGGAAGCTCTTCCTACTTCACTGAATAAACTGTGCATGTGTTACAACTTGCCCAGTAACGGCAAACTACCATTTCTGAACGCAAATGTCTTAAACCTGTCCCCTTTCATGTCCCAGTTCTGTCACACAGCACAGTACCAGCTAATAAAACCAGAACTAACAGAGTCGAAAGTGTTTCTAGAAATGTGCACACCACTTTATCCAAACTAAAACCATCACATCTCTGATGACTTGAGGGTATTTTTGGGTTTCGTTATAAATCAGTTTTATTTTCCACGGGAACTTTCCACATTCCAATGGAAAAAATAAATAAAAAATAAAAAAAGAAAGCAAAAAACCCACAAGTGCACATTCTGTTTAAGGGCACCCCTGAATGTTGCAGGAATAGCTTGCTGGAAGCATCATGTAAAGATCCGGTGCAAAACATCACATTCAGCAGGTATCAGTTCTACCTTGAATAACTCAATTACACATGTACTAAGTGCAGTTTATTCATTTAAATAAAATATTACATGAACTGTAAAGAATACCTATGCTGGTTATGAGAGGTATTACCAGAAATTAATTAGAGTCGTAACTTGTAAATAAACAATTTTATTGTTCATCTTCACAGATGTGAAAGACATTACTACAGCATCCATTACTTTCAAATTACAAAGTTATTTAAACAAAGTTAAAAAAATTAAATTAATATTTTGATAAGGTGCTTAACCTCTTAACAGGACAAATTAACATTAAAAACCTTAATGAATTAATGTTATTCATCTAATCATGTCTTGGTCAAAAGGAAATATAACATGACATACCCTAATACAGTTAAATAAGCTACTGTATCTGCAACTAATCATCTGAGGTTTTGGGTTTAAGACAACTGTAAACTAAAAATATATAAATATAAATAAAATAAACTTCCATTAACAAAGTCAGTTTTCGGCTATTGGCCTGAATACTTCTACCATGTTCTGTATTACATTATTAAAAAAAAACCTACAAGATATTTTACCCATTCAATTTTATAGCAGCAGCAGACAAAACCTCTAAGGAATGTCAGCTTTGCTACTGGAAAACCTTTTAGGGAGGTTTATAACTCGGCCATTTTAATTTGAATTTGGGCAGTGAAAAAAGCTTTAAGCTCAAAAATTTTCCTCCCCACAATTAATCATTTAAACGTTTGTGAGGTTTCTGGTTTAAGTTAGTAGCAAAGGAACAGGACAATTTGGGATTTTAGATGCCTCTTTAAAGGAGCTTAACCAGCATTTCCAAAAAATGAGGTTCGTTCAGACCATTAGCATGTAAACAATGACAGAGACATCTTTGTTTGTTTAATATCTAATCAATAAAACAGAAACAGCCGAGTTACTAAGTCTAAGAAGTAACAAAAAGTTTTTAGCAAATATGCACTGTAGTTTATACTGTTGCATACACAGTCTATGTAAACCACAAAGTCCCATTCACCGTAATGGGATTCTGCATGGTAAGATTTACATTGTAATGATTCTTCCAAAACCCACATGCTGTAAGCCATTTCACAGTTTTTTGCACATTGAAAATATCACACACAGTAGCAATGAAATCATAACATCTTTAATATGCAAAAAATTTGAGAAATGGAATGTCATGTCAATACATTGTAAACCTTGATGCAAAATATCGGTCAATGCATCGACACCGTAGTGGCTCCGGCAGCCGTTACAGTGACAGCATTAAGAACAGAGAATCATGTTCCATTGACGAGACTCGCACCCAATGCGGTGTCAATGGAAACACCACAGCAACGCAATTATATATCAGCTCTAAAGAACCAGTACAACCAAAATACCAAAGAAACTTTGGGGTAGGGACTGTTCATAGAGTGTGCCGGGGCTTAAGAACAGAAGTGCTCTTATAAGAATAGCGGGCAGCAAGGCTATTTCATTCAAATGTCGCTGTTGAAGAAGAATGAAAATGAATACAAAAAAGCTGTATTAAAACTACATTAAGGCTCTGATTTCAGTCATTGGAAAGCAAAGATGTCCTGAATCAAGACTGCTGTTCATCCTTAGCTCGCTCTACCATGCTTAGGCATTCAGCCCTTTTAATATGCAAGATAATGCACAACTTGGAGTCAAGCAATGCCTGAACACGATGGAAGAAGCCAAAGATAAAAGCTTCTGGTCCTGCAAATAGGCAGGTTTAAAAATCAGACCCTTAACATTATTTAAAAGTTTCTTTTTTGTATTTATTAAAATACACACCCTTGCAAATTGTATGGCTCATCGAGCGGTTCATAAAACACATACAAGCCTACAACACCAAATTCTTACAATATAAAAGAAACTTCTTCTTTTACAAGAAGTTCTACTTCATGTCAAAACCCCTGGTTTAAACACAAAATAAATTTGTGTAAAGGTCTTTTTATAAGCCAGTCATGGTCATATAAAACTGGACCTCTGGACACTGGTCTCCTCACAACTGTTGAATGGAGACCTCATGTTTGTTTTCTATTTCTTTTCTAACACAAAAGCTCGTTACTGAAATTCAAGTCAACATTGTGTTTAGAGACAATTAAATTCCATACTTCTGGCTCTGCCAGAAATGTAAACATAAGATCAATTTTCAGTTCCCTATTATATCAGAAGGGGAAATTTTAATGTTGTAGGTTCTACATCTCCATGGCACACTCCAGTGGGAACCTTGCAAAAGAATCAAACTCTACCATTTCATACCTGCTCCAGGACTGGAGCTGTTTCTTTGTTGCCTTCCTTTTTTTCAGCACCATCCGCAACAACAGCTTTGGATGCCAATAAGCCTTAGGAGGAAAAAAAAAGTTAAAAAATAAAAATTCACTGAAATTTTTAGTTAGAAACAGCTTGCACCAAGAATTTGTGTAAAACAAAGCAAAACATGTGACAAGAAGTATGAACTGTTTATACCCACAACATAATTCTCTACAAAACAGCTCCAGAGAAGGCTGAACCCTTTAGATTAGAAGAAACAAAAAGCTAAAGGATGACCCCATGATATCACCCTTCCACAACACATAATTCTCTGGCATCTCCATTAATAAGATGAAAATCAAATTACCAGTTCTAAAAACAATGCCTTATCATCCTTTTAAAGGTGCTTTGGGCTTTAAAACCATGTCTATGATACTTAAGCAACTTGTGCAAGATCAAAATTGTTTAGAAATTTTCTCTCTCCAGTTTTAAATTCCCATCAGAATTCCTATTGTTATTTCTTAACTCTAACAGTTGCAAACATTTCTTAGCCAGAACAAGGGATTCAATTTCCAAATGGATATTCTCAGCAATGGAGCTCCAAAATTACCTCAGTAACAAGGGCATATCCTGAGTAAATATATCAGAATATATTACTTCATTCATGAACTCATACACAGTAACACTACTATGAAAAAAAATAACTCTGACAGAAACACAAATCTCAACAGAAGTTATTATTATAATCCCAGGAAATATCAATACTGGGGGTGGAGAGGTTAAGTTCTCAAAACCAACTTGAGCTGACCAACCCAAGGGAAATTCCTATTGCATTCCAAGAGAAATCAGATGCGCTCAAAATTAATTTAAAGTGCACAATACTCAAGGAATTACAAATTAGTGAAGCGTGCACTCCTATGAAGCATTCAGGACTTAAAAATAGCAACAACCAACCAGGCACAAAAAGCAGTGTGGTATTTTGCTAGAGAGCTATCACATTTCAGCATTCCACAATAAATAATAGGTGCTTTTTTTTTTTTTAAATTCACTCTGTCAGATTAAGTTATGCTTCAGTTTACTAAAAAGTAGTTATGTTTTAAAGAAAGTTTTCAGAACACCACGTCCATACCAAGAGGTGCAAACTGACTGATATTACAGCTAAATAGATTTACCAAAAAGCAGAAACTTACTTATCACTATTGTATTAATAAAAATATCAGGTAAAATTTTAATTCTGCATTAGGATTCATAAAAGATTACGGCTTCATGGACGTAAATAAACTCAAATTATCCTGTTTAGATCATTTAAAAAAAATCAGCAATGTTGTTTATGTTGACAACTACATATCTACAAAGAAAAGCATAAAATAATTTTCAAAATTAGGTGAACTAAGTTTTAAACACCAAACACGTTACAGTCCATAAAGGCAGCTTTCGTGGTTCTACAAACCACAGGTTGCCCAGAGAAGTTCCAGGTGGGGCTTTGGGCAACATGGTCTGGCCCATGTTCCAGCCCATGGCAGGTAGGTTGGAGCTAAATGATCTTTGAGGTTCCTTCCAACCCAAACCATTCCATGATTTATGAATTTTACTTTTAGCTAGATGGTCACTGCTCAGAAAATAAAGCCACAAAACAAACCTACTCTGTCACACCTGTGAATATATAACTCTTATTTCCATCTTCTCAACCCCATTAAGTATCTGTCTAACCAATTACCACGCCTGTAGAAAGAAAAAGCTACTATAGCAGCAGGACTTGAGGTTCACCTTGCCCTGTCAGTAACAGGCTTAAGTGACAAACAAGCAAGAAGCATGGGAGTAGCACAGTGAACCAGAAGGGTTTTGTTCAGTAAGCTTGTAGCAGATGTTATCTGTTCTTTTATGTATCAACACTGCAGCAAGACATGCAGCAGCAAGCATTCCTGCAGGCAAAAACTAATTGGAAGGTGGCATTAGTACCTGCTTAGCAGGAGAAATCCTTCTCCTCTGGGAAATGTAATTTCCCCCCAGTTGGGGTAGCAGAGGAAAACAGAGCAATGGAAGCAACTTTTATTTCACTGAATGGTGAGGAAAGAATACCAGTTGCAGCTCTGGCCTTGAGGCAGACAAGGAGACTCTTCTGCAGCAATTACTAAATGCTGAATTTAACTCCAGGAAACAGCTCCCATCAAACTGCCTCCCACAACCACATTATCTGCTCTATTCCCCCTGTACAGCCAGAAGACAGAAGAGTTTCCCACCAGCTACAAAGCTTTATGTAGCCATTCTGATGGGTACACCAGTACATTTCCCAACCTTCCTTCAAATTTAAAGCCCATGCCAGAGACCCCAGTGACAAATTACAGGTATTTCAAGCATAAGAAATAAGCACATCAGAAGTGAAAGTTTGATCATTGTCAGTTTTCAAAACTCATTATATCCAAACAGAGAAAAAAACCCATCCCAAGTTCCAGAAGCTGTTGAGAACAGTTGTACAAAGTAACTACCAAGCATGACAAATGTCATCCTCTAACTAAAGGCTTAAGTCACTTTCACTGAACAGTAACATACTCCGCAGTGGGTGCAAGCTGGAGCATAGGAGGTTCCATGTGAACACAGGGAAAACCATTTTCACTGTGAGTGTAAGAGAGTGCTGGGACAGGCAGCCCAGAAAGGCTGTAGAGTCTCCTTCTCTGGAGACATTCAAAACCCACCTGGACATGTTTCTGTGTGATCTAATCTAGGTGATCCTGCTCCAGCAGGGCATTGGACTAGATGATTTTTCAAAGTCCCTTCCAACCCCTGCCATTCTGTGCTTTCATGTATTTTCTCCTGTACACTGAAGTACTTATAGAGAGACTGAAATGGAACCACACTCATAAGAAAACTGACTAAACATCCTCAACAGCTGACCTACTAAAGGTTGGACCAGCAAGTGTGGAAAAAAAATAAAAATTCATCAAGCTGTTTAGTAAGTCAGGTTGTTTTTCCTACAGAAACAAGACTTTTTATATTAATGACCATACCCTATCAACTACAAACAAAACCAACAAAATCTTCTCATCTGTAGCATAGAAAAGTTCCAGACTTCACACACAGTATTATTTACTAGAATGAGTAGAATGCATTTCTATCTTCCCATCTGTACAAGGCCCCTTCTATTAAGGCACAACTTCTTTGTATACAGCTTTTGAAAAGCAACCAATACTTTCCCAGCACAGGTACAAACATGTTACCTCATCCAAAATACTGACAAGATCAATGCTTGCAGCACAATTTGATTATTGGGACGTATGGGGGAAGAGGGATACAAATTGGAATAATTTTTCCACAGTTAACTAAATTTCTCTTAGATTTTGGCATAAAATACATTTTTCAACTTTTAACAATAAGACCAATTACTTATTATGGCACTTCCTGTTGTTTAAAATGTATTCTATAGCTGTACAGTTGTTTTCCATTCATACCTTTAAGTAATAAACACAGGCAATGAATGCCTTAGACACTGGAAAAACTTTTCAGTTCGTCATTGCTTCAATTTGTAGCTAGACTTGTATACTTTTAAATGAGATATCATAATCTCTTTTCAGTGACAGTTTTACTTCATGAAAAACCTCTTAGTTTTTCCACAGCTAAGAAAACCTTTAAATTAAAGGGGAGGTATGTAACTAATGACCATGCTAAGAACTTGTACAAACCTCCAATCTTCTCCCAATAAGGGAGAAAATTGTGCAGCTGGAGTTAAAACATACTCAAGAAATTCATCAGCTCAGTATGGTTACCTTCCCAGAAAACTAAAAAGACCAAATCAAACCTGAGGCCATTCTCTGAATTTATGAACAAAGTAGATTTTATTACCATTTATAGATTCCTTTAAAATTCCAAACAAGTAAAAGACTGCAGTGCGTATCTGCCTCAACGAATGTGCTTTTATCAATCTACTGTAGGACCTTATATGCAAGCATGTATAATTCACTACATTAAAAAGGAATAAGTCAGGAAAAAAAGAAAGCATTTTACCAGTGATCTTGTTAAGACGAGCTCTCTTTGCCTGAAATGAGTTGCCTAGATTACTTTTCCTCTTGTGCGATAACGTGCTCTCTGCCTGCACAAAGGCCATCTTTGGAACATCCACTACAGGAAATCCTACTTTTAAACAGAAGAGAAACCTAATAAACTCACATTTCCTAAACACAACACCCAGAATACTTACATTTCATAACAGCTATTAGAATACTGCAGTAAAGAAGCTTTAAAATTCTATTAAAAACTAAAATGACACATTCTGAAGATTCAGGATTGCACATTTCAGCATTAGATGCAGGTTACCTCAAAATCTGCAATTTTTACTCAGTATTATGAGAAATGCAGTATTACAAGCTATCACAACATACAAATTCTTATCAACTCAGCAATAGTTTCAAACACCCTGAATATGGATATATCATCCATACTGGACTTTTTTCTTTTGCTTGTAACAGGATGAGCAGTTCTCTCAGAGATAATAGATGATGTGGGAACATGAACCAAAGCATGCAATGAAGTCATTAAAAACCCCCCACAACCATGTTCTGCTTTTAGAGCTAGGTAGAGGTTTTGCACAAGGTATAAATACTGATGTAACTAGATTTACCTGACAAAAATTATTATGGTAAGCATCATAACAGTTATAACAGCAAATGAGACATTTTCCTCCAGAAATATTGGTTTAATACTTAAAGACCAAAGTAAAAGGAATTCTACATTACAGAAAAAT
Organism: Laterallus jamaicensis coturniculus; assembly: GCA_022605575.1. Lineage (NCBI taxonomy): Eukaryota > Metazoa > Chordata > Aves > Gruiformes > Rallidae > Laterallus > Laterallus jamaicensis. The sequence continues at coordinate 84,697,549 of JAKCOX010000002.1, read as the reverse complement.
CTATTTTATCTTTTCCAGAATATTGTTTTACCAAATGTATCACTAGATGTAGGCTCCTCTTCCTTTTTTTGGACTTCCTGCATGATTGTAGAGGTTGAGGTTTCTTCCTTTTTTGAAGGAACTTTTAGCCACTTTCTGTCCTCTTTATCTTTATTGCTGTTTGCGCTGGTTCTAGGTTTACTTCCTGCTTTGTTCTTGGCTGCTGCTGCTGCAGCAGCTTTGACCAAAGCTATCCAATCCTCCAAAAAGGAAAAAATGGTAAGTAAGTATTAAAAAGTGCCTGAGACTCAAAAAGAAAATACTTATAAACCCAGTGAAACTTCATCTAGAAATGTTTAAGCGCAGTTCAATTTATTTTTATGGCTACTACTCAGGGTGGTAAAATGAGTTTCCCAAATTTCCTAAGTAAGCTTGAAGTATTATCAGTATGCCACATGGAAAAAAAGCAAAAAAGAAAAAACTTAAAAAAAATAAACAAACCACTGAGTATAAAATTCTGACTGCACACATTCCCTGCTACAGGTTTTACATGTCATAGCTTTAGAAACCCAGGAGCTCCTAAACCCAAAACACTGACCGTTTTCTTAGCCTTCTGGTTGTGATATACACCAATTTCACTGTTCCTTAAATTTAACTATTACTCAAAACCATCATCAACTCAAAGCATGGCCCAGCCAGCTGCACCATTGGGAAGAGTTCTTAATTAAATGGATATATTATCTTTTCTAATTATATCTGTGATGCTACAGTAACTAGAGATAGAACTCTCTTTGTATTACACATTACAAATCTCATTCAATAACTTCAATAAAGTACTCTCTACTGTGACTGAATTTCACAGCCACATTTAAGGCAATAAACCTGACATTTAGGCCAACAGCTTCTCTGACCATACAGAAACATCCAAGGAGTGAACAACAAATCATACAGGCCAAATTCACCTCCTTTTCAGCATGTAGTCTAGCCACCTGTAAGTCAACGGAGAGAACTAAGTACTTAAAGGCTGAGCCAAGCTCCTTCCACTAGTTTCGAGTAGTAAGACTCCTGCCTATGTCTCCTGAATGTTAGGGATCAATCTGATTGCAAAAAAATTAACTTGATCCTTTATACAAAACTATTTTTTAAAACATTCTGGCACATCAAGGTACATGTCTCCATGGAGAAGTTACGTGTCAAATAAAAAAACATTAGCAATGTTCATCCTCCACCAGTAAAAATTAAGCATCTTGAGTGTTCTGCACAATTCTTAATTAGCTACAGGGCAATATGGCACAAGAGCGTTTGCAGATTTCCACCACCATGTATTAAAAAGGTGTGATAAAGACTATTCTTGTCTAGTTTTGCATGAGTGCTTTGCAAATAGTAAAACTTTTTCTCCCAGCTGTAAGCAGACTATATTTTGATTGTCTCATTATTATCATACAAGGTACCTGAAGTATCTTGATTTTATAAGTCTTGTTTCAATGCAACTTTGTCCCACTCAGTATACATTATAACTCTTTCAAATTTCTGTTCTACTGAGGTTTCTTTGCCTTCTTTGATGTAGGAGAAAAGCATAACAAAATACAAAGCATTACTTTTCCTTGTGTATTATGCTTTTCCATAGCTCAATACTTTTAAATCACTGCTTTACATAGGTTATGCTCCTACATTGCATCAAACTACGTACTGAGAAACACCAGCAGTTTTGACTCCTCTAAGATGAGCTGTTCCATGTCCAAACTGTCATTGTGAGATGCATACACTCAGTCTAGAAAGCAGCAGCAAAGTTTGGAAGCACTTTGGCAATGCTTACACAACAGGCAACTACCGAGGCCATGTGGTGACATGCCAGCCACAAGGAGCGTGTCTAACTGCCAGCTGCGTAGTCAATCAAAAACACACATACCTCTTTTTTGGCCAGCCAAAACGAGCACACACATTAGCTCCAGTCCATCCAGAGCCTTGCCCATCCAGCAGGGCAAAAAAAGGATTGAACTATTTGTGCTGGTGAGAAGTTAGGAGACCTGAGAGTAGAAGTCTTACACTGTACCCTGGCCAAGGGATGAAGAGGATCAGTAAGATGGCTGAAGCTTGGATCTTATGTTAAAAGTGGGAAGCAAAGGGAGTGCAGCCTGCATCAAACCAGCTTCTAAACAGCACTTTAAGTTAAGCTAAGCACCCTGAAATCAGAAGCTTTCCAGAAATACCGAGCTTCAAGGACCACACTGAACTAAGTATCCTGTTCTAACGGTAGCTGTTCTGGTGCAACATAAAGGGTTTTTTGCTTGCATGTTCTTCCATTCTTTGGATATTTTCCTTAAGACATGGAGCCAACAAAGGGGAACAGGACACTTACACCAATGAAGCAAACAACAGCTAAACATTCAGAAGCCAGACCAGGTAGACATTATGATGATATACTTTTTTCTGGATTAGCATGTAAATTTAAACTCAGTGAAGAGAACATTGATCATTGGGGTAGGCAAAATTATCTCAAGAAGTGTCTTCCAACCTCAATAATTTTGTGATTCTGAATCTCTGTAGGCCAGAAACTCTGTAGGTCCGTTATTATTTTGGCTCCAGAGTAAACATATAGGTGCTAAAGTGAGACAGGTAATTCCTGCTTTTAAATCTTGAACTCCTCCTGAGAAATTGTTCAGCTGCACAGCTTCTGTTGTGAGAGAACTATTTATCATCCAAGATGCTACCTAAGGTGATTACTTTTCTTTTGAAGAGCACAGGAAGTCCACTTTCAAAAAGATGCAGCTGTGCCTTTCTCAGAATTTTTAGAGAAACAGGAGAATAACAGTGGGATACTAAAGCATAATGAATTCTGAAATCTATCTCAAGGTTGTTGTAAGATACCTCCTCTGTCAACCATAACAGCAGGACACTAAATATAAATATCACAGAAACTAGTCGTAAATCTTTAATAGCAGGACCTTTCCTCACAGCATTCAGTATACTGAAAGGCAAGGGATCAAATATAAACACATCACAAATTAATAAAGTAAAAGCAAAATTCTCCTAAGAGAAGTTCACTCTACTTCCCTCTCCCTCATGTCCTGACATTGACCCCGTATTGGCTGTAGTTTTGTAGCTCTGTACCAGTTACTCAGCACCATCTAGCCTGACTTCCCATTTCCCACAGTATCTCAGCCCAATTAACATAATTACACATACAACTTAAAAAATAAAGTGTATTTCCTTCTTTTTTTATTCTTACTAAAATTAATCTCTCAAGTAAGCTGAGAAAATTGATGAGAGGGAAGTAATGGGAGATGGTAGTTCAAAGACAAAACATTACTTTGTCACAACTGAGGAAAACTGTCATGCCAATTAGATTCACTAAATCAAAGTACAGGAAATTGCACGATCAAGAAATTCGTTAGTAGAAATTACCCAACAGCCTTACACACCAGTTGGCTAAAACACTTATGTTTTAAAATATCCCTTTGCATAACCTTAAACCTGCAACAATGGGAAGGCAAAAACCCGAATGATTTCTGAAATCCAACCCTTGTGCCAACAGAATTCACACACACATCGTTCTCCCTTCACCTGCCTACAGTCACCACCTTTTTGGATCTTTACAGTACTAGAGATTCAGCTGGTTTCCTTCTCCTGACACATCACAACTCCCACACATTCATACACACACACACACACACACACACAGATAAAACATCATCAATCTATGGACTGGCTGATTCCACATCAAGCCTGGAATCCTTACCCTCACCTTTCAATTCTAAACAGTCTGCCCCACCTACATCTTGGCTCACATTGTCTCCTATCACATCATCTTTTTTTTTTTTTTTCCTCTGTCCCAATCGCAAATCCACGCTTTTTCCTCAGCTTCCTCTTCCTGTGTGCCAAGTCCCCTCCCTCTCCTTCAAAACCCTCCTCAAAACTCACTTCTTTTGGTTCGATTTCCGTCACTAATCTCAGCTCCGGCGCTATCTGCTCCCTCTCGCGCGCCTGATTACATCGAAGATAAAACAAAAAGATGAAACAGAAAAAGTAAGTTATCCGAATACTTCATAGGTGCTCTCACAAGGGCAGTCTCAATATCCCCATCTCTTTTTGTTTTCTCTCTGTACTACATTAGCCACATTTCCGTGTGATTTCAATTGGCGCTTATCTGCAGAGCAGCCCAACCTACAGCCTCATTGCATTGAGCCACACATTTTCTACCCTTTACAATTTTTGCCTTTCCACCCTCACAGCTGAGTTATTAAAACACACTTCTGCTGCAACTCAGGAACAGTTTGCATGTTAGTGTTTACAATCTCTTCCTTCCTAAGCTCAAGTCAAAGAATTAACGAGTCTATATACCTCTTTCTCCATGTAATTCAAATTCTGCATGCTTAGCACACACCTTCCAAATGGATCTTACAGTTGTTACGTTTGCTAATGCTCTAGAACTTGAAATATCCTAAGCTTACACTCATCTCTTGAAATGTTTGTTGGTTTTTTTCCTTTGGAAATGGACAAAAAACAAGTTAGAGGTTTAAATTAAGCATGAAGTGTTGAATCTTCCAACTCCATTATTTTTCAAATCAAGTTATAGTTTTGGCATTTTTCTAAGCTTTAAATATTTTCTAGTAAATATCTTCTTACTAAACTAATAATGGAAAAAAATTTGAGTTTTAGGCTCGGACAAAGTTCAGTTTCAGAGAACAGATTTTCAAACCAAATCTTGGATCGTGTTATTGCTCTTAAATACTAGAAAAATATTTTGGAAAAAACATTTTACCATAGTGTAACAATGTATGAGATATATGCAGAAAAAAGTATCTTTGCTTCTGAAAGCTACAGAACATTACATCTGTAATTTTGCACAATTAAATGCTATGACTAGTATTAATTAGCATTATAAAAAGCATAATCAGTGGTGTTCTTGCTGCATGTCTGGAAGCGTAAACTTGCCCCCCTCACTCTTCCTCAAGACTTCACTGAAGCCACCTACATTCAGCGCCCGAGATGGATGAGACTGACACTGTAACTCAATCACTGAGAAAAAATTAAAAAAACAGATGAATTGGACTGTCAGCAACTATTTTGATGTCAAGACATGCTTGATCAGAAAAGGATTTTTTTTTTTTTTAAAAACTGAAAATGCCTGTAGCCTAGGAGTAGTAACTCAAGGTTAGACACAGCATAGCTCCCTAGAAAACGCACAGGACAGAGTAAGGGACTTCTTCACATTGTCACAGAAGGGCTATTTCACTTCAGTCACAACCATGTTACCCAAGGTTTCCTTTTTATTAAGCATAATCAAATACTCTAGCTTCTTAACTTACTGTCTTAAGGAAGGTGTTGTTTGAAATACTATATACTGGTTCAGTGGAGTCCCTGTAAGACTGCAGCAAGAAGTCAGTGTCAGCGTGACTATGAACTTCAGTTTAGTCTCTCTAAGGAAATGTAGTTTCTATAGTGCAGAGTTGCCTGCACAAAGTTCCCTTGTTCTTTGCATAGATGATCAACCCTAGCATACAGCTACTTGTAACCTGGAAGCCAAGATATAGAAATGTTTTCAAGCCAATTCACTTATTCATCTGCCCTTGTCACAACAGGGATGGTTAGAACAGTCATTAAGAAATATGTGGATTTGGTTTGCCAATTTAGAAGTATTCTGAAAAAAAATGGGAGCAAATAGCAAGGTTTTTTTCACATTTCTTGTCTTTGAGTCTCAAATAGCTTCAGTGGAGTAATTTTTCATTACCTGTGAGAATACAGTTCCCATGCAAGATAAATACAATAGAAGTTCCACTGAAAGCATGTAAGTTTTCAACATTGTTTTACTTTTCCAAGTAGACATATGCCAAGTGAATAAATCGTGTCCTTTACTTCACAGCCTCCCTCAACTTCTATTCAGCATCTCTTCATTAACTGCAATTGGACTTTATCAGAGATAAAGAAATATTTGTATGTCTGCATTCCCAAAAGTTCTGGTACAGGGGGGAAAACCCCACAGAACAGTCATGTTAATAAGAACATGTGGACAAAAAGCTACCACAGTAGCAAACAAAAGTGATGGGATGGAGAAGAAAAAAGGAGGAGAAAAAAAAAATCAGCAGCACAGACTACTGACAAGCTAAAGCTTTTTCCTGAATGGACACCAGTGATAAAAAGTCACTGGATGCCCCCAGTTTTATAAACTCTGCAAGACAAAACTTTGTGAACAGATTAGTTGGCAATGGAGTGTACAGCAGCTAGGCATTTCAGGTGGAGGCAAGGCTACTTGAGCAGCACACTCTGGGGCATCATCCATAAAACTGGTGAAGCAAGGCAGTGCAGAACCTAGAATAAAAGCTATAATCTAAACCCAGTTGTGCTAGATGTCATTTTTACTATCTCAAGACATTAAAAAAAGTAAGTATCTATATAAAAACTAATAGAGATACCTGAAGTATTCTTACCTGCCCTTTTGCATCCTCTGGCATAGATTTGATATGCATCCTCTTAAGACAACGAATAACACCATCATAGAACTGTACTGTGAAAGTTCCTAGAAGAGGATTGATGTAATCACTATGAGTAGTTAAGAAACAAAACACACCTTGTTACTATGAAAGCTTTAGCAAAATGTTTTGTAGGCTACATGAACAAAGTAACAGGTGTTACTTACAGTCAGGATTGAGAATTTCACAAAAATTAAATTACATACTCAACAAAACCCTGTTTTTATATTGTTGCTCTTTCACCACTTGGACAACTTAAGCTACTGTGCCACTTTTGCTCATAATTCCTTAGAATAATTATGCATTATTTAACTTGCCACAATAGGGAAACATTTTGATTCACAATCAAATCCTTGTTTGCTTTAAATGACAGGAAAACCTTCAACTTTTAATTAGGTTCATGAGAAATACCACCCTACTGTGAAGTATTGCATCTCAGTTGTTCTTTTATTTCCCCCCATTTCTATTGCTTTTCTTCAATAAACAGAGCTTTAGGAGACACCTGTCCTTCCTTAAAAATTCCAATAGCTGGAATACATCATTAGCTCAAATCAACAGCAGTATGAAGTATTCATAACACCATGCAAAGTCTTATAACTAAGAAAACATTAAGCAGTTTGTCTTCCAGGAGAAACTGCAACTGTTTAAATTTCACACAGATAAAAGATAAACCTTTAACTAAATCTGACAGAATAGAAACATTTTCACGTAATATTGAAGCACTGAGGAAATACATATGCACATCAGTTTTTTTAGCAGCTACAGCACTACAGGTACACACAGTCCTTACCAATGGACAATAGGTGAATACATACCCTCTTTATTAATTGCTTCAATCTTTGCAGGGTAATAGCGACAGTCTGTCCAACGAGCTAGGACTTCTTCTCCAGGTTTAAAATCCTATTTTATACAAATTTAGTCATTAATATTTAATTCTATTTTCCACCCCATCCCCCCCCCCAAGAAGAATTAACCATGCACCAGAGAGATTTAATGTAGGAAAGCAAGGATAATTTACCAAAAAAAAAGAAAAAAAAAAAGAAAAAGAAAAAGAAAAAAAAAGAAAGAGTGAAAGACAAACTAAGTCTTCTACTTACAACAAATTCTTCATCATCTTTCAGCCCTTCTTTCCTTAGTGCTGGTCGCTCCAAGGGCCGCAACCTATTGCTGTCCCAGTAAATCCACTCATCATAGCGATGGCTCCAGCGTTCAAAATGGACCAACATCTTCCCCTCTTCATAATCTATCTTCTCAATACGAGATGGATACCTTCAATGATAAATGTAAACTGATAAATCCCAAAGCTTTTTGCCAGGGTTTTGGGTATTTTTTTCTCCTCACATACAACAGTGTTTACATGACCATTCATAAAGTTATTATCAAGTCTGAAAAAGATTAAGTTACTAAATTCAAAGGAGGATAACATCTAATTTAAGAGCTATCTATACCCATCAACTTCATCCTAGTCAGAGGATTATACACAAATTTAAACCTCAAACTCCCACACCAAGACTGCCTGAAACTGGCATTAAAAGTTATCAGTCTCAAAAGCTTTTTTTTTTTTTTTTTTAAAGAAAAGCAAAATAGTGTTAGTTTTCATTTGCTTAGGAATGGGAAGGATGCAGAAGAGGTTTCGGGGCATATTCATTACCTTCATTGTGTGAAATGTTTCAAACTGTACCATTGATTCCAGACAAACCCAAGCAACTGTCAAGACCCAGAAGTCAACAGAACATTCTTACTTAATCTAAGATGCTTACTAATTTATAGATTAGCTTCCATGATTCCACTGCCATTAAATTGGATTCATAGTAACTATTTTTTAGCAGTCATCTCTCTGTTACTTTACACTCAGTAAAAAAAATCTCACTCTTCATTAATATGCAGATTTTACTCTCAGCAAACATTGTATGTGCTCAGTAGAACTACCTAGGACTGAGTTGCAACCAGAACAATCTTAGGCATATAATTTTGGGTGCAGCATAGATGTAGTTTAAGAACTGGAAAGTTTGAGATTATATTTGGAAATCATATTATATTTGGACTATATATGGGAAAAGGGAAACTTTAACTTCAGCCATTATCATTCAGTCTCAGTATTGCTGTTTCACCAAAAAGATGTATTTCCCAAAACTGTAGTAACAGAGCAAGGCACAAACTGGTTTTGCCATGCTGTTTCCTCCAGCACACTTATCAGATGCCATTATTTCCACTGTAGGAAGTTCAGAGAAAATTGGAACGATGCCAAATTCAGCTTCTTCTGCCCTTCACAATAGTATCACAACAGATTCAAAGGCACAAAGAATCTCAAAAAAAGAGGTTAATTAAATCATCGTTTTTTCTCCAGAGTTTTTATTAGGGGTGGTCTAAAGTTAACAAGAACATGTATTGAAAGAAAAACAACAAAAGAAGCACAGCTGTCTCCCTTTCATTAAGGGACAACCTGTTTTTCTAACAAAGTGCTACTGTGGAGCAACAGTAAGACAGCAGAGCTTGAGCAATCCCTTTCCAGTCTTGCTGCAAATTCTATCACCTAGAAACATAGGTGACAAATACAAGAGCCCTGTCAACATTTTCCAAAATAGTGCTGATAAAGGAGTGTTTAACACTATGTTCTGAATAAAATATGTAAGTTTTCAGGATGTACAGGCTCTTATTTCCTGGTGACTAGAACATGGCCTGAAAACAAAAGGTGTCAAACTCAATTTGCTCCATTTCTCCAGTCCTACTTCTTCAGCTGCAGTGATGCATACAGCTTCCCAACATCTACATATCTCAGGAGCTCCTGAATAAGAAAAACACTCCCTGGTTTTCTAGGTTATTAACAAAACTACTTTAGCCCTGGTTTTGTCCTTGCATCAGAGAACAAAGTCCAACCTCTTGTTGCACTTACATTTCAGAAATGCAAAAGTATTTTCATAGCTATTAAGCTCCAAACTTCTTATTGCCAAACTTTAAAAACAAACAACAAAACACCAAAAGAAACAATGTCTTAGTCTCAAACTGGCAATTCTCATATGCCACCCTACAAGAACCCCTGAGAGGAAGAAGATCATCCCCCAACAAGAGTGAATGAGGATATTATGTATCAAAACAGAAAGTAAAACTCCTGGGTCAAAACCTGAAGCCTATTACCAGCATTACTTTGAACAAGGTATCAAGAAAGTCAGTCAGCCACCAGATGGTTTCACTATGCCCTGCCCCTGATGATGCTTTCTTCTGAAGTGTATGTGATGCTACATTTAGGAATTTTATTATAAAATTTCTTACTAGCTTTTTCATCTTCCCCCATGTTCCAGTTTCAAACTTCTTGTAACTAGACATCAAGTGTCAGAAGCAGTGGAATGAATAACAGAGGAAAAAACAAATTTACTGTTACTACAGAAAATGCATGAGTAACGATGCCACCTGAAACTGTTCAGAATAGAAGTAAAAGATGGCCCAGAAAGTGTTTAACAGGCAAGGAAGGAAAAACTCCAGAAAAACAAGGAGAGAAAGGGTACTTTGTAGCAACCAAAAATGAGAGCTTGTGCCAACTTGAATTTTCAGTAGTAAAATCAAAGACAAGAACGGTGGTGCTCTGTTCACCACAGTTGGAAATGTCAGGTTTTTCACATGCCAGCCAGGTTGTGATGCAGAACTACTTATTTCACAGAACTCAGGGACCATCAGCAAAACCACAGCATTCTCTGTCCTGCACATCTACAATGCAAAGACCACGTTCCCTTTATGGCACTATGCTACAGCGGTTCCCTTGCTAGGTTTCTATTGTTGTTATAGCTGGTAGCCTTCATGGGTCAGCAGCAGCAAAGTCACCATTCCAAGCACTGTTTGTAAAAGACAACAGAAGGGATAAACTGGCAAAATATAGTACCCTGTCCTGGAAAGAGAGAACTGGGGAAGAGGGGAAAGTAAAATGCAGAGTATACTTTAGAGACAAATATGTAAAAATTCAGATAGTTGTAAGGGAAATTCAGAATCAAGACATAAATATATATGGGGGGAAAACCACATATGGTATAAAAGATACGCAAAATATTAAGTCTCATGAGGCATCCTCCCACAGAGGAAATGTACAACCAGGTTTTTATTGGTTAATTTCCCTTTGGTAAACACAGTTTTGGCTATCAAAGTATTTTTAAGATCTAATTATCAGCTCAGAATCCAAGTATGTGATACTCTTTGTGCTCAGTTAAATCTTGTAATAACCAGAACAACACATAAAGGCTTTAATGCGATAACCTATGTTTCTTCAATGTATCTTAAGACAGTGGTTGCAAGATGACCAGAGCCAAAACCTGCATTCAACTCCAATCCTCAGAGATAGAAGATTTAGCAAATCTCTGAACCTCCTGAGCCATATAAGACTGGTTATTAGGCAACCCCAGAATAACTTTGTAGTAGTGTAGCAACAAGCTATTGCCCTCAATATCCACTAAATTTAGCCACACGATGTGCCACAAATATGTATAAACAGCAGTATTTCACAATACTGATCCCACAGTGGAAAAAAGCAGAACACACGTATTGCAGGATTTACTGTTGCAAATTTCACACCACAGAGAAACATTTTCCTTGTGTTATAGTTCCTGTACTTTTACTAAAAATAATAAATTTCATAAATAGCAAAATTATACAAATATTTCAAAGGCAACTATGCATTTTCTGCTAATAAAAAGGTAAAATGGCAACATAAATTTTTTAATCCCCTTTTTAAAGAGTTCTTATAACAACACATACAGAAAAGCTTTTCCTATGTCTAAGAGTAACGTTTGTATTTATTCTGTAGAAAAAAAAAAAATTAATATGAAGATGGTTTCATCTCATACACATGAGAAATTCTACATAGGAGCTCCTTCCATCACAAAGCTACAAGCAGGCATTATTACAGAGGGGAATATAAACATCACTATAGCACCCAAGTGTAATTACATCTATTCCAGCCAGGTTAATCCTCCCTGTTCACCCTCAGCCAAGACCTCTGCACTAAGGGATGTGTTTGGCATACAAACACATTTCCCAACAAACCAGAAGAATATACTCTAATGTCTTTACTTTTCATGGTGGGGGGAGGAAGAGACCACCACACTGTAGGTCAATAATGAAAGTGGTTGCTCTGTGGGAAAGAAGAAACAGTAACCTGCAAGTTTGGCGTGCATTTTTTTTAACCACATGCTGGAAATTGTATTTCAAATTCCCTAATAAAGTCCCATCCACATTTCAGGGGTTTCTGTTCTTGTTTTTTAAGGAGAGAACAGGAAAACTATTGTTAGGAGATGGTATCAGCACAAGTTATGTATTGCATGCTCTCCATTCTCAGGTTCCAGTGATTCTAGCCCATAGGAATTACACAACATCTTTGTAAAGCTGCAAAATTTAATATGGCTTACAAACTTCACACAATGAAGCACTGGTCAGGCAGCAATAATGCTCATGTAGGAAGAAGTAATGGGAAACTTCCAATTTCAATTAATTGGCAGTGTAAAAAAAAACCCAACTCATTTTCTCCAATGCACTGAACACTGGTCACACAGATAGTATTTTTCATGTTTACATCATCACCTGCTTCTCAAAAGTCCCTAACAAGTGGGGAACTGCCCTGAAAGACCTATCTCAAACTGTAAAATGGAATGTAAAAACAGGAGTAAATCTGCCCAGGTTTGAACCTACAAGATCTAGAAACAGGCATACGCTTCTGCCTTCACAATAATGGTATTGAAAGTCTTCCCTTTATCTCATAGTGGATATCAAACCAAACACCTTCCCCATTCTGACTTCTCTGCACACCAAGTCAAAGCGCTGCTGTTCTGGTAACCAACCTATTTTACTGAGTCGCTTCCATTCCAGAGCTGTAAGAAGGGTCATACACCTGCACTCCCTTCATTACCTGTTAGTTTTGGTCAAGCAGACCAATAACAACTATGGTCTCAGGAAAACAACAAGGTGGAGTTGGTTTTTTTTTTCAAAGCACTGTCTTAAGCACTTATGGGACAAACAGTCAAGAGCTTGAGCAAGAAAAGTCACAAGAACACAGCAGGGAGAAGTAGGGGGGAAGAACACATCTTAAACACATCAGCTTGGCAGAGACTGTGTCCTACTTGTAGGAGCTAACAGCTTCAGAGCTGGTCTTACACAGAGCCATGCACTTGCAGAACCATGCAGTTTCCCTGCTGTTGTGTTTGTTTTGACAGTGAGAGGCAGGGGGAGGGTGTGCAGATGTATCACTTCTTACATGAGAACACTGGATAATTGGAGGTGGACAGGACCTCAGAAAGCCTCTAGTCCAGCCCAGTTTTATCCAGCCCAGTCCTGAAAACCTCCAATGTTGGAGACTCCACAAACTCTTTGGAGAACCTGATCCACAACTTCACCATCCCACAAGGAAAGAGTCTTCCTGTATCTAACCTGGGTCTCTCTTCTTTCAACTTGTGCCTGTTGTCTCATCTTCCACTACTCTGGAAAGCTTGGCTAAGTCTTCTTGATGTCATCCCCGTAGTATCAGAAGGCTGCTAGTGGGTCTCCTGAAGCCTTCACCAAGCTAAACACGCCCAGTTTCCTCACCCTTTCTTCAGGTGAGGTACACCCCTAGTCCTGATCATCTTACATAGATTTAATAATTTTATATTATCAGTCAGTCCCACCTCATTTACTATCTGCCAATGGATCATCAAGCTGATTTTGACTAGAGATGTGTTCCACAGTTTGCTTTAGTGAGTTTAAATTTAACGTGTGTTAGAATTCCTTATGAGAGATGACCTCTCCTGAAGCAGTATACTGTTTCTTACTTGATAAAGAAGCAGTTGTAGTTGCCTCCACTTTATCATGAGTAAAAAAATATATGGTGCAAAAATAACACCCTCATTGACAGCCTGTCTCTGCTGATCAGTTTGACCAGACTTTCTCCTACTCGGCAATCACACAAGCCAAATGACACCAGTGACTCAAACACTGTCTGCAAAAAACTTCCTCATTTGAAACTGTGGGGCCTTTTAAGCAATAAATAATCAAGGTACACAAGACCCTCTCTGATGTTTACAGAATTCAAACAAAACATCAGATTCCACAAGATAAATTTCAGCAACTACTAGACAGATGAAAACTCAAGGCCTGCAGAAATACCTCAGAAAGCAAAAACACAAAGCAGAGCTTTACTGTATTTTTCCTATCCTCTAGAAGCCTACCTTGATTAAGTTTTTAACTGGTCATGAACACTGTTAAATAACAGCAGCCTTTCAGAAAAATAGAGGGGAAAAAATTAAAATCCCTTCCAGCAAGTGTTCCAAATTTATTGCTTGTGGAAAGACTGAGCTAAGCAATACTACTGCTCTTCAATTTTGGTTTTGTTAAAAAATATAAAGAGATTTCATGTAAGTTCAGCAACTTTATCTTCTTTGAAGTATGTTCTATTTCTGCACACAGATGAGGGGAATACATACAGCTTATATATAGAAAGAATTTTAAAAACGTCCACCACCCCCTTATGCAGCACAAAGCTAAGGAAAAAAAAAAGTCACATGGACTATTATTCCAGCCCATGTCACCCTAATAATAACATGACAGTAGGCTTTCTCTAATAAGCTCTTTGGTTACGTGCATGAATATGTCCTGTTTTCAGTGTTGCTGTGACTGAAAAATGTTAACACTGTGTACATGGCACCACAGCAGTTTATATACCCATAGACTTGAACTGTTCTACCTGCTGGTCCAGATGACAAATTAATTCTTAGAAAGTTCAGAATAAATTCTATTTTGCCTGAAAAGACCAAGCAACTCAGCTGCAGAGCTTGAGACAGGGCACACGCCTGACAAGGCCAAACCTGGACAAGCCCTCCAGAACTGACACACAATCCTTGCCCAGGAAACAGTTGGGTGGATCCAATACAAACTACAGGCTGGATACTCAGTCCAGCTTTTTTTGATACAATTAAGCTGAAGCTATTTTTAAATAACAATTTTTGTCATTTAGTTACATTAACCAACTATCTCTAGTCACAGAAGATGCTGTAAAAAGTTATTAATAAAGCAATTTTTATTGCATTATTCAGATTCATGATCTTGCATTCAGTTACAGAATCAGTATGTTCCAAATGTATTCTACAGCAACAGATAAGAACAAGGACTGCTTTGTAAAGCATACTGTTTTAATAAAAGGTATCTTAAAGACACTTTTTTCTATTATTAAAGCCAAAGCTCTGCATGTAACAAAGTTTAACCCAACTTTCCATATTGCATATAACTACTGGAGTAAACATGTAAATAACACACAGATTTCTCCATCACATTACTTGGTCTTAGCAGGATCAGGTATTTACACAAACACGTCTGGTACTCCAGGAACGCAGCAGAAAAGCATTTCCTACCCCTAGTTAGTCAGAGAGCAGCTAAGAAAAAGCTTCTGGATAGAAGTATCAACTTCCTGTGTGACCTGCTCTACCAAAGCCAGGGATTTCTCAAACCAAAATATCATGGCCAGCATTCAGCATGAAATGAGCCCACCTGCAATATACCTAATTTTGACTAACAATGTATTGCTAAAGAACAACTCCCTTCACAGCACACATGCTGTGTAGAGCGGTCCCTGTGCCCACAACCTTTGATTTCACAGCCTTGATTCTTGACTCAAGAACTAACAGGATGGTGCAGAGTCACAGTTTTAAGCACTTCAATTCTCCAACTGTTTGATACAGTGGTACTTACCTATTCCATGTACTCTGATTAAGGATGGGTTTGGGGTTTTTTTTATGTCAGTTTTGTTAAACTATGAAAGGTGATAACTGTATACAAAGCAAATTTGTTTTAGTTTGAAGGCTTGCAAGTGAAAGAAGTTTTTCATCACAGAGGCCTGTCACATTAACACACCGATCCTCTTGCACATCACACTTGGAAACACTCTTTGCTTACTATGGCTGCACAAACAGCTAAAACCAATCAAAAACCCACAGAAAAGCTTCGTTTGCTTTCTGGAGAAAGAATATTTTCTGAAAGCTAAGAAGTTTTCTTAAAAAGACTTTAACAAACTTACATGGAAGTTCATAAAGTTCACATTTTAAACAAAAAAGAGATGCACTAAGGTGCCAAAACATACAATACACACAAAGCCATTTTCTTCTTAGCAAACACTGCACAGTATCTTCCATACCATTTCTGTAAATAGTCCAGGGCCTCCAAACGAGCACCAATCTCGAACGTGATTCCAGGACGATTTGGAGGCTTTTTACTCATCTTGATTATTTTCTTTTTCACTACCTTTGGAATGAAAAAAAAAACCAACAACACAACATTAAAAACACATTATGCTATATAAAACGTGTCACAGTCATCAAATATAATCCAGAGGATGCAAAAAGATGTGTGAAATTTCTGTTCTGACTTTCCCTTAACTTCTTAAGTTTTTTAGAAGCATAGCCAAGGCCCAAGGAATCCAGTAAATACAATTAATGTGTTCTCATTCATTCCCTGCCTCCAAAGTCATGAACTTTAAGTTAAAAAAAACCAGCCCAACAAACCTCACAAACAAAACCCCAGATGCTCATCTCAAACTGTATGGCATTGTGATTCCCTGACATCCTTGTGTAGCACAAATTTAAGAATTACCAAGACTCAATGTGTTTCTCTCCTCTGGCATGGGAAAGGTCAAAGCCAAGAAAAACATACCTTATTAGGAATAGAAATGTAAAGATAAAGACAGCCCAAAGGACAACTAAGGTGAAATTAGGAAGACCAAAAATAAACACACAAAAAGGCCACCTTCAGCCTTTCTGTGCACCCTCGACTCTCACTCACAGCACCGAGGAAGCTTCATTCACAAGGGCCTTTTGATGTTCAGTTTTTATAATTCAGTCACCATCGAAACAATCCCTTCAGTGTCCAGCTCCTACGGCGACTTTCTGATGCATTTACTACCCCCGTCGCCCCGCAGCGCGGCGGGGCCGCGGGCTCCCGCTGCATGCCCACTAAGGGGGAGCAAGGTTGCCAGGCTGCGGGGCCAGAGCTTCTCGGTCCGGACCGCGAGAGGTGCAGTATCCCGACCCCGGGTGTTAAGCGGGGCTCCCCAGTCAACGCTGGGGCCGCGATCCAGGACAGCTGCCTCGGAGGCGAGGGCCGACCTGAGGAAGCCCACGCCGGTCCCCGAGCGCGGAAGACACAAAGGGGTCCTCCGCAGCCAGGCTGGGAGAGCGGGAGGGCCCCCGGCCGGCGGGGGATAAGCGCTCCCGCAGGCCCGGGGAAGGACTTGAGAGGTCGCGGCCCACCGGACCCGCGGCGCCGGCCGGGGCCCGACGCGGGGAAAGCTGCGGGCGCCGCCCCACCAGGCCCGGGCGCTGCGAAGGGGGCGCCGGAGCCCCGCGCCGCGTCGGGCCCACCCAAAGGGAGCCATCTCCCGGGGCCGCCCGCCCCGCCGCCCGCGCCCCCGCCGCGCTCCTTACCGCCTCCTCCGACTCGCAAGGCAGCGGCGGGGCCTGTGTCGGCCCGCAGCCCCGGCGCGGCGCCCGCTTCTCCCGCTCGGCGCGGCGCGGGGTGTCCGGCGCGGCGGCCGCCTTCACAGCCCCATCCTCCCCGCGCCCCGTCGCCGCGTCACCACCCCGCGACGGGCCCGCGAGGCGCGGCTCAGCGCCGCCATGCCACCGCCCCCCGGCACGTGACTGCGGAGCCGCCGCCGCGTGATATGGGTGGGAAGTGAGGGGGGGGGGGAAGGACGCGAAGCGAGGGAAGACAAAGAGAGGTGGCGGCGCGCATGCGCGGCGGCGGCTGACAGCGGCCGGGCTGCGAGGGTGGCGCTGTTGATGAGTGACGCTACTCTAGCGTCACGGCTTCCCCTGCTGCCGTCACGCCGCGTCAGCCCCAGCCTGTTTGTACAATAGGGGAGACAGAGAAGGGGGCGGAGGCGGCCGCCTCCCGCCTGTTGCCCTGAGCCCGCGGGCTTCCTCGGCTCGCTCATCCCGCGCCTCCCCGTCCCGCCGTGCGCGGGGCTGGGTGGGCGCTCGGCTGATGATGGGGCCAACCCGCGGCCGCCTGCACCCTGCGGCAGCCAGCGTGGGGCTGTGCGGGCCGGGCCGGGCTGTGCTCGGTGGGTTCGCAGCGCTTAGCGCTGTTCAGCGGCAGCTTGCCGGCCCCGGTGCCGGCGGCCTCGCTCCCTTCTTGCTGCACGTTAAGCTCCGGGGCGTCTAAAGGACAGCTGTCAGCGCTGGGTGATGGCCGCGCTGCTTATCGCTGTGTTTCTCTTTGCCTGGGAGACCTGTGATAAAAGCGCCAGCCTGGGGCCAAGTCTGTCGTGACATTCAGCCCCTGCGTGGCTCCAGGAACCATGGCGTGGAGACCT
This sequence comes from Laterallus jamaicensis coturniculus, assembly GCA_022605575.1. NCBI lineage: Eukaryota > Metazoa > Chordata > Aves > Gruiformes > Rallidae > Laterallus > Laterallus jamaicensis. The sequence continues at coordinate 84,679,783 of JAKCOX010000002.1, read as the reverse complement.
TCCTCCCCTTCTCCTCTGGGATGGATGTTTCCAGCCTTGTAATGGCTCCACCAGCATTGTCACATCCCCGTGGGTGTGTTCAGTTACAGTCAGATATCCTCCGGTTAACAAGAAAGAAACATGAGCTGTCCTAGGCTTAGGGGTTTCAGGAGACGGCATGTGCTGGGCCACAGCTCATGAGTCCTCTCTCTGGTGTGTCCCAAAAGAAGAACTTTGTGAAGCGAGGCCCTAAACAGCAGCAAGGCACAGGAGATAGTTTGTGTGATGGCCCTTAGGCCTGTCCAGACAGGACCAGCTGTGAGAAACACGCTCAGCACCATACCTGGGGACTGGCGCTGCAGCCGACGCTGCGTGGAGTAAGTGGGTAGCACTGATCACACAACGGGCTTCAATGGGGAACCTAACTGCCCATGTGTCCTGGAAGAGACCAGAATTTGGCCAGGAGGCAGAGATTTCAGAGCATCACACCCGTGGGCGTGGCTCAGGCCCAAGAGTGTAATAAACAAGCAGAAAGTGAAAGGCAACGTGCTCTGTTTACCAGTGGATCCTGTTGTGCTGTGCAAAACCATCAGGCACAGAAAGCCGCTGTGTGGAGCATGTCATGAAGAACCAAATTAATTGATTAGACTTCCAGGGACTTTCGGGGGATGTCCCACAAAGAGAATGATGTCTCTGTGTATGTCTAAGCTCGAGGAAGGAGGTCATGATTGATAGGGGATGAGTTGGGTAGTGTAGAACCTGAGTTTGGTGCTAATGGTATGGAACGACAGGTGGAGATTGTGCTGGGTCTGGCTGGGATGGAGTTAACTTTCCTCACAGCTGTGTGTGTGGTACACTGTTCTGAATTTGTGGGTAAGCCAGGGTTGATAACAGACCAGTGTGTTGGCTGCTGCTGAACAGTGCTTGCACAGCACCAAGACTTGCTTTTATGTTTTCACTCTGCCTCCCCAGCTGGGAGGGGACACAGCCGGGATAGTTGACCTGAATTGGCCAAAAGGATATCCCATACCATATGACATCAACAATAAAATCTGGGGCAGAGGAAGAAGAATGGTGCAGCTTTTGTTGTCCGAGGTTGCCGTTGCTGGGAGACTGCCTGGGCATGGGTCTGCTGGTGGGAGGTGGTGAGTGATTGTCTTTGCATTCCTTGGGCTTTTTTGGGTTGGGCTGTTTGGTTTAGGGTTTGGTTTTTGGCTTTGGGTTTTTTTGTTGGTTTTTTTTTTATTTCTTTCACTTATTAAACTCTTTATCTGGATGTACAAACGTTCTCACTTCTGTTCTTCCTATTTTCTCCCCCACCCCACTGCAGGGGGAGTGAGCAAGTGGCTGTGTAGGCGTTTGGCCCAAGGTCAACCCAACCACTTTGGTTAGTCCCTGCCAGGCTGCCTCCCACTTGGAGAGTTTTTATAGGGAGACTGTGATAGCATATTTTAAGAGTATTTATTTGCTAGGGAGTTTTTTTTATTCCTCTTTTGATTTTTCTCTGTTCCCATATTCTAGGTGGTGGTAGCAGGCAGGAGAGACTGAAAGAAAAAAGAAACTTGAAGAAAAAAAGCAAAAAAAAGGAAAAAAAACCCCTTTTTCTTCTCTGTCTAGCAAAAAGGTTGCCATTGCATTAATTTGAATTATCCAGCTCTCACTACCCTGAGTGTAGCTCTGATGCAAGCTTTTGATTAGAGGACTTGTTACAGGGTTCATAGAATCACAGATTTGGGTTAGAAGGGACCTTAGAGATCATCTAGTTCCAGCCTCCTGCCATGAGCAGGGACACCCTCCACTAGACTAGGCTGCCCAAAATCCCATCCAACCTGGCCTTGAACACTGCCAGGGACAGCTTCTCTGGGCAACCTGTGCCAAGGCCTCATCACCCTCACAGTGATAAAATTCTTCCTTATTTCTAGCCTAAATCTACCTTCTTTCAGTTCATAGACATCACCTCTTATCACACCATTACATGCATTTGTAAAAAGTCCCTCCCCAGCTTTTCTGTAGCCCCTTCAGGTACTGGAAGGCCGCTATAAGGTCTCCCCGGGGCTTTTTCTTTCTCCAGGCTGGACAAGCCTAAGTCTCAGCCTGTCACCTCATAGGGGTGGTGTCAAAAAAGCTGTCAAAAAAACTGGAAGAGTTCAGGAAAGATTTGTGAGGATGATCAAACACCTGGGAAAAAGAGATTATGGTGAGAGATCCAGACATTTTTTTGTTTGTTTTGCTATGTGTTTTTTTCTTGTGGGTGATCAGATTAGTCCATAAAAGGACTACTTTAAATGTCATATACTGCAGTCGTGGGGAGGTGTCCAGCCCTCTGATCATCTTCATTGCCCTCCTCTGGATCTGATACAACGGTTCAATGTTCTGGTTATGTTGGGGGTCCCAGAACTGGACACAGTACTCCAGGTGGGGTCTCACCAGAGCAGAGAGGGGCAGAATAACCTTCCTTGACCTGCTGGCCACATTTCTTTTGATGTTTTGCCTTTTGAACTGCGAGCACACACTGCTGGCTCATGTTGAGTTTCTCATCAACACACAATCCTAAACCTTTCTTCTCAGGGGTGCTTTCAACCCATTCTCTGCCAAGCCTGTAGTTGTGCTTGGGATTGTGCCAACCCACGTGCAGGACCTTGCACTTGGCTTTGTTGAACTCCATGAGGTTGGTGTGGGCCCATCTCCCAAGCCTGTCCAGGTCCCTCTGGATGGCATTACTTCCCTCCACCATGTCAACCTCACAACACAGCCTGGTGTCATCTGTGAATTTTCTGGGGGTGCACTTGATCCCACTGCCCATGTTGCCTACTAAGATATGGAGCAGTAGGTCACTGGCAATGAGACCTCTCTGAGCAGCAGCGAACATGCAGCGTCAGGATGCTGTTAGAAAAGAGAAGGTGCTTCTGTCCAGGGAGAGGGAGGAAAGTTAAAAGAGGTAGCAAGGATGGGAGAGGGTACACGTGGGTGGTTGAGTCATGCTCTCCTTGAGAGCTGGGGGCTGTCTGGGTTACACTGGGGTATGAGAAGGGCTTAGAGTACTGTGCAGCATCTTGTGCGTCACCTCACTGCTGAGGCTGTGGGGAAAGTAGGCAGAGCCGAGGGCAGACTGCAGAGGTGCAGCAAGCCCTGGGTGTTCAGTAATGGGCTAAAAGCTCATCTACACACCCAGAAAGGAGCACAGAGATACAGCAGCAGGAGGGGGATCCAAAATAATACCCTGCCCCAGCAGCTCTCAGGCCTGTCCCTGGAGCCATCAGGCTATCAAAGGTCCATTTCCTCAAGCCTAGAAGAGCACAGGAGCACATTGGCATCTGAGAACCCAAATTAAGGACTCAAAGGAAGGGACACCCAACTCAGGGTGCTGTATGTGACTCCTACAGCACTGCCATCAGAACAGCAGAAGTCCACTTGTGCTCCAGCAGTACAGGGCAGCATTTCATTACACCGTTACCAGGACAGTTAGGAAACAGCAGCCCCAGCCAGTGTCCCCATTCCTTTGCTGCCCTTTCAGGTATACCTATGCCTCCACTCTTGTACCCCACAGGGCACCCACAGCCCTTACCAGCACTGTCCTGCCCACCCTGCTGCCTCCTCTTCACCCTGCTCATGGCCCAGGACACCATTTCACCTACTAAGTTCCACCACAGGAGCACCTGTGGCCAAGATCTTTTTTTATTCTTTTAGCACAAAAACATCTCTGATACCCTTGTCTTCTAGGAAGAAGAAGGGCTTTCATGGCTGCACTGCGTGTCTGTCTTCCCTTTTCCCTTTCTCCACTTGTTTCTAAAGCATCTGCCTTACTTTAAGCTTGACAGAGAGACAGAGTCCTCACCACATTATCCCAACCTGCTTTCTTAAAATGCTCAGAGTGACTGTGTGGATCACTCCATGATGGGAAGGCTCTGTGCTTACTCTCACCCAGACACGAGAACATCACCGGGGAGAGGTGCAGGAAAGGAGATTTCATTATCTCTCCTCTTCACACAATTTGGTGTTCAGTCTCATCACCAAGCATTTCTTTAGCATTGTGGATATTATACAGACCATAAATTGGAAACCAAACTGGGTAGGAGATTTTATCTCGCCAGTCAGTGACTCACAAGGACTTGGAAGAGACGATTTCATAATCAGCTGAGCATGAGCTCATGGTGTGCTGTTGATGCTGAAAAGACTAATGCAGTCTTTGCAAAGCACATGCACATGGAAATACTGAGTAGGAGTAGAGAGGTGACATTATATCTCCACTTGGCACCAGTATGTCGTTATTAAAATAACTCACTGTTCAGAAAAGCTGTCCAAAAACTGGAAGAGTTTAAGAAAATTCTGGGAGGATGATCAAACACCTGGGAAAAAAGAGATTATGGTGAGAGACCCAGACATCAGTTTGTTTATTTTGCCATTTCTTGTGGGCGATTGAATTGGTCCATAAAAGAGCTACTTTAAATGTCAAACATTGCAACCGTGGGGTGACCGTCAATGGAATTAAAACTTCACCTTTGTTTTTACCCTTATTACAGTAGTGACTGCTGGGGCTTGTATGTACGAGACGCCCGCACAGCCGCAGCCTAGCAAACATACAGCAGCACCTCTGCCCCACTCTGTCCCTCTGTGTAGGTGGCTTGTAGGTGGCCTGGCTCTGCTCTGTCATCATCTACCCTTTTCCTGCCACCTCTTTGGCCCGTTTTGACACCTTGTCTGGCATCAATTACTTTACCCCCCTCTTCAGTTTCTCTGCCCTTCTTTTTCCCAGAATCTTCATCCCATGTAGAAACTCTCTGCCCTTTTGTGAACATTTCCACTACCTCACCAAACACTTCTCTTCCGTTTTTAAAGCCCTACATTTTCCAGATGCTGGGAAATACCCTGAGGTGGCTGAGTTTTGGAGCATCTGGCCTTCTATGGGAAAAGAAAGTAGCTAACAGCCATTGCCATGGACACCAAACAAAACAGTAACCCCATGAGTTTGGGACACCAACCCTGGCCTTTTCCAGTTTTGAAAGACAGTGAAGCTTGACATTTTTTTTACTCAGTTCCTCTCCAGTTCTTTGCCAAATACCTTTAACTGGTTTCTTCTGGAGAGCTGGCTGTGTGCTGACAGGTGTTACAACCACATTGCTGTATTTCACTGCATGCCAGAGAGATGACATGAAGCTGTAAGCTAGGGGTCCAGTTCCCTACTAGCAGTATTCAAGGTGATGTGTGGTAAGATGAGGATGCAGACGAGTGAGACCTGCTAAGGCCAGGTGAGTAATGCAATATGCATTTATACATGCAGTTTCAACATCAGTAAAAAGTCCAAAATCCAGGCAGAGAAAGAGAAGAAAGTGCTGACTGTTGACAGAGGCTGTAGGAAATCCTGGAAGGCAGGTGAAGGTACTGTTTACCAGAGTGGTACCTCCTGATGCTCCACCTGGCTGGAAGGGCACAGCTCTGGATGAAGACAACTTTGCTGTGCCTTGTTGCAGCCCACTTAAAACACTTCCTGTGTATCCATTTGATATTTCTTGGGGGCATACTCAGCATTCACTGTACTGTGAATACTGTTTCACAATGAATGTTAGGCCTTCTGAGACTTAATCGTGCTTTTGCCTCAAAACAGTGCTGTGCAATGTGTCGCTTACTTCTGCTTTGCACATTGCAGCCATATGTCTTAGATTGTGTTTTGGTTTTAGTGGGGGGTCTGGAGATTGGAATGCATCAGTAAATATTTTACTGAAGGTGTGGGTTTTTTTAAAGGCCTTGGTGAGAACAGTACTGAACAAAAGCTGTGTTGGCCTGCCCTGGATGTGCACTGATTGCTCCAAATACCATTTCACAGGGATAGGAATGAGTGGTTTGCCTCAAGCAATCTGTCTTGAGAGATAACAGAACCTGCAGAGCCAAGGTAATGTTTTGTGGACTGGTTCTCACCTCACAATGGGCTTGATCCTGCAAGAGTCTGCAGAGCATTGGACTAAGGCTTCCGTTCTCCAAAGGTTGGAAGCACCTGTACAGTCTTGGTCTCCAAGCAGCTGCTCTGACAAACTGGGTATTATGTTTAGGTGGGGTCCTCATCCAATAAACCATCTGGACACTGCTGGCAAGGGTAGCCACCCTGATAAACAGGATACTGTCCTTACCTGATAAGAAACAGTGACAGGCCAGCAGGGCCCTGCAGAGGCAGAGCACTTTCTTGCTAAAGTCCCATGTGAGGCCACTGAATGGGGTCATTGCTCCATCAGCCCAGTTGGAGGGTGGGGTCAGATGACCACTTGGGACCCCCATTCCCCACCAACTCATTTCCAGAACACTCTACAACTCAACACTGAGTCTGCACAAAATATGCTAGGCCTCCGAAGAAGGGTGGAGGCCAGGGAGCATTGAAGATGCAGATTGAGGACATCTGGTGTGCACCTGCCATCCAAGGACTACAACTTTATGAAGATCTCCTCTGGATCCCAGGATGGTGATATCTTCTTATTTTCTTTCTTTTTCTCTCTTCCTCAATCTCTCTCTCAACTTCTAACCTTATTCTCAGCACGTAATGGTAACAGCATTTCCACTCTTGCTAAGTTATACTCATTGTTACCTCTGAATAGACAGTGTGGCGTAGCTTTGTTTGCAAGCTTTAGAATCCTGCTGCCTGTTAAGTAAAGTTGTGCTTTGCTTGAACCTCTTAGGTAATTGCTGTTACTCCTGAGTGCCTAGCAGAGGATTACAGGAGCTAATATCTGGTGTGTTAAAAGAGACTAGCTAAGAGAGGGTTAACCTTGCCCCTGGGGCAGGTAGAAAAGGTTAACTATATGTGTACCCACCTGCTGGGACTGGACAGACAGCTCTGAACCTCTCTAGTTTGCCCGACAGGTGGGACGTGACAGATGGAAATTCAGCATACACTTTGTGGTGGATCAACAGAGCACTTGACTCACAAACATATGTCAACGGTAAATTCTTCACAGTCTGCTGGTTTTGAGAGCTGACCTCAGGGTGGGCAACAGAAAGGGACAGAAGGGATGTCATGCCAAGGCGACAACTGTCTTGGAGTCACCATCTGAGCACTCAGCAGCAGGATGTTTATCGCAGTCATAATCTCATTGGGGAGTACTGTAAGAAAGGAGAGGCTAACAGGCAAATCCCTGCAAAACATGCAGTTCAGCACAGACAGTTTTGTAATCAGATTGCCAATCTGAATGTGTAGGGAGAATTTAAGCTGAAGGATAATAGAGCTCCAAAACTCACATCTGTCCAACCTGGTGGTCTCCAGCAGTGAGAATGAAAAAAAAATCGCATCTGCCAGCAGGCAATACCAATCACTTCATAAAATTAAGGTGGCATTTCTCTGTCTCTGTGGTCCAGTGAAAATTGTGATATCCTCAGAAGCTGAAGGATGGTTGTCAATTAAGAGATCAGCCCTGAACATCCAGTCTTTCTTGTAAAATGCTTGCCAAGCATTTCTTTATGGGGAGAGTCACTTGCTTCTTGGTACTTGGCCATTGTGTCTATGCTAGCATCACACAGACAGATTCCTGGAAGGCTATCAGAACTCTGGTCTCCAACCTTGCTTTGTAGGCCACATTCAAATCCTTGATCTTTCTGCAATGATGGATAGTATCCAACCTGTAAAACCACTCTACCTCCAATGTATCATGATCCTCCACTGGAGACCAACGCTGCCTGTGCCTTTTCCTCTCCCTAGCAGATGAATTAGTCCAGGACATCAGTTTGAATTCAAATGGAAATGTGACAAGTAAGTATGGCACAGGCAGAGCTAGAAAAATGACAGACAGTTCCAGAAAGGCCTGTGGACTCCCAGTACAAGCTTCACAAATTCAGGCTTATGTTTAAATCCTGGCTCACAGGCAGGAAGGTACTTCAGTCACTGTCAGGCTGCAGTGGTTATTTACATACAAATAAGAGAGATGACTGATAAAGGTGCTGTGTAGAACAGCATGGAAGATAGGTGTTTTAAAGAACGTTTTAGGGTATCACTGTTGCTTGTTAGAATCACAAAATCAGATAATTTTTAAGGCTGTAAAAAGCCCTCTAAAATCATCAAGTCCAACCGTCAACACTACGGTGTCAACTAAACCATGTCCTGAAGTGTCACAGCTATATGGTTTTTTAACACCTCCAGGAATGGTGACTCCACCACCTCCCTGGGAGTCTGTTCCAATGGTTAACAACTCTTTCAGTGAATAATTTTTTCCTAATATACAATCTAAACCTCCCTGGCACAACTTGAGACCATTTCCTCTTGTCCTATTGGTGGTTACTTAGGAGAAGAGACCAACCTCCATCTCACTACAACCTCTGCTGAGGTAGTTGTAGAGATCGAGAAGGTCTCCCCTCAGCCTCCTCCAGGCTAAAAAACCCCAGTTCCTTCTGCTGCTTCTCATAAGACTTGTGCTCTAGAACCTCTGCTAGCTTCATTGCCCTTCTCCAGCACCTCAATGTCTTTCTTGTACTGAGAAGCCCAACTGAACAGTATTTCAGGTATGGCATCACCAGAGCTTAGTACAAGGGGATGATCACTTCCCTAGTCCTGCTGGCCACACAATTCCTCATACAAGCCAGGATGCCATTTGCCTTCTTGGCCACCTGGTCACAGTGCTGGCTCACATTCAGCCAGATGTTATCCAACACCCACAGGTCCTTTTCTGCCAAGGCTGTTGTGACACAAGTGGAAGACCTGGCACTGAGCCTTGTTAAATCTCCTGCAGTTGGACTCAGCCCATGGATCCAGCCTGTCCTCTGTAGAGCCTTCATACCCTCAAGCAGATCAACAGTCCCACCCAGTTTGGTTTAATCTGCAAATTGACTGAGGGTGCACTCAATCTCCCATCCAGATCATTGTTGTTTATCTTAATTTGCGCATTCATCTTTAAGATTTATTATAGGATGACCATCAGTATTATCAGTACTGTTGTCTCAGGAAACAGCAGTAGCAAAACCTCAGCTATAGAGTTTCAGTATGTATAGAGTACTGTGATCCTTTAGAATCATATGTTGGTCAAAAGTCTTCAATGCACATCAATACAAGACCCTCCACTACTGGTCCATGCAGATCACATGAAGACTGTCACAGAAACTACCCAGTGTCTTACAACACTCATCAGCAGTACATCACCACTTCCAGAGTAACATTAATTTCCATTTTGAGACATATAATGTAGCAATAAAACTCCCAACCAAAGGGTCAGATTTTATGTGTCTAGTTAGAGCTCTTAGGGATGCCTTAAAGCTGTGTATGTTCAGGTGGCCTGTTCAGCTTTCAGCCAAGATGCTGCTGTGGAAGTGGTCTGTCCAGCATTAACTCTGATGACTTGGAAGATAAGGAATGTGGGCAACTGAGCCTTCACCATGCTTTAGAGGTTCTTCCTAGGCTGGCCACATTGTGCTGGGTTTTAACATGCCCTTTAGAGCTGACACTGATCAGTCTCCTCACACTGTCCTACCTGGTTTAGTCCCTGTCATTTCCCTCTCAGCCTGGGTAAGATCCTGCATGTAGATTTGTGCTGGAAGATTGATGACCTGCTAACCTTGGCACCATGAATACAAGCCATTCATGCAGCACTTCCTCTGCCACCCCAAGCCCTGTTCCCATTCATTTTCCATTTGGACCAATGACCAGTGCATTCATGTTTCTATTCTCTGCAAATAAAATGCTGCTAAGAGCACAACTGCCCAACAACTGGCTCTGTCCTGGATGTTTCTAATCACTGCCAACACTCCAGAGTGCTAATTCACTAACTAAGCCTTAAATTGGCTAGTGTTTGGCATAGATGTATTTGTTGCTTTTCTTAGTGTTCCTACCTCCTTGTTCAGTAACAGTCAGATCTTCTTGTGAGGAAGTTTAAGAAGAACTCTAATGGGGACCCACCATATCTATTCGAGATCTTAACTAAATTCTGCCTTGGCTGACAGATTTGAGTACTGGCATCTTCCTTTTGGTTTTTTTTTTTCTCTGTTAAAATATTTTTCAAAGGAGCAGTGTTTGTGGATGCAAGGTAGGGGAGTTGCAGATTCTACCAGGAGCGCTACTTTTCCCCATGTATGCTTTTCCACTGTTCTTATATATTGAAGTGATATCATACAAAATTCCTATCAAGTACATTCCCATGTCTACATCAAGTTATATACCAACCAAATTTCCTTCTAATGCCATATAACCAAAGAGCAAGGTGAAGACATGCAACGGAGACTGGTAATGGCTCTTCACAGGGAAATATCATTGTGTAGTGCAGGTTTGCTTGATTTAGATCCTTTCTAAAGACTTTGTCTATCTATCTGTGCGTGTAGGTAGACAGACATGTAGCTGACATGGCATTATTGCAGCTAAACTCATGCTGACAACCAACCAGTGTGGATATACAAGCAAGCTCGGAGTTATTCCTGAGTTCTACAGGTCGGTGCATCGTACTTCCCCATGCAAAACAGCGATGTCCCTTGTTGCCTGTACTACAGAAGCAGTTAAGCTAAAATAATGAATTGGGGAGGGAGAAAATGAAGCCTGAAACTAGGAAAGTCTCTGATGAGGTGGAGTGGGATTTCCATCTGATAACACTAAAAAGGAATTTCTTCATCTTTTAAAGGAAATTAATCTTTCTTCATACAGCTGGCTGGATAAGGTTATTAAAATCATATACGATGTGTCAGTTGTGTAAATTGTAATGAAATGGCAATTTTGCACAGGATCAGCCTTCTCTGAAAGTTGAAATAAAATGTCTGGATTCATGAGACTTCTTTTTTTTTTTTTTTAATTAGTGGGGTGCCTCAAACATTGCAAAGTGGCTCTGCATAAAGGAATGCACTTAGCTTAAAATGTTGGCATTCGCAAAGGTGAAATAAGTCAAGTCTTCATTTTCTCTGCAGCAAGACCGCAGGCAGAGAGAGTTTCATAGACGTGCTATTCGAACCAGGGTGGCTGCTCTGAGGTTCTCATGACCAGCCCTTTTCCTGCTAGTTTTTTTAAATGTTTCAATTAATTTTCAGTTAGCTTAGAATATTTTTTCTTTGTTGAGTACTATAGAAACAGCATTAGCTAAGAACTGTGATATGGGACAAATGGCCTGATTTGAGGGTGGCTAAAGCTGGTGGAAAAGCTAAAGGCTGTGAGCTTTCCAGGAGGTTCAAGGAGAGCTACAGAAGTGTCAAATTATCTCAATTGCATTCAATCAATAAGCACTCTACTCCCTCCGCCACAGGCAAAATACCCTGTCTGAAAATTGTGTGTTTAGCATAGCAGTGCACTGCACTGGGTTGCAGTGGGTTGCTAAGATGACAGACCTATGGTGGGTGTAATGTCTGCTTCCTGACCACAAAGAAGCCCAGAGAGACAACAGAAGGAGGAGAAGCCCCAATAATACACTGTCCTGAAGGCCCCTAGGCCTATCCCAAGAGGCATCAGTGCACCAAAAGCTCATCTGCACCAGCCCAGCGGAGCACAAGGGCACAAAGGCAGGTGGAGACCCAAGTTAAAGACTTTGAAGAAGTGACACCCTGTCTAGTTCCATCCAAGGGCTGACATCCATGTCCAGGAATGAAACCCACCCACGGGAGTCAACACTTTTTGGGCGGAGGTGTTGCTGCCCAGGGGCATGAGACATGATGGGCAGGGCTGTGGGTTCCTGAGGAACAGGGGAATCCTGGCTGGCTGTACCTGTGTGTGCAACAAATGGTCTGTACCAGCAACTGGGGTGGGGTTGTGGCCCTGAGGGCTCCAATGTCTGGATGTCAGCAACGGGGGAGACTGGGACCTCCTGGACAGACTGGATGTCTGAGCCCAGCTGCTGATGGGATCCAGCTTGTACATGAGTGTATGTCTGTATATTCTCTTTTTCAGCCAGAGCAGTGAGAAGGATGAGGCCACCAGTGCTGTCTGTAAGCCTGTCTTTGTTATCTGTGTTGCCAGCTGTGTATGTATGTTTATGTACTGTGGATACATGTACTCTGTGTGCATGTGCCCACCTCATGCTCAGGCTCAATGCTGGTAGGACCTCAGGCGTGGAGCTGCCCCAGCATCACCTCTCTTAGCTAGACCCAGCACAACATCTTGTCTCTTTTATTTGTAGTTTCAAAAGCAGAGTAAGCCTGGGAGAAGAGTAGAAAGATGTGTTGTATTTAGAATTGTAATTTCTCATTTCCTTCCTTTTGTGGGTTGAACGCAAAATGTATGCAACAGGCAGAAAACTACTGCACAGCAAACTTGTTGGTGTATCCATTTCCTAGACTTTGAAATCTGATGGTTGGGATGGGGCTTGGGGTGGGCAGTTTGAGGAGCAACAGGTATCATGAAAAGGTTGTATACAAACTTTTGTGTGCCTATGCAAACTGTAGGCTAACACCTACCTATAAAATATTCAGTAAGTAATACGCAAAGATGATGCATCAAAAGCTTGTGGAACAGTGAGTTTCAGGCATGAATGTTAATGATTAAAAAAGAAAATACCTCTAAGTCTGCATATGCAATAGACACAATATATTTAAACTACATAAACAAACGTGAAATGCCAGCATCCTTCAAGAAAACAGCCAGAGGTCAAATTAACCGCTTCCTGTTGAAAAGAATATGAAAGGAAACAAAAAATACACCCAAGAAGGAAAGTCTGCTGTAAATCAATGCATGTATAGAAGCTCTTCAGTGGGTGACCTATTTTTAAGGACCATTGGGAATTTATGTCCATTGCTTCTAGAGAAATAAGGTGGCCTGGGAATTCCTACCGTGATGAAGCCCGTGCATCCATGGAAATAGTGTTGGACTAAATTTCCTCATTGGCATAATTCCACTTCATTAAATGAGGGGATGGGAAGAATAAACATGGCCCTATTTTTTCATGTTTGAGAAAAAGGACACAAAACACCCAGTTTAGCTCCCAAACAGAAGCTCTTTTGTAACATCCTAGTTGCCTAATTCCTTTTTTTGTTTCTTTTTGTGTGAGATGAGAATTTTACGTTCCTTTGTTAGCAGTGGAAGCACTTTTCCTTCCCCAGGAGAAAAAACCCAACAACTATCATTAAATCAATCACATTTTACTAAATGTATGCTTTCTTTTTGTCAGTGATACTACAGACACAGGAGAGACACCTACTAGCATAATTTTTCTGTTTGGAGATGAAGTTTTTACTCCCTGAGGTTGTGTAATTCTTCAGTATCAAGCAGCTGATTTATACTGGGTTTGTAATAGGTCTACAGCCAAATCATTTTGAGCGCCAGGACATCTTATCCCAACTCTGTTTCTCTGACATGGATTTGACTTTATTTTTTACTTTAAGGTATAGTGAATCAAGACCTCATTTAGTATGAAACATACAGAGTGGGACAATGAAGATGTTTACAAATTGCTTTATTCCTTTCTCCTTTCAAAGGAATTTATCTTCATATTGCATGATATGTATTTGCAATAATGTTTTTGACCATGAAACTCAACTGTCACGAGATCTTTATTCTGTATAACAGTGCTTTTGCAAAATGTCTTGTTGCTGTATACTGATGTTTTAGTAGCTGGATCATTTTCCTATGTCAGAGCTTTTCAAGGTGTTGTAGTTTTGTGTGGCTGGGTTCTGGCGAAGAAGAGGGGGCTGCAGGGGTGGCTTCTGCAAGAAGCATCCAGAAGCTCTGTACAGGCCTGACAGAGCAAACACCAGCTGGCTCAAGGCCGCAGTCATTGCTGACCAAGACTGAGCCCATCAGCAATGGTCGCAGTGCCTCTAGGAATCACATTTAGGATAAAAAAAGGCACAAGCAGATTTTTTTTTGCCCCAGAGAAGTGAGTGAGAAGATATAAGAAACTGTGCAGGCACCAAGACCAGTGAAGGAGGGAGTGGGGGATGAAGCATTCCAGGTGCTGGAGAGAGAGATTCCCCTGCAGCTCATGGAGAAACCCATGATTAAACAGGCTGTCCCCCTGCAGCCCGTGGATAATGATGGGGAGCAGAAATCCCATCTACAGCCCATGGACAACCCCATGCCGGAGCAGGTGGAGACACCTGAAAGATGCTGTGACCTCATGGGAAGCCTGCATTGGAGCAAGTTCCTGGCAGTGTGTGATCTCTCTCTGTCCTTATCTTGACTCCTAAGCCTCTCAATATATATTTTCTCCACTGCCCAGCGGAAAAGGGGAGTGATAGAGAGGCTTTGGCAGGCATCTGGCCTCCAGCCAGGATGAAACCACCACACAGGGTTACAAGTGTTTCAACACGTAGAGTGATTTGGATATACCACTTTGAAGTTTTCTGAGCAAGGTAGACAAGAAAATCCACAGCAAAAATCTGCATCACTTTATGAGAAAAGGTTCTGCCTGTGTTCTCCGTATCAGAATTGGAGCTAAATGTTATTTATAGCGGATTTTCTCTTTTGCAACTGCCTGACTGCAAGAGTGTTCACTGGGTTCATCTGAATCTTCAGTTTGCTCTTCAAAATGAGTGCCTCTGATGTGAGGCTACTTTACAGGAAGCATGACCTCATTCTGCCTCTGTGCCGTTGATTGCACAGGCTGTTTTCAAAAGGAAACAGGGCACTTTATAGACCTGCCTTTCCGAAGACTCTGGGCTAATCTCTTCCAGGAAGCTGCAGAAAGAGCACCCTCCACGTCTCAGAGGCTCTCGTGTTGATGATGAGAAACTTTTTTGCATGCATGTGTTAAAAGTGAAATGGATTTTCCAGGTTTGGAAGATTTTACACGTTTATCTCTTAATGTATTTGTCAGCTGAGGAGTAACTGAGCTTTGGATTCATTTCTGTACTGCTCTTCAGGAAGTTTTGTGTCTTTATGAATGTTGCTATCATCACCCACAGGGAGGAAAGTCTAGGCTGCTCTTCAAAAATGACTGATACCTGTGAACAAATAAAACTCTCAGTGTAGACACTTGTGTTTGGTGGGTACAATAGGATAAAGCTGGTTGCCTGGGCTTCAGCTATTTGAATAGTTAGCACTGTATTTTGGTACATGCTAATGTAAAATTTGGAATGTAAATACAGACAGGGAATTGCTGGCTACCAGTTGAGGCTTTCATCGGCTTAAAGATTATTTTGATTTTTGGAGGCACAGGTGATTGAAGCAGTTTTGGACAGTGAATTTTTGTTTATGTTATGACACGGGCTGTTGGGTGTTTCAAAAGTCAAGGGGGGTTGTTGCCTGAAACTTTAATTTGAATTCTTGACATAAAATATTGCTGTGTTGATCTCAGATTCACTGTTAGTGAGATTTGTGAAAGCTGTTGTGCTTTTCTCATGTCATAGTTTAGAGGTTCTATATTGATGCTCATTTTGTGGATTGCATATATAATACTGCTGCTTCACTGTACAGTGAGATGCTTTGTTTTGGCTTGCTAATATCGTTACTATAGCTTCTCATGCTATTAATAGCCCAGAAACAGGACCGAACATTAAATGAAAGCAGAACACTGGGCAGCATTGTCTACAACATGATGTTTCCACGCTTTCTCCAGCATTGCTTGAACTACTATTTTCAGGAGCCCTCTTCATTAATGCATGAGGCAAAAAGTTTCATGATCAAGAGTAGCAAAAATATGCATTGGACTGCCTGTTCCATGACTGTTTGCAGAAGCTCGATATTAGCATTACTTAAAATAGTTTGAAAGCGAATTGCAACGGCTTATTAACTGTTCTTCAAAAGAGAGGAAGTCATTGCCTCCCAGTAATATATTTGACTATGTGTATCTCTCACTTTCTGTTCTAGCTATATGCCTGTACTCTGTTTTACTCTAAGTTTTACTTCTGCAGAGGGTGGCAGATAACCATGCATCCTGCAGAGATATACCTTGCAAATTTGTGAGACAATTTGAGGTAGTACCGGAAGGACTGTGGTTTGTTCTGCCAGGTTGATCAGTATGTGTCAACACTTTCTGATGAAAGCACTACCCATATGTCAGCTACTATTCTTAAAAGTTATTATTTTTAGTAGTTGCTGGTTTGTATGTTCATAACTGAGAAAATCACATGGAATACACCTGTGTTGTGGGTTACAGTTGCTGCAAAATTTCACTCTGGGATTATTAAACCATTGTAGTATTATGATGCTGAGGCATACTTCTATATCCCTTTTCAAACAAATTTGCCCCAGAATTAATCAATATGGACGAAACAAGAATATAACTAAAACTGTGATATATATTGGTGTTACTATTTTACACATCCAAATTTTCAAAGAAGACAAAATAAGACATACTTCTGTTACTTTTTAAATCTTACACAGAAAATCTATATTTTGTGTTGTATGAAATGACCCTTTTCAAGTTTTATGCAGTATCACACCTGGAGCTAGTAAATTTGTGCACATTTGTATGAGCTTTTGATTAAAAAATAATCTGTTGTGGAGGGGATCTGATTTCATAGAATCAAAGAATCACAGGATGGTTTGGGTTGGAAGGTGCCTCAAAGCTTATCTTGTTCTAAGCCCCTGCCATGGGCAGGGACACTCTCCACTAGACCAGGTTGCCCAAAGCCCCATCCAACCTGGCCCAGGGAGGGGACAGCCACAGCTTCTCTGGGCAGCCTCTACCAGGCTCACAGTAAAATATTTCTTCCTTATGTGCAATCTAAATGTACATTCTTTCAGTTTAAACTCATTATCCCTTGTCATGTCACTATACTCCCTTATAAACTGTCCCTCCCCAGCTTTCCTGCAGGCCCCTTCAGGTACTGGAAAGCCACTATAAGGTCCCCCTGGAGCCTTCTCTTCTCCAGGCTGAACAAGTCCAACTCTCCCAGCCTGTCTTCATAGGAGAGGTGCTCCAGCCCTCCAGTCATCTTCCTGGCCCTTCCATGGACTTGTTCCAACAGCTCCACATCCTTCTTATGTCGGGGCCCCAGATCTGGACACAGCACTGTAGGTGGGGGCCAGCCAGAATCACCTCCCTCAACCTGCTCATCACACTTACTTGACTGATAAGTTTTTTCAGGTTTTACTTTATATCCAGATCAACAAACCACCTGTTGAGTTTGTCCTCTTTTTTCCTTTAGATTTTAGATTCACTTATTGGGTTTGAGTATAATATTTTTGCACAATTAAAAATCATGATTTTGCCTAAAATAAGAGAAATTATTGTAGATGACAAAAATGGGTCTACATGTCGCTCTATGAAATACACCATCACTCTCAATGTTTTGTGCAAATTGCTGTGGCATTCTGGCTGATGCTACTTGATCTCTTTCTACCTCCACCAAGATTCTTCCAGTTGTAGCCTCCTTTGGGTTGTTTGTGCCAGGCTTGGTGCATTATTTTTTCATGGTAAAGTGATTTTTTTTCATTTTTTTCCAAAGTGTAGGAGAAACAATATGTATGGGAGTAAGGTGATAACACTGATTTGTTAAAAATACCCTGGCAGGTTTTATTTCCCTTCTTAGGTGACCCTGCCTGGTTCCGGGGCTCAGTCAGCCTTCATGAACAAGCTGTGACTGACAACTGAGCTCCAAATGAGGATAAACAAGATTACCGAAGTGGAAACACTGACTCTTATGGCTTTTCTTTGCCTCAACTCATAACTGAACATTAAAATAGAAAGTTCTTTTCAACCTGTCTCCTCTCATAGGTGAATGACAGGCATTTACATGTTGTAAGCATGAAGCTCTACAAACACAGGAGAGACAAGATAATATAAAGATCATATCTTATGTCTTGCCATGTAGCATCAGATATAAATTCTCCCTATGGATTGCCATTGCTCATATTTTGTAAGATTGATGCTGTCAGGTGCTGAACGTCTGGCAACACTTTGCAGACTTGAGCCACAGTAATCCAGACAAATCCTTTTTCCTTTATCTCCTGCCACAATATAACTAAGAAATCTTTGAGACTGTCACCACCCCTATGCCTGTGTACTACGCCTGCAATTTTCACCTGAAAAATATATTGGGATGGTAATGGTGGACTTTCCATTCTACTCTGTACCTATTGACAGTACACGTGCTACTTTTGGCATGAAGCAGATTTCTGTGGAAACACTATTACAGTTCCAGGAGAACTGTCGCATTTGTATACATAATTATTTCTCTCAAGGTTGTAAGCTGTGCAGAATACAAGTATGTGATTCTGTGTTGTCCTGGTTGAGATGAGTTTCCTATACACACCTTGTCTTCCTCCCATTTTTTCATCTGTTTTATCTTCTTTATCTCTCCCTTAATTTCCTTTTCTTTTTTTTTAGCTTCTTTTGTGTTTTGGGGTTTTTATTGTTATGAACAAGGTTTCTGCCAGTGAAGACCTGTCAAGTGTTTGAGCTGTCAGTGGGTATGATAATGATGCTTTCCTATTTGGCCTTTGCCTCTGCAGGTTCAACAGCGTTTAAAGGAGAATACAGACGCAGCCTCTCACAACGGTTCTTTCCAAGGTATTGAGGAAAACTATACTTGTTTAATTCCATTTTTATTCTTTTGGGGATTTTGTAAAACCTCTTTTGGGCCACTTAGGATTGTAGTGCCAATATTAATTTAATTAGTGATTTAAATGGAAGTTCAGAAGTACTGCTGTGGAGATCGGAAGCATTGGCTTTGCAGGGACAGGGTTTTAGAGCATTTCCGTTTCACCTGCTTTTTCTCCCACTGAAATCATGTTATCCCCCTGTGACGTGCCATATGGGATAGTTAAACCCATGTCGGCCACTGAATCAGAGCAGTATCTTCCTTTCTTTCCATGGATGTCACTGCATGGCTGCTGGGAACTCAAAGGTGTTGAGGAGAAATGACTCACCATATATGTATTTGAACTAGGTAAAATGCACAACATTTATATTCTTTCAGCTCTGTCACTGCTCACTTCTGTTTTAAATACCAGATAGTATATTTTTCTGCGCTACAGTTCATCTGAAAGTCCATTGTACTTGGATGAAGCTATCCTCCTGTGTAGACTTTATCCCGTGCTGTTATAGCAGCATGAAAGTCCAAGATTTGTGAGACTAAAAAGTCACATATCCATAAATTTTAAGTATGACCAGATTATATAAACCAAATAAATCTTGCCTGGTTCAGAGGCACTAAGGCTTGCGCCATGCAGAGTAACTCAGAGAAGCAAAATACTGGACTGCCTCTGAGGGCTCCAGGTAGGTGAAGATCTGGCAGGACTACTTGGCCGAGAGCACTGCCACAGAAATACACCAAGCTGGCTCCATGCATTCGTTAAATGCTCCACCTGGCATGAAGCCCTCCTGTAATCTCAAGCTCTGCAAAGTGTGATGCAGACGCACTCTAGCTGGCTGAAACCCCTGAGGTCCAGAAGTAATGTCATTACATCCACATATTTTAAATCTATGTCATTACCAGCCCCCATCAGCTGGTAATGTAAATTCATTATTATTAAATCACATGCTTGCCCTGTCTAGACGTTCACTAAATTAGAGGGTTTCATTTCTCCTTTTCAGTTATGCTTGTGCTTTTTTGGACGATGACCCTGCCTATGAGTGCTGTTCCACAAATCTTCTGACAGGGTCCCTTTCCGCATGTCGCCGCAGCCCTCGACTGCTTTCTAATGGCTATTACGTTTTGACAGAAGACAGTTTTCTGTCTGATGAAGAGGGCAACATAACACTGACACCATCCCAGACAAGTGTTACATACAAAGAGAATTTAGTTCGGTAAGTGAACCACATTCAGGTTTTACTCCATGTTGGCAGTTGCCTCCATGTTGCTGTGGAAGAACCAATATGCAGAAGAACTTTTTCACAGTGAGGGTGACAGAGCCCTGGGACAGGCTGCCCATGGGGCTTGTGGAGTCTCCTTCTCTGGAGATATTCAAGACCCTCCTGGATGCCTATCTGTGCAACGTGTCCTAAGGAACCTGCTTTGGCAGGGGGGTTGGACCTAATGATCTCTGGAGGTCCCTTCCAACCCCTACAATGCTGTGATTCTGTATCTGTGTGGCTGTCTATGTGTTCCCTGGCATATGATCAGCATTGCTTCTTAATGGGAACATCTCAATTGATTTAGAGGATGCAGTGATTGAAATAACTCGATTTTCAGTCATGTCTAATCTTACTACCCAGAAACTCTTCAGTGCACACTTGTTGCTGTAACTGTAGGAAAAAGGAGAGCTACGGCTCGTTTTGCCAATGGGGCATTGCTGTGATAAGGAATAAGAAAAAAGTGTGTGTGTGTATGTGAAAGTTGAAGTACAGTGCATTCAGCAGTACCAAACAGATATGGTAGGGTGAAACGTGTGAGTAGTAGCATGAAACTACTCACAGTAGTATCAGAGCCCAATAGCTGTAGTATCGTTTGTTATCACAGTATCCAGTACCACCATGCATGACTGATTGCCATGCTGCTAATACATTCCCTGACATCATTGCAGTGTGTGGAGGTCACTCTTGGTGACATAACCAGGGTCAAGAACACAGCTAGGAACAGCACCCAGAGCCTGGTTCTTTCACATCAGTCCTACAAGCTTGAGAGCTCTGTCCCTGCTCAGCAAGAATAATTAACTCTACTCCTAGATAACGTGTCTTTTCTTGGTAGCGTATTCAGGCAAAGGAAGAAAATCCGTCGCTCTCTTGCCAGCTTGTTCAACCTTGGGGCATCCAGTTCATGGCTCAGCAGCACCGTCCTCAGCACCATGGACTCCTCCCACATAGATGATCTTTGGCCTGACGGATGCAGTAAAGTAGAAGCCAGTCAGAGTGATATTGGTAGGTCCTGATGACAAGAGAGCTACAACATTACAGGCTGTATTTTGTGGGATTTGGGTATCTCTTTCTATAGATTGTGCAGGTTGAAGGACCCACAAACCTTCACTTTGCTGGTAAAGGATAAACAACAGAATTGTTAGTAGTGAATTGAGCTCCTGGTATTAAAGTCCACAAAGTCCTTTGTGCCAAAAAGGCTTTTTTAGGCTGAATTTGAATCCAAAGTCATCACAACCACTGATGTTTATGCTGGTGTCATTAATATCTGGCACTGTCTGCTTTCACCTGGCTGTTTGAAGAACTTCGTGGTGTAATGCCCAAAGTTTTGTCTGTGTATTTCCTCCTGCATACATTGAACCTGCTGACTCCCTACCCCAAACAATTTGGTAACCTTCCTGTGATTAAGAAAATAATTTTTCCCCCCATTTAAATTCTTTAACATGAAGTCTCAAAGCTCCTCTTTTGTCTGGTCTCAGTGACATATGCACTTTTTGTAGGTGATTCAGACTTTGCTTCTGAAAATAACAGCCATGTGCTACAAAGGGAAACTCCAGCATCTAATGGAGCTTCTTTCACCAAAGATGAGGAATTTCTTCTGCCTGGGAAACCATTCTGTGCTTCACAATCATGCTTTCCATTTGTGCTAAATGCAAATGAAGAGACTGTGAGTGGTGCAAGTATGTTACATTCTTACTCTGGTATGCCTCATTTTTAGAGTGAACTGAAAATGCTTTAAAAACCTTGATACACTCCCTTGCAGAATAGAATTTATTTCCTGAAAAATACATGATAAAGTACCGATTAAAAAGAATAAAATCTTAAAATCGGTATTTACTTGTTCACTCCTCCCTGCTCACATCTTCTCCTCTCCTGTTTTCAGTGGTAAATGGAAAAAGAAAGAAGTAGAATGAAGAGGAAAATGTAGGAAAGGGCATGGGAACAAAAACCCAAACAGGCAATTATTCGGAAAGGCTTGTTTTCTGAGAGCACGGAGGGCATAGTGTCTCTATGGTTGTGGGGGGGGGGAAGTCTCCTGAGAGACACACAGAGCATGAAAATTAGGTTTCTGCTTTGAATCACTCTAGGCAAGCTCTCTTAGAAAGAAACTGAAAAGACTGGCCTTGCAGGCTGAAGATAGTCTTTGCAAATACTTCCTGTCATACATTTACTTTCCTGAAAACTCATCAGAATTATTGTCCTGATTTTTGTCATAGAATCCAGGGCAGCACGAAATGTCCTTTCTCAGATGGCTGCACTGATCATATGTTTAATCATTTCACTATGTACCAGGTAATTTTTATTTCTTTTATTTGTTGTTTCTGATGTTAATGCTTGCTCCATTTCCACTGCTGAATAAAACATAAATGATGGGTCACACTGTGAAAGTTAGGTATGTCTCACTGTGAAAATTGTTCCCACATTATAGCCAATTCAGGCAAATATCTGAACTGCACAGGCACAAAAGTAAGAAATATGTATGCAGATATGTACTTTGTCAAGTGTGTTTGGACAGGGGTTTTGAAAAGCTGAGAAGAACCTGAATGGATCCATGTCTTTCCAAGTCACCTAGAGGGGTGTTTCCCTCAGTCTGAGAATACTGAAGTCTTTATTTCTGGATTATCCTCAACACTTTAAGTAATTTAAAGTTTCAAATTGCAGTTCACCTACCAGAGTTCAGAGGGTTAATCCGCAAGAACCTTCTGTCCTCCTTCCACCCAGACTTCACCTCCACTAACCCAATGTGCTTCCCTCAGGTTTTTTCTAACCTTTATGGGTACTGTTATGTTCTCAGGTATTTGCTGGGAGGATTGCCTGCCACTTTGTTGCTGATAACTTTAGTTTGTAAGTACAGACTTTCTTTATATTCAACACACAATAGTTTACTAAGTCACATCTAAGGACCAAAATCCACCCTTGGATGTACATCCATGGCTCTAATTGATGCTAATAAGACTGGTATGTGGGTACATGGGGACAGAATGTAACCTTCAATCGGTTACAGGATTTTGCATTTGTTTCACAGTTCTTTTGTCCCAAGATGCTGCTGTGTCATCTTTCTTTAGTCTTGAAGCATCTTTCAAAACAACTAAGTTTTGGTAAGTGGCTCCAGTGTCATGTGATGAATAGAGGAAATCAGAAAATTTATATTAAGGAGAGGAAGGAAAGATTCCTTCTGTTGTTTTCATGTCAAAAGATACAAGGCAAGATCTGAAGATACTGATGGAGGATTTGGCTTTTCCTGTTACTGATCTGTATTCATAGAAATATTGTTTATTTTGAAAAACTGCCTTTTTATAATGTGCAATAAATGTTGTATCACCAATTTGTTAGAAGAAGGTAAACCCAATATGCCATAACATGCAGAGACAGAGCAAGCGTAGTAACCTGCAATGAATCCAGAGGTCTGCTTTCCAGCCTTGCACTGAAGACCGCTCCCAAGCCACCAAACCGAGCCTTTATTTTTAACTGGGAAATTAAAACCAGCTAACTCTCCTGCTAGTTACAGGACCACCTTCCAGGCAATACAAAACTGAAATGTCTCACTAACCCAATGCACTATTACATTCAGGAGAGAGCTTTGCCACAGGCTTATACTCCAGTCTGATCAATGTCTTAGAAGCATTTAATCAGTCTCATCAGTTGAATAAGGGTGCTGACGTTGCTGTTTCAGATGGGTTTATTTCAAAGTTTTGCATAGACTTCTAAATGAATTTAGATGCATAGCATCTAAATGAAGCTTCCAAATCCTTCTGGAGAATCATAGAATCACAGAATGGTTTGAGTTCGAAGGGACCTCAGAGGTCATCTAGTTCCAACCCCCCTGCCATTACTAGAATAGGTTGCCCAAAGCCTCATCTAACCTGTACTTAAACACTTCCAAGGATGGAAAGACTTACATGTTAAGGAGGTCTGAATTGTACCTTTAGAGCAAGCTCAGACATAGGCCAAAGTGCTGCAAGCATATCTGTATGTACTGGATTTATTAATTATCATCCTTCTGAGTGTGTAAAATGTAAAACGCTGCTAAGTAAAACAATTTGGGCTTACATGACTTCTTATGTGGTAAAAGTGAAGCTCAACAAGGACATTGTTTGTTTCTGAAACCCTGTCAGGGTTCAGAAGTTCAATGTATCCCAAGGGCAAGAAGACAATCTGGCAGACTTCTTAGCCCTGACTTGTGTACACTCAAAGTTACAAACAAGAAGGCGCAACTTGGAGGGCGATATTGCAATAGTAATCTCACACTTTGAGCATCCAAGGGTCTTAGCACAACACCTTGGATACTCAAGGATAGTATGTTACACTTTGTTACTATGTCTTTATTCCAAATAAAATCAAGATGCCAGGTTAGGAATAGTGTGTTGCAAACACATGCTCCAAAGTGCGGCTTTCTGACTTCCTGAATAGTTTAGCCCTGACTCATAAACTGAACTGTTCTTCACAAGAGGAAAACAAATACACTCAGAGTTTTTCAGTCACTGGTATAAGAAGAATGCCTCTTTATGCTCATCACAAAGGAGAGGTTACCTGCTCAAACAAGTAGTCCTACAGCTTAACTGAATGTGGCTAACCAGGACCTACATATATCCTCCTTAAACAAACTGGTTTGAATACAAGAATATTTGTTTATTTGTTTGTTTTTCCTCCAGGAAATAATTGAAAACAATAATTGGTGAGTATATGTTTGACGTTTATAAGTTTAGAAAGAATTCCTTACATTTTTTTCTGTTAGAAAATAGTGTTCAAGCATGCTGGAGAGGTTTCCTGCCCTTTTCATTAAAAGAAAGTTAGGCTTCAGGACCCTTTCTAGTTTCCACTGCAGATTACTCCCCTGTCCTATTTAAAACTGCTTTTTTATTTGGATGAAATATTTTTTTATTGTTTGACAACAGTTGCTAAAGTGTGTTGTTGCTATTAAACATCTGCTTGAGCTTCAGCATAGAGATAACATTTTTTGGTAATGGGCAAAATAAGTCCCCCTTTTTCCAAGGGTGAGCTGAAGGTAGGGCCAGGGGCTGTGCTACCCCAACTTGGTACCACTCCACAGAAGGAGTGAAGCAGCATCAACATGTGTCAGCCCAGAATATCTCGAAAAGACTTACGGGTTCTTTTCTTCCCTATTCTTTTTCAGACAAGTCTCATCCTCAGTCTCTGTTTATCAAGCAATTTGATAAATTTGATTAAATGAAAATTTAAAATTAAATATCAAATTGATTTAATAAATCTTGGTGCAGTTCAGGATCCTTAAAGCAAGAGCACTGGTTTATTTGTACTTGGAGCTGGCCACCCCAGTCCTGGCTCCCTTACTTCTGTTATCTCTTTGCTTTGAAAAGATAAAAATGAACAGAAGGAACTAAATGGAGCTGTGTCAGGGCTTGTGTTCCTTACAGTGTGGATAAAACAGTCTTGTTCATCAGTTTGCTGGTTGAGTGCAGTTCAGTCTCAGAGATCTAAAAGCAGCTGCACAGCTGCAGACTCAACCTAGAAAACCTTTCAGTCAGTCCTCGGAAAGGGGATCTTCACCCTGAGCATTTTAAAACGGCACACAGGCATTTGATCACTCTGCAGACTTACGAAAGCCTAAGATGAAAAATTCATCCTGATCCAGTGTGCCAAGCAGTGGAAACTAACCACAGCACTTCTTAAAGCCAATGGGACTGCTCCTGTAATGGCTGCAGCAGCTTTAAAGCTCATGCTGATTTTTAAAGCCACTATCAAAATTAACCAAAGCAGGTACTACAGGATGGAGTGGAGAACTTGGGACTCATGGCCTAGCAGGAGTAAATTAAATACAAACTAGCACAGGATACTGCATGGCAGGACCCCAGCATTTCAAAATACGTTTATCTCTTTCCTTTCGTAGAAAATTGAAAGCAGAAGTTTTACCTTTGTATATGTCAAAATCAGTTCACTAACAGTTTTCATTTTCCCTCCTTCTCAACTTTTTTCTCAGGTCTTCAGCATCAAACTACCAGATACCTCCTCATGGCCATCATTAAACATGTTCCTGTGAGAAGAAATTATAGATTTTTTTTTCAGTATTCTTCCTTCAAAATACAGTTAATTTTAGCTTTATTTTCACTCTGGTTAAACTGTGAGTGAGGCAACACTTCTTGGAGACTATCTGAAAGCAGTGGTGCAAAATGTTTGCCATACCTCTAGTCTTTTATGTCAGCTAAGTCCAATGTAAGCATGGGGTCCTACAAGTATTTTGATAAGAAACCGATTGTAAAAAAGTGTTCTGTAATTTCCATTCAGTTTCTGGGTAAACAGCTGATATCTCCCAATACTTTAGGCATTAGATAATGGATAGTGGCTGAGTACATGCAGTTACATATTTCAGAAGCTTTAATGTATTGTAGATCCTGTCTTTTGGCCTTTATGCTGTGCATTAAAAGGAAAAAAAAAAAAGGAAGAAAAATATTATTGGACGGAAAGTACTCTTCAGAAAACCAGGAATCAGGTACCACAGTGCGAGAACTGCAAGTATTTACTGTGGAAACACTGAACCCTATTTTTAAACTTTGATCTTTGTTACAGCAGAGACTAAATGACACATAGAACCTGTGGGGAACCAAAAACTGTTATCTTGAGACTCCAAGCTTCTAAGCCTCTTAAAATACCTCCCTGTATCCCAGTTTAGCTAGGACATCATGGATTTCATCTTCCCATGCAACAAAACGATGATAATGAGTGAGGATGATATTGCCTACTAAATAATTGTATAACTAGGGCTGCTTCTAGCCTATGTGTCTTCCGTTGTGCTAAGAGCAGTGCTAGCAGAGCCCCAGCTGGTGAATTGGATATGAAATGCTGCTGGCAGAAGGGCATGGTCTGCCCATGGGGGTACAATCAGGCTGGCAGGCATAATGACAGGGGTATGAAAACTCCTCAGCTACAGCGTGCAAAAAAAAGGTTCAGGTGGAAGGAAGAATCGACACAACTGGAACAGCTCTGCATGTCTATTTCTGTGCCTAAGCCAGGTTCAAACAGGCTAAAGCTGTATCGCTGGCATCAAAAATCCCAACAAATGGTGCAGTGCGGAAAAAGGTACTTGAAATTAAGATGTACATTTCTTGTTCAAAGTGTAAATACACACTGGTTGCACTTTAAAGATGAACATCAATAGCATTAGGAGTACAAAGAGCAAAATTTCACCCAAATTACCAATTTTTCATAGTAATTTACTTTTGCATTAAATGGATTTTATGTGCAGACAGACCATCTGATATTACAAGACCAGATTCTATAATTTCAATAAATGGCAAAAATAGAATGTTCTTCATCATAAAACCAGATATATTATGTAGCTACCATGATACTTATAGCCCTCATTGTCATATTTACTTGCAGTTAATATGCTTGAATAATTTGTCTGTAGTAACTAATTCTGCTTCTTTATTTACTTTAACTGAGGAGACAACTGAGAGTAAATATCATTGTGTAATATGTATACATATCTTATTAGCTATTTTATTGCAACTTATAACAAGTCCTTTACTAATTGCACTTTTTAAAGTAAAGGATTAGTATCTTTAGTGTTTAAATAATCTCCTAGAAGAAGAATCTGGAAAATCCAACAGCGAGAGAAGAGTTCTAAGACTGTGATTACTCTACAGTCATCAAAGCAATTATACTGAAAACTAGAAAAACCTGAGTTCACTGAGCAGTAGTTAGTGCAGGTGCAACAACTAGTCGAGAAAAAGCTGACTGAGAGTGCCAAAAATCTGGTCTAAAATGAATTGCTATAATGTATGAATAAATACAAAATGTAAATTAGAATTGTTCTGATCTGGAGGGAGGGAAGTTCTAGGACAATTTGGCAAGTGGAGTTCAAGGGCTATAAATAAGGTGCTGGGGATCTGTTAAGAGCTGCTCTCCATGATATTCATTAATGTTGAATTAACAAAGTTCTATTCAGTTGCCAGACTGGTTGGCTTATGGCAGTTCCCTTCTGTATCTTCGAAGGATGTAAAAGCAAGCCTTGCATTGTTTCCCTGAAAAGAGGCACAATGAGATGTTATGTTCAGTCCTGTTACATGAAAAATTGAAGCTGCAATCTGTCTGATGAAAAACTGAATAAACTGAATACAGCATTTCCTAACCTAAATGTTTAAATCCAAACCTTCAGAAGTAATTAGTATTTGCAGCTTCTGTTAACTAGAGTATCAAGACTAAGATAATTGTGAACTTAGTTCTAGCAAAGTAAAACCAGTTGTTGATTAATGATTAGCTGACACATCTACAAGAGGACTGCTAGAATTTTATGTTTCTGTCCACAGTGATTAAACTTTTACGCCACCTTAGCACCTTATTTAGAAAAAGACAATCAAAGAAGAGTTTCAAGCTACAGATTTACAACCCCTTGTATATTATCTCATACTTTTCAATACTCTTCCTTTTTTTTTTTGGTTGGTTGCTTCTTTTTGTTTTTAATCATTGCACTTTGTTGTATACTCTCCCATTTCTTGCTGTGCTCAGCTCAATTTCAGGGCCATTCTTGAGGATATATCATGTAGTGTGTAATAGTGACTGTTCATGTTGAAAGGAACTGTAGCAAACATGATGATAATATTTATGGCATACCTCAATTTATAATGTTCCTTCTCTGTGAGCAAGTTTGTTTTGTATTTATCCTAAAAGCATTACTCATGGAAGCCAAACCACAGAAAGATTAACTTTTTTTATATAAATGATATGGAATTAACCACAGTGGTCCTAAATATAGGTATGGCCATTTAGTCCTGTTCTGCTGAATGTGTTTTTTGATGTATTTATGGCGGGCTTCTTTTGGTGAATTATTTGGTTTGTAAACCTCTTTGTGCATTTTAATAAACACTGAGAAAAACTGTTACTTATTTTTATATTATTTCTTCTTTACAGTTTCTCGTGCTGTTTTTTTTTTCCCTTATCTCTGGCTTTTAGATATCTGTAGTCTTTCCTGTTCACATTCCTTCCTTTATTTGAGTGTCTTCTTAATAATGAAGATTTTTATTAGGAATTGCATATATTCAATGAATTTATTATTCATGAACTCATGCCCTGCCCTGTAGACTGTGTGATCTCTGGGAGAAGCTTTATTGTTGCTTTGGTGTGAACATGAAAGCCTCATTTTGTTACAGTTACAAAGTAACTGTTACCACCATAGAAAATAAAAATCAGATGATAATAATAATAGTGATGATAATAATACCAACCACAACCATCCCAAAACAAGTAACAATAATCTATTAGGAAATAAATAGAAAGACATAGGTTCAGATTCTGAGTGGGTATCCATTAGCTGATTTACATCAGCTAAGGCTTTGAGTATTTTAACAGCCAAAGATTCAGGCTAGGACAAGGATATTGTTTCATAGAATCACAGAATGATTTGGGTGGAAGGCATCTCAAAGATGGTCTAATTCCAATCCTCTGCCATGGGCAGGGCCACCCTCCACTAGACCAGGTTAACCAAAGCCCCATCCAATCTGGTCTTAAACACTGCCAGGGAGGAGTCAGCCACAGGTCCTCTGGGAAACCTGTGCCAGGGCCTTGTCACCCTCACAGTAAATAGTTTCTTCCTTATGTACAATCTAAATGTACCCTCTCTCAGTTTAAACTTATTATACCTTGTCCTGTCACTACACTCCTTTACAAACAGCCCATCTCCATCTTTTCTGTAGGCCCCTTCAGGTACTGAAGGGCCACTCTAAGTTCTCCCTGGAGCCTTCTCTTCCCAGGCTAAACAAGCCCAAACGTCCCAGCCTGTATTCACAAGAGACGTGTTCCAGCCTTCTGACCAGCTTTGTGGTTCCCCTGGACTCACTCCAATAGCCTCATATTTTTCTTGTACCTGAGACCCCAGAGCTGACTGAATGCAATACTCCAGTGGAGATACTCCTGTGTCATGGTTCAGAAGTTCAATGTATCCCAAGGGCAAGAAGACAATCTGGCAGACCTCATAGCTGTGACTTGTGTATACTCAAAGTTACAAACAAGAAGACACATTTTCGAGGGCGATATTGCAATAGTAATCTCATATTTTGAGCATCCAAGGGCCGTAGCACAACACCTTGGATACTCAAGGATAGTATGCTACACTTTGTTACTATGTCTTTATTCCAAATAAAATCAATGATGTTGTGCATTATAAGCCTCATCCTGAAGAGCCTCATGTTTTAAGAGTATGCAACCAGTGTGATTACCCTACTTCAGCATCTCACTTTGCCCCATGGGTGGTAGGCCATTAGGTTAGGAGTAGTGTGTTGCAAACACATGCTCCAAAGTGCGGCTTTCTGACTTCCTGAATAGTTTAGCCCTGACTCCTAAACTGAACTGTTCTTCACAAGAGGAAAAATACACATGGCATAAACACAACAATGTCATCATGAAATAACATAGGTATTTCTGTGCAGTACATTTTAGACACAGCATTTAAAATATCTGACATAGCAAGAACAAGATTTTCTTCTTGAAATTGATTACTTTGATTGGGTTATGCTCTCAAATAAAAAAATTAGTAGTCCTAGGAAATATCCCAAACCCTGTCCTCAGTGTGGATTTGTTACTTATCCCATCAAACAGAGCAACAAAATTACTAGGGAGTTAATTAACTGCTTCTGCTACTTTATGCATCATTATCTTCACAACACTTAGTAGCTTTAACTCAATGACACCTCCCTTCTCCTATCTTTTAAATAGCAACACAATTAGAAATTTGCAGAGTGGCTGTGAGGTGTCCTATATATTACATCAGATGTAAATGACTTAATAAATTGATAACTAAAAAATCCAACCGCCTTTTAAAAACTTATATTCAAATTTCCTGTTTGTAGATTATGACCTTTAGATTTTATTAACCTTTAGATCAATGAAGAGCTGTGTTAGCAAAGATGTATGAAATACAGACTGATTTTCCTGACATTCCCACTTTGATCTGGTGACAATTGTGACTGTTTGTGTTCTGTAACTGAATTTTGGAGTCATTGGCAAGGGCTGTTACAAGGTTGTGATCAAGGCACAATATGGCAATGAACAGGCTATACGGTACATAGAAGAAAATAAAAGTTAAAATCTAAGTATAAAAAAACCCCAACTATATTATCTTATAACAAACATACACTACCACAGAATCACAGAACCACTAGGTTGGAAAAGACCTTTGAGATCATTGAGTCCAACTATACCTGTTCTCTACTAACTCAAAGCACCTTGTCTGTCTGTCTTTTAAATACACCCAGGGATGGTGACTCAACCACCTCCGTAGGCAGCCTGTTCCACTGTCAAATGTTGGACTATTTATCCATTGCTGAATTTGATTGAATTCAAACTGCTGGTCAGCAGGTCTGGAATAGATGAATGACTCCATAAAGTTCATCAGTGATGTCTTGAAACGTGCAGTGCCATCCAGGTTCTTTAAGTTTTAGTATGCCATAACTTCACCTATTTGGAACCTGTTTAATCAAGCATGTGAAGCAATGCTGCATCATTATATCAACTGCAAAAGAGAAGATGTCAGACATTAGAATTTCTGGAGCAGTCCGAGCAGCTGCCTGAGCCTCCAGCCATAGCTGTTACTCATGTTAGAAGGTAACTTCACCACAGGTTAAGTTATAGTACAGTAATGGCAGGAGAGAGCCCACAGAAACAGGAGGCAGGGGTGCCTAATACCCATGTCCACAGCACTGAAAATTTCAGGCTGCTGTTGGAATGGACCCATGAGTTAAATACAGTGAGGGGCAAGAGATATTTTGAGGCGACAACTTGCTGGGAGAATGTCCCAGGTAAAGGGTGGAGGAGGAGTGTTCCCTGAGGGGGAACATCCCGCTTCCTGGTGGCACAGCTGTGCCACAGAAACACGCTTTCAGCTCAAAATGTGCCAGGCAAGCTAGTTGATGAATAATCAGGAGAACTAAAATAAACAAGGGAGAGGTTGAGACATCCACCTGAGGAAGAGGCACTTCATATATGTTTGCCCAGGTGTCAGGAGCATCCAGAGGAGAAGAAATCTCCCGGATCATACAAAAGCCATTTTGCTACTTAGGCTCCTCTGGCTGCTCCGGGCCAAGGGCACAGCCCTCCAAGCGGGTACAGGGAAAGCACAAAGCCTGGCTGAACGCCTACAAAAGCACAAAGCCTGGAGGCCTGAAGGCGAAGGCCCCGAGCAGCAGGCCTCGGCTCACGGCAGCGCCCAGAGCCGACGCCGCCGCCGCCCCGCCCGCGGCCTCCCTCCCGGCTCCGTTGCCGTGGCGGCACGGCGGCGTCCTGCAACGGCAGCGGCGGCGGGCAGCTGAGGGCGGCCATGGTGCGGAGTGAGTGTCACCGAGAACCGCTTCCCTCCCCTTCCCTGGCGCCCCTTCTCTCTCTCCCAGGACATGTCCCGCTCCAGGTTCCCTCTCCCCACACCTGTTCCCTTCCCCACCGTGTCGTGTCGTGTCGTCGTCCCCGTCCCAGTCCTATCCACACCCTCGCCCTCCCCTCCCCTCCCCCGCCTTCCCTCCCTAGTAGCCCCTCTCCCCTCACGCTTCCCTTGCTCTCCTCTGGTTTCCCTCTTCCCTGATATTAACGACCCATTTTATTTCACCGAGCCCAGCACAGGGGTGTGCCTCCCTGCAAAACAGCCCCTGAAAGGCCCAGCAGCGAGTGGCCCAGGGACGGTGCTTGCCCGGACGGACGGCTTGTGTCTGGGCCTGGAGCTGGCAGCGCTCTCCTCTCCCTGCAGTTACACACTTTCAATGCCACTTGAGAATTCACTGTTTTTAAGTAGAAGCAGCCAATGCAGGTGCTTTTTCAGACACATAAAAACCCCCACATGAGACTAAACTGCGCCATTCTATTATGAATACATAATCTTTAGAGGTAAAGCAGCATGACTTAAAAGACTGAGTGCTTATATCACTCAAGAAAAAAGATACCGAGGAATTCCCTTCACCTGTGACTGTCCCTGGGATCTGTTTTGCTTGTATATAGTCACTGAACAGCCAGTTTCTTGCTGGGCTAAAACACTGCTTTGGAAAAGAACTCCTCTCTGCATGCAGCTGGCAGATGCCTGCGTTGAGCAGGCGCTGCCTGAAGGAGAATGGCTTCATCTCCTGAACGGCGTGGTGTGAATTTCATCCTTAAAATAATGGTTGAGCACTTCACTTTTCTGAATGCAGGCTCCCCTGCTGTTTCTTGATGCAGCTGCAGATGTCCACCTGCTCATTCTTTCCATTTCTTCAATGCTTTATCTGCTCCTTTTTGAGTAAAACATGTAAGTTGTGGAAAACCAGCTGTAAGATCTTCAAGATCCACTGTTAACTCCAGTTGACCGATGTCCTTACTTTCTCCTGTGTTCATGGAAACTGGGAATAGCTGCAATCTCTCAAGTCACTGGTCCTTTCTCCGTTACGACATCAGATGATCAGGAAATTCTCAATGAGAAGTAACCTTACAATGTATTTTGTCAATGGGAAAGCTTGCATTTACAATGTGTTGGGTTTTATTGCAAATTTGTTTCCTCTCAGCTGAACTAGATAACATATCTCTCTCTATATATGACTTGCCTCATATATACCATATATATGACATATATAACATATGTATGTTATATATTGGAAAAATCATATGAGGAGCGGCTGAGGGAGCTGGGGTTGTGTCGTCTTGAGAAGAGGAGGCTGAGGGGAGACCTTATCACCACCTACAATTACCTGAAAGGAGGTTGTAGAAAGGTGGGAGATGGTCTCTTCCGCCAAGTGACAGGTGATAGGACAAGGGGAAATGGCACAAAGCTGTGCCAGGGCAGGTTCAGATTAGATGTTAGGAAAAAAATCTTCACTGAAAGAATTGTTGGGATGTGGAACAGGCTGCCCAGGGAGGGGGTTGAATCACCATCCCTGGATGTGTTTAAAAGACGGGTAGATGAGGTACTTAGGGATATGGTTTAGCTTAGGACAGGAACAATTGGACTCCATGATCTTAAATGTCTTTTCCAACGTAGTGATTCTGTGATACAAAATGCCAAATATTCACTCAGTTTCCTATAGCAGGTCCCCAAAACAGGTCCCTAAAGGTCCACTGTAGCTTCTGTTGGGAATGATTGGCTCTGGTTTGTAAGCCATCTGGTAGTTGAAGGGGATGTTTTTGCATAATCAGTGCAACAATCACGTCAATTTTCTTTTCATCAGCGAAGGGAAATGTGACTGTAATAAAACCCTGTCTGGAATAGTTTACATGACTTCTTTTTATGTAAAGGGTATAGAGCATAATATTGTCTCCGACATGTAAGTATGCAGATTGTGGAATATTGTTTTCTTGCTCAGAAATACCTGTTTACATTAGAAATGCCAGCACTGAAAGATCTGCCATCAAACACATTAATAAGCAGGACTTTTTTTTTTTTTTTAAATTCCCAGCAGATTTGCCAACTTACTTATTAGAAATGCCAATGTTTTTCATATTTTCTGCAAAGACTAAAATATTTAGCCATGATTATTGCCTTTTTTTTTTCCTGTTTTCTCCATTAATTTAATCAGATTTAATCAACGGGCTGTTGAAGGGAGATAGTGGTTCAGATGCAGCAAACCTGCCCCACATGATTAAAAAGGAAAAAGACACCTTTCCCAATATGGTTTATGTGCAGATGAGATCCTCTCTTACATCAATATCAGGACCACCTTTACATAATACTGTAAATCATATGCCAGGTGAAACTGTAGAATGAAGGGATGTTTAACTTTGGTCACCTGTAAAGAATATAATATACTAAAAAACAGTTTCACCTCATGCCCAGAGGCTGTAGCTAGAGGAGCTGCACTGACATGTACAAGTTTGGGTTGTATTGGTATGCTGTTTACCCAGCTTGTAGCAGCCCAGGATGTGTGCAGGCATTCCAGCACCACTAATAAAACCAGGTGATTTCACAAAACCTCCCTCAGACAAAGAAGCAATGAAAGAATACTTTTAATT
Source organism: Laterallus jamaicensis coturniculus (assembly GCA_022605575.1). Classification (NCBI taxonomy): domain Eukaryota; kingdom Metazoa; phylum Chordata; class Aves; order Gruiformes; family Rallidae; genus Laterallus; species Laterallus jamaicensis. Next base: position 84,645,263 of record JAKCOX010000002.1, on the reverse strand, counting down.
AATACCTGGTAGGAATAATTTGCTTTCACGGGTCTCTGTATTTATATTTTTTCCTTTTTACTTATTTTTCCTCAGTCTTTTTGAAAGGCTTGCTAGTCTTTTAGTTTTTTGGTGTTTTGGGGTAGGTTTTTTTGGCATTAGCAATCATGAAAACACCTATGCTATTTTGATAACCCCCTAGTTTTTCAATCAGTACTTCACTGTAGTTCACTGCTTGTCAAGGAGCAGAGGATGCTATTACTTTTGGTGCAGTGGGCTGGAAAAAAAGTAATAACATCCAGCTCAAGAGAGATTACCGGTTCTCATAGAATTTCTTTATTACACAGAGCCTTTTCACTGTTTGCAAGATTGCCTGGTATTAAATATTACTGCATAAAGACTCTGAACCCAGCTTGATTTTTTTTTCCAGCCACTGAAATTAACTGACTGCTAATGAGCTGGTAGTGCCTAAGAAATACCCAGGATTAAACTTAATTCTCATATAAACATTTATAAGCATGAATTAGTTATGGCTTTGCCTCAAACATGAAAAAAAGTAAAAAATATCTGACCACTTTCAACATTTATCCTGCTTATTTATCTTGTGCTCACTGTGCTGGTGGAAGAATAAGAGGGCACACTGTAGCTAGTTTACACACACACCCACCCACACCCCTTTGGGATGTAAACATCTGGCATCAAGACATAAAAGAACATAAAGCACTCAACTGCTTGTCTACATGAAACAGTCTGCAACTGAGCTATGCTGAAAATAATGGATGCTGGATTAATTTCTGCAAGGGTTATGGAAGACTCAGCAGTTTTTGGATGGGTTTTTGAAATGTTACAGGTGACAGGAGTGTGTTTCACAAATGATGTTTACTGGGGCAGAGTGGGCTCAAGTTAGTTTGTCACTTGGTGTCTTTTCTAGTAGATTTTATTTTCATGTTCCTACTGGATATCTATTTGGTAGAGTGGAACAAAAGCATTTACTGGTTTTAGAAGTTGTTCCTAAGTCAGATGGCAGAAAATGATTAAAGGGGAGGTATCACATCTAATGTTTCTTTCAGTCACTGAAGATCTTGTTAGAAGACGGGCAGAGCACAACAACTGTGAAATTTTTTCCCTGGAAGAAATCTCTTTACATCAGCAGGAAATAGAGAAACTAGAGTATCTTGACAAATGGTGTCGAGATTTAAAAATTCTCTATCTTCAGAATAATCTCATTCCAAAAATTGGTAAGTGCTTTCAGGATATTTTTCTTTTTAAACGGATTTCTATGTGCACTTTTGAAATCAGGAAAAACTGTTGTGCTACACTTTTAAGGGAATGTGAAGTGAGTAACTACAGAAGGGCTCTGTGTGAATCTGCTCTTGCAAGGTTTCTTTTCCATGTCTCTTTAGGAAATTTCTAAGCAGCTCAGAAATTTGCAAGGGAAATTTGAAAGGAAAAAGATAGGACTGAGATACAGGTCACAAGAATATGAATGTGGAACACCCTTTATTGATTAAAATCTCATAAAAAAAGATGTAACTTAAATATCCTGTCTTTGTGATAAACACTGCCAAACAGCTTAGCTGCATACTGTGATATCACAGGACTAGCTCTCTTTAAGCTCATTTTAAAATTCAGTTTGTATATAAACTGCATCTTCTGTTAACATTTTAATTATTTTCATTCAGATAAATTACTTGCTTTTGTGCATAAGCAATTTACATTGAAGTCTCAGTATTTTTCCTGTACCACAGAAGTTATTTCATGCAGTCTGTGGTTCTTGGTATAGACTCACGTTTGCTAGGCTCTCTACAGAAAGATACAGAATTAGGTTGTATCTTTCATCAGAAAAGCCTAGACTCTATAGTTAGTGTGTGGGTGAAGAACAGAAAGTCCAAAGTGCTCAGCAATTTTATTATATTTATTTGAAGTTCCTTAAGAGGAAGAAAAAAATAATAATCTGAATTTTTAGGGTGAAATTCTATGCTCGAGGCTTGTAGTCAAAGGTGCTAAATCTTCTGGAGGGGCTCATCAGGATACTCCAGGGAAATATCTGTACTGATGACATCTGCATTTCTTTGAGCAGGGGAATCTTCTCCCAGAGAGAGTAAGGTTTTTTAAACTGCTTTATGGTGCTCTGCCCCTTCAAAAATGGGACTGAAATAAATCTGCTTTCTCCCTGTTACTGTATCCTTAATAAGGCACAAGACTTTGTCTCATTCCTTTGTCAACACTCATACCTCCTTTAGGGTAGGACTGTATGGCATATTACTATTCAGATTATTGTTATTTGCAAACATGTTTTTTACCTGTACTCTCAGTTTTCAGATATTCAATTTGTATCTTAATCTAACTGTAGGAGTTGGAAAAGTATGCCACTTCCTACTTCACATATTCTTGTATAATGTAACAACTTTCCAAGATAGTGGTTAGTAACAAATGAAAAAACCCAAAACCAAAACCAAACACCGAAACAAACAAAAACCCAAGATAGAAGTAGTGCCCAAAAGGGTTGCCAATACAGGTTGTATTAGAAAGTTCTGAATGGGAGAAGGAATTCTTCCCAGTGGATGCCAACATGTCCACACAGAGCACACAGTATTACCAAGCACACTTCAGAATATTGTAACTGAATGACTTATATTGACTCTGTTGGGGTCTGTCCTTTCTTCTCTTGAGGAAAACTAAAGATCAGACTTGCCTACTAATCAGACAGCAAGTTGTATGGCATCCTCTGTCAGGATGAGTCCTGTTTTTTCCCCCCTTGTCCCCATTCCCTTTTCCCTTTTCCCCTCTCCTTCTCTTCTCCTCCCTTGCCTCTCTTTCTCTCCTTTTTTTTTTCCTTTCCCTTTTCCTTTCATTTCCTTTCACAGAAGACCCCCACAAGAGAAACTTTATGACTTCATTGGGTAGGTTTCCCAGTCAGATCTTCAAAACATCCGTTACTCAGGAAGAAATTGGCCAATGATGTCACAGGTTATACTGTGTATCTCTTCTCAGATTTATGTCTCTGGCCCGTTTGTCATGTATACCAAGAGGTATTTGCATTTTTTCAGACATTTGGGGGACTGATGAAGATGGTTGCACCCCTATTTCCTCTTTACCCCCTTTTTGTATTCAAAGGAGGCAAGATTGGCCATTCTGACACACCCTGCCCATTGTGAACCTGCTTGTTTCAATAGTTCATGGTGAACTGTGTGTCTGTGTCTCTGTGTGGCTTTGTTTTGTTCAAACTGAAGCCATAGACCTATTTATTTGCAATTCTTTTTATAAGGGAGGAGAGGGAAGTTTTTGTATTAACCCTGTAGATAAAAGATCTTCAAGAATTAAATTTATATAATGAAGCCAGTGTTTTCTCTATTAGTGAGTGTAAAACTCTAATTTGATAAAGCTTGACTAAGTATGGCCTGAACCTTTTTGAGTTTCATGACAAATTAATTGTTTTGCCATGCCTTTTGGCCAGTCCTCTTATATTAGATACATATTTTCTAGATTTGTGGTAAAAAATACATTTATGAACTTGCTTAATTTTTTTTAACTTGTGTTTTCAGATAAATTTTGGATTTATCTTATTAGCATTATAAAATATTCATGCCCAATAACCTGATGCATATCCTGACTTGTCCTTCCTATATTTCTGCTTTATTATTTCCTTGAAGGAAAGTGAGCAAGTGAAATGAGAATGCCATTTCCAATGAAGAAAAGTGAAATAACAGATCTCTCTTTTGTTGCAGAAAATGTGGGCAAACTAAAGAAGCTGGAATATTTAAATGTAGCTTTGAACAACATCGAACGCATTGAAAATCTGGAAGGTCAGATTTTAAACAAACCATTTTGTCTTTTCCTATTGAAACACTTAAGTTGTGACATAGTGTAAAAGAGAGTGGAAGAGGTACTGTATGTCCATCCATAGAGGTACTTCATGGATACTCAGAGCATTTTTGTCTGCAGTATTTCAACAAATGCTGCTTTGAGGAAATGTTTCCTTCTGCAATAATGTTATCATTGAACTTCCTTAAATGTGTTTTAACTTGTTTTTTTGCCAGTTTTAGCCATACCGTGAAGAGTCAGTTGAGGAGAGGCTGTTAAAACTGAAGACCAGCTTATCCAGAAATGAATCATTGAGTAGCTCATCTACTATACCAGCACTGACCACAAAGTTTTGATAGTGATAAAACCAATAATGTTTTGATATTTTATATTTTACTGGGTTTTTTTCTCACTGTAAATATTTTGAAATTAATCTGTGAGTCACTTGTGACTGGGAAAAGATGTATTCTGATAGGATGAAATTATCTGACAAACAATATATGGAGACAGTTTTATATCCAAGTGTTTCTCTATATGTTTATGTGTATGCATATGTCATGTGGGCATTTATGTATTGGAAACGTTGCTTTTTTTTTTTTTTTTTCAAACAGGCTGTGAAGAACTAAAGAAACTTGACCTCACAGCAAATTTCATTGGTGAACTCTCCAGTATTGAAGCCCTAAAATATAATATACATCTGAAGGAACTCTTTCTAGTGGGTAACCCATGTACTGAATTTGAAGGTTATAGGCAATTTGTGGTGGCGACTCTCCATCAATTAAAAGTAAGGTTTTAAAAATGAAATCAATATCCAAATCAATAGTCAGCACTGTTGACTGAACATACTAATCCCAAACAAAATAAATGCCTGTGGTGGGAAAACTCAGAACATTTTTCTTACTGTCTACAGGAAATTAAACTATATTCTCGAGAATTAGTGACTACAGTAAATAATGAGATAATAAATTACTTCTGTTTTAACTAAAGCTCATGCATCCCTTAACTTTTCTGTCATTGCCATTGGACATCCTTAATCAAAATTCTAAAAAAATAAATACACTGTACAGTTCTGACTTTTTTTTTCTCACTTGTTTTTTATATACACGATGTATTTTTGAATAATTTTCCTGACTGCAGAAAGTTACAAGGTTTTTTTGGTACCACACCAGCAATATGCACCAAACCAACAGTGTAAGGCAGTGGAATGACAGAAAAAAAATTATGTGAAAATGGGCTATAGTGCACTGACTTGAAACAGAGATCACGTTTTGTGTGATGATATACTGATGTAATGATTTCCTGCCATTGAAACAGGCAGTGCCAGTCCTGAAATATGCTCCCACAGTTTCACTTGGAGAAGCACAGATGCTTATTTAACTTACTAAGAGTGAAGTTGAATCACTTAGTTGGAAACAAAATAACTCATCAAAAGAAATAATTTCAGAATACTTTTATGAGGTCAGACAAATATCAGATACGGTTGAAGTGACTCTCTCTACTACATATTTTGAGAAGACCAACTGAAATTCCAGGAAAATGAAAAAAGCAGGTCTCAGACATAGAAAATCAGTTTCAGAACTCAATAACAACTTACTGATAATTCTTTTATTACAGTATGACTTACATAGTACTATGGTGGTTTGAAAAGGCATATTTTTAATTTTATACAGAAAGTAATCCATCAAAATTAACCTGCAGTTTAATGTATTTATTGATTTGAATATGTTTAAATTTTCTCACATATCTATATTGATTATTTTTTTCCCTTTGGGAAGTGTTTGGATAGTAAAGAAATAGAACGTTCAGAGAGGATTCATGCACTTCAAAACTATCCAGAAGTCAAACAGAAAATCAGAGACCAGGAACAAGCTTATCTTCTCAAAAGGGCCAGAGAAAAAGAAGAGGCTCAGAAAAGAATGCAAGAAAGAAAGGACAAGAAACAAAACCAAATGGAATCTAAGCTTGGATTTGACAGGTAACAGTAAGCAAAAACAGTTTCTGAGTAAACAGTTCTCATTCTTCATTAGGAATTTTGTTTTCCCTCACTAAATGGTTTATATAATTACACTTAGCTATTTTTGTTTGGGTTTTATTGTTGATTCTAGCAGAATTATTTTTCCTCATGCATATTCACTCTAATGAAAAATATAATCAATTACAAACAAAATTAATTACTGACCTACAGACAGACAGTGCAATAGAATTTTTGTCCCAAAACTCCAAGCTAAATTGTCTGGGTGCCAGAAGAGTGTAATTGATAGCTTCTTTCAGGAGAACAGTTGGAAATTGTTATTCAAGGTAAAGCAGAGAAAGCAGCTGTTCACCTGTAATTTCTTTTGCTTTAGAGTTATTAGATATGAAGACTCAAACAGAATATTGGAGATCTTTTGAGATGGAAAAGGCTATGGAATGTTTATTTAAATACTTCTTGTACCAAATATCAGTGAGATTACCAAGACAGCAGAATGATTTTTGTCTGGGGTCATCTTCCACTGCAGTTGCCATCTGTCTTCTTTTTAATTTAATAGAAATTGAGCTGGCTAAGGAACTTTGTCCTCATAGATCACAGCTGTATCATAAATTCAGTTTTCTCTATATATGGATAGAGAATTTTTTGAAGATTACAGAGGCTTAGGGCTGAAGGGAAAAATCATTCAGGTTCTAAGACAGCACCTGAGAAGATGCCAAAGTAAAATGATGCTACCCTATAAATTTCTAATCTGGTGCTGCCTGATATTTGGCATATTTCAAACTCACACAGACTGAAGGATTTCTTTCACCTGTAAGTTGTGAGAAATTTTATCTATATTATCTATTGTACTATTTTATCTATTGTACTATCTATCAAGGTTTTCAGAGGGTTAAGCATAACCAGCATATCACATAGTTAAGTCAATGAAAAAGAGCATGTCAGAATAGGTTTTGTTGACGGATGAAAGAAGCAGAGAAGAGGATATTGTCCAAATGTACAAGATGCTGTTCTTGGTAGGAATTATGCAGCTATTAGTATTGGGTTAAAAAAAATAAATGTATATTTGAAGTATTCATTAGCAAGTACTGTTACTCTTCCTTCATTGCACTGGGATAATATTCCATGTGATCCTGTGTAGCCCAGACTCCCTACAGAGCAAAGAAAACCATCATGCAGAAGACCGAGAACAAGAAATGTGGAAACCAGTTGAAGATGAAGAAGAAGACAGAAGATTTTGGGAGGAGCCTACACCGTATACTCCAGAGTCTAGATTAGAAACTCACAGATATATTGAAGAAAAACGGAGAGCCAAAGACAATATAAGGTCTGGTTTTGTTTTATTTTATTCTATGTGTTGAGGAAGGGGAAATTTTCAAAGGTAGTAGAGATAAGGCAATTGCCTCACATTAAATATTACTGAGAACTGACAGATTAAATCCCTGTGTAAATATGCTTATAAAATAAAAATAATGTATTCAGATTTTTCTTTTTTGTTGTTGTTTCATTTTCTAAAATCTATTTATGATACCCTGTATATTGTTTTTCTCAAATAGAGCTTTTAAATATAATTTCTCCTTAACTCCTTTTTATGGGCTTTATAAGTTTCACTTTTCTGTGAGTGAACTAATATGTTTCATGTGGTTCAAGTTTTCATATTCTTCATGTTATCTTTTCTATTTTCCATGGAGGATCTGGAGGTGTCAGGCCTCTGAAAAGCCTTTAAACTTTCTAAAGTTAATACTGGTTTTGCTGACCATGGAAATTTACTGCAGATGCTAGCAAAAAGTGATAATCATATTGCTGCTGGCTTATCAGTTCCACAAATATTGTAAGCAATGTTTTGGATTTTTCTTTCCTTTTTTTCTCTTCTTTTGCTTATAAAACAGCATTTATGTCAGATTTTTCTAGCTGCTCTTTTTAAGGACATGCTTTTTAAAAGATTTACCAAGTTTAAGTATTGAAAAAGTTCATTTATAGGGAACTCTCCAAGAAATTTGAAAATCTGCATAACATGCTGCTGTCATTAATTTACAGTCTAGCACTTTCACAGAAGAACCATTGTGGAACTCAGATTCTAGCTAGTTAGAATTTGATTGTGGCTGGGGATGCCTTACTTTAGTCAAAAGCAAATGTGTCCTAAAAGTTTCCCTCTAAATACTCAAAGAGAGTTCAATTAGCAATATTCACAAAGATTCACAGAATGTTAGGAATTGGAAGGTACCTCCAGAGATCATAGGGTCCAACCCCCCTGCCAAAGCGGGTTCCCTAGGACAGGTTGCACACGTAGTTGTCCAGATGGGGCTGGAATATCTCCAGAGAAGGAGACTCTACAAACCCCTGGGCAGCCTATAATAAAGATAAAATAATTTCTTTCTGGATTTTTCAAAATTTCAAAGGTATTTAAAGGAGTTAAAAATCCTATTACAGTTAATTTTTGTTCAGTGCTGAGATTTTTGTTAGGTAGCATAAGAAAGGTGAGAACAGAAAAGTGCTTGTGACAACTTCAAATCATCCTTGCTGGTGGTCAGAAGAGGAAATGTAACTTTAGTATCAGTTACTCAGTTGAAAAGGATGCTTCTTTTAGTATAAAATTGACATGAACTGAATCAGATCAATGCTAAATTTGAACCTACCTGTGACACGTTAGCACACATTAAATTTGCCAGCTGGAGACAGCAGATAATAAAATGAGCAGCTTTGGCTGTTGCCAAATGAGTGAATACTTGCAGTTTCATTCAAAGAAAGTTTAGTCAAGTGTAAAATCAGTTGCAGTTGAAAGGTGCACAGGATCTCCTTTAGCTGCCTGTAGCCAGAACTAGACCGTCCAGCTCATCTCAGCATCACATTAAACAAGTTATCTCAAATTCTAATGATTATGTCATGCCTGAATTTGCCTTTAAATGGTTGACATGAGCAGACAGATTTCATCTAGAAACAGATTTTTAACCACTAAGACGTGATAGGATATAATTTCTTGAAGCATTTCTGAGAACTGTGTCTTTAGAACAGAGTGGTGATTCCTTCACTTTGCATTTAAGTGTCAAGAGTGGCAGTTCAGGTATAGGCAACTGTCCTGGTTTCAGCTAGGATAGTTAATTCTCTTTCTAGCAGCCAGTGCAATGCCATGTTTGGGAGTCAGGATGAGGACAGTGCTGGTAACACCCTGATGTTTTAGCTGCTGCCAAGCAGTCAAGGACTTTTCAGTTGTTCATACTTCTCCACTAACTAGAAAGGGGAGAGCACCCAGGGAGCTGGGAGGGGACACATCCAAGACAAGTGACCCAAACTGGCCAAAAAGGGTATTTCATGCCAATTATGTCATGCTCAGCGTAAAGGGGCGCTGGTGGGAGGAGGAGCACATGGGTACATGACATACTTTTGGGGACATCCAGTTTGGGGACGGCTCCGAGCTGTACGGTCTGAGTTGTGTGGGTCAGTGAGAAACTGCATTTGTGTATCACCAGTTCTGTATATTTTGCAATAAAGTCCTGTTAATGTTATCTCTCCCTTTCTCTGCTGTCCCAGTAAACTCCTTATCCCAACCCATGAGGTTTGGGGTTTTTCTGAGGTTCTTTTTCCTTCCTCCTCCCTTCCTTCCCCTCCCATCCAATTCTACACACACCTTCTTAGAGAGAGAGCAGCTGCATGATGCTTGGCTCTTGGCTGGGGTAAAACCACAACACTCACAAACCCAACATTAAAGCTCTCATTCTTAAACAGATTTGATTTAGTAATTTCAGTAGCTCTACCTGAATGTTTTAAATTCTTCAAATGTATTTATAAACAAAATCCTTTTATATGTTTTGGTCCAAATTTCAGCTGGGATAGAGTTAAATTTTCTTACCAACAGCTGGTGTAGTGCTGTGTTTTGGATTTAGGATGAGAATGGTGTTGATAACACACTGATATTTTTGGTGGTTGCCAAGCAGTCAGGTGCTTTGCAGTTTCTTATACTGGACTGCCAACAAGAAGGTGAGGGGTGCCCAAGAAGCTGGCAGGGACACAGCTGGGGCAGCTGACCCCAACTGGCCAAAGATATATTACATACCATATGATGTCATGCTCAAAACATGCTGGTGGAGCTGCCTAGAGACAAAATGGCTCAGGAACTAGCTGAGCACTGGCTCTGGGTGGAAATTTGGTATAGCATGTTTTGTTCCCATAATAAGTTGTTGCCTTAACATCAAATACCAGATAATTCTTACCTCTTGCCATCTTTTTTGCTATTTAAAATGAAATACTAGAATGTGAAATCATAAACCATTTTTTCTTTCTGTTTTGTTAAGGGAATCAAAGAAGAGAGAGAAGCCCCTTTGGACACTGATCACTGCAGAAGGAAAAGTTCTGAATGTGAACGTGCCTAAGTATGTAAAGTTAAGGGTTTGAACAGGCTAACCTCTTTATTATTGATTTGGGCAGTTATTCCAAGATACACGACAAAACAAATACAGGAGGGCTCATGTATTGTTGCAGTATTATATCCCTGGTGGGGAATTCTAAAATGATGTTCTTGAGAAAAAAATAGTTTTCAGCAAATAAAGTTTTGAAGGCTGTTTAACATCTTGGCCTTTGATGATGATTATGATTATTAAGAACTTGTTTTTCTGTAGAAGATGTTTTATTTTTTTCTATGGTAAGTCTCTTTTTCTTTGAGCATCTTGCTAATAGTAGAAAAAGTTTAACTGGTTTGACTATTAAAGATGAATGTGTGAGTAGCCACTCTAAGTGTAGAAAAATGCATCCAAGTAATATATCTGTACAAAACTGGCAGATTTGAGAAGGATATGTAATTCACATCCACTGCCTGAGGTCCTTTGACACTGAATGAGGTCTCTAACAACAGAAGATGGTGATATGGAGAAATCTCATGTATTTTATCATTGAGAAAAACACCTGGGTATTCAAGTTTTTTGGAATGATATTCCAGAGATACCAGCCATGTGTTACCATTGGTTTCATCTGAACCAAGCCTGACTTTTCTAAGGGAAAACAGGAGACAGAGTGCAAACATTTTTTCTTATAAACAAGACCCCAGAGAGCCTCCTACAGGAGCCTGATCAAAAGTGGCCTATGAAGGGCCACTTACCTGACCCCTATCCTCTGAGCAAGTTTTTCCATCTTAAGACAGATTTAGCTACAAAATAAAAACAAAGAACATGCTTATTATTAGCATGAAGAATGCTTTCAAATCTTGCAAATTTATAAAGCACGCAAATTCATGGAATTTGAAAACTTTAATTGGAGGATCAATGCATAATTTTCAGTGGTATAAGGAAAATTGAAGGTAGTGGCAGAAGAGCTCATGATTTTTCCATCTGTGTTAATAGAATTTGATTATGCCTCCAAAGAGCACAGGTATTTAGAATAAAGCTCTGACTCTCTTTTCAGGAGCAATACATTTCACTGGAGTTCACTGTTTGTAGCAATCCTGTTTGTGTCACCCAAATTTTCTGAATTAGAATTTAGTTTGTGGATGTGCCAGGTAAGATCGAGATCAATGAGCAGGTTTTATCATGGCTTCAACAAGAATGTCACAGCTCTTCAGGGCAATCTGGTAGTGTATTGGACAGACATAAATTAAAAGATATTAGACAGATGGTGTTCTTCAACGTTTTTGCTTCAATGCAAGAGCCTAACATCTATAGCAATGTCCAAGCTTCTCTGATGTTCTTTAGGAATGTTAGCAAGAGGAATGGCTGCATGCTTAGAACAGACTCTCTTCCTCAATTCTGTTTAAAATTCCCCCTAGACAGTTTTACAATTCTTTTCACTTTTTCACCCTTCAGTTTTTAGTGAATTCTTAAAATTTGTGATGCAGTAAGAGAAAAAATTGTGAATAGGAAACAAAACTATTTTGTATTCTTTGCAGTCTTCCATTAAAAAATATGCATAAATTAAAAGGTCCACCAGCTTTCTTGCAAGCTGACTCTTTCCGAAAACAAGAGAGCAAAGAGTTAAGAAGTATACCTGGCAAATATTTTTTTGTCTGAAAAATCTATCATATAAACAGTTAACATTTCAGCTTCTTTATACTAATAATTAATTTATAAAATTTGTATATATATAGGTGTGTTATATTCTGTTTTTTCTCTAATACATGGGAAATGTTTGACTAAATGAGCAGCATTTGTAAGTCTAGACTAGATGGAGAGTGATTGTTGAAGCGTGTCCAGAGGAGGACCAAAAAATGACTAAAGGGCTGGAGCACCTCTCCTATGAAGGCAGGCTGAGAGAGTTGGGCTTGTTCAGCCTGGAGAAGAGAAGGCTCTTGGGGGACCATATAGGGGCCTTCCAGTACCTGAAAGGTGTCTGTAAGAAAGCTGGGGAAGAACTGTTCACAAGAGCATGTAGCAATAGGACAAGGGGTAATGGTTTTAAACTAGAAAAGGGGAGATTTAGGTTGGATAGGAGGGAAAAAATCTTCAATATGGGGGTGGTGGATCACTGGAACAGGTTGCCCAGGGAGGCAGTGGAGGCCCCATCCCTGAAGATATTCAAGGTCAGGCTTGATGGGTCTCTGAACTACCTGCTCTAGTGAAGATGTCCCTGCTTACTTCAGGGGGATGACCTTTGAAAGTCCCTTCCAACCTAACACATTCTATAGTTCTGTTTCTATGATCTCTTTACAGTTGTAGTAATGACTGTTGTTTTCATTTATAGCTGGTAAAATTCTTTCACAATTTTAAGAATTCAGCCAGCAGATCCCAAAGATGCAGTTAATACAATCTACTATTTTATTTTCAACAAAAAAAATAAAACTCATAAAATCAAGGATATTGTGCAAATCACATATCACTTCGGAAATGCACAGGTAGATATTTATACTGTAGGCAAATTAATTACTAAGAACAAAGACGCTATTTTCTTTTTGCATATGGTAAGGTTAGAATTACCAACTTCTGGGCTTTTCATGCTTTCTGTGAGCTGTTTCTGTATGCAGATGTTAATGGAACAGACAGACTTCACCAGCAGATGTCTCCCGTTCTGCATTGTCAGACACGTCTTAATTTCAACTGACCTTCAGCAGAACTTTTTTTTGTTTGGTTGAGTGGGGAGAACAGAAAATAAATGTAGGAATGACTTTGGTTCAAATGACAGTATTTTTTTCTGTACATGAGGAAAACTGCAACTGTTTCTAAGATGATCATGTGACTGTCTGAATAGTGTTCGTATTAATCAAATTGCTAGCAGTTGAATTTGAAGTGCATCATAATGTTTGCTTATTATTCACTTCAATTCTATTTATCCTGGAGGTGTTTCTTGTCATTATTATTAGGCTTCAATTCTCTTTGAAAGATGATGAAGAGAACAACCAGATCATCTTGGATCTTGCTGTTTACAGGTCAGGGTTTTTTTCCTCTTAATTTTTGCCATTCTTAAATTCTAATACACAGTGTTTCAAGTATACTCCACTGTGTAATGAGGACTTTTCAAGAGGAAAACAAATAATATAGGCAGTAATGGCATCAATCTTAAAGCCTGTGCCAAAGAAATGAAGCTAAGTAAACCAAAGACCCTTCAGACTGTTATGTTACTCCTGAATGAGGACAATATCTATTAATCCTTTTTTGGAATTGATGTTTTCTGCAGTCCACAGGCAGATTTCCTCCACAGCTGTCCTTTTATACTTATGTAAAATCTTTTCCATTCTTCATTAGCAGATTAGAACTGTAGGGAAGGGTTGTTTTTTCCCCCCTATTCTCTGGCCCTAGAAGTACTCTAGTACACATCATGTCCTTCTAGTTCAATTCTTCTCCTCCCCGAAACAGAGTAGGGTAGCCTTGCCTTACTTTTCCTGATTACTGGAAGGAGTCCATGGCCCACACTGCTTCCTGAACTGTGCCAGGGCATTACCTGGAAGAAATCTGGTTGAATCAGGCCAATATATGAAAAGGAAACCAGATGCCTATTTGATACTATATACTGCTAAGCAGTACAGTGGCCTTGCCCATACTTCAGGAAAGGGTTGGAAAAACACAAGCTTATTTACCAATAACAGGAACTTGTTAAGAGTAAAGCTTGAACTAGTTTTATACCACAGAAACCTTATTCAGTGCCAGGTGTTCTTCCCTTACAGCTCATTAATTTCCCTCAAAAGAGACCTGCTCCATGTTTCTGAATTACAAGAACTTGGGTTTTTTGAAGCCTGAGAAAATCTGTTTGCATGCAACAAAATGTTGGATATGTTGTAATATTCTGTGCTCACTTGAAAGAAATCCAAACTAAAATGCTTTAAGAATTCACCTGAGAAGTAATGTTATAAAAGAAGGGAAATAGGGAATATGTACTTATGTATTTGCTAGTAGGTCACAAGAACATGAGTGTATGTGTCACATGATGAAGAGCAGATGCTAAAGTAGAGATTTTACAGGTCACAAATTTTGGTTGAGATTATTGAAAGTTAAATGCCCTGTGTTTTCTGGGAACATAAAATATTTCTGTTCACAGAAAAAAAACCCCAACACTTATTATGAATTTGCTAGTAAAGCCTTCAGAAAGAACAGTAGCAAAGTACTTTTATCATTTTAAAAAGCAAATAGATTAATTTTCATATTAATGTAAAGGACTAACTGGTTAGAAGAAAGACTTTTTAATTTTCCATAAGGATGTTGAATTCTTTCAGTTGTACAATAGCTGATGTGGTGGACTTGACAGAATTTAGATGTTATTTTATTTGACATTCTATGAACACACAGAAAGATCATGTTTTTCTTTCAAAGTCATTAAATCCTAGCAATATTTCAAATAATTTAATAACTGACAATTAAGTTTATAGTTTATAAATTATAAACTTATCATAAAAGAGCTGTATAGTGAATGCGCACTGCTCATTTACAAGACTATATTGTAAATTGATTAATTGATTTTTATTTTGTTCTGAAGGCATTTGGACACTTCTCTACTTGACGTTGATGTCCAGCCAACTTACATAAGAGTACTGGTGAAAGGAAAGGTTAGTGTTTTCATACTGCACTCATTTCAAATCAGAGTTAATGCTCATCATCGTTATCCAATGAACTCTGGATCTCACTTGTATGAATAACCAACTGTATATACCTATACAGAAAGAATATGCTTTCAGATTTGCATATAAAACAGCACATAAACTGTGGAACTCCTAATCATAAAACATGCAGAGCTTGAAATTTCTCTCTCTTTCTCTCTCTCTCTCATCTCTCTCCTTATTCTCTCCATACCGCTATGTCCCATAATTCACTGAAGAAGTGAGTTTTCCAGTTGCCCTAGACTGGAATTTAGCAATTTCACAATCTGGAATTTATAGCTGACAGAAACAAACGGATGCATATTTTTTTGAAAGGGCATTTAAGATGTCATTCCAGTTTTCTCTCTTCTCAGCAGTTTTAATTTTATCATCAGTTTTTTTAAAAATTCAAACTACTTGCACAGTAAACCAAAATCCCTATTTTTGACTGTACCAACTGCATAAACAAACCTTCAGAATTACTTCATGTCTAAAATAGACTGGATAATCTTTCTCATTTAATTGCTAATATAAATCAAGCATCATTTTATAACCTTCTTTAGAAAAGTCATTTCATGAATGACAGCAATTCAGGAATATACATATGACTATACTTGTAAGTAAAAGCCATTTAGCATGCTAATAATTTTTAGGATTAGTAACACTACATACAAAGTGAGAGGATTTAGGCCTGTATTGTCCTTAAGATCAAAGGATATGACAGTGAAGTTTCTGCATGTGTTCTCTCCAGGTCAAAAAAAAAAAGAATAGTAGTATATATATTTTAGTATGATATGCTTTAATCCCATATTTTTTCACAGCCTTTTCAGCTTGTGCTCCCTGAGGAAGTGAAACCAGACAGCAGCTCTGCTAAAAGATCACAGACTACTGGTCATTTAGTTGTCAGCATGCCAAAGGTATGTAAAATAATCTGAAGAGTTGGTGTATCAAGACACTTTACCAAGTATGTGTAATCACAGAGCAAGAGGGTTGTGACAACATGGTGTTTCAACTGAGATTTGCTGCACAGCAGTCCCTAGTACTTAAAGATGCCTGTGTAGAAGTCATATGTCCCTAGTATCCTGAACCCTGTGCTCTTCTATTTCACCTGCACTCGGATGTTTGCCTGTATGGCGTCATGCTGATTAGACCTCTAGTCAGTGAAAGTTCTGCTGACAAGTAAAAGTAAACTGAGTTTAAGTGGGGTTTTTTTGTATTCTCTTCCATGCCCAGCCCAGTTCTTGTAGTGTAAATGACAGCAGACTGCAGTATGGCCACATTATTTGCTCTTCACTGTGTACCCTGGATGTGTAAGCAGTCTTGTGATTTGTGAGACGACATAATGAGTAGATGAGGTAGAATCAAAGGTGGAATCAGGACATCTGCCCATTCCCAGACATTTGTAAAAAAGTAGAGAAAACGAAGGTACAACCAGTAATGAAGAATAGTTGAAGATACAGGGATCAACTTGCCTTACTGAAGCAGGCTGTGAGAGACGTAACTGGGGGAGTTAGGGGGCAGGAAATACAGGGAAGATGCAGCAGTACAGAGGGAATAGAAGGCAAGGTGCATAGGGAATCTGAGTGGGAGAGGCATCTTCAGGTTTGAGGCACGATGGGTGGGATGGTGGAAGAAATTAAAGCATTTAAGGTGAGACGACGTCATTTGGTGCAAGACTGCATTCTTGGACCTCCAAGAAAAGAAGAGATGGATTGAAGTGAGTGGAGCAGACAGGGAGCTGAAAGTTTTGGGAAGACAGAACTCTGGAGATGAGAATGGGTTATATGGTGGGGTTCTGAGAGCTGTAGAAAAGGTTAATCAACTTCAACATCATGCTAACCAGCCATTATGCCTTTGGAGGGCTGGACTGCTTGTAAGGCCTCTAGGACTGCATCATGTATTTTTGGCTTTCAGAAATGGGGTATCTCTGTCCAAGGATAATTGTAGGAAAAAAATAAAATTCTTGGTGGTCTAGCCTGATCCCTCTGGCCTCTAGTAAACTTCTCTGCTATGGAGGAGCAGTGGGACATGGTGCTACATATGACTCTGCCAATATATATCAATTACAGCATTTTCTTCTGAAGAAGAACCCTTCAGCTGCTATCTGGGGCACTTTCTCTTTTGCTCTGATTTAATTGTAAGACTATGCAACTAGCAATTGTAGCTAAATAGTTATTTTTCAGCTCTTGGCTTTTTCCACCTGTGGTTCTATACATTGTATGTTTTCTTCTACCCTTCAGTCCCATACCATGTCTTGCCCTACGTGGACAGCCTCTCATTAAATCACAAACTGTCACTCTAGGATCAAGAATGCAATTTTACCAGGATCTTGAAGAATGCTGAAAATTGTACTTGTTTGGTTAAGATCTGTATTTATTAATGCTCAAAGCTCACTCATATGTGGATTTATACTTTACTAAATTTATTTCTTTGAAACAGAAGCCTTGACATTTGCCGTTCTGGATAATATAATTTTCAAATATTTCTGAACAGTTTTGTTTACTATTTACTTGTCTCTTGGATATTTTGAGTACTATCAGTTTTCTATCCCATAACCTGCTTTTATTACTCATATTTCTTGTTTGTCTCTGGGTTACCAGTGCCTTAGAAAAATGTAAATATTTCAAAGATCCTCTGGATATATTAAAATCTGCTGCCTGCCTAGAAAGCCATACCTAATCAGCAAAATTATTATTAAATCTACTTAATAATAATTGCCTTTACTCAAATATGAACTTTATATTTCAACTATCTTGTTATTTTAGCTACGCCTTCATATTTTACATACTCTGGTGGTCTGCTGCCTGTTTCATCTCAAAATCCAACGATATTTGTGAGATTTGAGGGGAGAGATGCTCTACTGAGTAAAAGTTTGAGGGAGGCAAGCCTTCCCCTCTGTTAAGTACTGGTGAGACACACTTGGAATGCTGTGTCCAGTACTAGGCAGATTGGAGGGAATCCAGCAAAGGACCACAAAGATGGTGAAGAGACTGGAGCATCTCTCCTAGGAGGAAAGGCTGAGAGGGCTGGGATTGTTCAGCCTGGGGAAGAGAAAGCTTCAGGGCATTTTATCAACACATATAGATACCTGAAGGGATGGTATATAGCTGGGTGGAGCCAGGCTCCCTTCAGTGGAGCCCAATGACAGGACCAGAGGCAGTGGACACAAACTGAAACACAGCAGGTTCCCACTGAACATCAGGAAACATTTTTTTACTGTGAGGGTGGGTCTCTATCCATGGAAATATTCAAAATATGCCTGGACATAACATGGTCCTGTACTTACATGGGCAATTGGTTCTAGGTGGCCCTGCCTGAGTCAGGCAGTTGGCCCAGATGACCTCCAGAGGTACTTTCCAACCCCCTACTGTTCTAGCTGTTTCTGATCCTGTAAAGTTCATGGATTTCTGACCAAAGATGGAGCTGTGCTAATTCACAGCAATTGTACATAGCAGATACAAGCCTATTCTTCCTTGTTCTATATTGCAGTCACAGAATCTGTTCCCTTCCCCCAGAACTGAATTAGAGTGTACAAGCTATATTTTTGGGATACCTATCCTTTTCAGATGCTCTCTATCCATAAAAATTTTATTGGTATGAATAGGATATAATCTAGGAAGCAAAGTATAATGAATAAATATTAGCAACAAAACTCGTTAATTTTCTTCCAGAACTTTATGACTCAGGTTATCAACTATGTTTGAGAATGTTAATTTGATGCTATCAACAGAATAAGAATTCCTTTTAGGAAGATAATAGGAAGAACAGAGTTTATGCAACTTCTTCAGGCTCTATCAGTGATAAGACAATCTTACGACTGTATATTTAACCTTTTGTTCCTGATATACAATTATTACCAATATTGCAACTAGTTAAATGGCCTATGCCATTCCTTAGGTCACTAAAATGTTAAAAATGCTTTTAACCTAAAAATAGTTTCTTATAATATGCTTCTTGCAATACTATCCTGAAGTGATACCTCTCTTCTGAGTAACAGAACAGAAAGCTGACTAAATTCTGTCAGTGTTACTCACTTGCTTTAGTGAGTTTGTGATCAGGTTACTAAACCTTTCGCCATTCATCTTCCAGCCTGTTCATAGTTTCCTAGCCTTTAAAATGAAAACCAAAACCTCACCTTTCTGAGGACCTTGGCACATCATAGATGTGGGAGATAGTAAATTCCATATGAAGCAAAATAAACAAACAATTTTCACCTTCTTTTCTGAAAACATTTTTCTTAAACATACTATTTACTGCACAGCAAATCACAGTCGAATGGGCGTCTTCCTAAGGCACAATTGCCTACAAACATTTTTTGGAAGGTCATCAAAACAAACTGAAGGACATAACATTCAGGGAAATTATATACTGAGACTTGCAAAGTGTAGTGTTTATACTGTAACAATCATCTGTACAGATGATTTTGCATAAGTAAGGAGTCAACAATGAGTACACTACAGGATTTATGTTTGGGGAAAAATGTTTGTGATACAAAGCTTTCCAAACTTTGCACCTCTATTCTCTGAAAGTGTCATCAGATGACTCAGGAAAAATAAAACCTGAGAGTTTCTTTAGCAGACTATGCCCAAAATTGGCATATCAAATCAGTGATTTTGTAAAATGTCATCAGAAGCTTACACCAGGAGCATTTAAATTAGTGTCTGAGAAGTAGCATCAAAAAACAGTGTTATTAACAAGCAGTTTTTAATTGGGGTTCCAAGACATTCTGTGTCACATTTTAAAACTTCACTTTTCTTATTTTAGTGAATTAGAGAGCAAAATTTGGAGGTTTTATTTATTAATTATTATATAAGTAGTCGCAAATTATTTCTGACAGCTTTTTATTGCTTGGAACTTCAAAAGCACTTAGAAACTTTAAGATCAATGAGAGTTAGATTCCTTAATTAATTTAAAAATAGGAGTGGCACATATTATGCATGTCAGTGTAAAGGTTTTTTGATAGAATTTCATTACATAATTCTCATTTCTCTAGGTATGGTAAGCGCAGTAATATTTCATTACATCAAAGGCATGTGGAGACATGCAGCTGTGGAGCCCTGGTAAATGTGTTTCAGGGAATTCTGATTCTAGAATCAGAAAGCCCCTGTAAAAAAGAAAATGTGGACAGAAAAGATGACTCAGCTGAAAATTTTTTTTCAAAGATTGTTTCTGTTTCTTCAAATAAATTTCAGATTCTCTGTGACACACCCATTTCTAAAATTCAATGATAGTAATCTTAAAAGCAGTTTCATAGAATCTCATTCAGAAAGCTTTATTATATTAATTTAGTCGATCATCATGTATACCCCAAGCTTTAATTTTATAGTTACCCTTCAACTGAGCCCAAATTCTTACAGTTGAAACTATGTCAGCTCTGTATTCCAGAACAGTTATCTTCATTTGATCACCATCACTAAGAGATGGACAGTCAGCTACTGGCTTGGTGAAGCTGACATATCATTGTTGCATATGGAGTTGTGTTTCAAAAAGAAGGAGAGTATCACTTGACTTTTTTCTTGAACAGAGGCAGGAGGACATCTACTGAACAGAAAAACTTTTACGCCAAATGATATTTAATAAGTGATAATAGATGTTCCAGTAGGTAAACCCTAACCCTTTCCTAATTCCATGGATCACTTCTTGTCAAGGAAGCCTTGTCTGTTGGTTATCAGCAAATTTCCTCACCATCCTTGATATGGAGCTCTGAGGGCAAAGTGAGGAGGAACATTAGTCTCAAGGAGGTAAATTGAATAAATAATTCTTAAAAGAACAAAACACTAGAGGGATTCCTGAGAAGAGAGGGAAGGTCCAAAGTACCAGGTTTTCCTTCACCAGACTTATACAAGTTGAGAGCTTGTGCGCCCTCATTGTTGCCCTGAGGATCTTGAGCTCCAGTATTTAATGCTTACTGTAGCCAAGGCTGCCCTTGAATTCACTTGGACTTTGAACTTGAGATTCCTTTTTAGCAAAGGATCTGAGGGAATTTATGGTCACACATTCCTTTTATAAAGAGTGAGAAGTCCAGACTTCAGAAGATTCTTCAATATTTCTGAACTGGCACGTGGGCACCGGAACTGAAACTCAAGTGAACCATTATGAACCACATCATCAAACAGTTAACTATGGAGAAATATAGTTTTGTGCATTATTTACATGGTACTAAACAAAACAATATATATTTAAATACAAATAGTTGCATATATTTAAATGGGTTTTTTATATATGCTCATATATATATATATAATTATGAATGTAATTCCACTCAGATGACTTTGTTAAAATTGCCTTATTTATGAGCTTCATGTTGAGTGAAGTGTTAAATCTAACAGAAAGAATAAATGTCACAACAGAAAATTTATTCAGAACCTTCTAGTTTTTCTATTTCTGAGAGATTACTTAAATGCTTGTGAGCACAAATATCAACTTTTATGATACTTATTTTCCCGTCTCTTTTTATTTTAGGCTAAAGAAACAATCCTGACTAAGCAGAAAGTATCGACTTCAATTAAAGATTCTGACTGCAATGCACTGCAAAAGAATGCAAGAAGGTAATTCCATTATTTCTTTTGCATTAGTTTTATTTTTTGTCTGTTTCTTGTTCACATGCCAGAATATATGCTTTTTATTACGTTATTGTTGAAAGTATGAAAATATTGATTTGTATAGAGTAAAGCTATGTTTAAAAGCTTTAGACTAATGGCCTGTCTGGTGCTGTTTATAAAGTGATCTGCTCCAACAGCAGAGCCAAAAAAGCACTTATTTCTGCCAATCAGTTTTGTTCCATCATTTCATTCATACTATTAAACTAGCATATACTAAAACTAAATGACCCACTCACTAGTATATAGTTTGAGCTACTGCAGTAACAAATAGCTTCAAAAAGCAATTCTACAAGGTTTTATACCATATATCCATCCTATCAAATGTAATATAAGCTCTAGCTCTTGAAATCTTGCAGTTAATTGCTGTCAGACGTGAGCAAACAGCAGAGTATTTTTTTTACTCATATTACTACTAGCCATTGCTCTAGATAGACAGTGAGGTTGATGGGCACTTGGCCTAAGTATAGGGACTATGATACAGCTTTTACTCTTTCCTTTTTCTCTTGCTATCAGTAGTGGTATTCATACCAAATGAAGACACAGTAAGAACAAAGTTGGTTAAGCAGTTCATCTGTTTACATTTAAGTGTTGTATTTTTTCCCCTTTTTTATTTTATTGTGGTGCATACTGATGGAAAGACAGTAAAAAACAGCATTAGGGATCATGGGTATTATTATGAGTCTGAATTATTAGGACAGTGACAAGATTCTCTTGTCATTAATTTTGCTTTTTAAATTTATTTTTAATTAGGATCAGTCATGACTTCTTTTCTTGAATGACCTACATGATGAACAGACAACAGGACAACTAAGAATTTCTTGAGATTCCTAATGAGCCATAAGAACTACACCCTTTCCTTAGGCAGCAATGATTACAGCAGTGCACAGTCTTGATTACTGAGCATTTAAAATATATTTTTAAAGGTCCAATCCAAATGGCAGATAGTTATTTTGCAAAAAGAATGGTTCTTTCCCACAGAAGTGCAGCTAAAGCTTTAGATCCATTAAAAGAAATCAGCTAAAAGAAATGTCTTTATTTTCCAGGAGAAAATTAGATCTTTCTCCATTAGATAACTGACATGATCTCTCTTCCAAACAGATTCAAATCTTCAAATCTCTTCCAAACATATTCTGTCAAACAGCAAGAGTTGGCAACTGGTGGATTAGGAATATATATTTCCTTATAATCATCTGTGTGCCTTTAGTTTTGGCTACACAGTAAATGTTTAAATGGAAGTAATAATGGGGACATGGAAGTAATGGAAGTAATAATGGGAAAGAATGTAAGTAACAAAGGAAATCAAATAGTGAGAAATGGTCCCACTTCCTGCTAACTGATGAACCAAAGCTACTCCATGGCATAGAAAAAGTCCAGGAATTTGTGTTTGATTTGAACACAGTTTTACATAATTATGAATATACTTCCTGTTGATTTTGAAGGGAAAATGCTAATTTTAGTGTTGCAATATTACAGGAATACATAAATCAAAGGTAGCAGTAGGAAAAAGTTTTTTGAATTACAGTTCTTACTAAAAATAGTAAGTTTTGACCTCTTTACTTGAAAAGTCGCTGACTAGCCTTATGTTAAAAATTTGCTGAATAGTTGTCTCTTAGATTACAGAAGAACATTCATTAGAGTGATTACACTTGACAGCTACAGATGTCTTAGCTAAATGCTGCCAGACATATAATCTGCTAAACTATAATGTAGTGCTTTAAATCTCTTTAACTCTTGTTAACTAGATTACATGATGATACTATCATTACTTCTGCCACGTAAGAGAGATTTCTTCTGTGACTGTAGACAAAACTGCATTTCAAACCTTCAAAGAGACAAGTTTCTATGGGAGAAATTTGACACATTGATTTATTATACTCGTAAAGCCTTTATTAATATAGCAGCTGAGTATGGCACTTTTCTTCTGCAACTGGCCTCACAATTCATCAGGTGTAGAAGTTGTGTTTGCCCGTTTCATAGGTGGAATTCAGATATAGGCAGGAACTGACTTTTCTGAAGTCCTACTGGAAATGTTAAGTGTAAAAGTTACATAAAGTCAATAATCCTTGTCTCATACCATCAGCTTTAGGTTATTCTTAACACAATGGAAAAGAAAAGGAAATAAAATTCAAATCAACTCTAAATGTAAATTGTATTCTTACACGAAAGAAAAATGCATAGGAATATATGAGACACTTTTTTCTTTTTTTTTTTTAAACTGTGGTACTTTAGGTTGAGAGGTTGAGAAATACAGCCAGAAAATGGATTGAGAGGCAAAAGAATGGAGCAACAATCTCTAGGGTACTTCACAAAGCAGAATTAAAACCTAATCTACAAGTTCTGGTCTATACACACCTTTTAGAATGAAATAAGGGATTTCTATTTGCGTAGATCAAGCATTACAAATCTGACTGCTTTAAGTGTCTTTCTACTTTTCTCCCTTCCTCTCCTCTCACTTTTAGCTGATCTTTTCCCCATTTATTAACCAAAAAAAAAGGATAAATACAGTAGCACAAAATGAATAATTTCCTCAGAACTAGGAATGTGATTTAAGATGAGGTCAGAAACTGAACTGCAAGGTAATTTATTTGACCTTTCAAAACCCAAATTCACCTTCACTTCTATGTCTAAAACAAGCATAAATATTTTAATTAGATGAAAACTACAGGCATCTGAAGTGTGGCCTGTGTGAAAGATGAACAGATGTGTGGAAATACCACAAATGGCAAATCAGTTACCAGTTCTATTGAGATGTCATGTTTGCCTTCTATAAATACCTGGGAGTAGATTGTAAATCTTGAGGGTTCAATAGATTTGCAAAAATAGTATTTTCCAGCTACACAGTTTGTTTGCTGTCATGAAGACATTGAGAATTTTTTACAATGCAAGTTATATTGTCTGGGAAAGGAGGAACCATAGGAATTGTAATTTAATTGATTCCTTAAACAGAAAGTGGAGTCACGTATGAGTAAGCACCACATTAAAAAGGCTATTTACTCAAGTTAATCTTGGAGTCTAGATTCATTTGCATTCTCATGGAGGCCTGAAGCTAATCAAAGTAGAGGGTATACATCTCTATAATTTGACTAATGAGAACAAAAGGTGGAGTACCTAAGAAGTGATTTGAAAATTAATTTGCACACACAGGCATCTGGTAATCCATAACTGTAATAAGGGGGAGGAGACTTCAGAAACATGCCATTCTGGAGATCAGCATTCTCAATAATACTGTTCAGTTAACTCTTGTTCACTACAGTCTTAACAGCATTTCCAGATGTCCATGTGTGACAAGGACAAAAGACAGAGGGTGGTAAAGTGTCTTTGTAGCAGTCCATGATGTTGTAAACAAAATCTTCACACCTTGATAGGATGAAGTGTGTTTTCAGTTAAAGTTTTCATAAACTTTGACTGACGAATTTATAACAGTGCTTTTTGGTTTTCTGGGTTAATCAAGGAGTGAAACTAAGGTGGTGTTATACCTGGATGTAGAAATTCAGGATAATTACATATCACAGTCATTGGAGCATATTTCTTGCTATCTCCCATGGTCAGTTTCAAATTTGGTTTCTTGAAGTTATTGTGCAAAAGAAGGTAAGAGATGGAACAGAGAAGTTGAAAATGTCACAGTGACTATTTTCTGTCTAAGTTTTAAAAACTTGGATGCTAGTATTATGTATGTTCTTAGTCTGATGAAGGCTATTTGTGAGATATATTTATCTTTTAGAATGGAATGACCTAGATATCATCAGCCTTTTATTTATCAGAACTTTTAACCAGTGATTTTTTAGTTCTTCTTGATTGTAGTTTAGCTCTTGAAAATTGAATGTGATTCTACCAGCCATTGTGTATTCCCATTTTCCCAATGATCCGCTGATTCCAGACTCCAGTTACAGCTTCATTTCAGACTACACATACGTAGAGAGATTTGAAAGGCCTCTTATACAATGAAGGAAGTACTAATATCCTAAAGATTTCTAAAACCATGACTATTTGCTTAGACTACCTAGTAGCTTTTTCTAAGCCTGTATTTTCAAAAGTTGAGATGAGAGTTTGGTGTCAGTCATTCACCACCAGTTTTTAGCGCTCATTAACCTGGTTTTGGCTGAGATGGAATTAAATAGAGATTTGTCTTACTTAAAACTCTCAAATAAGATATAATTCCATATACTGAAGTAACTTTTCTTATTCAAAAAAAGGATTTGTTACTACTTTTTTCTAAAATGATAATTACTTCTGTGTGTTTCATTCACAATGTTAGAAGACTGGGATGAGTGCCTCTCCAAAGCTGCTGGTTGTGACTTGTTAAAATCTTCGGAAATCATGGTGCCAGAAAGGAAAGTTTCAAACAAATGTCAAAAAAAGTATATTCTGGATCAAATGTATGAGAAATCTTTAGCAATCTAAATTTTATTGGAATTCAGAAATTGAAACAGGGGAATGTAACTGTCAGGTCATTAAAATATCAAATATGGGGATTAAGAATTGTGTGAACAAAAGTGTAAATTATCAAAACAATATCAAATTATAAGATATGCACTGTGTCACACACCAGATTGTTCAGCAGGCTGCTATAGTTATGCAAAATGGAAGGCTTGACTTTCTTCACTGTTAAATCCTTGAATTTTCTTTTTTAAGAGCATTTTTGAACTATATTGTCCTTGTTTAATCTGGGATACAGTTAATTTTCTTCCTAGTAGCTGGCACAATGCTGTGATTTAGATTTAGTATGAGAATAACTTTGATAAAACACTGATGCTTTAGTTGTTTCCAAGCAGTGACTATACTGTCACAGACTTTGCAGCTTCTCATACTGCCCTGCCACCAAGTAGGCTGGGGGTGCATAAGAAGCTGGGAGGGGACACATCTGACCCCAACTGGACTAAGAGATGTTCCATATCATAAAATGTCATGCTGGAAAAAAAAGCAAAACAACAAACAACTGGGGAAGAGTTGGTGGGGCGAAGATCAAGGACCACTGCTTGAGGACTGTCTGGGCATCGGTCCACAGGTGGTGAGAGATTGCATTGTGTATCACTTGTTTTGTATATTCTTTTATCACTGTTATTATCTCTTGCTTTTCTGTCCTATTAAACCCATGAGTTTACCTTTTTTTCCTCATTCTCTCCCTCATCCCACTGTGGGGGTACTGAGCAAATGACTATATTGTGTTTAGCTGCCTGCTGGGTTCAACCACAACATATGTGGAGATAGAAATAGCTTTTCTATGGGGGAAAAAAGGACCTAATCCACTATTATTTACTTTGTATGGGGCTCTAATCATAGGCCATACTTTTCCCTTGAGCTGAGAACACTTAGCAGTGCCAAAAACTTTGAATTTTTTTTTCCCCTGAAATTGAAATAATTTCCAAACATTACGATTTCAGACACATACCAAAGCTGGCCCTGCAAGAGGTAGTATTGTTTTCACCACTCTTCTATAACCATGACTCATGAAAGAGCTTCAACAACAAGATAATTTTTTATTCTGCTAGGTGGAATTACATGGGAAAAACGTTGCAATGACATAAAACTCATTCCTTCTTCCAAAACTTTTCAGGTGGTTAGTCTGGACATCATCCACACCCGGCCTCTTTTTGTATAGGTTACATGCAGGTTCTCAGCAGATGCGTGTGTCGTAGCTGCACTGACTTAGACCTGCATTAACTGAGTCTGGTGGTCAGCAAAGTATTTATCTCATGGTAGCTGAGAGAGCACTATGAGACTTCACTAAACAAGTATAGCATACTTGATCATATGCATGTAAGTACATAAAAATCCACTTCCTTTTTGGAACAAAAACATCAATCACCTGTGCTTGTTTCTCAGTCTTCCCTATTCTCTGTTGCTAATAGACACATCTAGATAATATGTGCTGATTAAATTTTGAGAATGACTGACGTGTATAATCCTTTCACAGCTTGTTGATGTGGACTGTTACTTATGATGCTCACTGTTAATTAATTTCTGGTGTATTGAAATTTATTCTGCTACTGAGCAATAAGCTATTCAAACTCCATAGAGCCTGTTGTATTTTCATGACTAGCAATTCATACAGTGTTAGAGCTGTTAAAAACATGTAAAAAAACCAACTGCTAATTAAAAAAACTTAAAATCAAGAAAAATCTTTTCTACCATGTGGGGGAAGCACAGTCTGACTTAACTAATTTCCATATTTATGCTTTTTTAGCTTTTTGCTGAGGTGCTTCAGGTTAGTGATTGGGGATTAGATTGAGACTCTGGACATGGTGTGTTCTCTTTGGAATTTCCCCAACAGCTACTGATAAAGTGATTCCATGTCACAGGAACCAAATTGTCTTTTACCTCTTGAGGATGAGTATTTTCTAGAATGTTGCCAACCCCCTTTATTTCATTAAACTAATCTAGCCTTATAAATCGAAGACAGGTAAAAAAATAGTCGTTTTCCTGTATTAGTTTTCATTACCCATAAAATTCTCCTCTGAGTAGTTTTGGGTTGTTTGTTTCACATTCTGGAAATAGGTATCCAGTTTATTAAAGCAGGGTACTTCTCTGCTCATTTTCTGGTCAGAAAAATGATCAAACAATTTCTGTAGCTGAAGAAAAATCTAGTGGCACAGGGCTGAAAGAGATAACAAGGCTGATTACTACCTCTTCTGCTAGTCATGCTTTCCTCAGCAAAACATAACAGCAGAGGAGGAAACCTCCCGTGAATTGCTCCGCATCTCTCCTCCACTGTGACAGAGAACCTGCACAGAGATGTGGGCTGGGATGTCTGTTCAGATCTCACAGATCCATGATGGAGAAGCACTGGTAGAATATGGAAGCTTCTTGGCAAAGCTCTCTCTTTGTTTTAAAAACTGGAGTTGTGTCTTTTCAGTTTAAAATATTTTAATATATTTTATTTGCATATTTTCATTGCCTGTGTTGTCATCAAGAAAATTAATTCTTTCATCCAGAGACTTTACTACTTTTTTTGGTTTGTTCTGGTTGTAACTTGCGTTTCTGGTCTCCTGGGTAACACTCTGCTCTTTCCACATCCTGGAAGAGTCACTCACCCTCATTTGTACTGCTGAGCTTGGAATGCTGGCCCAAAGTAGCATTCAGTATAAACTGAAAATTAGTATGAAAATGTACAAAATGTGTTGGAATTTGCAGAAATTATTAAATCATTGAGTTTCCAACTGGAAACAACTGAGTTTCCATTTTGCCATTTTCCTGTGAACAGTTGCAAATTACTTGAAAGCAGGCTGGATTATTCTATTTAATTATTGAGTTCCTCCAGTAGAAAAGAACAGTGGTGTTAAATGCTGCAAGGTATAAAGTATAAAAGTATTTCAAAATCCTTGATCATTGTGTCATATGGATTAGTTGTCTTGATGAGTGGACTGCACACATTTCTAATGGGATCTAAATGTATCTCCTTAATAGCAATAGAAACTAGAAATTCTGATATAACTCTGACCTTTCTTATACTTTCAGTTAATTTCTTTTTCACAGTACATGCAAGGTGAGTGTTTCTAATGCCAAAACATAAGAATTAGCTGATAAAAGCAACTAAATCAGTAAAATTACATTATCTCTTTAAATAAAAAGTATTTCTGCTTTCCAAAGATTAATCTGTCACATAGAAATTAAGAAGACAGTTACTGTGAAGGAACTGTGCTAAAAATGAACAGAAAAAAAGAACAAAAAAACAATTATACTAAAACTCCCTATTTTACATCAAAAGCCAACCATTTGTAATGGGATACCATCAATCACCATGCTCTAATATAAAGCAAATTACAGATGTAAAAAAATTAACTTCTGATGTTTGTAGGCTAAGGGTTCTTTTGTACAAAACCTTAGATTTTTGTAGTACTGTTCTGTGTTCACACTGAGGTTTTTATAACAATCATTTTTCAAGTTACCAGAACTCTTAATCGTGATTTAATTGGACTCAGTAACAACTGTCACATCGAAGTCAACAGGTTTATAAATGGACACACAAAATAGTTCTGTTATATTTGACACTGAAGTTTTTATCCATTTGTTTCCCTCTTGTTTCAGGAGCAGACAAATTGAGAAATTAGAAGTGGATCCTAGTAAATATTCATTCCCTGATGTGACCAAGATAGTCCAAGAAAAGGAACAAATTGGACAGGGACCTATTAAGCTAGTACCACAGAAGGTTACAGAGACTAAGAAGAGTTTTGTTGATTTTGAAAACAATGGAGATGTTCCTCCCTTAATTTGAAACACTTTAAAATAGTCCCTCTATATGTTGAGTCTATACTTGAGTTTTCTTTGTAAAGTATAATATAGCTAAAGTTTAAAATATTATTTCATTTCTTATAAAAATCTTTGGTTTGCCTGTGTTTTCTGTGGTGTTTCCTGTTAGTATATTTTTATGTAAATTCTTCTTTTCTTGATTGTTTACTTAGTAAGTCTCAAATCAGAATGGGAAGCATATAAACCAGACATTGTCCTTTCTTCAAGGAATTTCCTCTCTAGCTTGAAAGATGACTTATTGCTGTAGAAAAAGAGAGAAAGGAGGAATAAAGAACTTATAACAAAATTTAGGTTATTCTGATTAAACGGAAGATATAAAAAATCCCTGCATATTCCTTCAGCGTTGCCTTGTTCATGAAGAACAAGAGTAAAAGAAAACACTGTATTCTGTGACTCAGTAAATTTTCCAGCATAATGAAGAGCTCCTGGATTCTGGAGCTGGTATAACAATGCCTTTTCTTTTAAGATTTTGGAAGGAAATAATGCTGAACACAGTATCCCAGACGTGGCACCATGGAGAAGCTGGGAGAAATCAGACAGATCGTTCTTCTTTCTCTTCATGCAGCTGCTCTATACTGTTCCATCTTTTTCAGGATTCCCTAAAAATATCAAGAGTAATTTTTAGCTGTTGGATGAATCAAGCTGTTCCTTCCCTACCTTCCAGTCCTTTTTAGCAACCAGACTCCATTATCATATTTTTCCCCCTCAGCTTCTGGATTGCCTCACGAGTAAAACAGACAGCATGTGGTGGGTTGACCCTGGCTGGAGGCCAGGTGCCCACCAAAGCCACCCTATCATTCCCCTCTTCAGAGGGACAGAGGAAAGAAGATAAAATGAAAGGCTTGCAAGTCAAGATAAGGACGGGAAGAGATCTTTCATTGCATAACAGCATGGGCAAAACAGATTCAATACAGAACAAATGCATCTAATTTATTACTGAATCAAAGCAGAGTAGGATAATGAGAAATAAAACCAGATCTTAAAACACCTCCCCCCACCCCTCCTCTCTTCCAGGTCACAACTCCCTACTTCTGAGCAGCACAGGGGGATGGGGACATGGGGGTTGTGGTCAGTTCATCACACACTGTGCTGCTCCTTCCTCCTCAGGGGGAGGGCTCCTCACACTTGGAGTGGGTTCGCTCCCGTGGGAGACAGTCCTCTACAAACTTATCCAATGTGAATCCTTTCCATGGGGGCTTCAGTTCTTCACGAACTGCCCCAGCATGGCTGCCATGGGATGCAGAATTTCAGGACCAGACTGCTCCAGGGGGTCACAAGTCCTGCCAGCAAACAGTGTGGGCTCTTCTCCACTGGCTGCAGGTCCTGCCAGGAGTCTGCTCTAGCCCAGGCTTCCCACCAGGTCACAGCCTCCTTCATGTATCTGCACCTGCTCCACCGTGGAGGCCTCCACAGGCTGCACATGGAATCTCTACTCCCCATTATCTTTCATGGGCTCCAGGGGAACAACCTGCTCCACCATGGTGTTCTCCATGGGCAGCAGGGGAATCTCTACTCCAACGCTCAGAGTGCCTCCTCCTCCACCTTCTCCACTGACCTTTGTGTCTGCAAAGTTGCTTAAATCTTCTCACTCCCTCCTCTGGCAGCAAAAAGCTGCTACTTAGGTGGGGTTTTTTGGTTGGTTGGTTGGGGTTTTGGGTTGTTTTTTTTTTTAATATGGGCTTTTAAAAAATATGTTTTATAAACATATTTTCACCATCACTGATTGGCTCAGCCTTGGTCAGTGGCTGATACATCCTTGGGCCAGCAGGTGTTGTCTCTGTTGGACCTAAGGGAAGGTTCTAGCTGCTTCTTGCAAAAGCCACCCCTGCAGCTCCCCCTCACCCCCAAAACCTCACCATGTAAAGCCAAAACACAGCATCAAAGAACCAGTGTGTACTGGGCTACATTAGAAAATGATTGTAAATTGACAAGATTAAATTTAGGCGGTGGGGTTTTTTCTTTTTTTTCCTCCCCTATTTTCCCCTGTGGGTTTCTTGAGAAAACAAGGGTTTGTGTTCTCAGCTCTGCTTTTGAATGCCATTTCTGTCTGTTCTCACCTTATTTGATGGAAGAAAAAGATCATAGATATACCTCTAAATGTAGTGAAAGCCATTGCTGGGTGGGAAAAGGGATTCTTTTGATGCAGCCGCTGTTAGGAGGAGAGATCTCAGCTTCTATCAGTCCTGGCAGTGGTCAGCCAATTGGCATGTTGGTAACTGGACTCTGTGTGTATTAGCATTCTTGCCTAGGTGGTAGCTAAAGACAGTTGAAATCATGAAGGTAGAGCTCTGGGAACCCTGAGGATAACTAAGGAGAGTGTGGCAAACATTAGGAAATAGGTTTAGACCCTGAGTTACTATGGAGGTAAAAAGTGGATATTGCAAAAACTGGAATTTTGCACAGGGAAAGTCACAAGTGTCTGGTTATTGAGGAACAAGT
This sequence comes from Laterallus jamaicensis coturniculus, assembly GCA_022605575.1. NCBI lineage: Eukaryota > Metazoa > Chordata > Aves > Gruiformes > Rallidae > Laterallus > Laterallus jamaicensis. The sequence continues at coordinate 84,613,237 of JAKCOX010000002.1, read as the reverse complement.
AGGGGACCTATGCCATAAACCCATAAGAAATCAAACCTTGTAAGTAGTTCTGTTGTCTACAAGCCATTGATGTAAGGATATATATGTGTTTTAACATCTTTTTTTGCCCTGTAGTTGGGCAAGTTGCATTCAGTTCTATGGTATGGAAAGATACCTTTGGGGATATCTTTTGGGGATATCTTTTGGGGATACCTTTTGGATATCTATCTGTGAAAGAGAACTTTTTCACAGTGTGGAAAATATTGGAAATGTTGCTTTTGCAAACTAAAATGGGTTGCTGTAATTTTTTTGTGCTGACTTGTAAAGTGGAGAACTAGAAGGGAGTACTGTTAATATGAGTTTTGCTGTTATGGCAAAAACCATTCTCTCCAATAAAAGGTAGCTGAGGGAAACAAAGCTCAACCAACAGGTTTCCACAGTGCTGATTCATACTGGGGCACCAAAATTGCCACATTAACGCAAATGGGCAAGACAATGTGGGGTTTACCTAATCTGAAAGCTGTATCGAGCCTTGACTTCTCTCTGCCCTAGGCCATGTCAGTTGCCAGGAAGAGTTAAGATAAGAACAAATGTTTGCCAGTAAGCAGTTGTCCCAGACAAAGAGACTCATGCATTTTAATTCTCTTCACCTATGGGAAACGGAATCTGCAAGACGTGCAATGTGTATTGTATTATGTACTATTGTGAATAAGGCGCTGTGGTTGAGCCCGTGAAAATCCGTAGTTAAACAGGGGAAGGAGGAAGACCTCAAGCCTTCATCGCCAAGACCCCTGACGACCACCACCATGGGGCTACGCGCAGACTCGATTGGGAGGAGTTTATGGAAATCATTTCCTAGAACTCATCTTAATACGAAGCGGGACAAGTAATGAATAATGTACAAGAACATGGTATAAAAAGGCTGCGGGCTCTGACCAAAGGTGTGCCTACTTTTTGGGTCACCCGCTCTTGCAAGAACGTATAATAAATTACTGCTTCACTAACGTATCTACCTTGAGTCCTTTTTTAGGACCTTTTGTCATTTCTAACAACAGTGAGGGTGACAGAGCACTGGAATAGGCTGCCCAGGAGGGTTGTGGAGTATCCTTCTCTAGAGATATTCAAGACCTGTCTGGATGCCTACCAGTGTGACGTGTCCTAGGGAGCCTGCTTTGGCAGGGGGGTTGGACCCAATGATCTCTGGAGGTCCCTTCCAAACCCTACGATTCTGTGATTTAGCAATTTTAAGGTCACTGTTATTTAAAAAGAAGGAAAAAACAAGTTGAGTGGCCCACATTACCTTGCTAATGAATTCAAAACTGTTTCTCTACAAAGACTTCATTTGTTTCCACAGAAGGAAAATGCTTTGAATCAAACCAACTTTTGCTTCTAGCCAAACAGGATAAAACAAGCAAATTCAACTCAGGAGGAATCAAAGGCTATTTTGTGGTTGCATCTTGTTTCCAACCTTTGAGATTGAAAATTAATAAACTGCACTTATAACTGCACCACTAAAAACTCCATTTAAAATACATTCTTTCAGTAGCAATCTCGGTTCAGATAGCGCAGGGAATCTCCCTCAGCACACAGCAAATTCATGGTACGTTCTTCTGAAGTGCTGTTTTCCTGATTGTGAAAAACATTATGCAAAGAACTCAGCAGTTAGTTAGAAAGAAACGATCGCTGCTGAATCCTGGTATTTCTTAGCCACTCTAAAATGCTTTATTATTCTCCACAGATGTTTAATGTAAGATAAAGACAAACAGTCTATCTTAAAGTGCACTGAAGGGAAGCAGAATATATGTATCAGTTTAGGCTGAGGAGTGGAACTGGTGCATTTTCTTCGTTTGCAATTTGAAATGGATATAGGATTAAAAAATGAAGTTTCATGTTAATACTGCATATAGTGACAGCTGAAATGAAAAAGTATGTTTCACAAAGGCATAGACCGAAGTTGAATTTGGGTATAATCTGATCTATTATAGCATTACCTTGGATTTTTCTTTTCCCATCTTGTGCATTGACTTGATTTTTCCAATTCCAGAATAAATTGTTCTATGATATAAGCCTCTCATCCCCGAAATCTACTTAATCAGCTCTACTCATCGCAGCTTTCCCGTACCTGAAGGGAGCATACAAACAGGAGGGGAATCACCTTTTTAAAAGTGTAGACAGTGGCAGGACAAGAGGGAATGGATTGAAGCTGAAGGAGGGAAGGTTTAGATTGGATATTAGGGGAAGTTCTTTACAGAGAGACTGGTAAAATGCTGGAATGGGCCGCAGATAAGGGGGAACAGCGCTCAGCTGCCTGGTAGTGAGATAAAGGCAAGCCGGAGGGTCCCCATTTGGCTTCAATGGACCCAGACAATGCAAAGATACGCAGCAGTTAAGGGCTATGTAAGAGAACTTAGACAGACACTGCATTTTGCTCAGTAAACTCATGAATATCATTTTCTTCACCAAGAGGAATCAGTAACCTGCCAGACATGTGATGTGCAATGTGTACTGTGTTATGTGCTGTGGTGAAGAAGGCTCCTCGGTTGATCCTGTAAAACTTGGAAGTACCAATTCATAGGTAAACAAGGGCGGGGGTGTGTGTGGATTTCAGACGTGAATAGGGTATAAACTGCTGAAAACTGATCACAGGGTGTCTGCTTTACTAGGGCACCCACTCTTGCAAGAACGTATAATAAATTGCTGCTTCACTATGTCTACTGTGAGTCCTTTCTTAGAACCATTGGCATTTCTAACATAGTGGATATAGTGGACACGTAATGTTTTGGTTTGGATGAATAAATATAAAGCTGTATTGAGCTACAGTTATATCTCATAAGGAAAATAATAGCAGGTGCCAAAATATACTTGGAACTACTGAAGAAAGAGTTGTTTCACATCGAACCATAATCTTGGGATCCATCTGGAAGTGGAGCATGTTCTGAGAACTGGCTTCAGCCAAATTCTCAATGTGTGTATGTGCCATGGAGAATAAAACCAAACATTGTGCACAGAGGAATGAAGCGTACAAGCACAGAATTATACAGGGTAACAAGGGGAAATGGCACAAGGCTGTCCCAGGGCAGGTTCAGATTAGATATTAGGAAAAAATGTTTCACTGGAAGAGTTGTCAGGGCCTGGAACAGGCTGTCCAAGGAGGGGGTTGAGTCACCATTCCTGGGTGTGTTTAAAAAAAGGGGTAGATGAGGTACTTAGGGACATGGTTTAGCATAGGACAGGAACAGTTGGACTCAATGATCTTAAAGGTCTTTTCCAACCTTGTAACTGTGTTTCTGTGAGTGGCCCGCAAGAGCATGAACACACATCACAAAGTATCAATTACTGATCACTAAGGTAAGTGAGAGAAGGAGACATAACAAAGAGGACAAGAAACATACATTCAACACAGATACAATGTACCATGCATAGTAAAAACGTGAAGCAGATAATAAAAGTGAGTCACAGTCCCCACAAGAAAAAGGAAAACCAAAGAAGGAAGAACAGGTTTCCCACTTAAGGAAGGACATGACAGCTGATCAAAGCTGTTGAGCATCTGCAGCAGCCTGCTCCTACCTACACCAGGAAAAAAATAAAAGTGCTGCTTTTTGATTTGCCTCTTGCCTCATTCTGCTGCTGCAGACTCAGCAATCGCCTGTACAGTGTTATCTCTTACTATGGAATTGGGTTAAGCAGATTAAAATTTCAGAAAGCGCTGTCTGTGCGTGCACTCAGATATTTCACCTCTAGCTAGAGGACTGGGTGCAGTAGACAGATGGATGAGGTCAATGACAAATTCTAGCAGTACTGAGAGGAAAGAGGAGGTACAATGGTTCAGGGAGGGCTTGGTTTTAAGACAAATTCGCCTGCTTGCTCTAAAACCAGGCAATGGGATGCAAGTTTTGGATTTGCAGTCAGAACAAGAGAGTTTTGTGGTTGACGTACGATACAGAAGGAGCCCAGTCCTTTCCAGAGTTAGGTTGATTCAGCTAGATGAGAAAAACCCAAAACCAGAAGAAAATCTGTTACACTATTACAGTGCAACCTATACTGTCCTTAAAATTACAGCTGTACTGCAGAACAGCATGCACTAAAATACAAAGGCTTGAGTCAAAACTGTCTCTTGTCTTACAGTCTTAGATGCTCAGTTGAGCCTTGAATTGCCCTGAGTGCCAATCAAGCCACTATTCAGCTGCCTGGCAGTGAGATAAAGGCAAGCCAGAGGGTCCCCATCACAAGTATTTGCCTCCAGGACTAATACAGGTGTAACATCCATGCACTGCATGGGGCTTTTTGAGAAGCAGTTTTCCCATGAAAATGTAATAATTTTTTTTGTGATTAAAAACTTACCATAGCAGCTGGAATCCATCCACCATCATAATTATATGTAGTCCCTTTTTAGGGTGAGGGACTTTGTCAAGAGCCCAAACAGCTATTGACTTGAATTGAGAAAGGACTTGTTTTCAACAGCATCTTGTTAGTATGCTAGGCAGAGAGGAAGGCCAGAGTACAAGATCTCTGGGCACAAAAGTCCAGTTAGATGGGTCAATGACATAAATGACAAGTCATGGCACAACCCTTTCCCCTACCTCCCAGCATATAGGTCCTGTTAGGCATTGTTTAACTGTAAATTCTTTGAGAATAAATGTATCGATTCTGTTATAGAATCATCTGCAGCATGTTGAAGCTTACTGTTCTCATTTGCACCATCTGAATGCTACTGACAGTGCCAGTTGTCTCCTTCCACCTCTTATACACCTTGGTAGAGTAAAAGCTCAATGAAGCTGAAAAACTGGGGAAGCAATGTATGAATTAAATGGACTTGAGTTACAACGTTATTTAGAAAGCAGAGCTTACTCTGAGTGTGACAGTTCATGTTTTATCTTTTGAAAAGTAGAAATGATCAAATAGATTACTAGTAGTAGTAGTGCTGCTGTTGGTTGCACAGTTGTGCACTGGAACTATCTAATAATCACCTGTGATCTCTCTGAGCAAGGTTTTGTACAAACTGGTCCTGCGTCAAACTTGACCTAGTCCGAACTTGGCCATTATGAGAACCACTGAGTACCTCAGGCCTCAGAACTCCTTACCTACTGGCTTCAGAATCACCATGAATTTGCTGAGCTGTTTTTAAAACTTACTGGAATTAAAAGTTTCATGGAAGGAAGGGAAATATTGTCGCTCACTACTCCAGCCTCTGGAGATGTTACTTCTGTTCCTTGTTTCCTTTAACATAAAGTCCATTAGACACACTGGACATTGTTCTGCCTGACAACCCCTTCCTCCTGACAGCAACAACCACACACACCCTTCTAAACTAAAGAATCTCTAGCAGAAAGCTTCCTTGAGAATCACACACTCATTTAAATAAAATGTACCCCTACAGCTCTTCCACAGAAAAACCCTGACTTGGTGGGAATTGGACAGAGATCAAGGCTCAGAAGTCCATTCATTTTAGGAGATGGTGCAGTACAGGACAAGCCCTGTGCTTTGTCTAGATGTGAGCATGATAGTTTGCCCTTGAATGAGTTCAGATTTGCACAGAGTGGCCATTTTTCCATGTAGGGCACTGTATGAAGGTATCATAACCTGTGAGACCTCTATTCAGCTTGGAGAAGAGAAGGCTCCAGGGAGATGTTTTAGTGCCCTTCCAGAACCTGAAAGGTGCCTCAACACAATTAGGACATGGGCCTGTTGGAGCATGTCTAGAGGAGGGACACAAAAAAAGATCAAAGGGCTGGAGCACCTCTCCGATGAAGACAGGCTGAAAGAGTTGGGCTTGTTCAGCTTGGAGAAGAGAAGGCTCTGGGAGAACCTTGTAGTGGTCTTCCAGCACCTGAACGGTGCCTATAAGAAAGTTGGGGAAGAACTGTTCACACGGTGCAATGTTAGGAAAGAATTCTTCAGTATGAGGGTGGTAGATCACTGGCACAGGCTGCCCAGAGAGGTAGTGGAAGCCCCATCCCTGGAGATATTCAAGGTCAGGCTTGATGGGGCTCTGAGCAACCTGCTTTAGTGAAGATGTCCCTGCTTACTTCAGGGGGGTTGGACTAGATAACCTTAAAATGTCCCTTCCAACCTTGCACATTCTATGATTCTATAATTCTATGATTCTATTTGACAGCAGTTTTTCTAGCATGAGACATAGGAAAATCACTACCAAGTCCACACTGGGAGTTGTACTGTGGCTACTGGGCACGCAACGTTCAGTGCAGTACAGCCTTAGTGTCTGCAGGAAAAACATCTCCAAAGTTAATAGGACGTATCATATGAACAGAAGAACTTAAAATCTCCACAGCTCTAAACTTTAAGCATCTTCCTCCTTCCAAACTTGACATAAAATATGTCTATAGAAGAGGAGACTGGTGAACATTTGGTTAGAAAGATGTGAGCTGTGGCTATGCTTTGACCCTTGTTTTTGTGTTCTCAGTGCTAACCATCTGCAAGTCTACCGGCAGCATAATTATGCCTGTTTTACAGTGTACATAAATTAGTGTTGGCTTCTCCGGTTTTGCAACCAGGCAGGCAGCCATCTGACTTTTTAATTAAGGATTTCACTGAGATTGATAATAAAGTTCCAATGTGCTTCCATATTTAAATGAAAGTGCATCAGCAGTATAAAATTTTCAAAGGGAAAACATCCACAGGATTGATCAGTCACCTCTGAAGTATACCTGGCATGAAGCACATCAGCTGTGAAAGAAATCCAAGCTGTCTGATTTGACTGCACAGAGCTCCATTCTGTGGTGAAAATCCTCTAAAGGAATCAAGTCCATTTTTTTTTTCATTCATTTTATTTTAATTTTCATGGACTGGAGATTTTGTACTGGACTTCTGAAGATTTAAAGATGCTGATCTCCTGCATCATTTCCAGAACTTCCTGTGTTCTTATGCTCAGCATCTAGTTACAGCTCTGATATTTAAATACTTTAAGGAAGTATCACCCTTACGTCTGTAGTAAAGGCTGCATACACCTCACTAAAATCGTTTTTCAATATTCTAAATAAAAATATATGTCTGTTTAAATGTCTGCTTACAGTTTAGCTCAGTCTGGCAATTCATGCATGACATGGTTTAAACCCAGCCAGCAGCTAAGCCCTACACAGCTGCTTACTCACCCCCAGAGGGATGGGTAAGAGAATTGGAAGGGTAAAAGTAAGAGAACTTGTGGGTTGAGACACAGACAGTTAATAGGTAAGGCAAAAGCCATGCAGGCAAGCAAAGGAAAACAAGGAATTCATTCCTTACTTCCCATGGGCAGGTAGGTATTCAGCCATCTCTAGGAAAGCAAGGCTCCAACACACTGAACATGCCTTGGAAAGACAAATGCTATCACTACAAATGTCCCCCTTTCTTCTTCCAGCTTTATATATGTTGAGCATGATGTTATGCAGTATGCAATGTCCCTTTGTTCAGTTGGGGTCAGCTATCCTGGCTGTGTCCCCTCCCAGCTCCCTGTGCACCCCCAGCCTACTCACTGGTGGGGTGGGGTGAGGAGCAGAAAAGGGTTTGGCTCTGTGTAAGCCCTGCTCAGCAGGAACAAAAACATCCCTGTTTTATCAGCACTCTCTCCAGCACAAATCCCAACCACAGCCCCATGCCATCTACTAAGAAGAACATTAACTCTATCCCAACCAAAACCAGCACAATGCATGACACTAAGTCCCTGTGAAGTGCTCTTAAAACATTTCCAAGTGTGTCTCCAGTACAGGTCTGTGGCATTTTAGATTAATTAAACTAATCTAAAAACTATCTTGAGATTCAGTCTGAACATTCTCAAAGTAGTAGGAACGTGTCAAATGCTCTGAGACATGTTAATGTGAGACATGTTAATGCAGTCAGATAACTTTTGCTAGCTGTCCTGGGATGATTTCTGTGGGGCTGTTATCACCTGTTATCAGCTGTGATGAGACACATTGTTCCATACCTGTGATCAGTAGAACACTCTACATCTGTGTTTGACAGTGGACACAGAACAACCTGGTTAATCAAACCAGATTATACTGGTAGAATTAATGAGGCATTGAAAGGGTTTAATGACTAATAGAAGCCTTTTAAAGCCTTTTTCAAAGGGATTACTTAGTTTAATATTTGCTCATAAGTAGTAAAGAATTCTTTGACATGGAAGTCACAGTTATTCAGTCAAATTAATTTCCCTGGGTCAACCCAACCCTGATATCTCATTTTAAGATCTAGTTCATGTTCTTTCAACACTCAAAGAAGCTCTTTCTTCTTGCCCATTGTGTTAGCTCAGGACTCATTGTGGAGGATTCAAGGACAGCTGGTAAAAACGATGATTTAAATGAGTTTGGGGCTGAGTCGAAGAGACTTTATTATCAAGAATACAGTAGATATATCTGAATCACAAGATTAAAGGAAATTACTACATGTAGGTAGAGACAGAGAAGTCTGCCTTTTATAGGAGGTACTGAATTAGACAGCACCTGCTCACTCTTGAGATATCAGACCTTAAATTTACCCCTGGGCCCTTGAATAGGGAAAAAAATAAAAAAGGGCACACTTTGGTCAGATGGACTGAGATTCCAGGCTTCCTCCTTGGCTGTAATGTCTTTGTGTGGTACTCTTTGACCTGGAGCTTTTCTCAGAGTGGGAAAGAGGATCCAACCTATAGTTCAGTCTGTCCAAGCAATTAACACCTGTGTATGAAGACAAGTATAAATGTCCTCCCCACTGCCCGTGCTGCAGAATGCTGCTGTGCTTCCTTGTGCATACCAGGGCATGACAGTGGGTCTTCTCAGGTGGTTCTAGGGATCTGTTGTCTCACATTGCAAACAAGGGCCAAGCAAGTGGAGACCCTCCTCAAAAGTACTGTCCAGTTCTGAACTAAAACACACTCCACCAGTCCATTCCAGGCTACTGCTGCTTGTGAATGTGGTGCTATTTTGTACCTTCCATGCTGATTTTAAGGTTCTTGTTTTATGATTAAAGGAACTTCCCATTTATTTTTCTCAAAGAATTCAAGTGAACAGCTTCATGTGCAAAGTAACTCTTAAATTCTGCATATAGCATGGTTTATTGTCAGGATCAGAGTCACTTAAGGGAAAATGCCATTGAAATGGGAAATCCCAGCACTCAGAATGACAGGTCCTTTGCTCCATACAGCACACCCTGCAGATTCCCAGACAGGTATGAGCTTTACTCTTTCATCTACTCTCTACTAGCTTCCTGAGGAGCTAGGCTGGAAGCTTCCCACACATAGCCCAGGTTCACTGATACTGAAATTACTGGTGAACCAAGAGCCTAAAAGAGGAAAAGCTATCTTACGGGTGAGCATATGAAGAATCTTATATAGAGCGGCATACCTCAGTCATTCAATCTAACAGTGACAGAGCTGAGGGTATAAATTCAAAAGGCCATAACTTGAGGACAGGAGGCACAAATACATTGAGAAATTGCATACACCATTGCCCACGGCAGTTGGTGTGAGGAAGGCCAGGTGAAGTTGCATCAGAAGTCCATTTAGACTCAAGATACGTCTCAATGCAAAGCAGGACATTTCATAGACCTGCAAAATGTAGTGAGTGGCAATGTCCCCAGCATTCTGTAGGGCTGTGTGTCACTGCCCCTCTATGCCTGCTATCCCTCTAAGGAGACAGGAATGACACCATAGATCTCTTGCACATCTTAGCACAGCCCAATCCCTTCCCCCTCATTCTGGGGGAGGCAAAATTCAATTTTGCATACCCTGCTGGGAAGTATTGACCTGTTCTGTATAGGAAACGTTTAAAAATAGTGATCCTTCCCTGATAAAATCTCAGACAGTCGGCAACTGTAGGATATCCTGACCTAGAGGTTAACATGCAATTATCTTTGATGGAACACTCCTCCGTGAGCCTGTGTAGTCATTATTTCACACTAACTATGTTTATAAGCCTCCATTCTGTATCCTGTGGCTACAAGCTTCATGCTTTAATTATGCATCTTGTAAATATTGGCCTTTGTTTATTTTAAGCCTATCAACATGTCCTTGGGGATTCCTAGTTCCTTCAGCTCTTCCTGTTGTCTTTCTGAGAACTTTTACTCCTCCTTCTATTACATCCAGGATAATATGTAAGAAATGAGTGCTCTGTGGTTTTACACAGCAGCATGCTATCTCCCCCTTCCTTGCATATTCTTAATGGTCTCTTATATTTTTAATACTGTCAAAAACTGAGCCCACATATTTACAAAACTATCTTCAGGGAGCTCATTTTATTTCCACAGTCCCTATAGCTAGACAAGAACCTGCTGCTATGTGCTGTCAGATCAAGTTGGTGTAGGTAGATTTATTTTCCCCTTTGTATTTAGAGAGATTGAACTACAGTTTCATTCGACCACCTGACCACTTGGGATTTTTAGAAATGTTTATGCTCTTCTCAGGCAGTTTGAGATATGACTACTGCATGTAATTTTATCATCTCAAAATTTATCTCAACGGATGCTATCATCTCATTATTCATCTCTTTATCTGGACTGTTTGAGGAGATGTTGAGCAGCTCATCTTCGAGCATAAGTCTCTCTGGCAATCACAGATAATCCTCCTCCATTATGAAAACTGACCATTTGTTTCCACTGTTTCCTGTTCTTAAGAAATTCTAAATCCTTGAGGTGACCTTTCTTCTTGTGCTGTGGCAGCTCAGTTACCTTCCTAATCTTTCAACCTTGTCAAAAGCTTTTTGAAAAACTGAGTGTATTACATTAACTAGAACATCCTTTTCCACATGCTCACTAAAAATATTTCTATTTGAGTTGAAATATTGATGGTAAGAATCTCAAATTACTAGCGATTTCAGTTGCTTCCATTTTTAGTATCTAATCTGAGGAGGTTTTTTAGAAGGCAGAGATTTTTCACTTGTTCAGTAAGTGCTGGTATGCTACCTTTAGTCATTCCCTTGGAGAAGTTTAAGCTTGAACATATGGCATCATCAGTTTCTGCTTAAAACTTGGTTTGATTATGTAGAAATACACAAACAAAAAGTAGAATAGAGTGTCATTTCTGATTATGCTAAGGACAGGAGCTGGTCACAAATCACAATGGTAAAGAATTCCAAAAATACAAAGCACAAAATAGACACTTCTTACTTCCCAACCAGCTTTTGTCAAATCAAGTAAATCAAAGTCCCTGGAGGGTTTTTTTTTCCCATACCAGCAGATAGAATGAAAAAGGATGCTACCACTTGCAAAGGAAGCAGAGGAGAGAGCTAAAACTTTCCTGCTTCTGGTCTAGAGTTGAGGAGGAGGCGAATCATGCTGAGGCACCAAAGTGTAAAAAACCATAATTTCCTGACAGTAAATTGCTGGGACCTTTGCAGGCAGATGCCAGGTAGCTGCCATCTCCACTTCCACAGCAATCTGGCTGCAAAATGTTTTTTTCAGAAATGTCATTTTTCAATTGGAAGGTCATTCCATCCGAAAAGTCCTCCAAAAGCTAGCAGTGCAAATTTTTACTTTTACCTTTAGAAACACATTTCCAAATTAATTTCTAATTTTTTTTTCAAAGATAATGAGCTCATATTCTACACTAGAGCTGGAAAGACCTGAATGTTCTCTTGTTCCATTTAAACTTAAAAGGACATATCATTTGCATGTCCATAGCCTTCAGTAGATCCACTTTGTACATCATTTGCATGCCTTTGACTGTATGACAATTAACAAATTAGTATCCGCATATGATGTATCTTTCTGGGAAATGGTAAGAGGTCAATGAGAAGCTTTACCATATTCATCATATTCATTGGCATTTCAGGGAGAAGCAATTACAGTGGCTCCACTAAATTTATTACTGCACTCTGTCAGGGGATTTAGACCTTGACAGTTTACCCTTGGATATTCTGATAGTGTAGTACAGAACTATGGTGGACCATAATAATGCAGTAGATTTTTAGACCTTAGTCAAGAAACTCATTGTGAATTCCTTTGTAAAGAATTTTGGAGTGAAGCATGACTTCTAATATAACTTAATAACTAATAACTAATTGCCTTTTAAATGGCAGTAGCAAATACATCAACATACCTGAGAACATCAGTCAGGAGGAAGGGTTGTGGTCTGAATACAGGATTTGCAAACAGGTGCTATTTCTTAATCCTTATGAACTTGAATAGTTTTTCTTGGTCTCCTCCTTCATTCTGGCATTTCAAGACAAAAAGGGTAGATGAGGTACTTAGGGATATGGTTTAGCTTTGGATGGGAATAGTTGGACTTGATGATCTTAAAGGTCTTTTCCAACCTTGCGATTCTGTGATTCCAGAAATCATTTATACCCACCTCTTTCTCATCAGGGACTTCTATAATCCTTGCAGGGCTAATGGAGTTACATGGCCATGGTCCTCCCTGCTTTCTGTTTTGAAGTGGGAACATGTGTGGTGTATGGCAACAAAGCTCCTGTCCGCAGCGGTGTTAATACAGAGCACTGACTGTAGTACTAATTTGCTGTCAGATAAATTATTTGGAAAGTTTTGCCAGTTTGCTTTTAGATGAAATACAGTGCTCAAAACTGAATTTGCAAAACTATTGAAAAGCAGAAATGTTTGTGTGGAATTAAAACTGTGTGAACAGCTTAATAGGCTGGTTCTGAAAACATCATTCTTCATTTATTTGCCCTTTAAGTCCATGTTTGTGGAACAAACACAGCTTTCTTCTGATTATGAGCTTCTTCTGCTTTCCCCTAGTTGTAGGATTGTATGTTTCAGTGGGAGAAAGACCTTCTGTTACTCATTTGTTTAGTATTTTTACAGTTTCTGGGATGAAGCTCATGTTCTCTACAGATAGTGGTGAGTCTGGGATCCAGACAAGGTGTTTTATGTACTAAGAGACAGTTTGACACCAAATGTGTCAGCAGAGTGCCAAAGCACATAAAAGTAGTGGTCCAGGAAGTGCTGGCTCCTACCCTGAGGATCATATCATCTAAAGACTTCGTTACTTGGGAAAAGTGACTGGATGTAATCTGTGAATTGATGTCATCCTCCTTACTCCAAACAAAGTGTCATCTAGAATGTTGGATACAGGCTGTATATGAGACACATAGCTTGATAGTCAGCACAGAGCAGTTACTGAACTCACTGCATAAATAAATCTCACCTAAATTTCAGTGATGGACTGGGGTCCCTCACAGTCAATAGATGACAAAGGAACGTACAGGAAGTTTCTCTGTAGGGTGAGTAGGCTCCTAATGGAGACACTTTGATTGGAATATATGCCTAACTTCTTATGTAGACAAACCCATATTTTATATAATTGTTGGGGTTTTTTTCTTATATCTGTATACCATCTTTCCAATCCTATAAAGCTTGCTATGAAAATATCTGGACATCTCATGCTGCACGCTATGGCCAAATGTAAAAGAATTTTGAAGGAAACACATTTTCTAATATCTTGTTACAACTAAAAAATTAACAGAGATGCAACATTAATTTTCCACATCACCTTATGACATTTCCATGGCTTGCAAGGTAAGTTCTAATGCAGAAAAATGCCCATTTTTGTTGTTCCCCACCCATGATCTTAAAACCTTGCACCAGGAGGAAAGACAAGCCAATACTGGAACATGACCTAGAAAACTTTTACTTGTATTTATTGATCCAGCAAAGGAAAGTTTTATAATTGACACAGTGGCATTTCTGTCCATCCAGCCCTTTTTTCTCTGCAGTTAAAAATACATTTCCAGGCTAACCTTCCCGATGAGAACTTTGTTGTTTGAGACATAACGCAAGTGGATTAAGGGACTGAAACATAAATAGAAGGACTTCCATAACCCTCTTTGGATCTGATACTACCCTTTGCTTTGGGATTGTGAGTTTGAGGTACAAACTGTAGCTAGCTGGAAGGACAGGATTTGGTCATCCTTGGGAGAAAAAAATGGCATCTTCTTCTAGAGTGCAGTGGATAAAATTAAGGAAGAATGGAAGATCTTGCTAGAGATGATTCTAGCAGCCTGGAGAACAGCTGGAGCAATCGTAAGAAGTCCTCCTTTAGATACGCAGAAGATGAGGATGCACAGAAATATTGGAGGTAAGTAGGAGGAAGAGAATTGGGTTATCAGCCCCCAGCTGGCTTATGCTGGATTTCGTAAGTAGGATACAATTTTGATCAAATATTCATGGCTTCTCACAAGCCTCCCGTTGCAGTATCCATAGCGTCGCATTACAATGATGGCAGCTAGCCTTCTGGTTTGGGGCTTGAATGACTGTTTGTACAGGAAAGGTGAAGAAAGTCTGCAGCATCCCAGGCATTTGAAGACTTTTGGCTGGTAGTAACAGAGGGAGTCTGACAACAGGTGCTTCTTCCTGAGGTCTTCAGGCAGTGGGAGTCATCTGGCAAACGACACCAGAAGGCCAAAGGCAAGTGATCCACACTATGAGGTCCTCAGCCATTGTTAGCATCCCTTGCTTTTTGGTAAGGAAGGAGGATTTGCACGACTTTTGGGGAAAATAAGCTCATAGAAAACAATCCTTTGCTTGTTAAATGAATGACACATCAGTTGTTCGTACAAGCATCTAATTAGCACGGGATTTGATGATGTCTCTGGGGGGAGCCAAAGGGAGGCATCATATTCTGCTTGTTTGTCACTTTTTCTTTGTCAAAACCATGTCATTTATGTTAAATGCCTTATTAGCCAGAGCCTGACATTCTGACATGCAAAAATCCATCCCTTTGAAACTAAGCTGTCCGGATTATGTAAGACCCAAGACACATTTCTTCCAGCCTTGCAATGGATTAGTCTCTGTTACCAGCTCAGTGAACACTGACATCTTTTTTGTTTGATAGCTCTGCATATTTAGTTGCTGAGCAAACCGAGCTCCCATTCTTTTTGCCCTCTGGGTGCATTGCCAAGGTGCAGTCAAGCAGCAAAGCATTTCAGTCAGGTATTTTACAGGAGAATTTGAATTTGGTTATATCTTCCATGTATTCATCCCAATTCACCCTTGTTAGTTTAAAATCCTAAGCAGTCTCTGAACTGGACAAGTGCAAACACCCAATTTTAATTGAAGAACTTTATATTTCAAGTGTCTCTTTCTACCTCAGCCAAATTTTATTTACCTGAAAAGTACTCTCACTGGCCAGCTCTTTGCATAGAGTGCAGCACACCCTGAGAGCCACACACAGTGCAGTCTCATGTCATGCTTACACAAGGTTGCTTCACCAGTTTGCCCATCCTGTGTCCCCATGTCTCGGTATCTTTGAACCATGGACTTTCTGATACATGCATTACTACAACTGACAGAAGATTTTTCAGTTTCTTTTCTACTGGAAAGGGAGTTGACTGCCACTGAGAGCAGCTCTTGCAAGTCCCACTGACGGCTGCCTTTGCACGGGAGCCAAGGGAGGAGTGTTCAGAGGAGGCAGATTGAGAGCATGCATATGGGTGCTTCAAAACACTGGTCACCTTTGAGATCACAGGTCCACAGAGAAGAAGATCATACAGGAAGCTGGGAGGTGAATATGTACTGTGAAAAACTCATCAAAAAGACCCAGGCATGCCTGCAGAAAGTATTCATGGACCTGTTGTAGTCAGAGGGGCCACTACATAAAAAGGATGGGCACTTTGCAAACCAGACATATGAGGAAATCCTCCAATCAGAATATCACTGGTAACATACCCTCCAGCAGCTTTCATTGATGGAGCTGCATTAATTTGTCCTCTGAGTCTCTAAAAGTAAGGTTGATTTACTTCAAGTTGATTTACTTCATTCCTGTCCAAGACTTACTCTAGTACAAAGTGTGGCAGCATATCACCGTGACTGTGAAGCTTTGATTCATTTGGATCAGGCTCAGAAGATGGTGGGAAGTAAACCAGCAACAAAAGGGCACACCTGAAGGAGCTCAGGAACAGAGTAGTTACAGCTGGTACCATGTAAAGCAGGCACAGGTTTGGGGTGATGTGAAAGGCAGAGGTAAAATTAGGGAAAATTTTCAGTGATTCTCCAGCTCACTGCAAACACCGTGCTAGCTCCAGGAGCCTGGTTAGCTCCACATTGCTGAGAAAATAAAAACTCACTAAATATAAACCAAAACAAATGAAATAACAACTCCAAGACAAGGAATACCACAAGACATGGTTACCCTTGGAAAATTCAGCTCTACTCTAGTACACACACCTGGCAGTCTTCATTCAGTCTTTTTTACTTTTGTGTGGAAAGAGAGAGATAATGAATATATATATATATATATAATTACAATTTGCACTGAAATGAACCATCACAACTGTAGGAATTCCTGATTTTTATATGCCTAAAATATCTTCTTCAAATAATACTTCTATTAATCTTATTTTTATTTTCAATTTTTTAAATTCTGAAATATTATTTAAGCTCCAGAGATACCTTGAAAGAAGTCACAGACAGTCATATGCTCCTGCTTAATATTCAGAAGAAAGAGAAAAGAAGCTGTTAAAACTATCCTTGGTCTGTGCCAGAGCTCCAAATGTCTTCTCTGAAAACTAATTACAACTTGGCATATGGAGTCCTGGCAAAAGTGTTGCAATAAAAATAGAGGACAAGAAAAGAACTAATTCTCTCCATTTAAAAAATAATTCATAGTGCAAAACTCCTTGGTCTCCTGCTGGTTGCAAGCTGTTAATATAGCAGAGAGGAACGTTTCCTAATTTAGTATGGACTTTCTTCTAAGAACTGCCAATTTCTCAGATGTTGAGGGAGATCTAGAGTAGCAGAGCTGTCCAGAATATCTGAATTAAAATTGTTTTTCTCAGTCTCTGCTACCTATCAGCAGAGACACTGGCAAGTAATCCAGTTAAAACAGGCATCCACTATTTGGTGAGTTGGAGCCTTGATTTCCTTGTTAGGGTTCAGTGAGGCAAATGGGAGTTTGTCATCAACTCCAGTGAAGACAGGATGAAAAGAATTGGTCTTGATTTTAGAAATCACTGGTGGGAAGGAAGGACATTTGAAGTATATGCTTAAAATTGAGCTATGACCAAGTCTCATTGACTGTAATTTGAGACATGAAGTATAGCTGCCAGAAGCTTCATTGCTCAGGAGGTTCATCTTAACTAATCTACCATGTAGATGTCTGTCTCTCTCCCAGTTACTCTTCACACTTTTATAGCCATGGAGAGATATAAGCAGCTTGAAGATGTGAGTAATCTCCTTTTGGTGTTGATGACAAAGTGCCTATTTCTCCAGATTAACTAGAAAAGGACTTGGGCTTCTTCTGTGCTAGTAGTTGACGGCGTTGATTCTCCACACAGGTTGTGGAAATTGTTCCTGGTGCATTTTTCTGTCTGGGCCCAACCAACACTTTCCCAAGTAGTTCCCAGTCACAGCTGAGGAGGTCATTCCCCATGGACACTCTCACTCTGTTTCACTGGGGGGAGGATTTCTTTTTGTACGAGTGGGCAGCTGCCCTATGTGTCAGGTAGCATGGAGGTAGACATAAACTAGACATAAACTAAGATACTTTTATGGGAGATATTTTCAGAAATGGCCAAGAAATTGTAATTCAAATGCCACCAAAATAAAATAATAATAAAAAAAATCCAACCAGACTTCAGATCACCAGGACTATTTAAGAATTTCACAGAATCACAGAATCATAGGGGTTGGAAGGGACCTCAAGAGACCATCAAGTCCAACCCCCCTGCCAAAGCAGGTTCCCTAGGACAGGTCACACCGGTAGGCATCCAGACAGGTTTTGAATATCTCCAGAGAAGGAGAATCAACACCCACCCCGGGAAATGTTAATTAGATTGCATGTGAATATTTTTTACTTATCTCACTTTTCACCAGGAGTCAATTGGGAAAGATATGCCTGTATCTTTAACTATTTTCATGATATGTAATGAAAGGATATAATGTAAACAAGTGGCTTTTCATTTTAAAGCAGAACAAAAGGTACATTTCAGTAAACTGTTATTGACTGTGATCTCTTAAAACTTGCTACCTTTGCTAGTTTAGGTTTTGCTCTGCTACACAAATTATTGCACGAGGTTCTGGATTCATTTAGAGTAAAATGAAGGGGTAGAGTCATACCTGTTATGCTTGAAATTAAGGAGGTGTGTAATTTATTTACCTTAACATCTTCTGCATTAATGAGGTTGCCATGATATGTAGGAACACAGCCCTGGGGAAAATACTAAGAAACTAGTCCCCTGTATTGATTACGCATACAAAAAAAAAATCAGACTTACTACAGTTTTATCAATATTATATTATTTCTACAGCTTCACCTTGTTCTTCATCACCAAGGACACTTGTAGCAAACAATCAAAATATTCCCATTTATGCTAATGTTTTCTTTTTATTTTGCTTTTCATTCAGCAAATAGGCTTGTACTAATCTTCTTCAGCAACAGGAACACTTTGGTCTATTAATAGAACTAGATATTCAATGTTCAGTTATCAAATGACGTTACACATATTTCTTATTCCAAAATTCAGCAGTAATATAAAGGAATAGAGGGTAAAACTTAATAAAACTAATCAGATTTGCACTAACAAAATGACTGAAAATGATGAGATTTGTGAGCATTTCATAAATAACTAGTGTTTTTCCCATGTTTGCAAACAGTAGATAATAGGGCACCAATCAAAGTCAGAGAATGAAATGCACATGTTAGATTCACAAATCAATTAACTGAGTTTAGTGAGAGCTGCATATGGTCATTCATGGAAAAGAAGGGTTGCCAGCAATGCTTCTGTGAGAGCTGGCAGCACAGGCTGAGCATGGTTTGAGCTCTGAAAATCACACACTGCAGTGAGAGCCCTGGACCCAGCCTCCACCCCAGGAGCCCCCAGGCATTGCAGAAACACTCACTGACAGCCTGCAAGGGCTTCTGGAAGAGAGGAAAGACAACCATGGGCCCTCTAATCCAGTGGGTAAAAGAGCATTGAGACCCAGTGACTATAAACTGAAATAACACTGCCAGGAATGGAAAAATGAAGCCAATGTTTAGCTGGGGAAGAACTGTTCACAGGGACATGTAGCAATAGGACAAAGGGTAATGTTTTTAAACTGGAAAAGGGGAGATTCAAGTTGGATATTAGGAAAAAATTCTTCAGTATGAGGGTGGTGGATGACTGGAACTGGTTGCCCAGAGAGGTAGTGGAAGCCCCATCCCTGGAGATTCTAAAGGTCAGGCTTGTTGGGGCTCTGAGCGACCTGATGTAGTGAAGATGTCCCTGCTTAATGCAGGGGGGTTGGAGTAGATGATCTCGTAAGGTCCCTTCCAACCTTACACATTCTGTGATTCTAATGAAGAAGGGAATTTGTTGTCACGATTTTGTGATAAATCAGATAAATATACTTCATTTCAGGTTTTTAAACTATGACCAAATGCTTTCCACTATAAAAATCATAGATGAATTCTAAGATAAGCTATACTATGCGCTGTGTCTTGTGAGATATCATGACAGAATGATTGACTCATATCCACCAATTGCTTAATTTTTAAGGGAGATAATTTAAGGTTCCCTATATAAGAGCTTCATTCTTTGTCCTGCAATCCTACTGTCATGGATGGAGAAATAAGAGGGATGTACTTCACTCTTAAGAGAGGCAACAATATGTTTATTGCTATAAAACAAAGGGTGTAAGAGTGTTTGATAATAAATGTGACAGTGATTAAGATTCGTTGGTAAGGTAATCTTGATTATTTAGTGCATAGAGAACAGGGTCAGATGAAGCTGTCAGGGAGATTCTCCTGTTGAACCGAAAAAGTTCAGAAAGGACCCCCTTGCTTTCTAAACTCCTTCTCAGAGAGGAGCCTAGTTGCGGCTGGATCCAGTCTTAGTCCCAGACTTGGTGGTCGGTTTATGTCTAAAGGATTATATATGCACAAACAAGCATTAAACTACTTAGCTAAGATTACAAAGTTTAGTGCACTTATTCCCAATTCACTTACCAAGGATCTGTTGCAGTGCTGTTGTGGCAAGGATTCTTTCAACCTCAAGGAGTAACCTTGAGAGGCTTCCCTTTCAACGGGAGATCCTGACATGCAACCTGCTGTCATATTAGGAGAGATCAAAGGGCTCTTGGGCTGCTCACTATTCATGGAGTGAGATGATTGGCTTATAGTCATATTTACATACCACCCACAGGTGCCAGGGGACACTGACCAGCACTCTGTCCAGGTGGGCACATTAGCACAGACAGCCCTTGGCTGTTATGTTGTTATCTGTCTTTCCAAAATCACTGTGAGATGGATGCAGACATCATGACCATCACTAATGGCTATAGATTAATCCAGATTTATGGGAAAAATTCAGACAGAGGTGGGAGCAGCAGGGAAGCATACCATCAGACCTACTTTCTTACCAATGATTCCTCTTGAAGACCATCATGAGGTTTGCTGCCTGACGGTGCAGACAAGCCCTATTGCTCTTCTCTGGTCTGTTGCAGATGTTCATTCTGTGGGCAGGGTAGGAGTGGAAATAAATTTAAACAGGGAGAATTGGGTCTGTGAATGGAAGTCAGGTGAGTCACATTGATTATCTGAATCATCTTGGATTATTTAATCTAAAGACCAAGAGAGAGATCTGGTGTGAAAGAGAATCTGGATCAGTACTGAGTGATGCGATCACAGGCCAGGGCTGTGTGTGTCGCTCGTGAGTTAAAACTTAGATTGTCAGTAAAACTCAAATGCATCTCATCTAGTTGAGAACAAAATTAGGGTTGCTGTGCATGGTGTTCAGAAATAGCACAGTATGTAAATGCAATTAAACCAGCATCATTTGATGACTCTGAGAGACTCTGCCAGCAGAATAAGTCTCAGTAAAGCTGCGGCTGGCTGTGACACCTCCTTTTCACTTCCCTTGTGGAGCAGCTACTCCCTAGGGAACGAGAGGTGAACAGCCATACAGAGTACAGTTTTTTGTCTTTCATTGCTGATGTGGCTTTTAAGCTGCATCCCAGTGTGGCCCCGCAGTCAAAAGCTTCCTGTGCCCACCCACACACTGCTGGATGAGCCTGGCATCTGGTTCCCAGCACCGCTGCGGGATCCCTATGAGGGATGCCATGGGAATTAGAGCACTGAGGGGACAGAGACCTTTTCAGTTCCTCGAGGTCAGAACAGCTAAACTCAATTTTTTCTCAGATGTGTTTCCCAACATGCCTTTGAAAGCCGTATCTATTGCCCTTGCTGAAGGTTCAGGCATCACCATTTGCTCTGCTCTCCATGAGCAGGTAATACTGCTTATCCCTTCCTCTGCAGCCTTGTCTGTATGCAGTGACTCCTAAAGGGCTCAGACACTCTTTCCCACTGCTTTCCAGTTGACGCTTTCTCCAAAACATTGCCCTTCTTAGGATGTCTTCATCTATCTACTCTCTCTTTCCAAAAGCTGGTGTTGGAACTAAACCCAATTTGAATTTGAATTTGAGATATTATTTTTCCTAAGGGCTCTGCAAATGTTGTAGAAGGTAATCTCAACTCGGCAGCTGAATTCAACTACATGCACCCACCTGCAATTTTCTTCTGCCTAGCACCAAGCCTTCTTCAGGAAGATGAGCAAAGGGTTTGCTATGTTAAAAGATGAAACCAAAGGGTAGGGTGGTTTATTATCATTGCTAGTATTCAATCTCTGTGTGGGAACAGATTTTCAAAACCACAGGATTAAAGAGAATTCTACAGACATCCCAACTACTTGACAGCCAGTGCAGAGAGAAGGGCAGCATGTGAAGGCAGTGATATTTTAATATCCAACCTTATCAAAGATAAAGATCCAGACTGAAAAAAACCCTTGTCCTACTTTGGAAATGTCATTTTAGTACACAAAAAAGAACATAGGAAAAAAATTTTCAATTAGGATGCTCTACTTTCGTTGCACTCAGGGAAATGCACTGACAGCAACTGCAAGTACTGATGAGATTAATAAAAACCCCAATCCTCTCCAGAAAACTGGAGAACACAGAGACATTTAGGGTCTTTATCCCAGTAATGGCAGCTGATGGACATAAAATAGGCACAAGCACAGATCCTTTACTGGTTAAAGCCTTCTTTGAAGTTAACAAGAAGACCAAGAAATAACAAAATGGGACTCGGTGGTAGTATAGGTGTGTATATGTGGGGAGGAAGAAATCAGATGAAACACTGAATAGGAGAAGGATAGGGAGAAAGCAATAATGATGAAGGAGGCATAAGGGAACCACAAGCAGTGAATTAGATATGAGTCTGCAAAGCAGTAGGAGTAAATCTTGCACTTCTTTTACAGAAGCCAGTATAATTTTGGGCTGGAGAGCCGTGTTACTTCTCCAGATTACATCTTCCAGATGGGAAGTAGTTATGAAACAGCAGCTCCTGTCCTGACCTCTAGTATTTACAGACTTTGCTCTCTGTAATGTTCTCC
Organism: Laterallus jamaicensis coturniculus; assembly: GCA_022605575.1. NCBI lineage: Eukaryota > Metazoa > Chordata > Aves > Gruiformes > Rallidae > Laterallus > Laterallus jamaicensis. The sequence continues at coordinate 84,590,972 of JAKCOX010000002.1, read as the reverse complement.
TTCCATTTACCTATTTCTGGGTTTATGAGCCTATTTACTCATATTATCAAATGTAAGTTTGAATGCCCCTGTTCAAAGCTAATGATTTCACTTTAGTTTCATATTTCTTTAGGCATTTTTATTCTAATCTGTTCAAGTATAAGGACAAAGGGCCTTTTTGAATGTTCTTCTAGCACAAAACCAGATTCTTACAAAGACTATGCAGGTCATGTTTAGAAACTTTAGATGAAGTTCAAAGGAATTTGGTGTTCACTAACCATTTTGAAAACGCTCAGAAAGTGTCTTGTCTCTGGTGCTAGCCCTAATGGAGTTCCTGTGGGGCTACTATGGGAATATGTGTAATTGTGGACTGAGCTTGATCTAGTTTGCCTTCTGCAGTGGGCAACACACTGAGGATGGATAGTGTTGCTTTTTCTTGCTCATTGGTTATGCCATTGTATTGCTTTAATTGTCAAACTGAACTGCATCCAGTTAACATTCAGAATTTTTAGGCAAGTTGGAAACAAGTAATAACCTAATGCTAGAAAGATTCTGGCAGGCAAGTGAGTTCTGGAGAAGCAAGCAATCATTCTGGGAATCAATTGAAGTTGGGTGACTTAAAGAAAAAATGTGAAATAATAAACCAAATCCTAGTTTCTTCAGTCCTTACCCCTGCAGAGATACCTCCAGTGATCTCCCAGACAGCTGCTTTAACAATGGGTACTTAGAAACAATGGGAAACCTAGTTTGCTTTGATTTCAATAGCGTCAGACACCTAAACTACTTTTAGGAAGTTGGGTTTAAAGAAATATGTCAGAATTTGGTTCAGATGTTTGTTTATGTGGTAGATGATTCTTGGCAAAAAGCCTTTAGCTCGAGGAGTGCTGTCCCAGATGGATGTAAAGGGGTACAGCCCAGAAGCATCACCTTATCCCTACCTGTTTTGAAGGGATGAGCAGAATATGTCATAGAATTATGGAATGGAGAGGGCTGGAAAGGACCTTAAAGTTCACCAAGTTCCAACCCCCCTGCCATGACACTTCTCACTAGACCAGACTGTTGAAGGCCCCATCCAACCCAGCCTTGAACAGTTCCAGGGAGGGGGCACCCACTATCTCTCTGGGCAACCTGTTTCAGTGCCTCACCACCCTCATAGTGAAGAATTTCTTCCTAATATCCAATCTAAATTTACCCCTTTCCAATTTAAAACCATTCCCCTTCATCCTATCACTACATGCCCTTATAAAAAGTCCCTCCCCAGCTTCCTTGTAGGCCCCTTCAGGTACGGGAAGGCTGCGATAAGATCTCCCCTGAGTCTTCTCTTCTCCAGGCTGAACAAGGCCAACTCTCACAGCCTGTCTTCATAGGAGAGTTGCTCCAGCCCTCTAATCATCTTCATGGCCCTCCTCTGGACCCATCCTTCATGGAGCTGAACCAACAGTTCCATGTCCTTCTATCTGTTACATGATCTTCCCAGGCACAGAGGTGGGCCTGATGTGTCTATTTTGATCCAAGGTTGAGCGGTGAAAACAAAGAATAAAACCTGGTGATAGGATAAATCAAAATGTAAGCCAGGCAACGTACCAAACAACCCCACCACTGCAGCATTATCTATTTCTTCTGTAGGTAGGCCAAAATGCCTCCTCTGAATGGTGTCTGTACCTGCCACTCTTTATTATCCTTGGCCATAGTAGCTGGGCTATTTTTCTCCATTAGGGTAGTTATGACCTGCAATCATTCATTGGGCCTTGTAGACTCAGGGCAAAAACATGGTCCCTCTGCTAGAGAGCATCAAAGGGGGAGAAGTTCAGTCATTGACATGTGTTTGCTATTTGAGGCCTGGAGCTTTCTGATAATTGTAAAGCTGAATGTCAAATCCAGAAGAGACTATGAATAAAATAATATTAATTATTTTAATAATTAAAATTATTAAATTAAGCAGTCTGCTTCTGACTGCACTGCCAGGTGGGGCATGTAGGGAGCTTCTGCAAAGTGGAGTTAAAAAAAAAGAAAGAGGTGAGTGAATCCGGGTCAGATTGCAATGGATGAAAAAGTGGTACTGTGAAGGATGTTCTCCATCACAAGTGGAGTGTGTTAGAAATTGCAAAGATGTTTTCAGTTTATTCAGTACAGGAACAGCACACAGTGTCCACAAAATTCTACAGTCCTCATCTTGCTCAAAGCCCATATTATCGAAGGCAATAATTTTTTATGCCCTGTAAGTCTATAACTTTTTTTGCACAGGACCAGTTATCTATGAGACCCCACCTCTGCAGTCATAGAAAAAGCAAAATCAATGAGATCATAAAAATGAAAGATACTTACAATTGGAGGAAAGATGATGTAGTCAAAAATGGCTTCTAGAAAAATTACCTATTGGATTTAAAAGGCATGCTGGGAAAATGGAGTAATTACAGGATAATGGATTTTAAGAAGCTTTTCTTTTTCTTTCCTTGTGTAGTGAAGGTAAGGGGAAAAAACCCTTTTGTGTGTTGGCACATAGGAGGATGCACTGCAGTCAGTGATACGACTTCTGCTTAATATCAATGGGAAGGAGACCCACTTGCTGTCTTTGTCAGCCTGAGGTTTGGCACTGAAAAGGTCTTGGTCAATCACTTCCCACTGTCAGTCACTATCCAAGTGAGCTATTCAGAAATAGTACTCTTTCTGTCCATCTGCTCTCCTCCCTTATTGATACATCAGTTTGATGACAGCAAATGTTGCCAGACCAGCCCTGAAGGCTCCAGCTCTTTGTTTTTAACCCAGAAAGACCACAGGCAGCAGTGATGAGGCTTCTCTCTGCTCTTCTGCTAATACGCTGCATTCCCTAATGCCAGGGACCTGCAAGGAGCAAAAGTCACTGAGTTTCTGCTTTCCCTGTATTTATGTCGCTAAGGAAAGTGGCTCATGAACACATTCATTCTGAAACACAGACACCTGGTTTTTTGGAAGTAAGCCTGAGAGCACAGCTCATTTCATCAGGGTAACTCATCAGTGAAGACAAACACACTTCTGATCGAACCTCCTGGTTGCTTGCAGCCTTCCCCTGTGGATTTCCTGGGAGCGAGGGGAAACTGTGAGACAGCCTTAATTAAAGCAAAAGCCTGTGCATAGCTGTCCCTCTGGGAAGGAGACCAGGTGTAACCAGAAGGTGCTGAGACAGATGAGCATGCACTGCAGAGTTAACCAGCATGCATACACCGTATGCAATACGGACCATACAGCTAGTGGCCTTTTGTTGAGGTCTTTCAGTCCTGAAGTGGCCAAGTTACATGCTTTTTACTCCCACACCAGTACACTGCACCAACCATACTAGTGGGAGGGCTCTGGGGAACAGGCGAAACCCCCTGAAATCCAATTCTCCTCCATACTGGGTAAATACTTGCTTTGGATCCTTTGTGGCCCATGAGTTTTACCCTTGCTTTGCTTCAGCACTGTGGTCCTAATGAAAATCTCCATCTCAGCTGTAGATTAGGGGAAATCAAAGTCTACAGTGCTTGCAAAGGGCCTTGGGTTTCTGAAGTGGCAGGTGCTCATAAAGGCTCTTCATAACAGCATAGGGAGAGCTGTGGCTGTGAATCCAACAAGGCAGTAAGCCCATTTTCTTAAAAGAATATAAAAAAGGGAAATTCTATTGGGCCATTTCTCAAATACTTTTCCTTTCACTTCCTAAAAAACCATGAGAGGCTCTAAAAAAAAAAAAAAAGCATACAAAATGTACACAAAAAATAAATTACTGCTTAGTACGGGTGTGACTGTCCTTCACTGGAAATGTGGAACCTGTATTGTACCCAACATAGCAAAGCAGGCTTCTGGGAACAACCTATGCCAACAGAATCTAAAAGCAGTTCCTTCAGAAAACTGCTGGAAAGACATACCTGTGATAACCTAACCAGCCACTGAGTGTCATCTTTGCTCTACAAACCCAGCTGAAAAAGTACTTGTATGACAGAAAGGAGAAAGGATGTTTGACCCTCAAGGAGAGCTCAGATATAACAACTGTTAGGAACTAGACACAGTCCTTGGAGTAAACTGGAGACCTTTAAACTCACCTGTTTTAATAATAAAGTGCTCAGCTTCTGAGATCTACAGTTTCTCTCTAATATAAAGCAGGTATTTGAACCTAGAGGTCACACATCTTGCTTCTAGAGAACGGAAAGACTAAATTTCTCTCTGCTGTGGACTCCACTGAGAGCAACCATGTTAAACCGGGGATGAATTTGACCCAGTGAATCATAGGGCTGTGCTAAAGGGCACTAAAACAGTACTTTCATATCTTCCTTTCCATAGTTGGTGGCTGGATCTCACAATGCAGCAATTGTTGTTTCCTTCGACATTTATTAGCATATAATTTGATTTGGTATGTCTCTTAAGTATTGCAACAGACTTCATAGAATCATAGAATGGCATGGGTTGGAAGGGACCCCAAGGAGCATAGGGCTCCAACACCCCTGCCACAGGCAGGGCCACCAACCTCAGGCCTGGAGCTACACAAGGTTGCCCAGGGCCCCATCCAACCTGGCCTTGAACACTTCCAGGGATGCGGCATCCACCACCTCTCTGGGCAGCCTGTTCCAGCACCTCACCACTCTTTCCGTAAAAAACTTCTCCCTAATATTCAATCTAAACCTTCTCTCCTTTAGCTTTAATCCATTCACCCTTGCCTTGCCATTGTCTATCTTTTTAAAAAGTTAATTCCCCTCCTGCTTATAAGCTCCCTTCATGTACTGGCAGGCTGCAGTGAGGTCCCCCAGCAGCCTTCTCCAGGCTGAACAAGCCCAGCTCTCTCAGCCTCTCTTTGTAGGGCAGGTGCTCCAGCCCTCTAACCATCTTTGTGGCCCTCCTCTGAACCCTCTCCAACAGTTCCACATCTTTCTTGTATTGGGGGCCCCAGATCTGGACACAGGACTCCAAATGGGGCCTCATGAGGGCAGAGTAGAGAGGGACAATCACCTCCCTGCCCCTGCTGGCCACCTCTCTTCTGATGGAGCCCAGGATACCACTGGCCTTGCGAGCTGCAAGAGCACACTGCTGGCTCATAAGTTTCTCATCCACCAGAATCCCACTTGCACATTTTCCACTGAAAACTGGTCAATGTTTTTTTGTCTAGGTATTAAATGCTGCACCATTTGAGTAAAGACTCTGCTCAATGACCATAACTCTCATAATGGACTCAGACTCCTTTTCACCTCTCGATGGAGGGGCTTTGGGGTCTGTTCCCTGCCAGGTCAGAGAATGCTACCATGACCTCAGGGATGCGCAACACAGTTCACAACTTGCCAGGAGACAGGCTGTGCCAGTGCAAGTTACTCCCATGTGACTTGGGACTCTGGGCAACCTCCAGCATGTGTCTCCTAGACTCTCTATTAGGGTTCTACAATGCCACACACAAAGCCATTTCCAGCTGCTCTGAGATCTTCAAAGTCATTTTCACCTACCATTAGTCTGCTGACACACCTTTGCCTTTGTTTAGCTGCAGGACTCTCAGCACCTTGGTTGTCACTTCCTAATTTCTCTCCTTTACCATCTCAAGATGGTCCAAGGCACTGCCTCCTCTTTGTTGCTGTATCAAGAGGTGCAGCTGAGCATCATTGCAAAATATTTTTAGCAGTTTCTTGCTACTATATATAGGCTGTTAGGAAGTATGAATCCCTGCTGGGGCCGATCAGGAAATCATTAGACTCAAGTAGAAGAAAATCAAATGCTAGAGGATACTGTTCTTCCTAAACTGTACCATAAGGATGCAGAAAAGTACGGAGATTCATATAAGAGGAGAGTCCTGGATGCTGTAGGAAATTCTCCTCAGAGAACTTATGATGGAAGGAGAAATAGAAGCACGGCAGTGTCTGTGGCATACTTGGCATTTTAGTTTTGTCTGTGTATCTACTGTGCTGGCTTGTAAAGTGTTACTGCTTTGAGACAGCAAATGAACAGTATCTGGTTTTCCCCAGAAATCTATACCCTTGGTGAATTAAAACTGTAAGCTCAGAACATCCAATAAGACTGCTGTATCTGAAGATATCTGTTATAGGGCTTTCATTTCAGCCAACCAGCCACAGACTAATTGCAAGAACATATCCTATTATCAGACATATTGCTCCAATCTCATAGGTGGAGTTCTGGCCTTAAACTTGGCTTTACTTTCTAGGTCCGTAGTTGACTCATTCTCTCTCCTGTCTTACCCGCTGCCCAGTAAAACTGAAGAGTCACACATTTAAAAATTAGGTTACATTATTGTGTGTGCTCAGAATTTAAGCATGTCAGATCTGTAGCACAAGTCTTCACATTTTAGCTGGGAGCAAGGCAGTGACCTTTAAATGGATTTAAGAGAATTTGTTTTATTGAAGCACCAAGCAAAACCCTCCTGTCATCCCTTCTTTTACATATCTTTAGAAGGTAAGTTATACAGTGACTGACTTTCAGCCAAAGAATATGAGAGAGCCTTTTTGCATCCAGTCACTGGGCAGGTTGGGCTGTCTGTATTTCACAAAATCAGAGAGTAGTTGAAGCTGGAAGGCAAATGTGGAGCTTTTTAGTCCAATCACCTGCACAAAATAGGATCATGTACAGTAGACTGCTCAAGGCAATGTCCTGTCAGGTTTTGAATATCTCCAAGGATGGAGACTACACAACTGCTCTAGGAAACACACTCCATGCTCAACCAGCCTTGTAGTACAAAGCTTTTTTTCTTATTTTAAGTGGATTTTCCTGTATTTAAATTTTTTCCTATTGCCTCTTTTGCTGTCACTGAACACCACTGAGAAGATGCTGGGTCCATCATCTTTACTCCCCTGAACAAGTATTAGCACACATGGATAAGAACCCCTTGATTCTTTTCCTCCTTCTGGCTGAATAATCTGAGCTCTCTCTCCACCTCTCCTTCTGTGACAAATGCTCCAATTTCTTCATCATTTCCACAGCCCTTCATTGGACTTGCTCCTTTATGTCCATGGTCTGTCTTTTACTAGGGAGCCTGGCACTGGACACAATATGCAGATGTGTCTCACCAGTGGTGAGTAGAGTGGAAAGATCACCTCCCTCAACCTACTGGCAATGCTCTGCCTTATGCAACCCAGGAGGCCATTGATCTTTGCTACAAGGACATGTGTCTGCAACACGGTCAACCATGACCCCCAGGTGCTATTCTGCCAAGCTCCTTTCCAGCTAGTCAGCACCCAGCATATTTGGTGTATGGGACTGTTCCTTGCAAGATGCAAGATTTTCCATTTCCATGTATTGAATTTCATGTCAGCTAATTTATCCAGACTGTTGAGGTCCCTCTGAATGGCAGCATGAGCCTCTGGCTTATCAATCACTTCTTCCAATTTTTTGTCAGTGGAAAACCTTCTGAGGGTTCACAGTCCAATCATCTAGGTGAGAAATGTAGATGTCAGACATTTTTCCCAGGATCAGCCCTGGGGTACAACATTAGTGAGCTGCAAGAGCACACTGCTGGCTCATGTTAAGTTTCTCATCCACTATGACACCCAGGTCCTTCTCAGCAGGGCTACTCTCAAGCAGCTCTTCTCCCAGTCTGTAGCTATGTCTGGGATTCTTCCGGCCCAAGTGCAACACCTGACACTTGGCAGTGTTGAACCTCATAAGGTTCACCCAGGGCCCATCTTTCCAGCCTGTCAAGATCCCTCTGGATGGCTTCCTTTCCTTCTAGGGTGTCGACCACACCACTCAGCTTGGTGTCATCTGCAAACTTGCTGGGGGTGCACTCAATCCCATCATCAATGTCATTGATAAAGATGTTAAAGAGAACCGGTCCCAAGACAGACCCCTGGGGGACACCACTTGTCACTGGACCCCAACCTGGACATAGACCCATTGACCACCACCCTTTGGCTACGGTCTGTTAACCAGTTTCTTATCTTCTGGATGGTCCACCCATCAAATCCACATCTCTCCAGTTTAGAGATCAGGATGTGGTGGGGGACTGTGTCAAAGGCCTTGCACAAGTCCAGGTAGATGACATCGGTCGCCTTCCCTTTATCTACTGATGCTGTCACTCCATCATAGAAAGTCACCAGATTGGTGAGGCACGACCTGCCCTTGGTGAAGCCATGCTGGCTGTCCCGGATCACATGCTCTTCCCTCATGTGCTCCAGCATGTCATCCAGAAGGATGTGTTCCATGATCTTCCCAGGCACAGAGGTGAGGCTCACTGGCCTGTAATTCCCTGGGTCTTTCTTGCTCCCTTTCTTATAAATGGGAGTGACATGACCTTTTTTCCAGTCCCCAGGGACCTCTCCCAACAGCCACGACTTTTCAAATATGATGGAGAGCGGCTCAGCAACCACATCAGCCAGCTCCTTCAGGACCCTTTCAGTTGGATGTTAGGAAAAGGTTCTTCAATAGGGAGGTGGTGGATCACTGGAACAGGTTGCCCAGAGAGACAGTGGAGGCCCCATCCCTGGGGATATTCAAGGCCAAGTTTGATGAGTCTCTGAGCTACCTGCTCTAGTGAAGATATCCCTGCTTACTTCAGGGGGGTTGGACTAGATGAACTCTTAAGATCCCTTACAACTTTTCATATTTATGATTCTATGATAATCCTGACCCACAAACTCTCAGCTAACTCATAATCCATTCCTAGGCAGAGGTCCATGCTTTCCTTCTGCCTCACTTACAGGGCCAGTTGCTTGCCTTTGCACCCTGCCCTTCCTGAAGAGCCTTTGTCCATTCACTGTAGCATTCCAGTCCTCTAACAGGTTGTCTACTAAAAGTAAAGTATTGTTATTGCTTTAAAGTTAAAGGGTCAGGGTTAGCAGCCCTGTTCATATCAAAGCTTAATGAGAAACCCTAACCAAAAAAATCACCATAAAAGTGTAGCTGTATTGATGAAACTGAGCAACATGGGAAAGATGAAGACAGCTGCTCAGAAAACTGATATTCTTCAATAAAACACTAATGGAGTGGGAAAGACTGTGATCAAGTGAAATTCAGACCCAGTTAAAGCCTGTGGGATCTCAAATGCCCTTTCATGGCAGAATGAAGAGTGCAATAGTAGACAGAAGCAGAGGAAGATGGTTGACACTTGGAGACACATGCCCTGTGTTAGGGCTCTGGAAATAAATCTTTGTCTGCTGTGGGATTTACCAGCAGATGTAGGGGGTTTGTGCTGCTAGGAGAACTACTCCTACACTAGGGACTGGCTTGTAAAGACTAGGCCAAAGACAGCTATGTGCCTATTACTGATTTCTAATGTTCTTGGTCAGTGTAGCCAACTGGTGAACTTCTGCTCAAATAAAGTTGTTTCCTTGCTATCGTGCTCATCTGCAGGCCTTGCCCCAGTGATTTAATTTCTTCTGCCAGTGCTGAGGCACTGGCTCACATGCCATGATGTTCTGCAGCTGTCTCATGTTTGTCTTTCTGCTTTATAGCCATGCATCTGTTCTTGGACCAACTGTAATGTACCTCCTCCTTCTCCTTTCTCCTCTCCATCTTTTCTTTTCTTTCTTTTTTTTCCCCCCCAATGCCATGGTAATTATTGGAGGTTTTCATTAGTCACGTTTGTGTCAGTTTGCACACAGAAACCCAAGAAGGAGTCCTTTTTGTATGCACATAAAGCAATTCCTTTGCTAATCTTCCCCAGAGGAGATCCCTCCGGTAGAGAGTGCAACATATTAGATAATGAGATGAGCACACATGGTATAGTAACCTTCCCTCTGCTTTCTGTTTCTCTGCAAAAATCATGTCCAAGTCCAGGCACGCAGGTCAGGGAAGATCAGCTCATAAGAGAAGGTAAGACCTTGAAGAAAAGGAGCGAAGGATTCAGAGAAAGTGTTAAGATGTAAGACCAGCAAGTGAAGGCTGAAGCTGAGGTGAAGGGAAGAAGAAGGTTGCAGTGAGTCATGGTGAGAAGGAAGCAGTGTCAAACCATAGCTTTACAAGGGGCCAGACACTTCCATTTTGGATGCTCTGGGAAGTGGTCCTCTCAGGTGGGCCTCCCGGGTCTGCATGACAAAGATTTAAGATGTAGGAATTATCTGAGGAAACACGTGGTGTTCGACTCAATTTGAACTGACAAAAAGCTGTTAATAAACCTCTAGTTTTTCTTTTCTATCTGCCTGGACATGAGAATCTACTGTGCTGCCATGACCTGTTTTTATTAAAGGTTTCTGGATATTTGTCCCTTCTGTTTTTTGCATTTCTCCTAAACCTGGACGCAGTGCTCAGTGCTACGGGAGGACAGAGAGCCAACATGATGTGGTGTCCAGCCTCCTTCCACTTTGTACATACCGTTTCATCTCACATCGAGCACTTCCTGGCAGCATTTACTGTATTTAGGAATCCTTCATAAAGGTTTTGTACCTGATGAAGCATAATTTGATCTATTTTTTAAGTCATGTCACTGATTCAACATCTACAAGACAGAACAGCCTAGCATGGAGTTAAACCCTGCTTGCCTTTACACCCAAGCTGTTTCTCCTGGAGCATTTTTTTCATTAGCTCTGATTACTTAAGGAATAAGGACAAAAATCCTGTCTTCTTGGTAAGCCTTAAAATTGGTACAGAGCTTGCAGCGCCAATATTAATAAAAGGTTGCAACAGTTCAGCTATTAATACATTTTCTCTGGCAGAGCTTAGCAGAATATGATGAATTCTGAGTGGAGTATGTTATGCTAATTAGCATAAATATAGGAAAGACCTTTTCCCTCCTGAATGTAAGAATACCCAAGACGAATACTGTAGTTAATATATGCACACAGGAACATAAGATTATATGTATCACTGGCAACATCATCTTATTAGCTACAAATTCATGTTTTGAGCAAGGAGAGGCTCTGATTGTTAAAGGAAGGGCAGAATGCTGGTAGATGAAGTGAAGAAACAAGAGGTGAAGCTCTTCGGATACGATTTGTAGTGACAACCTAGGAGGCTTCTTAGACTGAAAACTGCCTGTTTCTATACAGTATATAAAACTGTGTCTTCAGGGTCTTTTTTGAGAGGAAAAAACCCCAACCCAGTGACCTAGCCTCTCACCCCATCACATTTAAATCAGTTAGTTAATACGGACTGCTTTTTTCCCCCCTTCAAATGAAAGCTATCCTGCAAAGAAAAGGGGGAAAAAATGAGTCCATCAAAACATATCTCTCTCCCAGTATTCCAAGTATTCACTTCTATGGAATTGAAGTGCCTTTTCTGAAGTGTTTCCCTATATTATTCCCAAGAATATAACTCCACGGGAACAAATGGTTGTGTTCTTGTTGTTTTTCTTTTCCCTTAAATATTGTCTTGAAATAAGAAACAGAGGAACTTACAAAGCTTTTGTAATCAATCAGCAGAATTGGATACTGCATATGAAATACTTCTTTTAGAAAGATAACCAGAACCATGTCACAGCGGGAGCTACAGTAGGAGAATGAGGCACAATCCTTCTAATTACAAGACCAAAACAAAATGCTAATACTTCTCAAACCACATGTAGCTCACAAGCATAGTGGATACTGTTAAAGTGGAGGCTTTTGTATCTTTCCTCTTGCTTTTGGTGCCCCTTTAAGCCAACAAGAAGTTCTCTGTTACTGTCATTTGAATGAAACAGAGTTTGCCTCATGTTTCTTGATGACACTGATGTAAAGTGATTTTAACTACAAAAGTAGTGATTCAATGATCAGTGGGGGTTTTGTATTGGAAGGCATGTGGGACATAAGGTTGGAGTGAGGATATCTTTCAAAAGTCCCAGGGACTCCACCATGCACTGCTAAAATTTGCCCCTATTGATACTTCACTGAGTTTACTGTTGGCTTCAGTGAACCCTTTTGTCAGGCATCTGATGGGAAAGTCCATTAGGAATGGTGGAATAAAAAGGTCTTTGTAGCTCCTTGAGGTTGAATTCTAATTTCTCTGTGAATGCACTTAGCGATTTTACATATGAGAGTAGCAGGAAGAAGTAGAAACAAGTGGACGATAGAAGTTCCTTTCATTTTTTCATTCAGAAGCTGACAGAAAAGTCTGCCCTTCCAGCTCAAGACTAGGAAATGGCATCAGATGCCATGTTTGAAGGACTCTGAGCAAATAAGAATATGAGCAGTCTGAACTAGCAAAGTTTCCCACTGACATCCTAGAGATTTAAATGGGGTTTCTTAAGACTGAATGTTTCTATTTGACCTGCATTGTGGTGCTGCATCATAAAAATTTAAAATGATACACAATATCTTCTATTATTCAGTATTACTCTAAAGATGCATCAAATGGAGTATGTTTTCCAAAGACAGGTCTGTCTGCTGTTCCTTATATTGCAGGAAATTCTCTGAGGGGTACATTATATGACTCAGAATCAGTTTGAAATAACACAGTCCCACTTGGTTTCTGGTAATCACATTGGAGATGCACTTTGCACCACGCTACGCACAGAAAGTGTGGTCTTATTCAGATTCATCATTTTAGCCTCTGCTTTCTTTCAAGCACACAAAACACAGGGGTAGGTCAAGAACAGTTCAGGTTCTGGTGAGGCAGTGTTTGTGATTATGGTTCTAGCCTGCGTACTTGTTTATAGTCAAAGGAATATATGCATGCATAGCTACACTATAAGCTTAAGTGCTCCAGATTTATCCTTTCTTTTCCAGGTTGAAAGAGAAAGGAAATTGGAGGCAGAATTGAGCCCAGCCTTTCAAATACCAAATGCTAGAACTTTCATTTTTACATTGAATCTTAGATACCCTTATTTACAAAATGACTCCATCGCCTATTCTTGATCCAATCAGCACAGACATTTGCATTTGATACAATGTAATGTGATAAAGGCACAAATAATCAAATTGCTGTGCGCATTAAGTATCAGCATTACTAATAATTTGCAAATGGCTTTGGATATTAAAAGAGATACCTTAGAGAACAAGTGTTTCTCGTTCTTTCCCAGCAATAACTTATTTAAAATCTATATTTAGAAACATAGATAGTGAATATCTTGGAGAGGGACACAGTAGTACAGCTTTTCCAAATATATTATGTGTAATTTTGATTATCGGGCTCGAAGTGGTGTTTGGTTGCACTTCTTTGAGCTTCAAGATGGATACCTGGACTCCTAAGCTGCCTAACAGAGTTTTAAAATTCAATTACTCAGAAGGACATGAAGGGCTTTTTTTTTCATGATTTTCTGAATACTGTGCTTATTTTTCCTAAACATTTCTTCTCTGACAACCAGATAAAATTAAGACTTCCTTTACCTCACTGGTGCACTTTAAACATTGCTTAAGTGAAGAGCTGGAAGTATTTAATTATTGTCATAATATGAGGCCATTATATCCCATTGATTGTAGGTAGCTGGCTCTAGGGACTGTACTGTATAAGCATCTGATGTGCTTTCCAGATACTAATTATTGCCACAAGAATCTCATTCCCATTTGAAGGTAGGAAGGCATGGGTCAGTAAGCATTGGGTCTTTCAAATACAACAACTTCCAGTTGAAGACACTGAAATCTGTGACCAAAATTTCCAGATAATTCCAGCAAAGCTTGCCAAGCTTGCTGAAAATCTCTTGGGGAAATACAGAGGTATCCAAAAGATCTGAATGAGGCCATTTGGTTTGGCTAAGTCATCTTTGCCCTTATTTTTCCATCAATTCTGTAAGTGCAGATCTTCTGTTGGTTAATATGACTTGTGCCTAAGTGATTTAAGGGCAACTGTTGGAAACTGTGGGCCTATGTGCTGTGAGCTGCTGGAGTGAGACCTGGGAATTAAAGATTCAGCCTTCTAGATCTCCTTCCCTTCCAGCTTTCAGTCTCCAGTAGAAGCAGGTCACACTTCTGATCCAGCACAGCTATGCTGCAGATGGAAATGCCAAAAGGCACCTGAGGTAGTGAGGAGGAACACAGGCTTCTCTCCAGCATGGACAAATAGGTAACCTCTTGCTAATGCGTTTAAATTAATGCTCTTGCAGCCTCCTGGTGGGAACAAAACTATCTTGTGGTGCAGGCAGTTTCCCTTTTAGTGAACAGTGATGCCTCCAAAGAATGAGGTCTTGACAGTCTGAAAGAGTTAAGTCTCTTTTCAAGCAGAAAGGTCAGCTACAGGCGAAGGAGCTACAATGAGGATAGTTGCAAGCGGCTCTGTCACTTACCTCCATGATGAATTGATGGGAGCTCTTTCTTCAGGGCTAGATATATTTAGACTTTCTTTGATAGGTCATTCTTTTAAGGGCAGATTGATTGGGCTAAGGTATGAGGACACCAGCTGTAATTTGGCCTGAAAGTAAGTAGTGATCCTGCAAAATGGATCCTCATCTGTGACTCTTCCCCTTAGCTCCTTTTGCTGCAGTAAATCTGCTTTTTGTTCAGTATTTGGCCTCTGTGCTGAACTCTGCTACATTCAAAATTGCCAGCAGGAATGAGGAACAAGAAAATGCCCAGAAAGACATTTTAACAGATTTAAATCTCTCAAAAGTAGTGGGATTCAAACATAGGCTGCAAGGGTGTGCAACACTGGAGGGTGCAGCATGTTCCTCTGCAAGCAATAGCAAAGCCTTGGACGGGCTCTGACCCTTGCACTGTCTGTCCCCTCTGCCCTGCAAGGGACTGTGCTATCCAAGACCTCATGTGGTGACAGTAAGAAGAAATGATCCTTTCCAAAGCCCCAAATGGACCAAACTTTTATATATATATATTTAAATTCTGCTTTTTTTCCACAGTGGAATTGGAAAAGTGGGTTTGAAGGGCTCTTCTGAAAGTACAGACATGTGCCTGACCCTTGCTCCAGGGAAGTGTCACCACTGTTATAGCACATCTGGAATAGTAAATGCCCACAGCAGAAAAGAGAGGCCATCACATCTCCCAGGCTCTTAAATTTTCTTGTATGTTTTGCAGGCAAAAAACTCAGCATCTTTTACAGCAGAGCCAGAAGTAATTTCCCTGTAGGCAGAATTTACCTTGCTCATCAACCAGGGAGGAAACTTCGACACCCTGAACTCCAACTGCTCAAGCAATGTCTTACCGTCACCAGCAGTTTTGTGTGGGTGGGGTTTTGGTATCTGAGGCTGTTAAGATGGTGCAGCTACACTGATGGACGACATTGCAGGTATAGGGAGAAAGGGATGCCACATTGGAAAAAAATAAAGTCTACGTTCTGGCTGCTTTTGGTTGATGAATGCAGAGCAATGCTGTTAAAAAAATCACATGCAAATTAAACTCTATTAAAGAACCTCACGCTACTTCTACAGAACTGCAAGCAATCTCAAGTCTTGGAAAGGACAGTGGGAGCAATTTGTTCCTGTCTGTTCAGAATGCTGCATTTTGACTTTGGCCAAATTTCTAATTTTATTACTACTGGTTTGAGCCTCTAAAAGAGAACTGTGAAATGGTAAAACAAATACATGGAATAAACCTTAAAAGGAAAAAAAGTTATACTATCTAAACTTCTGAAAAATGTGTAGAAAAGCCCTCTGTACAGTTTCATCCATATAATTGTTTTCCTGTTGACATGTTTTGAGTTTGAAAGAAACAAAAATGTTTCCCCTCACTCGAGCTTGAAACCTCATCATGATTTCAAGAAACACAAGGTTTTGTTCTTACAGCTTTTCTAGAAACCTTTACTACAGACTTAGTGTGAGTTTTCATAGTGAACCTGTATATCACAGAATCATAGAATGTTCAGATCAGAACATTCCAACCATGGATCAGAGAGTTCCAACCCCCCTGCCATAGGCAGGGCCACCGACCTCCAGGCCTGGATCTACACAAGGATGCCCAGGGCCCCATCCATCTTGGCCTTGAACACCTCCAGGGACGGGGCACCCACCACTTCTCTGGGCAGCCTGTTCCAGCATCTCACCACTCTCTCTGTAAAGAACTTCTCCCTAATATCTAATCTAAACCTTCCCTCCTTTAGCTTCAATCCATTTCTCTTTGTCCTGCCATTATCTACCCTTTTAAAAAGTTGATTTCACACCTATTTCTCTGCTCCCTTCATGTACTGGAAGGCTGCAATGAGTAGAGCTGATTAAGTAGGTTTCAGGAATGAGAGGCTTATATCATAGAACAATTTATTCTGGAACTGGAAAAATCAAATGCACAAGACAGTGCTGTGGAGGGACTTCATTGAAGCCTTCCAACAGTTCATCACAAATGACCTTGTGCCTAACACAGAGGACCAAGTAGGAGTTAAGTTTGAGCGCTCTTCAGTTTGGCTTCAGCCTCCTACAAACCACAAAGTCCAAGTATCTACTGCTGTGACAGCGAGATGGGACAGCTAGGTAAGCATGCAAGGAAGAAAGGCTTTGTTTTTCATCAAAAAGCCCGAGAAGAGAAGTGTTGTTTAGCTTGGGAGCCCAGGAGGTTATGACATCCTCTTTAAAAGATGAAACTTTACAACACCGAGTGCTTTTTTCAGGCTGTCTGAAAATCCAGGCAGGCATGAGGATATGTGGCCTTGCTACTGAACCTCATTTAAAAATGCACAACATCTTTCCAGTTTTCAGCATCCCCAGATCAGCAAACAGACATTTGACTGACTGGGAACAGCCCGTTCGGTCCCTGCTGCTCAGTGATGCTGCACCGGCCGGCTGTGCGAGTTCTCAGCGTCCACCCAAGGAGAGAGCAGTGCCCTGGTTTAAATCTCCCTGGAACCCTGAGCATGAGGAGCTGCTCAGATTTTGAAACTTTAAATTATTGTTTGAGTGGCTTTTAACAACTTCCTGCCAAACCTGTCCATTTTGGCTTTATTTTTTATCCACTGCTGTTTCTATTTCGTGACACTGAAAAAGGATCCAGTTTAAAACTATTTTTAGTGAACAAAAAGTGATTTGCCTGCTCCCAAAACTCTCCCAAAAAAACTCTCCCAAAACTTGTTTCCAAGAAAGAATGACAAAGACAGAGCTTCATTTAACACTTACTGATTAAAAAAAAATAAAATAAAATCTGTGTTTTCTTTTTAAATCATTTCATACCATCCAAAAGAAAGCTGAGAGAGAGTTTTTAAGTGATTGCAGAAGAGTTTCCACAGATTTATGTTCATAGCAAAGTTTTCAGGTGTCAGACCACTATTCTCATATCTGAGATACGTCCACTTGTCTGCAAATCCCTGAACTAAATTACTGATGAAATAAATGACGGTAACTTCGGGCACTGAAAGGAACCATCTGGTGGAGATGGGACCGACAGATGTGCTTTCACAGTCGGTACCTCAAGACACATACTTAAGGACTGCACTGCTATATACCTCCTTGTTCACCTGCTTATTAATAATGCAGCGTTTCTGTTCTCACAGTGCTGAGGGATCTCATTCATCATGCCAGGCCCTGGGTAGTGCCAGACTTTGTAGTCTCAAAGCACTAAAGCCCTAATGTTCCTGTGAACTCTTTGCATTGGCCTTGGGAAAAAAATGAAGCACAGGACTAAGTCCTAAGGAATGAGACAAACAGCTGCTCCCTGGATGAGATACTGGATGATATTGATCACAGCCACTCATGGAATAAGTAACAGTAGGAAGAGAAAGATCTTTTCAGTGCTACACCTACGTATTAATTGCCAAATCAACTTTCTTCCTTAACAGATGATAGCAAATCTTATTCCTTCCTGCTGCCTCTTCTAGACATGCTGTCTCCGACCATGATTTCTCTGGATATTCCACCCTGAAATCTAGCTAAGTAATAATACGATTTAAGGAGCACATCCATATTGTCACTGGACAGGTACCCTGGACTCACCCAGAGCCACATTCACAATCTCCCAGCAAGCGCAGCTTGCAGGGTAGGCAGGGAGTTGCTCCAAAGCAAAGACCTGAGACCTTGTTCTTATGGCTATTTCCTAATCAACTCTTTCTAAGAACAGCAGACAGGGTGCTCTGACAGTGAAGTGTGCCACTTCATTCGAGGTGGGAGGCTTTCACGTTTGCTGCCCAGGAAATAAAACACTCGATTTGGCAGATTCCTGGTGCACCTCTTGCTCCTTAAGCTCTAATCACAGAATCACAGAATTGTAGGGGTTGGAAGGGACCCCAAGAGATCATCGAGTCCAACCCCCTGCCAAATGATTAACTATAGCTGGGAGTTGTGACGTGAGTGTGACCACACCACACTTTCTTGCCTGAAGTTGACTTTGGCACTGTGCAGGCTGATCGATATTTATCTCCGTGCAATAAAGGAACATCTTCTACAATCAATGATAACCTGTTTCTCCTACTGAAAACTAGCACACAGAAGGTGCAAATCATGAAATAGGCAGTAGTTGAGAAGCCACAGATCTGGGAGCATCATTCAAAGGGGATGTGTGTATTAATCTGGGTCTCTTCAGCTGCAAATCACGTAGGAAAAAAACCTGTGAGCTCCAGGCACTGTGCAGCTCACTGGTGTTTCCAGCATGAAGAGTCCACATGGGCAACAGAGCTGTGTCTGCCTGTGCAGAAAAATGTCTGAAAACTGAGGGAAGTGAGTGGTGTGGGCTTGAAGGTTTTTGCTGGTCCCGCAGTGATCAGGAAGTTGTAAGTTGCAGTGTTCAGAAAGCCCTTAAGAAGCCGCTTATCAGGGCTTGCTTCTGATGAGATGGGGAAGTTGGTGATAGTTTTGTGTCATATTAGAGACAACCGGGCAAGAAAAGGGAGGCTGGAAATAGATTTTCACTTTCAGGTTTGTGAAGACAGAAGCTATCCTAACATAGGGCAATATCTTCCTGCACTTGGGGAAGGTGGTAAGTGACATCACTGTAAGACTGGAGGGAAATGTCGCTGCAGCTGAAGACAGTGGACAGAAACTTTGCCCATAAAGTCATTGCTGGCCCACAGGCTCTTTCAAAGAATGTTCTCTCAAGGACTGAATGTGAAATGGAGATAGCGTTGCAAACCACAGTTGGGTTCTATATATGAAGGGCTGATAGCTGTAAATCATAGTGCACTTCTGAGTGAAACTCCTTCGAAATTAAAATTTGTGCCAGGTACTTAATCAATTTTCTCTGTAGCTGGGTGTTCAGAAGTCAGAAATCAGCTAATATTTAATTGTGCAGTCTCCAGCCTCGGATATATTCAAAATTTGCTTGGACACAGTCCCAGGCAACTGGATCTAGGTAGTCCTGTTGGAGCAGGGGAGTTGTACCAAATGCCCTCCAGAGGTGTTTTCCAACCTCAACCGATCTCTGATTCTGTGACTCTGTGGTCCTGTGAATACCTGAAGACTGCTTCCTATCTATCAGAGAGACCTCCAACTGAAGTTATCAGGACTTTCCTGGAATAGGTCTATTGAGTGTTGTAAAGCAGACTGTACCATGATGGCTTGACAACCAACATCAGCATTTCATTTTGTGGGATGCTTTGTACAACCAGTTATGGTCCTACCAAGAGCTGGTGGTGATGTTGATCATTGTGACTGTGATCATCAATATGATTACTAAATACAGATACAGATACTTCAACAGTGATGGAGCCCACAGCATGGAGAAACATAATTCTGGTGCCTGAGGCATTCAAAGCAATGGCCTTTCTTAATCTATCTCCATTAGTAGAGAATTGACTGAGGAATTTGCAATGGGTTAGTTTATAGCAAAAAATAAACTGATTTTCAAAGCTGTCTCCTACATGTGACCACCCTTCCCCCCTCAAATCTTGACTGTGGCCATTCCTCTTCAGCATAAATTTAGAAGCATTGGATAAATACTTCCAGAAAATGCCCCAAAGAGATTCTCATTTGCTAAGCCAGGCTGCTTCATTGTTTAAAAGTGGTCAGCTCAAAGAAAACCGGTGGGTAGTTCCTGAAGACATATCCTTGCAAACATGACTTCTTTAGGTCTGAAGCCAAGAAGGAATTGCAAAAAATTCCTTTGTTAAAGCAGTCACAGGATGCACCTCCCAGTAACTCTAGAATGGCCTGGTTTGTTGTTGAATTCATAGCGTGATTAGATTTCCAGTACTGACTTTTCAATTCATTATTCTGACGTTAAGGGAAAATATCCAATTGATTGACTCACCTTAACACAGAGACACGATATTAGGCACACTCTGGAAACTTAAAAATTATCTGAAAGGGAGTGGAAAAATCATTTCAGTCAGTAATGATTCGACTACTTGTGTCTCAGAGCTGCCAGCTGTAGTGATGAGAGTTCAAATGCCAGGATTTCAGGCTGATCCTGTGCTGTCCCAACACCTGGAAGTGCGAGTCTCACCTTCCTTTCATTCTCTTACAGTCAGGAGAGCAAGCGAGAAATTCCAAGTGGCTCCAAAAAAGTTGTAAAACATGAGATGAGATGAGGGAAAGTGAAAAAACCAGTGAAGGCCCATATCTATTTGCTTCTTTTCCTTCCCTGAAGAACAGTGCTATTTTTCCAGGCAATCCTTTGACTTCCAGTGTTGAGTGCTGCCGTGCCTAGTGTGCTACAGGGGCATCTCTGGAAATGAATGAGTAAGGCAGAGCCAAAAGCCTGAAGAGGTTGAGGATTGAAAAAGTTTAAGACAAGTATATTTTTTTTCAAGAAAATCAAATGCTAGGATGGTCCTTGAGGGAAGAAGGATCCTGGAGTCCAACATTTGGAGCTGCTGCTGGACAAGGGCCCATGCAAAGCATGAACCTTGTTGGATGGAATCCCTTTCTCAAAGGCAAGGACTGTGCGAAATGATGGGACAAGATTTCCTGTCACAAAGACAATAGTTGTGTAAAAAGATGGGACAAGATTATGGATGCACACGCTGTGCCTTAGATTCGGTGAGGTGAGCATGAGTGAATTATGGATGCTCTTTTGATTGGTTTGCAGTGATCTTTTAATGGCCTTGAGATGGTGTGAAGTTACAGAGTATTGATTTTCTTTTGTCTGTGCAGTAATTTGTAGTGGTGGAGATTTCTTTTCATCTTTATGTTTTCCATGAAGCTCGTTGGCAACAAGACTATTGGCAACTGGCAGTTGGTCTCCCATTCCTGTGGATGGCACAGGTGGCCACCTCTTGTGTTCTGAGGGCTGTGGAGTGCCAGGGATTAGCTCAGGGAAAGCAGACTTGGCATGGGTGATTTCTGTGGACTCATTATTTTCACTGCTGACAGACACTGATATCATCTGCTAGGTGGAAGCTGCTGCAGTAGCAATTCAGGGAACATTTGATCTGCCATCTCTCAGGCCAAGGGACCTGCCCTGGAAAGTCTATCCTTCAAGTGAGTCCAATTTCTATGAAGGTATTTTACAGAATATTTTTTGGGGGGAGGTTGTTTTGTTGTTGGTTGTTTTCTTTTTTCTTTTAATGAGTTTTTCACAGTTTGGGACCAG
Source organism: Laterallus jamaicensis coturniculus (assembly GCA_022605575.1). Lineage (NCBI taxonomy): Eukaryota > Metazoa > Chordata > Aves > Gruiformes > Rallidae > Laterallus > Laterallus jamaicensis. The sequence continues at coordinate 84,569,814 of JAKCOX010000002.1, read as the reverse complement.
CAGCACCTGACCCACAGTTCTTCCAGCCCTGAACAGGAGCTAATTTAGTCTCTGGTTTCCAGCTGTACCTTGTCACTACAGAGAGAAGGAAAACAGCTTGAGGCATCAGCCACTCTTCATCAGGCTCATCTGCAATCTAGGGAAGGAAGAACTAGCTGTCATAACTATCTTTTATATTTCTGCACAGCTTTGAGATTTCATGGGCATCTCAAACCCTCTTCCATAAGCAGACACAGGGAGCAGACACCGATTTCACTCTCCCCAACAAGACATTCATGTGCCTTTCTTTCTGGCTTGGTTTTGTGGCATTCCTGCAAAGATCTGGGAGCCAGGAGGTGACATTTTGATCACTTTGACCATCTGCAGATCACAGATCGTACCTTCAAGTTACACCAGGCTATAGCTTTTAAAAATAACGATCAAACCTGCAGCTCTGACTTAAGACCAAGTCTGAGAGTGTTTCCTTCTCAACTTGGCTGTTCCACTGATTGACAGACTTAATTCTGTTAGCGTAGCAGGCAGGAGTGATAGCCACAACTTAGATTCACTCAGTGCTAAACCCTAAGACACAAACCTTAGAAAAGAGAGCTTGATGTGTAACTCTGAGGGAGAAGGAGGATGTAGATGCAAAGAGGAGAGAGGAAATGCTTCAGCATCTCTATGCTGCTGAACAGTGAAGTCACATATATGCGCTAGGCCAGCTGTTTGAACAACATAGCTGCAGCAGCACGGTGTTGTGTCTGCCAAAGCAATCTCCTAAATTGGCTCCCATGAGACATCAGGTCTCTTATGCCTAGACTATTTATTGGCCTGAATTAGGTGGGGTTATCAGTGCTGCGCTCTGTACTTACAGCTTCTCATTTGACTTTCCTCTGTAGGTGCTTCCAGACTGTGCACAAGCACATCAGCAGATTTTGTGGGCACGCGGGTAGTGAGTTTTAACAAAATGGCTGAAGGGCATCACGAGGTAGGTTTGTGTGTGGATGGAGTCCTCCTCAAAGCCTTTGGAGCTTCAAGGGAGAGAGCATGAGGGTGCTTGAAGGAGCATCTACCAAAGCTTGAGTGGAGGTTGGTGTTAGAGATCAGCTAAAAAGGGGATTAGATCTTGTCACCCTAAATGAGAAACGAGAAGCCTTGAAGCACTGAAAACATTTTCCTGGATATGATAGAGGAGCCAGCAGAAGGATAGAAAGAGAAAGGCAACAAAATTCAACACCACTTGTGTGCTTACACTGCAACTGAGATCCCACTTACTTCTGTGGCTCTATAGCTTCACCCTCTGTGTGTTGGGTCTTGTTATATCTAAGACTGCTAGGTCAAGAGGTCCTCAGGCTTCTAATCTTTCATCCCAGGAAATGTTCCCTGTGGTCTGTTCTTCAGCACCTTTCTCAGAGCATGTCCTACTAAAATAAGACATGGCATTTTAAAGACAGCTTCCCTCACACTATAGACAGTGTTGCCTTCTGTTCCTGATTCCTGGATCGCCCCTGCCTATTTTTTCAAGTACCAAATCTCTGCTCCTCTCCCACTGAAGTGCATGAGCAGCTGTTTGTCCATTCTGCTCCTGAAATCTTTTTTGCAGATTAACTGGTTTTCTGTTTGCAGTTTTCCTTCTTTGCAAACATGACCCAGATGTTCTAGTTGAATGTGCTTGTGGCTCTACTGAACCACACGGTGTGTTTGTGTGCGGTTTACCAGGCAGTCCTGTGCTTTGTCATTCACAAGAACCCAGCTGATCTATGAACAAGCCAAGGTAAAGTAATATTATCTTGATGAACAGCTGTAATTCCTTCCTGTTTACCTGTGATTTTAGACTATAACATCTCTGACTGAACTGGTTTTCTTTTTGACAAGGGCCAGCATAACCTACTGGGAGATGTCTATCACAGGTCCCCCTGCATGCTCCCAAAAGAGCCTGCTACAGCGTCCTGGCTGCAAATTCCAGCTCGGCAGAAGCCCCTGCTTTTGATTAGAGAGATCTCCAGTGTCAGCCAAAGAGGTGGATATCAAACCTGTGCACATTGGGTGCTGCCAGCAATACATCATAAATAATAGTAATGGAGCGTAATTGCTCATCAAGCCAAATCATAGCCTGGAGTGCTCCATCTGGCCAAGCTCCCTTTCACGTCAGCTGGAGCTTTGCCAGCAGGTATGCAATAGGATTAGGGTCCCAAGAAAGAGATGTCCCAGGTCCAGTGAAGTACTAGGGTCTGATTCAGATCCCCTTGAAACTGCCGGGTGTCTTTGTGCCGATTTAGAAGGCTTTAGCTAACTCCCCTTGCATTGCACTGCTTCCCAGATGGTACGGCTACGTCTGCGCAACAGTTATCCCAGATGGAGCACGGAGGAGGAGAATTCCTGACACTGAGCGATGGGATTTTAAATTTGGAGAGGAGATGGAAACTCTTTCCTGTTGGGTCTTAAAGGTGGCTCGTATGGGGTGATTTGAAAACGTCTTAGTGCCAGTATTTTGGAGCCTGTACCGAAGAAACCCAACGTATTGGCACTGGAAAGCGTTGTGTTTCTGGTGTAAGGGCTACAAAAGGCAAACAAGATGGTGTGCCTATCAATCACCTATTGCCATGTGACATTGGTACAACCCTTTGCAAGCAAAAATAATTCCCACCCTGTGAGAGTTATTTACCGCCCCCATTTCGAGGTGGTTGCACATTTACTGTTGTGGTTCAAAGCTGTGATGAATTGGTTAGCTATAAATTTTCCTTCCTCCCCCCTTCCCCTCCCACCTCTTCCTGTGCAGTGCTGGGATGAAGGTTAAGGCATAGGGTGTTATCTGAAGTAAGTGCTCTATTCGCAGTGCCCCATACATCCTCACTAATGCTTATAGCTCCCCTGTGGTATTGGGAAGTATCATCGCTATTGCATTGAGGTAGAACAGGAGCTGGAGAGAGATAAATGGCCTAGTTATCAAAACTTCCTAGCCTCCCACAGCCCTCCTTGGGAATACAGCTATAAATGACATTCAAATGATGCTGATAGATGTTAGCTGAGCAGGGAGCAGAATACGTACGTTCCTGGTGCTGTGCTCGGGCCAGCCAGTTCTTGCTGATAGTGTCATGGAGATCTCAGCTAACTTGACACCGGTTGCTAACGTGTGTGGGTGAGATACCGTGCTGTCTGCTCACATCTGCTTGTGGACAAATCCCTTAGGGTTGCAAAGGTTCAAAATCAGATGGCGACTGAGGCAATATTAATACTGAAACTTGCAGAACCGAAGGAAGACATTTCGGCTACAGACTGGCAGAGGAGCAGCAGCAGGGGGAAGCTCCAGGCTCTGAGAGCCATTTTTCCTTCTCTAGTATTGGATCTGCTTGGTTTCGACTGTCAGAGGATCCAAATATCAGAGGGCAAATGGCCTTTCTTCTACCCATCAATGCAATGGCAGAAGTGTAATTTTTTGGGTGACCTGGCATATCTCCAGCTGTGGCCTATAGTCTGACCCAAAATAGTGTGGCCTCTGCAGCCCTGTGGTGGGCCCAAAAATCACCTGCAGGAGCTCCCTTTCCATCTCTCGTCCTTCTTGGTGTGTGAAACAGGCTTCCACTGTTCAGATCATAAATCCCTCAGGGAACAGAGCAGGAGCAGCTAGAGTAGGTGGCAAATCTGTTTCTCTTATGAGTCTGGAAGGGCTCTTGGGTGTCTTGGCATCTTTTCAGGAGATACCAGGAAAACTCCCCCATCTGGAGGAGGAGGAGGACTTCTCATGAAAACAACCAGCAATCTGTAAGGCTTTGTATTCTAAAAATTATTTTATTATCACTCTCTGGGAAGAAAGAAAGCCTCAGTTAGACCCTTTGTATCCTCACAAGGTGTAGCTGTGTGAACACTCAGCCCTCCATACAGGTTTTTACTCAGGAGAGCTTTGAGAGGGGACGTGGCTGATGTGTTGTGGCTGAAACCCCAGCACACCGAGGGTGCAAGGCACACAGAAGAATCTCTCCACATCTTTCTTGCAACCAAAATCGCATCCCTTCAGGATTTAGGTCCGAGACTGCTGGCACACATGCTAACGCGGGGGAGGAAGCTCTAAGGTCCGGAGGGTCAGGGCAGAACCCCCCTCCCCCCCCTTCCACCTCCCACCACCCCCGGGGTTGCAGCTGGGCTTGGGCTCCGGTGCTGCTCCCTCGAGGAGCCACCCGGGCTGGGGACGGCAATCCGGGCTGGGGCAAAAGCAGGATCTTCCGCAGAGCCCCGTGCAAAAGGCTGCTCCCCGGCGGGGCTGGGGGCTGCCCCTCAGCACCCCCCTCCCTTCCTTCTCGGGCGGAGGCTCCGGCTGGGCTCGGCTCAGAGCGAACCGCATCGGCAGGCAGCGCCTCCAGCCGCCCACCAGCCGCCTCTCCCGGCATCCTTCATCCCCATCCTCCGCTCCTTCCTGCTCCGGCGGTGAAAGCAACCCCCCGCCGGGGGCCGGGGATGCCCTCCCCCTCCTCTCCCTCCCCTCCAGCCGCAGAGGAGGAGGGGGGCTGTGATGCTGAAGGGGGATCCCCGGGTGTCGAGCGGGGTCTTCCTTTCCGCCGGCTGCCGGGATCTCCCCGCTCGGCGCCGGCAGCCCAAGCGGCGGCTGCTAGGGGCTGGCAATCGGGGGGCGGGTGGGGGGCAGCCCCGTGGCGGAGGGCCGGCGCCCGTGCCCCACGCACCGTGGATGACTAGACACCCGGGGCTGGGGGAGCGGGGGGCGGGCGCCCGGCTATTTGCTGGCTGCATACAATGGGCCACTCCCTAACGTGAGGGCTTGGGGGGGAGGCAGGAGCTGGGAGGAGGAGGAAGAGGAGGCGGGGGGGGGGGGGGGGGGGGGAGGGGGGGGAGGAAGGGGCTCGGGCATCGGGCTGGTAAATAAACTCCGCGATGATTTCCCTCCCTTCGTCGGCCCAGGTGCCCGCCGCGCTCCTGCCTCCCCGGTGCCCGCCGGCGAGGATGACCTGACGGGGATGTGACTGCTTCCCCCCCCCACCCCAACCTTTTTTTTAGCACCCCCCCTATATATATATATATACACATGTGTATATATATATAAATATATAAAGGAATAATTTGGGGGGGGGGGAGGGGCGGGGAGTTCGGATCATGGCCTTGGGGCTCCCGGGGCTGCCGCCGCCGATCTGCAGCTCGCCTCCGGGGCCCGGCGGCGACGATGGGGCTGAAGGCGCGGCGCGGCGCGGCGGGCGGTAGCGCGGCCGGCGGGGCGGCGGCGGCGGCTGCGGGGCGGCGGGCGGCGGCGGGCAGCGTTGGCGACCCCGAGCAGGGCTCGCTGGCCCTGGGCGCCGGCACCGACCGCGACGGGACGCTGCTGCTGGAGGGCGGCGGGAAGGAGGAAGGCGGCAAGCGGAGCCCGCCGGGGCTGGGGCTGCTGGCGAAGACCCCCCTGAGCCGCCCGGTGAAGCGGAACCACGCCAAGTACCGCCGCATCCAAACTTTGATCTACGACGCCCTGGAGCGACCCCGCGGCTGGGCGCTGCTCTATCACGCCTTCGTGTGAGTACGCGGAGCGCGGAGCGGGAGCGCGGAGCGGGGCTTCCCCGGGGGGCGCGTCCCGGGGCGGCGGGGGGGCTGCCCCGGGGGCCACCCCGAGGAGATGCGCCCGGGGATGCCGTTTTGCTTTATCATTCTCGGCGTAAAGCGCTTCGGGGGGCTCGCTTCGGCGCCGGGGGGGGGGTGGTGGTGGTGGTGGTGTTGGGGGGGGGTGGCAAGGGTCTTCCTCCGGGTGTGTTGCTGAGTGGCTTTATTTCTTTTATTTTTTTCCCCTCGTCGGCTTTTCCCAAACGAGCAGCTGCTTTTAAGCCTGTGCCTCTCACCCGCGTTGCCTTGGAGCGGCATGCCCGAGCCTGGGTGTCTTAGACCCTGGAAAAGGCAAGCCTGAAACACTATCTCTGAGCAGTTTTAAGGCTCCAAGTGCTGAAGGGGACGTTGCCCGGCTTCAGCTCAGCCTCGAGCGCTGCGAGCGGTGCAGCTAGCTGTCATAAACCCCGCATGAACTGTCTCTTTCCATAGTAGAAAGTGTCAAACGAAAGCCACCGGGTTATGGTCCAGGAAGCATCACCCTGCGGTGCATGAAACCTGGGCGCTGCAGCACCGTCACCCAGAGACTTAAACTGGCCACAAGCGAACTGAGACGAAACAAAACTCAGTTTGTGGCCCCAAGGTGACGAGCCAAGCTAATGACCACTGTTTTGCATTCCTAAGAATTCTGCTCCCTGAAGTTTTCATAAGCAATATGGGAAAAAACAAAATCTCTTTACAGCATTAGAACGGAGTTGGTGGAGCCAGATTAAAATAAATGGGGTTTTTAGTGTTGGGAATGTGTTTGAAAACCCAAGGGATTATCAGTGATCGTGGTGTTACTGGTTTCCTTTCGTGCCGCAACGTGTGCAGAGTTCGATGGGATGGAGGATTTAAGCAGTGATTTCTGAAATCGATTTATTTGCAAAATGCAAAGTGCTCAAGGCTGCATGGGCTGGGAGCCTTGAGCCGGGTCTTGACAAGTCCTGATCATATAGCCCTTGCACTTGCAAATAAACACCAGGAGAGTGGGACTGTGATTTTACCTTCAGGCAAATTTCTCCTGGATGTTTTCAGGGATTTAGCGAGGAGTAAAAGGCAGTGTTCACAGCTGCTGTGTATACCACTCCTTGTGTACCACTCCTTGCCGCTCCTCTCTTTTCAGTGTTTTCATAAAGTGTGTTTTGGGACACAAGCTCCGGCTTTCCAGCCTAAATTGTGGTGAAAGTGTGGACACCAGATGCTGTGACACTTTTTGCCATAGCAGAACTTGTGTGAGCAGGCAGGGAGTGACAGCATTTGGGTTCTGGTATGCTGTGAAGACCCTTTGGTCCAGAGCTTTCTGTTTGGTTTGGCTCAGTATAGAGCATAGCGCTGCTTCTCTGCTGGGGAAAGCCACGTCTGGATGAGGAAGCACCCCTTTCATCCTGCCTCTGTCAGCCTCCACACCCTATGTAAGTCAGGCCCTAGCACACACCAGAACACTGAGCACTTGGCATCTCTCTGTTGACAGCTGTGGCAGCTGGGTCAGATCCATGCCTGGGTATGGACAGTGGATGAATCCAGAGAAGCTCATGTGAGCTGGGAGATTCACATTTACTTGCAGCGGTATGGGAATTTCCAAGTTACAGCATTAATTTTAGATAGCTCTCTAGACGTGTTGCTAACATTAAGATCCTCATGCAATATGGATCACAGAATAGGAAAATTACCAACATATTTGTAAGGTTTGATCCTTTTTAGGAGTGCACCTGATGCTCTGTTTAGCCAGCTTCACTTTGGTGACTATTCAGTCCTGTGAAACAGAGGGTGGCTCTGACTTGCCCTCACGGAATTCTGTAGCAGTCTTCTTCAGATGGTCAGTGCCAAATTCAGTGTTAATAGAAAAAATGCTTTCAGGAGTCCTCATCCTTAGAGGAAGTAAAATGCAGAAGTCCAGGTCTGTTAGCCCAGCACAGACATCCTGTCCCTTCCCCACCCTCAGGGGCTCAGCAGTCCCAGACTGCTGTTGGCCACACTGTTTCTGTTCAGGCTCAGCTCCTCTTGAAGTCAGGAGAAGTTGAGAGTTCCTCCCTCACTTACGAAAGGAAGCTGCTGAAAGTGATGGAAGAGCATGCTGAGATCTTGCTGACGGGCTTCAGAGCTCATTCTGCAACTGGAGAATGATGACCTGATCGAGGGCAAGAGCAGTGCAATGGGGAAGCAGCACCTAAGCTGGTATCCAGAGTCTTTGTTCTTGCTTTTACATGAATTCTTTTAACATTTCTCCTTCTGAAAAGGAGCCTTTGTCATGTTGGAGGTGCTGCTGCTGTGACACTGTGTAGTGCCATCCCAGCGGTTCCCGAGTGCTTCTTTTCACAATAGAAGAGTTTACACTTTCTCTAGGGTAGATGAGAGATTGCCAGCCTTGACATAAAATCTAAAAAATAGATGCTATTTTAATTTTGGAGTCCCATTTATTCTAATGACACGTTATACAGTCTTGGTCTTCTAAGAAACTTTATGATAGATAATGTGCAACCAAATTAATCATAATAAATTCGGTTTCATATACAAGAAATCCCAGAGAATAAACAGCTGAGGGCCGAAAGGAATTTCAGCGTGGGTGGATGTGATGAATTCTGTAGAGATCCAAGCATTCAGAGGTGTTTAGGGAAGAATTGATGCAAAAGATTCCAGAATCTCAAGATTTAGGACGTGGGAAGATGCTGATAGAAGAGGGTTGCCAACTTTCAAGATGCACCAAGGGTGTGGGGGAAGGAAGGGGTTTTGCAAAAGCTTTGGATGCCAGAACTGTAAAATAGGTGATACAGATGGGATCTCATTAAACTGTACAGTGATGCCCATATGGCTGCAAAGGGGTCACGATCCTTTGTGTATCTCACTGTTCTAACGTGCACGTAAAAATGGTTTGATGCAGTCCCTGTTGTAAATGCCCACTTTAGTTTCAGTGGGGTTAGATCTCCTGAAATTATTCAGTCTATTGAAATCATTTAATGAGAATGCATAAAAGTCATGGTGCTCTACCAAGCCCTAGGTACAAAGGTGCAGGGGGAAAAGGAAGAAATTCCCCGTGGCAGTTTTAGTGTCATGAGATATTTTTATTTTGATTCTTCCCCCTTCCTTGTTCTGCTCAGCTGAGTTTGTTCAAGCTTTGTCCTTCTAGCAAAGAGAAAGGTGATTTCATCCTAAAGAAGCTGACTCCATTTCCTTTGCCACCTGAAAACATTTGCTCCCTGGCAGCTGGGCCGGACAGAAGATTTCCCTAACACCCGTGAAGTCCCTCTCTGCTAGGACACTGGTGTTCACAGACTTCTTGGCAATATGGCAATGCCTTAATGGCAGAGTTGGTAAGAGAATTGATTTTCCCATGTAAAATTTTATCTCTGTAAAGCTAAACTCCCACTGAACATTTTCGGTAAAAAAAACCCCAAACCAACAAAAACCCAAAGAAATTAAAATCTGGCCGAAGCTTTGAGGTTTTAATTTGGAAAAGTCTCTTGGGGGCTGCAGGTCAGGCTGCATTCTATCCCTGCTTTCTTCTAAGCTGGTCTCCCTGAAGATGTAACTGCTGCCCCCGTGATGTACTGTATTTTCCTTTGTGTTGAGCAGCACAATATATTGCCAGAAACCCCTGTGGTTGTGCCTTGTGGGATGTGTACTTTGGCCAGGGAGACTGCCTTGAGACCTGCTCACCTCCATGCACTGTCCAGATGCTTCATCAGAAGCATAAATGAATTGAATGAAAAATTGAAAACAAGCAAGATTTTCCTTTTCCAGATAATTTTTAGTTCTAAGCACAAAAATATTTGGTGGTTCATGGACAGAGTCCAGAAAGGTAACAAAAGACAAGATCAAGTTTGTAATTGCAATTTGTGGAAAATTTTCAACCCAACTTAAAGAAATGAGAAGTTGAAGGAGAGGTAGCTAGGAGATATTCTTATTTTCACACCATTCTTCAAGACAACTGCAGCCTTTACTTTCATGGAAAAATATGACTTGGGATTAGATTTTCTTTTTTTGGGACAGTCTGCAATATTGACTGCACTCTGCTGCTGTAGATCACCACAGGTTGTCTGCTGATGAGAGAGGGAAACCACGGAGAATGCTTGAAAACCTTTCCCTATTTGCCATGGAATCTTATTTCAATACCACTTAATACCTGCAAGAAATAAAGGAGGCAGAGTCATGCCATCCATCAAATCATCAGCATTTCTGGGGAGCACCTGCAAGCACCTCATGCATGACTGATCATGGGTGGGTTGTGTGCTGAAATGAGTATTGAGGGACTTGGGGAATGGGTTGAAGGTCTGAGGCCTTTCCATTGTTTTCCTCATTGCCCTCCAGGAGATGCTCCCTAAGATGCACTGATGCACCAGCCTGTGTCAGCCATCTGGGGTGAGGTGGGAACAGGCTCGAGGTACAAATGAGGGTAAATATGACTCCTTCCTTGGCCTGTTTGGCATGGGCTTGTCTCTAAGTGAGTCCCCAGAGCAGCAGAGCAAGCCTGGTCCATTAGCAAGTGCCCTTTGCTTATATGTTCATGAATACTAGCTCTGTTTTAATTATTTATGCTAATTCATCGTAATGCACGGATAAATATTCTGCAGTATACTTTGTAAAAAATAATGAAGTCTTAGTCATTGGAGACCTCACCACACACTTCTTGCTCTTGCATCTCCACCGAGGCTTGTGGAGTCCGCCCTGGGTTTGCGTGTGGTTTAGCGAGACGCGACTGTGTCATCTCAGCTGCTGGGGTCAGTCAGCATCACAGGCTGTGGTCATCAGCTGCTGAATGGTGGGCTTTGCTGTTAGGAATGAGAAGGGGCAGCAGAGCCTGGGGAAGCCACAGACTGTGGAGTATTGGTGGCTTGTGATCCCCAACCATAACTTTGGAGTTGCTTCAGCAGCTTGTAGGTGCCCAACACTTGTTTAAACACCCGGACTACCTCTGAAACTACAGACCTGGCCTGTTGGTGGGAGTAGATGGTTTTTCACCTGCAGTCTCTTATGTTCTTGCTAGGGCATCGGTGCCAACAGTGAGACCCACTCTTGGAGTGGGTACACGTGGGTCGGGTCAGTCAGATACGTGTGCTCGGCATCGCCATGGCTACGCTGCTAACTTGAGTTTTGGTGCTAGCTCATGCTTGCTTGATGGGCTCACCGGAGCTGCAGGCACACGGCTGCCTGTAACCCAGACGCATGCCTCAGTGTCCCCAAAACTCCTGGGGACACAGGTCCCTGAGTGCCCTTCTGCAAGCGCAAACCCCCCTCACACCATGTGACAGGGCCATGAGGCCACAAGATCCTCCATGGCCAGCGATGCATGAGGGAGCACGAGCTGTGAGCAAGCATCGGTGCCGCCAGTGACAGCAAACATTCAGCAGCCAGTCTTTTGATGCTGTCAGCTCAGCCCAGGAATAAACCACCCAGGAATAAACCCCTCAGTAAGTAGTCAGAGCTCATGGCATAATTTCTCTAGAGCTGAACAGTCCCAAATGTCATCATTTTGATGAGAGGCGATACAGTGAATAGCTTCCAGCAGCCAGCAAACCACGTTTTTCTTCTGAGAAACTTGGTAGTGGAGGGTGGCACTGTCTGAGGGCTGCCCTGGCAGTCCGGGAGGCACCATCATCATTGTCAGTAAAGCACAGGACTAGGCTTACTACAGTATCTCCAGCACAGATGTTGGGGTTCTGGTTGGAGGTACCACTAAGCTCATAAAAGCCATCCTGGTCTCTTCTCATGCCTCTCTCGCTTCTAACAGCAAACTTCAGATCCTCGCAGAGCTGGGTTTTGGGCACCTCTGGGTCAGCTGCCTGGCCAAGAGACCACATGAGTTTCCCTCTTCTTGTAATCTGAGATGGAGATGAAGAAGATACTTTTAACACGGAGAGACTTTCCATGCTTGTTTTGCTCATTTCAGTGCATTAATGTAGAAACATTCAAGACAAATCTAACAGAAAAAGAAGCAACTTATGACTATGCGTATTAACAGCTGGATGAAACAATCCCCACATACACATAATGCCTGTTATATACCACTGTATGCTTGAGTGTGTGTCAGCGAACATGCAGGTGCCCCAGCAGTACCAAAAGCTACTTGCCCAGCATCGTTCTGTTCTTTGGCACCCCCCACCTTCAAACATCACTTGATTAAACCCTCCTTATTCATAGATTAGCCAGGGTGTGAACCTGTGCATGTATGTGGAGCACAATTCTGTACTCCTTGGCCAGTAAAAAAGTCTTTTCCAGCCTTAAGATGTATGTGCAAGGTCAGGTGATGGAATGCATATTCAAGAACAAGGTCTAGACTTGACTAATTTGGATCTAATTTAAAATCAGTTAGAAGCTTTCCAAACGAAATCAGCCAAGTGAGTGTTAAGATCATTTATTTCTTGTTTAGAGACATAATAGATTGGTGACCTTAGTTATAGCTAAGCAGCTGGGTGGCTGAATACAACCATGGTCAGCCTTGCGTGGTATAAATAAATAATAATGCTTATTCCTGTATTTAATAATGCTATATTCCTTTTGTATGCATGGAACTTTACTGAAGAAATGGAGCCATGGAGACACTGCATCTGCTATTGCTTCTGGCAGATACTGTATTAAACAGGATAGCTTAAATATTAATAGCTTTACAAGGAATGTGGTCCACGAGAGCTGTTAAGTATATGCTGCCTTCTGTCTTAGGATGATAGCTGGGAATTGTAGCACTTTCTGTGGAAAGAGGGACATGCCCAGGGATATTTAGGTTCATGGTAAAAGGCACTTTGGGAGAACTTTCAGGCTGGAAATTTGTAAATTGCCTTCCCCAGCCTTAAGTGAGCAAACTGTTTAAGAGCATGTTTAACTTGGAGAAAGTAAATGGTCCTGCTGATGTCAGGAGGAACCTACCCCAGGTGACACTGAGGTCATCGAAAGCAGAAGAGCGTGGCTGAGATCTGCTGGAAGGCAGTGCTTGGTAACATTATCTTCCTCTGCACAGCCAACTTGCTGCACTGCTTGGGCTGTGTGGGATGCTCTGAAGCTATGGTTCTCCACAGGATCTGTCACAGGCCTTCATCCCTCCCATATCTTAATAACCAGCTCTGGTTATAATCACCAAGATAACACCTTGCCCTTCTCAGAGGGGCTGCCTTTTGCTCATTTGTTTGGGTTTTAAAACCTGGACTGAAGTGGAGTTACAGATCTCCAACACTGCCAAATCTCAGTTTGGATAGGTGCTGAGGCCCTGATGTGAGATGCATCCGGTGTCTCTTGAGGTGGCATGTGCTCTCACTCCCTTCTCCTGCAAGCATTAATCTTCCCAAGGTCTTTCCTACTTCACTTTTTCTAGGTTGCTGGTACATGGTGGTGCAGCGTTACAGGTCTATCGTATGGCAGTGGCTGTGGAGCAATCCCAATCCTGTTTGGGCTGGTTGTTGTCTTTTCCTTCCTCTGACTTTAAAGACTTTATTATTTCATTTTGTGAGTACTTGCATCTCTCTTGTCCTCCCCATTTCCAGTGTTGTTGCTGAGAGCTGTATGGATGTGTTTTTCATTCTTTTGCCAAGCTGTATGAGCTTGTGATTGTCATCTTGACTCTCCACTGGTGATTTTTTTTAATTCCAAATGCTTTTCTTACCTACTTTCTGCTGTCTTCACTGGTGTTTTGATCACTTTCCAGATTAGTACCTCGTAATTTTGTTAATGTTCAATTTAATTCTTTTTATAGGTCATTAAGGAAGCACTTAATAAGACCAGAACCAAGAAAATCCATTCAGCATTTCACTAAATAGCAACTTCTCCCTGTCCCTGGTTAATACAATATCATTTGTTATGGCTTTATTTATAGCTCTGAAGACAGTTTTTCATTTCATATTTTCATGTATTACGTCCTGGCCATCTAGAACTAAAATTTTATGAGATATTGCACTTACCTCAAACCAGCAAACTTTTCCTCATTTCTTTGTGTTCAAACCTGATTGTTGGGCTACGATTATCCGTTCAGTTCAGTGATATGCATGTAATTGTTACCTTCCCATCCCAGATTTTTCATGCTTTTGACACAGTAAGAGTGTAAGTGATGTAACAGAACAAGTCAATGTTCCTAGTGACGTCCACCACTACAGCAGAGCTAAAGCAATGCTGAAAGCTTGAATGCCCCAGTCCATCCAGGTCCTAGTTCTTAGATGTTTTGTAGGAGCCATTAGTTTTTTGTTATGCCTAACTTTAGGTGAAGGACAGAGGTGTTAAACCTAAGCCAGCAGACTCTTTACAGGGCGTTCCCCACTGACTGTAAATACAGAGAGTCTAAAATTTTCTGTTTTCACTGGAGATGGAGGAGAAACAGGTACAGCTGTTGAGGGACTGATAGTGAAATCCCCAAAGCGCATGGTGGTGAGTGCACCAGGCTCTCAGCAGTGCGGCATCAGCTCTGCTTATCTTTGTTCCCCTCATGCCTCTCCATGCACCACTCGCAGCATTTATGAGGAGGGATTATACCCTGAGGAGGGAATGTCAAGAGCAGCTGATTGAAATTGCAGGGGAATTAATTTAGGAAGGTAATTACACAAACTGGAATTTGCTCTTCTACCTTTGCTAATACTGCTACTCTTGTGAGACATGATGGAAGAATTTCAATGCACACAACTGGCCGAGGCTCTCTGATTGGACCTCAGACACCATCTGCTCCACATGCACAGCGTCATGGCTAAGGACCATCAGTGCCCTGCAGATATGGAAGCAGCTTTTCTCATGCCTAGAGTAGTCATTAACAATGTATAGAGCAATTGGCAAAGCCATGCCAAGGATGCTCCTGAGCAGTGGCACACACTGGCCAAAACCACAACGCTGCTGAATGACCCATGCCATGGTTTTAGTCTGAGACGACTAAATGTCTGGGCACAGATCTAGGGTTTCTGCAGACTTGGGATCACTCCCAGTAGGAGTCTGTGTGTGGCTCCTGCTTTGGAGGCAAGCGAGGACAATAATATGGACACTGGTCATGCCAGCTGGTCTCATGGACAGAGAGTAGGACTGAGAAGCTTTGTGATAATAGAATAGACATAATTATTATATGTCAGGTCTTACCATTTCGAGCATATCCTCCTGCGGATATCATCAATTTTGCTTTGGGATAAGGCCCTTCACATAGGTAAAGACTCAAGAAATCCTACTCCACTGAAGGAATATAAGTTTCAACCTATGTGTGTACAATGATGTGTTATTTTCTGTACCCTCTTTCCCTTTTTCATTCCAACACTCCTTGTGCCGATCAAACTCCCATGGAGGGTCAAATACTTCACCCCACATCTTGGCATATTAACAAAAGAACAATGTTTTGTGGTTAGCACCATTCTTCCAGGAGGAATAGCCACGCATTACCAAACCTTTTATGATGAATTTACAATACAGAAGAATCACAGAATCACAGAATCGTAGGGGTTGGAAGGGACCTCCAGAGATCATCGAGGCCAACCCCCCTGCCAAAGCAGGCTCCCTAGGACAGATTGCACAGGTAAGCATCCAGACAGGTCTTGATTATCTCCAGAGAAGGAGATTCCACAGCCCCCCTGGGCAACCTGTTCCAGTGCTCTGTCACATACTGTTAGTTGTGTTGTCGCTAATATTTGGACATTTTGCCTGATTTTTGCCTCACTCATTATTGTAAATGTTGCTCCAGTACCTTCTCACTTCTGGGGTGCAGTGGCACTGTGCAGAGGTGGGATCTGACAGCTGCAAGCTTGTGGTATTTATTACTCTCAGGATATGACATTATCACATAGTGCATTCTCAGATATGCTGCTCTATTCATTACTAAATTACATAAAAGAACTGGATTTCCCTGCTTCTTCTCAGGGCTCAAGAGTCTGTCTCTCCACATTTGCACTGGGACCCATCCATCTAGTGCCTTATCTGAGGTGGCTTCCTACACTCCTTTAATAGCTGCTAAAAAAAACATAGGAAATAGGAATTTCTGGAGTGCAATTAACCTCATCCTAAAGATGATTCTAAAATAGGTGAGATTAATCACTTCTTGAAGTACTTGAAACTTTTCACTGGCTACAAAGGAGACCTTGGGTCACTAATGTGAATTTAGTTATCTACACTGAAAACACCTGAGGGAATGGAAAACTCTTCACCTGACCTGAGAAGCAGGTCTCAAAGCCACATTAAGATAACTAAATTTAGGTATGTTCATGTATGGCTCTGTGTGTGCAATAGGTATTTAAGTTCCCTTTATAGCCATTGGACATCTAGTCAATACAGTCAATAGATTTTATGGTGCAATTCATCCAACCAGATGTAGGGGTCTGCTTTACATGGAGATAAATCACAGCTTCAGCTCAACTGAGCAACTCTCCATTGTCTATAACAGGAGTGAGGTGACTTGATGTCTGGGAAATGTCTGCAGTAAAAGCCACTTTCAGACAGAAAACTTTCAGACAGAAAACTTTGAAAGGTAAGAGGAATATGACACTTGTTATGCCACAGACATTTATTAATATTAGGCTCAATATAAAATTCTAGTTCCCTTTCCTCAAGAGTTGTGCATATGTGTCTGCTTATTATCCCAGACCATGACAGGCCTACAGTCGTCCCTGACATTATACCAAAGAGTGATATGATGATGTAGTTGATGTCTTCAAGTTTCATCATCCTGCTTATTTCAGTAGCTTTAAGGTATTTCCCTAGTTGGGAGTCCTGAGTTTACCTTTGCACCTTCTCTGGTTTGATATGAAGTGTCTCTCCCTGAGCCCTCCCATTAATTAGCGCTTGATTTATAATGACAGTTGCAGTTGATGTTGAGGTCATGCTCAAACCCAGAATTAACTACCTCTTGTACAGAGCTTGAAATCCAAGGACGGTGATTGACTCTGTTTTCCCTCCATCTTCTTGTGGCCATTCAGGTTTCACGTGGGCACAGCAGTTACTGTGGCAGTAGCTTGCCAGCAGCAGTCCAGCTTCTTCCTACTCCTGGATTTGTGTCCATTTGCATTCCTCCTCGTGTCTTCACCACTCAAAATTAGCTTCCCAAATCAATGAGCAGACCTCAATACATTCTAGAAGGTGTCTTTTAGGGATCTCTTTGTGAGGCTCCTTCATTTCCATTATGAAGCCTCTAGCAAATACAGAGGGTCAGTTTGATTGGCCTGGGCTGAATGAGGATGTTCATGATGGTCATTCATAGGCCTAGACTGGTTTTTATGTGCTGCATTTTTCTCTGTAAAGCCAGAGACGTTGTAGATCTGTAAGCACCACTCAGTATTTTTGGGTCCCATACACTAGCTGAATCAGCAGGCTAGCATAATTGAACCTAATGCTCAAATCATTAGAGAACTATACAAAATTTGAATGCATGAAACTGCCCTGACATGAGGAAGCATTTCTGGGTGGATGTATATTTCTTTAACATCTGCTAGCTTGTGTTTTGCAGAAATACTGAGCCAGCAACCTTTTAGTCATGTCAGTGCAAATGTAGAGTAAATTGGATTTAGCTGCTGTACCGCAAGCTTGTTCTGGGCTCGCTACAAAATGTTTTCATTTTTTTATTGAAATTCTGCTAGTGCCAAAAGCCAAGGCCAAGGTCCTGCACCTCTGGTGAGGTATTTCCCTGCCACAACAAACTTGCCCTCCCAGTAAAGTAAGACAGCTTGAGGAATGGCATTAAATAGGAGAGATGGACATCCCCTTAGCAAGGTAATGAGTGACCACCAGCCTGTCCCTGAGTTGCTGGTACTCACACCATAGTGCTCACGGGGTGTTTCCTTCTCACTGTGAGCTAGCTTATATAGGCATGGGGTCTTTCCTTCCCTCCCTGTTCCCCAAAGTGGAGAGAGAATTTTTCCTCCTTCATAAATGCAGTTATCTAGTTAACAAATACAGTTATTTAATTAACAAATACAGTGCAGATAAGCTGGGGAAGTTGAGCAAGCAAAGCACCATCTTTCTGCCTAGTTCATGTCTGGTGTTGAGTCTGTGAGAGGGAGTTGACAATGGCAACTATAAAACCATTTAGTTTGTAAGGGTTTAGAGGTCTCCAGTTCAATCTGCAGAGCAGGCCTGACTTCAGAGTCAAAGGAGGTTGTGCAGGGCTGTGTCCAGTTAAGCTTTGTGCATCTCAAAGATTCAAACTATTTTATATTGTAAGCAGTAATAGATTTGGTTGCACTTCACAGAATATATTGGTTTATGCATTTCCTATAATGGGTAGGCTTCTAGACCCTGGGTCATGGAGATTCTTCTTCCCTTGCCTCTCCATTCAGTCCTGAATATGCGTGGATAGAAGTGGCATATAACATCTGGACAGAGAAGTTGGGCATGTCAGAACACTGTGGAGGAAACAACCCTCATATTAACCCCAAAGAAAACTCTTTACTTAGGCTAAGAAGCCCCGATGTTGTCTGTATTTGGAGTACTGATACTGGGAAATGCTAGGAACCATTTTTAGTGTTATCAGTAGAGTTCATTGGAATTAGGAAAACTTTCTCAATGGTTTCTTAATTTTCTTATTGATGCTGTTTTAATTTAGCATTTCCTCCAATCTTTTAACATTCAGAAGAATCATTCAGTCCTCGGTCATTTATTCCTACACTATGATTCCTCATGACTTTCCCATCTCTTTCTCCTTTTCCTGTCTTCGCTCATTCCCACCTTCTCACCTTCCTTTGGTGGTGTTCATCACCTCAATACTGAAGGCACCAATCGCTGGATCATCCAGCTGTGCTTTTTGTGCACCCCCTCGTTCTTTTGTACTTTATGTCACTATGAGTGTATAGTTCAGTCTGACTGAAATTCAGTTGGCCTGAGTGCAGGTGGCCGGAGCTGATGTGACAATTTGTGTCTTACCCAGATATAACTGTATTTACATTTTGGTCTTTTTTGATACTTTTTGTAACTTACTGTACTTTGACGTTGTGTTCACCTGTGTCAGTATTAAGGCTGTACCTCTAATTTCCTCAGAGTAGGCACTGGATAATGGTGCAAGGTAGTCTAGGTGCAGGAATTATCTCCGAATTTCCTTGCGTTTCATCATCATTAGTGTTTCTTTTTTGGTTGCACAACTCCCTCATGATGAATTCAGCGTCCAGCAGTAAGGTACTCCCACTGGACCAGCCTGTGACTTTGGTACAGCCCAAAGTTAAGAGTCCCTGTGCAAACAGCACCACTGTAAGCATTGCTCTTAGAGTTGTTGTGATTCAGACCCACACACTTCTGAGTCACTGCTCCTGATCACTCTTTGCTCTAGAGGTGATGGTGGTGGTAGGGAAAGAGTGATTTATTGATGACCTGTGTAGGTAACATATTTCTCGTGGTGACTCAGCTGTTCTCTCCAGGAAGAGAGAACGTGAAGTGGAGGTGGACACCTATCTCTCCTCCAAGAAAGAGTACAAACTGGGCTTTGAGGGTTTTCTGCCTTCCTGTTTTTGTGGTAGGAGGAAGGGTGTTCAGAGCACCATTTACAGGATAATCCAAGATCTGCATGCTACTTCATGCCAAGCCTGAACCATAACTGCAGCTGTTGGCCCCAGTCAAGATATTAATACAAGATCCTGGTTTGTGGCTCTATTTGCTGCCAGTGCTGTTAACTCCAAAAAATAAAGGATGGGAGCCTATGATATAATAATAAATGGACAGCAACTTTCTCTAATGGGTGAGCAGGGCTGAATGCTATGTCTTACTGCCTGCATCACCACATTCCCCAGCAAATGGGATGAGAACATAATGTTGCTCCTAGATACTGAAGCAGGAAATGCTTACATCCAAAGCAAGATTCTGCTGGAGACCATAGAAAATCTCTTCTCTTATGATGTCTTACAGTTTTATGGAAACAGTAACTCTACAGAAAATTTTATTAGGATGAGTGAAGAAAACAGATTTTGAGTGGATAGAAATGTGTCAATGCTCACCTTCATTGGTGGTGCTTGTTTTCACTTATTCTAGTGGAGTTAATTTCCAAGCAACTGGAAGTAAATAATGTGTTTACAGGCATTAATCTTAGCGCTCCATCAGTGTTTGTTCCAGGCTATGAAGACTGGGAGTTTCTGTTATAGCAGAGAGATTTTTTAATTGCATAAATGATGATATAGCAACAGTTGAAAGATGATGCTAGATAAATTCAGACTATAGATAAGGTCTAATGGGGAGCAGAAATCTGCTGGAAGAATTCGCGCAAGAAATTATCAATTTTCCACTTGTCATTTTTAAAGAAAACTTGGAGAATTTTGTGACACTGCCGTAGGCTGTAGCTTAGCTGCAAAATATAGGCTTAAATAAATAAATCTGCATATTATTGACAGGTGATTAAGCAAGACTTTGAGTTATAATGATGAATATATTTGGTTTGGTTTAATTTAGCAACAAATAAGCAAACAAATGATGAAGTAACTCAGGAAAGAGATTAAATTGTTTCTTAGCTGGATTGTTAGCATCATAACAAAACATAGCGTAAGTAGTAGCAGTAATTTTAATTGGGCTGGATTTCTTTGGACTAAATATGGCTGAGTCATTTTGATCTCCTCAGTTGCCAGTATAGACAACTGCTATAGGAGTTTTGGTGATTGTTCAACTCATCCTGAAGTAAATGATGACACTCATAAATTACATCCTGATCACCAGTGATGATACTGAATAAATACATCTCCACTGTCTATAATGGGAGCTACATTATAAATACTAATTTGAAGTGAAATGAACCTCATCCTAGTCACATCTGAAGGCTTTGCAGGGACGGTAACTTTACAAAATACTCTAGACAGGGACATTAAACTGAGACATCCCTTCTGGCCTTAAGATGACTGCCCTGAACATTAAAATTTCATAGTCTGGAACACTTTCTTGGAAAAGGTAAATAAATGAACAAAGATCACCAAATCCCTGCAGCATTGGACCCTGAATCAGTTACTACATAAATCTTGTTAGTGTGTCTCTTAGGGTCACCTCATGTTCCTATAGGATTCTGCTGACACTCCCAGACACCACATTCATGCAGAAATCAAAGCTCTTTTAGCATAGGTTTAGATTAGATATTAGAGGGAAGTTCTTTACAGAGAGAGTGGTGAGGTGCTGGAACAGGCTGCCCAGAGAGGTGGTGGATGCCCCATCTCTGGAGGTGTTCAGGGCCAGGTTGGATGAGGCCCTGGGCAACCTTGTATAGATCCAGGCCTGAGGTTGGTGGCCCTGCCTGTGGCAGGGGTGTTGGAGCTCTATGATCCTTGGGGTCCCTTCCAACCCAGAGCATTCTATGATTCTATGATTCTACGATAGTTTTTCAGGACTGGGGTCAGAAATTGTTGCCTGTCCCTCTGGACAATGTAGTCCCTACATTGATATCCAAAATAATAATTGCCAAAATACGGCAATTTTTCTTTTTGTCTAGAAAGGGCCCTGTGTCAATGTTGTCCTTGCCAGAGCACAACTATCTAGCTGTATCTCAGAGTTATTTTTAAAAAGTAATTACAATATGGTTATTCTTTCAGAGCTGTCAGCTCTGTTGAAGAGTGAGATGTAATTTTTGGGTGTCCATGAAGTATTTTTGCTGCTGATCCTGAAAGGAGAACAGATGGACCTGTCTGGTTTCTGCCTTGTCCAGAGGGAAAAAAGAATAGCTTTCAGTCCACTTGGTTAAAACAAAACAAACAAACAAACAAAAGAAATAAAAGGGGGGTAGGATGGATGGCAAAGTCAATGTTTTTTTAGAGTGAGTTGAGAGGAGCAATGTTGCAGGGTAGAAGCTGGCAGCTGTGAATGCAGTTCCATGGATGATGACAAAACAGCAGTCAAGCTGAAGGAAAAGGCAAGGGAGATGTTGGAAATAAATCTGCAAAAGGGAGAACAAAGAGGAGTAACTGTGCTGTGAGAGGTAAAACAGAAGGAGGACGGGAATTAAGGCTGCTCTTGTAGGTGAACATGTTAGGAGCTTCTTAATGAAGGTGATGCTTGTATAGAGAAAACAACTTAATTGCCCCCCTGGTGCTTTGGTGCCTATTTCAGGTAAGTTGCCTATTTTCCTCTAATTGAAAAGTGTCTTCAGTCTCCAAACCTGCTGTTGCTGTTGGCCTACATGGGAGAGCCCATGTTCTTTGGGTAGACTGAGGACAAGCCCAAGACCTCATCAGCAGTACGGTGCCTTGGCCAGGTGGAAAATAACTGTTGACTGCATGAGCTATTCCTGCTCTGCAGGCAGCCAGGGGACTGTGATTTCTGAAGCGTATCCACCTTCCTCATACATGTCACGGTTGTCATCTTCACTTGGCAGCGCAGAGCCGTGAGTTACATGCTGGCACCTGAGCAGCAGGAGGGGAGAGTTAAACTTCTTTTATTATTTTAGTGCAGAACACAGCCCTCAGAGCTGAAATCCAAGGACAGCATACTCTGTGGCAATTTGAGGCTGATCCTCCCTCTTACCCCCTACAAGCTCATGGTTTTGCTGCAAATCCTGAAGAAGGTCTGAAGAGGGAGACTAAAGGAACAGCATATTCAACACGTTGGTAAATGAAACTTCATGGGGGGAAAAAGAATAGCTGCGCTTGCTCTTGAGCTATAAAAAGGGATGCCAATGAGACACAAGAGAGGTTACACTTCTGCTTAAACACTCTTAGGAGCAGTCTCCCTGTTACCTTAAATAACAACCAGGCAGGAATGTTTATAAAGAGAAAGCCAGTTTAGACCTTCTACCCCTCGATGCAGAAATATGCCAATGGTGCCATCGCAGTTAGTCCTGACTGTGCAGCAATGTGATGGTTTCAAAAGCACAAGCAACTATTGCATTCTTTCTCCCTGGTGCTAGAGCCCTGGGCTTCGGTGGCATGACCCTGAAGAAAGACAGCTCCTGCTACCATTCCCTCATGGGAAAGCGGCCTCATGCTCAATGAGGCCTGCAAACATGTCTGCTTAAGATATGGTCAAAATGACTACTGTTGAGGGATTTCTCTTTTCCAGTTGAGCTGTAGTTCTTCAGGCTGGTACAGCGTGGTTGGATTCTCCAAATTTTCTTTGTAACAGTGAAGGAATAATTCTACAACACTAAACCTTAAGCGTTTGCAGCACTGGTAAAGGCACATAAGTGGGGTGATGGTTTTAGCTCATTTCTCTCTTCTCATGGTCTGCCAGCGCCTCTCTTCAGTAGGTTTCTTTACTTGGGTGACTGGTGTAATGCCTTACCCTGCAACATGGGATCAAGGTGCAAGACCTCTTGTAACACTCTCTTCCGGGTTTTATAACATCTGCAGGTTGGTAGTTTGTGGGATTTAGTTAAGATTAGGCAGAGGAAAGTCTCTGGCTTCATTCTGAGTCAGCAAACCTGGCATAAAATGAGGCTTTTAGCTGGAGATTAATTGTCATGTCATGGTACCCTTCTAAGCCCCTGACTCATTTTTAGTGAAGATAAAGAAATTATTAAGAGTGTGCAGTCATGTGATAAGCTGAAATGAGTGTGAGATGAGTGGGACGGTGAAGGTTATGGCTGACATACCTATGAATGTGTGTTTGAAACAGCATAGGACCACATAGTCGCTGCAGTTTGCATTCCTATTTGGATTCACTAGGTGCCTCTTTATGAGCACAGAAAATATTATTTGTAATGTATTTATTCACCTTCAGGGACAAGCAGAGATGAAAGCTCTTTGGGCTATGTGTCCTTATGCCTCCCAGAGTACCCCAGGCTCCTTCCAGTACTTTTAGGTCTCATCACTCTGCTTCCATGAAACCTCCAAGCTCTTCCTGGGAAGCTGGTGACTCAGACACATCTGACCTCCTCAGCAAGATGCTGTCCACCCTGACCAGCCATGTCTCTTGTGCTGTGCACTGCCTATGCATGGCAAAGAGGATCCTTGTCCCAAGACATGTCCAAGTTCATACATAACAAGATACCAAAAATGACGAGTTACCAAGTGGGGCAGGTATAATTGAAGAAAAAAACAGTCGTGATTACTGTTATAATCAGTAGTCTCAGTGCTCCAGTGTTATTAGTGTTTTGCATGTATAACACAAACACAAGCCTTTTGCAAGGGAAGACTGGAAGGAGCATAGTGCTGGATTTGCTGACTCTCAGAGTCTGCTCCTTCATCACATGGGGACAGATTGGGAAAAGGAGAGTGTGAAAACGGTGGAACAGTAGACCAGTAAGTAGGAGAAATTGGTGTCACTGGTGTCACCAGAGTGGTATCACCCCACCAGTAGCAGTGGTTCAATATTAACGAATGTCCTCCGAGGACTGGGCGTTCAGCCCTTCATGGTGTGTTCTGGGACAACACTGGGAATTAAAGGTCAGGGACAACTGCAGAGACTAAATGACCTTGAAAAGATATGCAAAAGCCATCCCCAAATCCAATGTCCTTATTGGCAGTGTCTTTGATTATGCTGCAGAATAAATGGCTTTCTTAAGGTACATTTGCTTTGTTACTGTCCCTGAGAGGGGGGAGTCCAAGCCCAGGTAGGGCTCATTGGTAGCCAAAGGTGTGGAGACACAAATTTGATCCCTTATGCGATATTCACTCCGAAGGAGAGATGGCAAACCAACGACAGGCTGTCCATGTTTCAGGGCTGCTAATTCAGCTTCTTTTATCCCAATTCAACTCACCAGTGATAATTTCTGGGTTTGGGGGCTATTCCACTCACAGTGCCAGAGATGCTGAGGGGAAAAGGTGTCCATCCAAGAACATATATTGGTTTATAGATGACGTATCAACACGGTCATGTCACTGGCTTCTCCTCCATATATGGCTGCTTATTCACAACATGCATTGTGTGGAACATTTGCATTGAGTACAACTGCTTGCTGGCACCAGCTGAGTTTGTCTTTCTGACTGGTCTGGAGATTCCATCCATCCACATTCTCAAACTGCTTTTCAGACACATCTCACTCAGATTCATATGCAAGGTCCAGGTTCACTTACTTGAACTCTGCTGTTCCCTCATGTTTCCTTGAACCTATTGATACTGGGGGACTAACACTGAATATGAGAAATGCAGCCTATGTGCATCCTCTGCTCCTGCTTGTGATCTGTTTCATCTCTGTCCTTCCTGGGTTGCAGTGACCCATCTTCGGCGGAAATGCAGAGGATTTAGGAAAGCTACTAAGAATAGAGGTTTGTGTAACACTGAGATTTTCTTCCCCTTCTGGGCCACCATGAGTTGCTGATGCATTTTGGGCCATGTATGGGCTGAATCCTGTGCAGAAATCTCGAGGTGGGTTGTGATCCTTCTGATGGCAAGTGCTCAGCTCATATATGTTGTTTATGTTGTTGGTTTATGCAGATAGGCTGTGGTTGGCTTTGTTTCTGGGAACTCTGGAAAGCAAAGCCTGTTTTGATATGCCATATGTGGTGCTGCTGTGTGCAGGTGATATGGGCAGTGTTTACATAGCTGCTGGATGACACCTGCCTGTCTGGGTCTGGCAGGCAGTGATCTGCATCTTCTGAAGAAGTGGATCTTGTTGTGAGGGGTCTGTTTTAACTGTGCAGGAAAGCTACAGTGTGGAGAGGTGCGCCAGAAGGGCTGGCACGGGAAGGCAGTGAGTTGATATGTAATTTTGATGGCCAAAACTTGTTACAGTGGGATGAACTTTGCTAATCTTTCAGTAATTAGGGGAGGGGGAGTAAGCAAGGAAAATGGCCAGTTCATCAGAAGTAGGACTTTAATTAAAATTTTTGTGTTGCAGCAGCAATAAGAACCTAGTTACAGTCTGTGATCTTACTGGACTGAAAGCTGTTCAGACTCAGAATAGCAAACTGGTCTTTGTCCCACAGACCTTAACGATTTCAGTGTAACAGAGGAATTAACAAGTGGATCCAGAGGAAGAGGGCTAAAACAAGAAGCATTGGCAGTAGTCCCAGTGTGACCTCAATGTAAACCATTAATAATGTTGTATATGGCACAGGAAGGGGTAAGTTGAAGAAAGGCTATTAGAAAAGTCAGTGAGGTAGCTCCATGCATCTTGGCATCTTCCAGTTGATGCCAGTGTAACTAATGCATTTTGGGTGTGCGCTATAGAGATGTGACACACGATCAATAAGGACTGGCAGGGATCTGGGAGAAGCTGCTGTTCCCAGCAAGGCACAAGAGAAAGCACAGGAGGAGTCATGACTCAGAGGTACATTTCTTAGTCAAGATGGTCTCCTAGCATTTGGGCTGTGCTCCATAATCCGTGCTGAAGCCCAGCCCTTGATGGTAAAGCTTTCCGAAGGACAGTGTGCTGTGCCCTGAAAGACGTAGTGGAGTGCTCCCTGTGGGGCATCTTTGCTCAGCATCTGCTCCCCCATCTTAGCTCTGAAATATGGGGAGATTCTGGATGAACTTTGCAAGGTTGTGAAGATCTTGCTTCAGTAGCATGTAAATTAGCACTTTTCTGCTGTAAGATGTTTGTTGTGTCTCAGGAAAAAAAATCTATGAGCCCTAGTAGCTGCCTTGATTCAGCTGCAGATGTTTTTTTTTTTCCCAGAAGGATCTTTGTCTAGCCTGTTAACACATTGGGGGCTATCACTGATACCACAAATGGGAGGAAAAATGAGTTAGCAGCTCTGAACAGCAGGTTGAAGGGCCATCAGAAGAAGCAGTGGCATTTCTGTGTATCTTAAACTCAGCTGGATGTTGGCTGGATCTTCTAGTAAAGGCAAAGTGAACTAAGAAATAAAATTGCTGCAGAGGCACATAAACACCAAACTCACGTACCTGGTGAAGCTGTAAGATGTTCCATCTACTGGCATCCGTCGGTGCTGCGTCCTTTGGGTTTGTGGTCTGACTGCCACAGGGAGGAGCAGAGGTTGGAAATCAGAATTATCAGCACGCAGCTAATTTTAGAAGTGCCGATATGAAACACCACTGCTCACTGGTTTATTTAAATCTCTGGCTAGAAAATTGCTGGTTGTGGAGGAATGAATAAAGAGAGTTTGTTCTGGAGAGAACAGTTGAAAAACATTACAAATGAGCTGGATAAAATGTCTTTTGGATTTCTGTCATTTCTGGTAGTAGTCAGCTATTAAAAAACCCAAACAACTCCCTCCAAACCCCTCCCCTCCCCAAAGATTTCGTCGGTACAGAAAGCTTTTATGCCACACTTCCGACTTGGCAAACTGGTACCAGGAGTACCAGGAGAAGCTGCTGAGTGTATCTACATGCAGCTTGGACTTGGAAGTGTAACCGTCTTAAATATCACCACTGATTTCACAAATGACTCCATTGTTGTTGACCAACGTGGCTGGATAACACACATACAATAAGCATGAGGAGTCTGAGGGTTTTTTTTCTCCATGTTGGTGTTTAAAGACAATGTTATTAAAATAGCAGCTACTCTCCAGTACTAAACAGGGTGTAGGTAGACGTTTGCAAGATTACAGTACAATGCTAGTATCTCAGGTTCACAGAATCACAAGGTTGGAAAAGACCTTTAAGATCATTAAGACTCCAACCGCTCCTGTCCTATGCTAAACAATATCCCTAAGTACCTCATCTACCCATCTTTTAAACACATCCAGGGAAGGTGACTCAAGCCACTCCCTGGGCAGCCTGTTCCAGGCCCTGAAGAACATCTAATTTGAATCTGCCCTGGAACAGCTTTGTGCCAGTTCCCCTTGACCTATCACCTGTCACTTGGCTGAAGAGACCATCGCCCACCTCTCTACAAACTTTCACTACTGATAGTATCTATCAAACTTACTTCCTGGTGTATAACAGACTTGTACAGGCACTGCCACTGATGGAAACAGGGATCACAGAATCATAGGGGTTGGAAGGGACCTCAAGAGATCATCAGGTCCAACCCCCCTGCCAAAGCAGCTCCCTAGCTCATATTGCACAGATAGGCATCCAGGCAGGTCTTAAATATCTCCAGAGATGGAGACTCCACAATGCCCCTTGGCAGCAGTGCTCTGTCACCCTCACTGTACAAAAATTCTTCTGCATGTTCTTGCAGAACTTCCTGTGCTCTAACTTGCAGCGATTCTATGATTCTATGATTGCCCCTTGTCCTGTCTCCACAGACCACTGAAAAGGGGCTGGCCATTTCCCCCTGCATCCCATACCTCAGATATTTACAAACATTAATAGGGTCCCCCCATAGTCTTCTCTAGGCTGAACAGTCCCAGCTCACTCAGCCTTTCCTCACAGGGGAGATGCTCCAAGCCCTTAATCATCTTTGTAGCCCTCCTCTGGACTCTTTCCAGGACATCCCTGTCTTTTTTATACCAGGGAAACCAGATGCTCCTGGAAACTCACCGACCTGCAAGGCACAGGCTCAGATCTTTATACCTCAGAAGGGAGAAGTGCTTCAAGGTTGTTATGTCCCCTTACACACTTCTTTTAATCACCACTAGATATTCACGTGACTGTGTTGCGGTCACCTCTTGGGTTTCTTTCTGGCAGTGGTGGGTGCAAGAGATACAGTGGCTGAGCCAAAGGAGGGACATGGTCCCTCTGATCAGTGCCATGGAGCACCTAGCTGTGGGTCCTGTTCCTGCAACCCTACCTGCCCACTGTGGGATTCTTATGCCACCCAGGGTAGTGCTTCCTTATAAGCTTCTTCTGTTTGACAGGATGGTTAATTTAATGACATTGTTGCCATGGCATGAAGAGCTGAATGTGTGGTTATGTGAATGGTGAGGATTTGCTAGCTATTTCCACTGTAGGTGATGTAAGCCTCCAAGGCAAAGAATATTTTACCCAGAATTTTTATTTTCTCCCTAGAGTTGTCATTGCTTTTACAAGCATAATATTTTCTATAAATCAATTTTTTCTAGATACAGTGCTTTCTTGGTCATGAGATTTCTTTGTTTGAGGGGAATCTTTCCTTGTTGTTTTAGGTGGCATAAATCTTTTGATGTATAAGCACCTAAATTCATTGTAAGGTAGAATATTGTTAGCAAAAAAGGTTGACAATCCAAATTTGCTAGACTACCTGGCGAAAAGGAGTGAGTAAAAAATGTGGTTACCAGAGAGAGGGAGAGGAGAGCGTGTAATGTAGCACATATCTCACTGTTGTGAACTGAATGATTACTAGGCAGGTAGAGGCTGGAAACAATTGACTATAATTGGTCTGTTGGGATTTTAATAAAACCTTTAAAGCAATTAAAATGCTTTTATTGAAAACAGATTTGGGCATCTTTTCTAAGGAGGTCTTAACAGTAACTGCTGTTTTAAATGCTAATTATGGTTTTGTGAAACATCTTTTAGCAGTGAATGATATTGGTGTGGCGTGCTCTGCAGTCAGGACTGGATCCCACAGCAGAGAGGAGATCTGGTGTAGTCACTCCTATGAGATTACTGTCCTTCAGAGCACATGGTTCCTCCATGGTTTCTTCTTGCTCATGTCCATGTCCACATCCACACCAAAATCCATGTTCTTCTTGAGATTTGTGATTTGTAAATCCCTCCTGCAGACTCCTTGGGATATCTACCATGCATAGAGATGTGGGGGATCTGTGGGTAAGCTGTGTCATGTGAGGGAGGATATTTATAGCCAGGAAAGCCAAAAAGGTAGGTATTGAAAATAAGCTGATTATGAAGATCAGTCAAATATTTCAGCTTTCCTCTAGGTTATAAACCAGCCTTTGTTAAAACAGAAAGGCAGAGTCTTGAACACATAGCTACAGTTTGCTGGGATTGTCTGTATCTCAGTGTTTGGAGAAGGTGCAGGGATCCTACAAAAATAGTTTCATGGCTGTTGTTCTAGCACCTGCTCAGGAGTTCAAAGTTGCAAAACCATTTCCAAATAGATCTTTGGTATGTGCTCCAAATCAGAATTTTTTTTTAAAAGTCCCATTAGATCTATAGTATCTATTTTATCACTATTAGGCAAACACACATTAAAAGAAATTTCAA
The DNA here is from genome assembly GCA_022605575.1 of Laterallus jamaicensis coturniculus. Lineage (NCBI taxonomy): Eukaryota > Metazoa > Chordata > Aves > Gruiformes > Rallidae > Laterallus > Laterallus jamaicensis. Next base: position 84,540,498 of record JAKCOX010000002.1, on the reverse strand, counting down.
CACATTTTTAATTGAATTTTGAATTACAGATGACCTGGCTATCTTTCAAAAAAATTATCTCTTAATGCTTCTGACTCCCAGTTTCAGTACAGATCTCAAGATACTTGCAGTGTTTCTTGAAGTCCTAACCACAAGAGCCTTTTTGTGATATTTTTACAACAGTTTCTTACATATATGCTAAGCTTATTTGTTTATTCCTTTTTCTCTTTGGAAGGTTTAGACTTCCAAGCAGTCACAGAGACTTATGTATAGGCTTTCCAAACTACAAAACTGGGAAATGAATATTTCCATCTCTCTCAAACGTGCCTTTTCTTTTTTTAAACTTTGATAAAGGTTCCTTCCAACCTTACCAGTTCTATGATTCTATGAACTCAGCTCTGATGTTGCCTGTGAAGGTCTGCTGCTATTTTATCTTTCCAGAGGAGCAAAAATGCAGAATTATTTTGAAACATTTCAGGTTCCTAGGCTAAAAAAAAAAATGGTGTGGGGGAGATGATTATGAGAGCAGAGGGAGAAATAGCTGACGTAGTTAAGTGGAAAAAGCGACAAGTCTGTTCAGTAGGCATTGTGTGAAACAATATCCCATTTACTTCTCTGATATTACAGGAGGACCTCTCACGTGTCCTGGTGAATGAGGACTGCATTGGGCTGTGCATTGCACAGCCACAGAGTAAAATTGGATCCTTCACTGATGTGCTCAGAAAGCTCTGCCTTCATTGGAGAGACTTTATAGCTCTCAGGCTCCCTTGGCAAGCTAACGACTGAGATATTGGGATGAAGGAGATTTTCATTTGTTTCTCTGAAAAGAAGCAGCGAGCAATATAAGAATCCAGGACAGGAAGGAAATCTTTGAAGGGACTGAGTGCTGTCCTCTTCTATCCAAGGCAGGCACTTCAAGTGATCTCTTCCTTAAATGATTAAGTCTTTGTGAAAGATAATTAGAGGCCGTCCATACCAGACTTAGAACAGGACTGCAGTGCAGCACTTGGACTGGCACTAGTTTTGAGTGATGAGCTCAGGTATCAGTAGCAGCTGAGAATGGAGCTCTACAGGGGCTGTGATGGAGGCTGAGGAGGAAGCAAAAAGGCTGAAATACTCAGCAAATTAACCTGAACTGAGGTCCATGCTTCTGTAGCCAGGCAGTTCCTAATAGCGAACAGTATACAGAGAGCCTGGGCACATCTGCACATCCCTGCTGGGTACAAGGATCCTGCTGGTTTGCTCCCACGGCTGCTATTTGAGGGCTGTTCAAGGCTTTTGCTATTTTAGTGGCTCAAAACCTTTCAATTCCATATCTATATTTATGCACAGCCTGTGTATATTCATTTCTGTCTTTTGCCAATGCTGGTTTTTAGTTCAAACAGCTCTTCTGCTTCCCCCATTCCTCACTTTCCCAGCATAATTAAAGGGAACAGTCATCTTCTATCTTAACAGCTTACTTGAACAGATAACGTTTGTGGATCTAAGAGGAAAAGACGCAAAACACAACCTTGTGACTCTTTTTGGACCTCTTCATAATTTTAGCTGCCTTTTTCAATTGTATATGAACCAAAAGTTAACTCAGACAGGCTCTTACTGTCTTGTGATTTATTGACATCAGTGTTTTTAAGTCCTCAGTCAAGACCAGGCTTCTAATTTTCCTTGGTACAGCATAAGCCTAGAGCAGAAAGACTCTCTCCACCTGCCCAGCTTATGATTGTAACAAATGGGAAACAACAGAAATATGGCACAGGACCTTGTTAATGGATGTACTTGCTCCTCTTATAGGTTTCTTGAAAATAGTTAGCTAAATTTAAACTTGGGTTCTTTTTGCAATCATGATTTATTATAGGAAAAGTAATATAGGCAGGAAGAGTGCCTAAATATATAGGGACTGCTTTTTTCCTTACTTTATACCTTAGAATATTGGAAATGTCAAAGTTAATCTTAGTTCCTTCGGTGGAGGTCTGTCCTATGTGTGTTGGGGCTCAGCTGCTGGAAACTGACATCTCCGTCCAACTCTGTTCCTTGAGTGCTGGGAAGCAGAGGACTGGTCTCACTGACACCTCACCGACATCTCCAGTAAAGCTCAGAGGTCTTGGTTCAGCCACTTCACAGAAGCAGGCTACAACATTCGTTACCTACCAGTCCCTTAAGGTGGTGTGATTTTTGCCTCTGTGATTAGCAGTCTCCTATGAGCTTCTTATCAATTCCCATAATTACCCTTATTAATTCCCGTAATTCCCCTTACAAATGACTCCAAACTGTCTGAAGATGCTCCAGGTAAAATTCTGGTGCTGTTTTGCTCTTGCCTGGATCAGTTTCCTTTAACAACTCCTCTTCAGATACCTCTATCCTTGGTTTCCACTTTTCCACATTACTTAGAACAGATTAGTGTTTCCTTGAAGCGATAACCTTAATAGGAGACATTAACTTCTTCTTTTTTATATTGAACTTCATATCTGAAGAATTTAGTGCACGGGGTTGTTCAGGGAAGCTAAGCCCCAGCTTTAGGAAGAGATCAGTCAAACAGATTATCTTTGTGCAGATGTCAGATTTATAGGTTTCCTTTTCCATAAACTGCAGAATTAATCCCAGACATGGGCTAAGGTGTGACTGAGATTCACTGATGACTCATGGTCAGAGCAATCCAAGTTTGTAACCGCGCTGCTCTGTCAGTAGAGACAAAGTTGCTGTATGTCAGTGACAAGGCTGGGCACTGATTTTACAGCATTAATTTCAGACAGTGGAAATGCATTAATTACAGCCTCCTCCTTGATTTCTTCTCGTTCTTGTCACAAGGTAGTTGCAGAGGTGGCGAAATGCATAAATTGTTTTGCAGAAGTGCTGAAGACTCTCATCAAAGATTTAACAAGAGAAGTGCGACAGGTGATGAGAGCAATGCACAAAGGGGAAGCATCTGACACTGCCGCATACAGCTTTTGTTTTTAAACCTGTGCAGATAAATGATGACAAAGGGATCAGATAAAAATGACTGTGATTGACTAGCCCCTTTGTGTTAAGCTTGGGGCAAATGATTTGATGGAGAAGGAGGAGGAAGAAACCCCAAGTAACTAATAGGCATCCAGGATATTTTAATCTTTTTTTTTTTTTATATAGCTTCTAAAATTTCATTAAAATCTAGTAGATGATTATCCTGTGTTATTAACAATCACAGAATCACAGAGTTGTAGGGGTTGGAAGGGATCTCGAGAGATTATCGGGTCCAACCCCCCTGCCAAAGCAGGCTCCCTAGCTCAAACTACACAGATAGGCATCCAAGTTTCCCTAAACATCATACGGAGTTTATAAGTATTAAAAAGCCACTGTAGTGATGTAGGGCTGAGAAAAACATATGAAAAATAACCTTTTCCTCTCCTTTAGAGTCCAATTTTATTAAACCAGCTTGAAGGGTAATTTTTCTGCTTTGTAAGGAAATAGAATTTGGGAGGAAGACTTTGTGAACCTTCTGAGTATTTTACCTTTTCATCACACTTTCTTGAACTCCTTGCATTCTTTTCATATTCTTCCAATGAGTAGATACATTCAACAAAATACAGACACTGTCTGCTATACTCAGTATCACCTGTAAATGTAAGAATGGGTGAGACCTTAGCTGGTCATCTAGTTCACCCCTAAAACAGAAACCAAAGAACATCAACCCGTCGATGTCGTTTGTGAAAGGTATTTGTCCAACTTCTTAAAAATTTGAAATCACATTGAGCGAATGATGCCTTAGATGATCTACCTCCGTTTCATTACCTATCCTGTCAGACAGTTTCCTCCACATCCATTTGAAACCCATTTCTTCTTGCCTTTGCCTTTATATATACTCACTTTTGTTTGATATTCCTCTTCATATAAATCACACCCCCCCTGTTCCTATTTATTATTACAGCAAGAGTTCAAGTTGTGACTGTAATCCATGAAGAATTTCCATCTGAATCATCTTATCTGGGCTCCTGGTTGGTTTTGTAGTGTGGCAGTTGACGTATTTTGTAGCATTGACTTGTTCTTGTTAATTTCTATCTGCTAATCTGTGTATCACTGCAGACTTTAATGGTAATCTATCAGTGACCACACTGATAAGAAGAGAACATTGCTAGACCAAAAAAACAGTTCTTGGTACTTTCTTCTAGAAATATCTCCTATTAACATCTATCTTTAGAGATCTTCCAGCAAAAACTGTAACTTATTTATTTTAAGTTACAGCAAGTTTTTAAAGTCAAAATGCTGTGCGATACTAAGTCACATGCTTTTAAATGCAAGCACTATAATTAATTGATCAATTGTTCTTCAATCCAAAAAAGGGACAGTCTGAAAAACCCACTTTCCATAAAATAATGCTGAAGGGTTTAATTATAGTTTTGCTTCAAATTCTTTTTTTTTTGTTTGTATAGTCTAGAAATCAGCATTACATTATTTACACAGTATCCGCATCAGCTTGGTTGATATGTTATTCCCCAGTTAATCTCTTTTATACTTTTCAATATACAAATGATGTTGGTAATCCGGCAGTCAGTTGAAATCTTCTGTTGCCCAGGATTTGTTGAAATTAACTTTACCAAGAGTTCCTCATCCCTTAAAGGCTCTTGGTGCAAAATATGTGTCTGTTGTTTTTAAAAAAGTGTTTAATTTTAGCAAATGCTACCTCACATCCCCTTTTCATCACAGATGGCAATCTTTCTGTTCCACACTCAGTATAAAATTCCTGCTCAGTTTGATATACAGGCAAAAATATCTATCCTTTGAAAATTTTGACTTTTTCTACTTGCCTAAGAACAGTTTTGCTGTGTGCCTCTAGCAATAACTCACATTGAAAAATATGCTATAATTATTTTGAGCTGTATTGGTCATTTCATCATTCCCTTCATTTCCCCATTATCAGTCATGCGTTTTGTAATTTATATTAATTGCCATTTCCTTTCCGTTTGCAGTCTGACTCTACAAATATATAAAAATTAATGCATTGCTGCCACTTCCATGCCTGGTTTCAAGATTTAAGATTTTTTTATTTAATTATTTAAGATTTTAAAATTTATGTATTTATTTTCCCCAGCAGGGCAGTGTTATGACTGGGGGATTCTAGCTTCTGGAGCCTCCAGTAAGAAATTTGTGACCAATTCCCACTACAGTCAGTCTTCTATTAGGATTTTGTGCTTTAAAAATTTGTCTCTGACAGTGATGCTGACAGTATTACCAAGCTGGCAAAAATTAGTCCTTTCTGAAATTCTTATACTGCTGGTCACTAGCGTGTTCTGTTTGCACACAAGAAATGCCATCGGATCATCATCATCATGATCATCCGTATCTAAGCAACCGCTCATTTTTAGGCCATCGATTGATTTTACTTTGTCCATCAAAATGAGGTCTAGTATTAAGTTACTCTATGGTAGGTGGAAGTTTTCCTCTTTCAAGAACTTGCCCATCATTTTTAGAATACCTGGGGAAGTTTTGTTGCTGGTTGTGCTCGCCCAAAAATGCGGTCTCAAGTGAGAGTACCTGTACTGAGTATGATGCCTATGCATCAGGTCCCTTAATTGGCAAGTGAGATTTAGAACTGATAACAGGAGTGGCCGGTTCTCCTTCTTCATCTGGAAGCCTCTTGTTGTCAGCAAGTTAGAAGCATATTTTAGGAGAGTTTACTCCTACCCTATTATCCAGTTCCAGCTGGGAAATACCAGGGCACCACAGGCAGAAGCTGTGGGTGTCTCTGCCTTCAATGGGGTAACCTAAGCAGGGTTTAGCAGTCTGAAAGACTTTACCCCAGGTTCCAAAAGATTTCAGGTGCCCATCTCTCATTGCAGCATGTACTTCACAAGATATCCTGGAAAGGTGAACCTCTTAAGCTTCCTATCTGAAAGTTTTCTTTTCAACCTCCTGAACATCCAATACATCTTTCAGGCACAGAGGCATTGTTGGGATGCTTGTTTTCTTCGCAGAGTGCTCCTGCAGCAGTAAATTAGAGCTATAGCAGGTTCTTGAGAGCCTGCTGACCTATTTCACCCTCAGTAGCCTGGGTGACTCTTCATATTTGATTAGATTCCTCACATGTTAGGTAAATATTCCCCTAGGATATGATTTAGAAGAAGACACTTTTCCCTGTTAGGCAACAGCACACCACCCAAGTATTGTACACCATAAGCCTTTGAGGCCTTAAGTCTGCAGATAAGGGACACTATATCCATAATAAAAGCTGGCATGTGACATGAAATAAAGCTCCAGAGCCATTTTCTGATACCTCTTAATATTGTATTTAAGAAAAAACCAGGAAAGATGGAGCTTTAGACTTGGCTTCATGTTGATGGCATCAGGAGCACCTCCCAGGAGAGAGACTGACACCTCAAAGGAGCAACTCATCACATATGAGACGCTGGGCTGGATTATGCTATTGAAACATCAGTTCTCTGTTGACAACCAAGGCACCCTAGCTCATTCACAACCTCTTTGGTTTTGGGGACTGCAGCTTAGCGAGGTGACTAATGCAACACAACCCGTAAGTCATGAGACATCTCCAAGGTCACACCAAAATTCATCATAGGGCTGCTATTTAAACCTGGGTCTCTTCATCCAGATTAAATCAACACAAACCTGTAGCCTCTCTTCTCCTGTACGCCTTTTTATTTGCCCTGCCTGTGTACCTGTACCTATATTTGTATGGGTGAATATGCCACTCTGTCCTATCCTTGGCACAGTGAGGATGGAAAAACAGTTCTGCTCTGGAAACTCCAAATGAATACCTAAACAGTTTTGTTTTTTCTTATTATATGTTAATTAATATTATGAATAAGGGATTTGGGGAGGAGAATGACTTTAAATTGACAAATTATTTCATTTAGAAGTACATTTACTGTACATAATAATGGATAGCTTTCTTATGGTGCTTTTGCAACTTCAAAGTGCTTTGCAACTATTAATTAATTAACATGCGTGCTCTTTTGGAGGTAGGAAACTAATTATTAACAGCCCTGTCTTGCACACAGGGAACCGAATGATAAACATTCATGTTATTTAAACAATTTAGCCATTGTATTGCATGCTTAATTTGTCTCTGTGAGTACCACTTCTTCATACATAATGTGGATTAATGCATATGCAAATGAATAAGTTAAATGCGTAGTGATCAGCTTGCATAATTATGTGCCTGGTGCCTTATATCTTAGAACTCCTTTACAACGACAATCAGTCATCCTTCCTTGTGTTCCCTGAAAGTCATTTGATATTGGTGTTTGTCCTCAAATGGGAGATGAAAGATTACATGAGTCAAGAGCTCTTTGGGGAGGTGGCCCCCGGTCCTGTAAATTCTGGAGCAAACCCTATTACACAGTGAGGAAACAAGCTTAGACTTAGCCTATAGGTATATACACTCTTGTGCCAAAAAACCCCAACAAGATCCCGACTAAGACAAAGGGAGAGAGATTAATAAAAAATTCAGTCTTGCTTTATTGGTGACTGACCAGAGACACAGTAGCTTAGACACATGCTGTACCCGAGCTCCTATCTCACATACCTTGTGCTCCTGTTTCTAGCCTTACACATACTTATGTTAGCCTGTGTCCAAATCCTAACAGCCTTGTGGCACACAAACCTTGGGATAATTTTAGGGAGCCCTTGTCTTTGCCAGACATCAGTCAGAGGCCAATATTATAAAGATGGATGAGACAAATGATTTTGCTGGAGCAGGAGCTGAGCACCAGGCTTGTGCCCCAGCCAGGAAACTCTGCTTCTGTGGCTCATCTGAGCAGGGTGTGCCTGACTTCTAGGAATGCCAGGTGATCATGCAGAGCCATGTGCAAAGTGTGCTTAGGCAGAAAATCCAGATTCAGGTTACCCATGCAGAGCAGCACTGAAAAACCTGGAGAAATGAAGGGACTTGCTCAGGGTTCAACACTTAAACATAATTCACATGTTATTTAAGGCAGGTTCCTAGGTTTTCTTCCACTCTGTTGTCTGTTTAGGGAGACAATTTGCATCACAGGCTAGAGTGGATACACAGCTGACCCTGTAGTTCAAGCACCCATCCACTGCCAGGAGCAGAAGGAAATGTTATGTAACTTGTGATGAACTTTCCATCTCTCCACTATAAGAAGAGAAGCTGCTGAGTAGAACAGAAAGGACATAAGGAAAGCTGAGGAAGGCACCCTTGGGAGGGCACGAAAGGAGTGTGACAGCTGAGGGAGGAAAAGCAACTGCTAAGTAAGGAGAAGTGTTACCAGGCGCAGAGACTTGAAGAGCTTAAAAAAGGCATCGGGAACAAAGCACCTGGGAGTGTGCAAGAGCCTGTGGGATCTTAATAAAAGTGAACATGTACAGACCCTCCCCAGGCCCCCAGAACATCCAGTCTGTGGGCTGGTGAGAAATCGCCAACACGATCTTCTGCTCTCTGGTGGCTGCATGTTGCCATAAGGAAGGCGCACTGTCCTTAGCTCAGCACCGGTTAACAGTTGGCTTTGATTTTCCTATTTGCAAGCAATGCCACCTCCTTCCTCGTGGTCTTTGCTAACTCAGGGTTGCCCCTCTACCTGTTGTTCTAGCCCCTGCCTTCCCAGCCATGTCCACCCTCTTTTTGTTGAACCCACCCCACAGAGAAACCCCTGATTAGACAGTTGATGACACTTGGATGACACACGCATCTCTCCTTGCAGCTTTCCTGCTACCTGCTGTCCCTCCCCTGTACGTTTTTCTGCCTCTTCTGATATTTTCAGCCCGGTCTGGTGAACATTGCCCTATCCTCTATTTACACAGCTCCTAGCATTCCTGTTTCTGATCTGAGCTCATGTCTCTAGGCATTGCCTTCAGATTATTAACAATAACGACCACGTAGCTTTTTAATTTCTCAATGTGTTTTTAAGAAAACCTATGTTTAGCTCTTAATCCTGGTGCAGACAGTGTGTTCTTATCAATAATTGGCCTATTAACTTATGGGTACAGCTGAGTAAATTTCAGGCTTATAAAAATGTTTAAGCAGGCAATGCATTTAGCTGACTGCAGACTGGTATTTATGTAGTTCCAGGAGAGTAAATAAAGCCTATTCGGTGGCCATCATTATAGCATTATTTTCTCTCCCTCCTTCCTCACTCTCAATTTGATGCAAAAGCCCAATCTCATGCACAGAGTCGTGAATCTCAGAGGGTATTCAATTTCCTCAGCTTCTCCTGAAATGAATGGCACTGGGGACGTTCTCTGCCATCCAAGACTAGGCTCCAATTCCCAAAGTGTAAGCCTGAAATGTTATGAGGCTGTTCCGAATGTTCATTCTCATCTTGACTGATGATGTTCAGTGCAGTAATCTTTGCCTTTCCAGCCCCTTTTCTGGACTGTGTTGATGGCACTCATTATCTGATTGATAGATTAATGTATACACCATGTAGGGGAGCATTTTTCAATACCAGGTGAAGTTGAGATTCCACATATTTTTCCTCTAATATTTACTCTAATAACTTCTCTTTCTTTCTTTCTACTTTTCTAGAAGAAAATTCTACCTCCCTTACTTTGCAACTCATTTACAAACCAGCCTTCTACAGGAAATCCTTATCTTGAAGTCATTAGAAAGGCAGATATCCCCCTCTGTAACCCCCGGGACAAGTTGAGGCATTTATTGGAAGTGTTTGAATGCCAGTTCTGCAAAACATTCCGCCTATGCTTTGCTTTCCCTCAGTTTTACCAACTTAAGGTGCATGAGTGGACCTCTTCAAAATGTATACGTAGGTTTAAAACTAGGCACATCACTGTAATCAGTGTCTTTCATGTCTGGGTCTCCAAAAAGTGGACCCAGGCAAAAAATGAGCAAGAGGTGGTTCCCAAGAAAATTAAATCCTTCTTTCTGTTAAAAAAACCCCTCTTTTATTATTTAGGACTTCATTTGTCTCGATGCTCAAAATAAGATAATATGAGCCAAGATGAAAGTGTTTACATGTACTAAAATTCATTCAAACAAGATTAGCAATGGCACTCAATGTTATAAGAGATGACACTGAGGTATGGAAGGTTTGTGGAGCTAATGGGACCCTGGCAGGTGCTGGCACTTTGGAATCACCCTTTGCAGTGTCCTGTTGGAGATCAGTACCAGCTTATACCAAAGCAATTGCTCAGTTTAGAGTCATTGACTACCAAACTGCAGACACACCATTTGCTTGGACAAATAAACTGAAATTAAGTTGTTGTGTCATGTAAGGCGGTTGTAAAAGCGTACGTGGAGCTTGAGGGAAAATGAGAGAGTCAATCAATCCCTCTTGAAACAGGAAGACAGATGGAGGGAGAGTGAGCCTCATAAATAGCCAACAAACCAGGTAAATACATGGCAGGAGGAACAACATCTCCACTGTAGATTGCATACATTTAATTTTATGGCCCCAGCATTTTCCAAGCCAACACACCCTTTTATGAGGATTTCTTCTGCCTTTTACCATGTTACGCCAAAAGTACAGCAATGATACTGACCTAAAACCTTTTGGCTTCCATCAGTGCCCACATGTTGTTTTCCTATGCATTTCTTTTTCCACTTAAATTTTCCTCTTCTGCCTTTTAATAGCTGCTATGTCATCTCCACCAGCAATTGGAGGGTTACCGTGCTGCAGTGAAACTAAAATGGATGTGGGGAGAGAGGCCTTTGTACACAGGGACAGGCAAAGCTGTGTCTACACAGTTTGAACTGAAGGAAAGGTATTTAAAGCATGAGTGATTAACTGCTAGGACAGATTAATCGAGGAGGTCCATCCAAATGCTGGCTGCGGCAAGTCTTAGCACTGAGAATAGCTCTCTTTCTGTTTCCCTTAAATAAAAATAACTGCATGGATTCCAGAACAGTGTGATATCAGGGCAGACGATCCTAATGGCCCCTCAGAGATTTTCCTGTATTCCCCCCATTATGACCAATTAGACTGACTTCACGTCACGTGGATCAGGGATTTCACTGCAGAGATTTTCCAGCATCAACCCCAGTCCCTTCTGATCTCCAAATCGATGCCTCTGACTCTCCCAGCCTGACACACAGAGACAGTTGGTGCTTGGAACAGAGTAATCCAGATCTCCCCACTCCCACACCCCTGCTGTGGTGCCACGTTTGCCATCCCTCATATAAAGCGGAGCTATAGGCAGCAGAGCAAATGCACAGATCAGCTCTTCTGGCTCCAGGGAGCTGGTGGTTCCTCTTTGGCTGCACAGGCTTAGAAAAGCCAAAGCGAATTTTTCACGATGAATAATTTAAAGTGAGCCTTTTTGACCTCGTTTTCTATATGCATCTCCTAGCAAAAAGTTGAAGCTAAAGTCATTTGTCACAGTTGAGTGTAAATCCAAGGGGAGCAGATGGGGGTTTCCCTGCCATGTAGCTGTGCAGGCACTGCATGCATGAAAATGGACTGCCTGGGATGAGGCAGGCAGAACCTTCACAAAGGAAAATGTAGCTGCTGCTGAATTTTTCAGGCTCAACCCTCTGAGTTTACCGTTCCTCCTGCACACCTAGTGTAGGATTCATTGGCTAGGAGGCGATGTTTTCTTTGGTTAATTCAACTTGTTTATTTAGTTTTTCACTTTGAGTGTTTATTGCTGTTCAATAAACAGGTTTTCTTCCTGGGATCTACTGGTAGTGGCTTTATAGCACACCATGGGAGGGGCTGAAGACACTGCACAGCCTTTTATTAACGATCATTCCCTCCACAGTTGCCTCATTAAAGGATGCTGAAGAGACCTGGTGTTTTTTAGGAGGACAGAGGCTGCAGTGCCGCCAGCAGAATTGCTGGCTGGGTTTAAATGTCCGGTTAGAAACAGAACTAAGGTGGAGAACATCTCTCTTCTGCTCTTTGTGACCTCTGAAAGTCACTTGACGCCCAACTTAGTGCGAAATAAGTGCAATGCAGCTGGTCTGGCTGGAAGCGCCTGGTGCTTGGTAAGAGTGCGGGAGATCTGTCATTTGAAATTCTTACCTCCAGTCGAGTGTATTCTCAAAAGACACATTGTGGCTGCATTTACAGACCCGTTGAAGAAGCTGCTATCATCCTGCTAACAACCCTTTACCGGTGGGGTCCTAATGGTGGTAGAACAGCTTTCTGGTTTCCCGGGAAGCCCCAGTTACCTCCTTGCAGCTTTTGTTACCCTGCGTAACTGCGTAGCCTGCCAAAGAGCTGTATCGATTCCAGCGTCTGGAGCAGATCAGGGCTCTGTTTGTTGTGCAGGGAGTGGAACAGCAGCAGTGCTGCAGACGGTAGGAGCAAAATGAGGCAACGGTCTGTCTCAGGCATTTGAATTTATGCATCACACCCGGGGCTCTTGCAGCGCAGCGTGACGAGCTGCCTGAGCCTCAGCGCACGTTTTCCAGCCCGAGCTTGTGGCTACCCTGCGCGCTGCGGGGACTTCTGGCTGTGAGCTGCAGGAGGCAGCTCTCGCTGGAGCGTGGTGCCCTTGGAAAGGCTGACGTGAGCTTTCAAAGATGAATTATTTAGACAGCCTCGGAAAGCATCCTCTAGCCAAAGCTAAAGATACATCTGCTTGTCACGGGCAGCCGTAAACCTTGTGACGAGAGCAGAGGGGTTTCCCCGTGGCACAGCCCAGCCTGTTGCTCGCTGCTGCAGTGCTTCGCAGCGTGAATGGAGGAAGGGAAAGAAAGGCAACGCTCCCCCCCACCCCCACCCCCACCCCCAGCCAAGTGATTTGCTTCGGATGACTCTGTTACAATAGGGTACAATAGGGTACAATAGGGTACACCGCAGCACCAGCTTGGGCTGAATCAAAATCGCACCTAATTAAACTGGGATTTTACTGAGATTCAGGCTGATCGAGCACAGGACAGGTTCTGGTCTGGGTCTGAGCAAAAGGTGCTGGTACTGGGAGCTGAGACTTGTGCTGCGCCTAAGGCAGCTTACATATACAGGCGGTGCCTTTTAATCAGGAATAGGACTCTCATGGGGTTTGCAGCAGCTTAAGCCCTGCCTGAGCCGGTGCAGGCAACCGCAGTGTGGATTTTCCACTGATGTGTTCACCTTGTAGGGAGTTTCCTCAATGTAAACGTGGCCTGAATGCCTTAGGCAAATCACTTAGCACCCCTGTCTCCTTTAGCTGTCAGATCTACAAGGTGCTACCTGTCTGCCTTGGGTGAGGAACGATGCCTCATCGTTTTAGCTTTAGCTTCCAAATAATGTGAAGTTACAAAGAGAATTTCCTTGAGGTTCTGTTCCTCTGCTCTGTTGGCTGTGAGATTTCTTCTACCTTTCTCTGAACTCTCCTGTGGGAGATGAGATGCTGTAACTACGGAGACCTAAGGACTGATCTGAACTGGCAGTTCCTCCCCTCCTGCTGGTGTGGGAATTAATTAATTTTTTTTTTTTTCTGCTTCATGCAATGGTAAAGCAGAATGTGACGGTGAGGTGTTTCATCTCTGAGCTTCTTTGAAAGATACTTCCTGGTGTAAAAGCTCTTTTTGACTTCTCAGTGCTGCATTGTGCAGTGCTATCAAGCCTGTCTGGAGGACTTCTAGTAGCAGTAATAATAATAATGATAATAAAAATAATGATAATAATATTTTCCAGCTCTTATATAAATCTGCTTTGTAAGGTTTCCCAACATGCTTTTCAAAGGAGTGTGTAACAGAAAGAGAAAATTATTTTTCCTGGGTCTCTCCAGGTTTGTGTGACACAGGTGGGCGTAGAAATGAATTTTTTGGTCTCTGTATCCTTGCAGGCACAACCTCTCAGGACAGCAGCTAAGGTACTAGTGTCCAGAGGTTCACATGAGGTATCTGACTTGTTTGGGCAGTACATTTGGTACAGTTTTGAAAGGGACTGTGGCATTTGGGAAAAGAACAGCAGTCTTTCTTATGTTTCTTTGCTCATCTCGGTCTCTGTGCCCCAGTTTCCTTCCTCATTGCAGGGGCACTTCCATAGCTGGAGTCATTAGCATCTTGGGTGGGAGGCATTAAGTAGAGCAATAATGACTCTCATGGCTGACTCAGTTTGATGTTGTCAGGAAATGGTGTATTTTTATTGGGAAATAATGTATTCTTAGTCAAAGTTAGTCTTACGTGGGATTAACTGTGAGACCACATCCCTACCAGTACAAGGACAGTGTAGAGCAGGCAGAGGGCTCAGCCATCCCAGTGCTCCTAGACTGAACCTAGGATCTTTCCCAGTGCTCCTAGGCTGAGCAGACCATGACCTTTCATCATTATTTGCAGGTGAAAAAAAAACAGAGGAAGGATGAGGTACCTTCAAAGCAGAGACCATGAGTGAAAGAGCTCCATTCCTCGAGGTCCAAAAAAGGAATTTGCATAAAACTGTTGGGAGCCTTGAAACCACAACTGTGACTGAGGTGGCAAAGTTCCCTACATCATGTTTAGAGATGTCCCCTCCCAAGGGCTTGGATACTCAACTTTGAGCTACCAAAATGCACCTCAGTTTGGTTTAATTTAAAAAGTAGAGAAATCAGAGAATCACAAGGTTCGAAAAGACCATCCAGGGAAGGTGACTCAACCCCCTCCCTGAGTAGCCTGTTCCAAGCCCTGACAACTCTTACAGTATTTTTTTTTCCCCCTGATATCTAATCTGACCCTGCCCTGGCACAGCTTTGTGCCATTTCCCTTTGTCCTATCTCCTGTTACCTGGCTGAAGAGACCATCACCCACCTCTTTACAACCTCCTTCAAGTAGTTGTAGGTGGTGAGAAGGTCTCCCCTCAGCCTCCTCTTTTCCAAGCTAAACATCCCCAGTTCCTTCAGCCTTTCCTCATAGGATTTGCCCTCCAGCTCCTTCACCAGCCTGGTTGCCCTTCTCTGGTCTTGCTCAAGGATCTCAATGTCCTTCTTATGGTGAGGAGTCCAGAACTGGACACAGCACTCGATGTGGCCTCACCAATGCCGAGTACAGGGGCACAATCACTTCCCTAGACCTACTGACCACATTATTTTTGATACAAGCCAGGATGCCATTGGCCTTCCTGGCTGCCTGGGCACACTGCTGGCTCATATTCAGCCTGCAGTCAACCAACACCCCCAGGTCCTTCTCTGCCTGACAGCTCTCCAGCCAGTTCCCCCAAGCCTGTAGTATTGCATGGGGTCGTTATGTCCCATGTGCAGCACTCTACACTTGGCCTTGTTAAACTTCATCCAGTCTGTTCAGATCCCTCTGAAAAGCCTCCCTACCCTCAGGCAGATCAACACTTCCTCCCAGCTTGGTGTCATCTGCAAATTTAGTGAGGGAGAATTCAATCCCTTCATCGAGGTCTTTGATAAAGATGTTGAACAGGACTGGACCCAAGACTGAGCCCTGGGGATGCCATTCATGACCGACCTCCAGCTGGATTTTGTGCCATTTACCACCACCCTTTGGGACCACCCATCCATCCAGTTTTTAACCCAGCTGATGGTCCACCTGTCTAGGCCAGTGGCAGCAAAATCATCAGTCTTATCTGGGGAGATGATTTTTCATTCACTGTGGCCCAACAGAGGTAGATTGATGGTGTGAGTTATGGGAAAAGAAGGATCCTTGTAAGTGAGAAGGGTGAAAGCAGGCAAGGGAAAAAGGGGCACAGATGGACAAGACCAAGAGGAGTGTTTTGACCTGGACTGGTTGCCCATACCTCACTTGGACTGTTACAGTACCCTAGTGTTTGTCCCAGAGGAGGGATATGTGGGCTGAGGATTCAGTAGAGGAGCATCAGGATTTTCTGGGCATGATCAAAGTTAAGTAGGAGGAATGTGTTGCTGAAGAGAAACAAGTCTGAATTCCCTGTTCTTGGACTGAGGTACTGAAATGCTTTTAGGGGATTTTGCTCTGGGTACATTTTGACAAGAATATCTGAATTTAATTTTCAATCAGATAATCTGTTTTTCCCTTGTATTCGATATACATGTTGGTACTTTGAATATTGCGTATTGAATGCCATCTCCATGGCTTGTAAATACATCATGAGTCAACATTACAAATATATATGTTGGACAATTCATGAGGATTGCTCCGTTTTTTTAAGAGCTCTTGCTTCTTCCTTGAGTAGCACATTCTCGTGAGATACATTTCCTGGCTGTTTACAGTGGAAAGGAATAAGAATATATCTGAGAATTCGAATTTATTGGGAAGAAAGCAGTCTGTGGCTAGTATCATAGAGTTTCTTTCCCCTCTCAAAAGAAAAAACACATATGCCAGCTCTCACTGTTTAGAAAAACAGATGAAATAGTTTCTGAAAAGATTGAATATATTATTTGAAAAAAATCCACATTTGGTTTTGATCTTTTGAGGAACAAGGAATGCACATTTGAGAAGGGTTTAGTTTTGTTAAGGAATATTTTCGTTTGTTTGATCTTGCTTTTTGTATTTGGATATTGCCAATCCCTTGTTATGCATTATTAAGACAGATAATGAGATACAATTCTTGCTCCAGGGAATTGTCAGTCCTCACATACAAAGGCTTTACAGCCAAAGAAACTGCAATTAACAAGCTAGACATGGTGGCAGGAAAGAAGCATTATTGTCTCCGGTCTTGAGGTGGGGAGCGAGTTACAAGGAGGTTAAAGCTTTAGGTTAGCAAAACTCTTAAATTCATGTTACGTGTGCCTAGATACAGCCCCTCCATCCACAGAATCACAGAATCACTATGTTGGAAAAGACCTTTAACATCATTGAGTCAGACTGTTCCTGTCCTATGCTAAACCATGTCCCTAAGTACCTCATCTACCTGTCTTTTAAACACATCCAGAGATGGTGACTCAACCCCCTCCCTGGGCAGCCTGTTCCAGGCCCTGACAACTCTTTCAGTGAAATATTTTTTTCCTAACATCTAACCTGATCCTGCCCTGGCACAGCTTTGTGCCATTTCCCCTTGTCCTATCCCCTGTCACCTGGCTGAAGAGACCATCTCCCACCTCTCTACAACATCCTTTCAGGTAATTGTAGGCAGTGATGAGGTCTCCCATCAGCTTCCTCTTCTCAAGGCTAAACATCTCCAGCTCCCTTAACCATTCCTCATAGGATTTGCCCTCCAGCCCCTTCCAGAGGACATGAAGATATCTTTAAGTCCCACTGATCTTGGGTGGCTACTCAAAAGGACCAAGGAATCCAAACACCACAAACACTCCGATATGCATTTGATAGCTAAAGAGGTGCTTTTAGACATCTGGACTTTTATACTTTAATATTAACTCTGTGTTTAAACACTCATTTGAGCTGAGGTTAGATTGGTTCAAAGACATTTGGGCAGGGATTAGTTGGAAGCTGTTTCAGAAAGCGACCTTGAGAGCGCTTCTGCTGGTCCCTCTCATTTCCCAGGCTCACCTGTCAATCCAGCTGAGGAGTGTCCATCTCATGAATGTTTTCACCCTGATCTAACATTTCCTGTTACTCCTTTGTCCATGGAAAGATGTAGTTTGAAAAGTTTTAGTTTTAATTCACCATGACTTAAAAAAATCTCTGCTGATGCAGGTAGTCTGATATCCCTTTCACAGGCATGCAAGGAGGATAGCTGTCCACATCAAAAGGTCTGCTTTTCAGAGGAAACTAACCACGTGCAGTCTCTTCTTCCAGAACTCAAAGCGTAGGTCCTGCTTACTGATCTCTTCACTCTGTCAGCCCTGGATATGCATTCTGTCTACTTCCGCCTTCCAAAGCCTTTAAGTCTCTCTGAAAATGGCTCTACAAAGAGTGGATTACTGGTTTTTGTATCCATCAAATGACAAAATTTCCTTTGGATCCTTTCTGCTCTTGCTGTCAGAAGGCTGCATTGGATTTTGCCTTTGTCATTGAGTCTGTAGGTTTTTTTCTAAGCTTTTATTTTCTATGTAAAGGATATATCAGCTGCGCAGCTTCTTCTGTGGGACTGAGTCATTCCTGTATTCACAGTCTCAGACCTGCTGTGCATTGATAATATCTGTGTGCATTGATGACCATAGCTGGAGCCCCTGTATCTGTCTCCTACTTGTGTTCCTCCTCTTCCCTTTCAGACACTGCACAATATGTCTGAATTTTCTTTTTCCTATTCACTTTGGGGTCTGGCTACTGAAGGATTTCTTCTTCAGGGGTCGAGACTGCAGGGGTCCTGTATGGGACCCATGTCTATCCAGGTGATGTGGGTGTATCGACAGTGCTAAGCTATCTCTTGGAGGTGGCACTGAAGGAGGGGAAAATGGTCCACTTAGGAGGCATCTTCTGAACATGAGGTCTTGTTACCTGCCATGCTCCTCTCCTGCTGCAAACAACACTCTCTTGAGGTCTTTTCTCTTAGATGCTGGGGATAGATAGCATGCAAATTGGCAAAGCACTTTTGCTTATTCTGTGGTATCTGGGAACGGTGAAGAGGTCATTACCATGCACTGCAAGGTTGGAAGATGCATTGTATTGGTTGAAGAGGAGAAAGCAATTGTGTGAGCTTGGTCCTCAGTCTCACCTGTGAAGCATCTGGAGGTGCTGTGGGACAAAAGTGTTTCATTGCTTCATTGTCTGCTTCTGTTTCATTGTCCCCAGACCTGAGGCATAAAAGAAACAATGCAACAAGACCTACTCCAGCATGACAATGCTCAGCCAGTGCATGTACTCCTCACAGTCCCCTCAGGCTTTGAGCAATGCAACTCTTGTCTGAGATCCATACTGATGCTCCCCTTGCTATTCCTACCTGCACTGCTCTGAGTTAAGGTTCCACGGACAGTGATGGCTCCCAAGCTCCCAAAGCCCAGAGCATATCTCAGCTTATCCTCTAGGATATTGCCTGGGGAGCAATGGTCCAGCAATCTTTCTAGCTTTGCCATTGTATAGCTACCCTTCACCTTGGTATTTTACCCTATCACACAGCTGGAGATCTGGCATCATAGTATGGGTCTTGGGCTTGTGGCCACACTGTTAAGATCCTCCGTAGTTTTCACAGGCTTTTATCTCCTACTGTCTAGAATTGTAATTAATTCCTAAAGATTAAGTAAGTGAAGAAAGTTAATTTCAGTGTGTCCTTCCCAATAACCTCATTTGCAAGAAAATAGCTCAAATATTGTCATTGATCATTCTTTTGTGCAATTGGTTAGCCAGCTGACATTCTTCTGTTTCCCCGGTCAACAGTTTTATAGCAGGACTGTTCAGTTCACCAAAGAGCTCATAGAATCACAGAATCATAGAATACCCTGAGTTGGAAGGGACCCATAAGGGTCATCAAGTCCAACTCCTGGCTCCATGCATGGCCAGACAAGTCAGAGCATGGAACTGAGTGCATTGTCCAGATGCTTCTTGAACTCAGTCAAGCTCAGTGCTGTGATCACTTTCTTGGGGAGCCTGTGCCAGTGCATGACTACCCTCTCAGTAAAGAACCTCTTCCTAATAACCAACCTAAACCTCCCCTGTCATAGCTTCATCCCGTTCCCTTGGGTTCTATCACTGGTCACTAACGAGAGGAGATCAGTGCCTACCCCTTCTCTCTCTCCCCCCTTGTCAAGAAGCCACAGACTGTGATGAGGTCTCTCCTCAGCCTCCTTTTCTCCAGACTGTACAGGCCAAGGGACTTCAGCCTCTCCTTGTAAGTTTTCCCCTCCAAACCCTTCACCATCCTTGTTGTCATCCCACAGACTACTGTCTGGGCATGTGGTACAAGAGTAAGTTTCCCTGATGACTGAAGAATGAGATGGTGAAGGGAGTGGTAAAGGACCAGAATGCAACTCCTTTCTGTAATACTCCAGTGAATGATGTTTGCTTGATAATGAGCATTTCGTACCTGAGGAAATGTTTGGGAATCAGACACATAGGATTTGCCTCTGCAGTTGGAGTGATACTATTGCAATTAACAATATTAAGCTTGGGTAAACTGGATATGAAGTGTGAAGAGAGCTGAGCCAGCAGCAGTCCTTCCACAGAGCATCTGGGGCCAGAGAATCTGGCAATAAATAGGTGGCTTTCTGTTATTTTCCCAAGTACAAGCACAAAGATCTGTTTTCTCTCATCATTTACATAATTCCAGCACATATTTTGAGAAACGTCTTTCCCTCTTCTCCTCATTTTAATTAGCTTCCTGGTGGGAAAAGCAGAAGATTTCCCAATCTGTTGTCATATGACGTATGAAAGGGATAACCTCTGTATCTCAGATCTTCTGTTCGCCTTTGAAGCTGCTTGCTGGTTTCCATTGAGCCACAATTAATTCTTAGCATCTGGCTGTAAGTAGTGTTATGTCTGGCTGCTGCAGGGAGGCAGGGAGCCCAATTAACTCAGCCCTGAATATCTGTTATTTTGCTTTCTGGACCTGTTTCTACCCTGTGTTAGAAGCTTAAGGCATAGATGAAAAAGAGAAGCAAAAGAAATTTTAGCTGTGGTCTTGTCTCATTTAATATTAATTTGGTGAATGCAGTATGATAAATAGTGTTGAATCCATGAAATGACTCTTTCCCTTCTCAGTAATATGATGATAGTAATTACATGTGCAGAATGTAGTAAAATACTTATAGGACTTCCTCTAGTGAATTACTTTCAAAGTAATTTGCTGAGGATTCTTAGTCAATCAATAGATAACAGGGAGAAGAGGATCCTGACTGTAGAAGCAGGAGAATATCAAGGAGGCAGCTTAATTTGGTGGACACTGTACTGCATCCAACCTTAATAGAGGTTGTTGAAAAAAAAGAAGGAAGGTTTTAGTGAATTGTAACAAGACTTCTTGGAGTTTTCTTAATGTTCTTTTGAAAAAGGGACTCAGATGATGGAAATATTTAATTTATCCTGGGAAAGTTTCTCCTAAGTTCATTTAAGAGAAGTCTGTGGAAAACTGCATACGAAAGACATGGCTGAGAATAGATTTCTGTAGCAGAAAAATAATATATTTTTAAAAAAATAGCCAGTGGGTAGAAATTGAGGCAACTGCTGTTAAAAAATAGACAGGAAAGCTATCTTGGCACTGAAGCAACTTAGTGGATGTGGTATCGGCAGGTTTTTCACTTGATTTATAGTCAGTTTAAAAGTATTTGCCTTCCACAACGATATTTAAAATGTCGATTCGAAGCTGTGTGCTTGAAGCAAAATCTGTGGGAGGAGCTATGGCCTGTGTGATACAGAAGGTCAGAATACCCTAAGTGACTATGAGGGTTCCCTTAAGGCTTAAAAACTCCATTGTATCTAAAATAACTTCTTTTGTCCTTCTCCCAGAATGTGTGCTATAAAAGACCAAGGCAGCATTTTTTGTTATGATGCCCTCAGGAGAAAAAAATGTTAAAAGAGAAACTTTCTTCTTTCCCCCCTTGCTATGTTTTCACGAATGAATTGCCTAAGTTTTGGACTACAACATCTCCAAAAACGCCTCATTGTGAGAAAATGAACATCCTGCATAGCACACTTGGTTTGGACTATTTAAGTTGCATCTGTTCCCATTTTCCAAGGTTGATGCAGAAACATAAGGGTCAAAAATGAAGGATAGGATTCACTTTAAGACTCCTAAATGGAGGTATCTACCACTCTGAGCTCCTGTTTTAGTTAGTGCTTATCTGGGTCTTTATTCAGATGCCTGTATGTGGACATCCTCGAGGAGTGGGACAGGTGCTGGTTTTGGGATAGATACAGGACATGCAGAAAACCCAAACCCAAACTTCTGGGGGCATAGTTGGAAGCTAGGTGGGAAGCCAGAGCAGCTTAAAGGGCATTGAGTGATTAGGTGTGAACACAATGAAATCCAGAGCGTGATTCAGCTCACCCCACAGCAGAAGCAAACTGACCTCAAGAAAGGCAGTGGATGGGGTTGCTCAGCTTGAGACTGTGCTTTTGTGTGTGCTTGTATGACTGATGGATTTGTATCATTCATACTGATGCAGGCAGAGGGAATTTAAACCTCGGATTTACTGGTCCAAGGAGGAGGAAATGATGGAGCCGGGAAATCTGTGGGATCCCTTTGAGATGTGGGTCATCATAAAAAAGAGTGGAGGTGGGAAGGGCATTAAACTATTATGACTTTTGCTTCTGAGCCCCCAAAATTTCAGGGTCCATGACAGGAGAACACACCTGAACATTGTCCAGCTTTCAGGTTTTCTCAAATATCATGCAAATATTCAAATATCTTTAAATATAATAAACAAGACTCTTATTGCAGTAGTCCCACTGACTCTTCTGAGGAGTCTTTTCATGAACCGGATCCAAAGGGCTCCAAGAAGATTTCTGAAATGAAGTCCCAGCACAGTAGAATGTGTTGGGATCATCACGAGGATTCAGAAGGAACCTCTCAGGCTTTGAGAAGTCAGATCCCAAGTGCACAAACATCACAAGACTTCCAAAAGTCAGGAGATAACAAAATGTGATGTTATTCTCTCCTGGTGCTGGAGCCATTAAGCTGCACTGGCCTCCAGTGCCACAGAAGCTGTGACATTAGCAGCACAGTGCAGATTAATCTCAGAACAAGGTTCATCCCCATTTATTTTACTGGCAATCAGAAATTATTAAATGTAGCCAAAGGTGCTAATGTCACCTGTTTGGCATGCTCTGTGCTGCAGGATCAGACTCTTCAACTGCAATTTTAAGCTGCAGAGACATTTTTCCATTCGGAACATGTATTGCATTTACAGCATGACCCTGAATACTCTCTGTTAAGTTTCCTGACACTGATAGACCTAGTGGGGTTATTTTTGAAATGAGCAATTTTCACACAGCAGAAGGAATGTTTCATGGAGCATTTCATATTGAAGGTCATTCTAGGAATCAAATATGTTGTGAACCTTTCCCAGCTGTAAGTGGAACCAGCAGCTTTCTACAAGTTGGTTGTACAAAAGTGGTTTGTGCAGGAATAAAATAGTTTTGTTGTAACATCTGCCCCGCTTCCCCTTCACTGTTTCAAAGCTTCTCATTAAGGATTGGGACCTGAGCCTTTTTCCAGGGAATGCTGATTGGGAGAGAGGGTAAATGCATCCTCAAGCACAACTGAGTGTCAGCAATAGTATTATGAGGAAAAGTATTTGAAAGTTCAATAGGGTTTTTATGTTCTGAGTCTGTGAAATTCCCCATCATCTTTTCTTCTCTGCCAATTGCTAGTTCTTTTTCTAGGTTTGTTAACTATTCCTCAGTCAATTAATGAAGTTCATTAGAAAGAAGAAAATTGGTCTTACACCAGATGTCATCATCAGTTGAAAAAAAAAAAAGCCAACCCCAAACTTGTTCACTAGGACAAGTTTCAATATTTTTGTGTGTTTGTCCATAACTAGAACTCAGAGTTATTTGCTTTTTGGGTTTGTTTGGGGTTTTGTTTTTCATTTTAGAAAATGTTCAGAAACATTTTGAGTGTGAAACATCAAAATATGAAGTATCAAGTTCTTGGACCAAACTGAAAAAGATTGTTGACTCATCACTGAGCATTTCAGATACTGCTTTGAACACGATTTTTATTTGGAACTGACATTCCTGAATTTAAATTTCTTTGGAAAACTTGGAGGAACAGCATTTGATGGAAGAATCAACTGCTACCGTAACAATCTTATTCTGCTTGTGTCAGTGTTCCCAAAGCAAAGATTGTGTCTTAAATTCCCTCTTAAGACCATAAAAACTGGTCATTCAGAGTCCCACCTGCGCCCTGCAGAGATGTGCCAGAGTTAAGCAAACCATAGCTGAAGCTAAAGAGACTAACTGATAATACCCCCACCATTACTGGGTTTCAAGCTGTGGTCAAGAGCTGTGGTGGAAAAAAGCAAATCACGTAACATAACTGGAACACCTTGGCTGTGGGGTGTTTTTTGCTGGCAGGAGGGATACTTTCCCAGTGTGAATGCCTTCACTGATGTTGTATTACTTCCATGTGGCTTGAGAGAGTCTGATAGAGATGTCTAGGGTGGAATGACTGTATTTATGTTTGAGTTTTTTCTCACACACACTGTCATATTGATTGCCTATGTCAAGAAATATAATATACAGCATTTAATATCTCATTTTGGCATCCCCAACTGACTGCAGCTGAGAGCGCAGTACTGTGTATTTTTTTCTGAGTGAAGGAGCCCACAGAGAGGACATAGAAGTTCTGCCCTGGAGAAGCAAAGCCCAGAGAGCTCCTCAGAGACCAAAGTTGAGCCAACCTTAAGGGCTGCATCCACACTACCATTCCAGGTAGTGGTTACCTGGGTTTGAAGTGCGATGCTAAGCTGTCTGACTATAAATGTACTGCAAGCAGCCAAAAGAACAAAAGCGTTGAGTTTTCTGGAAGTACAAGCTGCTCTTCTCACGTCAGTTGGGTGAAAGTAACACCTCTCTCCCTCCCCCAACCCCCTGTGCCTACCTTCTTGCTCTGTTCAGCCATGAATAGGACATTGTGCAGATGCAAACATCTGCCTACACACACATCCTGTTCAAGATTTACAGTATAAAGCATTAACATATTTTAATAAATCAGCAGATTAGACTTTTCTTCCCACCTCTTCCCAATGACTGACTCCTAAAGCTAACACTTAGCTCTGAGGTGATGGAGATAAAACCTTAGTTTACAAAATGGAGGACTAAGCCTGGGACACTACACAGGCATCTTTTTCCCCTTTCTGTTTGGGCACGCTGCTCTCTTCACTGCCTGTGAAAATCCCCAAATCTTAATACAAATAGGAATGAGAAGAGTAAACAGAAGGTTTTGCTGATATCAACCAGAGTACAGTGGAGGCACAGTGAAATCAAATAAAAACAAAGCTCTCTTTTTTAAATGAACCTCCTTCCACTGTATTACTTACCTCAGTATTTAGGGAATGTTGCTTCACTGAATACTTTTCCCATCCTTCGCTAGAGCTGTCCCCTGCAACCTGCCTCCCCATGTAAGAGAGGGACACACAAATGGAGAGATAAAGCTTTGAAACATTAACATGGGGAAAGTTATAGTGCAAAGGGATGCATGTAGTTTTTTAATTCATGAGAAGAGAGAGGAATGTGCTTTGAAGGTTGGGCACTGCACACGTTTGGCACAGGTTCATTCGTGTTGAGATACCTTGTTCAATTGAAGGTTGATGTTTAAGTACTCATACAGAGTAGGCCTTAATTCAAACCCAGAGGTCTTTGGACACATCAATGAAAAAACAGAGTTAAAAAGTATTGCCAGACAAGCATTGTGGCTGCAGAGCACAGTTCCGTACCCTTGAATTCAGCCTGGAAGAACAGATTTCAATTCTCAGCTTTGCCACTGCCTGGCTGGCTCACCCAGCGCATGCTTTTGCTTCCCCAGCGTAGGTGGGATACTGGGCACTTTAGAGGTGCTAATGGAAAGAGCAGTGGGAGAGCCCACAGAGGAAGCCTTGGCCCACTGCAGGAAGGTGGGAGTTGTTTGCTCAGCCCAAGCTGACTGTGCATCAGCCCTTCTTAATGCACCCATCTCAGCAGTCTTCATAGCTCAGGTTTGGTGCCATGCTAGCTGGTGCTAGCTACCGCTACTCTGCTTCCACTTGCCCTAGGTTAAGCAGAACAATGTTGTACCTAGCTGGAAAAACATAGTTCACAGTCATTTCCATGTTGCCTTTGATTGCATTTTATGAATGCACAGCACCCTGAAAAAACACTCAATGTGAATTTTATCTAAACCCCCAGAGCAGGGAGCTCCCATGCAGATTAATTCAGACAAACAAACAGATAATATTTTTCATTAGCTCTTTTACAGTTCCCTTTTCTACTGGTTTTAAGGTGGCTGAGGGCATGCCCTTCCTGACCCTTCCTGACTCAGGAAGCCACACAGTCCCACTTCCATGCAAAACTGAGGAGAAAATTGCCTTTGACTCAAGTGGCAGCGATGCTGCAACTGTTAATTAATGAGCTGAGTCTTAACTGCCTGAAGAAAATGTCACGTGTAGTATTTTGGGGCGATTGCATCAGCACAAGCAGTAGCAGCAGGCAGTGACTGCGTGCATGGAGCTGGGCTGCAGTGAGGCAGGAGCAGGCGGTGGGAATGTGGAGCTCACACAGTCCTTTCGGTTGAGAAGAAAAATCCCCTTAATTCCCTGATGCCTTGAAACTTCGAATCTCAGCTGTTGTCCTGCCTCCTAAAAGTTGCATAGTGGGAGAAACAAGATCCTCACTGAGGATAGAAACTTGACTTTTCTCCCAAAACACTGCTGCACGTCTGTATCCTCTAGTGATGGTAGGTAGGTGGGTCCTTTGGTGTCAGATGTAGGCAGGACTGCTACTGATGTACTGATGCCTGTCATTAATACTAATTAGATGGTACTGGGAAAATTCTGACCATTGACCCCAGCTGAAAAACTGCCATCAGACCATGTAAAATTTTCAACAAAAGCCATTTTAGATAATAGAATTAGGAAATATCTATACTGCATATTAAGAAAGGATGCTACATCAGAATTTATAGCCTCTTCATGAATGTGAGGTTAGTACTGGTAAGAAATGCTGCATTTATGCTCAGGATATTCCATTAGCTGTTCTGTCAAAGTGTCTGTATATGGAGAAATTGTGAGTTTTGGAAAATCCTGGTCTCTCACAAGAAACTTTGAAATTTAGCAGCTCACATCACAGATTCTGACATCTCTGATGATGCTCGAGCTGGAGGGTCTCGGCTGGACTTCCCTAGAGACAATCTCTTCCCAGTGAGTAGCAAGAGGCTGGAAGAGGAGAACAAGCTGACTTCTCTCCTTGATGCCCTGGGGAGAAGGAGGGCTGGGTGTGCACATGGCAGGAAATGGGACAGCACATCTAACTTGCAGAAGTGCTTGGTTCTTCTAGCTGCAGCCAAAGTCAGCAAGAGCTGTGCTGTGGAATGATAAAAACTCTGAGAATAGAAAATTGAAACATGGTGTCCTTCCTCTGAGATGTCAAAAAATAAAACGTTCTTTTAATCCAGTCCTCCGGGCCTCAGAGTTCCCCCTCAATAAAATAAATCTGGGACCACTCTGGTGTCACAGCAGATTTACCAAAATAAATGTGTGCATGTATGTGAAGCTCACAGGGGTGCAAGGAAACTAATAGTCTTATTTTCCTAGCAGGGTTTTGCAGCACGCAGCGAGGTTATGCACAGTGCAGACACGGGGTGTGGATGTACAGCAACACTATTTAGAGGGTTTCCTGGTGTGCCCCATTCTCCCTGTGCATCGAGTGAGCTGTGAAACCTGTAAAAATAATCATACGTGTTCATTTGTAATTAAAGGATTCATCATAATGCATGAGCACAGGGGAGGCAAATGAAGGTCTGTGTGTGTGTGCAATTATTGAATAACTTTCTAAATTACAGCACCTTGCTAAGGTAGCTGGAGGATCAGGCTGATTTAGTGAGTGATGGAAAAGCTCTGTAATACCATCCTGCACAGAAGCATCCTTACTCCCTACAGCATGATTTCCTTTTCTTTATGAAGGCATGGTGCGTTTGCTTTGGTTTTGTATTTTCTGGATTCCAGGAAGGGAATGTAGAAATAATCCCTAGGTTTGTTTTTTTGTCCTTCAGCCTTTGCTTGGCATTCGTGCATTACCTGACACCAAGGGCACCATTCTTGTTGTCCATTTGATCCTAACCTGTTATACATACTGATGTTCTGAGCTCCAGATGGCAGTGTGATTGTATGTTTATGCATACATACAAACATGCATGTTTAAAGACCTCATATATTGCAATTTATTCTGTTAGGTTTGGCCACAGTTAAATGAAAAATACCTCTATATTTTCTATGGAAAGTTTTTAACAAGCCCTTTCTCAGGTTGTGTATACAAAATTTAATAGCGAGGACTTTCTGAAATCTCAGAAGCTGAAAATATTTCTTTGCATCAAATAAGGACCCTGTGGATTTAATTTCTACTTCTGCATGAAGATGCAGTGTTAGAGAAAAGAAATAAAAGTGAAATCTTGACTCCACATAAATTGAATTTCTCCATGGCTTTCAGTGAAATTGGAATTCTGCCTAAAGTGTAGGAAAGAACATTTAGCTGTAAACAGTGTGCCTTTGTCTGCTACATTTCATTCTCTTGAGAAGGTTCATAAAGATATTTTTAGCCTCACCTGTATATTCTTATCTGTGGCTTCTGAAATCGGTGCTGTTATGCAAAAACAGTACCTGTCTTCCCTTCCTTCATGCACAGAAACCTCTATAAGGCTGAGATGTCACAGAGTGAGAATGTGCATCCAAACCCAGTGGAGGAAGCTGGGCACTTAATTCCCTCTAACTCTTTATACTCCCCATTCATACAGGGCACACCATAAAATCAGTTACTGCATTCCCCTTCTCTCAGTGGAGACTGGAGAAAACACTCTGTACTCCCTGTGTGAGTATGAAACATGACTGTGCTTCTGGCCCATTTAAGAGCCCAGGGCAAGGTAATACCAACATAAATAGTTTTTGTTTGTCTGCAGTGACCTTTCCTGGGCTTTAAAAGGAAATCACTGTACTGAAGCCTCTGGTTCAGTGGAGGTGAGTTGGGTGCAAACTCCCTAACCTTACAAAAATAACCTCTTTGCTGCTGCAGCAACCCAAAAGCAACATGGACAACTTCCCACAGTGCTTTTAGTCTCCAACATCCTCCTGTCAAGTTCTTTTGCAAAACAGCTGAGACAGAAACCTGAGAAAACCCTTCTGGAAAAGGGCAGTCACATGAGCAAGTCGTGGTGCACCATGAAGTTAGCTTGCAATTCCCAGTATGGCAGCCAGGCCCACATGGGTAAATATGGAAACAGGGGATTGATGCCTCGGAAAGCCGGAATCAAAACTCACTAGCCTTGGTGACTATTAAGCAGGCATCCATTATTGCAGCGCTGGGCACACAGGGGATTGCTCCTCCAAATGTGTGCACCCATTAAAGCCAAATTTCTCATAGTTATACAGATTAACTATACATATTCATACAGATTAACTATACATATTCATTATAATTTCTAAGAAAAAGCAGGGTTATGGAAATTATTTCCAGGAAGTCATTTACATTAACTCCTCCTAGATAGAGCATGCTCAGTGACACTCAGGGGGTCTTCCAGTGGTCTTCAGCGATGAAGGCTGGTTGTCTTTCTCTCAGTGCATGCTCTTTATGGTTTTCTCCATAGTTACCAAAACACATTCCTGAGCTCAAAACACTTTCCTACACAAACTAGTTAGGAATGCCTTTTAACTGAAAACAAGATATACTCTGTCTCTTAATTGGTCGTTGGTCTCATTATTTATTACTCCCCTACCTTCACTAGCTTCAAGGCTAAGCTAAGTTTTGTAGCCACTTTCACAAAACAGCTCACACAGTTACAACACAGCCATATTCTACTAAAATCCAAACCAAATATAATCTTAAAATGCCCAAATTGAAGTTATATTAATTGTCTCAAGCTACATCTACATCAATCTATTCAGCATTATTATATTTCACTGAATCAGGATCATCTTTCCCCTGTCCTTGTAAGCCATGTAAGATGCTTCATACAGGCAATTGTATTACATCGCCCTCTGTTCATATTTTCAAATTAGAGACAGGAAGAGCAGCATATGGCTAAGAGGAAAATAACATTTAGATGTCTGGCAATGTTGCTTAGATTTGTTGCAATAGTGCCTAGTAACCTTGATGAAGGATAAAGACCTTATCTACTGGGTACTGTGCAAACAGTCCAAAATATATGACACGGTCTCTGCAAATGTGACCAAGAGGCAAAGAAGGTGCCTGGAAAATGAAAAGGAGAAATTAACTTAAGCAGAACTTGTCTATGGCTCCCATCCTAGCTTATGGAGGTATGTAGTTCAGTAGAGGTCATTTTGACAGTCTTTATATTATATCATTGTACACTAGGTTTTTCTTAGGTGCAGGATATGTCAAAACATTGACTTATGTTTATTCCAAAGTATTCCTTTGCTTGGCTTAATAAATCATTAGAAAGATAAATATAATAATAACATAATTTTATTTTTTGAGTTGCAGAGGCCTCAAATCTAATAAGAGTTGAACACTGTATTGCATGTTATTTATTTATGTGGGGCCTTTGATCCAAAGTAGCTCCAACAAATAAGATCAGTTTACAGCAAAGAAGACAGACCAGCATAAAAGAAGAAACATCCTGCAGGAAAACAAATTAATGATCTGGGCACAAATCATATTTATTAGAATTATTAGGGTTATGGACTTTGAGAGAACACAATATCAACAGCAAGTTTTCAGTCTGTGCAACCATGGATGGTGGATTTATTAAAGAGATTGTCCTTGAATCATGGAATGGACTTGGTACAGATAAGACTAATTTTTAAAAGTCAATTACAAGTATTCATGGTCTAAACATGAGATTATATTATAATGACAATTTAGACAGCAGGATCTTCGAATGTCCCCACACTCATACTTTTATGATTGTCCAGCAGATTATTAGGACAGAAGTAATTACATATTCTCACTTTATTAAAGAGGGCTGATTGGGAATCAGGAAACCTGGATTCTGTCAGTGAGTCTTTCATTAATTTGTAGAGTATTATAGCTTATTATCTTGTTGGGTCCCAGTCAGGATGTGGACACTCGAGAGTAGTTGTGGTCCAGACAAGATGGCACTGTCACCAAAAGCTCAGAGCACTCTGTATTGTATGGATACCAGCAGGACAGTGACTTCTACCAACCAAAATCAGCCTTTTTCTCCAAACCTGAAAATTATTTCAGCCCTGAAGTGATGGAAATTGATAGGAAAGAACTCCTTGGGAAACTTGAGCTTGCAGATGAAGAATTCGATTTTTCTCAAATCTCTTTTGCTTGGTTGAAAACCCAGTTTGACGTCAAAATGAGGTGTTGACAGAGAACTTTCCACCAGCTGTACCTCAGTCTTATTGGAAGAGACAGGTAATTCCTGTCAACATGCAGGAAACACTATCAGGGAGACAATCACCTGTGTACATCATGTGTTGATCTGCCTCAACTAATTCCTGCCAACTCTGTGCTCCTCTCCTTCTCCTGGCTTGCCAGAGTTTCCTGAGGCATGTGCATCTACACTGAGACCAGAAAGACAAATTACTTCTGGGGTATAAGACTTCTGCAAATTCCCCTGAGCTCACTCTCTACAGCTTTTTTAAAAAAGATTGATGAAATTGAAGCATTATTTATATTATGATATTATACTTTATTTCATTAATAAATTCAGGGAGTTCTTAGGTTATGTGCATGGCTGAGAATGTTTTCTTGGTTGTTTTATTTCTATGAATAAAAACCACTTTAATGGGAACAGAATATTTATTTTCTCACAGAGGGATTAGTATGGCATAATATAGTACAGGTTTTGTCACATAGCTATATTCAATGCCACTATAACCTGATTTGGGATAAAATATAGAAGTACATCAGGGAACATCTGATATTATAGCTTTTAAATTCAGTATAATATAAACTCAGCTCTCTCACTAAGAATTAAAGTTGTTGCAGGACAGAAAATTTTAGAACAAAGAACAAATCCATTTTTCAATATGCAGAGTTCCAGGCATGGTATTTTTCTTCTGATTCATTGCTTCAGTGTAATGCTGCCTTTGAGAAAGTTTGGGTGGGTTTTTTTTTCATAATGTGTAAATGATTTCTCTGCAGTGGTGTTTTTAGTCTTTCCTTCCTTCCTTCCTTCCTTCCTTCCTTCCTTCCTTCCTTCCTTCCTTCCTTCCTTCCTTCCTTCCTTCCTTCCTTCCTTCCTTCCTTCCTTCCTTCCTTCCTTCCTTCCTTCCTTCCTTCCTTCCTTCCTTCCTTCCTTCCTTCCTTCCTTCCTTCCTTCCTTCCGTCCATGTAGCATGGTACCAAGAAGTCAGAAGAGGGAACAGTAGATCTGAGTCGCAAACTCCTTGCGTTTTTGAGACAAATCACGTGTTATGGATGGTACTGTAACTGACACAGTGAGTACTAATAACCCGTGAATTAACTCATTCCTTAAAGAAGTGGATGCCAAACACATTTTAAGCCTGGTTAAAGATCAATTTTTCAAAACACATCAGGAGAATTAAATATTTGCAAGTCACTTCTATATGCACTAACAACCTCACTCCTGTTTGTGGGACCAAAACTATGGAACTCAGTTAAAGAAATAGACAGAGCTTCTGGAAAATTCAGCATATACAAGGTATAAAAAGTTTCTGTGTGCTTTGTTTCCTGTCTAAATCTGAATAAAATAAAAAAAAAAGGAAAAAAGGGAAAAAAGGTATAATTTTTGTCCCAGTTTTGGTTTTCTCTCTGGACCAAGGCCATCTAGACCCCAAGGAGAATCTGTGGGCCTTGATCTCCTTAGCCTAGCAGTAGCCCACTTCACCTAACTAAAACATATATCCTAACCACTTGCTTTTAAACACAATGTTTTGCAGCTGGCCTCATAAGCCCTTGTGTTGCAAAGCAAAAAAAAATGGCATCCCTGAGGAGAAATCTGTGTGAAGAAATGTGGCATTAAAAGCTTTTCTGAATTAAGAAGTAGCCAAAGGCTTCCTTTGTGCCACCATGTCTTTCTTTCTGGGTTTGTGCTACTTGCTATGTGGATGAAGCCTCAGAGTTCATTTTGCTGTTTTCTGGTGCTCCAACGTTAACTTTATAGTAGGGTTCCCATGCATAATGAACCGCATAGTGGTCTATAAATGCAGGCTGGAAACAAAGACCCTGTGTTTGAGCCTCCTGGTTCTATCATCAGAGGTCACTGAGAAGCCACAGGTTGTGTTATCACATCCTTAGCCTCTGTCACACCCAGGCCTTTAGAGCACAGAGCAGGCGTTTTGAGATACACAATGCAATGTGCGTTTGTAGTGTCATACGTCATGGAGGTATGGAAGCTTATGCCTAGCAAACAGGAAGAAAACAGGTTTGTGATAAGGATATGAATGTAATGTCACTGTGTAATAGGTTTGTCACTGTTTCAGGACTTGCCACTGCATGGAAAGCTTTGTCAATGGTTTGAAAATAGTTTTTTTGCAATCAACTATTCTAAATGATTGCAGTTTACTGCTCTATCTGGAACAGGTTGCCCAGAGGTCATGTTTTTCTCTGCAGGTGCCAAGAGAAGGAGAGAAATCATAGGATTAGGTCGGAAAGAGCACTTCATTGCATGTCAAAAGTCAAGACAGCTTTGGGGACAAGTGGCAGGCAGTTGCGCTGCCATGAATATGAAGCTCAGTATTTGTGAATTGTCTATTTAATGGTCAGTCCCTGTCTGGTTTGTCATGACATCCATAAACAGCAGTGACATAGAGGGCTTCTGTAGCAAATGGTAGAGCTGCCTTTGACACTGGAAATCACATTTGGGTGGTTGGTGCAGACCAGCTTGCCTGAATGTTGTTTTAGTTGAGTCTGAAAGTAGCTGAAAATTTGTTAAAAAAATTATTTTCACAAATCAAGCAGACATCTGAAATCACTGCTGTTCAGTGGGCTCTGGAAAGGAACTTTTGTTGTGATTGATCTGAGGAGTTTAGAAGAACATTTGCTTTCCACAGTTTTCTCCCTCATTTTATTTGGGACTGTTTTCTCCTGTGATCCCAGCTTCTGTTTCCTCTTCTTTTTAGTTCCATTTCGACACTGAAAAGGAAGGAGCGAGACAAGCAGAAAAGACATGAAAAGGGAAAAGCGATCTTATTCATGTAACATTTGGTTGGAAAGGTTTTCATTTCTAATGAGGAGTTTTCTGACACCCAAAGGAAATAGTTCAGTTTTAAAAATCTGTAGTGCATAGGCTACTGCTTTCAACTTTTCCTGTGGAAATGAAGTGAAGCTAAAGTACCTCCTTAACATGCAAATAACTGAAGATTGAAAGATGGAGGGACCAAAACCTTCTGAAAAGAAAATGTCTGGATATCTCTGCAACTAGCTTCAATGCTGACTCCACCAGCCAAAGATGTTAGGGCCACCATTCAGCTCTCTGAGCCATCAGAGGTGCCTTGTGGTATCCTGGAGGGCTGGAGGGAAAATCATATAAGGAGTGGCTAAGGGAGCTGAGGATGTTTAGCCTACAGAAGAGGAGGCTGAAGGGAGACCTTATCACCACCTATAATTACCTGAAAGGAGGTTGTAGAGAGGTGGGCGATGGTCTCTTCAGCTAAGTGACAGGAGATATAGGACAAGGGGAAATGGCACAAAGCTTTGCCAGGGCAGGTTCACATTAGATGTTAGGAAAATATTTTTCACTGAAAGTGTTGTCAGGGCCTGGAACAGGCTGCCCAGGGAGGGTGTTAAGTCACCATCTCTGGATGTTCTTAAAAAAAGGGTAGATGAGGTACTTAGGGATATGATTTAGCATAGGATGGAAACGGTTGGACTTGATAAACTTAAAGGTCTTTTCCAACCATGTGATTCTGATTCTGTGATTCTGTGATCCAGCCCAGCCTCTAGCTGCCTGTCCAGAAGGATGTGGCTTGCTCAAAGGTACTCAGATACTTCAGAACATCTAGATGGCACTAGCAGCCTATATTTAGGCACCTGAACTGAGCCCCTAGGGGTACGATTCAGGTTCTAATTCAGGTATTTAGATGGCCTCAGTGCACTCTAGGTGTCTACGCTTCCATATCAAATACAGACCCAGGGCTGAATTTGCCTACACACAAACACCTGATGTTATGTGAAACACGGCTGGATATCAGAAGCATCTCTGTGGGCCTGTCAGAAACAAGTGTGGGTGAGCAGAATCGCTTCATAAACTCCCTCTGCCGCGCTGGGTTTCCGCACGTTGCTCCCAGACAGACGCCTCCGCTGTAGATGCTTCCACTGAAGCATCCCAATCTGGAGCCGGCAGCCCCCGGGTGGCATCCGTGCTCTCACCCTCCCTCACGCTCAGCCGGGAACAGATGGGGAAAGTACTCGTGGTGCACTTACTGCAAACCAGACCCTGACTGCCCAAGTGGCAGCTCGATAAAATGACAGTCTTGTCCTCCCGTTGAGCAGCTGTTCTCCAGAAATCATGAAGGAGGAGGGCCGGGATAGCACAGTGATGGTCTCGCTGCTTTCCAAGGAAGGAACATTGCTATTCCCTGTAACCTGATGGGAAATAATAGCCATGGCCAGGTGAGCTTAGCACTAGCTCTGACTACCTTTTAGAACTGCTGCTGCTCTGATTTTGGCAGGCAAGCAGTTCATAAAAATGATTTAAAAGGGGAGAGGTCACAGGAAATCTCCCTTATACAGTACCATTCAGCTTGTAAATTGCCCTTTGCCAGGGCAAATTTTTGACACCCGCTTCCAGCCTAGTTTTTCGAATAGTGGGTGAGTAAATCTGCATCATTCTCTGAACTGCACTGAAGAATCAGAGAATCGTAGGGGCTGGAAGGGACCTCAAGAGATCATCGGGTCCAACCCCCCTGCCAAAGCAGGTTCCCTAGGACAGGTCACACAGGTAGTCGTCCAGACGGGTCTTGAATATCTCTAGAGAAGAAGACTGCACTAGGCAATGATCCACTTGTAGAGATACTTATATAAATCCCTGAATTTTATCAAGGCTAGCAGTTTCAGGATTAGTTTTCCTACATAGAAGAAATCCTTTTGGTGAAAAGTGGAGAAATGTTGATCTTTAAGTGTCTCAGAAGACTTTGTCCTAGAAAACAAAGCTATTCTTAACATTTTCAAGGAGAAAAAAAAGAATCACCCTGGCATACAGGTCTGGCAGCTTCTTAAGATGTGTAATCAAGCCCTAGATCACAATTGTTTTCTATTCTTTCTCATGCAACAGGAAAGAAAGCCCAGGCATGGTACAATTACAAGTTTTCCCAGGAGGCCCATAGCAGGAGATACTGATGTGAACCTCATGTATATATCTTAACCCCCATCTATTTTGTCCAGGAGTCAGGTAGAAAGGTATGAGACACTAGTAATCATAGAATCACAGAATGTGATCTGCCTTTTTTGTGTCCCTCCTCTGGATGTGCTCCAACAGGTTGATGTCCTTCTTGTGTTGAGAGCTCTAAAGATGGGCATAGTATTCCAGGTGAGTATTCCCCAGAATAGAGGGGCAGAGTCCTCTCTCTTGATCTGCTGGCCACACTTCTTTAGATGCAGCCCAGGATGCAGTTGGCCTTCTGGACTGCAGATGTGCATTGGTGGCTCATGTCCAGCTTCTCATCCACAAGTATTCCCAAGTCCTTTTCCTCAGGGCTCTTTTCAAGCACATCATCTCCTAACCTGTATGGATAACAGGGATTGTCCTGACCCAGGTGCAGGACCCTGCACTTGGCTTTGTTGGACCTCATGAGGTTCACCTGGGCCTACTTCTCCCATCTGTCCAGGTCCCTCTGGATGGTATCCTGTCCCTCCAGCACATTAACTTCACCACTCAGCTTGGTGTCATCAGCAAACTTGCTGAGGGTGCACTCAATCCCACTGTCAATATAACTAATAAAGATTTTAACCACTACCTGTCCCAGCACAGACCCCTGAGGAGCACCACTTGTCACCATCTTCTATCTGAACTTGGAGCCATTGACCACCACCCTCTGAATGTGACCATCCAGCCAATTCCTTATCCACTGAACAGTCCACCCATCAAATCCACATCTCTCCAACTTAAAAAGAAGGATTTTGTGGGGGGCCATGTCAAAGGCCTTGCAGAACTCCAGATAGATTACATCTGTAGATCTTCCCTTGTCCACTGATGCAGTTACTCCATTGTAGAAAGCCACTAGATTGGTCAGGTAGGACTTTTCCCTAGTATAGCCAGGCTGTCTCAAATCACCTCCCTGTCCTCCATGTGCCTCAGAATAGCTTTTAGGAAGATCTGTTCCATGATCTTCCCAGGCACAGAGGTGAGGCTGACAGGTCAGTAGTTCCCAGACTCCTCATTCCTACCTTTTTTAAAAAAATGGCCATGATGTTTCCTAGCTTCCAGTCACTAGGAACTTTTCAAAGTAAACCCTGAAACACACCAGGAGAATCTGTGAAGTAAATGACTGAATCTCATTTCAAAGTTGTCCAACTAAAGCTCCTTAATGTGAAGGCAGGAGCACTCTAGATTAGAATCCTTAATGAAAGGAAATGCTTTCCTATACCCACCAAGTGCAATGAAGTGGATATAACTCTCTTCTCCACTAAAATCTTGATGAGAAAGAATAAAAATGAACCTCCAAGATTAATTTTCTGGTTTCAAACTGTGAAATATTGTATGCTTAATATTTTTGTAACGTTGTAACCCACCCACAGAGGAGTAATAGATTATGACCTTCCTTCCCACGCTATTCCTTATTTATACCTGTCTGAGATTAGGGGCTGTAGAGAGAAGTTCATGATAAAAGTGCTGACCCAGCCACTCGTTGGGCTGTGATAAATATTGCATGAGATATCCATACATGCAGAAATATTTTATGGAACATTAATCACTGCTAACTTAATGCTGTGGGATGTTTTACTATTTTGTAAGTACTAAATGATTCATTAAAAAAGCTGATTTAGTGTGATCTTTGACCCAAACTTTTGGTGAGAACATGGCAATGCAAGAGCAGCAGACCCTCACTTTGAACATGAGCTCTTTCAGGACAGGGAATGGGCTGAGGTCAGCTTTCCTCTCTTTTTTCTTGTCCCTTTTTCTTTCCCATAAGCTTTCTCTGGAGTTCCCAACCTAAAGAAAGGCTCATGTACCACTTGCAGCTACAGAGTGGGAACACTCGCCCCTTTAATTTATAACACTGGACCTCAGACACTCCAGCAGCATTTCTCATTTTCCCTTAGTTGCAGATATTTACTGCTCTCCATACTTCTTCCTTGCCCCAGGCTTAGACTGAGCCTTAGGCAATATTCCTCTGAGTGAAGGCAAAGGTATGATTCATCTCAGCAAAGCCAAGCATCTACTCTGACATCTATGACATCCTAAACTTGCTGGCTATACATCAAGCCTTTTCGCAACTTGAAGGGGAACCTAGAGTTGAGCCTTCGCGTTTTGTAGCCGTCTGTGGCAAACAATGCCCAGATGATGTTATGTGCTTCCAGTTTAGATATTCCCCTTTTAGTTAGGCTGCCCCACATCTGAGCTTCCTATCTAATCAATGAAGAGAAGAAGGTCTTTTGGGGAAGATTTCTCTCACCCTAAAATAGGGCAGAGAAGCTGTGAAAGCTATGAACTACATGCACCTGCTTCTCTTCACTATCTGTAAAAATAAGCCAAGGCAATTTGCTTAGATACAGGCATTTATAGATGAGGTGATCTCATCCATTAGCATCAGGTTCAGCCGCATGGACTATGTGAGAAGCCCTATGGTACTGTGGCTGACCCCAGTTGCCCCCTCTGGAAGGCTCCGATCCTGTGCCATAGCAGCCAGTTCTGCAGATGCCTCAAAGCCCTTGGACACCTCCTCCATGGCACCAGACACCCCACATATGGGAAAGTGAATTGGGTCCTTGGTGTCATTCATTTCTCCTCCTCCCTATACCTTACAGTGTTTCTATTTGAAATAGGAAAATACTCCCACTTGTCGAAATTTTGAGAGAAGGAACTTATTTTTACAAGCCCCTGCTGCAAATGCTGGAAATTAAGTTCAAAGTTGAAGTTCTGAACTTGTGTTCCCCAAAAATGAGGCTTCTTTGCCTCTTACCATGATGCAGATCAGCAGCTCATGCGATCCAGTTGTAGACCAGTGACATTTAGGCCAGAAGGGTTTTGGCTGTTTGTTGCTTGACTGGTCTTGTGATGGAACAGATCACAGACATTTTCAGCATCCTATGGACAGTGGCTGACCTTCATGTGCTTGTTTCCTTCCTTGGCTGACTCTGTTTATTTGCTTCCCACAGTTTGATTTCCTTGGGAAGCGTGGAAACTTTCTCCTGCCTTTTACTACTGCCCCAGTGAGCAGCATCTGATGAGCTGTGAGCATCTGCCAGCTGGAGCTGCTGGCACAGATCTCTGCTGTGCAGGTGTCTTCATTGCACTTCCATGTAACAGCTGAACACCTGCATGGCATAAGACATCCAAGGATTTATGGAAACCAGGGCAATATTTGTATGGAAAAAATGCCTCTGGTTTCAGACTCTAAAGCTAGTTTTAATTTTTGATGGCAGACATTAAAACTGAGAATTTGTGGATCTTATGTACAGTTTATTTTTTCAGCAGAGTTGTGGGGTTTTTTTAAGTTGGGTTTTGGTTTTTTTTTCCTCCTTTCTTTGGTTCCAGAACGCCCTTACTAGCAAACTGGTTTCATAACAAAAACAACAGGAGTTTGTGACTGCACCAGATTAGGAAGCACACAGCCCGGTAGGGTGAACAGAGCAGGTGGAATGTCTTGTATCTTTAGATAAAAAGACTAGTACATATGACAATTTAGACTTTGTTCTCCATACAGAGTGTAACTTGACCATAAAAAACCTGTAACACAGAACAGAATGCTCTCATGTCCTCTGATACCGGAGAAATAAAATTAAAGATAGCAGTAAATCCAGGTAATTGAGAGATAAAAATACAGAAACCCTCCGCTACATTTTAGTGATGCTGGAAGCTCTTTCTATTCATTTTGTTATGTCTTCCATTTTCCTGTCAATATCTGTATTTCTGAACTCTCTTAATATATAAAGCATAGAAAAAACCTCATACATTAGGTTGGCTTAAAAGAAAAGTAAGCTTGTAAACATTATTCTGGTGGTTTTAAATGTTAATGAGCCAGAGTGAAGTTCTTGCTGTGGGCAACCCACGCATCTCTGAAAAGTGTAAACAGCAAGAAGGAAGGGGAATTATAGCGGATGGTACAAGGTGGTATAATTATCTGTAACAGGCTGGAAATACTGTTGGGAAGATGTAGGCAGGTTGTGTGGGAATGGCTGTGAGCACTGGTGAGATGAAGCTGTTGAAGCAGTCCCATGGTTTGCTTGGACTAGTGTCATTGCAACCGACAACAGGGAACCTTGTTAAAGGACAATAAATTGTCTGTTAAGAAGAAGTTATGCAGCAACTTGTGTTTACAGAGTGGGTCTATACATCTGGCCTTCTTTGTTTGGTCCCATCCCTATAGTGTGATAGGTGTATGTCTGGCAACCTGGAAAAAGAGAAGTAAGGAGCTGGTTACCACCGCTGGAACAGTCCAATTCACTGACTGCTCTTTACCTCGCTCCAAAATACTCTGAAGACCAAAATTAACTGTTAATTTTTGCTCCTAAGGTCAAAAGAGAACTACTGTTGGATGTACAATGCAAAAAATGTTCAGTGGATGTCCAGTAACTTCAGCGTTTCTAGGAAATTAGATTTAACCGTTTCACTCTGCTGTCTATACACCAGAAATCTAAGCTACCCATGAGAGGAGGAGCTATAACTTAAAGCCCTATCATGCCAATGAAACTTGATGAGTGATGCTTCTTGAAGAAGTGATCATTGGCATTGTTGGTCAACACTAGAACTTTTAAAAAGAAAGTTCTTGTTCCTTTAGATGTTTTTCTGTCTTGAGGAGAAAAGAAATCAAGAAACCATATGAATTTTATGTAAATTTTTAAAATAAATAAAAATTTTAATAGATATTACTAGAGTAAAACAAGTGATTGTGCACATACAAAGTTATAAAATATTAGAACAATTAGAAAAAAAATTAATCTGAAGTCAGACTACATTGGAATCAAATTGTTAATGTACCTCTAAAAGAAAGTAAAGATGTTACAGAAGTGGTTTCCTGCTTGGGAAAGTCTGTGAGAAGCCAGATGTCCCTGCCTCTCATCAGAACTAACAAAGCCTTTCAAAGACAGAGTCTTTGCAGGTGATGGGATAATGATAGGAGAGGAGACCTGAAATTCCTCTTCCTACTCTGTCTGGTTCAAAACATGGACCTGATCTTCAAACTTTAGTTTCTTAGATAGAACTAAGGAACCAAAAACCAGGATGAAAATAACCCTAAACTAAATGTGGTAACTGTGGAACCATGGGTGGTGGGAATGTGTGACAGCGCCTGGTGTTGATGGGGAAGAAAAGAGGCCTTATTAATAAATCCGTGGTATCTCTCTTGCTTCTTTGGGTTAGCAATGATTATGTATACAAAGTGGAGCAATTCCCACAGGAAGCTGCTGAGACCAACGAAAGCCTGGCTGGTGAAGGGGCTTATAGACCAATCTCTTTGTGTTGTCTCTGTCTGCCTCTTTAATTTTAATCAAATGTTTTGTTTCTGTTGAAATTAGTACAGGCATGCCTTAAAAATGGCTCCATTATGAATGATTCTCTTTTTCCTGCCAAAAGTCATTTTAGCGGGAAATGCTGGAAAATCCTTTTGTTTGGTGGCACTCCATCCTTGTGGAAGACCAGCTGCTCATTTCTGCTAACGGTGCAGGTCTTGATTCCTCAAGGGAAACACACTGTACCAGCAAAGCATGCCCAGATGCAAGTGCAGAATCATTTGGGGAAAGCCATTGGGAAAGAAGACAAAGATTCAAAGACAAAATTGTTTTTTGTCTGCATGAGTGTCTGGCTTTGATTAAGGGATGCTGTGTGACCTTATGACAGCATGTATAGCAATGCTTCCTCTTTTTAAGAGCATTTTTGGTCAGGTTGGACCCCATCACATCAACTCGTGCTGATTCTTTACACTTTCGATGGTTCTCCTTCAAGTCAGGAGCTTCTGACTGACAGCCAGTTCACCCATTTCTCTAGAAGGGGCTGTGGGAAACACCTGGACAGGCTGGCCTCACGGGGAGTTACAAAGGTGGTTTATGTCATCCAACAAGAAATCATCAATAATGTACAAAACTGTAAATACTGCAGACTTATTGGCACAAGCTTTAGGTACAGGCATTATACAGGCACAAATAAAATTATGACATATAATGAGACATTTTTTCTCACCAGGGCCTACTTCATTCGTTTCATCTGGCATCTGTGTTCCTCCCGGCTCTTCACTTTCCTCTTCCTTCCTCTCTCTTTAGTCAAAATAACCAGAATTGATTTATTTCCTTTAATGTGGATGCTGATTGTCTTTGGGGAAAACCTTTTTCACTTGTCTAGGTGATGAGCCATCCGTTAAGAGCTATAGGATTTTTAGGAGCTGCTTGCATATATAATCATGCCTTGCACTGCCAGGTATTTTATACCCCACCACAGTGTTGTCAGACTCTCTTTATTTCTTTACTGACAGTATCTCATTCCCAGCAATGAGAAACTTAGCTGCAGGAGCTACAGGAGTGGAAATCAGAGACCAGACATGGCTTCATCATTACCAGGGATCCTATTCTCCATCCTCCTGATAATGCTGGTATAGATGCTCTAAACTTACAGAGGGGAATTTGAATAATATGGATTCCTGGGAATCTAAAACGTGTCACAGCTAGTGGCAGCAGCTACCCTACACTGAATTCAGTGAATGCTGGACTGCATTGTTTTTATTGGAATTGTCTGAGTGAATAAATAGCTGTCTGGCCCTATGAAAATAAAGTCTAATATGCAATTAAAATGAAAGATTTTCCTTCTGAGGGTGTGGGGAGCTGTTAGATAAAATTATAGGAGGACCAGATGCGAAAAGTACTGTTGTTTCACATATTTAAAAATGAGGATAATTAAAAGAAGTGAAACATATAGAGTCTGTCTTTAAAGAGGAATGCATTTGTAAGCCCCCATGCTAGTATCTGTATCATTAGGGAGGACGTAAGGACTAGCTATGGTATGCGGCAAATAGAAGACTAATTACAGAACACACACTTGGATTGCCTTAATATAATAATGAGAGTTCATTAAACAGTGGCAAGGAACAGCAAGATCGGTGTTGCAGTCTTATTATTATTTATTTCTATTACAGTGCTGCATGTAGGAATCAAATGAAATGGGAACCCCTGTTGTGCTAGGTGCTGCATAAGCACAAATTAGGTGATTGACTCCTGCAGTTTAAGCACTGCTCTCTGTAGTTGTTCCTGTGGGGACTGGTGACCAGGTCTGATGGTGTTGAAGCAGGTAGCCTTTTTCACGTGAATTTGTGGGAAATAATTTTCTGTCCGAGTATGCCAAAGGTTTGATCAGCTAAGCACTAGCAGAGGCATCATGCAGAGCTGAGTATGTACATGAAAGGGTAGAAGTGGGAGTTGCATTGCATAAGCAGGACAGTAGCACAGGTATATAAATTGAACTATTTGTAATCCCTGGGTGGAGAGGTTGAATTATTGTAAGAACTGCTTATTTCAGAAGAAAAAAGGGAAACAAAAAAATTCAAATTTCATAGAGCTTCCTATGTGTCCCAAAGACTACGAAATACCCAGCATAGTGTCATAGAATCAGGGAATCATAGAATGGTCTGGGAATAGGTTTTGTTTGGCTTTCTGGAAAAGAAAAGGGTTCAAATTCGCCAGCTTTTCCTCAGCCTTGGTAGTACAATGCCGTGTTCTCCCCAGTCTACTGAAAGCCCTGAAGCACCTTGGCTGATCAACACAGATCAAAGGAGTCCCACGGCTTAATGCACATTCTCAGCTGCATCTCTGTGCCATAATCCTTTTACTGTCACCTATAAAATGAGACAACATGTAGCATCTCACCTGTGGGGTCAGAAAAATATCAAGAAGTTTGTCTACAAAATTTTGATTTAGATGGTATTTCCTCCCACTAAAATGTCTTGTCTTTTGTAATCATACTGTTTTGTATGCTGTGATGTTGGGAACATAGAACAATAAAGAAAAAAGGGAATCGAGACACATTTAGGTCATTTTTGTCAGCAGTATTGCTTTCTTTCCAGTGAACATTCACAGCATTTTCTACAGATGTACTTCGCTAATAATTACCAGAAAAAGATCTACCAGCTCAGGATCCTCTTCCCAGTATTTATCTGAACTGGATATATAGAGAGAGATTAAGACTAGGATAACCATATCCTGATATGTTCCCAGGACACTTTCCCAGTGTCCCGAGACTTCTGGCTCAGAAATTCCTGGATGTAGAGGTGCCTTCTGGATTCTTTTCTTTGTAATGCCCACCTGGTTCCTCTTGTATTGATACCTAGTGACTTTTTGAAATTATATAATGGCTTCTAACTACAGCCACCTATAAACATGATCTACAACTTGCTGGATTTATGTTATTCCTGCTATTTTCTTGGAGAAGACAGCTGGCAGTTGTTCACCCTTGCACTGTCTCCATGCTACTTATGACACCAGAAGTTTTTTTTTTCAGATTAGTTGTTTCATTTCCAGACAAAGAAATGAAGTAGATCTTCAAATGGAAATTGTAAGTGTACTTTGTGAGAGATAAACTTATGCTGGAATGAACCATGCTTGTTGGGGATGTTACAGATTTCCTTTGGCAGGAATTGGAGTATATACATAATTGGTTTTACTCTGTCTGCATTAATCAAGTCCTTTGGTCAGGAATCAGTATTGTCTTTCCAAAGTTTTGGGTTATCAGCACTGCCTGAATATGTAGAACTACTTGATTGAAATGGTTCAGTTGCCTAAACATAGGTGACTCACACAGTAAGTTCTAGGTTATCCAAGAAAACTACATAGGGTAGCATAAATGAGACCAGATTTGAAGGGGATGTAAACTTTCTAGACTCTGGCCTGATCAGATAACCTAGGACATGTCAGGTGATATTTACTGCCTGCTTTTA
Source organism: Laterallus jamaicensis coturniculus (assembly GCA_022605575.1). NCBI lineage: Eukaryota > Metazoa > Chordata > Aves > Gruiformes > Rallidae > Laterallus > Laterallus jamaicensis. The sequence continues at coordinate 84,496,230 of JAKCOX010000002.1, read as the reverse complement.
ACTAAGTGATTCTGCTCTACAGCACTAAAAGTTAACCCTTCTTTGTGAAGGTACTTGCTTAAGGAATTAGACGCTGACTTTCAGGTACTCAGTTTAAGAAAGTTGTTGCCATGACTTTCCCTTACACACGATGATAATTTTTATCCTAATCTATATGAATGAAAAGGGAGCTCCAACTGTACTGCAAGCAACTCTTTAATGAATCCACATTTGGTTAGCATTACTGTCATTTCGCTGGATGTTCTTGTGTGGCTTTATTTGTAAGTTCTAATTAAAAGAACTTAGAAGCTTTTCAATGTCTTCTTTATTTATGCATTTTTTAATTAGAAAATTCAATAGTTAAGAATTGGGACATGTGAAGATAAGGCCATTTCATCTCCTGCTGTGATCTTGTTATATGTACCAAATTAATTGATATCAAGCCAAGTTAGAACTTGGATAAAAATGCCTTTAGGGATTAATCCTTGGTGTTTTTGCGCATCATGTTGATGATTTAATGTGTCAGCTGTACAAGACTGCTGAGTCTTGCACTTGTTCTTGTCATGTGGTGCAAGGCATCATTGTCCTGGAGATAAACAGTCATTAAAGATACTGTGATGCATTTCCCAAGAGAGGAGGTTTTGGTCTGAGTGATCTTGTCCATTTCCAAAGGTCTTGTAACAGAACCACAGATTAACATACTAGTAGGGGTTGGAAGAGACCTCTGGAGATCATCTAGTCTATCCCCCCTGCTAGAGCAGGATCACCTAGAGTACATTGCATAGGATCACATTGAGGCAGGTTTTTAATTTCTCCGGAGAAGGAGACTCCACAACCTCTCTGGGCAGCCTGTCCCAGTGCTCTGTCACCCTCAGAGTAAAGAAGTTTTTTCTCATGTTGAGATGGAACTTCCTGTGTTCCAGTTTGTGCCCATTGACCCTTATTCTGTCACTGGGCACCACTGAAAACAGTCTGGCCACATCATCTTGAAATCAGCCTTTTAAATATTTAAAGTATTGATAAGATCTCCTCTCAGTCTTCTCTTCTCCAGGCTAAACAGACACAGCCCTCTCAGCCTGTCCTCATACAAGAGATGCTCCATTCCCCTCATCATTGTTGTAGCCCTACGATGGACACTCTCCAATAATTCCCTGTCTGTCTTGAACTAGGGAGCCCAGACTGTACACAATACTCCAGTTGTGGCCTCACCAGGACAGAATAGAGAAGGAGGATAACCTCCCTCGACCTGTCTGCCATACTCTTCTTAATGCTGCCCAGGTATCATTGGCCTAAGAAGGGCACACTGTTGGTTCATGAAGAACTTGTCCACCAGGATTCACAGGTCCTTCTCCACAGAGCTGCTTTCCAGCAGGTCAACCCTTAGCCTGCACTGGTGCTTGGGGTCATCATTACCTAGGTGCAGGAACCTATACTTGCCTTTGTTGAACTTCATTTTGTTCCACTTCGCCCACCTCTCTAGCCTGTCCAGATCTCACTGATTGGCAACACAGCCTTCTGGTGTGTTGACAACCCCTCATGATTTAGTGCCATCAGGACATTTGCTGATGGTTTGTACACTCAGTCCCTTCATCCAGGTCATTCATGAATATGTTGAGTAAGATCAGACCCACTACTGATCCTTGGTGCACACCACTGGCTACAGGCCTCCAACTAGACTGCGCCGCTTATTTCAACTCTCTGGGCCCTGTCATTCAGCTGGTTCTTATTCCACCAAGCCTCCAGAAGTACAATTCTAGATTTTACAATCATACCTGTATCAGTGGGGTTAATACTTATACTTCCAAGGACCAGGTAGGGACAACTGAGCTTTTCCAGATGAAATGGACACACTGCTATGCAGTCGAGTTGTGTTCTACTTTACAGGGGCTATATGCAACTCTCTACAAATAAATAATCAAATGAACTGATTTGATCCTTGACAAAGGTGCTTTTAGAAAGCACATATATGATGTCATTTTCTTACAGAACACTCTGTGCACTCTTTTTGTGGTTGTAAGAATGAGAAGATGTTTAGAGCAGTGATTTGGACACTTTCATTTTTCTGTTGCCATGGATGAGTGAACCTTATGAACTGTTTTCTCAGCTGCATTGTTTAGCTGGAAAGACAAAGATATGGACAAAAGTCTTGGCTGGTTGAGTATCTGTTTACTCCTGGAAGAGTAAAGAGGGACAAAGGCTGGAGACTCACATGGGTTCTCAGCCTTTTCAGTTTTTCAGTCCCTTCACTTGCAGCCTGTGAAAAGGAATCACACTGTTAAATATGAAAGACAACAAAATTTCACAGCATTTTTCCTAAGAAGAGATGAAAACAAAGCTTTAGAATCACAGAGTCATAGAATGGTGTGGGTTGGAAGGGACCCCAAGTATCATACAGTTCCAACTCCCCTGACACAGGCAGGGCCACCAACCTCAGGCCTGGATCTACACAAGGTTGCCCAGAGCCCCATCCAACCTGGCCTTGAACATCTCCAGGGACGGGGCATCTACCACCTCTCTGGGTAGCCTGTTCCAGCACCTCACCACTCTCTCTGTAAAGAACTTCCCCCTAATATCTAATCTAAACCTTCCCTTCTTTAGCTTTAGTCCATTCCCTTGATACTATGCTATTTATATGTAAGTAATATTCAATGAATAAGAAGCTATACATAGATGTTTATAACATGCCAACATTTTAAGAACTGATAGAAGTAAATGACACCCTTACTCAGGCACAATGCACGGGTAAGGGCATGAACATGAAAAAAAAAGAGGGATCCTCATTTTCCCATAAGGAGAAGAGACTCAGAGTAAAATTTATAGAGGCAAATCTTGCATCATGATTGCTACTCCTGTACCTGTTTCACAGCAGTACAGTTATGCGGGGGTGGACTTGATTGCAAATATTATTTCATGTCAGTTCCTTTTCCTTGGTACAATTCTGCTCAGCATATTCTTTTGAGTTCTGCCTCGGGTCAGCTCTTCATGTCACTAAATAAACAGTAAATCCAAGTAATCTCCCTCCTGCACCCATGCAAATACATGTAAAAATGACAACTGAAATTTATTAATACCAGTTTGCTGAGAATCTGAGAATCTGACCTTAGCATGTCTCTTTTTGTTTGTTTGTGGTTTTTTGTTAGTTTGTTTTGTGGGTTGTGGTTTTTTTGGTTACCTAGATTTGATTAGAAATCCCTTTTCTTGAAGCCTCTGTAATATGTGTTCTTTAATTCTATTGTAAATTCTCAGTGGAAGAAGAACATGTTTAACTTACCCCTGCAGAATGTGTCCAGAAGAACGCTTCTCGGTGCTGAAACACTATCCTTATGGGAAGACTAATGGAATTTTCCTCCTTTCTACCCAGCATTCTAAAACTTCAAAAACATACCAGCCAGCATAATGCAGAACATGAATTGCTAAAAATCAGGCATCTTTCCTGTCTTTCCCTTCCCCCATGTAAAGCAATTTTCTTTTTAAATGTTTGAAAATTTGCAGCTGTGCTACTGTAACAGGATGTTCTTAGCTATGGGAAACATATGAGCATCTGTATGCTTTCTGACTCAAATTGTTTTAATTCAATTTCAGTGCGCACTTGATGTGATGAATTCAAGTCATGTAACTATTGAATAAGCATTGGGGAAGATGGATTGAAATGGGGAAAAGTAATGTGTCATCAAATGATACATTTTCTTCCACCCTATCTCAATGTCAAGGACATAGAAGAAAGAGGATGAATTAGTTTGGACAGATATACTTAGAGGCTCGTATTCTGGTATCTGTTGCATTGCTCCCAGTTTGAATTTGGACTGTCAAGGTAGCCTTTGTGTGCTGAACTGAAGATTTAAAAGGGAGAGGTAACAACACTACAGTAGAGGTATGAAAAATGGAGCTCTTGGTGACCTCTCTGTAATGATTTATATTCATTGGATTTGCCAGTGTTGCATCTCTCCAGGTTTCCTTTGAGACGATTACAGATGAAGGACGATCTAGCAATGAGAATGCTTTCACCAGCCAGGGAAGTCCCACAGCCCATTCGTTTTTCTGCCACAAAAATTTCCATATGATCTCAAGCATGGCTTGAGGCATCGTCACAGGAGAGGTGGGAAGTAAATTAGTGCATCTCAACGAGCTGTGTGATGGCTGGTCATGTTTGAGCTTTTGGCTGCCCCTAGCATGAATATGTCAGTTCCAGCCCCCACAAAGTGGTTGGTAAAAGCAAAGTGCATGTTTTCTCCACTATCACCTCTAAACAGTCATCTGTGACACTTTGGTAAACAATACCTGTGCATAATATGATGGTATAGGTTGTAATATATTGTCAAAATACTTATCCATTAGTTTTAAAATGAACCTGACAGAAATATAGATAAATTTATCCTGATCTATTAATGACTCAACAGCAGAGCAGTTCCAGTAAGTGAGGAGACAGACAACCACATATTTTGTCCTTTGAGGGACAGGGATCTAAACTCTGTTTCAAGGAAGAGCCTGGTTATTTAATATTCCTATTTAGTACCTCATGCAGCTATAAATCCTTCCTATGAAGGTTAGCCAAATGGTATTTTATATTTATATTTAGATTGGATATTAGGAAAAAATTCTTCACTGAAAGAGTGGTCAGGCATTGGAACAGGCTGCCCAGGGAGGTGGTGGAGTCACCATCCCTGGTGGTGTTAAAAAGTGTAGATGTGCACTCCAGGACATGATTTAGTTGATGTGGTGGTATTGGACTGACAGTTGGACTTGATCTTCAAGGTCTTTTCCAACATTAAAGATTCTATGATTCCCGATATATTGATTAAGAGACTAAATTAAATAGCTCTTGTTAGATTAACGTTTTCTTCTGGGAGCAGTTGAACTGTGAAGTCTGCTTGACCTTTTCTGGAGATGTTGGGGAACCGCTTCCCTGTTGGTCTCTGAAGGCATACTTGGGGTTGTGATGGATACGCAGTGAATACAAGAGTCTGCCATGTGTGCCTGAAAGTCAAATTTTGTACCGAAAAGCCTAATGAGAAAGAAAATGTTGAAAAGCATGACGATGAATCTGCACTGATGGTAATACATGACCACTGTCAAGAAACTTCATCTCTTAACAGGTTTTTCACACAATCACAGAATCGTAGGGGTTGGAAGGGACCTCCAGAGACCATCAGGTCCAACCCCCCTGCCAAAGCAGCTCCCTAGGACAGGTCACACAGGTAGGCACCCAGATGAGTCTTGAGTATCTCCCGAGAAGGAGACTCTACAATCTCCCTGGGTAGCCTGTTCCAGTGCTTTTTTCCTTTATGAATTGCATGGATGGCCTTTCTGAATATGAGGAGGCTTCACCTGAAAATGCTTTGCAGTCTTTCTCTGAGATGTATGAAATGCCTGATATTTGCAAGACAAACTATTGCTTGGTATAGATTTGTCCTTTTGGTAGAAACAGCTTTCACTCACAGCCTCTATTCACCACCAGCAGCAAAGGCCTGATTTGAATGCATGCTCAGCCCAGATCACCCTTTCCCAGTCACTTTTTTCTGTACCAGGTCCAGTGATTGCTTTGAGTGAGACTCTTCATGTCCTTCTGAATCTTTGGGGCTTTGGTTTGTTCTGTTTTCTTATATTAACAGTGATGGTTGGTTCTATGAACAGAACTGCTCACAGCAAATACTTCGTTTTCCATTGCTTGTTGCTGTTCCTCAATGTACAGCTAGGAGTCATCATTGGGGAAGTATCTCTGCCAAGATACACATGTGCATGCAAACAATATCCAAAAAAAGGGGTCCCCCCAAACAGAGCCTTTCCACATAATTTTCAAGAAACTTATTTTAATGGTTGTGAATTGGAATATTACCTGGATTGAACCTTTCACAAATTTCCCCTTCCGTTCTCTATACCTCAAGCCATATCTCATAAGAGAAATTTATCACTCCACATAATTATTTAAAAGATATTTCTAAAGGTAAAACCAAACCCCATTTGTCCCTGTCCAAAACTAGTATCTCAGTATATCTCATGTATTAAGCAGATAACCAGAGTTTTGAGAAAATATGATTTTTTTTTTTGTTCAGAAAAGTTGCAGAAGAAAATTGCAAATTTGTAACAGTGGGAAACCACAGTCCTGAGGGGGAAAAACCAAAATTGTCTGAGATCTTCAAAGTGGAATCAGGATTTTGGATATACACTGCACTCAATGGACATGCATCTGAATCTTTGAGATGGCTTCGTAAATTTCCTCTTCAAAATATATGCTGTACCTCTTACCTTTTTATGCAGCAGGCATTTCAGAAAGAGCCATCTATCAGGTACAGGACAGGAGGAAACAGATAATAAATCATTGGAAAGGAAGAGACCACACCAGACAGACAATACTTTTGTAGCCAATGCTGTGGTCACACATTTTATGACCTCTTTTGCCCTTAAACTACAACCCTTGTCCCTTGGCAACTCACTTTGGGTCTTGGGTCCAAGGTGATGATGGAGAATGGATCTCATTATACAGTGCAGAGTTCTTCTAAAAGTTCACTGTTAAGATGCAAACCCATAGACAAGAGGGCTTGGTTCAATCCTTAGAATTTTATTTATCTGCTAAGTAAAAAGATAGGGACAAAAGGCACTGAGGAGAGCTTGCATTAGTTGAAAGCCATGCTTTATCAAGTCAAAATGATTAAACCTTTTTTTTTAATTAATTATTATTATTTTCTAACGTCTGAAAGGTAAAACCAAAAGTGTCATGTAATCATCTAGGAAAACCTTACACTATGTAAAAGCTGTATTTAAGAGGTTACAAAGTGAAAACTTCTCTCTCTATCTGAACTCGTTATGCCATCAGATACCTTTTTATACTTCCCATGATGGTTCCAGTATCTGTTAGATAGGGTTGTGATTTCGTCAACATTATATATATGGTACTTTGTGAAAAACACTGTGCTACAAAAAAGGTCATAGCACTGTCTTGGATTGTCCTGTCATACATTGCTTCAGCAGCAGCTGTGAAATACAATGGTTGAATTTGCTGCTGTGAAGAAAACATAGCTGTGGGGAAAGACAGCTGAGCTTGCCTCATTGCTGATGAAAGAGTGATGTCCTCTTCCTCTACCTTAGCCTCCCATCTACCTTGCTCACCCAGACGCCCACTCTTGCTGCTTCACACATCACCCCTCAGACTGTCCCATTTAACTTACTATACCTGCAAAAATTTATTTTCTTTTTGCTTGGGTTCACTTTTCATGCATTGGCTTAGTGTTTACAAAATTTCACAGGTGTGTGCTCTACGGTCAGGTGCACTGAGGGATTCACAGAATCACAGAATCACAAGGTTGGAAAAGACCTTTAAGATCATCAAGTCCAACCATTCCCATCCTATGCTAAACCATATCCCTGAGTACCTCATCTACCCATGTTTTAAACACATCCAGGGAAGGTGACTCAACCCCCTCCCTGGGCAGCCTGTTCCGGGGCCTGACAACTCTTTCAGGGAAGAATTTTTTCCTAACATCTAATCTGAACCTGCCCTGGCACAGCTTTGTTCATTTCCCCTTGTCTTATCTCCTGTCACTTAGCTGAAGAGACCATTGCCCACCTCTCTACAACTTCCTTTCCGGTAATTGTAGGCAGTGATAAGGTCTCCCCTCAGCCTCCTCTTTTCCAGGCTAAACATCTCCAGCTCCCTCAGCTGCTCCTCATATTATTTGCCCTCCAGACCCTTCACCAACCTGGTTCCTCTTCTCTGAACACACTCAAGGATCTTGATGTCCTTCTTATGGTTAGGAGCCCAGAACTGAACACAGCACTTGAGGTGTGGCCTCACCAATGCCGAGTACAGGGGCACAATCACCTCCCTAGACCTACTGGCCACACTATTCCCTCTGCTGCCTCACTATAATTTTATAAGTTGGGAGAGGCAGTAATTCAAACATTAATTTCAGTGCTTTTTTTTCTCAAGTTCTGTGTTATTCTAAGGACTGTCCCCAGGATCTTTACAAAAACAACTTACCTCACTGCAGTTTTTATTGTGACCAATCGCCTGATGTGTTTCTTGTCAGCTATTATGCCAGATCAACTCTCTGAGGACCTTGCTGTTCCTGTTAGTGGCAAATCCTGAAAAGTTGCCTCAGTGATATAACTTGATTATTAAGGAAGCTAGTAAGAATTGAAGTCACATCTATTACCAAGACCATCCATCCTCTTTTAATTTTATGAGGCGTTTTATTGTTAGCCTGGTTCATAAAAGTGTGCATGCCCAGGATACTGGCTTGGTAGAGGCTACAGCAGTTTATTTAAATACCTCTTGACTTTTGCAGAAGCAGAAAACAGACTTTTGGAAGGCATATAGTCTCAAGTGAAAGCTGGCGAGTTCAGAGGGTTTAGTCTTTCAGAACCTTCTTCTGTTTGCAAGGCTTTTGGGTTTTCTCTACTGAACAGCCATGGAAGTTACTCACAAAGGATACCAGGAAAGGGTGGGAGAGCCTGCTTTCATGCAGTAGAACTGATAGGCATGAAGGTCCATGCCCACAATGAGATAAACCTCCCTCCAGGGTGAAGTTTTATTTTCCAATAGTAACAAAGCTCTACAGAAAATTACAAGTATCACCTGAGACTGAACTGATGAGTGGAGGGGAACTGAACAGTTACCTCAAAGTTCCTATAAGATAAAATGTTTTCAAGGTCTGGAGTTTGTTCATGACGTGTTTGACAGCAGCTTGATGTTCAGTTAATAATACAAGTTTTCACCTGTGTCTTTTGGCACCTGCAGTCAGTGTGATGCCTACGGAACCATCAGACCTGAGCATTTCTGCACATTGATCTTAAAAGATTCCTGGGGGTTTTGTGCTAATGGCAAATATTAAATAATTATTTAGCCAAATAAATACAATTGAACCAATCTCCCAAATTTCCAGAGAGAATGGGATTTTTTTTTATATGAACCCTCTCTCTGATCCTGGTCCTGCCCACATATACAAGGACTTCCACCCTAGACACGTATCCTGTCTTGTTTCTCATTACACTGCCCATGGCAGCTGACGTGCCAGGCATGCCCTGCAGAGGGACATGGTGTGCACTGGCTGGTTGGCTTGTATCATGTGCTGCATGGCCAGCTGGTGGGTATGTACTCATGGAAACTCATGGATTTTGGCAGATAGATTCCCACTGCAGCTTTTCATCACTGTAGGCACTAAGTCATTCAGCTGTCCATCTTCCTTCTGGACACTGGGTTTCAGGAAACTTGTGGGAATATCTGTCATTAGTATTCTGCCTCCTATCTTTAAATCTGTTGGAAATGCACTGGAGGAAAAGGGTGGAGGAGTGTTGTGCAGACAAATAATGCAGACTTTGGTTTCACGTGAAAGCAGGGTAAGATGTGGGGATGTGTTGATGACAACAAAGAGACTGATTTCACTGTAAAAATTCTAAATATGGCTAAAACTAAAATAAAGAGAATTGTCTAGCAATGATATTTCTTTCTTATCAGTCTTGCATATGTTTGTAATCATCACAGCATTCTTCTATTTATTTTTCTTTCTTTTTGTATTGTTCCTTGCCTCTAGTTCATTTTCTTTTTAAGCCAATTTCATGGTGTCTTTGCTTTGCAGCCGTTGCATTGTTCCTTTATTTTAGTAGAAAACAGACACACAAGTGCACAAGATGCTTCAGATGGACAACACTGGACTTTGCTATAGACATGAGTACTGCTGCCTCACCAGTCAGAAACTGCAAATAATTCCAAGAACTGCAAAGACTTGCAAATACTGCAAAAGGAGGACGCTGGTGAAAAGAAAAAAAGCAATCATGAGAAACATTAATGCAAAACCTTCCTCTAATGCCTTGAAAACCGAAGTTACACAGGATTAACATGCTCTAGCCTATGGCTTTGCTTCAGGATCTGCTCAGGGCTACACCAGGGAAATGTCTCTGCTCTCCTGGTGAAAGTAAAGCTGAATGTCACCTTCTGATTTCTCCTGCCTCTCCCTCTTGATAGCTCTCCTTTCAGTGCAGGCCTAACCCAATTCTGCTTAGTTTGTAAAGCTTGACAAGATCACCACTCAAGGTGCTAAGTTTTTGAGGTGCATTCATTTTTCATTTCAAATTCTGCCTCTCAAGCTTTCTGTAGTTCAGCATTTAGGCTGCAAATAAAGCTGTAGCTGGTGAGCTGAGCAGAAAAAAGAGAAGATGATAAATGAGTTAATACTGAGTTTGTCACAAGGCCATTTGCTGCATGAATTAAAACACAAATTGGCCTACGGGTTTAGGGTTTACCAGCCCTGCTACAAAATATGTTAGCGCAGAAATCTGGTGATAGTGTGTTTGAAGGTCTATTTTTCTTAAAGCAAGGCAACTTGGCTGTCCTCTCTCTCACTCTGGCACAAACTCAAAAGAATAGAGAGGAACACTGTGCTCATATGAGTGATGCTTTGAAAGGGGAGTGTCATACATGCATTAAATTAATCTCTTTGGGTCAGGGGAGCTGTCTGCTTAGCAGCATTGGTCCATAAAGTACGATATACTTGTGGTCCCATTTCCTGAAATTTATGTTTATGTTAAATGGTGCTCTTAGCTGGCCTTCTTTTGGTAGTCACAGCTACCACTGCTGTTAATTAAAGTAATACCTGACTCCATGCCAGAGAGAAGGACCACATGCCATGAGAACAGTACATTCCTACAACATACAACAGCTCCTGTCATGAATAACTGAGGACAACCCAGGCCTGTAGGAAAAAGGACTTAACACAGAGAAAGAGAAGGTCATGTAGTAAATGCCACATTAACCACATTAGTCAAAACCTAAGTTTTATTTTAATTTGATGTGGTGTGCATGTAACCCTTTGCTAAGAGTGCTACTTACCTTTCACTCCACTCCCTCTCTTGCACCCTATGGACATCAAGTCTGAGTTCATGAGGTTCCTGCTCCATCACAGCATCCCTTCCTCTTGGAGCCTGTCTCTGTAGGGCTACACTTCTCAGCCATGTTCTGTCTTCACTTGGTGACTAAAAGTCCTTTTCTTCCTTTGACAGCCTCTTCAGAACAGACCGCTATCTTTTCTCTCATGGCAGACTGAATGATGAAAAGAGCACGGAACTGTGTGTACATTTGGTTAATGCAAACTATAAATGTTCTAATAGATTCTTATAAACCCCAGTCAGCCTAGTAACATCCATCTTAATGCATGAGACAGTGTGCAGTGACACATACTTATGTCTTCTCCATTTTTGCTGGTCTCCGCGTGCCTGCACAGCATCCACCAACACTAAAGCCTTTTTACAACAGGCAGCTGTGCTAAAGCTTTCCCTATAATCCCTGCTGAAGGTGGAGGGGAAAAAAGACTGTGGAGGATTGCAAGTTGCTTTCCATGAATTATTCTACCTCCTTACTTGGCAGGGAATTCATGGAAGTTCATTTAACCTTGCCATGTTACATTTGTTTTATTTTGATTTAAATTTACCCAGCTGTCTTGGGCAGTATACATACAGGTAAATTAAAAAGCTTGCAGTACTGACAAAAATAATGTGCAGAACCTCCCCAGCCTCGAGGATGCCTGTTGAGTTGTGAAGTGTCTTACCAGCCATAGTTCATTTGTCTTCCTTATCTTGCCACAAGTTCAAGCCTTTATCTTACAGATGAGAAGCTAAAACAGAGTGGGTAAAGCCTTGATCTTCAAAGGAATGTAGGGGAAATGAGATCCAGAGGAAAGTCGGCATTTAAACTGTAAGCAGATTCTTAAATAACTTTGAAGCTCTGGGCCTATAGGATTTCTCAAAGTCATGCAAGGAAGGCTGTGGATGAGCAGAGAGCTGAGCCCAATTTTCTGTATGCTTAGACAAACACTTTGTAATGATGACAGCTTTCACTACATCACTACGCAAAGGTAAGTAGCTATTCACGTGCTAAATATTCTTTTCTCCTGAGTGACTTCAGGAGCTTTGCCCTTCTCAGCTGCAAATGTAAAGAGTAAGCCCAAAGAAAGAGGTGGTATTTTTTTATGTCACCTTGAGAAGTTTCCTAAGGAGTAGATCAGAGAAAGCGGTCCTTCTGCCTTGAAAGGAAGGTTTCAGCTGTGGTTTTACCTCCTGTTTGGGTGTTTCATTTCTGTCAGATATTGCCTGAATCTGTCACAGATCTGAGATCTTATTTTCTGTGGTCCTCCTGGAGACTGTGGAGATGAAATCTCCCACAGTTCTGACTATGTTAAATTTACTCCATCCTCTGCTTCTTTTACTGCATTACATTGACTTGCATTCAGCCCATGCTACTTCAGTAGCCAGATCAGAGGTCTACATTTATTCCCTTGGTTCCTGATCCTTAATACTAGGATTTGTTTGCAAGCACTCAAAAGCAGAAAGACTTGTAGTGTTCTCAGAAACTCTCATTTTGGTAACAGGACAGTATAGAAGAAGGGAAAAGAGCTCTGTCTCACCCTTTGAAGGGCTGGATATTAGGACTGTGAATCCTAGGTGTATAACAAGGCAGGGACAAGAAGATTATGTGGGTAACTAGAGTTACCATGTACTCACCTGATTTTGATGCAGCCTTAAACCACACCTTGATTTAAGACTGATAAATTGTACCTTGTGGTGCAATTGATAGGTGCTGGATGTGGTTTCTTGATTCTCTAGTCCAAGCTCCAATTACAGCAGCCAAAAGACCTTACACCCACTGAGACCAGTCAGAGAGCACAACAGTGCACTGTGGCAGCTTCTCCCTTCCATGGCCTGACAGCAGAGCAACAAGAGTGCTCACTAGCCTGGCACAACAGCTATTGGAGTGTTTGGCATGTGACTCTGGTGAGCAGACTGTGTGGGAGCATCTGTCCCAAAATACAGGGAGTGGTCTTCTTTCATGGGGTGGGCAACACATAAGCTTGGGATTCCTCTGAAGAAAGCTCAAGAGCTGGCATCTTCAGCTGAAGTCTGTGGGAACTGGTGACAAGTTTAATGGAGCTGAAGTTACTCGTGAGTTAAATGTATGAAATTCAAGTTAGTCTTTGGTGTGGCCAGAGAGTGCGCACCCACTGTGCTTAAGGCATTTCTCAAGTAGTCCAGGAACTTGATGGCTAGTTCTTTGTGGATGTGGTTTAAGACAATGGACTGAATTGAAACTAGGTGTTAACTGAGCCTTCCCAATTAAGTATGGACTGATGGATACAGGAGTCATCCAGGTGGGAAGTCTGGGCAGTTATAAAGATCTGTCCCAGCAGCTCTGCTTAAATGTGTTGCTATTCATCCTCATTGCTATGGCCAGGGAAGAGATTCCCAGAAGTGATCAAATTGTGCTTTGATAAGATACTTGCAATAGTAAACAGAATTTATAACTGCAGGTGCAGAATTGATTATATAGGACATTCTTTTTAATGTAGCTACTTAAGAGGTGTTCTATATATAGTTATACATATATCAGTAGTGATAAATTACATTTACAGGAGTGGTCACATAAGACCACAGGTCATCTGGAACATAGGAGCTGAGCAAAAGAGCTTATCCAATCCAGCTGAAGATGTTGGTGCAAGGCACAAGAGACTCCCATCATCAGTGGACAACATCCAGGTGCCCCCATTTGCGAGAACTGATTCCTCACACAAATGCTATCCTTTGCCAAGATCCCAATAAGCTATTTTCCTTTGTGACAAACACTTTGTCCATGAGTGTCTGTGCAACAAACCGTGTACAAAAGTGCTACAAAAATGTCAAATATTCAGAAAGAGCAATCCATGGGCATACATTCCAGGCTCCCAAAGTTAACAGTGTGTCTAACCCCAGTTCCTCATATTTAAAATGGAGACATTAATATTCTTGAAGTCTTATGAAGTTAAGTCCCTCTTAAAGCACAGAATGACAATCATGGTGCACTCAGTAAAAAGTGAATAATGAATTCAAACTATGCAGTGTCTGAATTAGTTGTGACAATAGTAGTGTAGACCAGTGGCATTATAGTGGTGCTTTGAGAAGCTACCTGGTCAGCTTCATGTCTTATATATAATGAATGAGGTAGGGTCCCAGTGGGAAAACTAGTCTGTGATTATGTAAAGACTCTCATAATACCCATGAAGAATGAATATAGCATAAAAAGGAATAGAAGGTTTAATTGTCATTTCATTTTCGGTGTTTTCTTGTCTGTTGGTTTGACCCTGAAACTTCCTATTGTGTTGCATACATATCTGGATGTGAGTAGTTAAAAAATGAATTCAGTAGGGCTAAAAAGCTCTTTTACAATATCCCCTCAGACCTTCTCGATGGAATAGCTTGTATCCCATGAGACCAGCTTTATAAGAAGTGGAACATTTCTTCTTCTTTTCATAAAGCTTTACCATGACACATGCAATAATGCGTTAGTGTTTACTCTGCTTCAGATTCCTCAGCAGCCCTCACCAATGCTAATAATTCTGTGGTCAAAGTTGAGTTTGCCATGGGAAGCATATAGACAAAGTTAAACAAACAAAGTGAAGGACTAAGGAAAAATAAGCAACTTGCATCATGGAAATCTGTGTCCCCACAGTGTGTTAACAGCATACCAGCATAGGGAGGAATTGCCAAGAAACGAATTAGGGAACTTCAGCGTTCCTTAGAGATGAACCCAGGCATACAGACCTCACTAACATGAGGTCTTTTGTGGATGCAGACTTTTGTTTTCTCTGAGCTCATTATGAGCTAGGGAGCCTGCTTTGGCAGGGGGGTTGGACCTGATGATCTCTTGAGGTCCCTTCCAACCCCTAGAATTCTGTGATTCTGTGATTCTGTGATTCTGTGATTCATTTCTAGCTTTCTTAATTCAGTGTGACCCTTCTGAGTCTTGATATATTTATGTTTGGGCTGCTACATGCTTCTGGAATTACTTTGGCAGTATTTCATCTCAGCTGGTATCTCTGTAAAAGGCATGGGGAAAAAAAAAAGCAAAGAAAGCCCCAAAACCAAACCAAACCAAACAAAAAGCACCATAAAACACAGACAGTGGTGCTAATCAAGTGGAAATACCAATCTTGAGCAGGCAAGAATTAGGCCCATGGTCTGTAGATTGCTGTTACAGTGAGGAAAGGAAGAAACAACCCAGATATATCGAGCACCATCATGGCATCACACAGTTCAAAATTAACAATGAGATATTTGTAGGTATCACTGGATCAGCTGAGCTTGCCTGTGTTTTACAATTTATCTTGAAAATGGAAAGGGATGTATTGTCAATGCTCTCTTATTATGCTGTGGAGTTCTTTTCATTAAGCTCTGTACAGCAGCAGCTGAGTATTCTCATCATGCAGGAGATGCTATGTAAAAACAGCAGCACACGTTTACTTGAATAACATAAAGAGGAGGGGACCAGCAGGAATGTGCATTCCTGCATGTGCAGCACAGCCGCAGGGGAAGTGAGGAATGTCTCAAAGAGAGATACTTTGTTCCTTCAGGTTGTTTTTGACCAGTTTGTTCTCTGGTTTTCCCCAGAGAAGGAGCCTACATAGAAAGTAAAGACAGACAGACTTGTTATGACTAATGTGTCCTTGCACAAGATATGTCCGAGGCTGGTGATGCACTTTGCCCATCACCAATGAGAGCTTGCTGGGCACCACCTTTGTCTCAACTGCTGTGTTTAAACCCAGCAGCTAGATGTGTTGCATGTACAGTCATACTAGCTTCCAGAGATGCCTGGCAGAGGTATATTAACCTAAAACATTATGTCAACATCTTGATAGAGGCAGTTTTCTGAGCAATGCGTCCAAGATCCTACAGGGCCTACAGGAAATGTGGAGAGGGACTCTTCATCAGGGAGTGCAGTGACAAGACAAGGGGTAATGGGTTTCAACTGAAAGAGCGTAGATTTTGATTGGACATTAGGAAGAAATTCATTACAGTGAGGGAGGTGAGGCCCTGGCACAGGCTGCCCAGAGAAGCTGTGGCTGCCCCCTCCCTGAGAGTGTTCAATGCCAGGTTGGATGGGGTTTTGGGCAACCTTGTCTAGTGGAGGGTGTCCCTGCCATGGCAGGGGGATGGAACTAGATGATCTCTGAGGTCCCTTCCATCAAACCATTTTGTAATTCTGTGACTGATTTATGCTGAAATGCCAGCCAACACAGATGACTACCTGACCCTCAGGCAGGTGACTCTCAATATTTTCCACTCTCTCCTGAGAACACCAATGGATTTGTCATCATTATATTGTGTTGATAAAGTGTCTAACACCTCACCTAATATAAACTGATTTGCACTTACCCGACCCAGGCGTGCTTGTTTGGATGCATGCTGAGGAACAGGAGGTCTGTGTGCTAGACGTGAAGAGAAAGACCGGGTAGCTACAGCCTTTCAGCCCTTCTTTGCAGGTTGGCTCCTGGTGAGTGCAAGAGAAGGAACAAAGCTGAAGAGAGTGAGCTGTCTGACATTATGTTTTCCCATTATCCTTTACCTAAGCAGGCTGGAGCCTGCCAGTTACAGCCAGAAGTCAGAGCACACTTCCTAGCTGGAGCTGTGCATTTTAATTAGCTGCTGCACACTTGGTGACTGGGCTGGTATGTGAACATAAGACATCTTTCTTAGCTGGGTTTTTAAAAGCTGATACTTTACAGGGAGACATCTCCCATTTTAGCAATTTTCTTTGTGCAGGTACAGCAGTCTGTCTTCAGGTAAATATTTTTTTACAACAGAAACATTCTATTTTATATGTGCCAGATCTTGAGATGCTGTGTACCAGTACTGCTCAGCTGAAGCCATGACTTGCTCTGATTTATCTCAGCAGCAGATGCATAGTAGCTCAGGGAAAAGTTGGGGGGGAAAAATAAAAGAGAAATCAAGGAAAGGACAAACTCTGGCAGTTTGTAGCTTGAAGTAACTTCAATTTTTAATCCACCAAACCTTATTTTGGCCCCATTTGCACTGACATAGCTGAACTGTGCTGTCTTACAGGCAGTTATTAGAAGATCTTCAGCTAAGCTTGGTGAAGTTGATGGAAAGACCTGCCTCATTTTCAGTGAGCCTGACAGTAGATACAGCATCACTGGATGATTTCTAAGAAATACAGACTCTTATGAATATTTTCCTCCTGCTGTTCAGGGGAGATGTCTCAGGGCTGTTGTTGCCTTTGTTCCATTGCGATGCTCTTCTGCCAGCCTCAGCGCTGTCAGTGCCTTCTTGCAGGGGAGGATTCCAGCTCCGGCGAGTGATTCCCTTTTCTTTTATTTTTAGTATCAAGATGTCTTTTATTCTCGCTGAAGGACAAAATCCCTTTTCACAGGGGCTGCTTGAACAGCAGAAATGAGTGGCTATTAAAAGCAGTCTTACTGTAAAATAGGATAATAACCTAGTTATTTTGCATTTCTAAGTCAATTCTTGCATTGATATTTCCTCCCCTATGACACACACCAATTAAAAGCCACTGAGCAATAAAAAAAGCAATCTGGGCAATAATCTGACAAAGAATCTTGAGCTGTGAAATGAAAGAATTATTTTATAGTATTAATGTGAAGATCCATAGCAAATTCTTATAAAACAGACTTTGTCCTGGACTATAGCTACAAATACCCTGTAAGTCTCTGTAATGCATGTTTTAGTGTCTTTCCTGTACAAACAAACATGGGTGACATCAGAGGCTTCAAGGACAGCTAGTCTTCTTGCCTGCTCCTTGAATGCTCCTTCCCTCTTATCCCTCATGCATTAGATCAGATTATTGATAATACATGAATATTCCTCCAGAAAGGCAGGGGATGTTGTCTGGAGGGCAGAACATTGACTAGGAATGAGGGTATCAGGATATTCTCTTTCAGTGCCTAATAGATACGGAATGGTGTATTTCAGCATCCCTGAGGTTAGCAAGAAGGTTGGGACAACCCTCAGTCAAGCTGCTCTGCAAATATCATCAAAAATGAGCTGTAGCTGTACTGCAGATTTGGATGCAAGAATGGAAGGGGACAGATGAAGCTTGTAAACAGAGAAGGCACTCATTATGCTAACTTGATTGTAACTAATTAAAAAGGGATATTAGCTGATTGGATTACAGGGGATGAAGCTGAATGACCCTTTGTTCATGCCTGTGCTTGCATCAGTAGGATTCTCTGGTCTGTCCAAGAATGCTTCTGCATTATCCTCATTCTTGTTTCTTCTCTTCTGCTTTCAGGGACAGATGCTCCCACACAGTCTGCTCACCAGAGTCACATGCCAAACACCCCAATAGCTGTTGTGCCAGGCTAGCGAGCGCTCTTGTCGCTCTGCTGTCAGGCCATGGAAGGGAGAAGCTGCCACAGTGCACTGTTGTGCTCTCTGACTGGTCTCAGTGGGTGTGAGGTCTTTTGGCTGCTGTAATTGGAGCTTGGACTAGAGAATCAAGAAACCACATCCAGCACCTATCAACACTGTGCTAAGCAGGGTCCTTATGTCTTCCTTCTTTCCTGACATCCTCAATTTCCATAAACAGAATCTCTGCAAGTTTCTTGTGGAACTTTTAAAGAATATTTAGATGGAAGAGTAGCATTCCAACCAGATGTAAGACAGCACATACATTTAGTGTGATCCAGATAACAAAAGTAGCAATATCAGAATATGCATTTCAGAGCTAAATCAGACAAAGGCTGAAACAAAGCCTGAATTCCTTCATATAAAACAAAAGTATGACATTACACAGTCTTTGTAGTGCTTGACCTGTGAAACCGCACCCCTTGGAAGTGCTGTTCTAGTGTGCACCAGTTCTTTTGCCTTTGGTGGGACTGAGGTTGTTATGGTTTTTATGGTTGCTTCATGTTTTAAATTCAGAGCAAACTGGTGGAGACACCAGACTTCCAGAGCAGGCAGGAATATTACGAAGCCTGAAGAGATAGTTGCATACCTGCTGGGCAAGGAGAGGGGAGGATGTGATCTTTTTTCTGTGACAAGATGAGCCAAGTGAGTCTATTTCCAGATTTTCTAGCTGACCATGCCCCTGCCATTTTATTAAGCAGGCAGACATCAAATCACAGTGTTGCCACTCAAAGCTGTTCAGTTCAATTATCATTGGAAAATATGGTGACCACCAGACTTTCAGAGAAGGAAAGAGGAACAATATAAACCCCCTCACATATGGAACAGCTTATTTATTAAGGAACCATCTCACAGCATTTTCTGGAGTGGAACCACACCATGGCTGATCCACTGTGCACAATCCTTTTGTAAAAGAATCATTTTTACCTGATTTGGTGTCCATGTCCACGAAAGTCACAGAACATAAGTGCAGATCTCATCTCACCCATTTTTAGCTCTTTGGCAGGTAGGTCTCCAACCTGCACCACTCATCTAGGCTCCTGGTATAGCCACAAAGAGAAACCAGTGCTTTTAGAGGGCTGTGATCTCAAGACATATTTCTTTATGGAGATGCCTTTCTCCAAAAGCTTCAATTAGTGGTGCATAAGGGCACTTTCAAACACCTAGGTGAAATTTGACTGAAAAAAAAAAAAAATCTTTAGCTGTCTGTGATGTAGGTATCTGCTTCTAAGATTCTATCAAGGTTAATGCAGGTAAGGTCTGCCATTCATCTGATCTCTTCTTGAGGTTATCTCAGCATGTATGAAGAGCATTCATATAACTGGTAGATTATATGAATAAGAAGAATCTTTTAATAGTAATCTCACCCTAACTAATAAGAAAATTTTAAGGTGACTCTCATCCTAAATAGTAAGAATCATTTAAGATGAATCTCACCCTAAATTCCATTTATCACCCTAGTTAGATATCCATTGACTACAAGTAATTCTTTGTTGACTTGCTCAGATACAGACAACTACAATTATTGATCTGCCTGTAGAGTAAGATGAACGCTGTGTCACCAGTCAATCTGAAGTTTCTTACCAAACAAACTGTTCATAACCATGTAGGGAAAGAAGTTGTATTACCATTTTCCCATTGATAGGCAGAATGATTGCCAATGTGCATGCAAAAATCAAGGCTTGACAATATAACACAATGTTTTTTTCATTTTTAGAACACAAACATAGTATTCACCAATTTTAAAGCTACAGGTTATTTAAATCTACTTAAGAAGTTTACTTGTTTGCAGGGGTCTGGAAATGCAGAAGAAAAAGAACAACAGGATCCCTTTTAATCACAATGGATCAGGAGAGGCTACTGGAGAAAAACCTTTGATACCATTAGAGTCGTAGAACTGTTGAGAGAATCTCAGTCTCCAGAGATGCTAGTAGTACTGTGGATAGAAATGCAAGATGTGTAATAACATTATTCCTTTGAATCATGGTAGATTAGATTGATAACAGCATACCCTGTTATCATAAAGTAGGGCAGACACAGTAGGAGCTAGGTCTATTTAGCAGTAGATTTTTGACTGCCCTAGGACAAGTGAATAGCAGCAGGTTTTGTAGTCAGAAAATAGGGCACTCTTACAGTGGGGAGTCGTATGGCTTAGCAACAGCCATTTTGGTTGAAAGTAGATTTTGTCATTGATGTTGATCCAAGTGGCAATGCAGGCAAGGGATATATGGACTGAAAATAAGAGATTTATTTTAAAAGTGTTTCCTTTCTCTTCCTTTCTTCCTTTCTTTGTTTTTCTTTCCTTTTTTTACTTCTTTCCTTCTTTCTTTCCTCCTTTCCATCTTCATTTTATTTGTAGAGTTTTGAAGAAGATATCCTCAGTCTTTCTGTTTTATGTGTATTGGTGCCTACTTCAGGTTTAAAACACCATTTAGTTGCAAAGCCAATGAATGAATAAGTACTCATTGCTTTGGTGCCTGGAGAGGTGGTTTTTTTGTCTTATCTGCAAGGTCATATTGAGAATTATTCCAGAAATATCTGTCTCTCCTTTAGTGGGAAAGTGAAGATAGTGATGAAAGGATTAATGTATAAAACCTTGACGCACTGTTTTCTATTTTACTCAGTCTCTCATGGTCAGTAGTGCCAATAATGCTGCATGCTCTGGTCTTCTTCAAGTTTACTATTGTTTAGAGCTTTTATAGTCTGTCTAACAGTACATCACGTTAATGCCCTCAGTTGTGAAATGAAGAAAAAATAAGGTCTAAAAATATTTCACTAAGAAGTTTTCAATTCAGTATATGTGTTTATTTTATATTTTAAAGTTTAGATGAAGTCAAGGACCTTAGGAGGATTACACTAGAAAAATAAAATAGTCTAGCATGAGCAGAATATTAAGGATTCAGTTGCAAAACCCTAACTCCATAGGAAAGATTATATTCTTTCATTTTGCAAAGAAGCTGACATATCTAAATAATGTATTTTACTGGTGAATGCTGTAATTGGAAGAAGTTTAGATAAGAGTGGATTTTGGTGCATGAGTGTACACTAGATGACCCCTCAAAGATTTTTCCAGACCTTTTTTTTATCATTCTCCCTGTAGAATGAATTGGAAGGTATGTAAGCAAATTGACTGAAGACTCTCATATAACCCCCAGCTTGCTCAAGTTCAGTTTCCTTACTGTGTCCACAGACATAGAAATTTGGACCAAATCTAGAACCAGATTTTCCTGAAGCTGGAAGTGAGCTAAAATGGATATAGAGCAGTGTAGATACCTAAATTCTAATGTCTGTTTTCTGCAACTATAAAAGTCATCCAGCATGTGCTTTATGTTACCCCTTTAAAATGTTAAAAAATAATTTCCTACAATCCACTGAGGAGTGAAAAGCAATAGTGGATGCAATAATTTAATAATATTAAACTTGAGATTCTTTGGTTTAGGTTAATTTCTTTGTGGTTGGGTTTTTTGGTGATTTTTTTTTCTTTAGATGATATATGATGAGATTACTTTGTACCTTTTTTTTGTTAAATTCATTACCCTTGTGACTATGCCAACCAATTTGTCTATGCTTTCCTACCTCCCATTCAAACCTTGTGGTTTATTACTTCTGAGAAATAGTTCATGGGTTTTCCTGGGAGTGAAGTTACTCTCAAACCAAACTGTTGGGCCATTTGACAGCTCTCAGAATTCAGTATTTAGGATGTTATGACCTATGAATAAATGCTAGAGACATAATTTTTTGTAGTTCCATTTACAATCACAGGGAGAACTGCAACTTTCCACCTTCCTTGCTGTATTTTCCTTTAACTTTTTGCGCCATGTGTGCCATGCTTCCAACGACAGAAGAATAATGCCCTCAAATGTCTGTAGTCATGAATCAAGCATAGCTTCTCTACATTAATGGATTATTGACTAAAAGAGCCTAGAGTTGCTGTATGATTTATCTTGCCGTTCTTGTGGATGCCGAGCTTCAGTGTGTCAGTTGACCTACATACTAACCTGGGAAATTGCTGTATGAAAGACGTTCAAAGTCAGATTTTCCCTAGTTTATTTAACAGATTTCCCTAGAGATTTTTATCATACAGTTTAATTTATTATTAGAACATATTGTAGGCAGCACTAAGATTATTTTTTTTTAATTTACTCCTTGTGACCCATTTTGCCCTCCTTTTATTTCAGTAATTTTTTTTTCTTTGTCTGCGATTAGTAGTCTCATCTTAGAATCAGAGTCTGCATTTGAAGAACATGTATTAAGTCATCTAGGATGACTTTTGTCACTACTAAGGCTGCTGTGTAGGTAATAGATGGAGGCATCACCGTAGGCATTTCTGTAGCAAGGATATTTTGGACTGTTCAGCAGTGAATTCGCATAACAGAGCAAGGTTAATCAGGCAGCTGTCCATCTTCTGCACTTTGCTAGGTGCCTCTGTCTTGAATCACAGGGTGAAAATTCATCCAAGTGTCTAATTTGATCAATAGTGCCATTCTGAGCTATCTTATAGTGGATTTGAACACAAATCATACAAAAAGTGGCTGTAAAAATAAAAGAAGAACCCAGGGATCTGGGTAAAAATAGTATGTAATGAGTCATTATATCCGGCTTTTCTGTGTGATTCAGGCACGCTTCTTGTCTGCCACACACTGAATCTGACTTTCACAGAGTGAACATGTCTCTAGATGAGGGAGGTGATGATATTCTGCCTCATGCGTTACTACCAAAAAAACCCCCCAAACCAGCTAAATTCTCAGCACAGATATCTTTAATCCTGGTGAGGGAGAAGGAGGCAGAAAGGTCACAATTTGACTTTCAGATCTCCAATTACATCTGCAAGGCTGGCACTTAGTGCATGTATGTAGGGATCATTTCACTTGCAAATTGAGCATATTTATTGACGGGTTCTCCTTATGTCTGCCTCGTTCATACATATTCCTGTCCATCTCATTCAATCATTCTCAGAAAAAGGACTGTGTTTATGGACTACAGGTGCTTAAGAGAGTTATCCAAGACCAATTTTAGTGCTTCCATTTCATATTACCCCATACTTGAAGATACCAAGTTCAGTTGGAAAAGATTTTAATTATTTCACCTTCTAAACTGAAAAATAAGTATTATTGGGTCTTTATTATCTGATGCTTACTAACCTTTATCTGTTACTTTTTCTTTTGTTCCCCCTAGCTTTTGCCAGTGTTGGTTTATGATTTAAATGCTTCATCTACTTCCCTACTATTTACTGTTCTGATTTTTTCCTTATTTTGCTAAACTGGCTAGAATACTACCTGGTACTCTTCTTAGATGGGCCTCCATTGTCTTCTGCTTGTAATTGATCTTTACCATAGACTCCTTTTTCTTGAAAATCACTGACCCCACTTACATATAGTATTTCAGAGGCAAACATACCCGTTACTTCCCAATTAGTTCACAATCAGAACAAAGGTTGGCAACTAGTGCCTAATATAATCTACTGAAACATCTTACAGAGCAAGATTCTATATTTCTGAAGGGAAAAGAATAAAGATAAATAAATTTTTGATGACTCAGTGAAATTTTAGCAATTTGAGATGCATAGTCTGTTACCAATGCATGAATAGAATTAAGCAGTAATAACCTTTGCTATCATTATCTAATCTTTCCTCACTGCACACCTGAGAAGTAAGTATAGTTGGTTTATTAACAGAGACACCCTAGGTGTGACCTAAATAAGAATTTCTTCTAATTAGGCTGTTTTATAGAGAAAAAATTCAGAGAAATCTATTAAATTTCTGCTATGCTGAAATAATACATCCCAAAATGAGAAGGATGTTGAGCCCCTTCCCTGAACATTTAATGCATTTTTTTAAACTTTATTAAAATAAAAGAGAAAAACCTAACAAGTTATGAGAAATTTTTTTTCAAGAAAAATCATATTTTTTCTCTTTAACAATGGTGAAATGCATTAATTGAAGCAAAATTGATGATGAGAGTATGACCACGCTGTTTGGGAAACACGCACTTGATCCCAATGCACATTTTGACTTACCACCGATGTGTCTTTAGTCAGACAATAGTTTCAGCCATCATGTGCCTGACTGTGTCCCTCTATCCTTTTCATTCTGGTTATGGGTTTTACTGATCAGCTGAGAGCAGAGACCAGGCATGCTGGGTATGGAAAACTTCATTCCTGAGGGCTGGAATTGGTTGATGTATAACATCTATCAGCAGTCATAGTCACCTGAAGAGGTACCAGATGACTGGAGACTTGCTAATGTGACATCCATCTATAAGAAGGGTCATAAGGAAGATCTGAGGAACTACAGGCCTGTTAGCCTGACCACAGTACCAGGGAAGATTATGGAGCAAGTCATCCTGAGTGCAATCACAAAACAAGTACACGACAACCCAGGGATCAGTCCCAGTCATCATGGTGGGTTCATGAAAGGCAAGTCCTGTCTGACCAACTTCACCTCTTTCCATGGCCAGTTGACCCGCCTGGTGGATCAGGGAAAGGCTGTTGACTTAGTCTACCTTGACTTCAGCAAAGCTTTTGACACAGTCTCCCACAGTATTCTCCTGGAGAAGCTGGTGGCCTATGTCTTGGACAGGTACACTCTTCACTGGGTTAAAAACTGGCTGGATGGCCAGGCCCAGAGAGTGGCGGTGAATGGAGTTAAATCCAAGTGGCAGCTGGACACAAGTGGTGTTCCCCAGGGGTCAGTATTGGAGCCCATCCTCTTTAATATTTTTACTGATGATTTGGATGGGGAAATTGAGTGCACCCTCAGTAAGTTTGCAGACAACACCAAGTTGGGGGGAAGCATTGATCTGCTGGAGGGTAGGAAGGACCTCCAGAAGGACCTGGAAAAGTTGGATCAATGGACAGAGGCCAATGGCATGAGGCTCAACATGGAGAAGTGCTGCATCCTGTACTTTGGTCATAACAACCCCAGGCAATGGTACAGGCTTAGGTAAGAGTGGCTGGAAAGCTGTACAGAGAAAAAGGATCTGGGGGTGTTGCTTGACAGCTGGCTAAACATGAGCCAGTAGTGTGCCTAGGTGGCCAAGAAGTCCAATGGCATTCTGGCTTGTATCATAAATAGTGTAGGCAGCAGGATCAGGGAGGTGATCATCCCCCTGTACTCAGCTCTGATGAGGTCTTACTTCAAATACTGTGTTCAGTATTGGGCTCCTCACTACAAGAAGGACATCGAGGCCCTGGAGCATGTCCAGAGAAGGGCAACAAAGCTGGTAAAGGGTCTGGAACACAAGTCTTATGAGGATCGGCTGAGAGAACTGGGGTTATTTAGCCTGGAGCAGAGGAGGCTCAGGGGACACCTTATTGCTCTCTACAGCTACTTGAAAGGAGGTTGTGGTGAGCTGGGGGTCAGCCTCTTCTAGCAGATAACTAGCAATAGGACAAGAGGGAATGGCTGCAAGTTGCACTTGTCCAATATATTAGCAATGTCCAATATTTGAACAATTTTTATATGTTTAATCCAATATATTATACAAACAATACTTCTTAACTGATTCTGTCTTTAAAAACTGCACCACTTACTAATAAATAGAAATTTCAGTTAATGATGTGGAGGAATTTCTTGTCGTTTCACTTGTGATATCTCCATGTATGTTCAAGAAACACAGTGTCAACTGTCATAGAATCATCAAATATTCTGAGTTGGAAGGGACCCGTAAGGATGATTGAGTCCAATTTCTGGTTCCAAACAGGGCCAGCCAGATCAGAGCATGGGACTGAGAGCATCATCCAGATGCTTCTTGCACTCAGTCAGGCTTGGTGCTGTGACCACTTCCTTGGGGAACCTGTGCCAGTCCTTTGTTGCTGTCCTCCCAGCAGAGATATTGGCAAAGATCTGCAAATTGCTCCAGGGAAGATTCAGGTTTGAAATTAGGAGAAATTTCTTCTCAGATAGAGTGTTTAGGCAATGGAACAGATTACCCAGCAAGGTGGTGAAGTCACCATCCCTTGAAGTGTTTAAGGAAAGGTTGGATGAGTTAATTAGGGACATGGTTAAGTAGCATAGGTGGTAGGGAGACAGTTGGACTAGATGATCTTGGAGGTCTCTTCCAACCTTAAAGATTCTATGATTCCATCTATGGGGTGCTTAGTAGCAGCTTTCAGACTAAAAGGTGGTGTATTTCACTTCCCATTTCAAAAGACCCAGTTCACCTCACCTAAGGATTCTCTGGAAGGGCAAGATCCTGTTAGATAGGACAACTAAATAGATAAATTTAAAGGTCAAACCTTAGCCCTGGCTTGGGTTTGAGGTACAATCTGGATCCAAGTGTCCTTCATTATTCATGATTATGACTTGCTATACATACAGTTCCCAGTGATGATCATCTCAAAACATCAAGGAACAAGGAGGAATGCTGAGTTCACTATGTTGAACACGTTTTGCTAGTGGGCTTTTTCAGGGATAGCACCACCATATCCTAAATTGGATACCAAACTAGTTTAATGCAAGGAGATCCTAAAGATTGATGGCCAGGTTGTAAAACAGCAGCTCCCTCATAAGAACAGATACTTCTGAAGAGATTTCAGCATGCTTTGCTTTCACTTCCCTGCTCACTAACATAATTCTTAGAGCAGGTGGGACTTTTGTATGTTTCTCTGTATTTCAGCTAGGAAATGAAACCACAGGGTTCAGATGTTTTCCAAGGCCATAGAGGAAGTTAGAGCCAACAACAGAAAGCTTCTGTAGAGGTTTAGACTTTACATCATCCAAAGTAATAAAAGACCAGTTCAGATTGATATGAAAGCTTGTTCATATAAATCAGCAAGAGCTAAAGATAGATTAGCTATATCCAAATAAAGAGTCTGTGGATGCAAATCAAGGACAGTGCTGAGATCATGTTTGGTAAACAAGAGAATTGTAGAGCTGGAAATCAATGGCCTGAAATTGGCGTTTTGGGAAGTAGGACCAACTGATGACGAAAATGAGCCAATGGGACATATAGCTTTTTTGGACTCATTGGTTTGACATTATAGGACTGATAAATGGAGAAGGGCCATATAGAGGAGAAAGGAGCAGAGTCATTATTGTCTCTATTTGCTGGACTCTAATAACCATCCTGATATTGTTGGACCTTCACATAGTCACTTTAAAAGTTGAGTGGGCAAGTTCAATGTGAAGAAATTGGTTTAAACTTGTTTGTGTTTGTTTTTTTCCTTTGTTGATTGACTTCTGCTAAATCTTGAATGGCTCAAGGAATAGCATTCATACTGTCTCTTTCTATCTAATGTTTCCCATCCCTTTCTATGCTTACTTTTTCTCTTTACCATCTCTTGCCATGCGCTAAAAAAAGGGATCATGCTTAGAGAACATTTGTCTGTGAACTCATCATCAAAAAGGCAGCTAAATAGCAATGCTCTAAAGAGCACTAAATACACTGACATAAGTTTGTCAGGTCTCCAGGTGGCCTGAAAGTATGTTGTGTCTGTCTTTCTCATACAGTGTGTTTATAAGAGAACAAAAATTAGAAATGGCAGGTTTTATCTTTGCTGTTCTTTTCTCTCCCCTATGCGTATCCTGTTTTTATTCAGGGAAACTGCTTAGGAACCAAGTAAGAAGAACAAAGCTCATTTTCATCTTCTCGTACTTTTTCTTGCCAAACAAGCAGTGGTATTCATTATCAAAGGTTCTTTATAGGAATTATCTGCAGAAGGGATGCTGTTTTCCAAAGAAATTTCAAAAACTGGCAATACTTTAATATCAAATTATTCCTGGGAAACCTTGTGTAGATCCAGGCCTGAGGTTGGTGGCCCTGTCTGTGGCAGGGGGTTTGGAGCTCTATGGTCCTTGGGGTCCCTTCCAACCCATGCCATTCTATGATTCTATGAAATGTTTGCACTGAGCTAACTCTCTCCTTCCTCCCCACCTTCCTCTTGCTCCTGAAAGCTAGCATAGGTCTGACCCAAGCCATCAATCCCATAAAAGGGCACACCTGCTAATCCAGCAACATGATGGGCACATACCTTGTCTGGTGTCAAGAGACTGTGGCTGCAGCATGCTGTGGAATGGGTATTTCTGTGAAGCTCCTTCCCCTTATTTCAACCTTCATGCACTGTGGCTCCAGCTGATGTGAAACTTCTCCTGATTTTCATTCCTCCAGGTTGGTACCAGGAAATCAGCTGGTCACAGTTCTGGCCCACCAGCTGCATTTTCCACAGGTATTTTAGGAGTCTGAAAGGTTAATGATTGCCTCTCTCCTGCTGTCTTTTACTTGAACATGAGAAACAGTAACAGAGGAGTCAAGAATGCCCCCCCCCCAAACCATTAGTTTTAGGGCTAAGTGCATTGACTCCTCACTAGCTCATCTATTGTTTAATTCTTCATCTTGCTGATCTTGCCTCTCCAATCCATTGAAATGCACTTTTCCAAACCTGAGGTTTTCCAGCTTCAGTTACCATCTCTCACAAGAAAACCAGGCATAAACAGAAGCTAAACTTATGAACAAAGAAGAGAGATTCACAATATGAAGGGCTTCTGCAGCCCTAGAAGTAACAAGATTTCAGCCTGACTGCAGTATCCTCTGCTTTTTATGCCGATGGAGATGCCAGTATTACTGACTAAAGCATCACCACCCAAGGCCTGCATGTCCTAATTGGACTGTATGCAAGGGTGACTCTATCTCCTATGTTCTGGGGTGAAAACACAATTTCAGACTGAAAAAAAAATATATTCAACTAGCTTTCTGTGCAATATGAGCTAGGGAGCCTGCTTTGGCAGGGGGGTTGGACCTGATGATCTCTTGAGGTCCCTTCCAACCCCTATGATTCTATGATCCTATGATTTTCATCATGGACTATGTAGGTCAGATGTAAATGTTTTCTGACATTACATATATCCACAGCCTCCATCTGGCTGAAATCTTCTGGGGAAGATCAAAAATGAAGCAACAGCCACACAAACACAGAGAGGACAAAGAATTTTAAAAATAAGGGGATTTTATGGAGTTGTTTTTAACATGTAGCTTCACCTATTGCATAAATTGGAAAGTCAAACCGTACCGGTTGTTCCTGAGCGGTGAATCACGGTGGTTCTCAGGGAGCAGTGTGGGCCTGATGCACCTGTCTGTTTGCTCTCCTCTGACTCAAAGCAAGAATAAAAACTTGATCTAACATCAGAGCTGGGACTGGAGCATTTCCCCTGGTTAAACTAGAAGGAACCTGTTTTTCTATTGCTTTCTCTCAACTTTTTATAACACATCATATATTTTGGTTGTCTTGAACATTTTCCATAAGCGTGTGCTGGGAACTGGATCCTCTGGCATGAATAAGTCTGTAGTAAATTGACTTTAACCCATCATATTGACTCTGTCATTCTCAGCCTTTATTGCTTTGAAGTCGTGAATGTAGTCCCTCATCTCATTAAGCTGCATATGGCTCTATCATGTTCTCTCTGCCCTTACCAAATGCAACTACAATGGAAAATTCTTGTTCTCTATTTGCACACAAGCTCTGAGACAGTATGACTGGTCTCTTATTACACATTAAATGAAGAACCCGCTTGGCAACATCAGCCTGACAGAAGCTGTCTGCATTTGTGTGTATGACAGTCGACCTTCATAAAAACTGCTGTTATTTTGGATGAGCTCAGTGCATCAGCACCATGTAGAGAAAAGGGAATTTTCAGGAAGAACCCATTTCCAGATGAGATGTAGATCTGAGAAACATCCCTTCAGGGGATGTGAGATCTCTCTCTCAAACACAATCTTCTTGTCTCACCTCAAGTACTTATTGGTAATGTTCATAATTTTGCTAACAGTATTGCAAACATACAGAAGGCCAATGATTCCTGAAACTACAGAAAAATATGAAATAGTTGAAGCAAGTCCAGTGGTGGGCCAGGAAGATGATGAAAGGGCTGGAGCATCTCTCCTGTAAAGACAGGCTGAGTGAGTTGGGCTTGTTCAGCTTGGAGAAAAGAAGGCTTGATTTTATTGTGGCCTTACAGTACCTGAGGGGGGCCTACAGAAAAGATGGAGAGGGACTTCTTAGAAGGGAATGGTGTGATAGAATGAGGGGGAATGGTTTTAAATTGGAAGGAGGTAGATTTAGATTAGACATTAGGGAAAAAATTATTTACTGTGAGGGCGGAGAGACACTGGAGCGGATATGTCAGAGAAGCTGTGGCTGACCCATCCCTGGCAGTGTTCCAGGTCAGGCTGGATGGAGTTTTGGGCAATGTGATCTAGTGGAGATGTCCCTGACCATGGTGGGGGGGCGGGGGTGGAACTTTGAGGGCTTTCCAGTCCGAAGTATTTTGTGGTTCTATGCTTCTATTCTACTGTTCTGGAGAGTTTTATTCAATAAAAGATTGAGAAATAAATTTCTCAACTTTCCTTACACACAGGATGAAGTTTTCAAATACCAATGTGTCAGTTTAGCCCCTACAAAAAACCAGAGCAGGACATTTATTTTGAAACGAAGCTACAAGGGTGCATTTCATGGTCATCTGCTGTATTCATTTGCGTGTCCCATAGTTATTTTTTGTGAGCATGTACATATGCAGAATTACGTATTATGCAGGAAATGCAAGAATACACTGGCATATTTAAAGCTCACAGTACGTAACTGTTTCTCAAGTAGAAGTGTGTTTTAATCTTATCCTAGACATTAAGCCTGGAGAAACTTGCCCTTAATGGTTTAAGCTGGAATCAGCAGTTATGTCTGCACTAATAAACTAGACGGAGCTTAGGCATGGGTGTAAGGACTGCACTAACTGTCCAGACTGTGCAGCTGTTAGCAGTCCCTTTGACATAGCAGTAGTTGGGTCAAATTTGTCAAAGGTCACATTTAAGGGAACAGTGCAGGCAATGATGTTCCCCACTGAGGAGGGGGGATGAGGCCAGCCTGTGCCAGGGTGGGGGGCATGGAGGGAGGACAGCTGGCCACATGGGCATGAGCCTAACCATGCCATGCTGTGCCAGGAAACAACTAATGAGTCCTGGTCATTTTATTTACTAGTGTCGATGTAGCCAGTAGATCCTCAAGAATTGTCTGGAGAAAGTGGAAGTCTAATAGCAGCAACAGTTCTGAACTTCTGCTAATGAAAACCCTAAGAAGGCATCAAAACAACAGAATGGATAGGGCAGACAAAGAATAGAGCACAGAAATGAGCTGGCATAAGTGGCTCCTGCAGTGCCGGAGGCACTAATTAATGCCTCCTGGGTCTTAGACTGTCTCTGCTCCGTGACTGGCAGAGAGAAGACGGCTTCCAAACATCACAACATTGCGGTTTTATTGCCCTGAGCAATAAGGAAGGACTTTTTTTGTTGTCTATTCTTATGGGCCATGTCTTTTTTCAGAGGAGCTTTGTAAACCTCTGCTAGAGATAAGAGGAGGTGAGGTGACTTTGCACTCAGTGCCCAAGACTGAGGAGTCAAGATGCTCAGCCTTATGCCAATGCCACAGAAAAAGGCTGACTAAGGTGAGAGATGGAAGTCATGGCCTCCTGCATGGCCAACTTGGTGGAGTGCTTCAAAAGTCTTGCTGCTATCAGCAGACAGCGTAGGTGTGAGAGGTGTTTCAAGTACTGCAGTGACTGGTGGTTGGCGGGGTGTACTATAGACTGATACCCCTTGAAGAGTTGCCAAGTAGCAGAATCAAGTGTTCAGTTGAGTCTCAGATGCTGGACACCCAGGGGAATTCAGGTTGTCATTGCTCAGGAGGAAGAATGAAGGGAGTATTTCCTCTGTAAGGAAATTTCTGGCAATGTCTGCACAGGAAATTGTTTCTGTTGGACCAGAAACTTGATTCTGTGACAGCAGATATTTGTGGTGTGGATCTCTGAGCCTGTCTTTTGGTCTCCTTTACTTTCCAAAGGTTTCAAAGTGCTGATTATATTTCCAATTGCATTCTCTGAGCCAACCTTAGGCTCCCTGGACTCATGAAATCAGATGCTGGACACATTTCTGAGTAAATATAGCTTATGGCTTCAGCAAAGTGGATGTCTACAGGAAATAAAAAAAAAGTCTAGACCTGGAAGTAGTCCTGGTGGGTAGTAGGCTAAGCAAGCATCAGCAGTGTGCCCTAGCAGGAGGGAAAGTTTGCAGCATACAGGGCTGGGTTAACAGAAGTATAGCAGGTAGATCAAGGGAAATCAATTATCTGCTTTACCTGGCACTTGTTAGATCCTGTCTATTATTCTGTGTCAGTTGTCCAGGTTTGGGACCCAGTGCAAGAAAGGTGCTGGAAGAAGCCCCATGGAGAGTCAACAAGATGATAAAGGTTTCAAGTATGTGCCCAGGGACGAGATCCTGAGAGGACAGGGCTTGTTCTACCAGGAGAAGGGATGGCTTTGAGGAGAGCCTTCTAGTATATCAATGAGATGAAGCAAGGCACTTTCCTTGAAGTGCACAGTGGCAGAAAGACAGTCAGTGGTCATGAATTGGAACACAGAATGATAGAAGGGTTGGGGCTGCAAGGGACTTCAAAGTCATCTAGTTCTGAGAAGCGAAATGCAGACTGAATGAATGGATTCTTTTTTTTCTCTGTTAATATAATCAAGTACTGGAACAGGTTGTATGTAAACCTTGTGTGATCTCTGTGCTTGGAGGTTTCCAAGACTCAACTGAGCAATGTACCTGCTCTGATTTCAGTGCTCTGAGCAGGAACTGGATCTAAAGACCTCCTGAGACCCCCTTCAGCTGTAGTAATTCCCTAATGCCATGGTTCTGCTGAGGTCACCATTTTAACTTTTGATTTAACCAGGTCAGGTGGCTGTTTCCTATTCTATGGCTGTAGTGCTATCTACACTCCCCAGGTTTCCAGTTGTTTATTGTTGACTGTAAATGCGGGTGTAAGAGAAAATATTTTTTAAATTATAATTGATTAGAGCAAATAGATTAGTTTCCCCCCAGTTATACTTTTCCATTCCTTCATTCCTACTTTGTCCAGAAATTTCTGAATTGTATTCCACGTCTTTTTTCAGAGCAGCTTTGCAACCCCCCTGCTAAAGTTCAGAGGAGATGAGGTGACTTTGAGCTCAGTAGATATACACACACACCCACTCTCCCTGCACTTTTTCATATATTATCTCTTTGTTTTCCATCTTGATGTTAACACCTCTGACATGCTCATGGAATTCAAAAGGGTATGCTTTAGGCTCTTTATTTTAGGGAAAGGTGCTCTACATACATCAGCCACATGCTCTGACCCAGCTCTGTGTTGAGAGCACGTGGATGACAATGTGGCTGTCATCCTCAGCTGAGGGTGAGGCTCTGGTATCCCCTCTTCTGTGGAGGTGACATGGCATACTGTCTGGGCAGAGAAGCTGAGAGAGAAACAACATCCGTCTGGTATTGAACAGTGCACAAGAAAGACAAGGAAACCAAACAAGTTGAAGCACACACTTCAGAAATCCTTTGGTTTGGCTTTCCTTGCCTTTTTTCCTCGACTGAGGTTGTTACTGGGCACACATATGCGCACTGGAGATGGCAGAAGTAGCTCCATTTCAAATGTCAGCAATTTATGATTTTTTTTCTGTCCAGGTGTTATTGCATTTGGTGGTAGACAGCAACACTCTTGTCCAGGCTCTCGGCTTAGGACTTGATTTGTATTTCTAGCACACAGACATTAATTTTTAGCCATCGTTGGATCCCCCAGGAACCTCTTCTTTTCCTATTTATTCAGAAAACACAAACCACAAGCACTTCCCCAGTATAAATGTAACTCATTCTAAATCTCTGCTAATTGCACAAGACACTAGTTTTACTAATTACCACCTTGATTAATTAGAGTGGAAATAATTTAAGATGCTGCTTGCTTCCAACTAGGAAGGTCATTTTAATTTGTTTGTTAACTGAGTTTGAAATACAAAACCTGGTCGATCTCTTTCTATTAATCAACTTGTGTTCTCTACAACCTGTTTTCCTTTCTGATTACTTTTTCTATAGGAACATATGGTCAAGTTTGTGATTTCAGTGATGATGGCGATTGTTACCTAAAGCCCATCCTCCTTTCTAAATGACTCAGCAACCTCAGATTATTACTCTGCCACCTATTATTGTAGGCTTTCTAAGGATGCCAGTCTCTTCAGTCCCCAGTTCAGCTCCAACATGTTTAGATCCTTTAAAAAAATATCTAAAATGTGGGTTTGCTTGGAGACATGAAGAGGACTGTCACCAACACATAGATTCAATAACGGGTTGTGGAGTCTCCTTCTCTGGAGTCAAGACTCGTCTGTGTGCCTCCCTATGTGACCTGTCCTAGGGAACCTGGTTTGGCAGGGGGGTTGGATCCGATGATCTCTGGAGGTACTTTCCAACCCCTATGATTCTGTGATTCTGTATTTTTAGGATTTGGGTCCCACCAGTATGCTTCATGATGAGAGGCATGTGTTTTAAAGACAGAAGTTCTTCAGTAGTCTTTCCAGTGGTGCACTGTGAGAGCATGAGGGGAGCAGCAACATTTTGACAGCAACAGCAGTTCTATTAAAGTATCTCTTATGTACTTTGATCACAGTGCTCAAAGGATATGTTGGCTTTGGTCTTATCTCTTACTTTCTCCCACATAGACCTTAAGTGAAGGATTTAAAGCAGCCACCAGTGTCTGTTTAACAGGAATATTTTCTGAACTGGCTTTCACAGGATTTTAAAAATTATTATTAAACACTGGAAATATCTTATTTGACAGGTCAACAGATTATTGGGTTTTGGCTTAAATATCAAAAGCCACAATCCTTGGCACATTTCAGCACGCTGGGGAAATGCTTGAAATTCGCAGCAAATAAAATATTTAAAAGCCGATTACCTAGTGTTCTGCAGGGAAACTGATGGGGAGGCATGCTATAACCCAGTGCTGTGTTTTAGCTGGATTTGTAGCTTCTCACTTACTGATCTGCCTTTACAGAGCATCTGTGGGAATGCTCCAACAATGTCTGGGAGATTTCAGCAAACATAAGGGTATCTCTGACCCCTCCATCTCTCTGTCCTCCTGTTTCCATGGAAACATCTTCTGATGGGGAAGGTGGACAAAGGCTGGTCCGCCAGACTCTGACCATCTCCCTCTTCCCATAGCCCTACAGGCCACTACTGTGGCCTCTGCCAGCAGCCTCCTGTTAGAAAACATCTGAATCAACTGACAAAACAAGGAAAGAACAGGGACAATTCCCTGGCAGTTTCAGTTGTTCAAAGGCAACTGACTTCTACAATCTTGAGACAATTTACCTCAGCTGAGAATCTGCCTTAACATTATATTTTAACAATAAATTGTCTCTTGAAGCCCCTTTCACTGATCTTTATGGAAATTTTGCCATTGCCTCTAGTCCTTGGCATCTGGACCAGAGTTCAGGCACATTGGCCAAGATCCACAAGACCGCTTTTGCTCTGGACTCGCATTAACCGGTGGGACTCAGGTAGTGAAATGCCTCCACGTATCTGGGCTTTCATTCCAACAGTCCTGGCAATCCGAGGAAGTTTATTTAGCACACACTATCTTCTGGGACTGTGGGCCATTCCACTTGTTTGTCAAAGCCAATCATTCTTTCACACTGCAAACATGCAAATTAATGGAATTAATGGACACATAATTTCCTGGTGGTACCAGTCTAAAAGGTCTTTAGCTACCATTGCTGATTCTTCTGTTAAAAGTACAGAACTTACCTTTTGCCATAAAAAGATAGATCAAACCAAGAAACAGAAGGGCAAAGCAAGTCAAGGTGACAGAAGAACAGCCTGCAGGAGATCTAGTCAGAAACCCCAACAACACTTGTACTTTGTAGAAGCTGTTTGTTAAAGATCTTCCTTTCTTTTTCAGGCTGCAGTAAGTCACTTAGATGAACTGATCAACAAGTGAGACTGAAACCCAGAGCTCCTCAAAGTGAATTCCTATACAGCATCACTAGTTACCCTTATGCTAATAACAACAATGACTTTCAGTGGGTGCAATTTTCTATATAGTGGGAAAGAAGGGTCTCTAAGATACACATTATAATTAAATTTGTTTATTTTTGCTGATTCATGAGATGTGCAGAAGGTTCCTCTGTGTATTTGTCCCTGCTGTATAGTGAACCAAGACCAGTGCGCAGCAGGGTGATATCCCAAGGCATTCATCAAAGCAAAGCAGGCTTCTGGGTAAATGGCTTGGATAGGAGTCTGGGACCTGGCTGTAGCTCAGGGCTTTATACCAACCTTGTTGCAGCCATTTTAACAGGGAGAGGTGCAAATAGAGTAGAGACCCATGTTCATCACTGCATCAGCTCTTTCTGGCTTTCTATCCCTGTATCAGTGTAGAAATAAAAAGAGCTACCAAAATGTTAATTTTCCCTGTTCAGCTAGCCCAGTTTAGGTCCTTCAGAGTAAAGGAGGAGTGGAGAGCTTTTGGCTTTATAGGATTTCATACAGAGATGTGATGCATTTGCTTTCTGCTGTATGAGACACCCCAAGGCGAAGGAAGGGAAAGACACCATGGATCATCTCAGTTGAGACTGAGTAAAGGGCCACATGGACAACTGAAATGAGCTCACTGTGTCTAAGGACCCCATTGTTGTCTATGGATATTGTGGTGGTTTGACCCTGGCTGGAGGCCAGACGCCCACCAAAGCCACTCTGTCACTCCCTTGTTCAGCTGGACAGAGGAGAAAATATATATTGAGAAGCTTAGGAGTTGAGGTAAGGACAGGGAGAGATCATTCAGCAATTAGCGTCATGGGCAAAACAGACTCAACACAGAAAAAAGGAGAAACTCTCTAATTTATTACACTGCACTGCACACCCAGTGACACCAGAGTTGGGTAATGAGAAGTGAGACCAGATCTTAAAGTTCTTCCCTGACCCTTTCTTAGAAGACTTCACTTTAGTCATGATTTTGCTCCCTCCTCGCCCCCTTCACTGGCCTTGGTGCCTGCACAGCTCCTTAAATCTTCTCACTCCCTTCTCTGGTGGCAAGATGCAGCTGCTTGCATAGTTGGCTCTTTTTCTCCTAAATGTGATTCCCAGAGGCGCTGTGACCATTGGTGATGGGCTCAACCATGGTCAACAATGATTCCAGTCTTGAGTCAGCTAGTATTTACTTCATCAGGTCCAGGGAAAACTTCTAGGTGCTTCTTGCAGAAGCCATTCCTGCAGCTCCCCTCCTCCACCAGAACCCGACCACACAAAACTGCAATAATATGCAGTCAGTAAAGTTGATGCAGCCCAGATAGCAATTTGGCTTACCCTAGAGTGGACAGCTAGTGTCTGGATAACTGAATCACTCCTCAGGCCCCATTAACCATATTGACTGAATGTCTCTGTTGCAAAAAGAGTTTAAGATACCCAACATTCAGGCAGACACCTATGTGGATATATATGTTTCTTTACTCTTGAACTGATTTCCACCCAAGGCAATATTGGCTTGTCCGCAGGGTAGCAGGCTGACTTCAAACCACAGCTAGAATTTCAGCTATGGGTCCGAGCCAAAACAAATCCATGCCAAGAACTTACTCTTCTCTGCAGGACAGGATCCTGTGGTTTGCACAGTTTCTCTTCTGTAAGGGTTAAGTGAAGGAATAAAGACTTTCTGGTAGACTAGGTGACATAGTAACAACAACAGAAAGACAGACTCAAAAGACTTTATAGCCCACATCAAAGAAAAACGACAGAAGGAAAGGGGAGATGTTGTTGGGAAGAGAGTCTGGCAAAACAGGAAACTGTACGTAGTGTTTCAAGAAGGTTCTAGGCAGGGCATGGAGAAGCAAGAAAGCCTTAGATGAACGTGGAAGGAGAGAAATGTTAAAAGTTTTCAGGTTTCTAAGCCTACTGATACAATAATGTAATGCAATCTCTAGACATACCTGGTTTCAGTAGAATTTCTTGTATGTGTGCACATAATAGCTTGAAAAAATGTACACAGAATTGCTTATTATGAATGAAGATCTGTACTGAGTAAGGTTAAAGAGCTGTTTGGTTTGTCTGGCCTATTAGCATTTTTACTGATACAATAGTTAATGGAATAGGAAACCTGCTTAGCTGTCATCAAGTGGGAATTGACCAAAACACACTGTTGGCTGGAAGTCACATTCAAAAGTTATACAGGAACTTTTCAAGAAAATGGTCCAATTACAATGCAACAAAGGTTGTAATATGGCCCTTAGGTCGAGAGTCTCAACTAGACAAATAAAGGTGGGGGAAAACAGATCTGCCGGAGTAGATCTGGAAAGAACAGTGGGTGAGAAGCTGACCTGGACTAAGTAAACAACCTCATGTTCTTACAGCAAAGGCAGACACAAGAGACAGTTACCGTCCCATGTTATTCAGTATTACTAAGTCTGAAGTTTTGTGAGCACTGCATGTCAGAAAATTTTGGGTTATCTGGAGAAAGCCCAGGGGAGATCAATTAGAGACATTTTGCTAATGACATACATCAGAAGATGAGCAGGACTGCAGTGACTCAGTCTGGGGAAAACTGACATGTATCAAGTAACAGTGTTCAAGTCATAACAGATAGCTGCAAAAATAGTCTGTTCTCCATGTTTGTTCCACATGAGACATGGGGCAGTGCAGGAATATCTCAGAAAGAAATCTTCGTTTAGAAATTAGGAAACCATTTTTAGTAATGAGACTAGCTAAATAAGCAAAAAAGAATGTGAGAGGCTAGAAAATGTCTTTTCAAGGAGATGCTGAGTTTGACGCTCATCTGTCCAAAATATGATTCCAGCCTGGGACTGGCAGCTGCCTGCCCCCTCCAGCCCCATTTCATTCTGCAGGGCTTTGACAGAGGGATGGCAGAACAGCTCAATACATGTTCATCAATTGAACCTGACAGTCCATTAACACAGCACAGTATCTCATGCTGCCCAAGGATTTGCCTGTATACAGGAAATACAGCAGGGAATTCTGCAAAGAGCATGAAGCTTTGAGAAACTTGCATTTGTTTTCCTTTAAATTTCACTTTCCATTTTCTTTCAGTCTTTCTGTAAGCACAGTGCTCCACACAGACCAATTCTGTTGTGACCCACAGGTTGGTTTCTCACTGATGAATTGCCTTTTGATTGGTTTTGATTGTCATTTCAATCCTTTCCAAGGGAGTCGCAGGTAGGCAACTCTAGGTGTTCTTCACAATTTGCCTTGGCTGAGGAGGACCTTGTTATCTGCAGGGCCCACACAGAGGCTGAATGAAGCTGTACTGGGGAGTCTGGCCTTTTCTTTGGCTCGTGCAAGGTTAGCTCTGCTGGCTACTGCAGTGCAATGGCTAAAGGCTGTAGTCAGGCATCCACACCCCAGCCACTATTTGCTGGTCTGTGTACAGGAAAGAATGATGAGTTTCTCTGAGGGGTTTCTCCACCATACTGTGATCTATCATATGAAGGCAGGACACTGAAGTATGTATTACATCTTCACCTTGGGGCACTATAGTCTTGGTTGTGGCTGTGTAATGACAGTGAGTCTTGGGATTGCTGCCTATTTCCTTCACAAGGCTGAACTGTAACAAGCGGGATGGTCTAGGCATGCCCACTGGAGAGGAGAATTTGAGATGGTGAATGCTTGGGGTTTTTTCGGGGCTGGCTTTCCTTCCTCTTATGCAGTGAAGGTCTGTTTTCTTAAAGGATGCGAGATGTTATCTTGTCTTGCAGCCACCATGATGTTCAGGGAAAGCCAAATGTATCTGTGCTGAAGTCATTTTCACTTCCTACCTTTTATCTCTTGGCTTCTGGAGGTAGGTGTTTCTACCACCTCAGTAACTGGGTGCCATCTTTTGCATGTGCTTGCCTCTTTCTTTCACTAAAAAAACCCTGGTAAAACAGTGATGTAGATCACCTCCTTTCAAGTATGTACAAGGTAAAGGTTGCTTTTACGTTTGATGCAAGTTAGCAAACATAAAGCCAGTCTCAACAGAGACTAGAGCTGTTTAGGACGTGCTGAAGACATTCTCTTTCATTCAGAAAGTTGCCCTTGAAGGTCATGCAGGATTAGAGCCAGAAGATAATGTAGGCAAATACAGAGTGGTGTCTGAGATGTTTCAGTTGTGTGGACAGACACAGCTCTGCTCCCAGATGTCATTCCAGTATTTTTTGTGTCCTTCATGTTCTCTGTGTCATCAGAAATAACTATTGTTGATCAATGCTGCATAAAAAAATGACAGTGATACTTACCTGAACTTCAATGGCTACATTCATATTTAGATAAATCAATAGGTGTTTTAAGTATGTATACACCAAATGAGCAATTTAATCTACCTCATAAGGGTTGTGCTAAATTACAAATGGATTTTAGCATCCATTTGGCATATAAAAGCATATAATATTTTTTTATTTTGCTTAAATATGCCTGACAGACCCAGGTTTAGACCATAGAATCATAGAATAGTGTGGGTTGGGAAGGACCCCAAGGATCATACAGCTCCAACCCCCCTGCCACAGACAGGGCCACCAACTTCCAGGTCTGGATCTACACAAGGTTGCCCAGGGCCCCATCCAACCTGACCTTGAACACCTGCAGGGATGAGGCACCCACCAACTCTCTGGGCAGCCTGTTCCAGCACCCCACCACTCTCTCTGTAAAGAACTTTCCCCTAATATCTGATCTAAACCTTCCCTCCTTTAGCTTTAGTCCATTCCCCCTTGTCCTGCCATTGTCTATCCTTTTAAAAAGTTGATTCCCCTCTGGTTTCTCTGCTCCCTTCAGGTACTGGAAGGCTGCAATGAGGTCCCTCCGCAGCCTTCTCTTCTCTAGGCTGAACAAGCCCAGCTCCCTCAGCCTCTCTTCATAGGGGAGGTGCTCCAGCCCTCTAATCTTCGTGGCCCTACTCTGAACCCTCTCCAACAGTTCTACATCTTTCTTGTACTGGGGGCCCCAGCTCTGGACACAGTACTCCAGGTGAGACCTCACGAGGGCAGAGTAGAGAGGGACAATCACCTCCCTGTCCCTTCTGGACACCTCTCTTCTAATAGAAAGATATCCAGGTTTAAAATCATGGAATGCAGTAAAGTATTTTAAATTTTTTCTTTGTCTTTTTACGTGGTTGGCTTACATCTCTGTGTCTACACATATGTATGGGAACAGTCATGCTGACAAATGGAAGTTTGCTTTCCTGAGGGGCAACGGTTCGCTGTTCCAATGCAGCAATGACTGATAGTGCTACTGTTATGTCAAAGACAAGGAAGAGAAAGCCAGTACAAACAACCCCACATTTTGGAAGTACTTGTTTACATTGTCTCAATAACAGGAAAACTATTTTCTCTAGCCATTACTTTATATTTCAGTCTTGCTCATTTATGCTGTTTTTAAGTCAGATACATTTTTAACTGGTGTAACTCCAGGACAGTCAAGTGTCATCTGGAATGGTTAAAGACAGAATTAAGTCTGAGTAGCTACAAAAAGAGATAGCTGAGGGATGGGAAAGAGCAAAAATGGAGATATGGATGTAATGGACAACAGAGCACTTTGGTCTAGAAATTGATTATTCTTTTGGGGAAACTTGAGTTCTTGTCTGCTAGGCATTTTCTGCTGCTCACGTCTTGTTAATGGTTGAATTTTAAGAGATGCGGTTATTGAATCCAAAATTAGTGTAAAGAAATGTAATTTGACAGATGAAGTATATGAACCAACAGCATGATAGAAAAACAAAACAAAGGACTTAACAGGAAAAAAAGACCAGGCAATTCAGAATACAGTATTCGTGATCTTGGTAGGATGACTGCATGCAGTGGAGCTAATCCTAAAGGAATATATGCTCTCTGAAATTAAATGTAGGGTAAAGACCATTGGGAAGTACCTCGTACATGATTTAAGGGGGCTTTATAATTTTCCTAAAACTAAAAAATGAACAGGTTTGAGTGTTGGCCAATTTGACAACCACAGCGGCATAAGAGGGTTCTACTTTAGCTCACATACAGCATGGGATTTAATTGTTTTGCTTTCTCTTGTCACGCCAGCAGTTTCATTAGAAGCTGTGTACATGGCTCTGCCTTTGATTCACTTCCTAATGAGATAAGACAGGAAGAGGCAAAACCCATGTATGTACCCGAATCAACATGAATAATTTCCCCAGGTCACCTGGATTTTCAATTTTAACTGTGTCGAACAGACAGTCTCTGACTTGCAAGGTTAATATATCCATAATCTTGAGCTCAGGCCAGTAATAGAGGACAGTAATAGAGCTTTTTAATAATAAAGCTTTGGTGAGTTTATTTCTGGCTGGTGCTTGGTCTCAAATGGAGGCTTTTCTTCTATAGGATTGAAAATCTGCCCCCTACAACCATACGGAGATAAATGTTATTGAGGTCTGGATTGCTATAGGACTTTTTAAAAGGGTAGATAAAGTCAGGACAAGGGGGAATGGACTAAAGCTAAAGGAGGGAAGGTTTAGATTAGATATTAGGGGGAAGGTCTTTACAGAGAGAGCGGTGGGGTGCTGGAACAGGCTGCCCAGAGAGTTGGTGGGTGCCTCATCCCTGGAGGTGTTCAAGGCCAGGTTGGGTGAGGCCCTGGGCAACCTTGTGTAGATCCAGGCGTGGAAGTTGGTGACCCTGTCTGTGGTAGGGGGGTTGGAGCTCTATGATCCTTGGGGTCCTTTACAACCCAGACCATTCTATGATTCTATGATTCTATGATTCTATGATTCTATGATTCTATGATTCTATGATTCCTTTTCTCCTTCTGCCTATGTGAGAGCAAAAAAAGTGTGGGTATGACCATCTACATGGTTTTTTCTCGGTCTCAGTTTTAACTTACAACTTTTCTGTACACAGCAGATAACACCAGTTTCATGCTGGAAATAAATTTCTTATGTACCATGTATGGGTATTATAAACTAGCATATGAATTGATTAAATTTCCTGACTTATGGTCAGTCATTTGAGCAATTTTCATCCCAATGCAATAGCACAAGGTCTTTAACGCAGCAAGATAGGTCGGTTGCCTCAATTTGTCAGAAAATGGTTTGGAAACTGTCAGGTCTTGTCTGTGTCCTGCAAGAGTCAAAAAAACCCAGACTACTTTGTATTTTAAATTTGGCATAGCTGCTAATTCTGCCAGGAGCAAAATAAGTCACTTCTGTCCCAGGCTTCCAAGGCTGTCATTGCATTTACTGAGGTAAATTTGGAGTCATCCCATAAAGCTTATGCAGACACGTTAGTGACTAGAGCGGGAGAGTCTTATCTAAGGCATCCGAGGAAAAGGGTTAGCAACTTCATGATTTGCTGCTTGACTTCCATCAATCGGCGTGTTTCTTTCTGTGTAAAGAATTAATCTTACTGACAATAGCTTGTCTTATCTCAGTTAGGTTTTGCTATAACAAGCAGCCTGGTTGCAGAAAAAAAAATACTGTGAAACATCTTCGCTTTGGTTGTTATAGGATTGTGCAGATATAAGACACTTAAATAATCATTCCC
The DNA here is from genome assembly GCA_022605575.1 of Laterallus jamaicensis coturniculus. Classification (NCBI taxonomy): domain Eukaryota; kingdom Metazoa; phylum Chordata; class Aves; order Gruiformes; family Rallidae; genus Laterallus; species Laterallus jamaicensis. The sequence goes on along the minus strand of JAKCOX010000002.1, from coordinate 84,452,761 downwards.
CAGTGTGGGGCTCACAAAATGGCAACATTTTCTACAGTGGTGGGAGATTAAATCACAGTAATCAACACAACCTTTCTAAGCAGGCTGAAATTGCAGTGGGAAATCTCTTTTGCCTTCCATCAGCTGTTAATAAACAGAGTGAAATTCACAAGGGTAATGTTGTTACCTACAACATAAACACCCATAGCTAAACAAATGTCCCTGCTTCCCCATTACATTCAGGGAAAGGGCTGGTCAGTAAAATCAGTGCCATTTAAGATGCAGTTTGTCTTGTCCTAAGCCATTTGGTCCCCATTGACCCTATTGACTCAGATTTGATTCAGTACTGGAAGTTTGGACAATAGGTAAGGTGTATCAAAGCTGGGACACATCAGTTATGTCAGCTGTACCTGTATTTCAGCATGGTAATAGGCACTTGGAACATATTGTGTGGAGAGTTGGCATCTCATTTATCTCTCCTCAGAAACACACCTGGCATAATCAGTCTGTTCTTGAATGGTCTGTAGCCCTCCCAGATTTGGGGGCGGGGGATGGTGGTGTACGTTTGTTCTTCTCAGCTCCGTTGTACAGTGACACCCCCAAGATCTGCTGCAAGTGCAAATGCATTTCAGACATAATTAGAAAGACACGTAATGGGCTAAGGAGGGTTTATTTCCCTTCACACTAAGAGTTTATTTGCTTCAGGGTGAGCTGTGGGTATAATTCTGAAAAGGTCAGCAGCGCAGCAAGGAGAGTGAATCACTTTTATAGCCAAATAAAGACTGACAGTGACCATGGAATGATGCTTCCCATCCATGGAGGGTGGTGGCCCTACATATGTTACTTTGGTAGGGATTGATTCTGAATCCATATTTGCGGTAGTGGAGGGTAGCTGTGACTTTGCAGTGCAATCAAGGAAAGTAGAATATGCAGGGAGAAGGTGAAGACCATAATGCTGCCGAGGCAGGTAAAAGGTCTCTTGACTAACCTGGAGGGAACACAGATGCAAATAGAATCATAGAATGACCTGGGTTGGAAGGGACCCTTTAAGTCATCAAATCCAACCATAGCCTAACCGTGACCAGTCCACCTCTAGATCATGTCCTTAAGGAGTTCATCTACACACATTTTAAATACTTCCAGGGATGGTGACTCTACCACCTCCCTGGGCAGCCTGTTCCAAATAGGTAGATAGGAACTGAAAATTCTGTCATCACAGAATAACCAGTGTTTGCTTCAGCTGTCTTTCTTCCTAAGACACCAAACCAGTATGGTTGCTGAGCTTGACTCTGTCCTCTAGACTTTGTGGCTAAAGGAGTTAAAAATCATTTTACCTTTACAGTAGATCTAACAGAGTCCAATTGTTGGGTTTTTTTTATTAATATTCAGTCAATCCATTTAAAAAGGATTGTCTAAGTAGTTTTAAAAGTAGTTTTAAAAGGTTAAATAAAAATAAGGCGTTAAAAGCGTATTGCTAACAGAAGTAGCGTATACTTTATACGTGGTACAATCCCATCATATTAGCAAATCTGTTGACCTCTTGGATTCTTAACCATCATAACCACTGACCAAAACCATTTATTGATAGTCATTAATCATTTATTATCTCTGCCTGAATTGTTTCTAAATGTTCCAGTAATATAAATTGTTCTTTCTTTCAAAATTCAATAGTGCAGCTGAGCTTTACCTGCAGTGCTCTCTTTGTCCAGTATTTAATATGTTTAAAATCCCCTCTGAGTAAAAATTTCTGCAGAAAGTCATTAGAAGGAGAGTGTTCTTCACCACAGTAATCCCCCATGCATGTATCTCTGTTAATTGAACTACTTTTCTAGACAATGCAGTAATTATAGTTCATTCAAGAGCATCAGAAAACTTCGCTGTTATTTTACCCTGACATTTTCTCAATCAGTGTGCAGTCTCTCGAGTGTAATAGGGAGCTCCTTCCTTGAATTACAGGGTACGGGTATGAAATGGATCATCATGTCAGTGCTGGGACCACACACCATAGCCATCGACATTCTTTGTGTAGTACCTTTTTGCACAATTCCTTCCCTCCATACAGGCACAGCCCAGAGAGACCACTCTGAAAAATTTGTTTGTGTGATAGCTGCCCTGGCCAGCACCTTTGTGTGTCAAAATAATAAAAGAGGTGGGGGGAAAAAAAAAATGCTTGTACTATTTTTATTTTCTGCTTTTAAAGATCTGAGACATGTCACTACTTACAGGTTGGGACCTGGGACCTGTTGTGTTGGGAGGCTGACTGTATAGTTTGGGTTTGCTTTTCATGTAAGACAAATCAAGTCAGCGTGGTTTTGTTTCTGCTGAAGGCAGTGTTGGGATGCCCGCTGTTTTGACCGGTGACTGGGAAAGGCATCAGATTTAGCAAGTGCAGCACGGGTAGCTTCCTCAACTTGGAAGTGTTCTGTTTCATAGCTCAAAGATATCACAGATGAATATTGCCAAAACATGAAAATCAGCTCAGTCAGAGTGGAGAAACAGGATATGGGAACAAGACTTCATGTTACAAGGTTTTTGCTGTGTTAAAAAAAGCGAGTGGGCTTTTGCAGTGATTATTTTTCCAGGTCTGGTAATTTATTTGATCATTAAAGCACCTTCACTTCCTAAGTTATGTAATTCTGGATATAACTTATTCTGGAGAAAAGCCATCTGTTTAGCTATTAATAAATAGTCACCTCTTAACCTGTCAATGTTGAATACTTGTTAAAACACATATTTGAGCAATGTGCATGCATGGAGAGAGGTTTATCAAGCGGATATTGGATGAGATTTTTGAAGGAGAGAAGAGATAAATGCAAGCAGTAACAAAATAATTTTCAAAGTGAATTATGTAGGGGCCAGGAAAGTCATTACTGTTTACCATCAGCACACTTCAAAACACATCTCCAGGATCTGATGCTTTTCACATTAACACAATAGACTCCAAAGAAAAACTTCAATGGGGAACTGAAGCCTGACTAAGAACAATGATGGCTAAAGGTTGGTTTGTTTGGTTTTTACCCTAATGGTCTATGTGATACATACAGAGACGGATCCAAAATGCTAAATGTTAAACCCAGAAGCAGTTGGCAGTGTTGGTGAACCAGAACTCCAGATGCAAATCAGGAAGGATACCTGAATCTGGGTGCTGGTTTGAACCTTTACGAATGTCTGGAAAAGCTGTCTGCAACCTGTCAATCCTCTCAACAAACAAGCAAGGGACTAAGCAAGCTCTCATTAATGCTGATCTTTCTTACACCAGGGTTATGCTTAATATGAGGAAGCTATGCTATGGTTTCTGTTGCTCCCTACATAGCCTTCTAGCACTAGTCCTGCACCTTTCACTGATATTTGCCTTAGTAGCACTATCTGTCAATACCTTGTCCTTGGAGAAATGCTGCAACTCCTCCGAGAACAAGGTAGAAATACAGCTGCTGGGCCCCAGTTCCTGCAAAGCTTCACTGAATTGATTTGTGATCAAGTGGGTAAGCTATTTGCTTGCAAAGGAGGCTGGAGAAGCTTGCAGAGCTCTCATCTTGGCAGATGAGCCAGATCTTACAGAGCTGCTATTGCTTTGTAAGCTGGGAGCTTTCCGCCCCTTGGTAGCTATAGATTGCTTGAAATTACTTTGGAGTGGCTCTCAAGATTTTGCCATCAAGGTTGTCATCTTAAGGGAGAAGCTCCAGAGAGAGAAAGAAACTGAAGTGAATCAGGCAATGGTAGAGGCTGAGCTCATTTCACTGAGCTTTTATAGTCATCCTGACCTCCATAAAAGTTCTCCATTTCAACTTCTGTCTGCTGAGGAAAAAACCTATAGCCTTTCTCTTTTGAACTTAGTTTAAGTTGGAGAGATCCTTTTTTCTTTAGCCAGAAATAAGCCAAACCCATCAATACTTTGACAATAAAACCACACTTAGCATTTGTTGTTGTTGCTACCTGCCAGGTCATGAATCAAAAGTCTCCTTGCCACTCATTTCATTAAAGAACTGACAACTTGTACCCCCTCCACTGTTATTTGTGTGAAGGGTAGTGTAGAGATCTGAAATTTACTGCTGAAATTTTTAAGGTGAAAGTAGGTATGATTTAATTGTCTGCTCTGGCTATTGAACTTTTAAGCTGCATTTTGGACAGGATGCTGTTGAGATACCCTTCTGAATCTTATTTTGTAGCTCTTTACCCTTCACGTCTAAAGAGCAATGAGCTTATGAGATCTGTCCGGAAAGTTGTAATGGTGTATAGCATTTTTAATCAGTCTTTAAAAATGTATTTTCTAATCAGATCCTAAGCAAAGGAACAAAAATTATAACTCTAAATCTCTGATGTTCTTGTAATTTTTTTAGCTTAGAAATGAGAAAAACCATCTGTAATTAAATGTGTTTAAAAAGAAGGGTAGATGGGGTACTTAGGGATATGGTTTAGCATGGGACAGGAGCGGTTGGACTTGATGATCTTAAAGGTCTTTTCCAACATAGTCATTCTTTAATTCTGTTATTTTGCTTCATTATAGTTAATAGCTTGGCCTTTGGAAATTTAAAAAAAAAACGTGGAGTGGTGTTTTGTAGCTTTTTGGTATGAAAGATTAAAGGCTTCATGAACATGTATGTAGCGTTACAGTGAGTTTGTGGTGGTAAGCATCTCCTTGTGTTCAGTCTGACAACTGAAAATATAATGGGCTCTGAAGCTGCCATTATGTTCCATCATGTCAATGATCCATAGATTAAGAACTGGCACAAGCCGGCTGAAGAGCCCTAAAGGAGCTGTAATAGCCAATCTTGTCAGCAGTCAGATATTGGGGATTAAAGTGAGAGAGCAATGAACCACATACATTACCTTCCTCTGCTCTTTCTCCTATTTTAGGCTGAGAGGCTTATCCATTTTTGGAAGCAGGATGCTTAGCAACTATTGGTAAAAATTGGAGGTCTCTGTGATGTAAGAACTTCTGTGGGACAGAACTGTTGCTAAGTGTGGTGGTGGTTTCTCCATTGCCAGTGTGTTTGTCTGTGATCATTCCATTGCCATAATATGGCAAATTCACCCTTCTTTGGCCAGACCACTGCACTGTTGACTAATGGGGTTGCCAATCAGGAGGTTCCTGGTTCATATCCAGATGCCCCCTCCATGTAGATAGAAAATCAGAAGGGTTAAAGCCCATCTAGACCTCAGATTGTCCAATTCTGTGAAAGATAATAAAAAATCTTTCTACAGATATATCAACAGCAAAAGGAGGGCCAAGGACAATCTCCAGCCTTTACTGGATTCAGGGGGAATATTAGTAACAAAGGATGAGGAAAAGGATGAGGTACTTAATTCCCTCTTTGCCTCAGTCTTTTATAGTAAGATGAGATGTTCCCTTGTTATTCAGCCACATGGAGCTGGAAGACAGGGAGGGAGAGCAGAACAAAACACCAGTGATCCATGAGGAAATGGTTAGAGACCTACTTGGCCAAGTAGACATTCACAAGTCTATGGGGCCAGATGGGTTCCACCTGAGCGTATTGAGGGGGCTGTCAGATGAATTTGCCAAACCCCTTTCCATCATCTACCAGTTGTCCTGGCAGACCGGGGAAGTTCAGCTCTACTGGAGGCTGGCAGATGTTGCAGCCATTTACAAGAAGGGTTGGAGGGAGGATCCAGGAAACTACAGGCCTGTCAGTCTGACCTCAGTGCCAGGGAAGATCGTGGAACTGGTTGTTTTGAGTGCACACCCATGACAACCAGGTGATCAGGACCAGTCAACATGGGTTTATGAAAGGCAGGTCCTGTCAAACTAACCTGATCACCTTCTATGACAAGATGTCCCATTTAGTGCATGAGGGAAAGGCAGTGGATCTAGTGCACCTGGACTTCAGCAAAGACTTCGACATAATTTCTCACAGCATTCTGCTTGACAAATTGGCTACCACTGGCCTGGACAAGCGCACACTCTTCTGGGTAAAAAACTGTCTGGATGGCTGGGCCCAAAGAGTTCTGGTAAATGGAGACAAATCCAGCCAGTAACAAGTAGTGTTCCCCAGGGATCAGTCCTGGGTCCAGTCCTGTTCAGTATCTTTATCAATAACCTGGATGAAGGGATCGAATGTTCCCTCAGTAACTTAGCAGATGGCACTAAACTGGAAATGTCAATCTGCCTGAGGGCAGGGAGACTCTTCAGAGGGAGCTGGACAGACTGACTGGATGGGCTGAGACCAACAGGATGAGGTTCAACAAAGTCAAGGTCACAGTCCTGCATTTAGGACATAACAACCTTGTGCAGTGCTACAGGCTTGGGGGAGACTGGATAGAAAGCTGCCTGGCAGAGAAGGACCTGGGGGAGTTGGTTGACTGCCCCCTGAATATGAGCCAGCAGTGTGCCCAGGTGGCCAAGAAGGCTAATAGCATCTTGACTTTTATCAGAAACAGCATTGCCAGCAGGTCCAGGGAAGAGATTGTGCCCCGGTACTTGGCATTGGTGAGGCCACACCTCAAGCACTGTGTTCAGTTTTGGGCCACTCACTACAAGAAAGATATCAAGGTCCTGGGCTGTGTCCAGAGAAGGGCAACCAGGCTGGTGAAGGGGCTGGAGAGCAAACTTTATGAGGAGTGGCTGAGGGAGCTGGGGTTGTTTAGCCTGGAGAAGAGGCTGAGGGCAGACTTTATCACTGACAACAATTACCTGAAAGGAGGTTGTAGAGACATGGGTGCTGGTCTCTTCACCCAAGTGAGAGGTGATAGGATGAGGGGGAATGGACTCAAGTTGTGCCAGGGCAGGTTCAGATTAGACATTAGGAAAAAATTTTTCACAGAAAGGGTTATGGGGCATTGGAACAGGCTGCCCAGGGAGGTGGTTGAGTCACCAACCCTGTATGTATTTAAGAGGCAGGTAGACAAGGTGCTCAGTGATGTAGTTTAGTAGAGGACATGTATAGTTGGACTCAATGATCTCAAAGGTCTTTTCCAACCTAGTGATCCTGTGATTCAGTGACTGTCTCTGCTTCCTAGGTCTATTTGTCAGTCTGCTCAAGTGCTGCTGTGCTCCTCATGGGGTCTACTGGAGGCCTCTGCATAAGTGATGAAGCACAAGATGATCTCCAGTTCTTGATCCAAGCTCGATCTGTATAGAGGCAGTTCACTTTCCTGTGTGGAGCTGGTTTAATGAAAGCCCTGGCAGGTGCTGAGCAGCAGTGGTACTCTTGTGCTGCACCTCGAATATTTTCTCTAGGAAAGTTAGCAGAGCAGCACTGTGCAGGAACAGGCTCTGCTGCACATTTGTATGGCATTTGCCTTCGCAGTCCTTTGGGACTGCAGGGGACTGGAGTGGCCAGTGGCTTTGCAAGAACTAATCCAGATCTCACAGGGCTGGAGCTGAAAGCAGATGAGTCCTGCTAGATCCAGACTGACTCCATACAGAGCCAGGCAGTGGTCTTCATAACTTCTGTTCATATCACCAATTCCTTCTGTTAACCCTGTTGCCTGAACCCACCAGTACCTTGGATAACAGAGTTGGTGTTTAAGCTAATAACCTCTTATGCCATGACATTTGCAAGACATTTTTTGACTTAATATAAGAAATTAAGTGAAATGGCAATTGCTCATTTAATGCTTTTAATGGGAACCTCTTTAAGCTTTTATAATGAGATAACATTTACCTTTGGCCACTACTGACGTGGAGCAGATCCAGCCCCATGAGCTACATGGGAAAGCATCTATATCTATTGCTGAGCATCTGAGCCAGACATTCCCTAGTGACATGGATTTGCAATCCTTAATCCTGCAAATAAATCCAAAAAAGCAGAGTTTTATGACTAGGCTGGTACTTGTTGAAGGCTGTGAGGTTTCTATGAGAAGGGGCAGGGACCACAGTCAGGGCTTTCAGGAAGAATTTTTTTAAGCATGTCGGGGACATTCGTACTACTGCAGAACGCTGCATGATCCAGATCTCAGGGTCTTCAGGCACAGAAAATCAGGACTATGCACTGCAGTATCAAAGCTTGATCTTTGCCATTTATATCTTAGTAAAAGCTTAAATCTGTCCTGTCTGGCCTAGTTCACAAGCTAATTATCATTTCTAGTCGCATCTCCTACTTGCTCCATTTGCTCTTATGGATCAGGTAACTGAGGCACAATCTCCTCTCCTCACCCCACCTCTCCCTTCTTTTTCTTAAATTCAGTGGGAAAATAATTAAATTCCAGGTTCACAGCAGTTACATTTATATGCTCATCTCTTTTTTTTTTTAATTTTAATTTTTCTAATTTATGAGGCACTATTGAATTAATGTTGTCTTTATTAATCTAGCACCATTTAGCCTCTCTGTATTCCCTGGAAAAGACAAGGGAGAATTTTTAACTAAAAGTCATTCTGTCATCACTATATTCTTCCTCATCTGCTCAGGTATGAGCTTCAAGATCTGAAAGGATCCTCCAAAGCCTACTGCAGAGGTAGAGAGAGAGATCTTTCTGCAGTGAGAAATCCAGTCTACTTATCTTAGTGATCTGTATCAGTCCTTTGTGTTAAGATGTTTGCATATAATTTCCAGTCCAAACTTTCTGACCACTTTTGGATCTTCTTCTGTATTTTTTTCTGATAGATTAACATTTCTTATTTTTTTCTTTTCTTATGGCATACATTTAGTTCCAGTATGCCTTAGAAACCAATACACATTTATTCTACTTCTCTCAACCAAAATCATGTAGGAATTATATAAGAGAGGTAACTATGGTTATAAAAAGAGCCCTTCACCCTGAAAGAAGGAATCTTACACAGTTTTAAGTACAATAGGATTGAAAGAGACCTTGTTTTTTATATCCAATAATTCGCAGCTATACTTTATAGACTCTAAATCATAATCATGCTACATGTCTCCATTGCCCCTTTTGTAATACCAGGCCAGAGTTACTGTCATCTAATTGCTACCAATTTTGTAGCCTAAAATTTTCATGGCAAATATTTCCATTTCTTTTTTTTTTTGTTATTTTTAGGAAAGGATTATTTCTTAACCTAAACAACTTCTTTTTCTTGTTAGTGCTTCTACTTATATAATTATTTTCATTTTTCTTGCTCAGGGGATTGATGGTTTCTTGTATCAAATAACACAGGTTCAGTTACGTTGATGTTTATCACTTTCTGCAGTATGACAGGTGTGTATGAAATGCCAGGGCTGCAGTATCAATGCAAGCAAATAATTTTGAAGTACTGTGGACTTCTGTATTAGGTAGACCTCCCTGTCCCTGTGCAGTCTAAAAAATCACCCTCTTTAATGTCTTCACCGCACACGACCCTCATGTCCCCACAACAGGTGTCAAAGTGTGTTGTCCACACAGAATCACAGAATTACAAGGTTGGAAAAGACCTTTAAGATCAAGTCCAACCATTCCTGTCCTATGCTAAGTCGTATCTCTAAGTACCTGATCTACACCTTTTTTAAACATATCCAGGGATGGTGACTCAACCCCCTCCCTAGGCAGCCTGTTCCACGTCCTGACAACTCTTCCAGGGAATTTTTTTTCCTAACATCTAATCTCAACCTTCCCTGGCTCAGTTTTGTGCCATTTCCCCATGTCCTATCTCCTATCTCACACATTGCAGATGAGAAAGCAAGGTGGAGTCTCAAGTCACAGAGAGAGTCCTTGATGGACCAGGCAGCCTCGGCACACAAAGTATCTGGCTGCTGGAATATCCTCCCTCCCTTCTGAAATTCTCACTGCTGCTTAAGGGATTTGATTCTCAGTTCTCATTAAATTAAATGGGATGAGGGCATCCAGATATCTGAAGTTGCTCTGAACATCTCAGCTGTAAAAGACAGCTTATTAGGCCATTTCCCCCATATCTTACAAGCAGAAAAAGAAGATCCGTTGTGAGTGAGAGAGACCAGTACATCATCATAAATAAGAGAAATGACTACTACTTTGTAATTCAATTGTAACTTCGTATTAAATTTAATAATGCATACACTTTAACTTCATTTTGCTCTTATTAAGAGAAAAGAAATTGGCCCAGGAAAGCAAGCAAATAATTAAATAGAAATATTTAAAAATGCATGAACAGTATGGAGCTTAAATGTGTATCACTTTTATAGCAGCGGGCATGATTTAGAAGCTGAGTCCCGGAAAATGAAGCATTCTTCAAGCTTTTGAAAGCTCTCTAGGAATTCAAGCATCAGAAATGAGTTTTCACAGTGCCAGTATCTCTAGAGACATGAGCGTGCTTATTATTTCATGGTCCCCAGCATGGGCTATATTAAACACAGGAACACCGAGGCAGAGTCCACACTAAGTGATAGAAAAGGCGACAGCATAGCACTGGAAATACCTGAGCTGCCTTTAAATTAGCTACCTGGGATGTTAGCATCCCACTTCCCAGCAAGCTGAAGGAAGGCAGGCTGTTTTCCAAAAAATACGGGTAGCTGAAGCTGAACTTTAAAGCAGAATAAAAGTTATCAGTGCCCTGCACTGATTGCCCAACGGACCAGCTCTACCCAAGCACACAAGGACCAATGTTTAAGTTCTGAAAATAGAGATGTCACGAAGACCACTGTGCCAAATTCCAGGGCTCTCTAAGGGCCTCCAGTGCTGCGAGAAATTTGCCTGAAGAGCTTGAAGTGGAGCCAGTGGAACTGATTTCAGCCAGTTTTTGTCTTTATAAATATATCCAAACCTGACCTCTTTGAGGTCTCCTCACATTCACTGCCCAAAGATTTTCCAAACTCTACAGATCTGTCTTTCCACAGAGATAATCCTTCTTCAGCCAGAAAGTTTTCTGTCCCCACACTGGGTGGAGAAGACAAGAAAAGGATAGGGTACTTTTAAATACACAGGGAGAAATACTTACGTAGTTTGACTGACCTCTCATATTTATACCTGTTTAAAGCGTTCTTATTCTTTCAACAAAATCCATTTGTGGTAGATAAACATTATCAGGATGTTCCAGATCAAATCACTGCAAAAATAATGTAAATCTTGACATTGACATGGCCAGAATTATTCTATTACGGATGACTGAACATCATTCCTTTCACAGGACTAAGTCATCTTTTATATTTAGAGCACAAGAAGTGCTGTTACAAGGCCAGGCAGACAGGCAAGCTACAGGAGAGAAAACCTTTGTTTCTGCAGTGTTATCTCTGCAAAAGCTGTTCACCTTGATGGCTGAAATAAGCTTTACAGTATCAATGCTCCTCTCTACTTCCTTTCCTCTGATGGAGAACATCACATTGCATACCCATTCTACCTGCTGATTTAAAGTCCAGGTAGGAAAGGACATCCTTTTGAAATTTCCCCAAAATGATGACCCATTCTGCTTTAGAATAACTTCAGTACTGCTGCCAGTGATCCCACATGGTACACAAGCTTTTGGGCTTGGCTGTATAAGCTTTGTCTCTGAGTCTTGTTTTCCCAAGCATCATTATTTGTAGATGACATGCTCGTTTGTATCTGGAGGCATTCCTTTGCAACACAGAAGGGCTAGGAGGTTAAATGCCAGAAAACAGGACCACCAGAAGTTAGTAACTACTACTAGCTTTTAGTGTTGCTACTAAATTGGGTAAGATGGATTGGTTAAAGGCAGCCAATACAAATAGCAAAAGCAGTTCAGGCAAAACAAACATGCAAAAAAGCCAAACTTACTTGATGCTTTTAGGGAATCTGTAACAGACAAGGAAGAGTGAAAGTATTGATCAAACTAAATGCTACACAAAGGAGAAGGAAAATGGCGTGAGGTCAGATCATTGAAAATCAGCTGTGTGAACGACTGGCTTAGCAAGTGGAGCCAGAGGGCTAGCAAAGGTGTGGAGTTCATTCAACAAGGAGGGAGCTGAGAACCTCAGCACAGCCAGGCTCTATCATTGTGGTGGTTCAGCCTCGAACAATGGCCAGAACCAGGAAAACTCTCCATTGTACTTTACAGCTAGAAGATGGGTGTGGTTTTATAGTTGATAATGACAGTGACAAGCAGCAGGCTAACCATCGTGCAGGGGTGAGTGTACTTTTGAAGTGACAGCATGAGCCAGACAAATGGTCTGTGAGATTGTTGCTAAGTAGTTAGGCCTGGCTACTCCTTGCCAATGTCCAAGATACCTTGATGCTGTGCCTTGGTAAAGGTCTGCATAGCTCTAACATCTCAGATGGGCAGCTTGGATTGGAGACAGATGGCAGTGGGAGACTCCCAGGGCCATAAGGAGGGGTTTTCCCTGGGGATTTGACTCCTCAGCATGAACACTGTGACTTCATCTGAGAGTAACTGTCACAGGTCAGCATCAGAATCCAAACACTGGTATCATGCAAGTAGGAGGGATTTTTCTGCCTGCGTTTTCCCAGGGTTTACAGCTGATTTTGTTGCTCGAAAGATTTATCTAGTTTTTCTAGTTATGCCCAAAATAGTTTTCCCTTAAATAAAGAAGTCTTTTATGCTGAAATTCCTTCTTGATTAGCAACATTTTCTGCACAGAATTCAGAGCAGGGCCAGGGTGGTCAGTTCTCCTACATTTGATGTCAGTACTCACTTCTGTTGTCAAGGCATAGCCTTAACTTGCATCTGCCTTACATAGGAAGAGATGAAGTGTGCTGAACACATGACACATCTCTTAGTCCTAAAGTCCCCGTAATAGTTTTGATAAAATTTAATCTGATGAATTGGATTCAAGAGATCTGGGATTAATTCTCAGTTCAGCTATAGCCAGTTCTTGTGCTGGATATCTCACAAATGTGCCTATCATTCAACAGTTCTGTGCACTCTCAGGTAGCTCACTTAATCTACTTTATGGTTTACTTCCTCCTCAGCAAAATAAGGCTAATACCTTATTACCTGCCTTAACAGAGGAGCCAAAAAACATTACTGAATATGAACTATTCAGCTGTTTGGAGAGCTGTGATAAACAGAGGAGTATATCTATTTTTTTCTCATTGAGTACAGTGTTATTTTCTAAGGGAGCGTTCAGTTAAATTTTATTTTGGAATAAATATTTCACACGGCCAAATCATTCTTTATCATGTCAGTTCCTTATTGTCCCTTTCTAGGAAGTCTTATTTTACAGTTTTCCCTGTTTCATCTCTTAATATAGTTGATGTTCTGCTGGGTGCTTCATCACTTCTCCCTTCTCCGAGTTTTCAGAATGGCTTTCATTTCCTCTGTGAATTATCATGATCTCTAGTGATCGCTGAGAAGATGCAACAAAGCAGCAATACTTCCTCTGTGCCTCTAACCATGAATGTGCAGTTTTTCCTTTCTCTGCGATGGCTATGAAAGTTGATCCCCTTAAAGTTTACAGAGTAAGATGAAGCACCTATGTGAAAGGAAGTGAAATGAGGTGTCACAAAATTAGTACCGTGGCTTTGGGCAGATACATGCAGACTGTTTGCATTTGGGCATTCCAGTTTTAAAATCTTTTCTATACTGAACTCACTGCAGTTACTTTACTGAGCTTCTTGAAAAAAGAGCTGGGAGGCAGAGCTCCAGCTTGCAGCTTCCTATCTCCAAAAGAGGTATAACACCAGCCCAGAAGGATCCTGGAGAGGTTGTTGTAACAGTGTTTTGTGAAGGAAAGCTTAGCATCGCAGAAACTATTTTTGACAGGTCATTACAAGCTTCCAGTGATGGAGACGGTCACTGCCTGTGAAACAGATCACTACTAGAATGCTCCTGGCATTACACATAGAATCATAGAATCATAGAATCGTAGGGGTTGGAAGGGACCTTGAGAGATCATCGGGTCCAACCCCCCTGCCAAAGCAGGCTCCCTAGGACATATCACTCAGATAGGCGTCCAGACAGGTCCTGAATATCTCCAGAGAAGGAGACTCCACCACCTCCCTGAGCAGCCTATTCCACTGCTCTGTCACCCTCACTGGGAAAAAGTTCTTCCGCATGTTGGTGCGGAACTTCCTATGCTCCAACTTGCAGCCATTGCCCCTAGTCCTGTCCCCACAGACCACTGAAAAGGGGCTGGCTGATTCCCCCTGCATCCCCTGCTTCAGATAATTATAGACTTTAATTAGGTCCCCCCTTAGTCTTCTCTTCTCAAGGCTGAAGAGTCCCAACTTACTCAGCCTATCCTCATAGGGGAGATGCTCCAGGCCCCTAATCATCTTCGTAGCCCTGGTGATGTGCAGATGTTGTTTGCTGTCATTCTCTCTGTCATAACATCATCTGCCTATCTCCACCTAAATAATTTCTTTCAGTGTTCTGCAGGCAAGAAATGAGAAGACATGTATGGGTACCAGGTCAGTGGCTTATGTGCTGTGACCTCTACAAGTAACGTTTATTAGACTTAGTGAGGACAGCATCAGCCTCCCCTTAGAGGAACATTAGCCAGTAACAGCTTTTAGCATTTGCTGTTGTTAGATAAATTTATTATTGAGCATTCAAAAAGGAAATGTCAAAGGGCCATGTCTTTGGGAGATACTGCATTGCTGAGTATGTAACAGGTAAACTTAACGCGGAACCACTGCTTCTGTTGGACCCCAGACCTCCAGATAGGTCAGAAGGGTAAGTTCTATTGATCATGGCTTACAAGTGAGAGTTCTTCCTTCTGCCAACTCCCTTTCTTCTCAAACATTCCCAACAGAACTTACAAAGGTTTTTTCTCAGGTTTCTGTTCCCAGATTTGTCTCCTCATTCAGGCACATCTCTCTCTGAAGATATCCCACGTGCATCTGTACCAGATACTATGCTTACCTTACAGATGGATTCTTTGCTAAGTTGTTTTAAGGAAGTTAGGTTTTTCAAGTAAGCTACTTGCACTGAGATTGCTTATAGGCTTATTACAGAAATTGATCTGAAAAGAAGTTCCTATTTTAGTTCTAATATTTTGGGTAAATGAGAAGATAGCTATAAAAGTACATATATGACTGTAAAGACAGTGATTTGGGGGGTGATAGAAGCGGAAAATGAGGGAATCATCAAGTGCCACTGAGAAATAAGGCATTTAAAGTGACTGTTAATTACTGCAGATTAGTTAAACAAAAGAAACAACAGAAAGTCTGCAAATCACAAGCAGCTCGTAAGTGACAAGATGTGAAAGAGTGAATGACTTTGTTTATCTCCTTGCCTGTTCAGCCAAAATTCACTTTGTCTAAATGAAAGCATATTAGGTGTGTATGGTGAAAAGTTTTGCTTTAAACTCCTTATATTAGTCAGGGGAGAGATCCAGGCACCTCTGGAATTTGTGAGAACAGACAAAAAAATAGGCAGGCTTTTAAATAAATGGGCAGAATATTCCCCACAAAGCACTTCTTTCTCTCCATTCATTGTTAGGAGAGCTGAGGAAAAGTAGTTTTGGAGGCAACCCAACAAAATGGGGCCAGTTTACTCATATGCCCTAACACTGCCACACCTCAAACCCTTACTCATCAAATGTGCCTTTTCCTGAGGAGAGGAAAATTTTATTAAAGTTCTTTTTCAGCAAGGTGATTTGTTTATGCTAAAGATGATTCAGCAAAGCACTTAGCTATGCGTCTCAGCTTATCTCTAATTAGCAGTGATCTTAAATTCTTGTACAACACTAAGCATACCCTTGAAATTTACTCAGGCACATACTTAACTAATGAGTATGCCTGTTGGAAAGCAGGTAAATTAAGCAAGCACTTCAACTGTAGGCCATGTAACTTACCAAAAGACACAGGATATCTCTGGTAAAACCAACAGCTGAAGCTACAGCAGCGGAATTTCTTCTTAATTCTGAAATCACAAAACTACCTTTACAGAATCACAGAATCACAGAATCGTAGGGGTTGGAAGGGACCTCAAGAGATCATCTGGTCCAACCCCCCTGCCAAAGCAGGCTCCCTATAGGCGTCCAGACGAGACTTGAATATTTCCAGAGAAGGAGACTCCACCACCTCCCTGGGCAGCCTGTCCCAGTGCTCTGTCACCCTCACTGTGAAAAAGTTCTTCCGCGTGTTGGTGCGGAACTTCCTGTGCTCCAGCTTACAGCCATTGCCCCTAGTTCTGTCCCCACAGACCACTGAAAATGGGCTGGCCAATTCCCCCTGCAACCCATGTCTAAGATATTTATAAACACTAATTAGGTCCCCCCTAAGTCTTCTTTTTTACAGGCTGAACAGACCCAGCTCACTCAACCTTTCCTCATAGGGGAGATGTTCCAGACCCCTAATCAACTTTGTCACCCTTCTCTGGACTCTCTCCAGAATGTCCCTGTCTTTTTTATACCAGGGAGCCCAGAACTGGACACAGTATTCCAGGTGGGGCCTGACCAACGTGGAGTAGAGGGGGAGGATCACTTCCTTCGACCTGCTGGACACACTCTTCCTGATGCATCCCAGAATCCCTTTGGCTCTCTTGGCCACCAGGGCACACTGCTGGCTCATAGCCAACTTGTCATCAACCAGGACCCCCAGGTCCTTCTCCACAGAGCTCTTTTCCAACAGGTCATCCTCCAGCCTATACTGATACAGTCGGTTATTCCTCCCCAGGTGCAAGACTTTACACTTGCACTTGTTGAATTTCATCTGGTTTCTCCCTGCCCAGCTCTCCAGCCTGTCCAGGTCTCGCCGAATGGCAGCGCAGTGTTCCTGCGTGTCAGCCACTCCTCCCAGCTTTGTATCATTGGCGTATTTGCTGAGGGTGGATGCTATTCCCTCATCAAGGTCGTCAATGAAGATATTAAACAGGACTGGACCCAACACCGAGCCCTTTCCTACACTTCACTGCCTTCACTCTTATGCATGCGAGTTTTCTCCATCTCCCTGATACTGAACCATTGTTATCTGTATATTATGGGTGTTTTGTAATAAAGGATGTTTTGAAATGCAGACTCTTGAAATATCTTTGGGAATCTGTTTCCCTTTATTGAACTTTATTGAACTTGACTGCCTTGTGTTTCACTCTGAGAACGGCTGACTCTCTTTTTCCCAGGCTTTTAGAGTTCACTTCTCAAGTGTAGGGATGTCAGTGTCATTGGCTTTTTTCCACCTCTGAGTGTCTGAGTTTCTGCAGGAAAGAACGCAAATTGTTAATAGTGAAAATTGCTCAATATCCTCTGGTGTTCTGATGGATGGCAGTATCCTTGCTCTGTGCCTCTTGGAACAGCAAAACACTTCAGCTGAAGAGGCTTTACAAAATCTACTTTGTGTACTTGAATACATGAGTTTTGTAGTAACAAACAGATTTCGTACCAAGGTCAAATCAGAATTATTTTAACTAAGCAGATTTGTTAGTGAAAACAGGGCTGTATAATTTGATAAGGGAATAAGAATCAGGGTTATCCTGTCCTCTTGCTAGTTCAGTCTTTATTGAGAACTTGCAAGAAACTGTGATGGATTTCCTGAGGGACATTTACTCACCTTCCTTCTTTTGCCCTTCACATTGCCCAGTGTAGGGGGCACAGTCTGGATCTTGCAATGGCAAGGGTCCTGCCATCACCGTTATCCAGATATAATGCCATGTCGCTGGGTCCATCCCAGAGCTACAAGCAGTCCTCAGTCATTAGAGTCTTGATCAGCTTTTATTTTATTGATGGCATTTGTTTTGTTCCAAAGCTGTACTCTGGATGGATCCCTGTGACAGACAGTAGAGATATTCACAGGATCACAAGGTTGGAAAAGACCTTTAAGATCACTGAGTCCAACCATTCCTGTCCTATGCTGAACAATATCCATAAGTACCTCATCTACCCATGTTTTAAACACATCCAGGGATGGTGACTCAACCCTCTCCCTGGGCAGCCTGTCCCAGGCCCCAACAACTCTTTCAGTGAAGAATTTTTTCCTAATATGTAATCTGAACCTGCCCTGGCACAGCTTTGTGCCATTTCCCCTTGTCCTATCACCAGTCACTTGGCTGAAGAGACCATCTCCCACCTCTCTACAACATCCTTTCAGGTAAATGTAGGCAGTGATAAGTCTCCCCTCAGCCTCCTCTTCTCCAGACTAAACAATCCCAGCTCCCTCAGCTGCTCCTCGTAAGATTTGCCCTCCAAATTCTCCACCCTTAGGCTTATAAACCTGGAACATCACTTGGTTTCATAGAAAAAATGATTGTCACCTTTTTGAGAAACTCAGAGATTGGCTATGACAAGAGGTGGGATGATGACCAGAACACACCAGGGTTCCTAGAGGTGCTAGACATCTTTTTTCCAGAAGTTTTTTCATGCAAGTTGGGTTAAACTATGAGGTTTGGAGGAAACTTCCTGCATTTTGGAAAAAAAAGCTGTTGGTTTTGGGTTGGGGTTTTTTTGATCATTTTTCACTTCTATAGTTCAGGATATAATACTCTACACAGGAAACCCAGGGTATTTTCACCTGAATGCTTTTGCAGTTGAAGGCATGAAGTCCTCGACCTCTCCTATTCTCTTCTGCTGTATTGTGTACTTCTGGTGACTTTTGATCCTTTGTACTTCTACATTGTTACAGTCTGTAAAGATGACTTGTGGAGCCGAGGTTTTGTGGGTACTTCTAGACAAAATGTCTCCATAGTTACCTGCAATTGCAATGACTGAGAGGCCCAGCTGATCTCTTCCATCCTGTGTTCCTGGTATACATATATATATATATCCACTCATTCATAGGGTATATATATATATATATACACACACACACACACCCTAAAGCAAAGCAGCAGAGAGTTATTTTCCAAAGTTCCTCTGAACATAGTTGCCTAAACTCTGCCAATACAGCCTCAACCTTCATTTCTGACTGGAGATGTCACTCTTGCATCCTGTTTTATGTAACTGTGTAGCACCACTGTCACTATCCTTCACGATGTGTTGCATAAGGGAATTCCTTACAGATTTTTAAACAGTACAGCCCTTTGACCTGGAAGAGAAAAACAAATGAGCAAAATCTTAACACTGCGCAAGCTAATCCTTGGAGTATTTGTAGTAAGTCATTCCATGGTGCTAGTTGTTAGCTTACAGAATTAATTGCCTAGCCAAGCCATCCAGGATGAGTTCTTTTAATAACAGGGGTTTAAGTCCCAAGACATTTCCCAAATAATTATTTGGGAATTTCATTTATTTATTAATTTCATTTTATTATTTGGGAACCTTAGTGAAATGAGACAATCTGCTAGGAAAACAAACGGCACCGTTCTGCTGCTCCTGAGATCTCGGTAGCAAGAACGAATTCACATTTGAAATAGATCTTAATCCCCTGTCACAACTAAAATAATGTTTATAGCTCCAGTTTTCAGAGTAACAGGAGTGCTCCATACTTCTTAGTAACTTCACAGTCTGCTCCCTCTTTTTGACCCATACAACTAGATCCTTTGCTGAGCACTGCGGGCTGTGCTGGAGGAGACGCCAAAGAGTGGTCAAAGGCTGTCCACTGGGATGTGGGTCCTCAAGGGTCACATGGGGAGACTCCATGTGTCGGCATCTGTGTGCAGATCTAATGCAGTGTAACATACTGGTGAATAAACTCTGTTAGGTTTCTTTCCTTTGAACGTTGTGAGGCACACCATAAGCAAAGCTATCTCAATATACTCCTGCCGTTCCTCCCTTTCCCCCCAGTTCTGAAGGTGATTTTTATGCAAGAAGGATGTCTACCTTCCAGAAACCTGTGCTGCAGGCCTGTCCACCCCTTTTGTTTTTCTGCTTTTTGTTTGTTTCCTAATTGATTCAAAGCAAACCCAAACTCATAGGAGTGAGGTAAGGGGTCAGAAGGCACAACCAGATTTTATCCACAGGGAAAGAAAACAAATGAATTTCAGTGTCAACCTCAAATGAAGTAAATGAACTTCAGAAATACGATGAAATTAAATTACTATAAAATTCCTTCAGGCTTAATCATTAAAGGTCTAATTAAAAGGACATAATGGCACTAAGTTGTGCCAGGGAAGGTTCTGATTAGATGTTAGTGAAAAATTTTTCACTGAAAGAGTTGTCAGGACATGGAACTGGCTGCCCAGGGAGGGGTTTGAGTCACCATCCCTGGATGTGTTTAAAAGACGGGTAGATGAGGTGCTCAGGGATATGGTTTAGCATAGAACAGGAACAGTTGGACTCAATGATCTTAAAGGTCTTTTCCAACTTTGTAATTCTGTGATTTGGCAGATACATTGTTCCTCTACCTTGTAAAATATATTCTTCAGCCTCAATACTTCCTTCCTTCCTTCCTTCCTTCCTTCCTTCCTTCCTTCCTTCCTTCCTTCCTTCCTTCCTTCCTTCCTTCCTTCCTTCCTTCCTTCCTTCCTTCCTTCCTTCCTTCCTTCCTTCCTTCCTTCCTTCCTTCCTTCCTTCCTTCCTTCCTTCCTTCCTTCCTTCCTTCCTTCCTTCCTTCCTTCCTTCCTTCCTTCCTTCCTTCCTTCCTTCCTTCCTTCCTTCCTTCCTTCCTTCCTTCCTTCCTTCCTTCCTTCCTTCCTTCCTTCCTTCCTTCCTTCCTTCCTTCCTTCCTTCCTTCCTTCCTTCCTTCCTTCCTTCCTTCCTTCCTTCCTTCCTTCCTTCCTTCCTTCCTTCCTTCCTTCCTCTCCTCCTCTCCTCTCCTCTCCTCTCCTCTCCTCTCCTCTCCTCTCCTCTCCTCTCCTCTCCTCTCCTCTCCTCTCCTCTCCTCTCCTCTCCTCTCCTCTCCTCTCCTCTCCTCTCCTCTCCTCTCCTCTCCTCTCCTCTCCTCTCCTCTCCTCTCCTCTCCTCTCCTCTCCTCTCCTCTCCTCTCCTCTCCTCTCCTCTCCTCTCCTTCCCTTCCCTTCTTGACCACCCTTTGCTTCTCTTTCCTTCCCTCCTTCCCTCTCAGCAACTTGGGCAGCAAACAGATCTGCTTTATTTTGAACACAGAACTGTAGATTCCAACCTCAGTGCTGCTTGTAAGAAGTGAAAAGTATAAAAAAGAACTGGGAAAAGCAAACCGAGGTACTGAGTGCCTGCAACACAGCTGTGCCTCTGAAAATCAAATTGGACTTTCATGAAGCAGAAAAGTTGGAAGCCACTGGGAAAGAAGAAATTAAAACAATAAGAAAGGATATTATGGACAAATATATAGGGGAGGTAAAATTCAGAGGAAATCTGTTCAGTGTTCATATTTGGTGAATGACAGGTTGGCCATGAGCCAGCAGCGTGCCCTGGTGGCTAAGAGAGCCAATGGGATCCTGGGGTGCATCAGGAGGAGTGTGGCCAGCAGGTCTAAGGAGGTGATCCTCCCCCTCTACTCTGCCCTGGTCAGGCCCCACCTGGAGTATTGTGTCCAGTTCTGGGCTCCCTGGTATAAAAAAGACAGGGATCTCCTGGAGAGAGTCCAGTGGAGGGCTACGAAGATTATTAAAGGCCTGGAGCATCTCCCGTGTGAGGAAAGGCTGAGTGAACTGGGGTTGTTCAGCCTTGAGAAAAGAAGACTGAGAGGCAATCTTATTAATGTTTATAAATATCTCAAGTGCGGGTCACAGGGGTAAATGGCCAGCCTCTTTCAGTGCTCTGTGGGGACAGGACAAGGGGCAATGTCCGCAATTTGGAGCACAGGAAGTTCCGCACCAACATGCGGAGGAACTTTTTCACAGTGAGGGTGACAGAGCCCTGGGACACGCTGCCCAGGGGAGTTGTGGAGTCTCCTTCTCTGGAGATATTCAGGACCTGTCTGGATGCCTACCTGTGCAATATGTCCTAGGGAACCTGCTTTGGCAGGGGAATTAGACTTGATGATCTCTCTAGGTACCTTCAGACCTCTACAATTCCGTGATTCTGTGATATGATTTTAGATCAAAGAAATACCAGAGTACCTTAGCTAAAGACAGGGGAATTAAACTTTTGAACCTCTATAAGATTTTTCTGCCACTTTCTGTAGCCATTAGAAAAAAAAAAAAAAAAAAGAAGTCCTAGTTCAGTCCCTTGAGTAAATTGACAGAAGTCCATTACTGTATTTGAACTTGGACATGAAGGCTCAAAACCACCATGTCTTTGCTTATGTAGGAGCTTTCATTCCTATGGATAACAGAATGATTTATAGGCGTGCATTTCGCAGGGCACAGGTGGCATCGGAAGACACATTTCATGCAGCTGTATCTGGCACAGCCATAAATAACTTAGCAAAACCATTTAGGTTTAATTTTTTAAGAGCTTTACAAACAAGCGAGAGAATTGTTTACAAAACACAGCGAAACTGTGTGACGATGCCAGGTCTGGGAGCGAAGAATTCTCCATCAAATAAAGGCACGAGGATGCTGAATAAAATTATCTGTAATTCAAATACTGAGCATTGTGTAACTAAAGCACACAGGTTTAAGTCAAGGGAATCTTTATAGGTTTTTACATGCAAAACTGTCCAGCTCTTCTTGGATCAGGTTTTGTTTGTCTAAGGCACTGTGATTTAACTGCATCTGCTCTTGATGAAAGGTCTAAGCATCTTTGCATAGACGGGTTGAAAGGACCACCCTTCCCAACAAAAATGACAAACCCAACAAGCAAAACCATAGATTGTTTCACTGGGATTTTTGGTTAAACCAGGTGATGGCAGACTCGCTGCTCTCTACTCCTGTGCCCTTATCCTTAGCAGCGGGTTAAATGCTGGCTAGCTTTAGGAATGCAGATTGGATTTAAAGCCTATCAAAAGCATATTCCATACTGAGGTGCATCAGGAGGAAACTGCAGCTGGCAGCACTCTGGTGTCACTGCATTGACTCAATTGTGCTCTTAAAATGAAGGGCACATGAGCAATTTTAACCATAGTTAAGCTAAAAAAGTCTCCATTAAGCTTTTAGTTCGAGAGGTGAGTTAGTAGTGGTTATATCTCTAGGAGTCTTAGCAAGAGCAGTTAAATACTGGGAAGGGGTGGTAGGAAGATGATGAGGAGCTGAGCAGTGCTTTCATAGTGCCCAGGAGCCACAGGAGTGTGATGCTTAGCACAGGAAGAGGTGTTGGGAGCATGTGGGAATGGTGCATACAAGGATTACACTTATGTTCCTCCATTCTCTCAGGGATGGTGGGCAGCTATTACAACTTCTTCCCAATGTGAAGACTGTTAAATGTCCTCAGTGCTCCCAGGGCAAACGATATGTCTTGTGCAGGTCATGAGTTACACAAGACACAAAGACATGGCTTTGGAGTGCATCATTCTCAGGAGCAAAATGCCACTCACGGAGCAGCTGCAGGCTTGTAGTGCTCCCTGTCACAGAGGTCATGATGCCTTTGCATGGCTAGCATGTTTTATAGCCTGAAGACTCGACTTCAGTTTCTGGGACAGAGCACTGAGATTTGCTTTATTCTTGTTATTTAGTGTCTCTCCTGAAAAATATTGATGCATAAGGCAGTTGTTGATGGACACTTTATTGTGAACAACTATTACCTGGTCTGATTCCTGACATTATTTTTCTGCTATCTGGTGTTAATGACGGGATGAGTATGGTCCCCAAAATAATAATAATGAAGCTTCTGCTTTATTCAGCTTTCACGTCCCATGCTCACAGACTTGCCTGTATAGTTGTCATATCCTCAGATTAAATTTTTTCCCCTTTATTTTGCAAAAATACCCAGATTCTTGTGTAATTATATAACTCACAGAGCTGGGGCTTAAAAAAATGCTGAATATTATGTTATACTGTTGCAATTTGTCAGAAGACTTGCTTCTCCAAGCAATCAGTATCTACAAGGAGGTTCAGTTTAGATCATCTAGAATAAATCCTCCCAGGACTGAGTGTCTAAAAGAATAGCTCCATTATTATTATTCTGGGACAACATTGAAGTAGGATTTTCCTCCCTTTGCCCCCGCTCCCCCACTCAGCAAGCACTCAGCTCAATGCAGTGATCTGTTCACTTCTTTATAGGGATTCCCCCCAGCCGTGAACCGGGTTTCACAGCTCCCAGGGGCTGCATATGCTCAGTTGTCTGCAGCAATTGAAATTTGAGTAATAAAATGAGCGTTGTGTTTTCTGGAGCAGATTCTCAAATGGTGTAGAGAGCAATCAATACCTCTGCCTCTTTTCTATAGCTTAAATCTGGAACTGGGGAGCAGTTGTAGTGGGGAGTCTTGCAGCCGCACCTCCAACACTGCTGTAGCCCGTGCCAGGGGACATTGCACAAGACTATCTTCACTCTGTGTTAATGATGTTGTGTTCTGTCAGAGCAGATGAAAAACCCTTCATGCAATGGAGAATCTGCCTCCTTTCATGCAATTATAGCACTGCTCCCAGTTGCACAACTAGAGAACTTTTCCCATCCAGACCCCCAGTGACTGCCCAGAGAGCCCAGTGGGTCCTTACTGCAAAAGTGGGGTACCTTGTCAATCTGCAGAAATTTTGCTGCCTGCCAGCTCTGTGCTTCCAAAGGGGCAGGATTTGGGATCCAAAAAGAGCTCATATCCCTGCAAAGTGGGGCCAGGACTTGTCAAATCAGTTGCCAGCTGCTGCTGATTCATCAGAAGCGGAAGACAAGCAGCTTAACTTTCTTTTTCCTCTGTATCTATTTTCAAAGAAACCACTTCTCGGCTGCACACCAGGGGACTGTTGTGAGTTTGAATTAATTTGAGACTTCCAAATTAAAATTGCTGCAATACAGCAATTCATTTCACCCTGTGAGGAATATCTAAGATCTGCTGACTCTTCCTGCGGAGGCACCTGTTTCTCTCCAAAGCCAAGCTCAGCGAACTAGCTTAGACTTTCCACCAAACATGGCGCTGACTCTGATGAGCCCTACCTGAGTGTTACCTCCTCTGTTTGCATGTCTTGGGAGCCCACAGGCAGAAAACAGCACCCTGACTTGTGTCACAGAGGAAGTTAACTGAGTGTGGTGAACATAGCCTATTTCCAGCAAGCAGAGGCATGCTGCTGTTATATTTATGTTGTAGCTTGAAAACATTCATTTGAGGATGTCATTAGGGGGTTAATGAAAGCACTGAACTTAGAAAGTCTTTCTGCAAGCCAGGCTAGCCTCTTTACCTTACTGTGGGATCAAATTCATTGTTTTCCAGCTCCTGCTGTGATTGCCAACAATCAGATTTGAGCAAATGAGCTGAGGATGTACTTATACCAGGACAACGACACAAGGGGGGTTGTGGAATGGCATGCTATGACATGCTCAAGAAATAATGTAATTAAATTATTGTTTACAGAAAGGAAGCTGGCACTTCTGGGAAGATGATATTTTTAAGCTTTCTTGAAAAGAAACTAGAGTAGGGAACATCCTTTACAAACAGAAAGCAGCGGTCAAACACCGGGTGAGAAATTAACAATAGAGGAATTTCAACTTCATTAAACAGCACACACATTTAAACACAGCTCTTGCTTGTGCAGATCGTGGACAGAGTGAGAGCATGTATACTATCAAGGTACCTCTCAGTTAAAGTTGTGTGAGTAACTACTAAACTCAGGGCTTCCCAAATTTCAGATTGAGTTTGTCTGAACTTGACACTGAAGACAGGTGAAAGATGTCAACATGCAGTCTTCACCCTATGAATGAGGGGATATATTGATTAAAGGTTTGGTTTGGTTTTCTTTCATTTGGGGGTGTGTGTGGGTATCTCACTCGGTTTGTTGTCTATATACAGGTATCTGGTGCCATTTAAGATGCCCTTGAGTATCAGTACAAGGCAGTAAATAGGACACAGAGAGAATCCCACGTAGCAGCTCAAATAATAACCATCCCTGTGATCTAAATCATATCTCAACTAATGATCATGGGAAGTGTAGACACCTAGCCCACCTGTGGATTGAGCACATAGATACAGACACCTGGTTTTAGTCTCAGAATTAACCTTGCCCTGATGCTTTTATTGTGATTATTGTGTCAAAGAGTGATCACTGTCATACTTGGAATGCTCATTACAGCTGAGTAGTAACTGTGACCAGATAAATAGTGCTGAGTAACTTTCATGCACATCTCCTCACTGCCAGCTCCTCTGTTGTAGAACTGTCATGACATTGGAGAGGTGTGCTGTGATCACACATGAACATTGTGCAACAGTACAATTTTGCTAATTTAGCTTGTGTACAACATCATAGACAGTCTCCCAAGGTTTGGGAGCCTCCCAAGGTTTGGCTGCCCACCCCCAAAAGCTTGACAGCTTTATCTGATGGCATTTAGATTGACTTGAAACATGTGCAAAGCTTGGCTTGTCTCCAGAGTAGAAGTAGAGAGCCACCTCCACCACCATACCCTGTTTGCATCCTTTTCCTATTTCAGGAAAAACTTGGGAGGCCAGAAAAAATATGCTATCTGGTATGCAATCATTATGCTATAGTTTATGCAGTCTGGTCCCTTCGGCAGTGCTGTGCCTGTAGCAGCAGGGGTGTCGGTCCTTGTATCTTCTTCATTCAGACTTCATCAGGACTATGGCCCAAAACTTCAATCTCTGCTGTAGGTCAGCTCCTATCTGCCTTCACATTATGACATCATCCCATGCTACTTACCTTACTCTCTACTCGGCAAACTTTTCTTCCCAATCTCAGCTTGATCACCCTTCCAGTTTTCATTCTCAAGATTACATTTTATTTATATAATAAAATAATTCTGAACTAAGCTAGCAAAATAAACGTTTTGGAAGGATTGCTTACTAGAGGTGGATTTTAGATGGATACCATCATAATGGAGAGATCAAACACTGCTAATACAGCCTTGTGTATATTAGAAAAGTATGGCGAGTAGACTGGAACGTATTTGTATTGCTCTCACATACCAAATCCTACTGCTATATCTGGAAACAGAACATCTGGCTGGACCACTGGTCTGAGCTAGCACAACA
This sequence comes from Laterallus jamaicensis coturniculus, assembly GCA_022605575.1. NCBI lineage: Eukaryota > Metazoa > Chordata > Aves > Gruiformes > Rallidae > Laterallus > Laterallus jamaicensis. Next base: position 84,426,202 of record JAKCOX010000002.1, on the reverse strand, counting down.
TGTCTTTGATATCTCTTTTCCAGATAACTGGGTATTCACCTAAAAAATGGTAAGGGAGAAAGTTTTTGGCTTCTCAACTTGTAGATGTTTTGTAAGAAGATACATCAGAGAAAGAGGTGACTGCCTTTTTATCCACCTAAACCAGTGTCACCTCAGTCTGGATGTTACCACTGTCTCAGGTCTGATAGAAAAGATGGGGTATGAACCTTGCCTACCCTGTTTCTGTCAAAATGACCCACAATAGAAAAAACATTTCAGTTATCCTGAGCAATCTAATGGTTTTCAGTTTTCCTTCCCAAAAGAGGAGTAGATGTCATCAACCGGATATCTCTGATCAAGAATACTGTGGGCAGGTTCAGAGTTGTTTGACCCTCAGATCTACACAGAAGTCTGTTGCCATTAAGGAGAGAAGTGGAAAGAAGAATGTGATGTGAAAATGGGAGAACCTCCTGATGAACTGCTCCTACCTGTGGAAGATTTGCACACCACAGAATCACTTGCGTGAGCTCTTCTGTTCCCTCCGCTTCTCTGTGTACTTCTCACAGTGTTGAGCATGAAGAAATAATTCAAATCACCTTTGTCTAAGATAATTCTAGTGATAACTGCATGTAAGGTTGCACAGTGGTGGTGCTGGGAATGTGTCATGAGACAACTTGGGAAGGTACATACACAGAGCTCTCTGAAGTTACTAAAGAGGTGAAAAGTCCTAGAGACAATCACTAATGAAGACCTGAGTATCTCCAGTGCAGTCTGGAGAAGAGCTGTAGTAAAACACTGCCAGTTCAGGCTAGTCCTGCACATGTAGGTAGCATTTTTCTTCACTGGAGCAGCAGACGGTAATGACACTAGATTTTCTTTTATAAAAATGAAGTCATTATTAAAGGCTAGGCTGTTTAGGGGTTTTTGGTGGTGTTTTGCTTGAGTTTAGAAAAAAATAAAATTATAAAATCAAGTGACTTGCAGTGATTAAATTTAGAATAAATGAAAATCGAACTGTCCCTACAGATTTTCCTTGAGAAAAGGAGTTTAGTTACTGAAGCCACTGGGGCTGCAGGTGTCACCGAACTTCACATTACTTTTGCCAATGGTTTAAGTGGCTATTGAGAATTTAGAATAGGGCAGGATAAGGTACAGTACAGTACAATATTTCTGTTGGAAGGGATCACAATGATCATCTAGTCCAACTGCGTGACCAGGGCTGACCAAAAGTTAAGGCACATTTTTAAGGGCTTTGTCCCAATGCCTCTTAAACACTGAGAGGCTTGGGGCATCAAACACGTCTCTAGGAAGCCTGTTCAGTGTTTAACCACTCTCTCAGTGAAGAAATGCTTCCTAATGCCCAGTCCAAACCTGCCCTCCGTCAGCTTTGAACCATTACCACACATTCTATTACTGGATCACAGAATCACAAGGTTGGAAAAGACCTGTAAGATCATCAAGTCCAACTGCCCCTGACCTATGCTAAGCTGTATCTCTAAGTACTTCATCTAACCTTTTTTAAAACACATCCAGGGATGGTGACTCAACCCCCTCCCTGGGCAGCCTGTTCCAGGCCCTGACAACTCTTTCAGTGAAGGATCTTTTTCTAACATCTAATCCAAACCTGCCCTGGTGCAGCTTCATGACATTTCTCCAGAAATGGACAGACAAGAGATCAGCACGTTCTCCCTTGCTTCCCTTCCTTGGGAGGCTTAGACCCTCATTGCTCCCTTTTCTCCAAATGAAAAACCCAAAGTCCTTAGGTGTTTGCAGATCATTCCTTCCTAAAAGAGAAGGAAAATCAAAATAATTTAAACTTTCCATGTTAAAAATATATATTAAGAGTTTGTGTGTGGGGAATTAATTAATCAGGAAGTGCGGACACAATAAGTTAATTGAAAACTCAAATGATTTAAACTCTGTGAAAGAAACTTAAAGCAAGGACAGAAGGTTTTCTAGCAGTATAAATAAAGAGAATAAGAACAGAAATTTAAATGCAAGCAAAAAAACCCCAACAAAGTAAATATATAATAAAGGAATTTATGACATTCACTGTGGAAACAAATCTCAAAGAAAATAAGGCTTTCACAGTGGGAGAACACCACACTTTTTGTCCCAGAATCCTGACAAGCTGGCATATTGCTTTTCATCTAAGTGGTTTTAGTATATCTATCAAGCTGAGGGATAACACGTGCATGAGGAACAGTCAGCATGTTACCTGTAGTTCAAATGCTGAGAATGTGATCAGTGCAGATACTAGCTGGCAGTCTGGCCTCAGTAGCATACCGGGGTAGAAGGGTTTCTTTCCTTTAAAAAAGAGGTAAACAGAAAATGTAAAGTGACTGTGAAAGGGCAAATGCAGCTGATGTATCAGACGTTTTTGCCACTGGAGAGGGGCAAATATTGAAGCAAGCTATTGCTAAGACACTAAGATATAAAATATGGCAAGTCTCTGTTGGGTTTTTTTGGGGTTTTTTTTGGGTTTTTTGTTTTTTCTTTTATTTGAGGCCTGTGAACTACCTGTAAGCACTGAATAAAAGGGAGATCAGAACATCTTCTGTCCTAAGGAACCTGCTTTGGCAGGGGGATTGGACCCAATGATCTCTTGAGGTCCCTTCCAACCCCCATGATTCTGTGCTTCTATGATTAGTTTTCTTTTCCAGAGGCCTTCAGCCATCTGGAAAGGATCTCTAACTCCATTCAAATATATCTGGAAAGCCAGAAACTGAGAAAGCTACAGCCCGTGCCTACTTACCATGCTGGCTGTCCATATTCAGGGTAGAGAAGTTGAAACTAGGTCAGCTGCAGAGGTGGACCAGGGGATAATAAAGCAAACAGGAGAGACAAGAGTCAGCTTGTTTAACTTCAGCATAGCGGGGGCTGCAAGAATATATGCTGTCTATCAATATATCAGTGTGTGATCACTGGGGAGAAAAAACCAATTGTTAAGCAGGCAGGACAATGCTGGCAGAACCGAATAGGAATAAATAAATAAATAAATAAATATACATGCACATGAATATTTTAAGATGAAAACCAGAAGGGTTTGAACTAGTTGAGAAGTGGTATTCTGTGTAACTCTCCTATTAGAAGCACCAGAGGAGAGGTGAACACAGCAATGGAGATGGAGTCTGGTAAGCTTTTGCACATGATTTTGTGCTGTCCCATGACAGCTGGGACGTAATGACCCAAGAGATCAATTCCCCTGAGATGTTTTATATTTCTGTAATTTGCCTGGCTGCACACTGGTCTTTTAATCCCGTAACCTGTCAGATAGAATAATCCCAGTGCCATCAAGGTTAAGGCAGATGTTTTGCTACCACAGGATAAAAATGTTCTCTTGTCTGTTTGACTTTAAATTTAATGCAAAACTTCAAAGGCTACTTTTACATCTCCACAAATCACTGCACCTCCTTGAGGTCCAAGAGAGAATAAAATTCAACCGGTGCAGTTTGTTTGGTGCTAGTTGTGTTAATGGCTATCTGTAGCCAAAAGGATTTAATATGGCTCTGAAAATTTATGGCCTGATAAATCTATTCATACTGAGTTGTGCTTCACTCCATGGCTAGACCTGTAGAGTGAATGAGACCAGCTGAGAAGTAAATGTGTCAAAATTGAGATCCCAACAAAAGGGCATGTGGCGTGGGCACCATCTGTACATGTGAATCCAGTCTGTAAGCACCAAAATGCAAGCATATGAGGAACAAAATGTGCCAAGATTACACCAGAGTTTGGGAAAACAGAAATTTAAGGCGGGCCATCTATTGTAACATTCATGATAAGACACCAGAGTGAGCAAACCACATTCTTGCTGACTGCTGCCTGATCACTGCTGATGAGGAGTCCTGCTCCTTAGCAAAATGTAACATGCACATCCCAAAACTTTGCTGGGAAGTTGTTTCATAACTAGGTTAGAAACAGGAACACAGAGGTAATCCATACCACTCTAGAATGTCTTGGACACTGTCAGATGATGACAATGATGATGATGATGATTAAGATGGGACAACAACCTAATGGCAGAATGAAAAAAGTAACAATAACAGAAAACGTGACTTAGTTGAATATCTACCTTTTAGAGAGCTTTCAGCATCCGTTAACTTGAGAAATTAAGTAGAGCCATCTACTTTTGAAACATTAGTCTCAAAATTCAGCAAAAACTTTATAAGCTTGCAGGAGGCAAACAAGAAGCTTTTCTGTGCCACATGTCCTGCATGTGGGTTGGACTAATCCCAAGCACAACCACAGTCTGGATGGAGAATGGATTGACAGCAGCCCTGAGAGGACATGGGCCATGACAAGCTCAACATAAGCCAGCAGTGTGCACTAGCAGTTCAGAAGGCCAACCATGTCCTGGGCTGCATCAAGAACAGCGTGGCCAGCAGGTCAAAGGAGGGAGTTCTGCCCCTCTGCTCTAGTGAGTACTCCCACCTGGAGTGAGTACTGCATCCAGCTCTGGTGTCATCGGTACAGGAAAGGCATAGAGCTGTTGGAGTGAGTCCAGGGGAGTGCCACGAAGATGATCAGAGGGCTGGAGCACCTCTCCTATGAAGACAGACTGGGGGAGTTGGGCTAATTCATCTTGGAGGAGAAGGCTCCAAGGAGACCTAGTTATGTCATACCAATACTTAAAGGGGTCCTACAGGAGAGTGGGAGAGGGACAGATCACCAGGGAGTGCAGTGATAGGACAAGAGGCGATGGCTTCAAGCTGAAAGAGGGTAGGTTTAGATTAGATGTTAAGAAGAAATTCTTTACTATAAGGGTGGTGAAGCACTGGAACAGGTTGCCCAGAGAGGCTGTGGAAGCCCCATCCCTGGCAGTGTTCAAGGCCAGGTTAGATGGGGCTTTAGGCAAACTGGTCTAGTGAGGGTGTGCTTGCTCATGGCAGGGGGGTGGAACTAGATGATCTTTGACCTTTCAACCCAAAGCATTCTATGAATCTGTGTTTCAATGATTCTGACCTGATCTGTTAAGAAAAAGCATTGCTGTGTGGCTCCTTGTAACAAATGAAGGCACATACTGCCATCCCTCACACTCCTTCTTTGTGTATGGTGCTTGTTTTTAGGACTCTGATTCTCAGTACAGTTATATACTGACATATCATTTTGTTCATAAGATATGTTTCCTATTTATTACCATAAGTCATCCTTTTCTGGTATTAAAGAAAAATAAATTGTCTCGCTCTCCTATTTCTCTAGTCTCATACTTACAAAGGCACACAACTGTGGGTGATTACCCTGTAGCTTTTCTCGAGTTCAGCAGTAGGATTTATAACTGGGTTTTAATTTGAAGCCATTCATTATTTCATCTCTCTTTTTCAATTGCCTCCTTTCAAAATTTGCTACCTTGCCCTTTCCTAATGCAGCCTAACATCATCATCCTCATGGTTTTACCCAGCACAGAGCACTGAGAAGATGGGGTTTTTTTGAGCTGTGCTCAGTCATATCTAGGCCCTTTCCCTCAGTAATTACAGTTAATTTTAGGAATCCTCAGCGAATATTAATAGTGGAAATTGTTCCATCAAATATACATAACATTACACTGAATGCACTGCTCAATTACACAGATGCATTACATCATCCTGAAGTTGCATGTAATTTTCTTTATGCTTAATTAGATTGAAAGAGGGTGTCAGGATGAGTGGGGGAATGGGCTATGGGCTCCTATAAATCCCTCGAGCACGTTGCACCCTCCACTCAGAAACATGTCTCTCCCTTATGTTCCCCTCTAATTTGGGGTAATTTCTTCCTCTTTTATCATCTAGCATGATGGAAAGGAGCTGGTTGCTGTGAACAATAATAACAATTTTCCTTCCCCTACCCTGCTCAGTTTCTCCAGTTTGATGCTGTGATAAAAACACACCCCTGCCATAGTTATAGGCAGACCAAAACACTGCCTGTAACTATGTCATCGACTGTCATCATTTCAAATTTAGCCTGTGACTTCATCCTAGGGCCAGACAGAGGTGGGGAATGGGCAGCAAAGGAGAATGGCCGTGATGAGTACAAATCACCAGAGCAATTAGAGAATGTGACCGGACTGTAAAAAGCACAGGGAGACAGCTCTTAGCCCAATGGGTTCACAGGGTTTTTTTCCCTAGTTATGAAAGCCTGTTCTTGTTTGCCATTTTCTTCACTCCTACTCTATTTACAGAAGGTTGTCTAGGCATAAAGAAGAGCTAAGTGACAAACAGCCTGGTGTCTGCAGACAGGCCACGTACCTAGCAGCTGTAGTGCTGCAACCCATGAGGGCAAAGTACCAATCCTCCAAGGCATATGTTGCTCCCTGAAGCCAACAAGGAGCACATCTCCCTCTCTGCCCTCTGACCCGGGCAAGCAACTCTTACTTACAGCTGTCTCTCTCTTTGTTGGATCATTTGTTGAAAGAAATCCCTGTCTTGTTTCTGTTGGCTGCAGTTACCAATTCAGGCTCTCGAGGAGATACGGTTCTCTTACAGTCACGCACAAAATTTGCTTGTGAAGTTAGGATCATAACGTACAACTATTACCTCTCTAGGTAACTCAGTCCAGACCATGAAACCAGTCATTAAGCAGGACTGAATCTTGCAGAAAATCTTATGAAAACAGGACTCAGGTTAGGACAATAAAAATTAGAGAAACGGTGTTTTGGATCAAATAAGGAAAGACTTGCTGAAAAGATGAGAGAGGAACTAAAGAGTTACAGAGTTCAGGGCTGTCCTGTGACACCGATTGAGACAGTCCATCTGACCATCTCCTGCTGTCACATGTTTCAAGGGTCTGTGTCCTAGAAGTGAGCCACGGACCATAAAAATTGTCCTAGTAGGGCATTCTCTGATATTGTCATTCCCAAGAGCCACGCAGACTACATGAGTGGAAGCTGAACCATCAGTCAACATCAGGTCTGATGTCCCATCACATAAGTGCAATCAAAGGTTCTATCAAGTGATAGGAGTAGCTTTATGTATTGGGAGACATGCTAGTTGCTTCAAAGTCATATGTTATAAGAAGTCCTCATTAAGTAATTGAGGATGCTCACACAGGGGTCATGGACCACATAAAGCCCTCTTACATCAATGGGCATATACCCCTATGTAACCAAACAGCAGGTACCAAATTAGGATGTTATCACATGACAAGACATGCCAGCTTTCTGGATGTGTATGGACATACGTGATCTGCCAATGGAGGGCTTGAGATGAAGGTCTCCAGTTGCCTCTGCAAGATGTTGCATACATCAATTTGGGCAAAATTTGAGGTACAATGTGTATCAAGATTTATTTTTTTTTTTGGAAAAACATGCAACTAGTGCTAAGTACAGTCCTTGTTAAATGACATAACTGTTCAAGGATGCTATTGTGATCTTTCTCAAAAAGGAGAAGAAATCAACCCAGTGGCCCTATGCTGCGTTCCCCTTGCATGGGAGAAATCAACCCAGTGGCCCTATGCTGCGTTCCCCTTGCATGCATTATGCTATAGATTTTGCATTCTCATAAATATTAATAATGACCCTTTAGCACCTTTCATCTAAGGATCCCAAAGCAGTTGACAAGTATACATTACCAAAGTTTTACAACACCCAGAAGGGGAGGGTAAGTGCTGCATCCTTTTAAGACTCAGGCATAAAATGGCAATAGAAATTAACTGACTTGTCCAGGGTCAGGAGTGGGAGTTGGAAAGTGGTACCTAGGAGTTACTGTGCTGCTGCTGCTGCTGCTGAATACACAGAAGAACGCACAACCGGGGAGTTGCTTGTACAGTGCTTGCTGCAGGTGGTGCTGAGTCTCACAGCCCCTTATCTCTGTGCATGGTGCCCTCAAGAGCTGAAGTACAAACACACCCTCAGTCCATATGCTCTGGTGCTGGGAACATCCCAGAGAGCTTCTGCAAGTGCTGTAGAGAGGATTTGTCTGGGATGATTGATGCAGAGAACGATTTTAAATGATTTGTGGGTTTAGTATGAAAGGGGATTAGCACTGTTGGACTCATTTTTCTGCATTTCCAGCAACTTCTTAACTTCTTTAGGGGAGTTTATCTGTTGCTAGGTAGGAAAAGGGTTTAGGAATTTTTTTTAGAGATACCTTGCAGCGGTAGCAACACCAATAACAACAATAATGTTTTAATGTTTCTTCATTTCATTTTAAGTTGCTGAAACTGCAAACATTTCATTGGCCTGAAATGTGGATAAATCATAGTGTTCCCATTTAACAGATAAGGAAACCAAGGCTAAGCATGTGCATCTGTAGCCGAAGAACAGAAAGTCCTTCACTGACACTGGACAGCCTTCCTTTATTAGCTACAGGGAAGTTTTATATATTTATGTGATAAAAATTTGAAATATTCTTCACTGATCTATCCAGAAAATGCTCTTCACTGTGCTGCTTCCCTAGATTATCAGCAATTTTAAATTAATCTGCTGAGACATTACCTGGGAGACTAACACTGAACTCACTGCCTAAAAAGCAGCACAATAAAGGTCATAACCATAATCAACAGCCAAGTCAAAGCTACTGCCAAAGCCATGGCTGATGTTTTCGTGGTTCAGAAGTTCCTGCTCTAAGATTACGTGGTTTATTTCACAGCCATGGAGGGCTACATATGTGTGCATGACCCATTACCATTACCACGCCCAGCCGGTAGCAACCTGTTATACAATGATATATTGATTGCTTTGGCTTAAGACCTTGCTTTGACTTTTGGCCCAAATTTTGGCTGTGTGAAAATATCCTTCATGGACTAGGTTTTTTCTCACTGTAAGTGGAGTTTGTTCATGTCCCCTATATGCACTAGGCAGTGGCTGCTTTCCTCCTGCTGTCAAAAGGGCACTGGGAATGGGTCTTCCACTCTGTCATCCCAAAATAACTTCTTCCCGAGTTGGCCATAAATCATCAAACTACCTCTGTGGGACAGCGACTCCCTGTTGATCATCCCACACTGTATCACTGTAGGGCACAGTGACACAATACATCTGTTAAGATATGAATAAACTACCAGGAAGAATTTACAGAGAAATTTAAATACTGCCGACTTAGGGGAAATAAAATTGCTGAAGCATTGAACAACGCTGGCAGGCTTAAAGCCAAAATCACATTTGCTTTTTGTTCTGCTCTGACATGGGGTGTAATTGGGTTACAGCTACAACTTTGAAATAATCTTTTTTTCTTTTAAGGCGAAGAACACAGAACTATTTCTGGCAGTGTCCAGTAGAGTGTGAACAACACCAATCGTTCATCAAGAATCAGATACCTTAGAACCACAAAATCATAGAATGCATTAGGTTGGAAGGAACTTTTAAAAATCATGTAGTCCAAACCCACACCTCAACCTGGGGATGGGGCCTCCAGCATCTCTCTGGGCAACCTGTTCCAGTGTCTCACCACCCTCATAGAAAGAACCTCTGCTTAACGTCCAACCTAAACCTGCCCTCAGGATGCTCGTGTACTTAGAGATCATTAGTATCAATTCCAGAAAGAAACTAACAAAAAAACCCCAAACCAAACCAAAGCAAATCTTCTAGAATAAATGTCCCAAAATTATTTTTTTTCAAACTTTCAAACATTAAAACATTCAGAATGTGTAAACTGATAGTCCACTGAGGATCCACCAGAACTGGTCACCTCAAGTTGCCAGAGGGAAGCGTGGAACTGAAAGCACGTTGCACACATGGAAGGGTGCAGGGTTGGGGGTTGAGGTGGGTCAATTACAGCCCCTCCGGGTCGCTCCTCCCTATCTCCCTGCTCCAGCTCTGACCCTTCCCCGATCTGCAGCCCTTCCGCGACATCCTGCCCCCGCCCGGGCTCTCCGCAACCGCAGCTCCTGCAGGAAATACCCCCCTGCTGCGGTGCGGGGCCCTCCCCGGGCTGCAGGGTGGGTCTCTGCTCCAGTGGGGGCTCTGCCGGGCTGCAGGGGATCCCTGCTCCGGGCCTCCAGCACCTCCTGGCCCCCTCCTGCTGCGGCCTCGGGGTCCCTCTGCTGCCGTTCTCTCCTTAGCGGGATTCCTCCTGCTCTGCCTGTGCCACCTTTGGCCCTTGCTGAAACCTGTTTTCCCCTTGGGCTTCACAGTTTTAGAAGATGCCTTAGGATGGATTTTGAGTAGTCGCAAATGTATTTTGGGCTGTCTGACTCTTGTTTTTCCAAGTACCACACTTGGTTCCTGCCATCTTACCATTACAGCGCTTGTTGTGCCGCCCTGAGAGAAGCACGGGGCATCGGAAATACCTTTAAATCACCTGTTTCAGCCATAAAGTTTTATTTAAAAAGAATTAAGTTCCATTATTGGGGATCACTGGTCATTTCTTTGCAGCTCCACTGTGCCCTTGGTCCTCCCGTCTGACAGACTGAGCGGCTCATCACAGGCAGCTGGCTGGCACTCGTGCTAACCTTGCAAACACTTGTGAAGGTGTTGAATTCCTACCTTCCTCCGCACAACAATTATTTATTTATGTATTAAACCTTTCCTTACTTTATACTCTCTTGGATTTAGCTTGAAATTAGATACACAGGCGTTTGGCCTGTTCCTCTAGCTGCTGAAAGTCAATAAAATTCCGTAACCTGAAGAGGAAGAGAAGTTGCATGTTAAGGGTCTGAATCTTAGTCCACCAGAGACCTCAGGCAGCATCTTTCGCAGTAGGATCAGAACAGTGGTTATCCTAAGAGAACTGGTAGGTGAGGGTAGACTTGGTCCTTTTAAGTGGTTAGTATCTCTAAGCCAGAAAGCTGTATTCTGAAATTAAAGGGAAATGGATAAATAATTAAAGCAGAAGAAATCATTTTTATGTGTTGAAGATGGCAGTGCTGCTTTGCTAAGGTGAGAAGGGAGTTGCTAGAGAGAGATCTTAGCATTTTATTATTCTTTTTTTCCTCCAGTTAAGACGTGTTTGTTGTTTGGTTTGGGTTTTTTTTTTCCCTTAGGACAAACTTTGTATCTCTTTGTATTGCAAAGTACAGTGTGTCCTCAGGGTGGGAAGTAGAAAGGAAGGAGATGAAAAACCAAAATGTAGTGGGCAGTTACAAGATAAATTTCAAAATCTTTTGGCGCTGGCAAGCCTTAGAGGGAAAAAACACTAAACTGCCTTTTTGTGCATATCCCAGGAGAATGTTCTCTCCTTTAGAGTGTTGAAGCTGGGCATTGGCTCATGTATTAAAATTTTTGCTCAGTCTGCAGTATAAAGATAACGTAAAGTGAATCCTAAATACCAGATATAGGTTTACAGCCGGAGATGCTCTCCAGTGCTGTCATCGCTTCTGGGTTGTGGTTATGATGGGATGTAGTCTTTTATGCTCTGCGGCTTCTGGACAAAGTCATAGCTAAAGGAATTTACCGAAGCTGACCAACAGATGTAGGCTGGGATACTGCCAGAGAAACACACAGCAAGTAATGAGGAATTTACAAGGAAGAGAAAAACATTGCAGAGGGACAAGATTAAAAATGTGGGTTATCACCTTGCAAAGTCTATCCTGCCTTGCTGTGTCACAAGCTCAGCTGGGGACCTGGAGAAAAACATGAGCAGGTGCTCACTTCATGTCCAACACAGGGCCACCAAGATGATAGAGTGGAGCACCTTCCTTATGAGGACAGGCTAAGGGAGATGGGCTTCTGTAGCTTGGAGAAGAGGAGGCTCAGGGGTGACTTATTAATGTTTATAAATATGTTAAGGGTGAGAGTCAGGAGGATGGAGGCAGGCTCTTCTCAGTGATGGCCAGAGACAGGACAAGGAGCAGCGGGTGCACGCTGGAGCATAGGATGTAAGGAGAAACTTTTTCACTGTGAGGGTAACAGAGCTCTGGGACTGGCTGCCCAGATAGGTTGTGGAGTCTCCTTCTCTGGAGACATTCAAAACCCACCTGGATTCAATCCTGGTTGATTTAGACTTAGTGATGCTGCTCTGGCAGGGGGGTTGGACTAGATGATCTTTCAAGGTCCTTTCCAACTCCTAACATTCTGTGATTCTGTGGAGTGGAGAGCAGAAAGACTTACAAAAGGATGGCATCCAAGGGTGGCTCTCTGATGTGGTCCTTATTGTATAACCAAAAGTAACTCAGAATTTGTTGTGATGGTATTATCTGTGAGCTTTTTGCTAGTATCCCCTTTACATACCCACAGCCTCTGAGCTTACAGCATTGATGAAATAAACTTTTGCTGAAGCAGTGCTCTCTGCCATGTTCCATGTACCAGAGATGGTTTTTAACCCATTCCTCAGGAAGGTAAGTGTTCCTGGAAGTGGAACAGGTGTGTTGACAGCAATTCTGGTCATCACAGTGGGCTGTACTGGCAGACACCACGTAGGCCACGTGGAGTTCAGGAATCAAAATCACAGAATCACAGAATTGTAGGGGTTGGAAGGGACCTCAAGAGATGATCAAGTCCAACCTCCCTGCCAGAGCAGCACCACCTAGACTAAATCACACTGGAACGCATCTGGGTGGGGTTTGAATGTCTCCAGAGAAGGAGACTCCACTCCCTCTAACTCCCCTGCCAAAGCAGGTTCTTTAGGACAGATGAGCACCCAGACGGGAAGGGCGAGCAGTGGGGAAGAGGGGTCCTTGCTCTCACTGTAGGTACACCTCATCTTTATGTTGTGTGACAGTGGCTGTTTCATTACAGGATTTCATTTGTGATTAATGAGTTGTTATCTGCACCATTAGAAAATCCACCATAGGTGTTTTTCACCAGGGTACATTTATCTCCTCAGTTCCTGCTTTTGGCTGAAATCAGACACTGAGGCGATAAGCACGGGAAAGCAATGGAGGGTTTCAATTTAGGCTGTATAAAGAGACCAGTTACTCTGTAAAAGCACCTGCATGTGGTTGGTATTGATAGGATTAGTGCAGGGTAATTCATATTCCAAGACTGTAGCCTGGCTCCAGATTAAATAATATGTCCTGCAAAGGAAATTACCAACCCATTGTGTGTTAATAACAGTGAACACACTTTCTAAAAAATTTATTAATTTTGAGTACCAGCCTCACACTTCAGGACTGTCTCGACAAGCTGGTATACCTTCCCTAATTACAGTTTTGTTAGCTCACAGGCTTTTTGAAATTTCTAAGAGATATTGGCCCCATAGCCTGTGTAAATTTGTACTTTAGGAAGTTTGTTTTTCAGCTGAGCTCTGGGGTTGTGCTGCATGCTGGGGTTAACTGTGGAAAGCAGCATTAGGTATGGTTTGGCATTACCCAGGAAAATTAATATACCACAGTTAATTTCTTGGGTTACTATCAACTCAGTTCCAATAGAAACCTCCTGTCAGAAATGTTCACCTTAAGGGAAGGAAGCACAGTCATTGCTTCCCTCTTCTGTTTTGGGTCCTGCTTCTGTGCAGTGTTTCAGAGTTACGGGAATCACAAAAGCTGTACATGAAGTTACATCTCAGCTCCTCATCTGTAAAAATAAATTACTGAGACTGGCTGTTTTAGGAATGCTTACAGACAGACACCAGAAAGTGAAAAAGCCCATCCATAATGTGATTAGTCAAGCAGATCATTTGAATTATCTTGAATTGTGCGGACAGTATCTCCTAAGACTGGAAAGTGTAACTGTAGAGCTTCTGGCATGCATTTGTGTGGGTTGACACTTACCTACAATTTTGGTTCCTGCATTAAGTTTTTCCCTTGTCATCAGCAGGCACACTTTATAATGCTGGGCAGCTTGGTTAACCTTCTGTCTCATATTTGTCAGACAGTGGAAAGTAGCAGGACATTCACAGAGGTTTAATATTTTTCTCCCTTTCTTCCATCACCGTGTGCAAGGTGATAGAGATCTTACTCAACTTAGGTGATGCCTTTCACTTAAAATGTTTACATTAAAGTTGATCGGATTACAGACACACCGTAACACTGAGCATGCATAAAGATTCCTGTCACTTTCTGGCTTTAAATAGTTTTCAGGTCCCCTTAGCAACTGGGTTTTGCATGTGCACAAAGTGTTTTAATGAGTGATAATCATCAGACATTGATGCCCATGCTGAAGAGTTAACATTAATGCCCTCTTCATGCTGCAGCTGTTATGCAGAGATTTGCTCACATTATATAATTAGATTGAACAATCCTCTTACATGTTTCTCTTTAACATTTCCTTGAGGGCAAATGGAAGGATTTACTTAGGAAATAATTTATTTACTTTTCCTTCAGACTGATTTAGCTTTGGAAACAGCCACAGTTTCGAATCAGTGCTGATAGTGATGGAAAACTTCACTCCGTTAGTTTGTGGTGGTGTGTCATACCACAAACCTATGAAATGATCCCCACTTTTCCTGCTGATTGAATCACTGCATTCTAAATTAAAACAAAACCTTTCCCAGTAGCTTTTTTTTCAGCAGCCAGTGGCCTCATTCCTCATGTTAAAGACCTCCTTCTGTTGCCAGCCAATATGATCCAGAGCATGATGTAGCCGAAAATATCCACAAACCTCCCATTTTCCTAACGCTTTTCTTCTGCTAGTTTAAGGTAAAACATTCTTCCCAGTCTATCTGCCAACTGCTCCCTAGAACAAGAACTGCTGATTTTTTTAAAAGAAATTGTTAATGTTGGGAGGGAGGAAAGAGGGATGAAATTTCACATTCTCCTACCAAGGGGCAAAGAAGCATCTGAGGTTTCTAACCTTGACTTTGAAATGTCTTTGTAAATATGCCGTCTTAAGACAGCATGTTTGAAAGTCTGCTCATCACTGGCTGAGTGGGAGAAGGAATCTTGTCATTCATGATGGCTGATAACTTGTTTGCCAGATCAAAATTAAGAATAACCTTTCACCACCAGCTGTAGCACAGCCTTCATCCTTTATGCCTTCTCAGTGGGTACCAATGAGATTACAGTCAGTTTGCACATGACAAACCAAAAATAACCCCAGCAGTCTGTTAAAATTTAACTCCCCCAAAGGAATACATCCTAACAAGCTCTGCAGCCTAGCGCAGTTCAGCTGATCAATGGGAGGTGAATCATATGGTATATTTTTTTTCCAAAGTTTTCTAAAAAATCTCAATCAGAAAAGAATTGTGTAGTGAACACAGAATTATGTATGGTGTAATATCCAGCATAGATTGCACAGTAAAGTCTTTGCAGGATTAAAGCCCCAGGCTTTCAAAACTGCCACAGTAAAATTCAAAACTAATTCTTTCTCCTAATAAAACCTGAACTAAATCCAGTGTATTTCCAAGCCTTTCACTGCTTTAGCAGGTTTCTCCTATTCCATACATATCTGTCTGTTGGAAAGCACATGAAACTACAGCATTAGCTAAAGGGCATCTCAATTTGCCATCTGTATTCCAAGCTATTACAATGTAAAGGTTTTCTTTACAGTTGTAAGATCTCTCTCTAAATTGCTCTTTAAGGCGTTGCTCGTACACCAGAGACGTGGGTACTCTGAATTGGTGGGGTAAAAACTCAAGCTGACAGCAGATAGACCGGGGAGTGAGGAAAGGAAGAAAGAGAAAACATCAAAGGAAAAATAATCAGCAGCTTTGAACATCTTGAGTTCAGTGTGTAGTGACAGTATATTTGGGGCCATCTTCCCCAAAGAAGGAAATTACCAGACGTCAGAAATGCGTAGGTCATTGAAGCATGGAGCTTTCTACATAAAAGTGTTTGGCTGTGGGCTTTGCTGTCTGACTGTCACCATTTCTCTGTGCCCACTGTCTTTCATCACAGACCTGTTTCTTCTCTTCCTCTCTTGGGCTCATGCTTTGTGCTCTGATCTTTCACTATGAAAGTCAGCGAGAGTTTTGCCAGTAAATTCTGCAGGCATAAGATCAAGCTCTTACTTTCCTTTCATGCTCTTTCATAAGTTTCCCAAATGTTTCTTTCTAGGCTTCATTCCCCAAAGCACAGATGTTCTTTCCGTCTTTTTTTTTTTTCTTCTTCTTCTTTTTGGCTGAAGAGTAGAAGCACTTCAGAAAAACAGTGAATAATTTGATTTGTCAGATTTCTTCAAGCATTTTGGGAAATCCTCTTTAGGATAGGGGTGATGATCATGCTAGTTCAAATTTTACATCTCTCCTAGAAGTGGCAAACCAATGTCTCTAGGATGCTTAGTTGCCAGAAAACAATTCAGATACTCGTGCACAAGCTCACTCCCATGTACCAACCTGCTTGTAAGTAATTGTGTATTCATGTTAAAAATAATGAGATGTTTTCTGGTCACTCATATCTAAGCCCTGTGAACAATTCATGCAGTTAAAGCTGTTAAATTAAACCTTCCTGACTCCATAATGCTCACATACCAAGCAGATGTATTCTGGAGTACTACCCACTGGCATGCTATCTGCTGACTGGCTGCATATAAAGAGAGAAGAACACTCATGTAACACTGTCTATAAATACAGCAACGAACACACACTCTGGAGATGTTGAAAGGGCTCCAAAGTTAAGTTTACTTTGAGGTTTTTGAGCTTAAATCAAACCTAAAACTGCCATGAAAGATGTTATAATGATTGAATATACTTTCTAATTTAACATCTTCACAGCCCTATTTAATTTCCTGTAATATTTTTAGTTCACATAAAAAGATGTTCTCCCTATTCATCAGGAGATATTTTTATCCTGACATGGGGAAAATGAATCTACTGATGTCTGCTTCCTTTATTTAGTACTTTTCAGTTTACACCCTGTGCTCCCACATCAGCATCTTACCACTGTTTTGGGAACCAGGGAGAAGAGCTGGGTCAGTGAAAGTGTAGGAAGATAGAGTGAGGAGACTTCATTTCAATGGTCTGTTTGCTGCATGTGCTGCAGTTACCTCCCCTTCTGCACCTTTGTGCTGGAAGGGTCAGGCTCCTGGATATGAAGAAGGGGTCCTCAGTACTTGCTGGTCCAAGTACCAACAGCTTCAGTCACACGAAGGCACAGTAAATCAGGTGTTTTCCTCATGTGACAGCAGAGGCTATCTCTGTATGCACTGCGCTCACCAGAACAGTGACAAAGCTATCTCTTTAAGTGAGCCCAAAGCATTTAAAAACCAACAACAAAAAAGGCATCTATATTAAAGACTAAGCATCTCACCTGCAATATACATGAAGAGTGAGTCTGTAATCATATCATGCTATAGCGTATAATTTCCAGATAAGTCTATGAAATGGGCAATGATTTACCTTCTGGAGAAAAGAAAAAATACTCTGTTCCAGAGTGATGTGAAGATACAGCCCTTCATGATGCCAAATCTGGTGCTTGGCTTAACACTGACTGTGGAAGTAAGACACACAAAGTGTGTCATCCTGTGCATCAAAGACTTTTCATGACACTTCTGTTAAAACTGTTATTACTTTCCCTAAATGGTGGCCGTTGCATATATACTGCACCTAAGAAACAAAAAAATAGCACTATGGGACAAATTTCAATGGGATGTGGAAATACCTGAGCTGGCTTTAACCAAGCTGCAATGATAATGGAAGTAGATTAACTGTGACAGCACAGGACTTGGTGCTGTCACATTAATTCATCACATTAATTAATTGGTTCTTGGCATGGAAAATGAACCCATTCTACTTTAGCTACATTTGCCTTACTACCTTAGCTAGCTTGATTAATTCTAACATTTTTGTACAAAAACATCCTGCAGGTAGGTTAGAGATACTAACAAGTAACCATAGTAGCAGAGCTCGCTGTTTGACCAGATCTGGATCTCTAGTTTTAGGTTAAGGTTGTAAGGCTGTGCGTATAGGAAAATGTCCTCAGGGGCCACAGACAATCTTGGCTTTAGCTAACCTGAATTGAAATCTCATTGCAGAACAACACCCCCCCCCAAAAAAAAAAACCAACCCAACCCCCCCCCCCCCCGCAAAAAAACAAAACCAACAACAACAAATTCCTACAAAAAAGAAAACCCAAAGCGATGTCAGTAGAAATTTGCAGTGCTTAGTGGAGACTGGGAAACAGATTCACATGTCCTGAACTGTTCCATAACCTAGTATTTTCTATTGCCAAGATGCCAAGATCCGGCTTATAGAGCTGAGAGCAGGGTAAAAGGGGTTGGACTAGATTACAGAATCACAGAATGTTAGGAGTTGGAAGGGACCTTGAAAGATCATCTAGTCCAACCCACCTGCAGAGCAGGATTACCTATCCCCTTTTTGAAGACTGGAGGAACATTTGCTTTCCTCCAGTCCTCAGGCACCTCTTCTGTTTCCCAGAAATTAGCAAAGATGATGGATAGTGGCCAAGCACTCTTTAAAGGTCACCTGTAAAGGTTCCTTCCAACCCAAACAACTCTGATTCCTTGATTCTGTGAGTCTGTTGTAGGATTTTCAGGTTGATATTTCAGGTTTTCTCGTTGCCTCTGGGCACCAAGGATTGAGAAATTCTCCTGTAACCTTCAGTAACTCTTTTCTAGTTGAAATTTTCCCAAGAGCAGCAGCACTAACCTTGAGCAATAGTAGACACTTAACCCTAGATGACTTTGTCACACCTTGTCATTTAGTCCTACTTCACCTGAATGTTGGTGGCTAGAGTGCTGCAAGCTGGAATCTTGCCACCTCTCCTGGTTACTGAGTTGTTATCTGTCCTGTCTTAGGCAATAGTGTTCAAGTGGTCACTCAATTCATCAAAGGAACTTGGCGTCAATGTGTTAGTTTTATCCTCTCTGTAGAAGCCATAAGGCATTCATGTCCATCAGATAGCACACAGGTCTGAGAGACTACCTGCTCTTCCTCCAATTGGAGTTTCCTCACCCAGCAAGCAAGCTGGTACATGGCATGGAGAAGACTCAGTGCCATCATGCAGTTTTGTTGCTGAGTGGGCAGGTGTAGTGGGTTGACTCTGGCTATATGCCAGGGTCCCACCAAAGCTGCTCTGTCATTCAGCTGCACAGGACGGAGAAAATACAGCAAAAGGCTTTCGGGTGTAGATAAGGACAGGGAGATCACTCGTCAATTATCACAGGTAAAGCAGACTCAGCTTGGGGAAATTAATCTAATTTACTACCAACGAAATCAGAGTAAGATAATGAGAAATGAATCCAAATCTTAAAACCTCCCCACACCCCCTCCCTTCATCGTTGGCTCAACTTCACTCCTGATTTCTCTACCTCCTCCTTTCCAGTGGCATGGATGGAGGGAAATGGGCTTGTGGTCAGTTTATCACATGCTTCTGCCACTCCTTCCTCCTCAGGAGAGGACTCTTCTTCATACTCTTCCCCTGCTCCAGTGTGGAATCCCTCTCACAGGAGACAGTCCTCCATGAATTTCTCCAATATAAGTCCTTCCCTTGGGCTTCAGTTCTTCAGGAACTGCTCCAACGTGGGTCCCCCACGGGGTGACAGGCTCTGCCAGCAAACCTGCTCCAGTGTGGACTCCTCTCTCCATGGGGCAACAGGTCCTACCAGGAGCCTGCTACAGTGCAGGCTTCCCACCAGGTCACAGCCTCCTTCAGGTACATCCACCTGCTCAGGGAGGGGGTCTTCCACAGGGCAAATGTAGAAGATACCTGTTCTACCATCAAGCTCCATGGGCTGCAAGAGAGTCTCGTCTCTGGCACCTGGAGGACCTCCTCCCCTCCTTCTTCACGGACTTTGGTATCTGCAGAGCTGTTCCTCAGACGTCTTCTCACTCCTCCTTGCTGCTGTTTCCCCAGCAGTTTGTTCTTAACTATATTATCCCAGAGGCACTACCACCATCAGTGATGGGCTTGGCTTTGGCCAGTGGTGGGTCCATCTTTCTTGGAGATGGTTGGTATTGCTTGTGTTGGGCTTAAGAGAAGCTTGTAGCAACTTTTCATAGAAGCTACACCAGTGACTCCCACCCACCCCTCCCCTTCCAAAACCTTGCTGTGGAAAGCCAGCACAGCAGGCAGAAGCACACATACCATGCTGATGCATATTCACTCTAAAAAGTCTTTAAGATACAAGAACCAGTCAGTTCCAAAAAATTTTAAGCTATGTAACTGTGAAATAAAGGGTGGTCTGTTTTTTTTACATGCAAATCCTAGGAGCAATATCCATAGTTAATTTGTTCTTTGCTGGAAGAGCAGAATAAAGGAAACTCATGCATGCAAAGAATGTCTGACCTGTTACACTGATATCTTACCAATTAGGAACATTAGCTGAAGCGATTGTTAGTGTGAGTTCAATTTATTCAGCTTGCTGTACCGTGAAAGCAGGTGGAGAGGAGCCAATATCCCCTGAATTCAATCTGGTTTTAGCTGTTGCTTCTTGTTTCTACTTTTATCATCTGTCTTACAAAGTTTGGGTCTGTGGGACATCAGCTGACTGAGGGGGTTTGCTACTAAAACAGCCTATGAAGTCATTGCAGGATCTGATGCCTGCAGTATGAACCCTTCTTTTGAACTGATGGTGGAAAGGTTAGTGGTGTAATAAAGGGTGAATAGGCAGATGGGGAATTTATTTCCTATGCTGTAAACGAAAGGAATAATAAAGGTTTTGCCAGAAACAAACAACAACAAAAACCCAACCAGCTTTCAGGAACTGAGAAAAAAATGTATATACGACAGCATCCTCCAGCATAAAAATTTTGACATATTAAAAAGTGACAGGAAAAATACAGCTGACATCAGTTTAAGCACTAAATCAAGGTAGAAAGATCACAAAATGACTAGGTTGGAAAAGACTTTAGAGATCATCGAGTCCAAACGTTCCTGTCCTATGCTAAACCATATCGCTAAGTACCTCATCTACCTGTCTTTTAAACATATCCAGGGTGACAGAATTTACAAGATAATGAATGTACAAGATGCAACTGAATGTACAAGATAATGGCAGCATTATTCTGCTGGCCAGGTCCAATGGAAGAGCTGTTCCTGCTTTCGTGCGTGATATTGCATGTCTTGTAGAAGGAGAACGACTCAAAGTTCCAAGCAAAAAGTATTCAGAGAACACAGTGATCCATGCTGGAGGAAGGAGCACAAGTTCCCTCAAGAGTCTAAAGCACAAAATATTTGTTAGCCTGTCCTATAACTTCACTAATTGTGTGTGCAGAACTTAATTACATGCTTTCTATTATGGGCATGTTGAATCATTTGTGTTAGATAAACAACATTGATAGCTGCATTACAGCTGTTTAGTGTACACGTAAAGTGGGCACCTTGAGATACATCTAATAACGCTACAGAAGAGCTGAGTGTAAACATGTGCTTATTTATAAAATGTCACAATGACTGAAATAGTGCTAGTAATTTAATGTGAGGCATTCATCATGAAAACCTTTCAAATTTCCTTCTTATGAGTAATTAACTTTGTCATCAGACTTAAAACATCACCCTCAGAATTCAAATAATTTTAAAACTGCAGTTTGCCGGGTCTGATAATTGTACTGGTTGAGATGTGGTTACAATACTTGGTTTCTTCAACTCTTCTCTAACTGTAACATTACCTCCGTAGGAGAAACTAAGCTTTTGTTCTTCGGAAACTACTACTTTACTGATTGCATTGGCTGTGGAATAATACTAGAACTCATGCACCCTGAAGGGCAAAAGTGATGTGGGGGAGATATTTTTAAGAACAACTCGTTGTTTTGGCTTCATCTTGTGTTTTTTCAATATTCAGTTTGGCCAATATTTAAGAGTCAAATACGTTATGTGTGGTTGGACTCGTAAGACAGAGTAAGAAAATACAACTTCTCCCCCGCCATTGCTAAAGGTTTTATGCAGATGCTCATGCCCTGGGTCCCAGTGGAAAGCTTTCTTTCTTCCATCTTACTTCTTTTTTATCATTCCCAACATTGCAAGTGAATCTTCGGTTTGATTTGTGGCTTGTTACCTCACATTTTGAGTGAGATTCATCTGACCTAGTCACCTGGATCTCTTTTTTCTAGTTGGAGAAGTAGGTAGTTATAATACATGGTTCCTCTTAAAGTAGATACTTAAAATAGAGCAGATGACTCCTGCATTTCAGGTTCCCAGTTTACCCTACTGCTCTAAAGCAAGCCTGGCACGCTGAGATGCAGACACCTGCACTGGCAGTGTCTGCAGTAAGTGGAGGTGAATCCCAGCCTGTATTTCACATGCACCTGGTCTTTTTTATTGAATCAAAATACAGACAGAAACTTTAAGTGACAAAAGGGTGAGGCTGGGCTCCAGTGCTCATTGAAGCCAATTAAAATGCTTTCATTGATTTAAAGACACTTTGAATTTGTCCCTAAGAAAAAATTAAGGAGGAGAACTGTGGCGTCTGGCAGAGAGCAACACGCAATTCAATATGAATTTTAGGTGACACCATTTTATTAGGTGAAATCACACAGATTATATACCTTTATTACTGCAAACGTGGCAAGCTAAAAACCTGCTAATTGGTTACATGCACTGTTCACACTGTATTGATTGGTTCGTAATTATAACGAGTTCTGATAAACCTATTTATAGCTGAATAGCATTAGTTTACCTCTAATGCCTAAAAGTGTCCACACACCTGCTGTTTTGAACCTCTTGTTATGGTTGGTTCCTAACATGTTCCATTACTCCCAAATGCCTTCCCATAACTGCTTCTTGCTTTAGAGTAGCCTGTACACCTATCAACAAGGCTGCTGTGTTTTGAGAATGGGATTATTAGGATCCTCTCAGCATGAGTAACTTTTTCTTTCTCATGGGAACAGAAGAATATTGTCAGGGCCTATGTCTTGGGTGAAGAGAGCTAGGGCGCCAGCAGGCCTGCTGTCTTCCCCGACAGAGAACAATGTTGGAAGAGCAATCTTGTCCTTCTCTTTAATTTCTCATTTAAAAAAATTGTGGACTACTTTGAGTATAGACTAGATTTCCAAGCTGCTGCCGGTAAACATCATCCCAGTATTTGGAACTGGCAGAGTCACCACAAGCTGTGAGCACAGCATCAGTGTTGCTCTGCTTTTCTTCACCTGCATGAGATGAGATTAAATTTGTGATTAACAAACTCAATCCAGACATCCAAATGTCTGCGTGCATACGTATGAATTAAGTATCTGCTAACCCACTAATCTGTTCAGTACAGTCCATGGAGCTCAGAGGGCAGTTCAGCTCCCTGCATGGGCTTTATTGGTTGGGTGACCGATCAGATGTCTTCATGTGACACTTGAAAATGAATTCTCCATTCTTACAGATTCATTACAATATTTAGATTCCAGACACATTCTACACGGATGCCAGAACAGAAGAAGGTGGCAAAGCTTGAATTAGGAAAAGGAATTCCTGTTCCCCAGTATGTTGAATAAGAACAGGAAAGTTATGTCAAGGCTGTGTCCTGGTATGCCCAGTGCTCCCTTAGAGCCCTCCTACAGTGGACTTTCCTTCAGCGAAAACAGCTGCTTCATTTAGGAGAGAACCAAACATTTCTACTCTTTGAGGACACAAACATCTAAGTCCCAACAGAGCTTCTTAGTGTGGACTTTACAGCTTTGCTTGATTTTATTTTGCATGCAGAACTTCTCATAACTGCAGATTCTTTTATTCTGCCAGTTGTACTTACATATGCTGAAATCTGTACTGTTTCAAATTACTTGCTCAACTAAATAGAGCTCATCCTCCAAAGTAAAAACAAATTAAAATATTCCCTTCCCTATTGCCATTTTTCCTGAATGTTTATAGAATTGCATTTGTTTGAAACTGTCAGGTTAAACAGGGATAATGTAATCTGGGATATTAATGAGCTGGTTGAGCAAAAGTGCCATCATACATTTTGTTGAGAAGTATTGTTGCAGATGCTGGTGAACGACTTCAGAAATAAAATTGTGCAGGTCTGGAAAAGGCTGATAACCTCCTCCAAAGCCTTCAGCTGGAGACTTCAGATGAAATATCACATGCTTACAGATGATCATTCTGAATTTTGAAGGCTGATTAATTGCTTTTGGTAATGCAAAGCGGCAGAAATACTTTAAAACAGCATCAGATTTACATAGGTACAGATGCCATGTGCTATTGTTTATTTATGTAAATCAGAGTTCTGAGGATGCAATGACCTCTACAGAGCTTATCCAGAGTTCACCTTCAAGGAAGATGTGATTCATTTGCTATGCTGACACAGTTCATAATTTACTAATGAATGTGAAGCCGAGGTGAAAAGGAAGCACATACAACTTATCTGTACTATATGCTGCTTCTGTTCCTGTGTTGGTCTGTGTTAGCACCATGGGTTTGCAACTATGAGTTGAGCATGATTGCGACTACTAGTGGGCATTCAGTTCTCTTTCCTATGGAGGTGCAGATCCTGTGGAAATTCCACAGCTTCTGTAAGCACCTTTGCTGAATCACTTTAAAGATACTGACATACTCTCATTAGTTTAAAGATGAGATGTTGAAAAACCACTATTATAAAGGGATTCCCCTCTAAGCATCCCCCTCACATTTCTACCCAGACCAGTATCTTGTCATGGGTTAAACTGTAGAGGCAGCAGATGATATTTTAGGGCTAAAATCTACTTTCTGTCCCTCTTTTCCCAATAAATTGTTAAAAATAATCTTCACAACTTTCATATAGAGCTATGAGAGAATAGAAGCCCTCAAATATGTTTGGAAATGCAGGTATTAAAGACCATAAAGCTTGTGGCAGTGGTTTGACTGATGTACAGTTACAGGGAAGTAGTTTTATTTCTGCACTGTGAGAAAGGGCATGACATTGAGCATTTGGCCATCTGTGGAAGGTGTGATTAGGAGCCTGTGCTGCCCAGATTGACATCCAAAATGAATTTTCCTCCATGTGACCCTGTGTTCAGCACCAGGGCTCTGGTGAAACTCTCAGTAATGGAGTCATCTCCTCCAAAATGGCAAAGAACTGGAGCTTGAATCATGTGCATGTAATGTGCTGTGAGATGCCACGGGCATCTTCCATACCCAAATAGGGCTGGAAAAATATGTAACAGAATCTATGGGACAAATGTGCTGCTACGGAGCAGCAGCTTAGTGAGTGAAGTTGCACCAGGATGTCCATCATTATCTGATAAAATCCCATTCTGTCGGTGGGATTCTGACAAAGACAAGATTCCAGCTTTGATATGTTTAAAAATGGCTATTTTTGTGTAATATCTGAGATAATATAAAGCCTCTAAGACATCCCCATTTCTTTTTTAGAAAGAGATATTCAAGAACATTCTGCTTTCATCACCCTTGTCCTCCAGCTAATACCGGACTCAAAATCTACCTTAATTTGCAGAGAAGTTTGATCTGTCCATTAACACAGTATTTTGTCTGTATTAATTTGTATATGCCAAGAAAAAAAAACATTACTCCACACCACCCCTAAGTGTGGTCACAGCTGCTGTAGCATGAGTTTAGCCCTTGCATCTTTTAGTATAGATCCTTTCTCCTCCTCTTCTCACCTGTGAATAAAGAGCAGCTCATCTACTTTGTATTCTGCCCAGTAAGAAATCCTTTGCTGACCAATCAATGTGTGCTTGTTTTGCAGCACCGCTGGATTTGGGAATGGGTTATAGCCTACAGATCAATTTGTTAAGAAGTACTGATGTGCAGTGTTCTCACATGGAGTAAGATGCAGTGATGACTCTGCACTTACATAAACTTCAGAAAAAGTTTTTAAAAAATCTTCCTGTATTTAAAAATACCCTCAAGAACAAGATCAAAGCAAATATCTGAGGTCTTTGTCTGTTTTTCTTCTGTTTTAACCAGTGATTAGACACTATGTGGAGAAAGATCTCTCTACCATTCTGGCTAGAAAAGTCCTGATTCAAGTGCCCTGTGTCACAGCCAAACCTGTGGCCATCTCAGGTGCAAAATGTTAGAGCTCTCTCTGTGGGGTTAATGCCAGAAAATTCAGGAAGGGGTTCTTCCAGTGACATTTATCTCCTGTAATCCAGAGAACCCACTCAATCTGCCAGAATTGAGCCATGTATCTGGCTCCACAGGAGCTGCATTGTCTGACTCCCTTTATTGCCCACAGTGGAGAACCCACTAAACTTTACCTGAACCTGAAGTGTACTGGCAGTGTTTTTGTGGGTTGCAGGTCACGTGTAGCCGTGCACCTTTTCCTTACGCAGCTGTGAGTCTTTGAGCATCCAGAAGGCCCATGGGGAATGGCATCACACAACTTTTCTTCTGAATGTCCCACTCCATGTGAAACGTGAGATCGTTGCATAAAGTGCTCGCGTTCACACATCAAGGTTAGCGTGTGATGGAGCTTGAGATGGCACAGGTGAAGAAGAATAAGTCCAGATTGGAAACTGCTTTTTCACTTGGCAATCCTACCTGTCTGAAAGTGCTACATTAGGTTGGAAACACTGGCATTGTTTTAGAAAATATGTTCCTTTGCAATGTAGGGCCCAAACCAGAAAATTAAACCAAAACAAAACAACTGTCACAACTTCCAAAAGGGTTGAAGTCTTGGGTAAAGAGTAAAGATTCTCTTTTTAGTTCACTGTAAGAATCTGCCCAGCCACTGAATTAATGCTATCCCTTCCTTATCCAGAAACCCTGCATTTGAGAATAGAGAGGCTATTTCTGGACAGGCTGTTTTCCTTTCAGCTGTATCGCCTTTGGAAGACATAATATATTTGATGTGAATGCCTGTGAGAAAAGGGAATTTGGTCAGGTGGAAGAAAGGATGAGTTGGTTATCCAACATGGGGTGTTTTGTTTGTCCATTGGTTTTTTTCCCTCCCCTGCAGTCTTTTGATCTTTATTGATTCAAATGCAAAGATATAAAATATCACACCAGTGTGTCAGTCAAGGCAAAAGGATGACAGAGGGTTTAGAAGTTGGTCCCGTTTTCATTCTTTGGAGTTCTCTAAAACTTAATTCAGAGGACCTGACATGTTCTTTCTAAAGAAATGGGAATTGTTTGTGAGGAGATCAGTACTTATCTGTGTGAGACCCTAATTCTTGATATCCCTAAGATTAGGTCATGTTTGGAAGTGGACATCTTGAACTTTCATCTCTCTGGGCACAGCAGTATTGGTGATGCATAGAAAGGTACCTTTCTGGAGATTACTATGCAGAATATTTAAGCATAGACGTGGATGATTAATTCTCTTACCTTAGGCTCTTTATATACTCTAAATTCATTGACCGTAACAGGATTTGCTGAAGGTTGAGCACTTGACTGATGACTTTCAAATGTCCTACACTTTTATTTCAGAAAATTTAGAAGAAACTAATACATGAAACTTAAAGTTTACTTTCACATGGCTTTACACAAATTTGTTAATGTCCTTTGGAGGAAGTCCTGTTAGAAGCATTTATGAAACTCATTTGATTTGCAGTAATGGGTAATGTGGTTTGGCTTTTCGCTGTTACTGCTTTGCTGTTCTGCCTGGCCCAATGTGTTTCATAATCTACGTGTCTCTACTCAATTAGCAGCACGCTGCCAGTCAGAGATAAGCCCATGGACAGGCATACTAGTCAAGGCAGATGAAAGCCCCAAATAATAGTTCAGTCCAATGTCATTCACTTAATACAAAAATAGAATTTCAAGCTACTAACAGAACAACTCAAAATATTTAGTTGAAAGAGTCAGATGCTTTCCTGTCCCTATTCAACCCTCAGGAGGATAGGAGACATCTAACTCCTTGGTAGCTAACGCTGCCTCTCTGCCTCTTCAGTCTGTCCCCTCAGTGGCCTATGTGATAAATATCTGGGCCTCTTCTTGTAACCTAGGTATGCTAGGCCTTCCAGAGCATCTTTAAAACTTGTCTCAGAGACAAGATGGTAGTGGTGTCTTAGTGGATGTCTCCTGTCTTTGAAACTGAGATACATCAGGTAAGGAAAGGCAGTGGTCCAGGCTTTCTATTTTATCATAGAATCATGTAGTATCTTAGGTCAGAAGGGACCTTTAAAGGTCAACTAGTGCAACTCCCCTGCAGTAAGTATTTTGTACTCTCAGGCCAGCAAACCTGGGTAATGTGCCTGACCTTTCTTTTGAAATGTCCCCTACGGCAGAGAAGCCAGGATGATGGTGTTTGTATTGTCTGACATAGCTGACCCAAAATATTTTATACCAGCATGCCAAACCCCCTAGGGAAGTTGGCAACAGTGGTACACAAGGCACTGAACCAAAAAGTTTTTAGAAGTGGACTTGAAGAAAAAGAATCAAGAGGAGGAGGCCATAACCAGACTCTTGGCTTTTCTGTGGAGGACAGGAGAGAGACTGACTTAAAAGCAGTTCTTTTGCACCTGAAATGCCCTGCTGTGAAGCTCATTTAAAAGTTTTCCAAAATTAGGGCAACAGCAGTGAAGCCTGTTCAGAAGAACTCCTGCCCATGAGAACCCAAGATAATTGAAAACCTGGTATGAGTAAGATTACTACAGTGAGGGGGACAATGGCTCTCATTCTGTCACCAATGGACTAATGTCATTCTGGGCTACCACTTCATCACCTGCCACATCAGCTTGTATGTTAGTGAGACCTTTTGGGTATCATCATTTATGTGCTAGGGTTTCCTCCACCATCTTGTGAAGGATCTTTCCTTGTCTGTGCCATTACAGCAGAGCAAGAGTGCAGTTCAGCTTAATGATCATGGATATTCTACCCCAACTTTGCTGTGTGATGGCATGGGGCCAGGGGCTCCTGCATGGAGCTGTGGATGTGTAAGTGTACTCAGTGGAATCTGGACACAGAGAAAGAGGAACCTTTGAACATCCCTAACTGAAGTAGCTATCACTTTTTCCCTTCTCCTCCAGGACCACCACGGAGATTCTCAGACCACTTCCCCATGCCCCTCTGTGCAGTGCATATTTGTCAGGTTTGATTTTTCCTGTCCTGTTTCAGGGCTGATCTCTGTAGAGTAACTGGGCTCCTGCTTACAATAGCAGAGATGCAAAAATCTAAATATCAAACAGTGAGCATTCCCAGGTCTGTGAATATCAGGCATGCATTCCTCTCTCTCTGAAGAACTGTTCTCAAATATTTGTTCTCAAATAACGTCATTTTTTGTGTGTGTTAAAAATCCCAACTAGAGCCTTTCATTAGCAGCCCATAAAGCAATCAGCATGAGATACTGAAGTTGACAGAATCAGAGTACCAGGTTGGAAGGGACCTCAAGGATCATCTCGCTGGTCCTTTCTTGGCAAAAGCTCTGTCTTGGTAAAAGATGTTCTGTGAAAACTGAAGTTTCGATGCAGAGAAAAAGATGGTGTTTAGAAGTATGGAGCAACTGAAAGAACTGTGAAAAAAAGATGCATTTTTAATCTTTATGGGTAAAAGCCAATAGTTTAAGAAAATAGGGTTTTTAGAATGTGAAATTTGGGAAATGTGGGAACCATGGGTTTAGGACCATATTGCATTGGGAACCATCAACCAAAATTTGAGCAAAACACTGACAGATTTTCCTAATATAATCTTAGAGAATCCCATTTGCATTTACCAGGTGTCAGAACATAATGAAACTAGAACACAAGTTTTAAGGAAAACAAGAAAGGACCAAATGGAGAAAAGCAGAAAAATTTCAAATTCATAGGAACATTTGGAGACAGAGGAAACTTCAGTGGCTTATGAGGAGTGGCACTGGAGATGTGAGAACAAACAGAATTCTATGCACTGTCACACCAGAGGGGATTTCTTACTAGTAACTGTTCAAAAGACTTCCCTGCCTAGAGCCTGCAGGATTACTTTGTAAGCAGGATCCATGACCAGATGTAGATGTGCTACTTGAACGTACAGCAAGGGGTTTCAGAGAAACCTGATCATCTAAGAAGTGGTCTGGTATGGCTGGTAGGCTAATTCTTTCTCCAGTAAAAACAAATAAACATTGTTAAAAGGTGGTGGTTGTAGCTATATCCATAGCAAGGCTGAACATGAAGGATGACATTTAGCAAATTTACACAGTAAACATCTCCATAAAACCGTGTTGCTAGGGGTCTTTTCTTGCAGTTACAATGAAGAAAATGCCTCTGTAGGTGCTTCTGACCAGCTTGAGATGCTTTCAAACAATAGGAGTTGTACATTACAAGCACATGTTCCTCTCTGTTATCTCTAAGACTGCTTGAGACTTAAAAGTCGTCACACAGGACAAAAAATTGCCATAATGATGCCAGATGCAAATATGGTTTGTCCTGCCTGTAATCTATATCATCCTCCTGAAAGCTTCAAAAGGACTGCTGTGTTTTGGAATAGGTTATAAGCAAATTGCTGTGCAATCTCCTCAAATTTTGAAGCAAGAGATGGTGAACAGGATACATGATAAGCACCTACATGTGGAAAAAATATAAAAGTTCTCAGATCTGTATTACATTGCCCTCAGATGGAAGCAGATATCGAAGAAAAACTCAAATGTGAAATATTAAAATAAATCAAAACTTACCAAACAAAACAGTCTGTGATACCCAAGAAAGATTAGATTAATGGTCTACTGTAGACATAAATTACTTCTTTCCTGGAAAAATGTGTATTGTTTTTGGAATACTGTCTTTAGGAAATCAAAATAGCACTGTTAGTAAGTATGGTTTTTAAGTATGCAATTTCCAATAAAAAGAACATGTATTTACTTTACTAGCATATCAGTTGGGACAGTGACAAAAAAGCACTGGCATAGAACTAGAAGGGCCACCAAGATGATGAAGTGGAACACCTTCCTTATGAAGAGAGGCTGAGGGAGCTGGGCCTCTGTAGCTTGGAGAAGAGGAGGCTCAGGGATGGCCTTATTAATGTTTATAGATATGTAAAGGGTGAGAGGAGGACAGACCAGGCTCTTCTCAGTGATGGCCAGCGATAGAACAAGGGGCAGCGGGTGCAATCTGGAGCATAGGAAGTTCCATGTGAATGTAAGGAGGAACCTTTTCACTGTGAGGGTGACAGAGCACTGGCACAGGCTGCCCAGAGAAGTTGTGGAGTCTCCTTCTCTGGAGACATTCAAAACCCACCTGGATCTGTTCCTGTGTGATTTAGTCTAGGTGATGCTGCTCTGGCAGGGGGGTTGGACTAGATGATCTTTCAAGGTCCCTACCAACACCTAATATTCTCTGATTCTGTGATTTGTTGGTCTAGAACTTAAAAATACAACAAACTAAAAAGGATTTTAGGCATAATACTGCAAATAGGTACAATGTAATGAGTGTGAGAAATGGTGGAAAATGGTAGTAAGGATGATTCTAAAAACTGAAGAACCAAATTCAGATCTTCATTTGGCATATCTGATTTACAGTCTTGTAAGTATGGACTACCACTTGCTGAAACACGGTTCAGTAGGAGGCTTAGGCTTGATAGTACTCCATTTTCATTACTAAACTTCTGACTTTTAGCCTATGTCTTTCCCCTGGCCCTTGGTGCTCTGTGTCCCATGGATAGTATTGTCACTGTAAATAAATTTCAGACTTTCTCCCTCTCTACTGCTCAGTTCCCCAGGTCACTGTTAGCCTCCCCTCTGCTTAGCCCCTGTGATTTCAGCAGTATCTTTCCCTGCCATTTGCCTGTTATGTTTTTACAGTCAGGCTCAACCACTGGTCCCACACTGCTGCCTCTAAAAGATGAAATCAGACAATACAGACTCAGCTATTGTCCTGTTGCCACAGGACAATATAGATTTAGGAACTGTCAAACAAATTAGAATTGATATTTGCAAGGCTACAATATGGGCATAAGCAACAAGGTGAAAAGTGTCCTTTGTTTTTACTTTGTTTTGCTTCTTATCAAAGTGTCCTCTCATTACACATTGCTGAGTACATAGGATGTCATTGCAGGCAGATCCTGCAAACACTGGTTTTATACAAGGGGGAGTGATGAAAAAACCACGACGCCTGTGTCACATCGTCCATAGAAGAAGACTTACAGTCTTTGTAAACACCAAGATCCAAAACATAAGAGGCTGCAGGGAAATCAGTGGGTTGCATAGCATCAGTGGAGATTAAAATTCATGAGGCACTCTGAACGAAGTTGTCATTTCAGATGCTAAGGGAGGATTGCTGAGATGTGGTTTGATTAGTTTGCAGTGGGTGTTTATGCTTTGGAAACAGCAGGGTAGGAGGAGAGCTGACCCTTCCAAGATGGGTTGTGGTTATATGTCCCAACACAGGCTTGTCATCCCTGTGGAGTACTGCAGCAAGGAGCAGGAGCCTGGTTCTGTGGGCTCTGTGTTTTTTGGGACAGAGGTTTCTGCTCAGCACTTGCACCTCCAAGGCACTCTTCTGGGCTACGTTCTTGTGGTTCAGACCACATTCCCTCTTGGATTTGCCCTCAAAATTATTCATGGTGACTTTTGATCTCCAGTCTCACCATCTCACCCTATTTTTACTTTTTTTCCCCATCCTGTGTGATGTTGTTTTGATGGGTTGGCTTTCAACATGGGCTGTGGGGCAGAGACCAATGAAGCTAACAGCACCCTTTGTCCATTAATGCCAAAATTTGTCATTTTAGTGGCCAAGGGAAAACCCTTTCACCGCCGTGAGACTCCTTTTCTTGTGCATCATACGCATGGATGCTCTCAGCTGAACATCTCCCACACCGTGTTCGTTTTCTGGGGAAGGGGAGCAGGGGCAGAGCCTTGCTCCATGGAGCACGGCCACCCTCTGCTGGTAAAACCGCAGGCAGAAGCTGACGGTTTCACCTCCTCTTCTTTCGGCCTTCCTCTCAGGGAAAACTCAGCGTATGATCTTTAGCTGACCGAGCTCTTCTGTTGAATAATATAATTTCATGCCTTTAGTTTAAGTAGCCAGTGATGTAATTTCCCTGGTATAAAAAAGACAGGGATCTCCTGGAAAGAGTCCAACAGAGGGCTACGAAGGTGATTAAAGGCCTGGAGCGATACCCCTATGAGGAAAGTCTGAGTGACCTGGGACTGTTCAGCCTGGAGAAAAGAAGACTAAGAGGGGGTCTGATTAATGTTTATAAATATAATAATATATAAATATATATATAAATATAAATGAAGTGTGGGACATAGGGGGAAATGGCCAGCCACTTTTCAGTGGTCTGTGGGGACAGGACAAGGGGCAATGTCCACAAGTTGGAGCACAGGAAGTTCCGCACCAACATGCGGAAGAACTTTTTCACAGTGAGGGTGACAGAGCACTGGGACAGGCTGCCCAGGGGGGTTGTGGAGTCTCCTTCTCTGGTGATATTCAAGACCCGCTTGGGTGCCTACCTGTGTGATCTGTCCTAGGGAGCCTGCTTTGGCAGGGGGGTTGGACTCGATGATCTCTGGAGGTCCCTTCCAACCCCTAAAATTCTTTGACTCTGTGATTTCCTTTGACATTTTTCAGTGCATCTTACCTTTCGTTAAATAATTTAAATACCTGTGAGCTGATGGGTGATGGAGTTTTCATGTGGTATAAAGGAACAGCTGTAATGCAGCAGATCATAGGTGGATTACAGATAATCAAAGGAAACAGGTTGTCTTGGTTGAGTTTTCACCAGTTTGCTGATGGAGGTGCAGAGCAGCTGTTTCACGGGGCTTGGGAATCCAGCGAGCCACTGGCTTTGTAAAGGCAAGGTGGAGAGACCAAAGTGTGATGTGACAAAACAAGCTTGAGGGCATAATAAGAACATTGCAGAATTGGTAAGTTAACTGCCAGATGTCTTGAGCAACAGGAGTGTGGTTATAATAGGTAGATGGTAAATGACACATTCTGGACACAGAGGCGGTTTCCTACTAACTACATAGCCCCAGCTCTAGAGCATGGATGATGAGTGGGAGAAGGGGAAACTTCTCAAGAAGTGCAGAAATATTTAGTATGAGCAAACGCATTTGTTTCTGTTCTGACCTTGCTCGAAATGGCTGATCTGAAAGTTTCCTGGCATAGGAAACATCGGTCCAAATATCTGATATCAGCACAGTAATTCTTCAGGGTTTGCTGTGAAGTGTTTCACTGTTTCCTGTTCGTTGTGTGGAGGTTGCTATTTCGAGGTGTTCAGAGGAAATTCCTTCCCAAAAGGGAGCAGGAGCTATTTGGAGCTCACCTCTCTCCTTCTACTCCAGCTGCAAAAATGTTGCAAAATCTTAAAGCAAAACACACTCCATTATTCCTAGGTTTCCCTGTGTATGAAGGATACAAACCCCAAGGCAAGTTAGAGGACAGGTTTCTCTGAGCCCTTCCCTTCCCTTCCTCATAGCCCTTACTCGCTGCCTCCACACTGCAGGCTGTGGACTTTCACAGAATCACAGAATCGAAGGGGTTGGAAGGTACCTCCAGAGATCAAGTCTAACCCCCTGCCAAAGCAGGTTCCCTAAGACAGGTCACACAGGTAGGCATCCAAACGGGTCTTGAATATCTCCAGAGACTTTGCTCAGTTCACCTGGTGAAACAAAGCAGAGTTTTATTCAGCAAGAAATGAAATCACACTGTAGGTAACAGATTGGAATACAAAATAGGCAGTACACACTGAACACAGAGTGATTGTTAACAAGCTTTTTTCCTTGAATGTGTTCGGTACTTAATGCCTATCAGTTTTTTGATGTACCCTAGCTGTGAAAGCAAGGGATCCAGAACTTCTTATGGAGACGTCCTTCCAATTTGTTTACTAAGCTCTGAAATATTTCCATTGCCACCTGCCCCTCTCTTCCTGTGGATCAGGTTTTGGGAGCACATTAAAATGCCCATGATCTGGGCACACAAAGTGCTGGGATATGAGCTTCCACCACTCTGCGTCACAGTAATCGCTTACAAGACTCCCTTGATTTTTCTTACCTCTTTAGGCATAAAAGATTTTTAATTGCTTGATCCTGGGAATAGTTTTACAGAGGAGCTCAACATGACTTTAGATTGGGCTGAATTGGATTTACCAGCAGTGGGAGTTAAATTTTCTGTCAAATCTCTGTGTCCTGGAGCCTCAGAGACAGTCAATAGCACAAGGGCAGTGATTTATCATGCACTGTTTTTATTGGAGAGCAGAACCTTACCCTCCCTATTATCTGTCTTTCAAACTTTTTTATCTTTTCATCTATATAGAAATGAGTGCAAAAAAGGAAAGAAAGAATAAATGCTGTATGGTCTTCAAGGAAGCATTTGCCTTGATGCTGCGTTGCAGTGAAGTGTTTACTTCACTTTCCGGGTTTCAGAATGTGCCAAGTAGATTCATTCTTCTATAACTGCAGTGGAATTTTGTAAAGCACACAGCACATCAGCTTGGAATAGACTTCCTGAGCATTACAGTCCTCTGCCATGCCATACAGTCCTTTCCCAAAATGCAGTATCACCCATTTGCTTCCTGAAGAATGCAGATGAGTCAGTTAATGCAAATTTGTGCCAAGGCAATTGTGGTTTAGGATCTTGCATTCAAGTCTTGACTGCCAGCCTCTTGCCATCCAGGTTGATCTTCTTGAGAGCTCCCCTCACTGTTCATCAGCCCCAGGAGGTCTCTATCCAGGATTATATAAGCAGTATCTCCAATGCAAATACAGAAAGGGGTAACAATGCTGTGGTTTTTCCTTTTATTTCATTCCAGGTTCCTGATTGTCCTGGGGTGTTTGATCTTAGCTGTCCTGACAACTTTCAAAGAGTATGAAACTGTTTCAGGAGACTGGCTCCTCTTGCTGGTAAGTAGATGATGGTGGCTCCATCACCCTGGTATTGCCCTTGAATTGAAATCAGCTGCATCAGCAATGAAACTTAGTCCCAGCTCTGCATGCAATAACATTTCTTCTGTTGACTCTGGAGCAGTGGCCATACACTTAGATATTGGAGAGTCCAGTCCATTGTCAACATTGAGAAAAAGGGAATAACGAGATAAGAAAAATACTGGCCTAATACTTTTTAAAAATTACTTTCCAGCTTTTGCCTAACAGTTCTCCCATCAAAGTACCAGTAAATTTCCTGTGCACCACACCAAACCTAAGCACATTTGAAAACTCATTTCTGGGGGATTTTTCAATAGTTTTTACTTATTACCAATGCTAGCATTACTTCCAAGGAGGGCATCAGAATTGGACTCATGCTTGTGCCAAATAACAGTGTAACTGAAATTGTTGCAAGCAGTGCCTCCAATGACTATTCATGAAAGAAAATACTCCTTTCTCTGTTTCTAGCACGCTTGCTTTACAAATGGTGGAGTTCATGTTCAAGATTCTATTTCTGTAGGCCTTCCCTTTGGCAGAAAAAGGAAAGAACAGGATAGAAACCTTCACAATGTATAAATACAAAATGCTCATAATGTTATGAAAATTACCTTAATAAAGATCTTCCTCAGCTCCCATAGCTATCAAGAAATAGAGAGCCCAACCTTTCACCTAACTTGGTCTTGTAGAAAAGCATCCCTAGGGAAACTCCATAGCAAGAGTAGTTCTGGGATCTCAGTTTCCATTTCCCCTTGTGCCCCCGGAGACATGTAGAACATAAGAACTAAATACCAAAAGGAATAAAGAAGAATTTCCCATACATGTTCTTCTCAAAAAACTACCTGCATGAAAGCACCCTCATCCCCTAGAAAATGTGAAACTCTTGGTGCCTGTTACCCTGTTTCAAATGTGTAGATCCATTTTTTGCATTTGAAAAAGCTTGATGATGTTTATCCTTCTCCTGTGCTTGCTTTTGTGTGGCTCTCAGTAGTTTTCTGAAGTGCCTAGCACCTGTTGCTATGAACATCCTTTCCTACTTGCCAGCTATTTACAGAGAGGAGAAGTAACTGTGTGCCCCATGCTATCCTTGGTCCATCTCCTCCGAGCACCTCGCAGAAGCTCTCTCCTCCCCATTTCCTTCCCATGCTTAGAAGAGCTCTTAAGCATTGTGGAAAATCTTGTTCTTCTGTGCACCAGATATTTAACAGGATAATACATGTCTTAAATTTATCTTACCCACGCCTTTGTCATTGCCTTAAATATGGCCATATGAATATACTGTATCCTGTCCATATCTCTGTAGATATGGCTGCATGAGCCCCAGGTGTGGGTATACAATGCACTGGGGACTTTGCAGTCACCTCTCACAGGTGTCTTCTCATTTAGTGTGAAACAGGAAGTCTTTTTGTGAAGTGTTTACCCTTCCATCAAGTCAGGGTAAGCACTTCATGTTAACCCACCAGTGGGAGCACCTCCTTTCTGCAGAGCAGACTGTAAAGCTATGTCCCACTTTTTCTTGCCTCTTTCATTGACCTTTATTCTCTTCCTACTGTTTTCCCCCCTCTCTCTCATACTTAGACCCCAACACTTACACCTCATCTGTTTCTTTCAGGTATATCGTTGTGTCCGGAATGACTGCAAAACTTGTTGTGAGTCTGACAATGTGGTTTCTGTCTTTGATACAGGAAACTTTTGCTATTTTCATCTTTGGAGCAGAGTTTGCCTTAAGAATCTGGGCTGCTGGGTGTTGCTGTCGCTACAAAGGATGGAGGGGGAGACTCAAATTTGCCAGGAAGCCTTTGTGTATGCTGGGTAGGGACACGCTCTGTACTTACTGTTGTTTCCTGGAATGTTTTACTGAGATTGTGTGTGTGTGTGTGGGGAGGGATGTCCAAGAACCAGTGAATGACAGTGTGAAGAGCACTGAAATCAGAACTACCTTTGCGCTAGGAGCAGTGTCCTGCTTCATGTAGATATTTGAAGTATCCAGCAATAACTGTTCATTCGAGACACACTCAAGGTGGCTGATCATTTAGAAGAAAATGGATCCTTCTATCCTTCAAACACATTTTCCTTGTCCTGAGTCCTGCTGCATTTTTGTTAGTCTCTTCTTTAAATATACCCTTCTGTTTCAAACCACTTCATATCCCAACCCTATACCATCTTTGCAACCCCTCTTTCATATTCAGATGATGTGTTTTACCTTCATGTTGGTCTGCATTTCCATACAAGTGTCTTTGTGATTTCACCCATGTCATCTTTCAGGCTTTGAAGGCACATTATTCGTGTTTGAATCCCCACCTAAGACTCTCCATTATGCCCACAGACCAACCAGACAACATTTGGGACAACTCTGCCCCGAGCACCTGTCATTGCACATCCGTATTTGTCGACTGTTTCCGGGAGTCCCTCATTTGTGTTGATGCTCTTCAGAGGACAAGCACTAGTTTTTTGTTCTTTATTTGCGTAGCACACAACACTCTGGGGAGCCATGGTGCTGCAGTTACATGAATATGTGCTACTCTGCTCCCTCTCCCTCCTTTTGTTCATCTTGTGGGTCTGAACTGCAGACAAAATTGGAACGAATTTTCCTTGTGCATCTGTGCTATCTTTAATTTGGCAGTGCTCCTTTGGGTGCTACTGTTGGATAAATACTTCTTATATTTCTAATAGCGTTGTGAAGGCAGTGGAGCATGGTGTGAGCAACTGGAATCGATGCTGTCTCAT
The DNA here is from genome assembly GCA_022605575.1 of Laterallus jamaicensis coturniculus. Taxonomy (NCBI): domain Eukaryota; kingdom Metazoa; phylum Chordata; class Aves; order Gruiformes; family Rallidae; genus Laterallus; species Laterallus jamaicensis. Next base: position 84,388,182 of record JAKCOX010000002.1, on the reverse strand, counting down.
GCATTCTCAGTAAAAGTGTCATCTCACTTCTGAGAATGAGTCTTCATTGATATCTGGGTAAAGAACAGAAATACCACTGGAATTATTGATATCATCTCTTGGTTGTCACTGGCAGTTTTTTTGAGAATGACTGAAAGTCAAGAAATTTGAAATCCATCCAGTGCCACTCTATTTGGCTAGAGACATAATATGAAGATAATTTGAAGACTGAGGTCCCAGAGAATGTATGAAAACTTTTCCTAACACTTTTTTCTTGTGTATGTATAGGATCAGAAAGGAGGCTGAAAACAAGGAAAATAAAGAAATAAACCAAAAAGAACCTCTTCAGTTGATCAGGCACTTGGCCCATATTAATACTGGCCTGGAGATTTTAATCTCCAAAAAAACAGAACACTAGAGGCACCATCAGAAACTGAATTTCTCATCTGCTGACTTGTTCACTGAGGTGTTTCTGTGGGACGGGTGAATTTAAGGTTGCTTTTCTGTCAGCATTAGAGCACTGTTTCTCTGCATCCCTAAGGTAGCTCAGACAGTGTTTCAACTCCAGGGCATCAATCTGTAAATAGACTACGAGACATTCTGGTGGGTTCTGTGCACGCTGCCAACTGTGGCAGGTGCAGATATCTGTTTAGTTGGCAAGAGAAGGCATTTTCAGGCAGCTTTAAGATTTACCTAGGGAAATTTGCACCACTACCAGATGGGATTAAGAAGCAGGCCATAGGGCCACTTTTATTACAAGCTTTGTTCTTTTCACCTTGCAGATATCTTTGTGCTGATTGCTTCAGTGCCAGTGGTTGCTGTTGGGAACCAGGGCAATGTTCTGGCCACATCTCTCAGAAGCCTTCGCTTTCTTCAGATCCTACGGATGCTCCGAATGGACAGGCGGGGTGGCACATGGAAACTTCTGGGATCAGCCATTTGCGCACATAGCAAAGTAAGTGAGGAACATTTACACTGAATGGGAGGAGAGACATCCCTTCAGTGGTGAAGTATGTTGAAATCTTTGACAGAAATGCCTTTGTAATTGCACCACGTTTGTAGTGGCTACTGAGACTTGTCTAATCAATAGATGCAGCAGAACTCTGGAAGGGTGAAAAGTGGCTGCTAGCAGAAATGTGGTTTCAGAAGGAGGCACTGGTATAATTTCTCTTCAGAAGCATGGGTCAGACAATACAAAAACGCACACAGTGTGAACCCAGACAGACAAAATATCATAAATCATCTTTGCTCAGTCTAAGTTGATGCTATAGTCAGACACATCCTGTCTCACACAAGACAGATAACGTTGTGTTCTTGCATTTTCACCAAACATTATTACAAGTTAAAAACTATCTGCATAAAAATTCTCTAGATGAGATTTCTCATCTGCAAAGAGTGTAAAGAAATTGCATGTAATTTTTGATTCATACTGCTTTTTCTTATCCATGAATGACATTCCTGACATTTTAAGTTTTTTTGAAAATTAAAATGCCAGTTGGCACAGCATAATTAGACTATGGTTCTTTGTAGTGGTTGATAGGGATACCCACCCTGTTTCATTTCATCCCAGCTTCTGTTTCTTCCCCATATAAACTTGCTACAAGGCAGGTGACATATAAACACTTATGTCAAAAATGTTTCTCAGGAAACTGAGATTGTGAAAGAAGCGTATGTGCCAAAGACATTGTTTAGAAATTGTTTAAAGCTTCATTGTGTGGGATTTCATTCAGATGTTCCTTGTTTGATTCCCTACCACCACCCTTTGGACCTCAGCTGGCTGTGGGAGATAACAAGGGGTTGCAAGAACTTTACTGCACCGGACACATTAAAGAAACAATTTTGTTAACAAGGTTAGCCAAGAAACTTCCTTCTGTGGTTGCACACAAGAAATCGGCCAAGAAAGTTGACTTATCTCAAGACTCAGTGATGACATTCTCAGCTGCAACTTTTTTTTTCCCTCCCCAAAAAAAGGAATATTGTTTTTTTACCCACTTGTGAAGACCTTCATCAAAATAGTTTCTGCTTTATTTCAGACATTGCTGGGATTTGAACTTGGGTTGCTGCATCTCCCACATCAGTGGGATTAGCCACACACTCCAGTGTAGTCACTCCCTCTAAAACAAGGAAGCTCAGGTTTGTTTTCACACAGACAATTTTCAAGGTCTGTTCTTATTGCATCAATTCATACCTCAGAATCTGTTTTGATATGCCTAAAGAGAAGAAACTGCGTCCCGAAGCCTTGTCTCTCTCTGGAGGTAAGGAGAGGGTAGAGCTGTTGCTTAGCCCATCGAGACTGACCAAGCCTAGGGGCAGCAGAAGTGTCAAGGTCAGGGACAGAGCCCTGCAGCACCCTGTGTTATGTGTGTAGCTAAATCCTTAGTCCAGCTTTATGCAGCACTACAACTGCAGATTGCTCCAGGTTGTTCCCAAGGAAGATGTCGTGGAAGGGCTAATTCTTATAAATCTCTGCATTATTTGCCCCCATTGCTGAAGTGGGCTAGTCATGGACTGTGACCAAGCCAGCAGCTACAGCTCTGCTGTTTTCCTCAGTGCTTCTGTATCCTCCTGACGTTTACTCTGCCACTGTGGGTATTGAGACTGTTTTCAGCCCCTCCATTGTCCATCTGTTTCTTTTGCAGGAACTCATCACTGCTTGGTACATTGGGTTCCTGACGCTCATCCTATCTTCGTTTCTTGTTTATCTGGTTGAAAAAGATGTTCCTGAAAAGGATGCTAATGGGGTGGAGATGAAGGAAGAGTTTGAAACCTATGCAGATGCACTGTGGTGGGGGTTGGTAAGTGACTCCAAAAATATCCTGTTTATCCTATAAAAACTTTGTATCCAAGAACAGATAAGGTATTGGTCTTAGAAATTACAGTATAAGTGCTGCTGAATTTGTGTGAAGGATATTACTGGTGCAGTGTTACCAAAGTAGGGATGCCTCTCCAACTAATTAACAGAAGACATTCCCCTGTTGATTTTCAGTCAGACAAAGGCCCACAGGTTCTTAAACCCGTTCAGAAATCAGTCTGTACTCCTGGCTTCTGGAAGACCTCTCTTTTAGAAGAGTGTCGCTTTAGGTATAACTGCACTGGCAGACCCTATGCCTGAGGAAGACCTGGTTCTCATGACATCAGCCTCCTGTCTGGGAGAGCTATGTCCCTCAGTAAATGGCAAAACCAGAGTTGGCCAAACTGAGAGATTCTGTTGATTCTCTTGAGGGAAGAGAGGCCTTGAGTAGATGTCGTGGTTTTGCCTGAGCTGAGAGCCGAACACCATGCAGTCGCTTGTTCTTCAAAAGGAAAGGGGGGTGAAGCTGGGGGGAAGGGAAGGGAAGGGAAGGGAAGGGAAGGGAAGGGAAGGGAAGGGAAGGGAAGGGAAGGGAAGGGAAGGGAAGGGAAGGGAAGGGAAGGGAAGGGAAGGGAAGGGAAGGGAAGGGAAGGGAAGGGAAGGGAAGGGAAGGGAAGGGAAGGGAAGGGAAGGGAAGGGAAGGGAAGGGAAGGGAAGGGAAGGGAAGGAACCAAAAACCCCACGGGTTGGGATAAGGATAGTTTACTAGAATAGCAGAAAGATAGATATAACAATAACAGGACTTTACAGCAAAAAGAATGACACAACTCAGGCTATGCGGCCCAGAGCTGTCCTGGAAAACCACACATCCTGGAGCCACCTGCTCCTCCTCCCACCAGCCCCCCTTTATACTGAACATGATGTAATTGGCATGGAAATACCTACTTTCGGGTCACCTGTCCTGGCTGCGTCCCCTCCTTTCTCGTTAGTAGGGAAATATGAACAACTGAAAACGTCCTTGATTGCTTGGCAACAACTAGAAACCTCGGGGTACTATCAGCACTGCTCTCATCCTAACTCCCAAATATGGCATTCTGTCCACTATTAGAAAAGAAATTAACTCCATCCTAACTGAAACCAGGACAATAGGGATCTAGAGAAATTTGGGTATTGGGCAATGACTAATGGGATGAAATTTAACAAGTCCAAAATGTCTTTGGAATGGGTAACTCAATACTTCTCCTGTCTCTTGTTTGCATTCCCCAAGAATCACTCAGGGAATGCTACTGGTGGCAGGATGCTAAGTAAGGGAGACCTTTCATACACCTGTTCTTGTCTCTTCTGTTGGAGAGAGGTATTGGTTTGCTCCCCTGATCATTTGATTACAAACTATTCCTGACACCTGGTAGAGACAATTCATGTTGCTTTGCTGCCTGTATTGAGAGGAATCTATACCATGCTGTGACTAAAATTCAGCAGCATATTTTTTATTTAACGCAATTCATTTGTAAATTATGAGATCCTTCCTCACCATTATTGATCAAAAAGTCCTGAGTGTTGCATAGAACACATGGATGTTTTCACATCCTTACATATCCAGGACATTTAGGTAGAGTCTCACTGGTAAGAAAAGGTACATAGCTGGAAATTAGCAACTGTGCAGGAAAGGAGTATGTTTTCATGAAGTTATCTTTGTTTCACAGAGACTGAGGCCTCAGAGAGGGGTAGCCCTGATTGCTAAAGCTCTTCACGCTGTTAACTGACAAGCCCTATTCCTAACTGTGCACTAGTGGTGAGCAGGAGGGTTGCATGCAATGTCACATGGAGTTCCCCATCAGCAAACTCATCCTAGAGAGGCATCTGCTTTAAGACTAAATCTTTTCTCCTAGTGAAATGCTTTTAGATAATGATACCATTAAAAAAAACCCCAAAACAATTGGCCCATTGTTGAGGTCCTATTTTAACACACTGTGCACAGGACCCATAGAGCTAAGTGAGTTATGCCATTTTTCTGGTGGCATTTAAAAGCAGAGCTGTCAGCAGAGCTGTCAGCTTTCTTTTACTTACGGGATGTCCTGGTCATTCTACCCACAGATCACCCTTGCTACAATTGGGTATGGCGACAAGACCCCCAAAACATGGGAGGGACGACTGATCGCAGCTACGTTCTCTCTCATTGGAGTGTCTTTCTTTGCCCTTCCTGCAGTAAGTACCTTCCCCCTAGCTTTTGGGCACAGCCCAGCACTTTGCAGTTGCAAAAAGAACGTAAAGTGATCAAAACTACCAGCAGAATCAAAATCCCTTTTTAAGAAGTGATTCAGACATTTAAGCTGTTCTATAGCAGTAAATCAAAGTCCTTTCTTCCCAGCTTTGCATAGAATCTGTTGGGAATAAATTCTCACCCTGATACTATTCAAGCCACTTTCTGAGACAGTGCAAGTTGGCATCGGACAAAGTTAATCCAGCATGGAAACAAAATTAATCCAAGGAAATCACAAGGCAGTTCATGAGCCTGTACCCTGGCCTGGGATAGTTTACTGTTGTTGACATAGTCACACAAGATGTGTTTTTAGAGGATTTGGGCACCTTGTTTTATTAATGAGGGTTGGGCCCATCTTGCCCAGCTCTAAACACTTGCAAGCTAGAGATCTACATCTGAGTGGTCATCACAGGCCAGTGGTCATCCTCTCTAATCAGTGCAGCTCTGCAGAGCACCTCTTTCCTTTCCTTTCTAGAGGAGGTCTCTGACACCCACCCAAGGGCATTTAGATGGCCGGTGACAGTACAGGAATTTTTGATCTAACCAGGTGAATACTGCTCTGTCTGCTTAAGAAAGGATCTCTAAATTCCATTTGAAAGTATATTTGTTCTCTTGTGTTACACAGGCCAAGTATTTGCTTTGTCTGCAAAGTTCTCAGGTAAGGGTGAGACAAGACTGGGCTGAGACAGACCAAATAGCAACAGAAACCATCACAAGTCCAGATTTTGTAATATTTTTCTATTAGATTTAGACTTGGAAAGAATTTCACAGAGGATGACAAGTCCCACACATCCAAACTCATTCTTAGCATAGCTCTTTCATCATACAAACACTTTATCTTTTACTCCGTACCCTGAGTTCAAAGTGATAGACCACCTGGACACCTCCAGTTTGGAAAGGCTGTAGACATTCAGGGCCTTAGAATAATTTGGTGTGTCCTGTGGCTCTTGAGACAATCATGACAACCTCATGTCCTGTGAGCAGAGCAGTGGGAAAAGCATGCTGTACTGCATAAAGATCCCACGTAGCCATATCCAGCTTCACCTATAGACCTGTTTCCTCTCATCATGAATCTGTTTTTCCTGGGTAAGAAATGTCTACAATTTCTGTGCTTTCAGGGCATTTTGGGCTCAGGGCTTGCACTGAAGGTCCAGGAGCAACATCGTCAAAAACATTTTGAGAAAAGAAGAAAGCCAGCAGCCGAACTCATTCAGGTTTGCAGCCACTTACCCCATCCTTAAAAAAGCATTGTGTATGTAGACTGCTGCATCATGTTAACAAGGGCTGCCATTTCCCCCTGTCCCAATTTTCATTTCTCATTGCAAGAGGTGAGGAGCTGTCTTTGTAAAGGAGTCAGTTTTAGTCCTCTGAGTTAGAAAATCCAGCGGTCCTTGCAGTTTTTGAGGAATCTTTCAATTCCCAAAATATCTGTTAGAAGAAAGGGTCTCATCTGCTAGCTTCTGGAAACCAACCAACTTCTGCATCAGTGCCACAAAATGATGGAAAACAAGCTGTTGAAAACATATTCTTTCCAAAATCCAGGTTTTGTCAGTTCCCTTGAGAGCGCTTTTATGTGAAAACAAAGTTATGTTATTATTGATGTGAAAACAGCAACAGAAAAAACACAATAGACAGTGACTGTTTCAATCAAGGCAAATGACGTAAATAGTGTGCGTGCTTTGAAAAAACAGAAGCACACCCTGGATCTTCTGTTAAGTCACTGAATGACCAGAGGATTCAATAGATCCTTAACACACTTGGATTTCATTTATGGTCTTTTTTTGTGAATTCAGAAAATTAAGCTTGAAATTACTAATCTGGGGGCTGACAAATTTGACCGGAGTTATCCTTACTACATGTGGAGCTGTGGTGGGTTGACCCTGCCTGGAGGCCAAGTGCCCCACCGAAGGTGTTGTATCTCTCCCCTCCTCAACTGAACAGAGGAGAGAAAATAAAATGAAAGGCTCATTGTTTGAGATAAGGACAGGGAGGGATCACTCCCTAATTACTGTCACAGGCAAAACAGTTTAATTTATTGCCAGTGAAATCAGAGTAGGAAGATGAAAAAAGAAAATCTTAAAAACACCTTCCCCCACCCCTCCCTTCTTCCTGGGCACAATTTCACTCCCAGTTTCCTTCCCTCCTCCTCCTAAGCAGCATGTGGAGGCAAGGAATGGGGTTGTGGTCAGTTCATCACATGTCCCTGCTGCTCTTTCCTTCTCAGGGAGAGGACTCCTCACACCCTTCCCCTTCTCCAGTGCGTAGTCCCTCTAGTGGGAGACAATCCTTCCCACGGGCTGTTCCAGTTCTTCATTAACTGCTCCAGAGTGGGTCTCTTCCATAGGGTGCAGACTGTCAGGACCAGATTGCACTAGCATGGGTCCCCCATGGGGTCACAAGTCCTTGTCCTTCCAGCAAACTTGCTCCAGTGTGCGTGCACTCCTCTCTCCACAGGGCCACTGGTCCTGCCAGAAACCTGTTTCAGGATGGGCTTCCTACAGGGCCACAGCCTCTTTTGGGTGTATCCACCTGCTCTGGGATGGAGTCTTTCACAGGCTGCAGGTGGATATCTGTTCCGTGGAACTCCAGGGCTGCACTCCAGGGGTTGCAGAGGGACAGCCTGCCTCCCCGTGGTCTTCTCCATGGGCTGCAGGGGAATCTTTATTCTGGCAACAAGGAGCACCTGCTTCCCCTCCTTTTTCACTGCTTTAGTGTCTGCAGAATTGTTCCTCTCATATATTCCCTTTCCTGTCTGCTGCTGTTTCCCCAGCTGCAATTGCTCCTGGTGTGTTATCCCCTTCTCAGCTATTTTATTGCAGAGGTGCTGACGCTGATGCTCGTGGGCTTGGACTTGGACAGTGGCAGGCTGGCATTGGTGCTGTGGGGGCAGGATGAAGCTTCTAGCAGATTCTTACAGAAGCCACTTCTGTAGCTCCCCCATTACCAAATCCTTGCCACACAAACCAAATACAGGAGCACACCCAGATGGCAGTGAAGTAAATGGCAGCATTCCCACACAGGGACAGAGAAAGTTTATGTGGTAACAGCTGGAAGCATCAGTGCTCAGGATCAAACCAGGCCTCAGGAGAAACAGGCTGAGTGGCATATTACACTGTTCTCATTTAAAACACTCCTTAGCAAACAGAAGGGGCTGCGGGCATGAGTGTCGAATTGAATTCACCTTTCAAATTAAAGCATCTCCACTTAGTAGGTAGCTAATTTAGCTACAGTGTTTTTTTGGGTATGTGCTTAGAGAATTTTGTTTGGAGCCGAATGCTAGAATAGAAAATTGCTCATCAAAATTTCTTCTGATGGAACATTAGATAGCAAACTAGCTTCAGCACTTCCAGAAATTCAGGACAGGTCCAGCAGTACTTGAAGCTCTTTTAGGCATATACCACACAGGAGAATAAGACAAGTTCAGTCAAAATTCGTGTCTTGTTGATGGTAGTTCTCTCTCATGTCCTTTAGCAGCCCTTCCAGATAATAATCCAGTGTTAATAATTTAGCCATATATTGAAATTTTTTTGTATTAGTAACTCATTTCCAAATAGTCACTCGTGTATTATGTTCTTTGAAACAATCTGGCTGCTCTCAGCCTGAGGAATAGTTTTACCTAACACTAATTATTTCCTCTCCCTTGTAATTCAGGCTGCCTGGAGATACTATGCTACTAACCCCAACCGGATTGATCTAGTTGCTACCTGGAGGTTTTATGAGTCAATTGTATCATTTCCATTTTTCAGGTAAGTGCATTGTCCACTTCTCCATCATCATTTTCTGTGACATTAGGAAAGTCCACATAACTTTATGTAGATACATATCAGTGAGGCTTTTGTAGGTAACAGAGAGTTGCCAGCTAACTTCCTCTCTGAGATTGAAAAATACGGGTTTTAGCTTCTCAATCCATTTCTTCTCCCTTTGCATGGTGGGATATATTAGAGTCACAAGTTGGCATTAAGCAGAGAAGAAGGCTGCCTCACCATCAGCTTCCCTTTGTAAGAGTTTATTGCCTGGAAATCTCAGTTTCTCCTGCTGTAATTGTTATCTTGATAAAGTTTTAGCCCTGGATTTCACCAGGACCTGTACTTTTCAGACAGAGGTGGCCACACCATGTTAACATAATTAATGCTTGTTAAGTGCTTGTCTTTTGACAATAGCAGTTGCTCGAGGATAATTCACTGGAGGACAGACAAAGTGTGCTTAGAACTCTCTCTAATTGAAACTATTAACTGAAGGTTCACAAGAAAACATTTCTAGGGAGTTGAGGTCATGATTTTATTTTAATCTTCTGCGTTCAGTGGAAAACATTCCATGCATAATGACAGTCAGACTTAATGATGCTCATATGTTTATGGATATGATACTGTCTGGACCACACTTTTCTTTCCTGTCAAACAGGCACCTTCCTCACCTTAGTTCTTAATATTTTAACATGTTGGCCCTATAAAACCAAGGCTTTTAACTAGAGAGTATTAGCTGTTTAGTCATGGGCATTACTTTTCCAAGCTTGTGCTCTAAACTTTCATTCTGTACTTACTGTTATGCCTGATTCTCAAAAAAAAGTGCTTTAGGTTTTGTTCAGAAAGTAATTCTCAGGCTCACCTGGACTCTACACTCATTACTATGACTAAATTTTGTTCTTTGTATGTAGGTTGCTCTGTGATTCAAATGCAACCTGAAATTTAAGAGGTGTTTTGCAAATAAGGTCCTGGGAGGGAGGGCAGGGGAGTTCACTTCTCACCAAAGACTGGATTGCCATTCTAAGCAGCACAGATTGGTTTCAGGAAACTGTATTACTTTCTTTGCTTTTTGGCTAGTTGAAAATGTAGCTTTTATTTTGCTGTCAGTTATGGCCACAGAACAACAGAAGCAATAGATTAGCAATTTCTGTTTTAAAAAAAAAATCTGTTGACTTTATTATATAATTCTTCTCTTCTTGCTTTCTTATAATACTTCCTCTCTTCTGTAAAAGGAAAGAGCAATTGGATGGTACTGCCAGGTATGTAGCTGCTATTATTATAGCATTGTTTTAATACAGTTATCAAAGGATGCAGATTAAATGTTCTTTGTGGATTCATGAGCTGATAACAAAAACATGCTACTAACACCATAGACAGTCATTAAAAGTGATTAACCAATCCATTTCCTGATTGCTTGCTTTTTTCCCAGTTTAACAACACAGCGAAAAAACTAATCATACAAATGCAATGTTGCTTGTTGATTGTCTGTGAACAGCTTTATTGTTCATTATGATTAATCATTTTCTAGATTTCTCCTGATTCATGCCATAAAGTCAGGGTTTGTCATCCAGGTTGTTCTAGGGTGAACTAGAAAGTTCTATTTCACGTTATCACTCGACAGTCCAACACACAGTAATGTTGCAGTGTAAGGGATCAAGGCTGCAGCAATTCACCATGTGCAGTGATTTCTTGATGATAAATACTAAGGTGGATCAGCAGAATAGTCAATCTCTCTGGTAGTACTAAAAGGGCTACGTTATGTTTGAGGCGTTGGTCATACCCCTGCTGAAACAGATGGGAAAGCTCCCAAAAGTTTTGGGGAGTTTACAAGCAAAGACAGTGAAGGAATCATTGATCCTAATACGATTCAGTCACTGAAGACTATGGCAAAGCAGACATTGTCAGTTAGCCTGCAAGGCCTCAAGTGGAAGTGATATGTTTATAACCTCCTCCAGCTAAGCTGCAAATTTAAAAATGCATAAAATAATTGGGTCAAAAATGTGAAATACTTAATGCTTAACTGCTATCAGTGGACCATCCACAATGAAAGTCAATAGCAATTAAAGGATAAATAGTTCCCCAGGCTCGTGCTGAAGCTATTTCCATTTGCATTCCAATTTACAGTGCAGAGAAAAAGAGCAAGGATTGTAGCAAAAGTTGAAAACTGCTAGTCAGAGGACACGTGTGGGTTCCAGAACCTGACCTGATAACAATTTATGGGTTTGGGGTTTTTTACAATACATGGCAGCTTCAATAAAGGAAGCTGTGAAAACAGTTTCATATTTCCTGTTCTATGAATTGTTTGGGTTCAAGACTCCTTTAACAGAGAAGATAAACCTATCCCAAGTTTTCTTATGGTACAGGCAAGTGCTGTAGTGCTGAATTATTGGGAAAAAATGAGTTGCCCTCCTGCCACTATCATCATGAGCTAACAGCGTGGTAGGAGTTAACTCATTTATGAACCCACATGAGCCTTAAGTACTACACATCCATGGCACTGCCCAGACATAGCAGTCATGAGTAAGCTCAGTTGCACTAATTTAGACCATCAGAGGTTTTAGCCCTGTCCAGAATTGGCAACAGCTGAATTTTGGCCTGCAATATGTAGGAGAGAGCTTAGGAGCTGAAATCTTTTAATATGTTGCTCCATTCCTTGAGCTAAAACATGTTCTGACTCAGGTGCAGCAGCAGATTACAATTATGCAGGTGACTGTGCAGTTTGCTCTTAGTCACGGCCCCTCAGAGATGCTCCTGCACATCCAGTGGCAGAAGAGTTCATGAAGTTGCTTCTGAGTTACTGTATCTTTCAGACCAGTAGGAGTTGTCATTTTGTGTTGACTGAGAAGCTCAAAGTCTTTAAAACTATTCCCAAGGCCACTCATTCTAGCTGGATATACCTCGCTTTTACGCTCTTACATATGTCATAACCTTAAGTAAACCTGCATCAGAGCCTTCCTGTTAGCAGGAATGTGTTTATGGAAATAAGCATTCAGAAAGAGGGATTGGAAACCCTCCAGGTAAATAGAAAAATTACAGTACCTGTGGGAGCATCCACTGACTTCAGTAGACATGGAACTGAGCCATAAAATCTGCTTGTTTTGACAGTCCAACCTCCCATGTCTCATAAAACTCTTATTTACAGACCAGATAATTAAAAAAAAATAATAAATTCCTCTTCTTCCTGGGGTGATTTAGTATAGAGTGTATTACTTGTACTCTGCTGCAGTTTGTGATTAAGGCTGAATTGAAATAAATGAGCAATAAGGGAATGTGGTCCTCATGGAGAGGACAGCCCACAAGTGCACTCAGTCTCTGGGTTCTTGCATCAGTTAAGTACTTAGTGGAAAAACTGTAGTAATAAACTGCATTGTCTGAACAGCAGCTGATAAAGGAGAGAGAAGAATTGGTCCAAAGCTTTCCCTGAAGAGTCATAAAATTCAACTAGTTAATAAACTAAAACTGGGGCCTGATTGTGTATAAATTTGTGGGTGGGTAGTGCTTTAAGGGGCAAGGTTTCTATTCTGTGGTGCAAAAACTCTGTCGGAAATCAAGAGTAATAGAGTTGAACTCTGTGACATCTTTCTAGGATCCTGCCTTGGAAGCAGGAGCTGGCTTCATAACAAAGTCACAGCTAGATGCAGCTTCTTCTTCTTAGGCCATTTAGGTAAAACACAGGGGAGAGAAATGAGTGCAAGATTCCATTTCAGAACTTGAATGCCATGGCAAGGCTGCAGGGAAGGATTGTGATAGTAGAAAGCAGATCAAAGTTTGGCAGAAGCCTAAAGCTTTATTGATGCTCACTGTAAACTAAAACTGTGAAGATAGATGTGAGCACATTGAACTACCCTTGAGGTAGGCAGTAAGGGAGTCCTGTAAGCAGTGAAGTGGAGCATATGATGCTCTTCTGCTAAGAATAACATTTTCCCTACCTGCCTAGTGTAGTCTCCCAAACCAGGAGGAACTGGGGCTCTGCTATTCATTGCTCATTGCGGGGGAAGTTTACTGACCTCATGCCAGAAGTGCCACTGGCTTTTTCTTCCTTAATCAATGCCAAAACCTGCCATCCCATGAAATCTTAGGTATCAGTTGCCCTTCTGCATGTATTATAAAGCCTTGTCATCGGTTTACCTCCCAAGAAGGAAGATTTATGAGACATACATATTAATGCTCACTTCTGCTGGAATGCAACAAGTCATTCAGCAAATGTTTGGTGCCTGACCAACATTTCAGATGGGCCTTTGCTCGATGAACATGTTATTTTGAACCACCTTTTTAAGTCTATGTTTGAGGAAGGATTGTGGGCCTGTTTTTTCCGTGCTGGTGTTAGCAGCTGTTCTACTGATTTTGACTAGTGTTGTAACTTTGACACTAGTACACACAGGCAATTCATTGAACTTTCTCATAGGGTCTTGCTCCTAATGAGCAATGTTCAACTGTAGAACTAGACACCAGGAGAGAGCATGCTCATTCCTAGATCTATTATTATGTGATTGCAGAGAAGTCATTTATCCCCATTTCCTTATCTCTACGAGATGACTAATACTTCTCTGCCTTTGGGAAATTGATTTTTTTTTCTTTTGAAATGGCAGAATCAGTACTAGCCTGTCCTAGAATGTGAGTATGAGAAAATGCATATAACATGGTGCATTTTTGTATTGCCAGTAGTAGCAGCATAATGAAAATAAAATTATACTTTGCAAGGTGGGAAATTGCATTATCAGCATTTCTTCTAAATGCCTCTGCCCCAAACAAGAACAGGAGAAAAGCCATTCTTATCTATACATGACATTAACTACAAATGAAAGGCTGTTCCCATTCTTTTTCATAGAGCTTTTCATGGGTAATCATAAACGTCTCATCTTAATAACTTTTCTTCACTTTACAGTAATGTCATGTTTAGTAGGGAGTCATTCTTTGGATCAAGCCTCACAAGAAAACTTAGGTATATACATTCAAGTAACAATTGAGTCTTTACTCTTCATATTTCTTGCATGCCATTCTCTGCCTGCAATTTCTGTTTTTAATACAGTAGTTCATCTAACCACCATAAAAAGGGGATATAAGACTGAAAAGTTATTTAAGTGTAAAAGTAAAGTTGCATGACCTTACAGATAGTTCATTTTTCTGTTGTTCAGAAAACATGGGATCTGATTCTGCCAAAGATCTGCTTAGAAACACATGCTTTCCTCTGTTTTCACAGAATAAGAATGATACTAACCTACTCTGCAAATCATTTAGAAATTTCCTGTAAGAAAAATAGACTGTAAGAGCTAAATACCTTTCCTTATGCAGTCCCAACCTTGCCAACACAAATTCATGCAGACAACTTTGCGTTTGAGTTCAGTGGAACATCATATCCGCATGTGTGTTTGCAGGTTCTGGTTCAGCAAATGGAAACCGACTGGATGCTTTTCACCATCTGAATGAAGTTAGTGATGCACTTAAATACCTTTCTGAACTGTGACCTAAGTTGTGGGTCAAGAACTTTATCTTCCTGCAAAGAGACATAGAAATAATTCGTAGCATTTCAGGCATCTGAAAGACACATCATTGGAATTACTAACATTTTGACTAAATTATCAACTTTATTCTATCCCACACAAACATCTTGCTGTCATTCAACTTTAGCTTATGGTTCTCATTCTCATTTCATTCCACAAACATGAGATCATCACCACACAACTCAGCTTTCCTAGCCTAAGCTCTTCAACTTTTGGAGAGCTGCTAGTAAAGCACTTTATTTTCACATTAGGCTGAGCAAAAGCCTTCAAGTGTGCTTTCTGAAGTACATCAAAGTTGAGCCTAAATTAGGACTTGCATTCATTTTTCTGGGCAAATAATCTTGATGGTAGGTGAGTTTGGATTTAGAGTCATGCCTACAATTAAATGCCAGTCAGGACATACACCACCAAAGAGTGTGAAATTGTTTGGCTGAAAGGAGCTGTTTCCCCCTTAGACATCAGAAGCTTGCAAATTTAGACCGTAAGATTCAGGGTGCAAAGGAGCTTTTTAAATGAAGACATTAGTCTTCAAGAAGTAACAGGCAAATATGTAGAGACTGAACAATTTTGTGAGTTCCTCTCTATAGAAAATAATGTTACTCGCTTTCCTTTAAAAGGGAAAGCTGATTGGCCAAAGTGCAGAAATACCTTGGAGAAAGACATGAAATCTCTGAGATCAGCTGAATGGATAGAGTACAGGTTTCATGGCTGTCCTCATTAGTTTGGTGCTACTTCTGGAAATGTCATTGAGTGTTTGATTTCCCAAAGCTAAGGTCACTCAAATAAATACAGCTGATAATGCAGCAAAATTTTTGAGTAAAT
Organism: Laterallus jamaicensis coturniculus; assembly: GCA_022605575.1. Lineage (NCBI taxonomy): Eukaryota > Metazoa > Chordata > Aves > Gruiformes > Rallidae > Laterallus > Laterallus jamaicensis. Next base: position 84,373,086 of record JAKCOX010000002.1, on the reverse strand, counting down.
ATGACTGCGTTTTGCTTCCAGTTACTTGGGACCAACTAAATCTAGTGATTAGCTAAACTGCCAAAATTTAGAAAAAAATCTTGATTATTTTTACTCCTTGTTAGGTGAAAGTGGTAAATATGTGGAAGATGGCTGTATTTGATTCACTGTTAGCATTGATTCATTATTTTTCTTCTCATACATATGCCATTTGTTTATGAAACTCCAGTCCTAGGTGAAGCACAGAGAGGAGAGTATCTGGCTTGCATGATGAGATGTAATTGCATTATTTCCTTGCATGACTGTTTCTGGAAAAGTATTTCTAGTTCAGTGGTTCCCACTCTTTATACTGAGCAAGGGTAAAACATCTGCTCTATATAGTATATTGAGCCACCAAATTAATTTCTCAGGTTTTCCACAGAATTTCCCACCGCTCTTGAGGGGTAAGAATCTGAGAGCTGATTTTTTCTTTGGGTAGGAAGCTTTCAAGCCAAAGCATCTGCACTGCTTCTGCATTCCTCCTTTTATGGTGGTTGTTTCTACCACAGAGTTAAGGAGTTGTCATCCTCCTCTTCAAAGAGAAAGGTTTTGGTAAAAGGGTTACTCACCACAAGGGAGAGGATGCAATGGCATGCAAGAAAAGCAGTGGCAACAGATCCAAGCTAGTCAGAGAAATTACTCTGAACTTATGTTCAGCATATTCAGGATGAATTTGAACACCCACATTTTCTCAACCTGCAGTGGAAGTCAGGAATCACATTTTATTGAATATAAGGAAGCCAAATGAAGTGGGACCGCTGCCCCATGAGGAGGAAGAGTAGCTTTTGTCTATAGAAGGAGCGTGAAAGACAAGCAGCAGTACATGAACCTGTGGGTGGGAACCACTGTTCTAGCCACTCTCATGAAGGATGATGTGATCTGCGCATGCTTCATACTCTGAGACTGAGCCATGCGCATGCTGTTTAATGAAGGAGATTGTGTCATGAGAACAAATGTTTCCTAAGTCTTTTTAAAAAGCACAATGAAAACAAAAACCCCAGCAGACCAAGATTTCATCCCTTGGAAACGAGAATAAAGTCTATTTTTTGTTCCTTGATGACAGCTAGTCATTATCTGAAAAGAAGCTTGGGTTTTGTTTTGGGTTTGTTGTACACAGCATACTGTTGTATTTTTTCATGTGAAGCTTATGAATTAACTTTCTGATGATTCTACTGCTCTGGCTGCCTGGATATAAATACAATTGTCTATATTTATTGTGTAAACTTACTGTTATGAATCTGAATGTTACTTTAAGGGTTAATTATCAGGATTCAATTAACCAGGAAGGCTTCAGCTCAGATAACTTTAATTTAGACTAGAGACCTGTTTTTTCAATGCTCATCTAGATCTTTCTGTAGCCAATAACAAGAGACAAGTTCCCCCAGCTGTAAAGTCATCTCAAAGTGTAATGCATCTTAACTGTACTCTGTAGTTTGTTAGCTTTCTACTGATTATAGAAAGGGGTATAAATATTAATCTTAGGACATTTAACTTTTTTAACAGCTTGAGACAAATAAGTTCTAGCTCCTAAACATAAGATGCTTGAGCAACAGTCTTGGGACAACAGTGGGAAAAGTTGAGAAACTCCTTAGAAGGAAAATTTGAAAATGCTTTTATCTACCTTAAAACCCACCTTGCAAAAACAAACAAACAAACAAACCCAAAATCAAAAACTAACACACAAATGAGTGTGAAATTATCATTGCAAATACATAGTTTTTTGTGCTGAATGCAGGGGAGTATTATGACATGTTTTGATCTATGAGGAGGATATCAAATCTTCATCACTCCTATTCTTATATAGCTCTGTGGCAGAACTTTCTGCATGCATTGCCTCTACCTATATTTTAAAAAAATCTGCAAGATTAATGTTTTGGATACTTTGCAACATCCACTGCCCCTTTTCCTGTTGGTCAGATCCCCAGAGATCCTTGCAATGCACTTTATGCCTCCTTGTCTTTTGATAAGGAAGGCAGTTATTGCAGAAGTTTTAAGGGGCAAGTTCTGAGAGATCTGGATATCTTTTTCAAAAGATTAAGATTCTAGATAGACAGTCAGAGGCCAAATGTAATGACAATTATGTTCTTCTAATACAGTATGAAACTACTTTTTATAAACAGTAGCAATCTTCTCCCTTGCAATTTTTTCTGCTTTTTCACCTTTCAGGTTCTCTGCCTGAAACATAGTCTTCTCTAGAGAACTTCTTTGTTGTGTTACTGAGCAAAATCTTGTGATGTTTAATACATTGCTCAAAATCAACATGCAGTATGTGATCACTTCTTGCCTTTGAAGAAATCACCTCATCATCTGAAATTACCTGAGTTTCACTGCTGGATTTCATCCTTCTAGAAGTTTCCTTCTCATCCTGGAAGTCTCTCCAGAAGATCTTGAACGAAGATGTTCAGTTTTGAGATTCTGAAGAACAGATGGAGTACTGTCTCTTCTTTCATTTCAAATTGATCTATAATTGGTGATCCCTCCAGCATGAAAAGATGACTACAAAAAGCCTCTCCTACATACAGTTTTTTTAGACGTAGGGAATATTGTCTTCATTTTATTATTCCTGAATAATCATCCTAAAACTGCTTCAGTTTCTTCCATATTTTATTTCATAGTCTCATGTACCTTTGTGGAAGGTAGATGATCATTTCAAGATTGCCACCATGCTAAGCTTGCTTAATTGCTCTCTCTGTTTTTCTTCACAGTGAAGACCTCACCAACACGCTCCCTCTTTATGCCCATCAGTTTATATTGCCGGACTCTGTTATTGGTCAGCTAGATTTTTGGTGCATTTTTTTGCATTAAAATCCATTTCAGTCATACGCCATGATTCTAGAATCTTCTTGACCATCCTTCTTGAAATGAATTCCTTCTTCAAACTTTACTTTTATTACTTTTAAAACAGAAGGTTTTCTTTTCCTGAAAAACTTCCAAACACAATTCATTCAGTGGACTTTTACTTCCAAGTCATTATTGTTCATGCCTTTTCAAAACTTGCTCATTCGCTGTCATCTTCCCTAGTATATATTTTTTCCCAGATATGGTGGCTGAGTGCTTGAAGAATCCAAATTTCACAGAAATGCCATGGAGTTAAGACATCTGTCTTATAAAACAGTGCTGATCTCAAACATGGCTTCTCCACAAATGAAGAACTATTAGTGATGCAGGAAAGAGGTCACAGGATGCTCTCTGTCTTCATAAAACACAGACCATTTTTTAGGAACCTGCACTTACCATCAGTTCAGTCTTTAGAGTGCCGTACTAGATCAGTAAGATCAAGATTCTAACCCAAAAGTTAGCACTGTAGAAACCATTTTTTTAAAAGGTGCTTAAGACTGAATGTAAGACTGCCCTATAGATTCTGGGTGACTCATTTTCCACAGATATCAACATATTCTAGGAAGAAAGCAGTAATCCCTGATTTCTGCTCTGTATGTTTGCCTGCACTTTTCCCTCCATGCCATGAATTCCTCAGGAAACTACATTAGGGCAAAGTCTGAGTGATGTTAACACCAGTCACTTGGACTATTCTAAATCTTCACTCAAATCCATACTCTTATCCCCTGACATCATTGACTTTAGTCCAGGCAATAATGCTATTACAGAACTAGCTCTGTGTCTCTGGATTCACACACATCCTTCTTAGTTGCTACTTCCATGCTTGTACACACATATGCACTTCATGTATATAACGACAGGGCAATTGCCTGAATTTCTTGAGCTACAGAAATTGCATTCACATATATTGTCAGGTTGTAATGACACAATTCAGAAGGCCTGGAAAAACATCCTACAGAAAAGATTCATACTTCCATCTTTTGTGATGGGGAAGCTGATGCAACCTTCTGGGTCAAAGATGTGGAAATCAGAAACAGAGAGAGTAGGAGTGAGGCCCTAGTAACTAATTTTTTTAAAATGCCAACCAAAGAGCCCTGCAACAGCTGTGATCTTCAGTGCTTCAGATCAGGCAGGAACTTTGTATACTGTAAGTTGCAATGTTCCTACTAGCCTCATCACTCTTATGAAAGCTGCCAAGTCATCATGTGTGTCTTTAAATCCATCTCACCTTCATCATTTTAATAGGAACTGCTGATGAACTTGCACTATGGTGTGATACTGCCACAGCCAGAGCTCTGAGATACAAATAGATCCTTCTTGCAGAAAGGTGCATCAGTGACACCAGAGATGCTAGAACGCAAAATAATCCCATCTGACCAAGATTACTTCTTAGAGAATATGTAGTTTCCTGAGTGAGACCCTTCACTTGCAAGGTCTGCACACAAGTTCTCATCTTTGTACGCTGTGTCCTTGCACAGCGGCCCCTCCTCATACTTCCCTCTCCTGCTGGCAAGTTTAGTGGCTTCAGCTGAGCATACTGCACAGATACATCTTTGTCTGCCTATGAAATCTTTTCCTTCTGGTCACCACTGCTGTTCATCCTTCAGCTCTGCTCCTGCCTGTGGCTTTCAGGCACCTGATTGCTGCAATGGCTTTTTCTGTCCCCCCAACTCAACCTGCTTGACCTGGCATCCCACACAAAAGTGCTTCTTGATCATGTGTGCACAATTCACCTCTCCCCAGAGCTGTCCCACACTGCATCGTCCAGAAATGTGTTAAAAAGTAGGCTTTCTTCCCATGGTTTAGCCCCACTTAGAATAGAATAAAGTTAGAGTAAATTCAGTCAATTTTTTATCAAGTGTGTAATTAGCAAATATTTAAGCAGCAAGGGGAACAAATGAATAAAGCATTTATGCTATCTATCACCTGTTAAGTGTTCAGAGCATATTTAGTCTGATACACTCACTACCAAATTCTAGCAAATTCTTTTTGTGTTGCTCTTTTCAGTGATATTAGTAATTGCCTTTAAGACTGTTACAGTCATCAGGCTGTCAGAAGGGTTACCGATGCTGGCAAGATGGCAGGTAGGCACAATCCTAGCTGTGCGTTGTCACTGAAGAAAAAAGTCTTTGATCAGTAATTCTGTAAAAGGACAGTGTAAGGAATTGTCAGAGGAACAAAATGTCACTTTACTACAATTTGGGTAGGTCAATCAATGTCTAGTTTAGCGAGAAATGATGAAAAGTGAATGGTGGAGAGAACTGGGTAGCTTGCCCTTCTGTGCACCTAGTGAATGCTTGGCAGTGCCATTGTGGTGTGTCGCTGATAATTTATTTGGTTCACAGCACATCTGACTTTCTTTAACTCCTGGCTGTGCACAGGAGTTACTTGTTTAATAGCTTGCCACAGACCCAGTAGTTAACGAAAGGATGGAGCAGGAAAGACCAAGCATCCTTATCACTAGAAAATAGAACTACCTAAGTAGCGGTGTTTCTCTTGTTAATAATAAATCTAATGCTGCAGACATGTTGCTGGAGCTGAAGCTCTGTGATGCATTACATGGAGATGATAGCAAGACCCTCTGGTAACATTTTCAACATTGATACAAAAAAAAAAAAAGCTCATAAAAAGCAGTTAATTACCTGTGGAGCTTAGCTGTTGTTTACAAAGACATTGATGTATTATGGTAGCCCCAGCAGTTTCCTTCTGTACAAAGCATTTATTTAGCCCATTATATACTTAAAGCATCATGAAAACAAGTTAACAGTGGAGGAAAATGATTACTTTTGCTTATTTTGTAGCCAAAAGCTGGGTCTCTTGGATCGGGTTCGTGGTACCAATACTAAAGGAAAGCTATTTACCCCTCTGAATGTAGATGCCATTGAAGAAAGTCCTTCAAAAGAACCTAAGAATGTTGTCTTGAATAATAAGGAGCGTTTTCGCACTGCATTCCGAATGAAAGCATACGCTTTTTGGCAAAGCTCAGAAGGTAGCCTATCTGTGTTGATTTCTTTCTATTCATCCCTTACCCTCCCTGTTATACTTTGTTCTGCATCTTATGTTGAAGGTTTGTGACTTTCTAGGCCCAGTATGGCTGACTGGTCCCTGGTTTTACGTACACATTTGGGGAATCTCCTGGAAATAAATGGTGGAGTCCAGGCAAAACAATGTGTGAAAGAGCACAGTGGCCTTTCATGAAAATAGCAATTGATATGGGATAAAGCCAGTGGTGGAATCAACCATTTTGACCTGGAAAAAGAGGGCACACTGGGTAGTGAATCTGTATTTCCAGAAAAGCACATGCCATGATGGCTTGGTTTATCAGCAGGGATGTTATGCTGAGGTAGCTCCCTCCTAGACTGCATCCAGCCCTGCACTAGCCTTTGCCTAGGCACCTCAACTACCTCTCACTGCAGTCCCTTAAGACTTTGTTTTAGGGTTAACTGCTGCTTCCCTCCCACTCTCCCTAAGACTTCTGCCTCTCAGCAGATTTCCACTGAGCGTCCATGCAGCCTCATAGGTTGCTATTACTCTCAGCTTCCATGGGCACAGGTTTTCCTCTTCTTACCTGTAGTGACTAAATGTCTCTAAATAACAGCTTCTCCTTTATTGTGCAAGCTGGCATCAGTGCATGCTGGGCATACTACCATGGATGTCTACACTAAGAACTTGATTATTCTCTTCCACGAAGGTACATCAGCTCCAAGCAGTGCAAATGGGACGAGAACTTGGTCTGTAACTTCTATACATGTTTTAGCCTTATGGAAGATAATTTTTTCAAGATCTTTTGTTGTGAAAGCTTCAAAAAGTGGGATCTTCTAAATCCAGTGGAAAAGAAGAAAAGTTTCCAATGTTTCAGAAATGCTGTAATCTGAGAGAAGATCCCTCAACTAGTGTGCCATACAGCCGTCCCAGTAGAATTATGAAAGGCCTTTCCAGAGCTGACCAGACAAAGAGGAACCTGCAAGAGATGTTCCTTTACTAAATTACACTTTAGCTAATGCTTTAGTCAGCCAGATCCCCCTCTAAATACCATGTGTTCTGGGGTTCATACAGCTCTTTTTGACCTGCTTTGCAGACGCAGGAACAGGGGAACCCATGGCAGAAGAGAGAGGCGACAGTAGTGACTTCCTTATGGAAGATATGATCCCCACATTCAAGACAGCCATCCGGGCTGTCAGGTAAATATCTCTGCTGCTCCTCAGTGCTTTGCTTTGACTTGGAATGTTTGTGCTTCAGGAAATCACATTACCATATTGCTACATGTTGATTCATTGCTGCTGTTATTACTTTTTAAAAATGAAACAGATTTGGTAACACTTGATATATTGAAAACACAAGACAGTTTAAAGCCATTTTTGAAAATAAGCAGAATGGATATTCAGTAACTCTGACCATACTGGTTTTGTAAGATACTCCATAAATATATTTATTATAAAATAATGTTTCATGCAGTTCCTCATTAAAATATGCTATAAATGTAGCATCTTGCTCAATTCAGTTACTGTAAAACTGGAATTTCCACTTTAAAATAAACTCTGATCTGACTCAACCCTTTCTATTCACAAATGTATGAGTGTGTGTTACATACTTTTCAGCTGACATATTTTAATAGATGGTGAGGTCTCCATTTCGGCAGTCTTCAGTTTGTGACATGTGTCACCTCTATTTTTGTACCACAAGAGAGATTCTCTAGGGTTGGAAAACTCCTAGTAAGGCTTGATAATGTGTTTAGCACATCAGGCACATAGAATTAATTCACTGATACTCTGTTACTCCTCCACTCAATATTTTTTACTCTCTTCCCTTGAATAATGTCCACAAAGGAAAACACTCTCACTGCAATTGCTTTTTATTCCAAAAGTTGGTAATTTTTTTTCCAGGGAGACCCTACCTTCCAGGTGAAGGACTGCAAGTCTGGAGTGCCCCAAAACTGCCTCCTTAGAAAAGCTTCAAGGAAGATGATTATAAGTGTATAACCATATACTTACATGTATATAACAGCATATGTTCTCTTAGTTCTTTTCCAGTTGGGTGCAGGAGAACCAGTCATGAAAATTCAAAATTTTCTCAAGCCTAGTGAAAGCCATGTCCTTCAGGCTTTTCTAAAACTACCCATGACTGCTTCCTTCCAGATGGAAGTCTCTCCATTCCTACTTCCTCCACAGTTTTCCCTTTATTTCCCTGATACTTGCTTTCAGACACATGCTATACATCTGTCCTGTTTCCCAGCACAACCTCCATGAGATGTGCCATTATAACTTCTGGAAAAGTTCCTTTCCCACATCCTGTGCAAAGCTAATTGATTTGTGCAATTTCCCTTTAAATTCAATCATTAGCAAAGTGTCCTTTTTCCCCCTCTTGTATAGTTTACCCAGACTCTTAATGCTAATGGGAAGTAATTATTTCAGACAAAAAACACTTAATGGGTTTTCAGGGTAATAATCAAGGAGATTTTAAATTGAAATTGCAACAGTGTGATTCCTATTTTTTCATTTATGCTTTTTAAAAAAAAAGTATAGTTTTTTTCTGTTATCATATATAGTTTGGCTATACCAGGCAAAGGTATGATTTTGATGTCTTGGAAGATTTATAAGCAACAGAGTCAAAGTCAAAAACTCTTAAAAAGTCATAATAGAATTATCTTTGCTAAATGAAGGTTTATACAGATTTTAAAAGGATTCAAAAAACCTCACACCAACTTTGAAACAAAACCAGGTCAGAATCTTAACAGACAACACGATTCCTCAATTCAGACCAATAAGACTTTACTGAGGAAGCAAATTCAAGCCTAAAAGATTAAAGAAATAAAATGGGTTTCATTCTTTACATATGTTTCTTTTCTGTTTGTTAAATCTGCCAAATATAACAGTGTAAACTAATGTATAAACAGGGAAGATTTAAAAAAATGTCAAACAATTTTCAGTACCAGTCTTTAGTATAAGAATTCTATTATTAATTGAAAGAATATTTTATAATAATAGTTGTAATAGCCACAACAATAATAACGTTTGACTGCTTTCTCTCCAAGGACACTTCAGCAGTTCTAATGCTTCTTTTCTCCTCAACTTGAACTGCTGCTGGCTTCTTAACTTCCACATTTCATCTAATTAACATTTCCTATCCAAAACTTCCTAGGTGCAAATTTAAAACCAAACTGAAAATGGTTCAGCATTATATATACTATAAATTTGCTTTATAATTGGCTGATGCATAAATAAGCAGCTTCAGCTTCACAGTTTCAAAATCTCCTGTGACTTGTGGAGTTCAAAATCAAATGTTGTTAAAACATCAGTGTGCTTCAAAAGCTCCTAGATGGAGCTTTTACCAAGAAGTGTTGGACCAAATGATCATTAAAGTCCCTTCTGACCTGGTATTCTATGATTGAAATTCCACATGTCATTTTGTAGCTTTGAACCATTCCTGGTTATGATGATAGTGCTGAAAAAGACTTTTTGTTTGTATATTTGAACCTATTAATTGCAAAAGGCCAACTGTTACATATTTACAAATGTGGTACGTTATTAGAGATTTTCTGCTTACGTTTTACTGCCTTGCTTTGAAACAACCTGCTCGATTTTGAAACAGCTGGAGTTTTTGCAGGTAATACTGCAAATTATTGTAATGGAATTGATACACCTTGGGAATTTCTCTGTTTATCATGCAGAATACTACAGTTTCGTCTCTATAAAAAAAAATTCAAGGAGACTTTGAGGCCTTATGATGTAAAGGATGTGATAGAGCAATACTCAGCAGGGCATCTTGATATGCTTTCCAGAATAAAATATCTTCAGGCAAGGTAAGAATCCTCTGGTAAATGGGGAAAATGTGTAGCTGTGCTGGGAAAGGAAAAGCATAGCTGACCTATCTGCGTACAAGGTCACCCAGAAGCTGTGTCTTTGAGTAGCCTGGGAATAAAACAGCCTTTGCACCAAAGAATAAAGGCTAGTGAGCAGCTGGCGTAGTAAGTGCATCAGAAAAGACCAGTGGTTCATATGTAGAACAAGGAAATCAGAGTAAAAAATCCTGTGAATTTTCTTGCCTGTTGCCTTATTTGATTTGTGTCAAATCTACATCTATGGTAGGGTCTACAAGCCTTATACCGGAGATCCTTCCTTTACCTCAGACTAAGGTGGTGGTTGATGGTAGACAGCAGAGTACCTCTCAGATACTTGCTTGAGTCCTAACAACTGTAAAAGTGCCTGACATGGTTAGGGTCCTATCACACAGTGTTTATTGCAGAGCTTTGTGGGATGAAGACACGTCCCAAGTGAGGCAAGACAAGAACCACAGCATAGCCTCCACCCTGCAATGTTCAGATCATCCATGCCATGCTCCACTATAAAGAATCATCGATAGCAGAAGAACCACAAAATTTCAACAGCCACTTTGCACACATATAGGGAGAGCTTCTTAGAGGGCTTTGAAGGAAAAACATAATTCTGGCACACCACGTGAGATTCCTCTTATAGTTGCCAGAGAGCAAGTCAACATAATTTATGGCCTTTATAGCACAGTTAACCCCTGCTTAAAGCAGATGCCTTTATTTGATCAGCTGAATCTCCCTTATTCTCTTAAATTTTCTTCACTGTGTTGACTAGATCACCACTGATTGTAACCAGACAAAAAAGAGATGAGAGTCCTACTCATTGTGTCTATGAATAGTAAGATGCCATAGGAGTTTGGTGAGACATTGACAGATAGCCTAGAAGGGCTTGGGTTCCTAACATATCTAGCTAGCTTTGTGAGGTTTGCCTTGATTTCCTTTAAGTTCCATTTTCAAAGCTCCATGGGGCACCATGAAGCCATTCAAAGTACCTACATGGATTGCAGATAACTTGTCTGTGGACTACTGCTGACTGATAGCTGATCAGGTTGGTGTGTGGGCTGAATAAACAGAGGTTTCCTTGCACTGGATATGCCAAATAAAAGAATATATTGATACAGTAAAAGTGTGTAGATAAATATGCTGGAGCCTCCCAAACAATCCTTTTGGTTTTGTTCCAAATAAAAAGTCAAGTTCGCTTCCTTGTGAAAATTTATAGTTACAGTTTTCAACCCCAAAAATAATCAGTAAAGACAAAAAAATAGCGCTGTTAATTAGGCACAATAACCACTAGTAATTGCTTTACTAATAGTATCAGAAATTGTCATCTTTCAACAAATTATAATTTTCAGTATCCAGCACAAACCCTGATGGGTCTCTTCTCATATTTTTAGGAGCAGCTATTATTGAAGATTTTTGACAATCACACTCTTTAGTTCCTTTGAAGGATTTGAAATCACATTTCAAATGTCTAAGGTTGTAAACAGTGACCTAGGTCATTACTTAATTACCCCTGAAATTACCAGGTACTTACAGTTCGATGTATTGATTGTGGACCCAGGACAGAACAAACACATGACCCTCAATATATTATCTAATCAAAACGTTCTTAATTTTTGATTCTTTGTTAGTATTTTCTGCAGAGGTGCATATAATTTGCTATCTGTTAGCATTTAGAGATGGACTTATGCAGTTGCACTCTTCTCTTTTTCAGAGTAGATATGATTTTTACACCTGGACCTCCATCTACTCCCAAGCATAAGAAATCCCAAAAGGGAGGAGCTTTTTCTTACCCTTCGCAACAGTCTCCCAGGTGAATTTTTTATCCCTAATAATCCACAGACCAAAACAGAAATAGAAAGCTCATTCATACCAATAATTATGACCTTCATTCATCCAGCCAGTACACTGGCAAGGTGGTGATACAGAGAGGATATCTTGTCAAAAGATACATATGTGTAAATGTTGACCCGGAAAGGTGCAATGTGGTGGAAATCCATGTGGTGGAAATCCACATGCTTCCTTAAGCACAATGTGGTGGAAATCCAAATTTAATGACTTCTGAATTGCCTAGCTTAGCTTCTCCACAGCTTGAAAATGTGTATTTCTATAAAATACATACATTTGATTGATGTATGAAAGGAAGCCATCTAGAGGGATCTTGACAGGCTGGAAAAATGGGCCCGGGTGAACCAAATGAGGTTCAACACTGCCAAGTGTCAGGTGTTGCACTTGGGCCGGAAGAATCCCAGACATAGATACAGACTGGGAGAAGAGCTTCTTGAGAGTAGCCATGCTGAGAAGGACCTGGGTGTCATAGTGGATGAGAAACTTAACATGAGCCAGCAGTGTGCTCTTGCAGCTTGCAAGGCCAATGGTATCCTGGGTTCCATCCGAAGAGGGGTGGCCAGCAGGGACAGGGAGGTGATTGTCCCTCTCTACTCTGCCCTCGTGAGGCCCCACCTGGAGTACTGTGTCCAGAGCTGGGGCCCCCAATACAAGAAGGATGTAGAACTGTTGGAGAGGGTTCAGAGGAGGCCACAAGGATGATTAGAGGGCTGGAGCACCTGCCCAACAAGGAGAGGCTGAGGGAGCTGGGCTTGTTCAGCCTGGAGAAGAGAAGGCTGAGGGGGGACCTCATTGCAGCCTTCCAGTCCCTGAAGGGAGCATACAAACTGGAGGGGAATCAACTTTTTAAAAAGGCAGATAATGTCAGGACAATGGGGAATGGTTTAAATCTGAAGGAGGGAAGGTTTAGATTGAATATTAGGGGGAAGTTTTTTACGGAAAGAGTGGTGAGGTCCTGTAACAGGCTGCCCAGAGAGGTGGTGGATGCCCCATCCCTGGAATTGTTCAAGGCCAGGTTGGATGGGGCCCTGGGCAACCTTGTGTAGCTCCAGGCCTGAGGTTGGTGGCCCAACCTGCGGCAGGGGGGTTGGAGCTTTATGATCCTTGGGGTCCCTTCCAACCCTTGCCATTCTATCATTCTATGATTCTATGTGCTGAATTACTTACGTTCAACTAGTAAACCCAGTTAAAGACTCAATTAAAATTACCAATAGTTTGAAGGTAAACCATTGATCTTCCTGAAGTGAAAAAAAGTTTTAGTATAGCCCCCAGTAATTTGCAAGTTCAAAGTTTTAATGATGCTGCTTTTAAACCAATGATTGGTGAGAATTACAGAAAGTGAATTATAATACCATGTTTCTGGGTGTAAAAGTTACAGCATGTTGTTTTATTGCCGCATTCCTGGTAGCAAGAATTCAATAATAAATGACATTTCTTCTGTTATTTACAACTATCAATCTGTCAATAAATGCCCATGAAGAACCACGTAAGACCATCAGCAATCTGTCCCCAAAGCTGTTACATTTGCTCAGAACAAAAGTAGTCTTACAGAAAATAAATTAACTTGGCTCTATCTGGTTTATCCCACCCAGTGAAAAAGCTAAAAAACACATAAATGTGAAGACAGAGACCTACATATATGGAAGAGACAATTATCATTTGGGATACAAAGCAGATTACAAAATTTGAATGAGCCGCTATCACCAGTAGCCCAATATGCAAAATCTGATATGATTTAGTTTTCGTTTCTGCTTTAGTGAAATATATTCACTGCTATATTTTGAATTTTGTCAGAAAGAGAACTGGACTTGTTAAAAGTTCTGGGGTGTATTTGTTCTAAGTCATATTAAAGAACAAGTGCTTAGAAATTGTTTTTTTTTTTCTAGACTGTGACATAGCTTATGGAAAAACATTGATTCCTTTGAGGTTGATTTGGAAACCTTTTGATAAAAATTTAACTTGATAATGCTGATCCTAGATCTCCAGACCAGACTACTTCTTCTCAACATTTCCAGTCTCTGCCACTTGCTGTTTGGTTTAATGAACTACAGAGGGAAAAAAGCATAAAACAAACATAAAAAACCCCATAAAAAACCACTCAGCCTTAAAATTCAGATTGGGTTTTCAAATTCAGTAATTGGAAAGAATTATATTTAAAAGCACATTGCCATCTGTTGACCCACTGTCTAGGCTATCTCAACATTTTTCACAAACCTGAAATTATTCCACCACCAAGATGAGATTAATTTCAATTTTTTTTTTTGGGGGGGGGAGGGAGTGTTTTTTATCTTAATTTTGAGCCAAAATAATTTTAAATGAAAAATCAGGAATAATTGGGGTTTTTTTTTAGAAATTCTTTGGAATCTCATCAAATATACTTTTGCTCCTGTTTGTACGATAAGTAAATTCAATCTTTTTTAAAATAAGGCTCCAAGGAGCTATGTAAATATACCACCAAGATGATAAGCCTGTTTTCTGACAGAAATTACTTACCGTGGTGCAAAGAAAAATTAAACACTAATAGAGTTATTCATTTTTTATACAGAAATGATCCGTATGTAGCCAAAGCATCTACCGCAGATACTGAAGACCAAAGTATGATGGGCAAATTTGTTAAAGTTGAACGACAGGTATGTTATTTCATGACAATGATAGAGGCTGAGGTGTTTGTACTAAAATGATGAATCTGTCATACATTCTGTATGAGTCTTTGGCTGACTCAGGCATATCTGTACTCTTGTGATCAAGTCTCATATAGATAGTGTAGTAATGATCACAAAACTGTGCTCCTAGGTCATTGTGAGGAAAAAAAATCAATTAACTTGAAAATGAGCATTTTGAAACCTGTTGATAGAATACCATTTTATATAGCAACAAGACCCTCACAGTGATGTTTAGATGGTGCTTTTTCATTCCCTTATGCTCCGTTCTCATAGTGCCTCTTTATTTCTGCGAGCACCACCTTTTTTGCGGGTCTGGCAATCAAAAGGATTGCCTCCACAGGTGTTTTGAGGCCTACTCTACATCCTAACCTACTGCTTAGTGAGTTGAGACGCTCTCATCTTAAAGTATACTAATGATGTAAGATGGAGGAGAGTGGCATTGATTTGCATCAATTCCTTTCTTGGAATTCAAATGTTCAGGCACAAAGAGAGAGGAAGTTAGTCCTGACATTTAACCCTGATGTTGCTGGACTATTGAGAGTTAGAGAATAGCTCTGTGTGCACAGGTAATTCTGTTTGCTGTATTTTGGTAATAGCTATTTACTGTACAGTATCTAGACTTTCGTCAAAATGTTGTAAACTGCTCTTGGATGCTGGACTGCCAAATATCCAGTGAGACTAAAGAGTTATTTTCGCACAGTTATAGGGACGGGTCATCTTAATCTGAGGCAGTTAGAGCCTAAATTTGCATCCACTGTCATCCAGCCTCCAAGGGAAAGTCTGAATTATCCTATAATTACCTTCATGACCAATGAAGATGGCAGCACACCATTGCTGAGGACAATGCACCTATGGGAACATTGGCTCTTTCACTGAACAACTGACTTAAAACAATATTGTAACATTGGTATTTTTCAGGTCAATGACATGGGGAAGAAACTGGATTTTCTTGTTGATATGCATATGCATCATATGGAACAGCTGCAAATACAAGTCGCTGAGATAAGTCCACTGAAAGAAACTGCTTCTCCTGCAAAGGAGAAGAGAGAAGAAAACAAATATTCTGAATTAAAAACAATAATATATAAATACACTGAGCAATGTGCTCATGAAACTCCTTACAACTTCCAGCAGGTTCCAGTCAACAAAGTCAGTCCTTATAGTTTCTCAGCACATGGTCATACGACTCATTCACAACCTTTATCAATAGGTGGGCAAAACTCTGGCAAACTGCAAGCCACACCTTCCTCTACTTCATATGCAGAAAGGCCAACAGTTTTGCCTATATTTACATTAATGGACTCCCAGGTTAGCTACCACTCTCAAGGAGACCTACAAAGCCCTTACTCAGATAAGGTGTCTCCAAGGCAGAGAAGGAGTTTAACAAGAGACAGTGATACTCCACTATCCCTTCTCTCCGTCAACCATGAGGAACTCGAGCGCTCTCCAAGTGGCTTCAGTATCTCCCAAGACAGAGACGACTTCCCATTTGGCCCCAATGGGGGATCAGCGTGGATGAGAGAAAAACGCTACCTAGCAGAGGGGGAAACGGACACCGACACCGACCCTTTCACACCAAGTGGCTCCATGCCTTTGTCTTCTACGGGAGATGGGATTTCAGATTCAATATGGACCCCTTCAAATAAGCCAGTTTAAAAGTGCGTGTGGGGGCAGTCACTGGTTGACTTCTCCCTGTAATGTAAGCATACTTTGTATATCTCACCTACTCTACACCCAAAGCTTACTAGTTCAAAACACCAATGGCTGCATAAGATGCATGTGATATTAGTGGTAGTCATTCTGCACCATTTCATACAATTTACTAATGCAGTTTTTTTCATGCTACCAAAACTAAGGAGCTTAGTTTTGAGCATGGTTTGCATGACTTTACCCTATATAAATGGTACAGCTGATTTCTTCTATGATACATATCTATCTGGTACTCTTCAATACAAGAATGGTCCATTGATAACAGGCGAGATATGGTGGGTCCTTGCTACATTTTGTAAACAGAGCAGCAAAGTAAAAGTATTTTCCAGAGCAATAGCTTTTTGTGGAAACATGATGTCTGAATCCATTTTCCAATATAAGTACATCAATCTCTAACCAACCTAGCCAGGAGCATCTAATATCCAAAGCAGGGAAAAAGCTGAGTCAAAGTAAATGACCCTACTGAGACAGTTTTGTGAACTAAATCCTTTCTCATACAATCTCTTATCCAGCTCTCCAGGAAACACTATGTCAAAATGAAATGAGGGGTGGAATTCTGAATTATCAAAGCCACCTCTGGGATTGATCATGAGTATTTATTTATTGAAAAATGTAAATATAAATCCCTTGAGCTACTTTGAAAAATGCTCACTAGTGTTTATAAAACTGCTTGAAGTGTGATTACAGTCCTATTTTGTAGAAAATCTTTTGCGAAGCTCATTTGCTACTTATGGGTCCAAATATTCTTTCTATTCCAAAACCAAGGTTATTCAGCATAGAGAACTCCAAGTTTATACACTCCATTCTTTTATTGACTTATGTGCTGCCTAGTACACTACGTAATGTAACCGTGCCTCAGTTTCCCAACCTGTTACTTGGGAGTTATACTTCCATACACACACACACAGGTTGTTCACTAATATTTGCCAAGCGCTTTATGCTCCTCAGATGTGCAGTCTTCTGTTCTCTGGGAGTTCCACAATGTGGGATGCTGCCAGGATCTGTTTCTCTTCATTTACTGTTTCTCTTGGAGATGGACAGCACCAAATCTGTCAATATGTGCCATATTTAAGATCAGTGTACAAATAAATAAATGCCATTTTTTTCACCTATCCATGAGCAGTAGAGGGATAAATATGCTCCCTAGGCCTCAGCCAAATGTTTTTTCATGGGAATTGGAAATATATTGGGAGAGAGCAAGAGAACAATCCACCCCTCTGGGAACATGGCAGAAATGAATCAAAGATCACACCACTACAGTGGGAATATAGTATCTATACAGCTAGAGAAACTAGCCTGTCCAGATATCCTGTCAGTCTAGGTGTCCATGAAACAGTGTCCATCTGATGTTGAGTTTGATGGCTATGCTCTCTTTACAGCTGGTGAAAAACAGTACAGTCGGTGAGCACAGGGTACAAGAATCAAAGGTAACATCAGCTTTAGGATGAGATTATCTCATCTTTAATTTGGTTATCCACAATGACCAAATGTCTACTGACTTCAGAGAGAGTAGAGGGTGTCTTCCTTAGATGTCAGATGATCAGGGACACCTACAGTCACTGGAAAGGCTCTCATCCCTCCCACACTGTCTAAGGTGCAACCTCTCTATCATGGCTCATGCTCACCTCCCATAGAGAATGACCCCTGTCACTCCACACACTGAGTGACCCAACAAAGACACAAAGATGTGGCCCATGTTAGGTGTTAGAAAGTGGATTTCTGACGTGATTGTATTACTCTGCAGCTGCACAGCTGACCATCCTCGGCACATCCAATCTGAGCACAAAAAAGGGGGACTCTTTACTGGGCTTCCCATGTGTAACTGGGTATTGCACAGGCCCGGATGGTTGTGCTTCAATGGAAGATATCTTATTAGGTTTTGCCCCCTTCACTAAACTTCATGTTTGATTCCTCGGTGGTGTTGACAGCTCATAACAGTCATTCCATCCAGGAGCCTTTGTTACCTTACAGATGCAGACACTGCCTTCATTTTCATTGTTTATTTAAAGACATACAAAGGGTTAGGATCTTCTTACTTCATCTGCTTCTTCAGCTAAATAATGATCCATCCTACTGGGACAGATCTTCAGGGAGAACAAATTGCTGTAGTTGCTTGAGTAAATGATGCCAACCAACTTCAGTCTTGAAGACTGTGCTGTTCTGAGTCCAGTAGCTGTGATGACAGGAGGCACAGTTTTGCTAATTACTTAATTGGCAAAATAGCCTGAAAAGATAATGACCTGAAAGGTAATATGTATTCAGTGCAGTTTCTTCACTAAATTTTTAGACAATAAAACCAAATTGCAACAGTGGAATTCCTTATAATTTGGCATATTGAGACGAATTCTTTGGCCATCTGAAATTCTTGGAAGTACCTGTGCTGCACCTGCTTGCAGGCTTTCTGATACAGTAAATACACGTCTGTGGCACCTTGTATGATCTAACCCACATATGACAAATGAGTGTGAGAGAATGAAAACTGATTTTAATGTTACTAAACTTCTGAAATTGGTGTAAGTATAGGCTCAGCAAGCATGTTTCACTTTTCTTATGTCAAGTGCCTGGCATTCCTACGGATTTCATTTGAGTTTGGTCCTTCTTAAGATGCTTGCTTTATCTGAGCAGTCAGAAATCAAGGCAGCCAAAATCCAAGTGCAATCTGAGAAATGTGTTTGCGAATATCTTTGACGGTGGCAATGCCAGGCAGTTCTCTGCCCAATTTCCCCTGAAATTCTTCAGTTCAAGTTTCTAATCTCTCCCATGCCAGGTCACATAAAGGGAATCTTTTCTCAGTATTAAACCTGGCTGAAAATCCCTGAATCGCCTCATTATAAAGGTATGTTCATTACAAGAGAAAAATCCAAGCCAGGGCAGAGACTTGGACTGGTCTTCACCTGCACACAGAGTGCAGCTCTAGAGAAAGTGGGATTTAGGCTGCCCTGCACCATGCACATTTAGCACCTGAGACGCCTTCTGGTTGGCATTTTCTGTGGGCTTGAAGCACCAATTTACTGTATGCAGCTTAAAAGAACCAGGTCAGGTATTTGTAGCCACATCATGGAATCCTTGATGATGGGCTAACTGGCCTGATAAGGTCTGCCCTTCTTCAAAGGGACCAGTGGTAAGTTCAGCAAGACCCTCTGCAGTGGACATCTCTGGATCCCCTGGAAAAGACCCGAAAAGAGAGTCAAAGAAGGTGTGGTCAGCTTATTTTAATTTTTTTTCTAACTCCCTGAGACCAATAAGTGCTCTCTTCAGAAGGGTAGTGTACTGAGCAACTCTATACCTCCTACAGCATCTGGGTTAAAAATACAGTGTGCATCAGTTCTGCTGTCCGTGCCAACAACAGATATGTGTCAAGATGTCACCGGCAAGATGAGATTTGAAGACCATCCCTGATCTGGGATGTACACACAAGCTTCATCAGACTCCAGTTTAGGTTGACCCTGGGAAGTGTTTTGACCTTGGAACTGCAGACTATGTTTCTGCCATAGGTATGGGACAAACAAAAAAACCCACCTCTTGCTACTGTCCCTGGAAACATTTAAAGGGCCATAATCTGTTTTGCAGAGGAGATTCACCACATACAAGGAATCAATAAAACACAGTTTTGTTTGAGAGAGGCATTTGGGTCAATAGCACTTTGCGTATTAGGAACAAATTAGGTTTGTTCCTTCCATTTGTGTGTGACATTTCAGTTTAACAACTATTAATTTTGTTTGGGTCAGATCTTCCTAACATCCAGACTGACACTGACGTTTTGTTTATGTATAGCTGACATTACAGAGAACTGGTCATTGGAATCGAGTTTTTGCTGACTCTCGGTTCCTATGAGTAACCAAGGATTTCTTTCAGGCCTTGAGATGTTTTTCAAAATCAGAATGTGCTTTCCTCTGCTCTCCTTGAAGGCAGTAAGAAATCTCAAACCAATGCACTGGGAGCAGGTCCAAATCTGCCTTTACTTAGGAACTTCCTTGTGAAAGACAGCACGGATCTGGAAATATTTTTCTTAACTACATCTTTATACTGGCTTTTCTGTCACTAATGAATGAAACACACCTGGAAGGCTTTGAAAAGATGAATCTGTGCTTACATTGTGCGCTCCCTCTGCAGCAGCATTATCAACCAAGCTTCCTTACTCTAGCTTCAAGCTGAGAATTTTTCATTAAGGCAGAACCGAATATTTAGCTAAAATATGCAGGCATAGAAAATGTGGTTAATGCTCCATTTATGGAGTAAATCCTTTAAAAAAATCAGGTCAGGTAACAGCTGTTGTCCTTGCTTTGGCTTTTCCCTGCACTGAGTTAATCAGTCTGGCTCCTATCCAAATAAAAGGGAATTTGGCAGGGGGAGAGATTGATCGAAAAGCCCCTAAACTGACTTTGGTTATATTTGCTCTGTTCTTACCTGTAACTTTGCTGCATTGTTATGGTTTAGAGTGGAAATAGTTTTAAATTCTCCTGCTTCAAATTGTGGCCCAGCAACACCACAAGCTTATCCTCACTGGAACCCCTGTGTGTGCGTAGCGGGGCCTCTGTCTGTGGCCTTCAGGTGAGGACTGGGGTCCAATCAGTTTGCTAGATCGCAGCCTAAAGCAACCAGAAAATGCAGGTGAAGGAGCAAGTTCTGCCCCGCTGGGAGCCCAGCTGTTGCAGCAGCATCACATCTGCCTGTGTACAAGCTGAGTGTGTCCCACCTGGTGCACAACATGTGAGAACCGAGACGAGCCTTGATTCCCTGCACCCCACCACCCCCTCCCACTAAGCTTTAGGTGTCTTAAGAGCCACAAACCTAAATTTTCTACAGCCCCTAGTGAATTTGGCAGGATGCCAGCTTTCAGGAGCCCAGCTGAACGTGGGTGTTCACTGCAGAGAGTCATTTTCAGAGGCACAGAGGGAAAAAGGGGCTGTTTTTCACGTGCTTTCAGCTGGGCACTGTGGGAATGAAAATCCTGGGCATCACTGTTTCTTCTGATTATTTAGGCTGTAAGATTTGGTCCGTCACAATTCAGCTTTTGGTAGCTTCCCTCTGAAGTTAAGTGAAGCAAAATACTACTGAAAGTGGGATCCTATTTCCATCCTCGAGAATACGCCGAGGCTGAAGGTTACATGGCCAACTGTGTTTTGTTTTCTAGTTATGGCATCTTATTATTACTAGTATTTGTGCCTTGCTCACTGAATTTTTCTCCATGCTACAAAGATGCTTTTCAGATTCTGGCTGATAAGGGAACACAACTTTTATACAAGTGGCCTTTAGTGCTCTTTATAATATTATTTATTGTAATTTTTAAACTGTATGTGTAATTTATATTCTGGCACTGTCCAATATTTGAACAACTTTAATATGTTTATTTCAATATATTATGCAAACAATACTTCTTAACTGATTTTTTATGTTCTGTCTTTAAAAACTGCACCACTTATTAATAAATAGAAATTTCAATTATGATGTGGAGGAATTTCTTTTCATTTCATTCATGATAACTTCATGCGTATTCAAGAAACACAGTGTCAGCTGTCATAGAACCATCAAATATTCTGAGATGGAAGGGACCCATAAGGATCATCAAGTTCAACTCCTGGCTCCACAAAGGGCCAGCCAAGTCACAGCATGGGACTGAGTGCATCGTCAAGATGATTCTTGAACCCAGTCAAGCTCGGTGCTGTGACCACTTCCCTGGGAAGCCTTTTCCAGTCCTTTTTTGCTGTCCTCCCAGCAGAGATATTGGCAAAGATCTGAAAGTTGCAAGTTGCTGCAACTTGCATGGCTGCAAGTTGCACCAGGGGAGGTTCAGGTTAGAAATGAGGAAAAATTTCTTCTCAGAGAGAGTGATTAGGCATTGGAATGGGTTGTCCAGGGAGGTGGTGGAGTCACCATCCCCTGGGGTGTTCAAGGAAAGGTTGGATGAAGTACACAGGGACATGATTTAGTAAGTAATATAGGTGGTAGAGCATGGTCCAGTCAGTCCTATATGAAAATACCCAAACTGCCTCTCTTAGGTGATGCCTGTCTCTGACTGGCATCTTTCTTAACTACAGAGTTGAAGATTACAAGATTGGACAAAAACATCTTTCAGATAGCTAAGCAAGATGAGATTAAAGCCAACCTATCAGTTTAGATAGAAGGCTGATGAGTAATTCTCCTGTTTGAGACAGGAAGAGAGCATGAGGAACGTTGTCTCTTCCTAAGTATATAGCTAAACCCAGTGAGATAATCTTAAGGCATTCCCTGCAGCTTCAACATCATGATTGTCACCAAGGAACTGGCTCTGCACAACACCTGAAATGCATCGCCCTCTCCCCCCAAAAAAAATTCTTCAGTTTTTGTAGAGGGCAAAAAATCACTCAATAGTTATTCCAGTTTCTTATCCCATGTTTATGTCCCTGTCAATTGGGAAGAATAAAAAAAATCCTGTAGTACTAAAACATCCACTTGTGGGGGATGAGCACTGCAGGGTGGAATTTTGAATCTCTTGGGTTCAGTTTTCCACACAGCTCTGAAGACTGTGTGCAACAATAACATTTTCTTTACTCCCTGTGTTTCTTTCAAGGCAAACACAAAGGTACTCCAAATGTATTCACATCCTTTTACAGGCAATATTACCACGCATTGTCATTACCTAGCAGTAAGCATCCCAGTTTGAACTGAACAGCAGCCACACAGCAGAATCCTTTTGCAGAGAAAGGCAGCCACAGCAATGACATTTAAATTAGTCTTTTGCAGGCACAATAGGTGACTACTCTGCTTTTGTTCACCTGAACTGAAATATACTGCCTTAAAATTTCCCCTTGACTGTCACTCACATACATAAGCATGCCAAAATGATGGGTTTCACCAAGTCTCTGGGTTGGTGTTTTAGGAAACAGATTCTAAACCGGGCACAAGATATGCAGGCAGAGCTCTTCTTATACTGAGGGAATTTTCCCCTGCTGCAGGGTCTGCTTACCTCTATACGGGACTACTGATGTCATATGTAATTGTCATCTTGCTGAGCACAGGAAGACCAGGAGTTAACAGTTTAGAAAGGGTCCCAGTATGACAAGCACCAGTGTCAGAAATGGAAGTTTCTCAGTGTATCTTTCCCTTTCTTTTCAGGATGCTTATAAAGGAGTTTCAATTTTCAAGACTATCCTTTTGAAAGCTAGCTCAGATAAAATTATTAACATGGGGCTTCCTTTTGGATAGTGGAGAAGGGAATTCCCACGGTGCAGAGCAGCAGGAGTGCTAGACTGCCTTTAAAGGAATTACCCTCTAAGATAGCGTATGGTCCTTATGGCTGGTAGCTCAGTGGGCTTGGGACAGCATCACGGCTATCACAGCTTCTCTCCGGCTTCCTCAGATGTTGATGGCCAGCAGACTATGACCAGGGATCATGTAAAGAGAAGATGTAAGGTGTGCTATGAATGTTTAGGCAAGTTTGATGGGACCAGTTGTGTTTCTGACACACACCAGAAATAACAGCACTGGATAAATCATTACATATTTGCTCAATAAGTTCTGTACTGCTGCAACTTCTCTGTGTTTAATAAAAGCTTTATGCTTACAAATGCAGCATGCTTGATCACTGTAATCTTTGGAAGCCCCAAAGGAGCAGTGTAGCCGTCAGCAAACGGATGCATTTATTCAGCAATTTCTACAAATGACGTGCCTGTGCTGTGTTACTGAGAAGCAGCTACAAATGACTTCTTTCCTTGTTCTGGATTTTGGGGTGTTAGATATGGATACAGTGCTGCCACACAAAGAGACACTGGAAAAAGGAGACGCGTAAAGACTATACTCCTGAGAAAGTGACTTGCTCAGCATGATGCTCTGAGTGAGAACACAGCCTTTTTCCCAAGAGTCAAAGATGGGGCTGAACAATAGACCCCTCCCCAGTCACCTGAGCATCACTCTGCAAATGAGGAAAGTTAAAATTACAGAGTCCCAGGGTAAAACGCAGAACAAGGTAAAACCTGCTGAAAGTCAAATTATCCTCATAGCCAAACTTCAAACAGTTGGAACTGATCCCAGCGCACACATTTTCCTGGCTCTACCTGGTTTTGTCAGCTCTTACAGAGGGGACTTTCATCCCGGACTTCTTGGTGAGATACTGAGCAACTGGTAATTAAATCAGTAAAAATAAGTCTTGTTGAAGAAAAGGTGTTTCCATATTCCTCAGGCTGCAAGCATTTAATCACGAGTCATGACATTATTTCTTTTATCCCACCAGTGACCTCCAGACAGAATTAGATAGTTTTAGATGAAATGACAACACTCTGGATAATGTTTTTTTCATGAAAGGCAGGGTGAAAGAAAAAGAAAAAGGTAAGGTTGTGTATATGCGTGCACACGCATGTGCAAGCATCATGTTTACCAGCTATAATTCTCTTAAATGTGGCTGCAGTTGCCTTCCAGTTTCAAAAATTCTTGGTGGATTGTAGGACTGGCAGAGACACGATGCCATATGCTCTTCTCGGTCAGAAAAGACCAGGACTGCCCCAAAAATATGACTGAAATGGTAAACCAGAAAAATCACTTTCTCATGTCTGACAGACTGGTGGGTTACAGTGGTTTCACCCTTGCTTAAAGTTTCTTGCTTTGTTTGATAGCAGTATAAAACTGGGGTGATACAATTAAACACAGACAAGTGACAACATGATGACTCACCAGTTGCCCAGGCAATATCTATGATAATACATTATGTAGCTCTAGTGAGCCTTGCAACCCAAACGTCTGTAGCATTGGTGGGACAATGGCATTGAAAGAAGAATTCCAGAGTGCTCCTGACCAGAAGATCCCAACTTTACCAAGCCAGGTTTGGAAACTGGGGAGAGGCAAGGACCGCTCACAACAGATGGCGTGCCTCCAACCCCATGCATCTCATCTGCTATTTCTTCTTTATCCTTTCCCTTTCTAATGAGGGCCCGAATATTCCTCTGTTGAGGTTTTGTGTAGGTCCTTAAGGCATTTCTTATTCCATGGACTGGCTGTGAATCCTTTTGGGTTGCCTGTCCCTAATTGCTGCAAGGTTTTCCCTTCAGTCACACACTGAGGTGATAAAACTCCCGAGTGGATGATTATCTGCTTTTAACAGTGGTGCATCTAAGCTCACTGACTTCAGTCCAAAGGAGTAAAGGGGAGCAGAATTTCACCCAGTGCTTCCAATAGCAATTCCCTCTTGGGTAATTCTAAGCATCACTCATCATTACCAAAACGGCATTGTTGTGATCAGATCTTTCACCCTTGCCGCTTAACCACAAAGCCAGACAATTCTCTGTTTTAATGGTCATTTTGTTCCTTTTGCTTTTCTACATTTAAGATACGTTTCAGGCTGCTTCTCCATTCTCTCCCCAATGGGCCTTGTTTAAATCACTTCTCCAAGGATCGCTAAAACTTTACCTCGCGGGTTTCCCCAGCCTACCTCTCGCCATCAAAGGTCACATTGGCCTAATGGCAGTAAGATGAGCTGTCCCTTTAAAAGGGAAAAAATTCCTTTCTTCTCTGCAGTTCCAGTCTTTACTGCCAAAAGGAGCTTCCAGTCCTCACCTGACCTGCCACAGAGTCTTTCCACGGGGGCCTCAACAGGCACTTTGTGTGCTCATGATTGTGTTACCTCCAGTTAGTCCTTCTGGGATTAGGATAACCATTTTTTCACAGGATTTTAAAGCAAGAATATCAAACCTGTCTACTCAAAGTCTTTCACAAAGTGGTTATTAAGACCTGACAATAAACTCCAGTTTTATATAGGCTCTGAAGACAATCAATCATCTTTGTCAAGAGAAATCAGGTAAGTTGATATTAACTATTCCGGATCTTGGTGGTTCCACATGTACTCAGAGGAAACAATTTCAACTATGTTATTAATGTTCAATGGAAATGTAACAAATGAAATGTATTTTTATTAGATGCATATTTATTGCACTTTATTAAATTCTCATACAAAGAAATCTGAATTTAAAAAGTAGTTGCAGCAGTCTAATGAAGCATGTGATTGTAACATGGGTAAATTTTTATATTAACATACAACATTTCTTTAGACCTGGTGTATCGTGGTGTGCTTAAAATGAGAGATGACCTTTAGATGTTGGAACTGAATGAAGGTAAGGGAATTACTACTCCAGAACATTCCTTTTTTATTTCTTTCTTCTCTTAACTTCTGTTTTGCCCTGTTTAGCATGAAGACATGGAAAAACTACTTGATATCTGGTTGCACTCTGTTTGTACAGGAAAAATGGAAACAATTCAAACTTCACGGTTACCTGCCACATTAAATTGAGTTCAAATGAAGCATAGCTAATCAACATGTTGGTTTAAAATTACTATTAAGCTAGAGTAACAAAGAGATGTTTAATAAGAGGTCTCCACAAGCGTATGAAGGTAATCTGAACTGGATTAAAATCTCCAATTCAGCAGTTCAGGGAACTCTGGATCAACAGTTCTAAGTAAAATGAATTCTAGTGATATCATTCAGCTTAAAATAAACACAAGAGGGTGATTATAATGTCCAGTAGAGGTGGAGGAGAATTTCCAACTAAAGTTTTGACCCGCAGCCTGCCTCAGATAATTGTTTGGAAAGAAAATATTCAGTGAGAGTCAGTTTATGGGATAGCTGTGCGGCACCTGTGTTATTAGTGCCTGTGAATCTCACTACACTTGGTAATGGAAATTGTGAGTGATTTTGAGCTGGAATACAATGAAGGTTTCATGTTTGCAATCTGGACATGTATTTTAGTCACCAGAGAAGTGTCACTTATTCTGGCAAACAAAGGAGATACAGTTACAAATAAAAAAATACTTGTCCCTTGTAGATAAAAATTAGATATCCGATAACCAGAGCAACGTAAACATGACGTGTATCCCAAGAGTTAAAATTATTAATATCCACATTACTGAGAGATAGAATATTTCAGACAGCAGTTCTAGGAATATTTGTCACAGATTAGTCTGAAATTTAATTGGACTGCATACATTTTCAGAGAATTAATGCTGGGAAAAGATTTTGGGGAGCAGCAAACTTGATGCTTCAAATTTATTTCATTCTCTACCTCTGGAAGAATAAGGACAGTCCTTGTTAGAGTGATGCCCTTAGTACTGACATGTCCCTGTAATGTCTTTTTAATCATCTCGTACTGCCAGAGGACACCAGACTGCTTAATCTGCATCCAGGCAAGAATGCAGGAGTTTCTATTCATTTTATATCAACCTTATTTAATATTTCTTCGCTGCAAATAGAACAAGATGTGGTTTACTGTGATCCATCCTTCCAGGTTATGTTTACATGTTGTCCCCATCATTAGATGCTTTCCTTGATCAAGCCCACAGGGTGTAATCACACCTCAGTTAAATGTGGGTGTTGTTGCCAGACTCATGTCTGCCCTGAACTCCTGCTGTAAATCATATGCAGAGGAAATTGCATCTGTGCATTAGCGTGGAGGAGCAGCTCAGCACAGAGGAGAGCAGGGAGCTGCAGGTTCAGGTGAGCAGGGGGTGCTTTGTTTCTCACTCTTTTTCAGTTTTGTTTCTTCTTTTACAGATGCTTTTTTCTCCTCTTTATCTCTCTTAAGGTGCTTTAGTAGGGCAATTCCTTCATATGTCAATCTTCTTGCCTTTTCTTTGTCTCCTGGCAATGTGTTCTCTCTAGCCCCTGCCCTTGCCTGCTACACCGAGTCCTCTGCCAGATGATTTTCCCCATCCCGCCACCATAAACAGCTCAGGGACAATTTAAATAAATCAGTTACAAATTTAAATGCCTTGTAGGCAATTATCTACAGCCTATCAAGCCTTTTACTTGTGAACCTCTGCAGAATAGCCACGCTTGCACACTAGTTTGTGAAATACACTTCCCAAGGATTTCTGTGTCAGTTCTTGTGTGATTCACTGCTGATCTGGGAGAGCCCATGTTCCACAAAGCATGTGCTGGAAATCACATCTCCCCACTCTGGCATGAGCACCGACCACAGTGCCAGACTGAAAGTGGGGATGTCCTCTCCTCCCACCTCCTAGGCCTGAGTCCCTTGTTCAACATGCTTGTTCAACGTGCCTTGTTCAAAGCACTGTGGCAGCAGACCCTCCAGCCAGGACCAGCCTTACACTGCAAGGACAGTACGGTGGCAGCACTGCTTTTGGCCATGTTTCAGATTGATGTTCCCTGGCTCAGCATGCACAGAGACAGCACTGTCTGTGCAGCCTGATTGCACCTTGTGTGCAGAGAACTGGTCATGAGGAGCTTGTTCAGGGGGATGTCACTGAACGGTCATCATGAAGCACAGCTCATCATAACGTAGATCTGCCAGACCTAAGGAGACAGTCACTTATACTACAGGAATAAAAATTCACAAAGTTCTGTTAAAAAAAACCTAGGAAATTACCACACTGTTGACCTCAGGCTAACAACCCAAGTTTCCCCTGGCTCGGTGCACCAGACACTATAACCCTCCTTCTCTGCAACATAAACAGCTACAAACCTCCCTTTGACATGATTGCCCAGCTCTCCACTCCACAGGCCCAGATGACCTCAGAGCCTGCTCTGCCCAACAGCCATCTCCTCAGTCCTCTGTGAAACACCAGTTCTTCAAATTCAGCATCACTGCGGAGTTCTCTCTCACTAACTCCAATGGGCAGTTGAATCAGGGATAGCCATGACAGCATTTCAGGTCCTGTGATTCTCATGCCAGAAAGACATTCATGGTCTGTAGTCTAGTGGTTGGTCAAATCCCAAATATTGTTGCAAAAAGAGCCAAGCTTAGGATTTTTCATGCTAGACTGGTCCATGGGATGCTGGACTCTGTCCATGCATAATTTGTCCAGCTCACAGAAAGGTGATGGAGTATGAAGTCTGGGGAGTGAGATTTGGCCATGATTTGCTCTCCACCTCAGCCCCACTCCTGTGCACATGCTGTGCAGAAACCTGGGATGAGTATAGGCTTGGGGTTGAGTAAAAAGGATTAGGCAGATGGACTGAATAGATATGATGAACTACCTAAGAAGCTTCTCAGAGATTTGTTTGAATTAGCAGAGTTGGCACTTAAATGCTTTTGACTCATCAGATGAGCAAACACAGACATTTCAAACATGGAAATGCCTGGTATCATTTCTTCATCACAAGGAAGAGTCTCCTTAGAACTGCTAAGTACAAATTAGCTATTTTCAGAATGTCTTATTTCTCTAGTGAATTAAATATGAAAAAGATTTTAAACATGATAGTAGTTAATTAAACAGTATTATCTTCAAGATAATAGTTGCTGCATACACTAAGAGGATATGAAAAAAATTTTTGGACATTTTTGACAATCTTTTGGCTAATTTTCATACACTACCTCATTTTCTGACAACTGCAGAGCTATTTTGCTCATTCCAATATTACAAAAACACATGTAAAGAAACAAGGACTTCCCTTGTTTTTTTTTAATAACCACCTCTACTTAAATCTTGGAACCCCCCGAAGCAGCTCATTGTCTGAAAGGCAGAACGATGTTAATCCTTCCCAAGCCACAAGGCACGGCAGCACCAGACAGAGCTTGGCGACAATAATTCACTGTGGAAATACAAGACTAGGGATGACTGGGAAAGCCACATTTCTGCAGAAAAGGAGCTCAAGTGTTACCTGGTTTGAAGTTGAGCATAAGTGAGTTTTATGTTGTTTCAGTAGAATGTGTTTATGCATCTGATCTGTCAGCATCCTTTGGGCACAATTATGTAGATGTCAAAAATCAAGAGTTACATGTTTAACTCATGGCACACATACATGCATGGAAAATACTGATTGTGTGATTTCTGATACTTTAAAATTTTCACCACCATTCTTCTCCCTGAATCCTGAAGACCTAATACTTGTCTCACTGTCATATCATGACAAGGTCATGAAACCCCACCTGAAGTACTGTGTCCAGTTCTGGAGTCCCCAGCATAAGAAGGACATGGAACTGTTGGAATGGGGCAGAAAAAGGCCAGAGATGGTCAGAGGGATGGAGCACCTCTCCTAGGAAGACAGGCTGAGACAGCTGGGGGTGTTAAGCCTCAAGAAGAGAAGGCCAGGGGATACCTTATAGCAGTCTTCCAGTACCTGAGGGGGCCTACAAGGAAGCTGAGGAGGGACTTTTTAGAAGGGCATTTAGTGATAGGATGAGAGGGAATGGTTTTTAATTAGAAGGGGATAGATTTATATTGGCTATTAGGAAGAAATTCTTCACCACAAGGGTGGTGAAGCACTGGAACAGGTTGCCCAGGAAGCTGTGGCTGCCCCCTCCCTGGAGGTGTTCAAGTCTGGGTTGGATAGGGCCTTGAGCAGCCTGATCTAGGGAGAGGTGTCCCTGCCCATGGCAGGGGGGTTGTAACTTTGTAATCTTTAAGGTCCCTTCCAACCGTAAGCATTCTATGCTATGATTCTATGACAAAGTCACACAATACCACAAACTTTAACATCACCAAAACAGTACTTCTTTCTCCTAGAATAAACCAAACTGCTGGAAGTTGGAGTCCACAATGCAGTTGTTCTGCTGGCATATGCAAGCAAAGATCAGCCTGGGAATTCTGTGTCTCTTTCTGGTTTGCAACACAGGTAAAGACAATGGTTTGGTGCTCCCCGAGGAATAGCCCAAGTGTCTTTTTCCCAATTGGTTCCACAGCCCCATTCCCACGCCTGTTTGTTTAAACCTGCATAGGCAAAGCTAATGGGCTGGAGCTCCAGGGCTGGTGCCCCACAGTAGGATAGATCAGATGATGGCAAAAGTCTACTGTTGGCTTGCACACTATGAATCTGCAGTCAGAAGGGTTTATATATAAAGAGAGAGAAGAGTTAGAAGAGTTCTTACCACCCAAATGTGAATCTAAATGTAACTCATACTGAGAGATGTTAATACATCTGAGTAGCACCATATGAAGAGTCATGACGTACAGACAGACCATGGATTATTCATATGATATTTCTCCTTATGCAGAAAGAGAAAAGGAGAACGGGAAATGTATCTGGGACTGTGTCTTGTGCAAGGCATAGATATGTGTATGATTAAGGGCAAGCACTCAGGTTTCACCAAATTAGGTGCAGACAGATCATTCAGTCACGTCTCCTCTTTGGGTGCTTCCAGTCCCACAGATTGAAAAGAAAGTTGAACCCAAGTTTCCTACACTCTGGTGAGAGCTCTGCACGTTACTTTGTAACACAGAGTAGGGCATCACCACAATTGAGGTGAGCCCCGCTCACTTCCAGCTTCCAGGAGAGGACTTCTTTCTGGGATCTTGAATAGACTGAGAACCTGAAGCTTTAGAGTTTAGCATTTGCTAGCACTAGGAAAACATTCTTCACCAAAAGGGTTATAAATCATTGGAAGAGGCTGCCCAGGGAAGTAGTTGAGTCACCATCCCTGGAGACATTTAAAAGACACATAGATGTTGCATTTAGGGACATGGTTTAGTGGTGGACTTGGTTGTGTTAGGTTTATGGTTGAACTCAATGATCTTAAGGGTCTTTTCTGATTTAAAGAATTCTGGTTCTATGATTCTGTGGAGCCTTATGGATTACTCTTTGGAATCCTTCAGCTCTCTCCTAGTTGGATAGGGAGCCTAAGAACCAAAATCCAGCACATCAGCTTGCCCTGTGACATCTAAGTTGCTGCTATGCACCTTGTCCTTGTTAGTCACTGAGGAAATCCCAGGAAGCAAGTTCAATCTCCTGAGCCTCTCTGCAGGTAATTCCTCTCACAACACAGCACTTGAAAGCAACAAACTGAATGACTGGTCTGAATAACAAACATGCACACAGCCTGTGAAGATTTGTCTAGATTTAGCCTTATCATACTATGAACCTTGTAGACAGCACTGCCGCCCGTCCCCCCTCCCGCCCCCCCCCCCCCCTTTTGATTCTTGACTTAAAGGGGGAAGCTCTGATATTTAATCTGGGGTCATAGAAGTTAGGGTTTTTTTTTCCTTTATCTTGGAGCTAAAGGACCTTTAAGACATCCTTAATCTTAGGCACTTGATCAGCTACTGTTGTGGGTATTTGCTGACCTGCTTTGCTGTGCTAAAGCTCACTGGTTTCTGAGGTGCAATAAAGGAGAGCAGCAAACTAACCCAGGCAGAGAGCTCAACAAAGTGCTGCTTGGTAGCTCAAAACTGGTTCTCTGTCTCTTTCTTCACTCCACAGCTTCAAGCATAAGAAGAGAACATAAGAAAGAGAAGCAAGTGGCAGTGCTGGCTACGGCAGGTAACAAGCAGCACGTCAGGACATGTGTGGGGGTGTTAATGGGAGTGGGTGATGTGGTTCTCAACATAGAGCTGGTGCCAGATGGACACTTCTACAGTCTGTGAGCCCCAACCCTCCACTGCTGCAATTGCTCCTCACCCAACACAGAGCTGACTCAGGTGCCCAGAAAGTTTAACCTCCATCCTTCCTGGAATCTAAAATATTTTCTCTTTTTCCTTTCTCTACCTCCCAGCTCTCCATTCCTTTTCATTTTCCTTCTCCTCTGTTCTACACTGTGGACAACCCCTGCTTCCAGCCCTGAAGTGCAGCTCGGTTTCAAATTGGTTAAAACTGATACTGATGTCATCGGAAAATTGTATTTCTCCCGAAATTGAATTTTGGTCTCATGTCATCTTTCTGTGCTTCTTTTCCCATCCTGCTCTGTTTTTTTTCCTCTCTCTCTCTCTCTCTCACACACGCACACACACAGACCTTTCCCCTTACAGACACACCACACTGCTCTTCTTCTGCATGACTTTGTGAGAGAGAAGCAAAAGAACACCCTTGGAAATTTTCACTCAGAAAAAAACCCCAACCAGCCACAGAAAGGAAACATGTTAAAATAGAGTGTGATTCACCTATGTTCAATTTATTCAGTCATAGCAATGCACACATTTTGATAGCTGGAAAAAAATATCTGTATTTTCATCCCATTTCTGTGTTGCATAGGCAAAGAGGGAACTTTTCCTTGGCACTGCCTCCTCCATTCATGATTTGCAAATAGGGTTCTACTGCAATGTTGGTAGTAAATACCAATTGCCCAGTGTGAGAGGCACTAAAATGTCAGGACTGGCCCTGGCAGCCTGTGCAGGACATACTCCGGGTGGGAGGCAACAGGGACCCCCACCTAAATATCGGCCTACCTCACTTTATCTTGCTATTTTTCAGACTCCTCTCTGCACTCCTGGCATCTTTTTTTTCTCACCATAGGTTTTTCTGTGCACTCCAATGAATAATCTGCGTGGTTTATTTTGTCCTGTTCTGGAAGACGTTTGCCCTGTAGAAGCAGAGCATTTTCGCCCATTTCCTGGCACCCTCATGCACCCAGTTGCTCAGAGACCCTTTTCTTTTTCAGAGCTGCCTGCGAAGTCAGTGGATCTGGCTGCTATTAACCTGACAGAGCTGGTGAACGACATGCTGAACACAGCACTCAGAGGTGATGCGGCAAGGCCAGGCAGGTCGCACAGGCTGTCAGCGAGATAAAGGCCTAACGGTGTTAGCAGGGGAGGCCATAAATGCACAGTATCTGCCTCCAAAATTGATCCTGGGAGCACATCACTCTTATGCATTCATAATGCAGATAGCTGTCTGTGCCAAAGAATTTTGGAATTAATGTGTTTATATATAGACACAATGTAATTACTTAAGGGAGGCCTTTAGAAAGCACTTTCTCATCCAGTACAGGTTTGAATTAAAGAAAAAAAAAAACAACCAAGAAGTAATACAAATGATCCTTCCCTCAGTGGAAATGAGAAAGAATTGAGTCTCAGGCAGCTGTATAGTATCAGCACCTCAGGGGTCATTTAGAAATTAAATGAGCAGAGTCGAAACATTCTGTTCTCGCAATTCGTTCCAACCACTAATGGCATAGGCATGTGTTTTCTGCAGGTACCAAAAAGCTCTTCTCTTTGCTGAGCGTCACGTCTTACAGCTCATTTGCCTTCCACAAAGTGTCAGTCACCATTTATAACAGTGAGTGCCTCGGTGCTTTGCTCCACGTGTTCTTTCACACAGCCTGTGCATCGGGATACTGATTTTTCTCTGCCTCTCCATACAGTTTCTAACGTGAAAAATGTTGACCCCGGCAAGTTCCCTATGCGTTACTGCTACTGTTTGAACAATGTGACAAATGACTTGGCAGGTGAGTATGCAAGAGAAGTTGGAAATTGTGTGTGTGTGCTTCAATTGGAGCTGAAAGCCATAGCCTGAATTCTGCTGACTTCATCAGTATGAGTAGCACTGACAGACTGAGGTCAGCAGCCATTGGCTGCTCCGAGCCTTGGCGGGGACTCGATGAACTCAGACTCAGATGGCTGCATCCAGTTAGTCAGTCTGGGATGGAGATATCAGTCAAGTGGTTTACCCAGCAGAAAGACTTCCCTTTCCTACTTGGAATACAAAGAGTGAGGAAAAGACAACCTGGCAGTCCATATATAGGCACTTTCACTCCCCTGAGGTAGCACACAAGAGATGAGCAAGGGCATCTCT
Source organism: Laterallus jamaicensis coturniculus (assembly GCA_022605575.1). Taxonomy (NCBI): domain Eukaryota; kingdom Metazoa; phylum Chordata; class Aves; order Gruiformes; family Rallidae; genus Laterallus; species Laterallus jamaicensis. The sequence continues at coordinate 84,338,759 of JAKCOX010000002.1, read as the reverse complement.
GCACCAATAGACTTCAATAACTTGAATGAGACCGACAGGAGTGAAAAGCAAGGTTTAATGTCTTCATAGAGTTGTTTAATTAAGTGTAAAATGCTGTTGGGGAAACCCTTTACCTATAATCCTCATTCACACCCCTGATCTCACAGTATTTGATGTTCCAGTAGAGATCTGAGCACTCTAATTCTATGTCTGGTCAATGTAAGATATCAAGAGTAGCTCAGCAGCTAGGGACTAGAACCCATGTTTTATAAGCTGTATGTGCTACACCACACACATGAGCAACAACAGCTTTCATGGCTTTTCCTGGACTCACCTCTCTCAAGCATTATTGCCTAATGACCCAGTCTGCCTTGGAAGATAAGAGAAACTTTAATCTTTCTGCCCCAAATCCAGAATATCTTGATGTTTAGGTCATCTTCCCAAGTAGGAGAGATTGAGTGCCCAATACAGACCTCATGTCTGTCACTTTCTGAGAACACAGACCTTTTACTTCTAGTACCTGTTATGAAAATGTCATAACACCACCACCACCTACCTTTTGGTTTTTTGCTAAAATCACCATTGGTGTGTCTGAAGTAGACCTCAGAGGAGACAATCAGATGCCTCCTGGAAAGCCCCAAATGGCAGATAGCAAGTTATTGCAGGCAAAGCCTACAGGCTTTGAAGCAGACTTAGTAGAAAATTCTTTCAAATTGTTCTCTTGAACAGATAAATTCTTTTTAAGTTTACTTTTAGACACACAGGTGCTGTTTTGGATTACACCTTTGAAATACACTTCTGCATTAAATTCCAGTGGCTTCCCAAGTCCATTCCCATTCAAGAAAACCTTATAAACTTTAACATATTTTAAACATTGTCACATACATGCATATATCCAAAATATGATAACATATTTAATGATTTTTAACTTAGCATAGATCATAAAATATGCATTTTCAATTTTCAAGTTTCTCTATTTTGTTGTTTAGACTTTACAGCTTTACTTGTTGATATTATTGGGAACTCCACCAGTTACCTCACAGAAATTTTCAAATCCACTTCTATTCTCTCAGGTTTGCATTGCTTTACATTTATCATTGTCTTATTTGTCTGATTTACTTCTGACATGGAAACAAGCATGGAAATCAGCATGTTTTTCCTTGCAAAACATGGACTGTAGTTGTAAACAAAGTCTTCTTAGAGAACAAGACACATATATAATGCATATGTGTGTGTGTATATATACTATTGAGACAGGTATGTTTCAATGAGTAAATATATTTTCTTTGAAAGTCTGGTGAATGATTATTAAACACAGGTATTCAAGGAATTATGATTCCCAAAGAATCTATATTGTCTGCAGAATTATTTATTTCCCTGTAAAAATGCTTGTAATTTATAATTTTAGTTAGATAGAAACATTTCCCTTGGAAATATTAGCATTTGTATTAGGTGCTGGTTCAAGGTTTTAGTTAAATTTCAGATCAGAAGGAAAATATTTGGCCAGTTGTAGTAACTACATACCAGTTAGTGTTTTCAACTGTTTAAGATAATATCACATAATGAAAACTGGTAACGATGACCTGTTCTACATTGTTTTGCCTTTCAGTGCGCCAGAGCAATGACTCAGATTGTATCTTCATTTGTGTGATGACAGGACAGACAGGTAGAAGTTAAAACCATTCTGCCCCAAATATGTTGCCCTATTTATTCTCAGTGATGTCTTACACTAGAAACAAGTCTTCCTTGATATTTGCAAGCATTTCTATTGCAGGGAGAAACCTGTCTGACTTTTGGGAAGTGCTGGATAAGTCTCCTGTTATTAATTACACATTTTCCAGTAACACATCTGACCCAAGTAAGTACATCCCGGGGAATAAAAGGAAGTGGCAACAACAATGAAAACCAAGTGCAGGTAGCGCTGCAATGAATGCTTGGTGTTCATAATGTACAAATATTATTTTAAAATGTTGTTTTGTATTTTCATTATTATTTTTGTGCATTTCTACATTGTATATTAAATCATCCGTTTATGAAATAGTCTGATATTTTATATTATTGTAAGTGAAATATAGTATTTGTATTCTGCATTTAAGTAAAATGTACACAGTTTTAAATTCCCATCCATGAGGTCTTCTATTGGAGGAATGAACAAAACCTGCTGGGATGGGAGTTCTTACGGAATTCAGCACCGGACTGTGGAGGTTCCCTGATGGTCTTAATCTAAACAAGTATCTCCTTAAACTCTCAACAAAAATTATCTCCTATCTTAACATGAGTTACCTTCAGAAAGAAGTTGAATATATATGGAACAGGTTGCCTAGGGAGGTGGTTGAGTCACCATCCCTGGATGTGTTTAAAAAAAAAGGTAGATGAAGTACTTTAGGGATATGGTTTAGCAGAGGACAGGAACGGTTGGACTCGATGATCTTAAAGGTCTTTTCCAACCTTGTCATTCTGTGATTCAGCCAGTGTGCTGCCTGGCTTCTCCATCCAAAACTGCTTTGCCAGGCTGATCTGCATTTCAGATGCTCACCTCTCATTGCCAAAGACTATTTCTTGTTTTCAGTGCTTGATTAAAAAAGGCAGACTGTGACAAGTTTACCCGTGCTGAAAGCTGTAAGATGTTTCAGTCCTTAAAAAAAAGACACTTTGCGAAATGCCAAAAATTGCTTTGATTTAAAAAGACAACTGCAGTTTCTTTTATACCAGAACCTGATTTTTCCTTTTAGTCACACAATATACGATGGATGGTGTGTGCTAACTCTTTCTTCTTGTACCTCAAAGATCTAGATTCGGTTTTTTCAAGTTTCATGAAATTACAGGAAGACCCAAACAAAACAGTGGATTCATCAGCAGAACATGTGTGGACATTTAAAAGTGAGCAAATATTGTCCGACCTATATTTGTATTCCTCTTGATTAACATCTCGATAAGTGATCACGTAGGTTTGCTGAGCAGCACTGTGAAGTTGAACTACAATTACAGAGTAAGATAAAGTTCTATTATAAAAAAGCAGATCAGGTCAGTCATGCACTGAATAGTTGGGGATTAGAAAAATTATTGTAAAAAGTCCCCTCCCTTTTTTTGTTTTTGCCATTTGCAAGAAAAAGACATTTGTTAAGGAGGTAAATAATAATAAAAAAAAAAGCCACATTATTTTTTAAACCAAAAAAGATCCAATTGTTTCCCCTCCTTTCATATTGGAAATTTTTCCTTTTTTTCCTCTATCTTTGACTTTATATGACATTCATTTGTGAGTACCTAAACATTTCATAAGCTTCAGTGAGCATAGCTTTGCCTCAAGGCTACAAGATAAAGTTCTAGTTTGCTTCATTTTAAAAGCAGAAAAGCAAGTCTTCATACTTGCTTCCTCATAGTGGGAGCAAAGAGAAATTCAGGATTTTCCTTCATACCACCTCATCACTGCAGCTGCACCTGTCTGCAACAAAATTTCTGTAATTTCCCTGGATAGTCTGCTGTCTTTTTATAAACTCTTTTATTTTGCTTACCCACATACCAATCTTTGTTATCTCTTCTAGCCCTGAGCGTCACTCCTACCAAAAAATGTCATCAGTTCCCAAATTCCAGTATCTGCCCTCCGGTACCTGTCTTCTCCCTTCACACAGACAAGAGCTTTCATCTCTTTCCTCTGTAGTGAAGCAGTTGGGAAATAAAAAATAATTCATGGGAAGGAAAAAAACCCACAGCACTTGACAGGAATATTTTGGTTTCCTTTTCACTGGCGCATTAAAATGTTCTCAGTTAAAATTTCAAATATTATTGGCACTCCCCATGTTTCCATATTTAATTGAAAAGGATGGTGGCCACTCACCATCCTTTCTGCCAGTGGAAACACTCAAGGAGTTGATTGGATTTTCTGGGTGTATTTTAGATATTATTGTTCCCTGTGTGTTACACTCACTGCTGCCTTAGGGTACCAGCATCCTCAGCGTGTTGTTGGTGCCATCCCTCTGTCTCTTCTGCTTCTCCAGATACCAGCATCCCTGTTGCCCAGAAAGGGGAGGAAAACACAACTACGAGGTTCCCACCATGGCCAAAAACAGCTGGGGCAAAAGGATCTGGGTTTCCATCACTGCATGTGGATGCTTCCAGACTACAAGGGACAGCTGGAGAGAGCTCATCCCCATCACCACCTCTGCAGCCCATCACCAGTGAGTACGGCGAGGACATATCGCCTATGGGTTTGGCCAAAAGCTGAAACAAAGCCTCTGAGTTTGGGGCAACTCTTAGTGAGACCCGCAGTTGGTCCCTAGTGAGTAATTTTTTATTATTATTTGTAGAAGTGATAAAATCAGTTACATGGTTCATATGTAGTTTCATTTGGAGGAAAATTGGGCCTTGCTCCTCACAGACACCTCTACGCCTTGGTCTTTGCTCACATTTTTTTGCTCCAAATACAGTAAGCAGACTTGTAAAAAGGCACTATATAGTTTCTTCTTTTAGTCTGCACTAAACATAACGTCTTTAAATCCTGTCTTTCCCTAAACCATGGATTTTTCAAGATCTAGCAAAGTATCATGGAATCATGGAACAGAATATCCTGAGTTGGAAGGGACCCATATGGATCATCAAGTCCAACTCCGGGCTCCACACAGGGCCAGACAATTCAGAGCGTGAAGTACAGCTTTTGTCCTTCCTTTTTCATCTTGACATTTCTATATGCCACTGGAAGTACAGTGTGAGGGACTCTGGTTGTTGAGCTGTCTCATATATAGCAGTTCACAATGGACAGATAAATCACAAATATCCTGAATGACACGAAGCATGTGCCTTACTGTTCCCATAGCTGACACCTACGCATTTTGGATGCAGACAGTGTTGCCTCAGGAGACCAGCAAACTGATGCAAACAGAACGAGGTGAGATTGATCCAGGATATGATAAAGTGTGTCAGTTGGCACATTTATGAAATAGAAAATAATATATATAAATAGGTGACTGTGAATGTGACTGTAAGTCTTTATTAGTGGTCTCTGTTTTTTTCTTTTTCTTGTTGTTCTTCTAATCAACCTTCCTTTATTTCTTTTTTTTTTCTGTTAAAATGTCCAGACAACTAATATTGTTTTCCACCATTCAGATTTACCTCCCTCAGTACTGCCTGTCCCACCCTACAGGCCTGGTGTGACACTGAAACTTTACTCAGCTACCAGTAAGTAGCTGCACTCATGCAGCAAAAATAGCAGTATGTTTGAAAGTTTATTGATATGCAGAGTTTCCCATGCAGAAACCACACACAGGTTTAATTTATGTTATGTCCTATGTACATAAAACACCCAAAATGTATAAGGGGCCGCTTCCATATTTATTGTGAATAGTGCACAATTAATTGCACATTCAAAACATAAATTTTACTATGATGATGATGATGATGAGATTATCATATGTACTCTGTGTGTCTACTTGTACATGGGTTTGTTGTTGGAGAATCTTAAAATGTATTTATTCCAAAAGAAAGTATAATGCTTGAACTCTCCCTATCGGTACAAATGAAATTACTAAGTCAATCTGTGCCACATGACAGAATTGCCCAGAATTTACAATTCTGCAAAACCTCTTCAACTAAAATGTGTCATTGTCAACTAGATTTCCAAGAAAGCTCAGTTCTTCCAGTTGAGCACCAAAATAGTTAGAATTTAAGAGCTCAGCACAATAACCATATGATTATGTACCACTCCACTTGTAAGTATCATAAAATTATATCTACATATAGGTATTTAGGAAGAGGTTATATGATTTGAAAAGCTGGATCTGATTCAATACCGGGAAGGGAGTCTGAACTTTGGGAGTCCAAGACTCTCTTTAGATGATGAGCTTGTGTGTGTCTAAGGCCAGGCTCCCTACTCCCAGATTTGCAAAGCCGGATCAGAGCTCATGGGAATAAATCTCAGCTGCAAATTCCAGTCTTGGGTACTGTAGAAAACTAATTCAACTCTAGGTACCAGCATCATGGACACCTAAAACTAGGTAAAATGCATTCCATCCTGTAGACATCTTTAGCATCCCTTGGAGTTCTTCCACTCCCAGTCTGGTGTCATTGTTTCCAGAGGCCACACTGGAAACCAAGCTGCTTGGCCAGCTGAGTAGCAGGCAAGGTACAGCTGAAGTGGCATGTATGTCATGGTTCCAGATTTTTATGCTCCCCATTAACCTGATAGTCGAGGAAGGAAATTTGAGGGAAATTTTGGTGTGGTGTAGAAGTTCCAGTATTAAAACTAATGTGGAAAACACATCAGTATTATTATCATTTCATATTACTGTTGTATTTGGAGGGAAAATCTAGATTGTCTGCACTGGGGTCCAGACAAATCTAGGTGCCCATAGACCAGATTGTGACTGATTTTCTGCTGTTCAGTGCAGCGTAATCTTTCTAGGGAGAGAAGAGAAATCTAGTAGCTACCACTGAGGTTGGTGTGAAAACTCCCATAGCTAGGGCAATGCCTGCACTGAGCTCAAGAAAGGAAGAAATGGTGCCCACTTTTCCAGAATAAGGAGGTGGCTTGGTTCCAAGGTTTCCTGGCATTAGGACTACATCCAGCCATTTTGACTGCTTAGAGCTGTGATGGAGCTATGAGCCCATGGGTAGCTCTGCCAAGAGGCTGTCTTTATTCCCCCTGCTGAAGTTGACTCTGCTGCTATCACAAATTAGTGGGAACAGAGTATTGCTGGGTGGTGAGGACTGACAGAAGGAGTTTTGGAAATCTGTCCATCAACTGCTTGTGTTTCTGTGTGGTGACTAAGGGAAGCATGGACCTTGGATAGTGCAAAGATTACCTACTGGACTAAATTTCAGGGGTCTTCAGTATCATTTGGACTTGATATTATAGCTAAGACCAGAGGAGTCCAAAAATTAAAATGCCAGTCAGATAATACTTTTTAAAAGGTCTGTTTTGACATCTGGGAAATAGATCAAAAGATGTTGATCATATGAGCAAAGGCTGGAAAATTCTGAAGGAAAATGCACCGTTCTGGTATCGACAAAGGAAATTGTAGGTGTTTCATATGGATTCCTAATTAATCTAACAAAGGAAAATACCGCTGAAAGCCTGTCAGGGAAAGTGAAAAACTCATCATCACCAGCAGGTTTTGCATAAAGGCAAAGTATAGCCTCCTGGTCCTTATCTGCTAATGGAGCTGGAGCAGAGCACAGAGGATGCAGGCATCTCCCTGGCTCCATACAGGCAAACTGCAGCTCTTCAATCTAGGATTACTTGGAGGCTTAAAATCCAACTTCTGGCCTAGATCCCCATGCAATGTCACCATTTCTACTATTCACTTCTCTCAGCTCAGTGCTGAATTCCAAAACACCTTATCTTGTCTGTAAAGGATTTTTATTTTTATTTTTTGAGGGGTAAACATATTTAGAAACATAAAATTGTCTTGGCTGGAAGGGCCCCTTTAGATCATCGTGTCCAACCATCACCCTAACCTGCCATGCACTACTAAACTATGTCACTCAGAACATCATCTAACCCTCTTTTAAATACCTCCAGGGATGAAGACTCTACCACTTCCCAGCCCATTGGAATGGCAGCCCATTCCAATGCCTAACAACCCTGTTCGGGAAGAAGTTTTGAGTCAGAGAAAGGGATTCTTTCGTAGCTTTTCAATTTCTCTGTCACTGGGTATAGTCATGTGGTAGATGAGCAGTAGTGTCTTCCAGTTTTGGTGCCATTTTCCTTCGTTTTTTCGTTTTTCCTACAGTTGCCTATTGCAGCAATCCATGACCAGCATCCTGTGCTGTTACTTTATGTAGCTTTTGCTGATTGTGATTTTACAGTCCTGCTCTGGTGGCTGAATTTCTCAGCATATGTTGAGATTCTTGTCTTGTTTTTTTTAACTCACACTTCTAGAAAAGAAAGCATTTGAGAAAATATGACTGAGACATCCATTTTCAGAAATAATTAATATTGACAAAGTTAAAAATACTGACTATGAGAGACAAAGTTTGACAACACCATCAAGTGATCCTATACAGTTCTGCAGAAAGGCAATGTCAGGGAAGAGGGGAGGAAGACTCACTGATGCTGAGCCAAGAAGCAGTTCTTGATGTCAGAGGCTTTTTGAACCATAGAGATAGGAAGCCAAATATCCTTTTTCAATCTTTCTCTCATTTTACTTCTGTTTAAAGAGCTCAAAATACCAGAGTCCTCACCTTACCTGCCATGACATACGTTGGTAGCACGAAGAAAATGAGCCAATGTCATTATCACATGAATACATTTTGACTTCTTGACACACTTGATGGTGTGAAGAGATGAATTTAATATGAACTAGATTTTTCTGTCTTGATTGGGAGTAGAGGAATATGCTACAGTAATTCTCATCCATCGAAAATTCTACACAAAACCAAAGCTGTCTGCATGACTTGTTTGCTTTAGTTGAATTTGACTTGAGCATTAGAGTGGCTAGATAACTGGAAGTTACTGGAGTGTCTGGACTTGTGGTTGCACAGTCCAGAGTTTGTTCATGTACCAGTTGTTGCCTGGTGGGCAGCACTATAGACCCTGGGGAACTTAAGGCTGGGAACCAGGATGTTTTGAAAAGGCTGGTAATCATGGGTTTCAATGAGATCAGGGAATGGTGAATCACTAAATGCTTCTCTCTCAGAAACCATGATGATAGAACCTGTCTATGTGCACATATCATAAGATGCATCTGGAGAAATAAATCAAACAGTGGGATTGCAAAGCAATGAAGGGCATACACAGTATTCTGAAGACCGAGACATTATTCCAAGAAGTCACATCTTAAATGACAAAAGTGGATGCCAACTGATAAAAATTGGCATATGTGTATATTAGAGTATGTAGGGAGGGATATTGTAAGTCTGAATTTTTCATAGTAGCCTTAACATTGTTTTTCTCAGTGCCAGGGAGATGTGACATTGAGTTAATAATGGAAAACTCTCTTTTGCAGCAGGGATTGGTTACCTAACTGCCTGTGACTGTAACGTGGTAATTTAAAATAGACAAGAGCAAAGATCTGTATTGCAAGCTGTGGTTCCTAAGTTTTCTGGCCCCTTTTGACTAACTTGATATCTTAGGAAAGAAAATTCTTAGAAGAGAGAGTTCTGAAATAACTTATGACTTTTAATTCTTGTCTTAATTTCAACCTAAATCTGTAAGAACATACAAATTGAATACAAAAATGTGTTTCACAGTAGAAATTTATTACAGGAGAGATATAAAGCATTACTATGAAGCACTGAAAATTTGAATTTCAGTAATATGATGTATACTATTCAAACAAAATTATATACAACATTAACTGACAGAGAATTTCAGTATTAAGTAAATGTAGTATTATGTAAATGCAGCATTAATTTAAAACTGATTGTCAAAAATGAAAACCAAAGCAATTTATTTAACTTTTAGGTTTTTAATTTGAATTCTCTTTCCCAGACAGATGAACCCAAATTGAAATTGCAGTCACTCAATTTACATTCAGATAAAGCTGAATTTTTGCCAGCAAAGCAAATAGCTTGGGTGAAGCTTATAACACCTGTTAGGCAGAAAAGTGAGTACGCACTTCAGTGGACACTAAGATTCATAAGAGGGTGGCCTTTAGTTATTCACATAAACTGTGACATTACTTTCCATGGGCAAGTTATATTAAAACCTCATTGCCTTATGCTCTGATCACAGAATCACAGAACGTTAGGAGTTGGAAGGGACCTCGAAAGATCATCTAGTCCAACCTCCTCCTGCCAGAGCAGCATCACCTAGAGTAAATCACACAGGAAATGGTGTTCGGATAGAAACATTAAGAATGCTTATTCAAGAAAGAAATATCATTTTTAAGGTGGAAAAAAAAATAAAGGTGTGTCAAGTGTTATCAAATAGACAAAGCCTAATGACTTTTATACAAAGTGAAGAGTAAGAGAAATAGGGCTCCTTCTTGCCCACCCCTCGCTCACAAATCCTGGTATTTGTGTGCCTTCGACACACAACCGGTTTTCAGAGGGGTCTGTCAGTTTGGGAGCTGCAGGCACCTGCCCACTACTCCTCCAGGGCTCCTGCAACCTTGGGCAAGTGCTGGCAGATGAGAAATAGTTTCATAGCGATCCCTTTCAGGTTGGCAGAGCCTTTATTTTTCTCCTGCCCGTGAATGCCATTTTATATTAAACTTCTTGTCAGCACCAAACGACTCAAGCTTATTTCAACAGAACTTCATTAGTCCAAATTTGACCCCTGCAACCTCTCCTATCACATAACATAAGATGGCCCAAAGCTGTAAAGTGCGTGAGACATGTGAACCTGGAAATGCAATTACACTGTCTAAGGGGATTATACTCTGTGGGTAAGGTACTTTATCCACGCACGGCCACAGCCTGCTGCTAGTTACAGAGATGGAAAATTTCATTGACAGTCACACTGCAGGCACCTGTGCTCTGCAAGTTTGGGCTCTTCCATCCTAATGGGTTTGTGTGAGGTGGACACCCACATCATGCAAAATGTTCCCTCTCACAGCCTGGTTCTGTGATTCTGAAATCCCTCGTTATCTTTGTAGAGCTCCAGCATGGTACTTGTAGGGGTGTTCCCTTATTTTTTGGAGTGGTTTCCTTTGGAAGGGATGCTGTATGTGGGGTGTCTGTGCATGTAGCTCCCCAGGGTCAGATATGCTTTGCAGGGCAGACAGTTTTGCTGCAGTGACTCAAAGTGTTCCCTCACACACAGCATCTCCTCTTTAGAGCACAGTTACTAAATCTGCAAAGGAGAGGTGGTTACACCTATTTTAGCCATCAGAAGCCTTTTAGCATATTGCATGTATTGTATTTGGGTTTTTTTCTAGCAAGTCCATTGATTCCTACCCATCCTAACACCACTGTTAGCTAAGGTGCAAGATGTGTGACAGGTAATGATTTGGAGAAGACAAGACTATATCAAATGTTAAGTTTTTCTCTTAATACAATGAAGAAAAGCCCTGAAAATAGGTTCAATTTTGCTTTACCTTTTCTCAGTTTCCCCCATTTTCACCCTGCCACCTTCTCTCTTTCCTGTAACAGAAAGACAGTCTGAAGAGACATTTTTTTCTGGCACTGAAAAATCACATAGCAATTTAGGATTTTGTTATAAGCTGCCATCACCTATTCTGTAGTACTGCTTTTTCGGAAGGCTGGCACAGCTGTGTTTGCTGGCAGGATGAAATGTTTGGTGTGCAAATGTTTGTCTCTTGCTGCTGACTGCTGAAGCTTTGATGAATAAACTAGATATTTTCCTTTTAGTTGGCTGGAGAGAGGGGAAGAGGGAGTCCATCCCTGCATTTTTAAGTTAAAATATTAAAATGATGGTCACTTGAAGGAAGAAACACTGATTAATCAGCTGACTCATGGCACATAAACAGGAAAATGGAGACATTATGCCCACCTTCTTCTCAGTACAGGAAAAAATTGACCTTTTCTTCTCCTTTGCTTATAAGTATAAATGAAACCTGTAGGACTGTACTTCATAGAATCATAGTATGTGTAAGGTTGGAAGGGACATTTAGAAGTCATCTAGTCCAACCCCCCTGCAGTAAACAGAGACATCTTAACTAGATTAGGTTGCTCAGAGCCCCATCAAGCCTGACCTTGAATATCTCCAGGGATGGGGACTCCACTACCTCTCTGGGAAACCTGTGCCAGTGATCTACCACCCTCATAGTGAAGAACTTTTTCCTAATATCCAACCTAAATCTCCCCTTTTCTAGCTTAAACCATTATCCCTCATCCTATTACTACATGCCCTCAGGAACAGTTCTTCCCCAGCTTTCTTATAGGCACCAGAACATTTTTACTGTTCCCTAAAACTTGGGCTGGAATTAGATAATTACTAAAGCAAGGCATGGAAAACTGACAGACAGAGAGAAAGCCAAAACCTCTGCATGAATAATGTTTATTTTGTTAATGAGGCTAAAAACAGTGATGGGGAGAGCAGTGAGAGTCTGTTTATTAGCTCACTCATATTTAATCCAGATTCAGATTTAGAGGGTGGGTGTGAGGAAGCATGAAAAACTGAAAGTGATTTTTTAATCAAAGTAGCATATGCATATAGAAAATATCAAATGCAGTAAGTGCACAGCACTGTTCTTTGTCTTGCTGTTTTGCACCGTGGAACACTGATGCTTCACTTGCAACTGAATATCCACCTACACAGGTGACAGTAACTAAATTACATCTTTAGAGTTGTTCCTTACTTTTGTGATAAATAAAAGTGATGTAGTTCTAAGTAACTAACCAGTAATGATAAATAATAATAATAAATTGAGCAGAATATTTGGTGTTTCACTCAAGCAACTGCTGGGCTGTGTGGCTTTTTCCTTTCAATTATCTGCCTCTCTCAGAATTGATTTTAAGATATCTACATGAGCTTATTCATCTGCACATTTCAAGACATTTACTGGGACATGTATTCAAGCTAGTTTGGAGTTGTATTTTTTTTCTAGGGTGTCCACAAGCAATCCTCAAAGAGTCCCGTGTGACCTCACCTCCTGTCACTCTTATAGTGCAAAAGATCAATCCCTGTGTGATGGAGCTGTGTAGGTTTTTTCAACTGTGCCTCTGCGTTGGCCAGAGAAGATACTCCAGAAAGGAAGCCATGAGGTAAAACCTGGCACAAGGTTTCTCTCTCTCTCTCTCTCTCTCTCTCTCTCTCTCTCTCTCCCTCTCTGCTTAAAATACTCCATCAGGCTTTTTTCAAATGTCAATTTTCTATCACTAATGCTTATTTTTGAGAGTCTGTGGCTACTGGCTGAGACCCAAATAGGTCCCCAGCGTAACAATCAATACCTGATCTGTCTTCCAGTATTTAAACTAAGAGAATAAAGCCCAGTTAAATTATTTCAAATATCTAATTACATCATTTTGAGGTCAGAGTCCCTGTTTTTACGTCCGTATTCAGTATTAGCAGTGTGATATGCATTTCACTGTGTTTATGAAAGATAACGAGCTACTATTCTCCTAATACTTATGACATCTTTAGGTACTGTGTTGAATACTATTCCTGGTTCTTGAAAAATGCAAGTTATATCTGTGAAAGAGCCAAAAGAGTTGCTTACTCCCACAGTAAGTATATTTTCTCTTTATACATCCATATACCTTATTATGAAGGTATAACAAAAAGAGTTTTAGATATCCAAAGAGTATTTGCTGGTTTATCTGACAAAGATTTTTTTTAAGGGATTAAAAAAAACCCCTTTATCTTCATTTAGTGTTTTAATATTCATATTTTAAAACCTCTTCTGATTAAAGTTTTCTTGTGTTCTTCCAGCATTAAAACAAAAGTGCCTTAAAAACATCTGTACGTCCGTCTAGAGCACTGAGGAATTTTGCTGCATATTGGAAGATTGGTGGCAGTTTTAGTTGTCTCTTTGGTTTCTCAGTGTAAAATCGGGATGCAACATGCTATTTGCAAATATTTGTAATAAGTCAAGCTATTAACCAGATGTTGACCTAGAAATGTGTCTTCCTCCAAGGCATTGTAAAAAACAATGTGTAAAAACAGATGTTTTATACAATAAAAACATTGAAAGGCTTTTAAAAATTGCATTTTATAAAAAATATTTATATGGTTTGCCAATTAATACAAATAGTTTACTCTAATTTTATTTACAATTAAGTAACCAAAATTGAACAAATACAAAATAATTTAAAAGCAACCTGAAATACTGCAGACAATGATTTTTCCTGGTGTTAAACACATACAGATTATCCATTATTCCCAATCAGGAGTCTCTATTATTTCACAACTCATCTAGTGCAGAGCTCTGTCAAGGAAACATTCACACCTCTTGTAGTCTCACTCCTTGATATATATGCATGAACTCACCAAGATTCAGCTCCTCCCTTATATGCACCTCTGGTGAACTGAAAGCCAGTTCTAAAGAAGGGAAAGAATAATCAAACAAATTCCACAATCCCGTATTTTGCTACATTGCAGCAAGGGGATGCTACTATCCACATCACATCATTAACATTTAAAAAAAGAAAAGATTATTTGCACTACAAGCGGTGCACATCAACAGTTCACTGAAGAAATACACGTTCAAAGTAATTTAAAGCCAAAGAGAAAGGTGGCACCTTAAGGGATGCTGCTCCCAAGAAGCTGGGCGCCACAGCAGCTGGCTTCCGAAATACATTTGACTGTTGTGCCCAATAGCGTGATGGAAGCATTTTTGTCAGATCAAATATTGGAGCAGCACCAATTACAGTCGATATTGAAAGTTAGGGCAGTGGAAGATATAGGAATGTTGATGCGGTGAATGTCTAAGTCGGGAACATTAATATGGACACGGTACTGCAATGCTGTGGAGAGATCTCTCTCTGCAGCACTTCTCACTCAAGGCAGGAACAGTTCTGTTGTGAAGAGCTGGGTGATTTACACCTTTGTGCAAATGTTCCTTTTAAATCTCACAAAAAAGCCCAGAGACATGTTTTAAAACAAATAAATCTACGTTGTTTCTTTTATTATTATTATTATTATTATTATTAGGTTTTCTGAGAAGTCAGGAAGAAAAACATGAAAACAAAAATATAAGGGGAGAAAAAAAAATTTTCTGGGGTTATGTATTCTTGAATAAAAAGACAGTAACAAAACAAAACTATTTTATGAAAAGACTTCCCTTCTAAAAGGTTATTTCATTGTTACATTGACAAATTCAATCAGCCCTGATTTACAGAATCACAGACTGGTTTGGGTTGAAAGGAACCTCAGAGATCATCTAATTTCACCCCTGCTGTCATGGGCAGGGACACCCTTCACTAGACCATGTTACCCAAAGCCCCATTCAACCTGGCCTTGAACACTGCCAGGAAGGGGGCAGCCACAGCTTCTCTGGGTATCCTGCCTCCCCACCATCACAGTGAAGAATTTCTTATTATTATGTAACCTAAATCTACTCTCTTTCAATTTAACCCCACTGTCCCTTGTCTTCCCAGAGAGGTGGTGGATGCCCCATCCCTGGAAGTGTTCAAGGCCAGGTTGGATGGGGCCCTGGGCAACCTTGTGTAGATCCAGGCCTGAGGTTGGTGGCCCTGCCTGTGGCAGGGGTGTTGGTGTTCTGTGATCCTTGGGGTCCCTTCCAACCCTTGCCATTCTATGATTCTATGATTCTATATCACTCCATGCCCTCGAAATCAGCCCCTCTCCATCTTTTCAGTAGCCCCTCCAGGTACTGGAAGGTTGCTGTAAGGTCTCTCCAGACCCTTTTCTTCTCCAGGCCAAACAAGGTCAAATCTCTCAGCCTATCCTCATAAGAAAGATTCTCCAGCACACTAACTCATTCCAATGGCTACATATCCTTCTCATGTTGGGGACACCAGAGCAGTGAAAGGAATTCAGGAGGTCATCTGGTCCAACTGCCCTGATCAGGCAGGGCCACCTAAATCCAGTTTCCCAGGACCAGATTGAGATGGCTTTTCCGATGTCTCCGAAGGAGAGTGGGAGGTAGACTGTACAAACTCTCTGTGCAACTTATGCCAGTGCTCAGCCACCCTCAGAGTAAAAAAGTGTTTCGTAATGTTCATTTTGAACATCCTGTGTTTCACTTTGTGTCCATTGCCTCTTGTCCTGTTACTGGTCATCACTGAAAAGAGCCTGGCTCTGGCATCTTTGAATCCTCCTTTCAGATATATGTAGGTATTGATGAGATCACCTTGAGCCTTCTCTAATTTGAAGACTCCCAGCTCTCTCAGTCCCTCGTATTATGAAAGATGCTCTAGTCCCTTAATCATCTTTGTGTCCCTTCTTTGGACTGTCTCAAATTTGTCCATGTGTCTCAAACTGAGGAGCCCAGAATCACAGAATCACAGAATCTTAGGGGTTGGAAGGGACCTCGAGAGATCATCGGGTCCAACCCCCCTGCCAAAGCAGGGTCCCTAGTTCATATTACATAGATGGGCGTCCAGACGAGACTTGAATATCTCCAGAGAAGGAGACTCCACCACCTCCCTGGGCAGCCTATTCCAGTGCTCTGTCACCCTCACTGTGAAAAAGTTCTTCTGCATGTTGGTGCGGAACGTCCTATGCTCCAGCTTACAGTCATTGCCCCTAGTCCTGTCCCCAAAGACCACTGAAAAGGGGCTGGCCAATTCCCCCTGCAACCCATGCCTAAGATATTTATAAACACTAATTAGGTCCCCCCTAAGTCTTCTTTTCTCCAGGCTAAACAGACCCAGTTCTCTCAGCCTTTCCTCATAGGGGAGATGTTCCAGACCCCTAATCAACTTTGTCGCCCTTCTCTGGACTCTCTCCAGAAGGTCCCGGTCTTTTTTATACCAGGGAGCCCAGAACTGGACACAGTATTCCAGGTGGGGCCTGATCAGTGCAGAGTAGAGGGGGAGGATCACTTCCTTCGACCTGCTGGACACACTCTTCCTGATGCATCCCAGGATCCCATTGGCTCTCTTGGCCACCAGGGCACACTGCTGGCTCATGGCCAACCTGTGATCAACCAGGACCCCCAGGTCCTCCACAGAGCTCTTTTCCAACAGGTCATCCCCCAGCCTGTACTGATACAGTTGGTTATTCCTCAAATAACTGAACTGGAGAACTGGACACAGTACTCCAGGTGTGGCCTCACCAGTGGTGAGTAGAGGGGAAAGATTGACTCCTTTGATGTGCTGGTATCCTCATGCAGATGAGGATAACCTTAGCTGCCTTTGCTGCAAAGGCACACTGCTTACTCAAATTCAGTTTGGTGTCCAAAAGGACAAGCTGAATGGGGTTATACTTCTCCAGGTGGAGGACTTCGCACTTCATCTTAAACATCATGAAATTCCTATTGACCCATTTCTCCAGCCTTTCAAGGTCCCTCTGAACGGCTACAAGACCCTCTGGTATATCAGCAATGCCTACCAGTTTGGTGCCATCTTCAAACATGCTGAGGCTACACTCTGCCCCAGTGTCCAGACCATTAATGGAAACACTAACAAGATTAGGCTCAGTATTGACCACTACTGTACACTATTAGTCACCAGCCTCCAACTAGACTTTGCACGCTGACAACTACCCTCTGGGCCCTGCCATTCAGCTAGTTTTCAACTCACCTTACTGGGCTCATCCAGCTTCTCTGTGAGGATCTTATGGGAGACAATGTCAAAGGCCTTTCTGAAGACAATGTACTTCACAGAGCCTTGGAAGAACCAAGCCTTCGAGTCACGTAATTTTACAATTCTCAACTTGTTAGACTTCTCACTTCTCCTTGCTAAAACCCAGTGGACAGTTTGTCTTTGTTGATGGCATCTTTGAAGGGTAGCTGTGTCTGACCCTGGCAGAAAACACACCTTCCAGATGAGGAGAAGCCTTCCCAAAGCTCATTGACTCAACTTTCCCCTGGATTTCTCTCAGCTTTGAATTGGAGCCACTGTGGATAGACAAGAGCAGACTTCTCAACCCTGAGGAATGCCAGTGTTTAAAGCTGTATAAATTTTCACTCATCTTTCATCACTGAACACTACCTCTTGGTAAGCTATTAAAGCCATATTCACATGCCCCAGAGATTTTGTGAGCGATTAACAACAATGAGATGATTGTTATTTAATTACAGCCAAGAGTATTAGGGAAAGTTACTATACAGTGAATGCACCTGCAGAACAGACCTCTCAGTATAGATCCTTTACATGGCAAGAGCTATATTACTAAGATACACTGTGGACATAATGACTCTAAGGAATCTCATGGAAGGATTAATTAATGAATGTTGAAGTGTGCTTGATAACGGAAGTGATCACATGGGTGGGGTATATACCCAAGTGGGTATAAATAACTTAGTACTGACTTTGTTAAAATCCATTTGTCCTCCGTCCAACTGCTTTCGAATAATATCCCTCAAGGTAAGCCTTTCTAGATATACTCTATAATACAGAAATCAAGACTAAAACAAAGTAGAATAAGCTCTTTGGGACTGTGGAGTTGTAGAATAGTGTAGGCAAGAGATTCGGGATTGTATGCTACAGATATTTAGAACTGGTAAAATTAAAACCTCACTTCCTGATGGAGTACTTACAGTATTTTTTAATGGAAATGAATGCAATATTTGACCTTATACCTAGGGAAACAGATACATATTTGAAAACTGACAAATAAATGTGGATATGTTTGGCTCTAAAAAAAATCCATAACTGATTGACCTATAAAATAATTCTTTAGGGTAAACTGAGACTGTAATTCAAACAAATCAATTGTTTGTCAATTAACAATAGTAGTGCAAGGCTTTCAGCTTTTGAGGAATTTGTTATACATGTTTCTGTAAGGACACACACACCTAGAAGATCTCTAAATACCATAGTGCTTATAGTTTTGAAAATATAAATATATTTTAGACACTTTAAAAAGCATCTAAAAAAATCTATCTAAAAATATCCTTTAGATCAGTCTCAACACAGATTAATGTCTGCTTACAAAGTGGGATAGACTTTCATGATCTGAACCAAACTACTATAATGGATTACAGGTTAACTGGGGTCATTAAAAGTAATCCCAGACTGTGTCTTCATTTATACAGTGTTTCACAATATCTGCACTTAAATATAAAGTGAAAAATTGTTTGAACACCCTGTTAGATCAAGTAAACTGTGAAAAATGCTTGTAAAACAAAAAATACAAGTACACCATTTTTTTTTGCTAAATGGACTTTCTCTGTTGATAGCACTTCGGCAGACCCTGTTGACTCACCTAAAACAATACCAAAATAAATATTATATGTCAGGTTTGAAGATGGCATTGAAAAAATTTTGAACATATCTAAGGTTTATGTTTGCTCTTGTATGTGTTCTTACTATGTTAAAGATAAAAGTGCATTGCATCAGGAACAAATATGGCCAGGCTACAAAAAATTATTTTCTGAGATGATGTCTTCCCATTGTCAGATTCAAGATAAAACATTCTGCTTAATATTTTACTTAACTCACCAGGCACACCAGTCTTCTGTTTGACTTTTTCTTGTCTTTAGATTAAACCAAATATGATTGTAATTCTGCTGGTGTCTATGTCAATGGTCTTATATAGCGGTAAGTAGCATTGTATTTTTATTTTTATTTGACCTTTATTCTTGAGTACTGTTTTAAGTATGCATATTTGGAAACAATCCTTTAGAGGGATTCCTTCCATTCCCTCCAACCCAGTTGTTCAATAGCAAAACTATGCAGTAGTTATAAACCACATTTTTTGCAGGACTTTTAGCAAAACAGAAAACATTTTATGGCTCTAAAAAAACTTCCTTTCTGCTAGCATTTTGTCATTATTCAAGTCCTTGAAAGTCCCAAGAAGTCACAAATTGTGTATCACTAAATTCTCCAAACCATTCAGTGAATCCTGAAATACACCTTTCAGCTAAATCTCCTCCTTCCAATTTTTCTTTGAGTAGGGATTTTTCCCTCATATACCTTTTCAAATTCTATGGTCATGGATGAAGGAGTTTTCCAGTGACAGGAATGGGCAAATATTTCCAATTTCTGGAGTCACTCCACTGTGTAGAAATGTCATCAAGAGTAGTGGTGTGGTGTAGAGGTGGTAGACTATTAGAAGATCTAACACCATTTTTAGTCACTCCGTGGGGTGATTTCTAAAGTAAAAATATTGGTACTTTGGCATAGAAAAATCTTCACTGACCTACTCTAATTTCACCATTTGCATATTTTCTAAAGGGCCTCATGCATTAGAAGTCAGTAAAGAGAAAGGCTGAGCCACAGCTTTTTAGATTCTTCTCCCACAGCTAAGCACAATCTAAGAACAAAGATTTAAAATGCTACTAATTTTTAGGCTTGGAGAGCCTTACTGGTTTGTATTTATGTGGGATGTAGTCTGATGATGTGTTCTTTGAGTCCAAAATAAATATCTGTGCATGAACTAGCATCTTTGGGAGGAGCTAATGATATTTATCTTGAAAAAAATTGAATAGATTGTGTGTGCTACTCCCTGACTTTTCCCAGCACAGTCAAGGTCTCTACTCACTGGTGATTCTGTTGACTGTGTCCATGCCCTGTATTATAACATTTTTATTAGCCACAGTTAAAAAAAAAAATAACGGGAGTTGCACTGAATTTTTTTAATGTGCTTTTATCATAAAACACTTCAAAAAAGTGTTGCCAGTGTATCGACTTCACAAAGTCCAGAAACTTTTTATGTGTATCTGAATGTTGAAAGAAATTCTGTGGATAAGGCATACAGCTCGAAAGCTCAAGAGCTGATGTACCATACAAGTCTCTGCAGGATATGTGCCAAGTCATTTAGCAGGCTTTAGAGCAAGAGAAGTTGTCCTCCCTGGGGTCTTCTGAGGTGTAAAGGATTGATTTTTTGGAGTGCAATCTTTCACTGGCTATATAGGGATCGACGTAGGGACATTAGTCCCAAAAGACATGATAGCAAAAGAAGAAAAGAGAATAATTAATCCAGAAAGTATTTTCTCTTTGTCAATTTAAACAAAATCAATCAATCTTGTAAGCAAACATTGCTTCATTGATCTTGACTCGGTGACAATTAGAAATTCCACTCTAAGTAATGAAAGGATTACTGAAACACCAAGCTGCTGTAGGGATTTTTGTGCAGACTTCTTGACTTAGAATAAGTTAAGAGCAGAGGATTACAGAATAGAAACATTTGAGACAATGAAAGTACTCGGGCAACTAAATCAGTTTTATAGAATTCTACTAATTTATCCCAGCAAGTGCCACTGTTGAGAAGAGCGGAGGAATACAAAGGTTTGCACATCCTGACTATAAAGCCATCAGTTTAACAGAGGATTGTTGTTTGGTTTTTTGTTTGAAGCATGTTTCTGAGCTTTCCTATGTTCTGTTGGAGCTATTCTATGTTTCATGGTTTTGATAAATCACCTTAATAGTGAAGGAAGGTATCCAAAATGCTTGTAGAGCATGCAGTTGTGTGTGGTGGTTGTTGTTGTTATTATTATTATTATTATTATTATTATATCTTTTGTCTCAAATTTGTTTGCTGGGGTAGGTGGCCAAGAATTGGAACCGCCAGCATTTCTGCCAGAGCTTCTCAACACACCTCAAGGAATCCTGAGTAAGAATGGTTTAAGCTTTGCTTTCTGCAACACTGCATGGCAGTGGGGAATCACTTACACTCCAGAAGCATTTCAGGGAAGTGTGCAGCTAGCAAATAGCTGGTAACTCTTATCTGAAAGTGGTTTAACAATTGAAGCAAGACCAGGGGATGTCTGGGGACAGTTCTCATCAGCTCTTACTCTTTTTAAAGAAGTGTGACTTTTGTCTTTTTTCTTTTTCTTTTTTTTCCCATTTAGACAATGCCACATTCTTCAATGGAGCCTTTCAAAATGTGGAAAGTGTTGCATTATTTTTTGGTAAGTATGTGTTCCAGTTCTACTTGAGCAATGAATAGAAATCCCATGGAGTTTGCCTTTCTATCTACTGTAAAGGAACAGGGATTTTTGAGGCTGTAGATTTCCCCAAATACTATTACAACACTAAATATTGCAGCTTCAAGCATTCCTCAATGCCCCTGTGTTTCTACCTTATTTAGGCTCTGTGTTCATGCAAACATTACCCATGTGTGAACCACACCTCTATGTACCGTGTTTTTTACTGCTGTTCTCTTTCCAGACTGCCTGGGTTCTCACTTCACCTGGTTACAGTCCATCTTCACTAACTTCCCTGCCCTGCTCAACTTTGTGAACAAAATGAAGTGTGTTACTGGTTATTGTCCCAGGGATTTTGAAGACTATGGTTGCTCCTGCAGGTTTGAGATGGAAGGGCTCCCTGTGGATGAAGCCGATGAGTAAGTCTTATCCATGAGATGTCCTCTTCTGCCCTGACTAGCTGTCAGTGCTCATCAATATTATGACCTGATGCATAATACTTGCCTAAATGTTTTAAGGACTGATATGGAAAACCAGGAGATCTATTCAGAGCGTAATCCCAACACCATCTGGCTCGGTTAATGCAGTCAGCACTCACTTGCAAGCCAGGTATCTGATATGACCCAGAAAACACAACTTCAACTCTGGTTTATCAGGTATCTCCTGTGTAATTACTACCTGCTGGCGAGCACTGTCTTTTTTGCTGAGCCAACACCCGGTACCATTTGCCTTACAGAATGGCTTGGAAACAGATGAAGACAAGGTGGTCATTATCTACAGGTTGTGATGATCCACTAGCTTCTTTATTCTCATAGCTTGGAGTCATTCTTTATTCTCCCCACACCACAATGTGGAGAAATACTCCTACCTTGCAGATAAAAGTAAAGTCCCCCACACCTGAAAATAAGTCCAGCAGTGTGACTCTAGTGGCAGAGCTAGTTCATACTGCTTGTAAAGAGCAGTGACTAATGCAATAGAGTAAGTAACACCATACCCATCTCCTTGACATATCTTACCCACAGGTCTCTCAATTCTGAACAGAGGTTTGTGAACATAACCTCATTCATTTCTTTGCACTGAGGAATCCATCTCACACTTAAATTGGTGTCGAAAACTGTAAGACCTCTTGATAAGGTGAGTGGGAGAGAATTAATCTGAGCAGTTAGTGGGTTTTACAGTCTCACCAAGCTGTTGGTATTGTGAGCTCTGTAATACACCAGCAGCGTAAGCTCATAGTGGACTACAATGAAAATGCTGGCACCTGAGGGGGATTTAGGCATCACCAGAATGACCTTACACTAAAGTATGACTTCAAGTGGCAGTTAGAAGGTTAAGTAGATCTTGCCCTGAATACTTGCGTACATGCAGAGGTTGTAAGACACAGGAGCATCCAGGCACAGGAAAAAATCAATGTAGCTCATTGGCTTTTCCCAGTGCCATGCACCAGGAACAAAACCACCAAACTTCACTCTGCTTTGGAGGGATACTGCCCCAGAGCCTGACTGGGCTAGTGAGAAAAACCTGAAATTTCAGGCCAGGACAATCAAATGGTTGTTCACTTACATCAGTAGGAGGTGTGAAAAATAATCTAAAAAGAATCTATCCATGTCGAAATAGAAAAGTAGTTTTCCCAACAATGTAATGTAATATATTAAATTCCTGAGTGAAGACAGCAATGGCTCAGAAAGGTCCAATGCCTATAGCTAGATGGAAATTAATCCATCTCTTTTCCAGCATAGGATGTCATAGAAAATGAAGATCTAACCCTGTTACTGGAAAAAAGCCAGTGTGACTTCTGATGAAAGGTTTTCTGAACAATCGTGTTGACATGCTGAAATGAGAGCTTGGGTCAGTTCAATGGGTTGACATCTGAAGAGCTGAGCACCTGGGCTTTCCCTTCACTCAGCTTCACTTTAATGTGGAGCAGCATAAATACAGAATCATCAGAATGATCTATCAGCAGCATTGTCCTGAGAAACATCTGCAGAGTCACTTTGTGTTTACAAATTGGTTAGCAGTCCTGCGGTGAGGTTTCCAAGGCAGCAGGGCAACCCCACTGCATTTTTCAGTAAGTGGAGATTGATGATTGTTTTGCCACTGACACAGATACACCCCTGGTTCAAGAGACCCTCCAAGCAGGTGGCTGCTATGTGGCTTTCATATGCACAGTTCCCAGAGTCTGGCACTTTTTTTTCACTAATTTTATTTATCAGAATCTAGTTTTGCAAATGTTGGATTTTGTCACTGGATTTTGGTTCCATTAAAAAAAAAGGCTGATCATCTTGCTGAAGGTTTTTAGGGCATTTCACAGAATTACAGAATCATAGGGGTTGGAAGGGACCTCAAGAGATCATTGGGTCCAAGCCCGCTGCGAAAGCAGGTTCCCTAGGACATATCACACAGGTATTTGAAAAAGTTTGTGTCCTAACCTTGTCCCATTTCCAAAAGGAGCTAATTGTAATATCTAACTTAGGAGTTTAGTCTATCTCCACAGTCCAGGGGGAAAGAGGAGCATGCACACAGGGCAATCCAAGTCTTATAATCCACTGCCCTCAGAGGGAACTACAGAATCACAGAATTGTAGGGGTTGGAAGGGAACTCCAGAGATCATCAGGTCCAACCCCTCTGCCAAAGCAGCTCCCTAGCTCATACTGCACAGATAGGCGTCCAGACAGGTCTTGAATATCTCCAGAGAAGGAGACTCCACCACCTCCCTGGGCAGCCTGTCCCGGTGCTCTGTCACCCTCACTGGGAAAAAGTTCTTCCACATACTGGTGTGGAACTTCCTGTGCTCTAACTTGCAGACATTGTCCCTTGTCCTGTCTCCACAGACCACTGAAAAGAGTCTGGCCAATTCCCCCTGTGTCCCACACTTCAGATATTTATAAACTCTGGAATCACTAGAGGCCCTCGATCTCCTTCTCATGGTGAGGAGCCCAGAACTGGACACAGTACTCAAGGTGCAGCCTCACCAAGGCCGAGTACAGGGGCACAATCACTTCCCTAGACCTACTGGCCACACTATTTTTGATACAAGCCAGGATGCCATTGGCCTTCCTGGCTGCCTGGGCACACTGCTGGCTCATATTCAGTCGGTATATAATATTCATATTCAATGATGCATTGTAATTCTGATTGTTGCATAGAAGAGAAAGTATAAGACACACAGGATAATGCTGCACACACTCACACAGTCTCAACAAGACACGGGGATTCACAAGTTGTTGCATAGGCTGTAGCACTCCCTGAGTGCCAGGTTCTATGGAGTTCCCCAAACCTGTAGTGAGAAAGCTTGTGGCAGGGCTGGAGCCAAGTTCTCTATAGCTGTAAGAACACAGGTTACTGCAGAAGGACAAAAATGGAAGTGTGGACTCCCACAGCATGAGGACCTGCTCCTATCATCAAGTTTTGCATCCAGCAGTACTTATCCCACTAGACTGACTCAGGGAAAAACTGTACTCAGACTTTCTTCTGTATAGGGACTACAGTGAGAACCTTTCTCACTTTTGGCATCTTCTGCATTCTTGTGTAAGAGTGACCCAAAAGCATTGCAATTTGATCTAAAACTGAAACTAATATGTGTGAATTTTGTGTTATTTCTTTTTTTCAAGCTGCTGTTTCCAGCACCGCAAGTGTTACGAAGAAGCAATGGAGATGGAGTGCACATGGGATCCATCAAAGATTTCTACAGACATCAGCTGCTCTACTGAAAACCTGACCTGTGGTAAGATTAACCTGCCTCTAGAGAGTAATGTTGGAGTCTCACCATCACGAAGATGGTGAAAAAAAATCTCCACCATGTGGAGATTTTTAAGGGCTTAAGTGTTCTGCTCAGAGGTGAATGGCGATAGGAATACACAGAGGCTTCCAAAACCCAACTCAGCAGGAAAATTGAAGTCCAACAACTAGAAACTTGCTAGGGCTTTTCTAATAGGCAGCCTCTTGCTGAAGTTTCACTGACTTTGCATGAGCACGGAGCATTTCTTGAGATATCTCCACACATTGGAAATGCGGCTGGTGCTGGGGAAAAGACCTGAAAAATAGTTCCCTTCAAAAACTCCAAGGACTGATTTTTATGTACTATGAAGGATCAAATTCTTTGTTCCAAGGTCACATACACTCCTCAGACACAACAGTATCCCCAACGAGTGCATAGACCATGCTGCTATCAAAGGACCCACTCCATGCAAAACGAAAACATTCCTTGCAAGTGAGGAGTGGGGCTCTTTAATGCCTAATCAATTGTAATACAATTTTTCAGCAAGTATTGACTTTCAGAAAAGAAATTTTATATGCTGGAGTATGATTTGAGGATACTAGCAAAGAAGAGCAGAATGTCCTAACCTATACCCTTACAGCTTCTTTTAGCAACAATCTGATCCAATTTCCATTTCTTGTTTCAAAGCAAAACCATTCTTGTTATTGAGGCCATTCTATAAAGGTTTGAGTGTATTTAAACATGCACATTTCTTTTTTATTCCATACATAATTATCAGAAAACATTACTTTTAAACTAAAAAAAAACCCAACCCCAAAACCAGGAAGAAATAAAAATGAATAGTCTTACAAGAATAGGCTTGTAATAGTTTTATGAGAATAGGCTGAAAGAATTGGGTCTGTTCAGCCTTGAGAAAGGAAGACTGAGAGGGGATCTTATTAATGTTTACAAATATCTTAAGTGTGGGACACAGGGGGAAATAGCCAGTCTATTTTCAGTGGTCTCTGGGGACAGGACAAGGGGCAATGTCTTCAAGTTGGAGCACAGTTCCACACCAATATGCAGAAGAACCTTTTCATAGTGAGGGTGGCAGAGCCGTGGAACAGGCTGCCCAGGGGGATTGTGGAGTCTCCTTCTCTGAGGATATTCAAGACCCATCTGGACGCCTACCTGTGTGACCTGTCCTAGGGAGCTGCTTTGGCAGAGGGGTTGGACCCGATGATCTCTTGAGGTCCCATCCAACCCCTTCAATTCTGTGATTCTGTGAATAGTCCCTATGAAAAACACAAAACGTATTGCAGCTCTGAAAGGTCAATGTCTGGGTTTTTTTCAAAGCCTGAAAGTTAGAAGGTTTTAAAGTGGGAAAATAGTATTTCCTGGGAAGCTGTTTCAGATCCTTCAGAAGGAGCAAAGCACATGAAAAGCTTGGCTTGTGGACTATGACTTCTCGAGGTGAGAAGGAATATTTTAATGAAGACTGTGAAATGTCAAACTTGATATCAGCTGGGTTGAATTTTCCATGGAAAAAACTAGAGGCAGCAAAGCACTGCTCTGTAGTCCTCACTCCTCCACAGATTGAATTGGTAAGAAGTCTATTACCCGTCTTATCAGGCTACATCTTACAGTGTTTTGGAGACAAACTGTGTTGGACTATGAAACTGGGTGGCGTTTGATATGAAGCAGCACAGTATAAGTTAGTTTGCACTAATGAATATAACACTGACATTACAGGGAAGAAAAGTCAGGAGGGGGAAAAGATATTTCAATAGTGCCTTGTTTGGATTTTCATTCCATTTCCAGAGTCTGTGGATCCCTGTGAACAGTTACTCTGCAACTGTGACAAAGACGCCATTGAATGCTTTGTGAATGCACATATTAACTCTTCCTTGAATGGCCTGGATGTCTCCTCCTGTCCATCTCTGGTTACAGGTAATTAGCAAGATCTGGTCGACTGTCTCTTCCTGCCAGTTCTTCCTTTGGCATCAAATCTGACCCAAGGAAAATGACGCCGGGTGCTTTCCCGTGCTAAACCTGGCAGTCTGTCCCTCTTCTCTGTTTCCTGTGGCCTTTCCATTTACCGCTACTCAAGTGAATACCAAGAGAGAAGAAAGTGGACTAATTGCCATCCTGGAGCAAGTCCAGGAGAGGTTACAGAGCTGGTGAGGGGGCTGGAGCACATGATGAAAGAGGAGGAGGCTCAGGGGAGATATTTTTGTTGTTCTCAATACCTAGTGGGGTGTGTAGAGAAGATGGAGACAGACTCTGTGGAGGTGCATGAGGAGAGGACAAGAGGTGAGAGGTACACTGCAACAGAGAAACTCCAGTTAGATATGAAATAAACCTTTTTCAGAAGGCTCTTGCCAACCCTGTAAGGCTCTTGCCAACCTAAATGAATGGGTGACACTTGGGTGGATCAGTCACCCACTGAGGTCACTAGCAGGAACACTAGGCTGAAAGTATCGCTACCTCAAATTCCCTCTTAGATCATGCTAAAACTAGCTGGAAAGGCAAAAATAGACCCACTCTGCTTTGTTCCTTGGTTTCCATCTTGGAAGGAAAAATCCTCTCTAAAGATGAAGGGGATATTTATCTCCATTGTGGTACACTGATCTGTGCTCTCGAGCTGAAATTACAGCCTTGTAAAACTGAATACCTGTCCTTTGGGAACAGGGCTGGATTAAAAACTTAATTCATATGGATTGCAATCAGAGCATGGCAGGGAGAGGACCTTTGAACTCCTAAGCTTAGACAGACGTGGAAAAAGCTCTGCTAGTTTTTCCTAATCCTTCAGCTCGTATTCACACACACCAGTGCAAAGCACAGATATACACATCCATATTGTGCTCTGGATGCGTGCATCTCCTTCTGAATAGGTCAAGGGAGAAGAAAATGCCCCAGGAAAGTCTGCATCAAAGCCAGAAAATTGTTTTGAGTAAGGCAGTAATCCTTCACTGGGATCAGGTGGCTCTCATAGAGCGTACGGCAGCTCCGATGCGCTACAAATAAAAGGAAAATTTTTTAGGTGCTAAGGGGAAAACCTTTCTGATTATACTGCTGCTGGTAAAGGTAGGTTCCACTCTAGTTCACTGAATAGACACGCTAATTTTAAAGTCCAGATTATATTTTGTAATGAATGAAAAAATAATCCTTTGAACAAAACATCTTTACTTAGTGTTCACCCTGATACTGTTTTTCTGTGTAGTTGTCCTGTCCAGTTTTGGCTCTGGAGAAAAAAAATCCTATCTGACAAATTTCTAGGAAAAGGATTTTGGTAGATTATTTATTACAGGGAAATATGTGAATGAAAATGGAATCTATTTGCCCAAACCTTTGTTTTAATAGGAATAAATGCAACAAAGTCCTGATTTGTTTTACTATTCAACTTAAACAGTGACAACCCCCCTTCTCACACTTTAGTCTACAAAAGCTTTCTCATTTTCAGAAACAACCAGCAAGACAGAGGTGACAACATGTCACACAGTGTGCATATCCTTATGTCTAACTCTTTGGAGTATATTAATTTGAGATAAATTTATACTCAGAAAAATAACATGAGTATACCTCTGAATTCCATCCTGAGAAGCAAAGATGAGTTTTAGCAGGTCATCAAAATATAAAGGGAAGAGGAAAAAAGCCTCAAATTAAAGCATCATTTTTGTGTCAAGCTTTTACACTGGAAAATTTCAGCCAGGTGACTCCTTTTTTTTTTTTTTTTAATTTCCAAGGAGTTCAGGAGAGAATCCTGATTCTCATTTAGAATATGAGAATATTTTCTTTAAAATATTTTCAGATGGATCCTTTTCTGTTTGCATGTATATTGAAGACCCTGCTTTAACAAGGTTCCTAACCATGTGCCTTGATGTAAACATTATTTTCTGTTTGAATGTTTAATTCTTATCTTTGTGCCTTCACTATAGGTCACTTATTTAAGTACCTGCTGAAATGGGAACTGAAAGAATGCTGACAGAGATATGGTTTAGCAGAGGACAGGAACAGTTGGACTCGATGATCTTAAAGGTCTTTTCCAACCTTGTGATTCTGTGGTTCTGCTTCCTAGCCAGTTTCTCTTGTTTAGGTTGAAACTCTTTATGATAGACATTAGGGATTTTTTTTAAATTATACTGTATGTTGCTGAGTAGAATTTAGCACTGAATAAATAATAAAGCAAGATTTTAACACCTTTACTGTAATTATCAATAATTAGGATTTTATTTGCCACATTTCTATAACTGTATAAAAAGAAAACCGGTAACAATATTTAGAAATATGTTCATTCTGATGTCTCTGATCCTAGGCAGCCTGCTCTAGGTGATCCTGCTCTGGCAGGGGAGTTGGACTAGATGATCTCCAGAGGTCCCTTCCAACACCAACTGTTCTGTGATTCTGTGTTATGCCAAGATCCTGCCTATTAAGCATCCTAAGGCATTACTGTCCGGAGTAAGAATGCTTTTATTTTTGCAGAGTTCATTCATCATGGGACTGACAAAACACAGGCTGTGACTGCATCCATGGAAGAAGGTTTGCAAATTTCAGTGCAAGAAGCACTGCTTTTGGCTCTCTAAAAGAATAAAAGCCAGTAATGAGCATTTTACTTTCTTTCTGCACTTCTAAAAAAACTGATATAGAAGTAGATGTGGTGTTTTGGTGACTGAATTCCAGACAAAGAGCTTATCACGTGCTCCACCAGTGTTCACAGCAATTTTCCCAAGGGCTAAGAATGAGCCCTCAACAACAAAACCTGTTCTCATCCAAACAGACTTTTTTTTCTCCCCTGGGAACACAGTTAGCAGCAGGTGAGCTGTTTGGCAGGACCCACTGCCAGGGTGCCAACCACTGCACCCATGGCCAACTGCATATTTGTTGTCTTTAGAGAGACATTTAATTACACAAGATCAAGCAGGGGCATGAGGAAAAGTTGAGTTTGGTTTGTTGCAAATGAGCCAGCTAATTGGTGCTTTATTAATTTGCAACGTAGAGATCCACACTGAAACCCCTTTCACTCTGGTGCCTCTCCTTTGAGTGCTTAACCCACAAGACCAAGTGATTCTTCTGACAATTTTAATTCTTTTCTGCTCCTATCAACAGCTATCATTCTCAGGAGTGGATGGTTGCAAAATCTCATTGGTGCAGTATGAGAAAACTATCTGCTTCCTACCTGCATGGTGTGCACTGCACCACAGGAGGCCATGGAGAGTAGTCATCCGAAGCCCTGGGTGGCTCTCGGAGGTCACACCTCGTGAGTGAGGGCCAAGTCATACGGTGTTGAAATACAGGAGACCAGTCTTAGACCATCCACTGCCCTATTTAGCTGATGCACTCTCATAATGTGGGCCCATCACAAGCAAAGCCATACTGTTGTGTAGAGAGACAAGCACACAAGCAGTGTGCACTGGATGGGTGCCACCAAGGCATTGTCCAACACAGAGGAACTCAGTTGTTTTGTGGGAGCAGGCAGAGGTGGAAAATTGCACTTTTGATGAACTTAAAATCTGGTTTTAATCTATAGAGTGCTCTTCTGTGTTTCTCAAAGCAGGTCATTGCCCTAATGGGGCCCTGGGCAATCTTGTTTAGATCCAGGCCTGGAGGATGGTGGCCCTGCTTATGGCAGGGGGGTTGGAACTGTAGGATCGATGGCATCCCTTCCAACCCAGACCATTCTATGATTCTATGAGTGTGAATCCAGAATAATGCAAAACCATATGGATTTTTTTTCTTTCTTCTTACTTTTTTTAAGAAACAAGGTTTCAGACTTACACAGGTTTTTCAGTATTCTTTTTTAAAGTGCCACCTATCTGAAAGGCTTTATGCCGAGTGTAACTGCTGGCTGCTTCTGCATTATGAAGGCAGAGATTGTCCCAGATATTTCTTGCTTTCACCTAACAGCAGCTCCAATTTTGGTTCATGTTTTTCTAGCTGCTTCTGGGAGGCTTGGCAATAGAAAACTGAGAAGTCCTAAAGGAGTCAGTGCACCTGTATTTGCACATCTGTAACAACCTTTCACTTCCCCAAAAGCCGAACACTTGTGCTCTCTATGGAGGTGAAATTCACCCTCAGGTTGAAAATATTGCCAAGGGATAAAAAATCTGTATTAGGAATTTTAGAAAGCTGAAAATGCATCACAGGTAACATATTTAGTCAGACTTTGAAGGAAATATTTGGAGAACATTTTCCCATTGAACTAGCTGTCCCTCCATTTAAGCCCATAGGAGCTTCACCATCAACAGTTGTGGGAACTGTGTTCCACAGAAGTGAAGTGCTTCTCAGAAACTTGTTCAAAGCCAAAGACATTCTTCCTCATATCACCACATCCTAACAACAGACAGAGATGCAGAGATTAATTTTATATATATATATATACCCATATATATAAAATTTATATAATTTATCAAAATGTATCTGATGATAAATGAAAAAAACCCCAGACTATCAGGTAAATAAATAAATTAGAGGTTGGGGAAGGTTGGGGCTTGCAGTTGCACATCCACACAACTTTCAATGGGAGCAAACATGCAGTGCTCATGTGGAATGTGGCATCCTTCTGTGCACAGTGCTGAGATATGAAACATAATTCTCAGTGTATTTATCCATCTGATGGATTTAATGTTGTTTGCTGCTCTAAACCTGCTGATGCTGCTCCTTTGTTAGTGTAAAGCACATTGTTCAACCACAGCAATGAGATTGCTTCATCTGTGTCGCTTTGTCTACAACAATCAGGGGAAAAATAGGCAAATCTCTGTACATGAAATGCCTGAGTCTTCCTTCTTCACTGAAAAAAACCTTCTCTGTAGCTTGTTGTCTCTGTGCTGGCTACTTGCTTTCTGAGTTTTTATTTATTGTCTTCAACAGTTGTTTCTTTTGAGCCCAATGAGATGGTCCTGGGGACTTCCAAACCTGGAGGTAAGAGTCTGATTACACTTTTGTGGATGAATCAGTCCTGACCCCTGGATTTCTTCTGCTGAATTGCACATCCCTGAGTAAACCCCTTCAGTTTTCCTAATTATCCCTTTATAAAACAAGGCTAATAGCAATGTCTGGTTAAGCTTCATGATGGTCTCAGTAAAAGTCACTCCAGAAAGGCATTGCAGAAATAAAGCAGGTAAGTCACTACCATGGTGCCTCTTCTTTTTGTACAGTTACCACAAGGGACCACAGAGGTACAGCTCCTGCTCCTGCCATCCCCTTGAGAAAAGGTCTGTGACTCTCTGCTTTCCTTTCCCTTTTGTCCTTGTTTTGGCTGGGATAGAGTTAATTTTCTCCCTGGTGTAGCGCTGTGTTTTAGATTTAGGATAAGAATGATATTGATAACATGCTGGTGTTTTGGCTGT
This sequence comes from Laterallus jamaicensis coturniculus, assembly GCA_022605575.1. NCBI lineage: Eukaryota > Metazoa > Chordata > Aves > Gruiformes > Rallidae > Laterallus > Laterallus jamaicensis. Next base: position 84,306,402 of record JAKCOX010000002.1, on the reverse strand, counting down.
TGCTGAGTAATGTTTATGGCAAGTCAAGGACTTTTCAGCTTCCCATGCTTTGCCAGTGAGGAGGTGCACAAAAAGCTGGGAGGGGGCACAGCCAGGATGGCTGACCTGAACTGGCCAAAGGGATCTTACATACCATATGATGTCATGCTCAGTGTAAAAACTGGGGGAGTTGGCTGGGAGGGTGCTGAAGCTCTGGAACTAACTGAGCATTAGTTAGCAGGTGGTAATTGTGCCCTGTATAGCTTGTTTTGTATATTATTATTGTTATCATCATCAATCATCATCATTTTCTTTCTTTCCTTCCTATTTACTGCCTTTATCTAAATACATGAGTTTCTTTTTTTTCTGACTCTCTTCCCCATCCTATGTCATGGGGGATGGGGGGAGGGAGGAAGGGAGGGACTGCAGGGTCCTGAATCACTGCTGGGGTTAAACCACAACACCTCTGGCTGACAGCAATACTTCATCTAAAAGCATCACAGTTAAAAATCCATGCATGATTTGATGCCAGGGAATCAAATTTAGATCAGGGTCAGATAGCAGATACACAAACAATAAAACCAGACTGAGAAATATTCTCTCTCTGTTGCCTCAAGCCACTCATTTGCACTCCTCATGCTAGTATCTGTGAAAACCTCTTCATATGAGGTTTTCTGATATAATGGTTGGTCCTTTAAATTAGATTCATAGCATGAGCTGCCAGAAGGGTTCGTTTTGATTTTGTCTCCTTTATTAAACAGAAATTCACAGAATTTTTTCTGAGTCTGTGACCTACTTCAGCCTTTACAATTGTTATGGCTTTGAGCAGAGCCACACCAGTAGCTACAGCTGGAAATGGAGCACCTTGGTAGACTTGGAACCTTTTGGTGGCCCTTTTTTTTGCAGAAAGGATCATTCAGGCAGTCTGAAATGCACCAGAGAAGTGACAAGGAACACTGAATATGGAGAGGAGAGGGTAGTCTGGACTATATCTCCCATCCCATTAACTGGTCCCCTCCGTTGACTTGAACGTACCAGAAAACCTGTGTGTTGTGTTGGAGGTGTGTGTGGCTCATGGAAGATTATTTCTAACACTTCTTAGCTAACCACAGAATTTCCCAAACCCTGATTTTATCTTCCATATCTAGCAGGAATCCCTTTCATTTCAATGCATCTCTGTCAAACAAGGTGGCAGAAAATGTGCCACCTTGTCAGCTATTAAAACAAGAGTGCTGCTATTGCTCCCTTTCTGCAGCCTTTCATGGCTTCCTTGTTTTCTTAGGGACACTTTCCTTTTAAAAATTTATTCTTTTATCCCATAACAAGTTATTTTCAATGCATACTAAAAGCAGAACTTCAGACGAACAAATTAATGAACTTGAGCTTAATGCAATTAATAAGTTCAGCCAAGGAACTTAAAAGGAGGGGGTTTTAAAATGTGCAAACACGTTCACTAGTATTTTCAGAGTATTTTCTTTGTGAAATGCCATGTTCTCCATATCGACATTTAGAAAAGAAGAAACCATTTGGTTTCTATTTGATAAGAGTCTTTTCATTTACAAGTTAGGTATATATAAAAAGTGAAAGTTAGAAGGAAAAACACGTTAAGCAATCCCCAAATTAAACACAACAATCCCAGTCAAGAATAAAACTTCAGTTATTCTAAAAATACATTGCAATTTATTTTTTAGGATGAAGAGTCTCCTTAAAACAATGCTTCTGTTCACCCTAAACTTACTGTCTCCTTAATATTTGCTTGAGGTTACAATGAAGCAAACCCCTCTGACGCCCAGCTCTGCATCACACAAGTGATTTTCTACCTTCCCTGATGTTGCTGCCAGCTTTGGTATCCACGTGTGAACAGAAAGGGGGTTATTTTAGCAATTTACTCAGAATATGACATCTTACCTGCACTTTATCTCTCTGTATGGCTGACCAATCAATAGCTCATATGATTTTCAGCAACCGCCACAGTTCTTTATCTTAGCGGCCAGCATATAAAATGAAAAATAATTAAATAAATTGCCAGTCCTATTGGTCCTGTTTAACCAGTATCTTGTTTTCCGAAAGGCAGAAATGTGAAGAAATGTCCAGTTTGGGCACATGCTGCTCTTCCAGTCTTCATTTTGAAATTGTTTTCTCTCAGACTGGCAGTTCACACAAGTTCTGCCCGAGGATACTGCTCTGACCTCCTATCTAAAATGAAAATCTTGCTGCTTATTGCTCCATGCCTTTTCTTTTTCTGCTTATTCAGAAGAGGATGGATTTATGGAAGCTGTATTCCCAGTGGAAGAGATAACCACCTCCCCAGCCTCATCCCCAGGAGATATTAACTCAGTGCAAGTCCCCACCAAGAAGATTCCCACAGGCACATATGCAAGGACAAAAGGAAAAGGTAAGTGAAAAATGGACTTAACACCTATTCCAATTTGCAGCACTCTGCTATTCCTGTTCCCAGCTATCTGTGGATTCAGCAGTTTCCAGGGACAGGTAGAATAACATTATTTTCTCCCTAAATCTGGCTATATTACACAACTGGCTGCACTGAGGAGGAGGTTCTCCACCAAACACTGACCAGGAAACCTTAACTAACCATTAACCAAGAGCCTTCCAACTATGACTTAAACAAATGTTAGAAGACAGCCAATCAATTACGGTCCAGAATATGCACTTTTGAGCATATTACTGAAAGAGCAGTTTACCTTTGTAAGTCTTATCTATGCCTATGTCATCTCCAGAGGTGAGCCCTGCAATGGGTGGCCAGAGTCCAGCTTCCTCTGGAATAGCTCTGGAACCAGTGCTGTCTGACATGGGACACCATGAGCCTACAGCAAAAGGTAAATGAAGTGGGTTTTTTTCCCAGTTATATCTAATGAAATAGAATACAGTTCTAAACCAGTCAAGTGAGCACAACTGTATTGGTATCTCTAAGGACAACAGGAGCTGCAGTCATCTGCAAATACTTCAACAGTTGAACATCTTCCACCTATGTGCTGTCATTAACACTTACAAAAACTATCTCTGATTAGGTTATAAGTACATTTTTCCTACAGTACAAGATCTAAAATAGCTCAGTGTCTCCTCTTGCTATGTTTTTAGGCAGCAATTTAATCACATCTTTGAGTTACTTCATTTCACAAGCAGCAGAAGCAAAAGGAACTTCCCCTGCTCCTTCACTCATACCTCTTGCCAAAATCTTGCCAGTCAGCCTTTTCCTCACCATTTCTGAATCTGTTCCAAGTCCTGCCTGGAGCTCACAGACAGATTAGATGTTAGGAAAAAAAAAAAAATCACTGAAAGAGTTGTCAGGATATGGAACAGGCTGCCCAGGGAGGGGGTTGAGTCACCATCCCTAGATGTGTTTAAAAGATGGGTAGATGAGGTACATAGGGATAAGGTTTAGCATAGGACAGGAATGGTTGGACTTGATGATCTTAAAGGTCTTTTCCAACATTGTGATTCAATGACATCCCAAGACATTTCAGACCTGTCACTGCTGCAAATCCACACTCATGGACTGTCCCATCAATCTTGTCAGACTTCCCAATAGAGAGAAGCCATTCCAGAACTGGAACAAAGCAGGCATGAAGAATCCACCCAGCCTTCCATCAGACCGCAAAATTTGAGAGGATGTATCAGTTTTTAGAATGTGCATGAACCTGGGGTTTGTTCTTCATGAACGAGTGTGCAAAGACCCAAGCAAGTACATGGGAAGAATTTCCTACTGTCCCTGGAAAGAACAGGGAAAGTCAGTCTAGATCTGCAGAAGGGAAGATGGAATTAGTCACAGGAGCAAGAAGGATGCATAGGGAACAGTGGTCCGCCCTATGTCTCCCCCAATCCAACCACTAGCCCCTTTAAATCCTTTCCCTGGCCCAGTCCCAAAGGCTGCCTCCTTGACAGTGTTTTTCCTCACACGGAACACAGGGTTCTCTCAAACCCTCAGTATCAGTGAAGCCACAGAGGCATCAGAGCTGGGACACAGAGATGCCAAGGCCTCAGCAGCACAGTAACTATTAAGACAGATGGGCCCTCTATTTGGGATAAAGGTATCATAGCTCGAATTGAATTGCAGTGTAAAAGCAGGAATGTAACAACCCACGGTGGTTGTCCCTGTTTGTAAGATCAGGAAATAATTATCTTTGAAGTAAAAATCCAAACTTTTTTCCTTTGGGAAAGCAATGCTGCTACTGATTGCTCTGTAACAGTAGCTAAGCTTTATCAGACAATATTTGCAAGCACACCATGAAGGAATCATGCACATCTCAGTCCCAGCACATCTTTAATGTGAGGTGGAAGGTATTTTAAATACAAAAAAAGAAGTTATTCTTCCCTCCAGCACGACACAGTCATTGCCCAGCCATCAGCACGCAAACATGAGAGGTTAGGACTCCATGTTCTTAATTTTCAAAACAGAAGTTACTGAATACTCAGCCAGGTATGAAGAAGAAGAAAAAAAGCAGCTATGAGGGATCAGAAATGACTGCAAAGCACTCCTATAGCAAAGCAATTTGACTTGTAGTTTATATCTTTAAAGGGATCTCTCTCCCTTTTAAATATCCCCCTCTCCCCCCGGCACTTGTATTGTCTTGCTTGGTGGCATTCTAAGTGCCATAGTTCATGGAATAGAGCAATAATTTAGAAATAATAGAATGATGTCTTTAAAAGTTCTTGATAGCTCTGAAAGTACTTGTATTGCCACAAGAGAGGTTAACAAATAACCTTTCCTGCTTTATAGTATGTGAGAGATTAACCTTCCTGCAAGAGAGAGAAAATGGAAGAGTGAAGAGGGAGCTGCCCCAGCTAGGAGAAATGCTGTTCTGTTTAACTGAGCGATGCCCAGAGGAATTTGAGTCTTATGGTTGCTACTGTGGCCAGGAAGGAAGAGGCTATCCTATGGATGCACTGGACAGGTGTGGGTTCTTCTACAATCTGCCATTAACGTGGGTATTATTGGGGTGCCTGTGGACCAAGGAATATCAGTATAGCTATTGTTGTAGCTATGTATGTGTAGTCAGGCCACCCTCTGGAAAAAAACCAAACCATAAAAAATTAAATACTTTAATGTCACCAAGACACACTTTTATTATTGTATCAATGTTTTGGAGAGGACTTATTAACTCAATTAAAATAAGAAAGGAGAGTGATAGGAGGCAAAGAGAGCGGAAGAGCGTATGAAGAGAGATGAGGATAAGGGTTGCTGTGAAACTTGGCTAAGAGATGGTTTGGGAAGGAATTTATGAAGAGTTAACATACATCTGTGGTGCACTGTCCTTCAGAAGAAAGAACAGGTCGAGAGAGGACTGCCACAGCCAGCGCCTGCTCACAGTATGACTGATAAAGAGGAGTAATTCTAGAGTAACGCAGAGGGTTCAACCAAAGCAAAGGAAACTCATTTACCAGCGTTGCATTTACAACTAGAAACGTCTCTCTGTGTGGAAGCTCATAGTAGTTTGGGCCACATTAGGTTTAAGTATTGAACTCAGAATACAGCACAGACAATTTTCCTACACTTGCACAAGTGCCTACAGATGATTAAGTAGACTATGTGAAGGCTACTCAAGGCTCTGGCTATCATGATGCCATTTTCAGATTTTCAGGCAATAATATCCAAGCTCTTGAAGACATTTCTCATAGAGGATTAGGTAATAGTTAACAGCTGCAATTATAGGTCTTAAAATTAAAGCAAAAACCAGCAAAAAACCCCAGCACTGTTAGGAAGTTATACTGAAGGAATTAGGAAGGGGAGCAGGTAAAGGAAGAGAGTATAAACAGGTTTGGTTGGAGTTTTTTTTCTTCTTCTTCCTTATGGAAAAAAATAATCCATGATACAAAAAATAAATCTCTCTGTTTTAATGGGCACTGAAAATAAATAGATACAATAACCACGGTACTCTGTATGTGAAGAGTAAGTATTTTTCAGGTACATCTACTGTTTCTTTTAGGTGCTGCTTCTCTCATCACTGTTGTATGGAGCAAGTTAAGAAACTTGGATGCCATGTAGAAAGAAGCTCCAGATCTGAAGTTGTATGTTTTGACCATAAACCGAAATGTAAGTTTGGGTTAGAGGAAATTTCTTACGCCCTGGTGATGGTGCATCAGCATTACAGACTGGGTCCTGTGAGCTGCTAGAGCTGAGTATGGAGGTAGAAATGCTTGGCTTACAGAATGCTAGCAATTTTTAACTGTAAAGCCCAGCTTCTTTTCCTAGTTCAGATAAAGGGGATTAAGCCATCATGCATGATGTGACCACATCAGGCTGACAAAATTACATTCAGGTATTTGTAACTGGAGATGCAACTCAGTTGTTGGCATCTTTACAATCACAAATTCAACTGAAGCCAGTCAGACCTTCAGCCACGCAGCATATCAGGGTCAGGTTTATATTTAGATAATCAAAGTGAATTTGGAGACTGAAATTTGAGGCAGATCTGAAATGTTTACTTTCTAAAGCTTGCCTACCTGCGGCAAATTACCCATTGACTAACTGCAACCACTTTCAAACATTAAATCTGAATCTTCTTTCCAAGGCCTAGGTTGGAGCATGTGTGAGAAGCTGCTATGTGCTTGTCATAAGACAGCAGCTGAGTGCATGGCTTCTGCCTTCTTCAATGAAAGCCTTAAGCTCCCACACAGGGAGGAGTGCCAAGAGGAGAAAGTCTCATGTCAAAGAGACCCTTACCAGAGGCCTCCAGTCGGCACGGAAACAGGCACCACGATTTCCAGCTCTGAGGAGAGCAGCGAGGAGGAAGGTCCCCTGAGGAGTGTATTGAGAAGAGGGAAGCGAGAGACACACCGTCCCGTTGGGAACCCCAGAACTGTGCGACCAGGCGGCAGATAAACCAGCCACCACCACGGCGACGCTGGCAGTGGGGCATTGCGTTCCTGCCTCCTCCCTAGCACTCAACACGCTGCCCTACATTGTCCAGCACATGAATGATGTAACCGTAGACTAGCTATTAAAGGTTAGGCTGTGTAACTCCTTACTGTAGTGAAATCAGCACTATGGACCATCTATGTAGGCCTGATATTACCTTAAATAATTATTCAACAGCATTCTGTGTAATTTCATTTGATTTCTGTGCAAAATCTCTTCTGACCAAAGAGTGATTGTTAACTGTGTACTTGCCTCAGACTGGATCTTGCTGATGGTGGCTAAGTACACCTGGTTTTAATTAAACCAACCTGTAACTACTCCCACTCCTTTTGCAGACATTCTTTCTTCACTGAGGTTTGCGCAAAACACCCAGCAGAAAAACTACAGTAACTATGTGAGAATTCTTACTTCTCTTCTTATCTAATTGCAATTTTGAATCTGCAGTTTCTGCTGGTCAGTGAGGTCAAGATAGTAAAAAAAACCCACATTCCTTGCCTCAAACAAAAGAGCCCAATCCTAAAACCAAATGGAAAAGAGACACTAATTTAGTCACAGAAATCCTACGCCTGTTAGCAGCTACACCATTAGCACTAGCGAGAACAGTAGGAGAACAGTCATGGAATATCCTGACATGGAAGGGACTCATGGGAATCAGAGTCCAACTCCTGGCTCCACACAGGTCCAGCCAAGCCAGAGCATGGGACTCAGTGCATCATCCAGATGCTTCCTGAACTCAGTCAAGCTCAGTACTGTGACCTGGGGACCCTGGTCCAGTGCCCAACCAACCACCCTCTCCGTAAAGAACATCTTCCTAATATCCAACCTAACACAAAGACTTTAAGGGAAGGCAGAGAGGAGGGCTGAGAGATGTGAGATATTCCATCTGCACACAGGAATTTAATTACCCACACACCCCCCACACTATACAGAAAGAGGGCATTTCACTACTTCACCAAAACACCACAAACCTCAAAAATGCCCATTTTTACCCAGTGCTGAGACAAGATCTGGTATGTTTACCTCTTCCAGAACTGGAACTTTTACCAGCCTTTTATCACAGCAATTACAAACTATTTTATACTTCACAGCATTTATAAATACAAACGCTAATGAAAAGGTCAGGCAGCTAATTAGCTTAGATAGGAAAAACCAGCCTTTAAAACAAGTGAATTAAGTGCTTCGCTGCTTAATAATAACACAAGTTCATTTTTCTGGTGGATGATAGCAGCGCTGCTGCTCTGAAGCCTGGATTTCAAATACATGCTTAAGATTGAAATAGAAAAAAGATCCCTTTCTGCTAATTATTAAAAACTAGTGTTACATTCATGGCATATGCTAATAAAATATGCATTTATTCAGAGATATGCTGAATTTTCTGATTGCAGAGATAGAACATTTGGATCGATCAAGTAAGGGAGAAATTACAATATAAATAAGTTGTTATTCAGGCTTCCATAAGGCTTTTTTTTTTTAAATTATCTCTTATTTCAGAAAGAATCTAACCCCAAAGTTGCTGTGGAATTATTACCATATGAATTGTGGTGAAAAGGGGAAGACTTAAATAATCTGGCTATCATTAGCTGTATTTAGAGATCAGTGCTAAAATAATTATATTAAAAAAAAAAAAAAAGCAGCTAAGCAGAAGATGAGGCATTTTGCTTTTTTCTTTCTCTCATTCTCACCGTAGCTTTACAGAGTATTTTACAAAGATTTGGAGCATAGCTGGCCAAAACATACTTGTTTCCTCAAAATGAAAAACTAATCTATTATGAATCTAAAAAAATTGCTTCCTTTGTTAAATACTTACTGATACACTTAAGTTTTTAAGCACTTGTTCTTTGACTGTAAGATGGTAACTATTAACAAAATTGGGAACATTATTTCATAAACACCTTCATGTCATTTAGGAGACATGACCTCTGAAAACCAGCACTATTCAGTTGTCCTCATCATTGTGATCACAGGATTAAATTAAAACATCACAATTAAAACAGAGAGCAGTGAATGAGGAACACAGTGAGGAAGCAAAAATCTCCAGACTCACACTCCCCCAAAATGCAAAAAGTAGCTCTCAACAGGCCACCTTCGCTTTGTCTTACAACTGCAGTGGCTGTCACTTCTGTCCCTCCTTGTCTGGTCTCATTCACCTTTATACCTTCTCTTCAGAGATGACTTAAAACAATCTCCCAAGTGTGGCTATTGTTTTCTCCCTGGATTGTTTTGAGGTATCCATCATCAAAACCTTCTCAGACCAACTTGAGGAACAATGGAAGTTTGATGACCACTTACCTGAGTAGTGGTTTCTGAGATCCACAAGTCATAGATTATGGAAAGAAGATGTATACCTTCTAAAATACCCTAAACACAAACCAAGTTCTAATTTCTGCAAATCTTAGGAACAGAGGAGTAAAGTGAAAAAAGGCAACAATACAATCCTCTGTATATTAAGACATATCATGCAAGGTAGAAGAGGTCCCAACTTCCTCAAAATAGATGAAAAGGATTGTTCTTCCCACTGCTCTCAGGGTGTACCATGAAAACCATCTAAATACATGACTGCTAGCAAAGAAAGAGTAACAAACAGCCCCATTATATAGCATCACAGTTTGGAAGAAGCTATCTGTGGGTGGCTGTATGCAGATCTTCACATACACTGACAACATTATTCCTTGGAACTGATACTACCAACCAGTAAGTTCCAGGGCAGCAGGCTTGAAAAGCATAGCTTATTTATCCCCCTGAAGCTTGTCAGCTCTTCAGAAAATATTTTTCTACTGCTGTATTCTCAACTTTTGCTGCTCTGGGAAACAGTAATGGTTTAATCATAAATAATAGTAGCAGATTAATAATGGTGCAATGCTGTAACTTTTTTTTAAAAAAAGTTTTAAAATTAGGTCTATTTTAAATGCCCCCAAATTATGTCACTGATTCTTAATTGTGAGCATTAAAAAACAACTGACACCGTAGAAAAGATTAATTTTAAATTTTGGTTTATTTTATTGCTGAAATATAGATTGCACAGTGTGTTCTTACATTTATTGAAACCAGTTCATTATGCACAGTACAGAACATATGACCATCAGAACAACAGACGAATTAGCCCTACTCTGATCAGAGGCTATTTCTATCTTTTAAAAGTAACAAGGACTTAGTTTACTTTAAACTGACCCACTACCAAAACCTATTTCTCAAAATGACCCAATAGGAAAGAAAAAGCAAAAGCTGGAATACATTTAAACAGCTGGATACCAATTTATAAACATTGTGGTAGTACTCAATATGTTGCAGATAACTCTGGGCCAGTACATATATGGAGCTTTTAAATTCTGCAACACGGCTCAAGAACATAAATAAGTGAAACAAAGCAGCTTTATACTGTACAACAGCATTCTTAATTCATTTGGTTTCACCCATTAGCTACATAATACAATAACTACCAAAACAATACATTTCAGTCACTCCCATCTCCCAGCTCTCTAGAAAGGCCAGAATGAACCAATGATCAACTTACAGACTCCCTGAATTTCCACAAAGGAAGAGATTAGGTATCATGTGAACACAGAGTGTTACAAGCTCTTCATTCCCTGCACAATACCTGCACAACACCTGCATTTCCCCAAACAAAACTTGTTTGAACATTGAAAACGTTCAAATCATTAGCATAAATAAAAAAATATTTCATAAACAGAACAGAAAATGAAATACCAAATCTAGTTATTTCCACATGCAGCATTCATGCAATGTAATTCAATCACAGAAACAATCCTGTATTTACAGCACAGTCCCCATACTGCAAGAGTGCAAACAGAAGTACATTTATTTCTTAGACTCCTTATTTTCCTTTTTGTACAAAAGTGCACAGTGTTGTTGTTAAAAAATGACAGTGGGTAAGTGGTTTACATTGTATCCCTATGTTAGATTTACTATTTTAAAATGCCAAAACACTATTATGTCTTACCTTAAAAAAAGGAAAGAAAAACCCCAAACAACCCAAACCAAGTGAAAACTAAAAACTAGAGTGTCAACGAGTCCTATTTTATGTGTAGACTGTGGTCTGATCAGGCTGATACGCTGCAGCAGTAAAAATCACAACGGAATGCTGTAGATAAGGGGCTGTTTCGTCATCCACTAACAGCTGTGATTGCACTGTTAAACTGAAAAGAAGGTCTCAATTACCTTTTGAGTTCTTTGAATGCTTTCTGAAAGTCTCAGCATGTTGTCTCATAGGTTTAAGTAGCTGATATTTCTGATGTTATGTCACACAAGGCCTTTGAAAGTAGTCCAGGGGAGTGCTGGTCTACAAAAAACTTAATCTGTTTTACAGCAGGTTTGCAAATGCTCAAGAGAGTCAGCAAATAACTGGCCTGAGAACCATCCAGATCTTACAATTATGCAATCATAGATTAAATTTAGGTTGGGACTTCTGAAGGTCACGTAAACCAAGCTTCTGCTCAAAGCAGGACAAATAGAAGTTAGATCACTTTGTGCATGGCTTGGTCACCTTTCAAACCACTGGCTAAGTTAATGTCTTACTTTTATTAGATATTTGAGAACATTCATTCATGTATATGCTGCTTCAGTCAGATTCAGATAGATTAAGGGACTTCAAGCTTACTATTCATGGCATCAGCGAAAGCTGTTTTCTCTTTTTGCTTGCAGAATTTAGTGAGTCATAAAGACAGCACTAACAATTATCATCAACAGCTCAGTGATTTACTGTATCCGTTTCACTTTATTTACATTTGAATAGTATACTCAGATACATAAACCTATGAAAGTTACCACATTTTTCTTATTTCTAGAAAGGTTTGAGAAATGAAACAAAAACGAACACAGAGATGTATCTCTAAAAATGCTTTTGCTTGAAAACATACATAATTCTTGGTCTTTAAATGGTTTAATTCAGTTTTCTTTCAACTTCTAAAATACCATTAAAAAGCTGTAATAAACTACAGAGAAATACCTCATAGAATATATTTTTAATTTCTGTATTTATGATTTAAAATGCCCTCAGTTTATTTTCTGCTATACTAAATATATCTCTCGTGTCTTTATACTAAAGCAGACAGTAAAATCCTACTGCATTTTCAAAAGTACAGTCTGTAAACCATACACCCTTAAGACATGAAAAATATTGCACAGTTCCGTGCTTGAAGAGGAGATCTCTCCTCTCTTATACAACGCAGTTAACTTTTAGCAAGAAACACAGGACATATACTGGGCGTATATATCTAAAAAGCATGTTATGTGATGCATCAAAAAATACTTGACAAGTGTCCATTTATTCATTTACTATACTTGAACACATGTAAGGTATGGGTTTTTTTCCATAAATTCTGAAACCAACAAGTTGGCTACTAGCTACAACAGCATGAGGGAGGGCAAAGTTAGCGCTCCTCTGGTTATTATTAAGATGAAGCAAGACAAAAGCATTCTATTGAAATATATAATTGAGGTGGAAAGGAGGATGAAAATATAAAAGTAAAAAAAAGTAGGCTTTAACAGGTTCTTCAGTTACAATGACTCAAACGAACGGATCTTACAGAAATACAAATTCATAGTGTAACTGAAAGATCTGTATGGCAAGACAAGATTTAAACTTGACTTCTACACATACTCAAATATGGAAATGAAGAAACATGATATATGAAAAAACCTAACTTCAAGTATATTACAGAATAAAACAACTGAGGACAGTCTTCATGAGTTTGGCTAGAGTAATCTGCATTTGGCTCATGTCCATCATTATTTTAAAGTTAGTTTAGACAAAATAAACAATAAAATTTGAAAACTCATCTTGTTTTTTTCTATTGTACTCTACTCTAAATAATGTCCAGCAGACTTCAGAAGACACTTAATACACACAAAGATCTGGAAACTTCATCTCATAGACCGGAACAGATTGGTAATGAGCATGTCCAGCAGTAATGGTCATCGTTCCTGAGGGGCTAGGTGGAGGACTGCATAAGAAGAACAATCAAGATATAAACACAAAAGCATTCTTACGAAGTTTTATAAGTTGATATAGGAACAGCTGAGAAAGAAAAATAAACTACCCTTCCCCCCTCACAACCAGTATTTTACCTTACTCCTGAAATTCTAATGAAATCATCAAGTTGAGTTTTTTGGTTTGTTTTGTTTTTCTGCACTCTGGTCTAAATCCGCTTCACTTCTCTTATAGAACTACGTAACGTGTTCTGTCACTAGCAAATACTATTCCTACCGCATGGATATGCGCAACGTTAATAATGTCATGTACTATTTTGGGTGTTCATTTTCCAATTACTTTCTCAATTACTGGAAAACAGCAGCATTATTTGATATACTGATATACACAGAAATAATAAAAGAATTTAAGTATATTATGAGATGGTTTCTGGAATGTCTAGAAGTTTCAAATTGGTAACAAAAAACCCCACAGTGACTGTTTTAGATTAAGCCTACTCTTTTTCAGTATACTGGTTTTGGATGTGATAGAGTTAAATTTCTGTTTGGTAGCTGGTATGGTACTGTGTTATAGATCTGTGACCAAAGCAGTGCTGGTAACACTGGGATGTTTTTGTTCCTGTTGAGCAGGGCTTACATGGAGCCAAGGCCTTTTCTGCTCCTCACCACACCCCACGAGCGAGGAGGCTGTGGGTGCACAAGGAGCTGGGAGGGGACACAGCCAGAAGACCTGACTCCAGCTGACTGAAGGAATATTCCACACCATGTGACATCATGATCAGCAATAACCGCTTTATGGAAGAAGGGGGATATATTGAGAGTGATGCTGCTTGTCTTCCCAGATAACCATTATGTGTGATGAAGCCCTGCTTTCCTGAAGATGGCTGAACACCTGCCTGCCCATGGGAAGTGGGGAATTAATTCCTTGGTTTGCTTTGCTTGCATGTGCAGCTTTTGCTTTACATATTAAACTGTCTTTAAGGCAATGCTTAGGCTTTCTCACGTTCATCCTTGCAATTCTCTATCCCATCCCACTGAGGTGGACTTTGCCAGTGGCTGCATCAGGCTTCAACACCTACTGCAGCTGAACAGCAACATTCAGTTAAATCAGTCATTTTCTGCCCACTACACGTGCGTGAGAACTCTATGACATGACCACCTAAAAGTAATCACAACTGCTCCATAACTACTCATCTTTCATCATATTCTTGCATAAAGCCTTACCGAATGGTGAGTTCCAGTATCTGTGCAAGTCTATCGTGAAGCAAGTTTGCCTAGGAAAAAAAATGTAAAACTGAATTATTAACTACTCTGTATGGAACAGAGCTAAAAGGAAAGTGTCAGGCCACAGTCTGTGAGTGTGTTTCACATCACCACACAGCATATGAGTGAGCCTGTTTTGGAGCACAAAGAATAATAGAGCGAATTTTGCTGTTGCAGATCAGAGTAACTAATCTGAAACACGTGTGGTTATTTACAATATGTAATGGGGTAAATACTGCTCCAGTTATCCCAGGATGAAACAGGAACAGGATGCGAAACTAGATTTCAAAGACAGTAAGGAAAACACGAAGATTAAGAGTGTATGAGATTTCCATCCCTTTTAAAATGGTCTGGGAACAATCAAAAGCACAATTCAAATAACTGGAATTTCCCAATTGGTAATACTGGAGACAATAGCTGAAGACAGTGAGCTGAACTTCCGTAACAGCAGCAGTGACATAATCACCTTTAAATCCCCTTAAATGCTTATGTTAGTATCTCCAATGCAGTAAAATATTTTTCAGAAACTCACTTTGGTTTCACACTGAGCTGCAATCTCTTCAAACGGTGCTTTCTGGAACTTTTCAATCACAAGTCGCCGTTTTTCTTTTTCCTGTTCTTCAAGTCCATTGTTATCTTAAAGTAATAAATGAAAAAGACAAATCTTTGTGTGTTGTGTAGAAGGGGCATAAACCTTTGAATGTGCACTGCAGAAGCAAGGAAGCACTGTAACTGAAGTGATGCAACCATCTGTCACCCGTCATTGCTTCTAAAGCAAAATGCAGATACAATTTAAGGAAGCTGGTTTAAGAGCCCCTGTTTTGCCCCTTTCTTAATACATGCTTTAACTTTTAACCCAGGCTTCCTTTTGCTTTCTATGCCTGGACTCAAGGCTACACTTCTCACTGCACACAAGTTCAGCTTCAAGAGAAAAGAAGGGAGCATCCTCCCTCCCAGTACCATGCAGGTGGGCAGAATCTGCTATTAGAATTTGGGAAAAGTGAGTTTAGCTTCCATAGGCTGAGTGAATTTTCCGGCGTCTAATGAATTTAAGTACTTCAGTGATTAAGCAGGTTTAGAAAACTGATTGAATTACTGTTCAGAATGCCAATGTCTAATGTTTAAAACATCAATGCCTAATCTATATTTTTGACAGGAGTTTTGTGGCCTGGACAACATTAATTAGTAATTACCGACAGTGATATGAAATAAGGAAATTGGGTAATTCTGACTTCTGGTAGCTGGGTGACTTCTCAGAAAAAAATTTTAAAAAATGGAGAGGTTTTGAAGTTCCCAATGTTTACCTTACAATCTGTTTTCTGAATATGCTGAAGACCTGAAAAATCTTAATACATAAAAAATATTTAAACTGCACTATAAATAGTCACTCAATGGAAATGGAAAATCTCAAGTTAGTTATAGGTTGGCTTACTTAACAGATGACAGGCATTTCCAGATGCTTTTCATTTAGTCACATTAGCCTCAGAAAATTAATTCACTAAAAATATCAAGGTATTGTAGAACTAAATAATCAATTTTTAAAATAAATTTACTAGCTGAAGAGAAATTCTGGCAATGACTTTGTCTCTAGCAGCTCCACAGTAATCTAAAACTATGCTGTATAAACACGACTACAATAAGTCTTACCAATTGCTTTCTTCAAAGCTTCAAAGGTGATTTCTTCAGTGTTATCAGCCTAAACACAAATGAAAAAGCATGTTAAACCTCCCAAGTAACAAGCTACTAAAAAAAAAAAGTGATACAGAAGGTCAAGGTGGTCACAGAACTCTTCTGCCTTAAAGTCTCTAGTAGCTTTATCTGAGGTTTCCATGACAGCTGGCAGATCACTGAATCACATTTTTAAGCCACTGCAATTAGTGAGGAAATTTTTATCAAATGAGATCAAAGTGAACTTCCAAAGTCTGGTCAAGATGCTCTATGGCAACGATGCTTTGGTAAAGGTCTTGAATTTTGGTAGAACACCCCTTTGAGTTAGGAGGATGTTGCAGTGTTTCTACACTGCTAAGCCTCAATGTTAGTTTTTACACAGCAGTTAAGAACAAAAGTAACTGCTCCCTGAGACTCACTGAGCTCCCAGCAATGTGATACTAAAATAAGAGGCAGTAGGAAGGTAAGAGTAGGAAATGGTTATTCCTTTAAGCTTAACTTCATATTCAGTATGAGCTCCAAATAATTTGGTGCTTATGTCACACAGAGCTCTTTAGCTCTGATGTTTAACAAGCTATGCCTGATGCACTGAGAAAATGTCTTCATTTAGCTGCAGATGTTCTTCATTCAGGAACTGCTTGAGTCTGCAAAATTACCAAAGACGCACAAACATTTGTTTTTCTGAAGAGCTCTAGCTCGTGAATCTTTGAGTTTCATTCTTTAAAGCCCTACAGTCTCTCTATCAGTCAGTATATTTATGGTGAAACCACTGTTTTGTGGTTTTACATGGCAAGGTTGTGGTGGAGGAGGGGGCGCTCCAGGGGAGGCTTCAGCAAGAAACAGACAGAAGCTTCCCCTAGGCCTGACAGCACAAACACCAGCTGGGCTCAAGGCCAGACCCACCACTGACCACAGCCAAACCCATAAGCCATGGTCACAGAGCCTCTGGGAATCACATTTAAGGGGAAAAAACCTGCAAGTAGGTGCTTTTTGCCACCAGAAAAGGGAGTGAGAAGATGTAAGAAACTGCAACATCAAGGTCAGTGAAGAAGGTGGGGGAGGAGGTACTGCAGGTTCCGGAGGAGAGATTTCCCTGCAGCCTGTGGAGAAGACCGTGGTGGAGTGGGTTGTTCCCCTCGCAGCCCATGGAAGATGACATGGAGCAGAGATCCCACCTGCAGCCCGTGGAGGACCCAGTGCTGAAGCAGATGGAGACACATGAATGACACTGTGACCCCCAGTGGAGCAAGCTCCTGGCAGGACCTGCAGCCCAATGGAGAGAGAGGCCCATGGTAGAGCAGGTTTGCTGGAGTGACTTCTGACCTTGTGGGGGACCAGGCTGGAACAGTCTGGGTCTGAAGGTGTGCACCCCACAGAAGTGTCCTACACTGGGTGGGGGTCACTGAAGACCAGTGGGAAAGGACACATTGGAGAAGTTAATGGAGATGGCTGGGAGATGTGAATAATGTGAAGAATGCTCCCCATCCCCGCTAAAAAGGAAAACAACTCAAGAGGAACTGACCTAAACACCTGTTCCCCATCCCTTGCCATGCCACCCTGGGGGACAGGGTGAGAAGGAAGAGAAATCATGAATAAAGTTGAGTTCATGAAGAAGGTAGGAGTGGGGGGAGGTATTTTAAGATCTCATTGTATTTCTCATTATCCTACTCTGGCAGGGGGTTGGGGAGGGGGTTTGAAGGAGTGGGGGGGGGGGATGTGTTGGGGGTGTGTGTGTGTGAGAGGAGTTTCCATCATGCAGTTTATCCTCTTTATCATGAAAACTTATACTCTTTTTTTTCCTCAGTTAATTCTGTTGACAGTTATGGATTGCATTATATTTACTCATCTACCCAGAAAGAGAACCAAATTTAATATCCTCATGTAATTCAGGGAAGCAGTTGAGTCACCATCACTGGAGGTATTTAAAAGACACGTAGATGGGGTGCATAGGGACCTGGCTTAGTGGTGGGCTTAGCAGTGTTAACTTAATGGTTGGTCTCAACGAACTTATGGGCTTTTTCCAACTTGAGTAATTCTATGATTCTGTGTAAGTTTTTCCAGTGTTCATTATTTATATATCAAGGCCAATTTGCAGTCAACAGAAATACTGTTTTTCCTTTGCATTGTAAACAAATACTGTAAAGCAACTGTGTTTCTGATTAAAAAAGTTCTTGATTTCAAGACACAAGCAGGAATTCATAATCCAAGACCCTGGCTCACCTTACACTGACAGCCCATCTACAAATGCTATATCCTGTTCAAAAAACATTCATGTATCAACGTTCAACATAACGACTTGAAATCTGAAAAGGAAGCTTCTCTCATTTAGTTCTACTTTCAAATGAGAAGTTCAATCATACATGAGATTAAAAAAAGGAGCCTAATAGCAAACACCCCCATTCCTATTAGGAACATTTAATTTCTTCAGAAAACTAATCTGTCTTATTTTTCAAATACTCTTCTCTTCCTTCTCCTAAACCTTTATCTAGTTTATCTAGATAGCAAGATGTAAACACAGAATATCATCTGAGGTATCATCAGCACCAAGCAGAAAGGAATAATAATAATGATGTAAAACAAATAACTCCTATCAGCAAATGTTTAAATGAGGCATGCTCCTTAACAATAGCTTAATTTTGCATTTTTAACTAACACTCAGTTTGACTGTGTCCCCACATTCTGTTCCACACCCCAAGCCAGACTGTGGTAAGGTGCTGAAGGTACGATTCATTTGCATGTATAAACACCTCCATTTCAACAGCTGATCCCCATCTCAACCAGCAGAAATCTGGATAATAAAACTCAGTAGAAATGGAATTTTATTTTAGGAAATACTTCAAATGAAGTGTCAGAAGCTGTGGGGTAATTTTAATTATAATGCAATCTTCCTAAGGGATAATTAGCATCAGCTCCTGTACCCTACATGAAAAACTTTCTGTTGCTGCCTTATGCCTCCCGTATCTTCAAGTTAAACTCTTCTGGAGGGGAAAAGGGATACTGTAACACTGTAAGTAGCCTGCCTAGTCTTAACCTGCCCTTCTCAAAGACAGCAGGTCTGACAGATACTAGTCCGGGTCTGTCAGCCTCACACTGATGAACGAGAGCCTCAGACACTTCAGATGATGGAAGGACACAGATACAGGATTTTTATTTCATATCCCAAAATGCCAAGAAAATCTTTTAGGATACTGAATCATAATACCTTCTTATACAGCAAGATCATTATCAGTGTCTTTGACAACACATTTCTACAAATATAGATGTTAAAAAAAAAAAAAAAATCAAAGTCCAAAAGCACTGAACATTTCTAGGACTATCAGAAATTAACCTTTCTGGGAAAAATTCATCTGCATTCCCCCCTCACCCCTGCCCTTAAGATTTTGCTTTAAAACATCATGTGATTTTCATACCTTATCCTCCATGTTGTTGCCAGGCAGAATATCCACCTGAATAGATACTGTGTCCACAATGCTCTTCCTCCTGGAGAGTCTGTCCTCATCTAAAATAGAAACAACTTAGGTCACTTTCTGCAAAACACTTGAAACATGAGCAATCAAGTTCTACACATCAGATGCAGATTTGTTTCTCTGCACCTAGTTAATGCAAGATCATCTAGTTTATCATTTGGATTGTTGTGAAAAATGATCAGTTACTGCTCTAAATTAGAGGAAAAATAACCTTTTTATTGTTCCTTCCCCCTCAATCCCAGAGCTTGCCAATTTTCCCTTGAAAGACTAGATTTTTTTAAAAGGAAATGAGATCTTATTCAAATGCATAATAAATAACATAGCACATCAAGATATATTGCTGCAGAATAATTTACAAAAGCCTGTATTAATTTTAATGGTTGTGAAACTGAAATATGTAGGCCTTAATTTGAAGGTATTCTGAAACAGAAAAGGCCTCCTTGGAAGATGACTCACTGACAGAAGAAATAAAGATTTCTGAATGAAAATGAACAACAATCCTTCCTTAGTTGTTTTGCTACAAGTGCCATATTCACTGAGCTTAAAAAACTACTTGGTGAAAAAAAAATCCTCTCCATTTTTAATTTCCTACAAATATTTTAGCAAGTCCAGCTGGCCTGAAAACTTGTCAGAATAAGACCAACTGTGCTGATTCTAGAGTCTGCATAAGCAGATTATAGCTTATAATCAAACGATCCATCAGCTGATGGAATTTCATTTTGTCACTGCATTTCTGAGACAGTACACCAATAAACTTCTCATTTTTGAAATGTAATATATTATCTTAAGAATTATACAAATTATACAAACCCTAGTAGAAATGCATTTGCAGACACATCATGATGATCCTCTGACAAATGGAGACTTCAGTGGCCTGACACTTATCTCTCTTAGAAATCCTTTAATTGCCATATCACATACTAGATTTTAGTCAAGGTCAAGCCATTTGGACCTGGCCATTAATATTTTATGACTCGCACTACATGTAGAAGGGCCTACAGGCATTTGATACTAAGATAAGGAGAATGACTCTCAAACTGCTCCACCCCCACCCCCAGGTAATTTATTCTGGTTCTTCCACAACCTTTGTTTAAGCCACTTCTAGCAAAGTGCTTTTGCAGTTCAAATACTGAGAAGGAACAAACAGAATTCACTCCAGCAGAGCTGAACACACTCGGCTTTTAAAAATCAAGAAATAACTTTCAGAAGTCATATAAAAGAAAGGCCATTTTAAGATCAAGAGATGGCAAAACCCACCTGATATCTAGCTATATCTGCCAGGTTTTCTCAGAGTCTGTGATCATGTGAAGTGGCATTTGGAAGGATTTACTTAATTTTTAATCCCTGACAGCTCGCTGGTACAAGACCAATATGTAGAGTCTGAGGAAAGCACTTTAGCCCTCAAGAGCAACACAAGACAAAACTACATCTTTGCTGCCATCTTGCTGCTCTCTCTATAATTGACATGCTAACACCAGAAGATACATTTTTGGGACTACTTTAGATTGTTCATTTTTGTAATGGATGCCTCACTACACTGGCCTAAAAAAAAAAAAAGGCCCATTCATCTCTAATTTCAACATATTAAGTGGGTGAAAAACTATGAAGACTAATTTTTTTTCTCTTATAAAGTTCCTTCTCTTATAAAGGTCATCTCCACTTGCACAAAGAAACCCAGAAGCATGAGAGCAGTGATGGAGTTCCAACACCTGCTGCCCCAGTCCCTGTCAGACTGTCCCAGGAGTATCAGTCCCATGGTTGTGGAGATGCACCCACCCCATGGGAGCAGCTCTCTGGGTCTCCTCGCTGACTGAGGAGGTATATCAGTGACTGGGGTATGGGACGCATTGTAGGATGCAGGGGAATAACACCTCGGGATTACACAAGGCTTGATATGGGATGTGTAAGGGAGGAATCAAGGGTGGGGAAAAATGGATTGAGATGGTTTGAGAAGGAATAAGGGAGGAAAAGAGAAGGATAAGGGGATAAAGGCATCAGTTCCAAGCAACCTGGTGGCTGATCACTATGCACATCCGGTCATGATCTCAGCCTGTTGTGTCCTCTCATTAAATCCCATTTCTCTTTTCCTGGGTGAGGGACTCTTATTTATGCAGATGTGTGCAGAGGGTGTTGAGTGCAGCAACTGGAGTCAGACCAGGGGTCAAAGGGCCTGTATGTTTGGCACAAGCAAAGGTGCACAGCGACAGTGTGTGATCATGAGGGACTATCAAGCTGGACCAACAGGTAAGGCAAGTGGCCTAGAGCTGGGGGTGTGCATGTGTGTCTCAAGGAGAGGGACATGGAGGGACCAGTATGCCCAGGCCAACTCTCAGAAAGACCATGGATCCTGGGGGGCCTGACTGAGACCCATATGCGTGCACACATGTGCATTACTGTGCACAAGGGGGATCTGTACCATCTGGACTGGGGCTGTGGGCCTTGGGGACTCACAATGATTGGGGAGACTGGAAAGCAGAAGGCAGCTGGTGGGTAAACACTGTCTAAGCCAAGCTACTGGTGAGATGCACACAGAACATATGCACATGTACCTGTCCCACCAACGTCCCACTAACGGTCCCATATGTCCCAATAAAGGTTGGATGAGGTACTTAGGGGCATGGTTTAGTAAGAACATGGGTTGTAGGGGGACAGTTGGACTAGATGACCTTGGAGATCTTTACCAACCTTAATGATTCTATGACCTTGGTCACAAATAACCCAAGTATGACAAACCATTGTTCTGAATACCTGCGAGCTTCTTCCAACTTTCTACCAAGTTGTTGTAAATTCACTCAGAGAGGTAATTAGTACTATTACAAAAATGCTACCTAAAGGCTTACTACCTGCTCAGGAAAAGAAGGTAGGAAGATACCATACTGCAGAATTCCCCATGAAGAGTAAAGAAAAGGTAAACCTTGGAGCAGCTAATATTGCTACAGGTACATTGAGGAGATGAACAAAACAAGGCAGAAGGAAACACTAAGTATAACACAATTTCTGGTCTAAAGTTTAAAAGCCTTCTAAAAGCGTTTGGGGTTTTTTTGACTGTGCACATCCTATACACACAGCACAGCTAGCAGGAGAGCAGGCTGACCTACAACTCAGTTTACCTTTTGACTTGTGTCTGCATTTTTGAGGTTTTTTGCCTGATGGAAACAGTGTTAAATTGAAAAAAGGTACATTTAATAATTTCTTGTCTATACATTTAAATTATCAACTTCCTTCCTACCCCAGACATTTAATAGAAGAAGGTAGAAATATTTGCAAATATGAATGACTTTCCAACAGGTAAGTATCAAAAACTGAAACAGAGAAAAGGTGATGATTTTATGTCTGTAAGTCACTGTTAAGCATTGCAGTATTAATATTCAGAAATACTAAAAAGAATTAGGATAAAATCTTTACTGGCTGTCTGGGTTCAACTATATTCTGGATTCAACCACCAGAGTATTAAAAAATAGATCCATCTCTTACTACAACTGATATTCTTTGAGGCACTATATTATAGCTTTATCATCAAACAGTAGAAATTAAACATTTAAGTAAAAATTAAGATTTTTTCTATAATATTCACTTTGGTCCTGCTATAGTTAATTGAAAGCCTTGGAAGCTCAGTATCTCCCAAGATCAGGGATTAATGATCCTAGACAGATACCAAAACTGGCTTCTGTCTGGTTTTATTAGTGCTCTTTGCAAGACTGTAACACATGCCCCAACCCACTCAACTGCTTCACATACTCTATGATGTAGCATTAAATATGGTGGTTTCTCATCACCTGAAGAGGCAGTAATCACATATTGCAGCTAAAATTGCTTAACCCTAGCAAGGTCATTTGGGTATAAATACAACTCATCTTCTACAAGAGGCTTAGCATAAATTTCCAAGCAACGTATCTTTCTCATTCCATTCTCATTCACTCAATCTAAGACAGTAAATACTGTAACATTTCTTCACTTGCTACCTTCTTCTGCCACCACTAAAGTGTAATGTTAAGTGGGTTTTTGGATGCCAGAACAAATAACCCGACAGTTACAGCAACAATTTGATTTTCAGAAGACAACAGCCAGCAACAGAAAACACAGACGCTGCTTGAGTGCCTCAGAATAAAATCACTCGTTTGCCTGGCAGCACATGGGACAGAACCATATCTGTTGCTCTGGAGAACTCATCCCCTCCCATAGCAGTTATCCAAAGAAGTTTATTCAAGAGTAGCAGGGATGTCTCTGAATCGTACCGCAGGCACAATAGATCTGGCATTCACTGTCTATATATACTATTTTTCTTCTGATGTGTGAGCTACAAACCATAGGAATCATTATTTTCCTGCTAGGAGCTTTTTTTTCCTCAGAAAGGTCATGCTTCAGACTGGGATGTCCCATAGTGTATTACAATAATAACCAGTTACAGCCACAAAACACACACCATTAGTAAAACAAATGTGCACAAACTTTTCCTTTTTCCCCAGCAAGTCGCTCGACTGTCTGCTGAGCAGAAAACACACAGCATCACACACTAAGCTAGTCATTCACACAGGATTCATGCATTCTGTGCAGCACAAACACTCACAAACCTTCCTCAGGCATACTTTGATTGCATTACCTGACACTAAGCTAGAACATGTAACTAAAGGACTAAAAAAAAAAAAATAACATTCTTGACTAAATTAACATCTGCTCACTGAGAATTCAACTAAAGAAAATAACAAGTCACCATAAGGGCAGATGGGCTAAGTTCCATCCAGTGTTTACATAAAAAGGATAAAGCAAGCTGACTTGTGTAATCCTTCCTCACCTGCTAATTCAAATTCAGACAGGAAAACATTAATAATCACCACTACTGATCTTAGGTATTCTCTCAAAATCAAAGACTTCATTAAAAAGAGTTGAACCGAGTTCAAGAACTTTCTGGCTCCCCTCCTGAATTTCAAGGAAAAAAAAATAACTTAGAAGGACATGAATTTGAAACTTCTTTAGCAATAATATAATAGCTAATGAGAAAAAAAATATCTTGAGAAAACAATATTAAACTGTGATTAAGTGTTATTGCCAAGTAGTCACATTTCATTGTCCCAAAACACATCAAAAAAGCATTCTTAATAACTGGTACTTAGCAGTTTTGCCACTAATTGCCACTCACCTGTTACCTGGGGTACGTAGGGAACTGACAATCTTTCCACGCTGTACCCGCTGCCTCCTAATGATTCTGCAATCTTGTTTGTCAGGAAAAATAAGTTTTTTTCATGTTTCTCCAAGGATTTTGGAAGACTGTCAAAATATACATTTGAAGTTATTATCTACCAACAAAGACTTGTTCATTAAGTAAAACATTTTTTTCAATGCCTGCAAACAACCAAAAAGGGTCAATGGTAATGATCTGATGGAAATAAAACCTGCTCAGTATTTTAACAATGAATATACACCCCAAAATGAGTCCACTGAATATCTCTGCAATATTTTTAGCTACCTTAACCAAGAAGTATTACCTGAAATATGCCCCTTGCCTATTCTTCTACATCTTCAGAGAACATGGTGCCTGTTAAATAGGAAAAACTGCAGAGTAGCAATATTTGCCATTTGCCAGGAATGTGCCCTTGTGGATAAGGGTCTCCTGGGCTGCCTTAGGAAAAGCATTGCCAGCAGGTTGGGTAGGGTGATCTTAACCCTCCACTCAGTGCTCTGGGTGTGGCTTTACCAGTGCTGTCTCACATGCTGGGCTCCCTAGGACAAGAGAGACATGGATATGCTGCAGAGAGGCCAACAAAAGACTATTAAGGGACTGGAGCATTTCTCCAATGAAGACAGACAGAGAGCTGGGACAGTTCAACATGGAGAAAAGAAAGTGAATCTTATCACTGCTGTGTGCAGCTACCTTAAGGGAGGGAGATTGTAAAGATAATCATAGAATGTATAAGGTTGGAAGGGACCTTTAGCAGTCATGTAGTCCAACCCCCCTGCAGTAAGCAGGGACACCTTCACTAGATCAGGTAGCTCAGACCCCCATCAAGCCTGCCCTTGAATATCTCCAGGGATGGAACCTCCACTATGTTTCTGGGCAACCTGTGCCAGTGATCCACCACCCTCATAGTGAAGAGCTATATCCAACTTAAATCTCCCCTTCCTAATATCCAACTTAAATCTCCCCTTTTCGAGTTTAAAACCATTACCCCTCATCCTACTGCTACATGCCCTCAGGGAGAGTTCTTTCCCATCTAATAAAATAGGTTGGCTCTTTTTCATGGTGCCCAGCAGCAAGACCAGAGGCGATGGGCACAAACTGAAACGTGGGAGGTTCCCTCTGAACACCTGAAAACAATTTTTTACTGTGTGGATGACGAAGCACTGGTACAGGTTACCCAGAAAGATTGTGGAGTCTCCAAACTTGGAGATATTCCACAGCCATCTTCTAGATGTGGTTCTGGACAGCCTGCTCTAGGTCACCCAGCTTGAGCTGGGAAGTTGGACCAGATAATCTCCAGAGGTCCCTTCCAACCTCAACCATTCTGTGATGCAGCAAAATGCACTTTGCTGTGTTAGCACTTACACCAAATACCATACTGAGCAGATGTGCCTCCGACAACAGTAAAAAAAGTCAGGAAAACTGGGGTTTTTTCATAAATGCATATGTGCTTTTAATGCTTAGTTTTCTTCTGCCTATCCTGTAGCCTATTAAACCTCTAAATTATTTTTCACATATATAACATATTTCCTTCACATGAGATTTTTAGTAGTAAAACAGGTACACTTCACTGTTCACAACCTGTATCTACTTACTTGCTTTTGTCTTTGAAAATTGTTTCTGGTAGAAAGTAAGATGCTTCCAGACTTCTAGTTTCAATAACCTGAAAAAACCCAAGGGAAACAGTACAAATGAAGTAGTTCCACAGTTTTTTTTCTCCAATGACTAAATGGCTTTAAAGAGGTCCTACTGTAGCAGTTACCGTTCCTTCACTAACATCTACCTCTGCACAACTGAGGCCTTCAGAATTTCCTTCAACAGGAGAAAGATTGTGGCACTCCTGTTTTAGACTAAAAATCCCATTGTCAAGGTCTTGAGAGAAAAATATTCTATAAGTAACTTTACAAGTCTGCAAGTGAGGTGACTTTACAAGTCAACAAATCTCATCAGAGATCAAAGAGCAGTGTTGGTGGTCACAAATACAGGAGAACTTCACAAACAATTACTTAACAGAAGTTATTTAACCATTTTACAGTAGAATGCATACTGTTCTAAAGGGCTTAAATTACTTAATTCTGTGTTACCTTGCTGACATGCTGACAAAAAGCAGGAACTGCAATCATCTGACTCAGAAAGTTGAGATATGCTGCAACCAATGCCATGACACCACAACGATTAAACATTGGCAGATTATCCTCATTGATGATGGCAATATCCTGAAATATAAAGGACAGCATTATACTCTCCAAGGTTAACAGGCTGTTACGAGTATATGGAAATCAAAATTATTAGTAACAACATTAGCTGACATATGACAGCTATCTGGTACTACTTAGCATTCAATATGACTTATCTTAAAATCCTAGTATTTCAGCTCACTTCTGAATTAGGATCTGAAGTTAGAGGTTTCAACACTCATGAAGAGAAATAAGTCTATTCAATTCAAATTTCTGTTTCTCAGATAACATGTACAGGTTAATGACTGGCTGTCTCAGGCCCTTTTGACTTACTAACCACAATTTATTTTCAGAAAAGTAAGAAACAGTAGTTTAATAATAAAAGCACTCTTACAAGTCACAGATAAGAACCATAAAGGGAAAAATTTATTGCTTACTAGCATTTCTATGTTTATTTAGATTGTATTATTTCTGTTCTAGTAATACACATAATGGTATTTTCATCAAGTAAGGATTTGGTTCAGGGACAGTTTGTTTGTTTTTCTTTTTAAAAAGATGCACTCTGCATTTCAGAGGTTTCATAATGCAGGTGCAAATTAGGGAATAAGGTTAATAACAGAATGAACTAGGAACAGAATAGCATCAAGCTTCCATGGCACATGCTAGCACTAATTTTTTGAATGCTTAAATTTCAACACAGATTAACTAAGTTACAGTTTCCAATGAGGACTGTATGCAAGTATAAAATAACGTTTGAACCTGTAAAGGAGATGCTACAGAATAAAGCTGGTCAACACACTGATAGACTTTTGCTCTAAGGTAAGACTAGATAGCCTGCTTTAACAAATATTTCTAAACAATCAATTAACCATCAGCTTTCTTCCAAAATGAGGACAGTCCATCTATTTTGTGCAGAACAGTGACACAAGATCACAGGTTGTAAGAATACCTTGTGAATCTGCTAATCAGTGACTCTAAGGAATGTTTAGACAAATTTCCATCTCTGTTACATTTCCTGAAGAAAACATGCTGTAGAAGTTTGCAACAAATCTGATTAGTTGAAGCTTCCCTCTGGTGTTATATATAAAGTGCACTTCTTTAATGGACCGATCAAGTTAGGACTGAATGATGTGATTTCCAATTTGAAGATAAATAAGCAAACAATTCCACCTCCAATTACAAAAATAACTTGTGAACTACTGAACCCAACACTGATTCAGACTCATACCTGCAAAGCAATAGCTAATCGAATGAGGTCAATAACCACTTCTTCATTGGCTAGTTCAATGGTGGTAAGAGCTAGAGATGTAAACAGCAATTCGAAGTTTTTTTGGACATTGTCTTCTTCTTTACAGCCTAAGTAGATGTGTCTGTACAACTGCTGACCATGCTATGACAGACAAATAAAGAGAAAAATCAATATGAAAATCTCAGAGTATTTTAGGTTAGAAAGGACATTTTAATATCCTCCAGTCCAGCTCCCTCCTCAAAGCAGAGCCAATGTCAATTTTAGATAGAGAATTAAAAAAAATTAAAGAGTATTAGATACATTTATACACATGCATACACAGAAACAAGGATATGATTAACCAAGACCACCACCAGTTTACTGCTGCAACTGCAGCTTCTTTATGAATACTGCAATGTGCTATTTGACATAGAAATATAAAGATAGGGAAGATGATAGACCATGCAGTATTCGTGTGTAATTCTCTATCAGAGACTTCCTATTGAAATACTTAGAAAAAAAATTGTCCATTTATGAAACTGAGAAAATACAAAGTACATCTTCAAACATTCTCAAGAACATTCAAGTGACAGAGGGGCTTAAAGGTTATCCTGTGAAGGCACAAAGTTTCTTCATTAGGCAAGTATCCTTTAATAGCAAACTGAGAAAAAATTCTTCTAGAGGATGTTTCAGGTGAGTAAAGCTCCTTTATCACCAGGGTGGCTTATCTAATGAAAGACCCTCAAATTCTAAAGTGACTTTCCTCATAACTGTGTTTAACAAAATATTAGTAAAGAATTAATTATTTCAACACACACACAAAAACCCCATAGAAAAGCAGGTTAAGAAGCAGGTTTTGTAATACACAACTCTTATTCTGTCAAGGATACAGGTCTCTATCAGTCCACAGAATTAATTTTCAAGATCTAAGGACTGCTTTACTTCTGGTAGTATAATCATAGAATGCATTAGATCGGAAGGCACCTTTAAAGGTCATCTAGTCCAACCACCCTGAGGTAATCATGGACATCTTCACTAGATCAGGTAGCTCAGAGCCCCATCAAGCCTGACCTGGAGAATCTCCAGGGATGGGGCCTCCACTACCTCTCTGGGCAACCTGTTCCAGTGATCCAGCACCCTCACAGCAAAGAATTCTTTCCTAACATCCAACCTAAATCTCCCCTTTTTGACCTTAATGCTACATGCTCTTGCAAACAGTTCTTCCCCAGCTTTCTTATAGGCACCTTTCAGGTACTGCAAGGCTGTTATAAGATTCCCCCAGAGCCTTCTCTTCTCCAGGCTGAATAAGCCCAACTCTCTCAGCCTGTCTTCATAGGAGAGGTGCTCCAGCACTCTGAATGTACCTGTGGTCCTCCTCTAGACTAGTTTTGACAATTAAAGTTTTCATCTAGCAATTTCAGTAAATACAAATTAACCAATATGTTTTAAATCAGAGACACTGACTTGATGAATTAAAATTTAATTCCCTCTTATATTACTTAATTTTGTCACATTAGTATATATTACTAACAATTGCCAAAGTTGAAAGTATCTTTATATTTGTATTATTCCAGAATTAATCAAAACAGGTGTAAATATACCACATTGAATATTAAACTATACTAATTTAGTAAGAACATTTATCTTGAAATGCTACTTAAAATCCACATAACTGTATTTTGCATATTATAATAGATGTAGGATTTTTGCCTCTGGACAAGCTAAACTGATTTTTATAATTAGAATATCAAATTAAGTCAGCACTCTGAAGACACACATTTTTTATTGCACAGCTAATAGGAAACAAAAACCAGGACGAGATAGCTGTGAGAAGTTCTAAAGCTTGCTTGAGCCGACTTCAGTAGTTCTTTTGTTTACAAACATACCTACACAGATAAAATATAGTCTGGAATGACAAAGCACATGACTAACTATATGTGCTTTCCCCTACAATTAAAATGTTTATTGTAAAGAAGCAATTTCACTCCACGTATCACCTTAAAAAATTAATCTGTTTTTCTTTAGAACCAAAACTTTAGAAGTCCTGTAAAAACAATCTTGTAAGGAGGCGCATTTTTCAGAATCATGGCTTAGATATAAACTGTTCTAATTTCATGCATGTGAGGATTTTCACTGAAAACAGAAGTAAAATTTTATTCCAAGGAACCAAGTATCAAGAGTACCTCAACTCTGAAATCACTGTTATTCGAATTTTAAAAAAATCACTCAATACTGATCTTAGCAACTTGTTGTAAAGGCACAGTTGTAGAAAAGCAAAGCAACTGGTTCAGCTACAATATCTTTTTACACAGAAAATGTAACTTTCATCTATTACCTTTTTCATGAAGCTCACATCTTGCCTTGAAATCTTGTCTCGTTTTATCTTTAGATCAGAAACATCTGGTATTATTCTACAAAGGAAACAAAAATGTCATTTTAGCAAAATGAAGCTGAAGGGGAAGATGATGTGAAATATATGAACTATTCAAACAAAGCTTGAAGCAATTTCCCTTTTAATTATACTCATGCTTAACAATGACATTCAATTTCAGTTGAAGAATAAACAGAATTATGACAGCCACAATTGTTCTCTACATAAAATACCATGCTCTGTTTTCCACAGTGAAGCTACCAGATATTTGGAATGGTCATTTAAGGTATCATGCGCCGAGGCTTATGTGCAAAACTCTTGCCATCAATAAATGACACTGAGCAAAATGGTGCATTAACGTTTCTTATTAAGAAAAATATTTTTTAATTGACAGTACTCATCATTCAAATATTAAACTAGAATTTAAAGTAGGCCAAAGCAAACAAAAATAATTACCGTATCCCTCTGAGCTTTGCTCTGTTGTCATGCCGATCAATGAGATTATGGAGTATTTCCAAGACCAGCTGCCTTAGCTCAGAGTCTTCCATGAGTGAAGGAGACAACAAAGGATCCAGAAAAGGGGGAGGAAGCGCGTTAGTTATCGTTGTTGCTTTGTATCCTGAAGTCACCTGTTAAGTGTTGGAAGTAAAATTAATTTGTGCCATTGTTGCCTTGTAAAAATTACCTGCAGCTGTCCCTTACTTTTTAGTGGGCTTGCTTTGACATCTGAGAGGCTGATTCAAATGGAAATATTGTATTAGGTTTGAAAATTCCTAACTGCATCATGAGCTTGGAAGGACTCTAATTTACACATTCTAATTATTCCCTTATCTGTTTTAAAATGGTATGTCTCTGGATCCTTCCTCTATCAACACCCTCCCACCCCCACACAAAAAAATAATAATCACAGTATCATTTATTAAATTTTCTTGAAAAATGGTCTATGAAAAGTTGCAGGCCATAAAATGAAGATGGCAGTAATTCCAGTAGAGATATTTTCCCCGTTCCAGGCTCTCAGATGCTTACACAAGATACTGAGCATGCTTATGTGAAGAAAAAAGAGAAATCAAGGCCTGTGTGTACAAGCTCAAACATTTATGGATATTATTTTATTAAAAAACAACCCGAGGAGCAAGCATCACTTTCTTAGAAATCTGGTACCGTGATGGTATTTTTTCTCTTTTAAAATTAATACTACCAAAGCCATGCTTTGTTCCACTATTTTTATTTAACTTCTATCTGACAAATTAAATATTAACTAGCTGGACATTTATAGCAGTCAGAAATATTTAAAATTTAATGTCCCTTAAAATGGAAGTTACTGGAATATGACAACCTTAAAACCAAAACAGTATTCAGAAACTGGGAAGTATGAATGGGGTGAAATAAAACTATCCGAAACTTCTTTATAAGAAACAATTATATCTTTAGCCAAGACTTTGCACAATAATTATATTTTCATTATGCATATTCCATACTATTAGAGCTTTTACATGTGAAATATGTTCTACTAGTTTTGGCTAAGTTTTTTCCCCACAGTAGCCAGTATGGGGCTGTATTCTGGTTTGTGCTGGAGACAGGGCTGGTAACACAGTGATGTTTTTGTCCCTGCTGAGCAGTGCTTACACAGAATCAAGGCCTTTTCTGCTCTTCACCCCACCAGCGGGAAGGCTGGGGGTGCACAAGGAGTTGGGAGGGGACACAGCCAGGCCAGCTAACCAAAGGGATATTCCATGCCACATGATGTCATGTTCAGCATATAAAGCTGGTGTGGAAGTTTGCCTGGGCTACCATTGCTCCAGCACCGGCTGGGCTTAAGTCTGCTGGTGGTGAGAAAACCCTACAAAAAACCCAATTGCATTTAGTTATTTAGGGCTCTTTTTAATCACTTGGGGTTTTTTGTTTTTCTGTTTGCTCTTTTTACTTACTCAATTGTCTTCATACCAACCCACTTTTCTCATTTGTACCCTTCTGATTCTTTCCCTGATCCCACTGGATAAGACTGAGCGGTGCTTTGCTGCCTGCTGGGGTTAAACCCCACATGTGAGCAAGCACTACTCCTATGGCATAACTGAACAGGTTGAAATGATACTGGTTGGCAGAGGAGTGTGAGGGCACAGGGAGGAATCTAATCAAGTATTTTGAAAACAGAAAATTGCTAATATTACAAGTGGTAAGGCATACTTTTAATGTAGTGCTGATTTTAACTGCCTATGGAAAATTAAGCTGCCTGCCTGCGTGAATGCATGACAACAGACTATTTTAGGAAGTAGTATTCCTTTTGTAAAGGATGCACAATATACAATGCTCAGTTCAGTACACAGGATAACAGGCAAGCTTCACCAGTTTCTAGTTCTTCCTGTGTGCAGACTGCACCTTATATGCCACAATAAAACCTTTGCTCTGAACACAAATTCCTTATTACATTTTTCCCCACAATATTTATCAATATTCATTAAGGATCAAAATACTTTCACGTCTCTGTCCCATGGTAGAATATTACTTCCATATTCTAGAAGAGGATCCAAACTGATATGCAGTTTCAAAAATCCTCAATTCCTTCCACACAACATGAATCCCTTAAAGCATACTTACAGGTTGTGAAGCACCCAAAATCATCAGAACATTTCTTACTGATTTCAATAGAAATTTTTTTAACTGGTCAGGTGAATATTGTCAGTAACCGTACAGGCATAGTTGAGTCTATCTTTAATTACAACAATGTACAAAATGACCCCCTGAGGTCCTTTCTAATGTGTTTTCTATCCTTAAATTGCAACTGTGAATGCTCAGCTCCTCTGCAAGCCAGAATCTAGGATTTCACGTTCTGACAAGCAAAGAATGGTTTAACTGATTTCCTAACACCACACACAAATTTCATGTAAAAGCACAGATAGAAACTCATTTTCCATGAAACCATCCAACTGCTTCAGTCACGAAATCATTCTTTATGCTACTTTCCCTACTTCAGCCACTGAACAGTTTTCAGCTTCTGCAAGAAAATAGGCCAGGATTCTACAGGCAAGAGCCTCCTTTTCTATCCACTCCTGATTCTTAGGATCAGGATGTATTTCTAGAAGTACTTTTGAAGGTTGATAGCTGAAAAATGCATTCATGATAAAACAGTTAATTAAACCTTACAAGGAGCTTGGGAAACTAGAACGGAAAGCACAGTGGTGCTAGAAGCTCTAAGGGCTTGGAGATAGGCATCCATTACTAGTTTTAAAAATACTGGCCATTCTATTAATGACAGATTTTCTGGTGTCAAGGAGAAAAAACATTTCAATTCATGTTGCTAGCATTGCTGGCAAAACTAGTCAACTCGCCCTACACTATGATGTTCTTTTGGATCTATGGATCCAATTAGAACTGATATTCACTAAAGTTTTATAAGAGCTGCTTGCAATGTAAGTTGGGAAAACGCTGCCACAATTTTCTGCAGTACAACTACAGACCTACGTAATGTGAAGGTAGGAGTCAGTTCATAAAGTAGAGCTGTAATACAGTATTGTACATATATAAAGGTATACACAAAGGAAAAACACTGTATGCTTATAATATACACTGAATAAAGAGGACTTACCATAAGTAAAGATCTCAATAACATGATTTGAATCCTCCTAGTTCCCAAATCTCTACAATTAGAAAAAAAAAGTTCAAAATTAGTTTCTTTGCATATCTTCAAAATATTATAGAAGCATAGAATGGTTTGGGTTGGAAAGGACCTCAGAGATCATACAGTTCCAATGCCCCTGCCATGGGCAGGGACACACTACACTAGACTCAGGTTGTCCAAAGCCTTGAACACTGCCAGGGAGGGGGCACTTTAGTGATTTTTCCCTGTACTGAGGAAAAGAAGTTTTTAAACACAGTCATGTTACAGGGAAAAAGTATTACTTCAGTGTATGGCAGCTTTTTAATTATGGGTTTATTACAGGAGTCTGCCCACCTATAGCTTTTTTCTCTTTCTAAACAGGGGAAAAGTAAACCAAAACAAATTCACTGGAATTTCTGCAGTTTATTTCTTAATCTAAAGTCACTTTGCACAGAATGAAGAAAAAACTTAGGAAATTATGCAGCTATTTGAAAAAAATGTAGTAATAGTTCAGATTCCCTCATTTGCAAAACACATATAAGCAGTTCTGGTATTAACTACCATTAAGTAGATAATTGCAGAAAGATTTGCACAGATCTGGAGAGAAAAAAATATTTTAGAGCAAAGTAAATTGCATTTCAATCAGATATTTTCTATCAGTAATTTGTTTGGAGATTCATTTCACATACTGACACCATGCTTGCCTCGATTCCGCATGGCATTTAATACTAATGAGTAAGAATCTGCACTTACTTTCTTTCCCCCACTTTTCAGTTTATCAGGATTCTAAAATCGAAATTTTTAATTGGAAATTTAAAAAAAATGTAGTATGTACAAACCCAAGGTGGCTGGTATCCAGTGACTGTGAAGTTGTCCCAAAAACAGGTACTTTCCCCATAATGAACATCATTATCTCTGATCTCTGGTAATCTGGGAGGTTGCTTCCAAAAAATCCTATACAAAAATGGAAGGAAGTCACAGAAGGAAACAGATATAGGACCCTTCTCTTCATAAGAAAAGCCTCATAAACACAAGGAATACATTTACCAGGTCAAAATAGATGAAGAATAAAAATTATTTGGTTTATGGCATAATTCTCACACATTAATTTCTGCTGAATAGCTCTATAGAGTCTTTCCATGACACTCATTTTCCTCTTCAAATCCTAAAACATTCTAATTTTACCCTCATTGAAGTATATAATTTAAATGTAGAAAGTGTGACATCTGTTAACTTGTAACTTAGTGAAGAATTGGAAGTGTTTCTCACGGAACACTGTTCTGTTACTTCAGTCTGTTCTCAAGTCACCATTAAATATTACAGGTGTGTGAAGAGAAATCTCAAAGATATTCAGGTTTTATATGACTATGACTTTAATTCAAGACTGAAGAGGCCAGCAGCTCCAGTGACAGCACAATCAGTAGAGCAGCGATCCCAGGGAGTATCCTGAACCAGGGATACCTCAGGGAAGCAGAAAGTGCCAGCCAGCAACACCTGTGACAGCTGATGAGGAGAGCTGGGCAGGAGCAGAAGCACAGACTGCCCAGCCCCATCACCTATAAAACAGCTAAAACAGATTGCTAGTGAAAATGGAGTGCTACAGCTGGTGTGCAGGAAGGATGCTCTGGCTCTGTTGGCTAGGCCAGGGAGCAGTGGTATCTGCCAGGCAGAAGGGCATGTCCTCTCTAAGCTCTGCACCACCACAACTGATGTAGCTTTCCAGACACAGCTTTGATGGGAACATGATGCAGGCTGTGGTACTCCAGTGTGCACACCTGTGGGAGGTGCAACCAGGTGGAGCAACTCCTCCATTGGTGACAGGGCTCCCAAAGAAGGTGAGTGGGTTGAAGAATATCAGGGAGTTTGAGACACAGACTACTGGAATCACACCCTACCTTCCCTGGGACAGGCCTGTTGTGAAGACTGAACTTAGATTTAAATCTTAAGAGTTTTACTGTTACAGTGAGAAATAATCTACTATATATTTACTACAGCTCTAGAAAGCTTCAAGGTATAAGCAAAGGTACAGATTAGTGAAAATTAAGTTATATTCTCCCTTGTTCTTTAAATAAAGGAAGAGACTGCAATATATATTACTACAATAAAAAATCTGAAAGAGAGAGGCTATTTTAATGAAATCATTTACAGAAACTGTGGCTCTCTTTCAGTACTGTGCTTAAAAATACTTCAGGTAAGTCATGGTAGCACAACCAGCCATTAGGTGTCATTGTTGCTGCTATGTTTTATGTTAGCTTCTACAGATTTAGAAGTAACACCCACTAAAATAAATTACTGCATATGATTGCTTGCAATACAATTTTCATAAAAGGATTAACATTAGTCCTGTAGCAGAGACACAGAACAATGTCTATATTTCAAAGTCTAGATAATAACCAACAAATTTATGGTAAGTCCACTGACATTTTTAATTTTCATTGCACTTCTTGGCTATCTGCTCAGTTAAGAACTAAAAGAGCAGTCTTTTCAGCAGTCAAATCCATAAAGCAAGCCTGAGATTCAGAAGCAAGTAAGTACAATCAGACACACCACACTTGCCATTATTCCTTTTTGATCCAAATTGGTTTAATACTACCTAATTGAGGAAGGGGAAGAAAATGGAGGAGTTTTTAGTGAGGGTATGTTTCTGTCATTACTCACCAATTGTCTGAATGATAGCGTTCTGGACAATCCTCTCATCATTCTCCTTGGAGCTCGTGCTGAAAGTGGTGCTTCCTGCTGAACTGCGCCTATCACCCAGCTCAAAGTCAACACTGATGCGCAAGTGCTTCAGCAAGGTATTAAAAACCTCCAGAACGGTTGGACCTGGAAACAACACGCAGCAATGACTGCAGCCGCCAAGGGAAAGATGCCTTAAGCTAAGAAATTCAATTCCTTTTCAGAGGAAAGCAGATTAAGTTGAAAAGAACAAGTGAAATACACAGTTGGGAGGATATGGCCTAGGAATAAACTTTGAAATCATGCTTACACTCTGACATTGTAGAAATTACTCTGGAATCAGGAAGTGCAGTGAGGTATGTATGCACAATCCATTACTGTCACATCTGTACAGGATCTGGCGGGATAGAATTGAGTTTCTTCTCAGCAGTGAAGGTGGTACAGTGCTTTGGATCTGGGACTAAAATAGTGCTGACAACACACCAGTGTTTTGGCTGTTGCTGAGCAGCACTGGTAAGAGTCAGGGTTTTTTTGATTTTTCCCATTGTCCCTACAGAGTAGGCTGGGTGTGCAAGAAACTGTGAGGAGACACCAACTGGGACCAAGGTGACATTCTATACTGATCTTGTCATGTTCAGCAATAAAAGCTCAATGGGAAGAGGAGAAAGGGGGTGATAGCTTTTCATATGGCATTTCTCTTTCCAAGTAACTGTTACACATGCTGAGGCCCTGCTTTCTGGGAAGTGGGTAAACATCTCACTGACAACAGGAAGTTCTGAATAAATTTCTTTGTTTTCCTTGTACATGCAACTTTCGTGCCGCCCACTAAACTGTCTTTACCTTGCTCCATGAGACTTCTCATTTTTTCTACCTCCTCTCTATCCTGGGGTGAAGGGGACTGAATAAATGACTGTTGGCTGGAATGAACCTGCCATGCAAGTTTTAAGTAGAAAATATGAGTGGATGCTGGAATTATGTGCTAACAACGGGTTAAACTGCAGATATTTACACCTGAGTTTCAGTTATTTCAAAACCTGCTATTACAATCATGTTCTATATATTAGACCAAATAATGAGCTCTTTCCATAATATGGTAAAAGACTTCAGAAGTCTGTGCATGTAAGAGGGTCTTGTATAAAGAGAAAGGATGGGCTCAGAGTCAAGCTAATGAAGCACAGCAATAATGCTTCAGCAGGAGACCAAAGCAAAAGAACAGCTGGCTGTGTGTACAGATCTTCATAACTGCTCTTATTTCACAGAACTGCACTATCTTAAATGACACAATTCACCTCATGTCATTATTCAGTGTGTTCCGTTTTGGGCTCATCACTACAAGAACTACACTGAGGTGCTGGAGTGCGTCCAAAGAAGCAACAAGGGTGGTGAAAGGTCTAGAGCACAAGACTTAAGAGGAGAGGCTGAGGGAACTGGGGCTGTTCAGCCTGCAAAAAAAAGGAGGCTGAGGGGAGACCTTATTGCTCTCTATAGCTGTCTGAAAGGAAGTTGTAAGCCAGGTAGGTGTTGGTCTCTTGTCCCAAGTAACAAGTGATAGGACAAGGAGAAATGGCCTCAAGTTGTGGCCAGGGGAGGTTTAGTTTGGACATAAGAAAAATCTCTTCACCAAAAAGGTTATCAGCACTGGAGCAGGCTGCCCGGGGAAATGGTCGAGTCACCATCCCTGGAAGCATGTAAACGATGCATAGATGTAGTGCTGGGGACATGGTTTAGTTGTGGACTTGGCAATGTTAGGTTTATGGTTGGACTCAATGATCTTGAAGGTGTTTTCCAACAAAAACAATTCCATGATTATTAGTAACTGAATCAGAGTTACTAACAAAAGTTCTCAAAGATCATTCTATTTTTGAATTCCCTATTACTACTCTTTTCACAGTAGCAACAGACTTTTTGACTTTTTGTAGTCACAAACAGTTCTCTCAAACTGAGTTCTTACCAGGCAGAAACTCTTGCCTTTCATAAGGGTAGAAAAATACCTCTACTCCTTTTTTCAATGCAAAGGATTGTAAAACAGTCAAATAACCAAGTACATATAAGTAGTTGTAAGCTGGGTAAGACTTCAAACATTTAATTTGCAAAAAGAAAAAAAATAAAGCTTCCTCAAAACATGCACTTTCATTCAGAGTGAGAACAAAGCAAAAATGGGCACCATCCTTCAACTCTATCTTTTGACCCGATACCGTTAATTTAGGAAGACTTACCTATTGATCCTTTAGCTGCTATTGCAACTGCTTCCAAAAGAACCTGAATAATGCCAGCACGAACTCGTGGTGAGTCCCTTTTGCGAACATCAAGGTGCCCAAGTATTTCTTGTATTACATGGTGGGAATATTGTGCCTATTAAAAAAAAAAAAAGGCAAACAGAATCACCTGTGATTTTAATAACAGCTGTGGTCACGACCATGTTCCCATTCTGCAATGCTCTTAGTCAAAAGTTTATCTCAATTTCAATCACTTCATGATTAAATAGGGATTAAAAGCGGTACCATGACAGATGAAGCCACAGAGGTCCGACCATCACAGTATACAAAAGCTTACAGTATTACAATATCCAGAAGCACCCACGTGAAGTGCCACTTCATTCAGCTAACTGGTGTTCAAGGACTTCAAGCTGATTTACAAAAAGTGTCATTGACACAGACACAACTCCTCTTTCTTCCACAATCCTGGAATTTTCTGACTTGTGCATCTGTGCTTAATGCATCCAAGAATCAGACTTTGATCATGTTTACAACAGACAGCAGAAGCTGCCTACATGTAAAAATCAATTAGCACAAGACAGTTCCATTTGAAATTGGTTTCTTAGGTTGTAAAGGCAATACAGCTGCATTGGCATGGAAGAATGACTAACTTAAGAGAGATTTATTTATCAAGCACAATGTCTTAACAGTATGGCTATCCTTCCCCCTCTGGAGCTTGCTCAGGGACCTTCGCATTGCCTTCCATAAAGAATCTCTTAATACTGTTTTTCTTCTGCAAGTGTACATTAACTGAAAGTAAATCACATAACCCCTGATCATAAACCACAACTAGGTTATTATTTTAAAAGTTTAAAGAATCCAACTAAGGAGTTGTTGAAAGAGATCTTATGGATTCTTTGTCTTAATCTACTGTCTATCATCATGGTGAGATGAGCACCTAACTCGGCCTCATGTGCTAAAAACAAAAATGGAAGGAAAACAAATCCTGAAGAAAATCCTACCTGTATTGAATACATGATGATTTTGAAGCAGGAAACAGCAAATTCATTGGGATCCCATAGTCTGTGATGGTCTAAATGCCTGTAAACAAAAATTAAGGGACCCAGAATAATGACATTCCAGATATAATAAATGGCATCTTATTGTTTTCTCAAAATTCACTTCAAAAGGGATTATTTCCCTATATAAAGCTTCTAAACAATGACTTATTAACTAGGGGAGAAAAAGTAGACCTCAGAAAAGCATTTGTTTTCAAGGTTCAGGACGTGATCACAAAACATTTGGCTGTAACAGAAATTCTTGATCTTCAGGTTACAGGACTTTATGGAACTCAATCATACCAAAAATGCATGGTTTGGAATATACTGTTTCAATACAAAGTGCATGCATAAAAATGGCTGTGGCATTATGTGCTCACTTACATGAAAAAGATACACTGGAGAGGATGGCTCTAATACCTTGATAAACTTCTATGCTAAGTAAGATAAATAATTTGTTTTCAATCAGGAGCTAAAAAATAATTGTGGCTGAACTTTATTCAGAATAGAGATTTTAAGAATTTTCATTTTCACAGTGGTTGCATGAATAGTATAGATAGAAAACAAAAAAAAGCTACTCTGCATACACTCCTTTGTCACTCTGAAGCATTTTGACACGTTCTGAAAGAAATATCAAAACAGAATCAGAATAAATGCAACTGTCTCGTTAAATGAGCTAGGAGCTACTGATGAAA
Organism: Laterallus jamaicensis coturniculus; assembly: GCA_022605575.1. Taxonomy (NCBI): domain Eukaryota; kingdom Metazoa; phylum Chordata; class Aves; order Gruiformes; family Rallidae; genus Laterallus; species Laterallus jamaicensis. The sequence continues at coordinate 84,266,031 of JAKCOX010000002.1, read as the reverse complement.
AACATTGTCAAGCAAAGACAAAAAACTGCTTAAGCACTCTAGTAGGAATAGGGCACGCATCAAGTTAGTTGAAAATGAAATCTGAATACCTGGAAAAACATGACAAAAACAAATGCACAAGCCTCACAAAAACTTTGGTAGAGAAATGGAATTTATGCAGTGTTTCTAAATAGGCACCTCAGCTACAGAATCATGATTGGTCTGCCCTTTCTCAAAGAACGTAGTGAACAACTATGCTTCAAACAACACACTTGAATGCATGCAAGCGAAAGGAGCCAGCACTCTGAACAGAAGAGGACGACTGAGTGCTCCAACTTACTTTGCCTGGAATCTGGATGTCTCAATTCACTGGTCAGCTGCTACCAGCCTAGTGACCTAGCTGAATACACTGGTCTCCTTCAAGGTAGATTAAACCAGCTGGCATAAGGTTATCTGCTCCTGTGCCCTTAATTACCTCACAGCCCATTGCAGAGCTAAAAAACCCCAAAACATACTGCTGTTTTGCCACATTACATACCTTTAATAGAAATCCCTACAGGAAAGAATTTCAGGAATTCTAAAGGTGTTTTTCTGCCAAGATAACAGCATATTTGCATCACTAAGTTTTAATCTGCACTACCTGTTGGGGACAGCTGCCTTTCTTGTGCATATTCCAAAACACAGGTATATTTAATTCCACCTTGGGGCAGAAAGACATAGCATATTTGTTCATGTCTTCTTTCTCTCTAATATCACTCCAGCACAGTCCATATTTTGTACAAGATTGCTTATTTTAGCTAACCTATTTAGTCTTTATCTCATGAAATACAAAAAGCACACTCTCCACTATCTTCTCCTGATTGGAAATGATCCTCTAATCTTTCAGATGTTCTCTGTTACCCTTGACAGTTCCTCTACACTTGTCCCAAAGATCTTATCAGGCAGATTACGGTCAACTGCATCTTATATCAAGTTCTTTTAAAAACCCTTTTGTCTCAAAACAAGATATACAGTTTTATTTCCCCAAGAAGGCAAAATATTAGCTGCTTCAGGTATCTGAACCGATGGGAAGACAGCAAGGGGAAAATGACAGCCTAGGTTAGTGTTTTGTGTAATAGCTCAGTGGGCAGCATACTTTCTATACCGGAAATTTCCTCCCAAGGAAAAAAAGGTAGATTACAGTAGGTGATATATTTTACTTGTCATAATGCAGGTAGCACATTCAACGTAGTTTTGTTTCTCTAAGACAATAAATGGTATTTTCAGCATGTGCATTTATTTTAGTCAAAATCAAGCTACATTTTACCTTCTTTGCTTTTAGTAAAGAATACCGAAGTAAAATTGCAAAACATTTTATCACTGGATTAACAAATCCCAAATTCTGCCTTCCATTATGATCTGCTGCAAATATGGAACAAATGTGTACAATTAGGTTTCTCAAATTTAAAGGAACAGCAGAATCAGTGGTGCAAATTTATGGAGTGAGAGCCACTAACGGTCCATGAATTCACTCACTGTCACACACGCAAGCAACTCTTGCAGCACAAAATAAATTGATAGTGATGATTAGGAAAGCAGAACTTCCTAATCAGAGGCACGTATGGGAATAAATAGAATAATATTCTCATGCATCATATTTGCTCAAAGACTATTAAACACCAGTCTTTTGATACTCAGAACTCTTGCACAGATGTGATAACTCACAAAACCAAAGATGAATAGGGTCTAACTTGTATCCTTCTGGATCTGTCTAATCTGTTCACCATTGCAAATTCATGCTAAGTAAGTCTAAATAGCTTGTGACTATTGACAAAAAATATTTTTCTATTATATTTGTATGAATATTATATATATAATTTCATTAAACAGTTTGCCAGATTGATCTGTTAAACTTTATTGAAAATAACAATTTGAGAGCTACTAAATGTAGAGACACTTTCAACCACGGAGGTTCTCTGCCAAAGACAAGGAGAATTAACATCAATCTAAACCCATACCAGGAGACCGACCCAATTCCAAGTATATTAATTATATTTAAATCCCTCAATCTTTGAATGTACTCAGCCTTGTGATACAAGCAGCACTATCCTCTCAGTTTTGCACAGAAGTGATAACACGTTGACTAATATGCCAATGCCACATGAGGCAAGCCTCGAAGTGGGGAACTGAACCTGCATCTTCAGTGTTAAAACTAGTAAGTGGCCTTATCTTTATTTCCAGATCTTTTAAAGCAGGACAAATGTGGAAAACTTAAGAAAAACTGTTTTCTTAGAAATTATAAACAAAGTCAGGTTTTACAATCAGATAAAATGCAGTGGAATAACTGAAACTTCTGTTCTATCAGTTCTGCTCACTCACGCAGGAACACTGCACTGCCATCCAGCAAGACCTGGACAGGCTGGAAAGCTGGGCAGGGAGAAACCTAATGAAATTCAACAAAAGCAAGTGTAAAGTCTTGCACCTGGGAAGGAACAACCGTTTGTATCAGTACAGGCTGGGGGATGACCTGTTGGAGAAGAGCTCTGTGGAGAAGGACCCGAGGGTCCTGGTAGATGACAGGTTGGCCATGAGCCAGCAGTGTGCCCTGGTGGCTAAGAGAGCCAATGGGATCCTGGGGTGCATCGGGAGGAGTGTAGCCAGCAGGTCAAAGGAGGTGATCCTCCCCCTCTACTCTGCCCTGGTCAGGCCCCACCTGGAGTACTGCGTCCAGTTCTGGGCTCCATGGTTTAAAAAGGACAGGGATCTCCTGGAGAGAGTCCAAAGAAGGGCTACAAAGATGATTAGGGGCCTGGAGCATCTCCCCTATGAGGATAGGCTGAGTAAGTTGGGACTCTTCAGCCCTGAGAAGAGAAGACTAAGGGGGGAACCTAATTAAATTCTATAATTATCTGAAGCAGGGGATGCAGGGGGAATCAGCCAGCCCCTTTTCAGTGATCTGTGGGGACAGGACAAGGGGCGATGGCTGCAAGTTGGAGCACAGGAAATTCCGCACCAACATGTGGAAAAGCTTTTTCCCAGTGAGGGTGACAGAGCACTGGGACAGGCTGCCCAGGGAGGTGGTGGAGCCTCCTTCTCTGGAGATATTCAAGACCCGTCTGGACGCCTATCTGAGTGATATGTCCTAGGGAGCTGCTTTGGCAGGGGGGTTGGACCCGATGATCTCTCGAGGTCCCTTCCAACACCTATGATTCTATAGAGTGAAGTTGATTAGACAGAGCACTCTCCTTTTGTTTAGGAAAAGCAGCTTGGAAATTGCAAAATACTAAAAGTTTAAAGCAGCTATTTATAAAAATATGTATTTATTTGGTAATTCTTCCTCAAAATAGAGCAATTGACAATATATATTCTGAACAACTGGTCATCATTCTCTACTGATTTCAGTGCACAAATGCAGCATGTGTCATGCAGAAGTGCACAGACTCAAGTAGTTCCTTAGGATCATGCTACGTAAGAAAAGAAATTAAGCTGTAAATAACACTTTGAATATATAAAGCTTTGGATGTGCCACAGGAAATGCAGGTGCGACACCTAAAAATTAAGCACTAAATCTAGTCTAAGGCACCAGGTATTATCTGTGGAAAACTTCCCTGAAAATTTGAAACATTGAATTTGAAGTACATGCTGATAAAATTTTGAGATAAGCTCTTAATAGGAACTTAAAAGTGGTGACAAAGCAACTTCAATATAGTTCCAAATAGTCCATCCAGATTGCTCAGGACCTCAATGTTCACTCTAGTGTCAGGTATTTTGAGGTATGCAGGAAACTTAAATGTGGAAGAGGATGCAAATTTTCTAATACAACACTCAACTGTGCAAGTTAGACTACTGTTATATTGGTACAATAAGTACATCAGGAAAGTATGATAATGGAACAGTTCTCTGCATGTAATGCTTTTGGGTGAAAAACAAGGGGCTACAAAAGTTTTCTGCCCTCTATACCTACCAACCTTATACTCTTTTTGAATTTCTGTTCTTCTTTAACAGTAGTAACTTGAAAATAACTCTTGGTAGCTTGAAAGTCTTTCAGTGTATGAATGAAATAGTCTTTGTGGAAAGAACTAGGCCATCTAAGAAAAGATATTCCTGTAACAGGTGGGTATCTTGAAAATCTGCAAGGAACAAGCAGCTCTCCTCATGACCAAGAAAAGACAGCGTTTTAAAGTAGTCCTGGTGAGTCCCAAGCTTCCTGAAAAGATTTCTCCTGAAAGCATGGCTACTTTGTAGACACTAACAGAGGTGAAAGAAGCAGCTTTAAGTTTTCTCAATGCTTGTAGGTTTTTTCACATTGAATTTTTTTGAGGAAGCAACTGGGGCCATGCAGAAAACTGAAAAACACTGGACTTGGTAATTAAAACATCAGGTATCATTTGTACTGTGTGCATTTGTGCATAATGCACATACTGTGTGCACATCTGCTATGAAATGAACTGTTAAAGATATTCCTCAGAATATCAAAACAAGTCTTGAAGAAAACTGCAAGAAAGTAAAAATTTTAGCTGTTTGTATTAATCTGCACACAATCTGTATTTTACTTGGCTTATCTCTTCCAGACTGACTGTGACAGTAATCTATGGGACATTACTATAGTGAATAGTTTCACATTCTGAACAAAGGCCAGAGGAGGCAACAATCCATCCAAAGTAGTACACTGCAAGTCTAAAATCGGTAAAATGGGATACACATTTCTCCATAACTATCTTCAGGTCAATGCATAGGCAACAATGAGACAAGATTAAAAATGGGGCAACTTTTGGAAGAATAACTATTAGTAGAATCCTTTGGGTTGAAAAGGTGAAAGGAATTTAATAAAACACAATTAGAGGACAAAACTTAAAATATCTCTTAAAATATGACATTAAGTGACTTTTCCACTTACGCGAAAACTGGTCTGACTGCATTATTCATATTTCCATAGGTCGCTCGTCCTAGTAGTTCCCTGAAACAATTCTCAGCCAGCAAAGCAGGATTTTCTTCCTTCTCTCCTCCTGTAGGAGAGGATGGAGGACCTATTCTGCTGAAATAAGACAAAAGTACATTGATTTTACTACTGATTAATATTAATCTTCCTTACTGTACCCTTAGTTCTATAAGTTTAGGAGCACTGACCACTGTAGCAGTAAATACTTGTATGGCAAAACCAATGACTATACTGATTTGACTTGTTTAACCACTGTATTTTGAGAAACTATTGCCCATGAGTAACAACAAAGGAAGGCCATTAAACCATGCAAAAAGTTACACAGAATCTTAGTCATTTTCTTCAGATTAATGATCTCCTTCACCTGCCTACTACTGAATCCACACTGTGTGGGTGAGAGTTAAATAAAACTCCAATACTTCTGCAGAAACAGATGGCTTGTTGAGTTGAAAAAAAAAAGCCAACCAAAACCTGACTAAACTAATCAGAACATTATCACCCACATAGTTACCTCTAACTAGATAGGGTAGAAGTTAATCACCTTCTGACTGAGTGTCCTCTAACACCACTACGGAGAGGAATGTACAGGGTGTCCAGCTGAGCTGGGGGCACTGGACAGGGGGAAAACAGGTTTCAGCAAGGGCCAAAGGCGGCACAGGCAGAGCAGGAGGAATCCTGTCAAGGAGGGAGCAGCAGCAGAGGGACCCCGAGGCCGCAGCAGGAGGAGGGGGGCAGGAGGTGCTGCAGGCCTGGAGCAGAGATCCCCTGCAGCCCTGCAGAGCCCCCACTGGAGCAGAGACCCGCCCTGCAGCCCGGCGAGGGCCCCACGACGCGGCAGCGGGGTATTGCTTGCAGAAGCTGCGGCCCTGGAGAGCCGGGGCGGGAGTAGGGTGTCCCTGAAGGGCTGCAGATCGGGGAAGGGCCCTCTGAGGAGGGAGGAGAGGCCCGAACGGGCTGTCATGGACCTATGGGAACCCCACAGCCTTGTGCCCCTCGCGGGGAAGAGGAGTCAAGTGAGAAGGTGACGCTGGGATAGGGGAAAGACTGTGAAAGAATAGTGGTTTTTAGCGTTTTTTTATTGTTTCTTCTGGTTAGAACCTATTTTAATTGACAATAAATGAAATTAATTTCCCCAAGTCTGTTTTGCTGTGACAGGAACTGATGAGTGATCTTCTTTTCTTCATTTAGACCCATGAGGTGCTTCATCATAATTTCCCTCTCATCCTATTGAGAGTAGGGGAGTGAGAGAACAGCTTGATGGGAATTTGGCTTTTAGCCAGGGCTAACTGACCCCAAGGGCAGAAAAGAAACAGAATATCTATCATAATGTCTTCATCAGAACATACAAACCTCTAATTTCTAACTTTTAAAAACATAATACTTTGTTGAGATCTTTTATGCCATGTTGTTTTCTTGACCTCTACGATACCATTGGGTAACTGGACTCCCATATTTATCACACAGTACATTACTTGTAACTCAAGGGGGAAGGAGGGAGGGAGGGGGGTGGGGAAGGAAAAAGCAATCAACCACCTTTCATATTTGGGAATATATTTTTAAGACACGGATAATTTATGAATGTTGGTTGCCCTTGTTGAAGGAGTCCTCCTCTTTCCCCAAAAGCATTAGTCTTAAAGAGAACCATAGCACCTGATTTCTTCAGTCAGAAAATAATAACAAAGAAAAAAAATATTGACTGTGAAACTTTGCTGCAGATAAAACCACCATGAAGGGTGTTAAAATGCATAAGTGTTGCTGAGAAATTTGTCCTTTAACAAAATGATTACGGTAACCTCAACCACAGAAATGTACTACTGATAGTAAAGAACAATAAAAAATGAAGACATGATGGGAAAAAAGCAATGGTTGGGGGAGAATTTATTACAACCACAGGTACTATTTTTTCAGGTGTTATAACATGCCAATGAATGACTTAATCTAAAATAAAAATTCTATTAACTTAAGAAGGAATTAAAACCAGTATTTAAAGTATCAACTTCATTTCACATGGAAATTTTAAACTTACAACTTAATAATGACAGTAGCAATGACCAACCTTTTCTAAAGCTCAAACACTGTTATTTGCATGGGGTTTTTTCCTCTTGTTGAGTGGGAATTAGGCTATTTAAAATCAACATGGTACAAAGAGAGGAAGACTGCCAACTTAAAGCCTGAATAGAGACACAAGAGAAGTTAAACTACAGAAACCCCACACAAATTTGTACAAACTAAAACCTACTGAGGCCCAAATTCTGACACTGGGTTTGCAAGGGAATAGCCTGTCCTCCCCTTGGAATAACTGAAATCAGCACTTGTACTGTATGCAGGTAAAGGTAGAGCCTTTCTAGAAAAGTTTCCAATTTCCCAATTCTGATTTTTGATGCAGGCCTTGGTAACATTTTTTGGTTCATTTCTTTGGGTTTTAGGGGGGTTTTATTGGGTTTTCTTCCCTTTCCCCAAACCCAACACCTTTCCAATACACAGTGACCTGAATTCCTATAGCAAATTAAAGGTATTTGAAACGTATTTCTGCATTAAAGTGCTACACACATCACATTATTGAGCCGTTACTAGTATTTCAGTTAAACTGAGCAGTTGAGAAGCAGGACACTAAAGAAGAAAAAAAACAAAACCCAAAACAGCTGCCCCTAAGGTAGGGAACTAATAATTCTATTGAGAAGTACTGTACATACAGGTGGCAATTTTGGTCTTGTTTCTTTGATTTTTTTTTTGTTTGTTTTGGCTTGGTTTTTTGTTTGTTTGTTTTGTGGGGTTTTTCAACAAAACACCTTATGGAAATTTACGTGAGTATTCATCCATGTAAATTAACATTACACATCTGTGCATTAGGATATTTAGACTGCATAAATCAGTACACTAAAACCTTAAACATACTTTCAGTTCTGCAGGACAAGCTTGTGTGTTAAATAGGTTTGAAAGTATTCACTAAAAGCGTCAGCTTTAGTTAATGTTCACTCTTCAGCATTATAAAAGGATGGATTTAGAGCGTTATAAAGTCGAATGCTGAAATTCCAAATGAACACATACATCATAGTTGTAGTATCTTCTGATAGCGAAAGATCTAGCATTGCAAGACTACTGAAGTCTAAAAGTTGCAACATAAAAACCTGTTGCCTCATATAACATCAGTGCTTCAGATGTTACCATAACAGTGCTAGCTTACCAGATTTTCATTTTTAAAAAGGGGAAAAAAAGCACACAAAACCACTCCTAAATACCCAGGCAATCTGCTATAAAAAGAGAAAGTTTTATAAGTGAAGAATGATTAGAATTTTGAGAGCCATGACAATTTTTATGTAAGCCACCATGAACATCATTACACTGCAGTGTTATCCAGCTGCTGTGCCCCCTCAATCTCCCTTTCTTTTCCTAGACTCTGATCTTAGAATCTGATCCTAGACTTTGATTATTTTTTTCCTGCCTATGTTCTGATCTAGGCAGTGCAGAAAAGGCACAAACAGCAGTGCAGGGCTGTCATTGCCTTTGCGGTTTTGACACAGATTCCCTAGACCACACAGCAGCATTACAAAGGCGGGTGGGTGGAAGGGAGTAAGACAGCAGGCTGCACAGCACACACACAGAACTAGTCGATCTGGAAGAAGTCTAGTTAAAATGCAGTAAAAATAAGTTATCTTTTAAGTCTTTATATATGCAAACCTACAGAAGGTGACTTCTCTGCATTGCTTGGAGTCTTATTTTAGAATAGGTTAAAGGAATAAATTGCAATTCAGTCCTTGGTCAAAAACAGTCTTTGTCTCACCACAATGCTCAACATTATCTCCTGTTGTCTGTAGGAATCACATTTTTTGTTTTGAATTTAACAGCACCTACACCTCTGTATTTCTCACTACGTGGTCCTTAGCACAATCAGACAAAAGACAACAAATACAAAACTACCCTTAGATTTTTAGGTTTAACTGACAGCTTTGTACAGCCTCTCAATTTTCTAAATTCAAATGAACAACTTATTTGGTTTCACTGACCTGTTTTTTAAACAAAGATCAGAAAAGCCTCTGGCATTCTAATCTGCTTGTAAAACCAATCTTATAGGAACATTACAGACACAATAGCGAGACTCGAAGTCAAGCCTACGAGTGTTAGTGTCCTGCCTTAAACAAGGCTGCCACTTTCAGCTCTGCAGTTATCATAAGAAAACTCTGTATTGATGACCAATTTCATACACCCCTTCCCCAGTTATAAATTGATATAGGTGACTGACTCCTCTGAATTTTTTTCTAGGAAACTTGAAGGAAGGAGAATCTTTCAAGCAATGTTATAGTACACTGAAGCATGCATGCAATTGTATGCATGACAATTACTCCCATAACACAGATTTGTAGCGAAGTACAACTAAAAAAACACCCATGTGATTTTTTTAAATGTTACACTGCCAAAGTTGTACACTACCACTGATAGTCACGTAACCTATAACATGCATTCAGATGTACAAAAAACAAAATCTGCAAATACAATTATCTTCTTTAGATGCTTTTTAAATATTCATTTCTTAACTCCAAAAAGTGTCTCATCTCACACGTACTCAGAAGATTCATGAATTAAGCCACTGAAGCTCCACAAGTAAAAATTACACTGGTCTTCAAGGTAAGATTTGCCTTCAGCTTTAAACAAAAATAGTTATTTTCTAGGGTCTTCAGTTGGGGGTATTTTCTGGAATTTCTGCTCTCTCTCAAATAATACTTTGTTTCCATCTGCCAGAACAATATGCTTCTTACTCCTACTCTTCAAGATGGCTCTGTTTGTGCTCCACAAACATTAAGTCCCATACTAAACAAGATGAGAAATTCTTAGTAGTATCATTTCAGGCCAGGAGATCAACAATGTATAAATACTGTTTACAGCTTTTCTGTCGTAATGTGCTTCATATGAGGCCCCTACTTGCCACTTGAAAAAAAATTTGCCTTTTTTTCTATTGAATGTACATTATAGTAAAAGTTTAAAGCAGCCAGTTCAGATATTTAATTAGCAGCTGTTTTTTGACAGATTTGTTTTTCTATCACCAGTATGGCAATGCTCAACAAATGGTAAAAATTAGTCCTGCTGTACATATAAACTGATCTGCTTGAAGTGATTAATCCAAAATCTATTTAAGTCAGTTTTTCCATCAGTAGTTTAGTTTCTAATTTTCCTACATAAATGAAAGGAAACATTTGAGGGCACTGTAAAGATTAACAAAAGAAAGTGCTCACCTGCATCTAGAAGCTCTGTAAGAATGAGCAAAGCCTAACTAGGCTGTTCTTTTTCAAACAGACTTTCGTATCTTATTAAGATCACTGGCACAATGGGAATTAAAACCTCAATTTTGTACAAATATAACTAGCAAAATAATTTGAGTCACCAGCAAACATATGTTTACTGATCTCTCTGACATAACAAAAGTTTATAATTTTTTAAGAAGTCTGAAAATGATCTGATATAATCTGGAATAACTGAAACACAAGCACCTGAACAAACTAAGAACAGAAACACAAAGAGCAGCTAAGCAGAACTGTGCTATCAGTTCTGAGAAGACTCGGGTAAGTAAAAGTGAGTAGTTATTGCCAATAAAGAGAAAAGAAAAAGATTTCTATCACAAGAAAAAAGCCAAAAGATGACTTAAAAAACACACCAGTGACCAGGAATAAAGATACCTGTCGATATCTTCTATTTTCTGCATATTAAACAGCAGTGATGGTACTATCTTGTCCATGTGCTGAGGTTCCCATATAGTTGCTCGAAGTTCATCATTAACTGTTTTTCGAACCACTCCCTGAATGCCCCTGATTCCAGCAATTCGGATCCTAAGGGAGGAAAAAAGGAATTATTGAAGAGAAGCACAGCACCTCCACATACAGCTGTTTACCTATTAGACAGTAGCATTTATGTAGCATGGAATTCCCTTAGGTCCTCACAAGCAGTAATTTGGAAGTTTGGCCAGTTCATTGATGTTGCACAGATTGCTTTTAGATGCCATGAAAGCTCATAAAGAAGCTGACGAAAGAAATTGCTGAACAGAAGATCTCAGGCTGACATTTAACATACCATTGCAGTTTTGTGTGGCCGGATTCTGGTGGAGAGGGGGCAGTGCTGAGAGGTGGCTTCTGCAAGAAGCAGCTGGAGACTCTCAGCAGGCTGATTCAAGACCACAGTCATTGCTGATCAAGGCCAAGCCACTGGCGACAGTCACAGTACCTCCATGAATCACATTCAGGAAAAATAAACATAAGCAGACACTTTTTGCTACTGGAGAAGGGAGTGAGAAGACGCAAGAAACTCTGCAGACACCAAGGCCAGTGAAAGGGAGGGAGAAGGTGTCCCAGGTGCTGGAGAGAAAGATGTCCCTCCATGGTGGAGTGGGTGTCCCACCATAGCCCATGGATAAGGCCGAGAGCCTCCAGCTGCTTCTTGCAGAAGCCACCTCTGCAGCACTCCTCCTCTCCACCACAACACAGCCACGCAAAACTGCAACAGATACAGACCTTCCAAAATTCTATCATTGAAACTTTTTTTTTGCTTTTTAATTATTAGTTCTTAAAGTAATCCAGTGTTGCTGATACTGTGGCATTAGACTCATTAAATACCCGCACTAAGCTCTCCTGCCAAAAGGGAAGTCTCACTTACCAGATGAGATTCAGTTTCAGACTCCCAAGCCTACATGACCTAAATACATACACAGATGATGTCCAGGCTCCCATTCAAGACAATGAGTTCAGAGGAACATCAAGCTATGCAAGTGAACAGCCACTCCAGCAGTTTGGTTTAGGATAACCTGAATGACTCCCTAGTTCCCACCAACAGCTCTGACTACGTGCAATATTTAGAACTGTAATCTGCAGTCACAGCTCATTTGTTTTGTTGAGTAACCTCAATACCTGTAGCAAATCTGGTATGCCAACTCCAACAACATTTGCTTTTCTTTCACTTCCCTTTCGAAAGGGATACCTTCAACTGTCTACAAGTGTGTGGCAAAAGCCATATTCTTATACATCAGGTTAACCTGAGTGAAAAAATTGACTCACCTGGGGGAAAAGGGCCACTCTTCTGTGTACTGAGTGCCACTAGCACTAATTTCATGTTCATACAATTAGACAGGAGATTGAAAAAATGAGGGATAAAGTACTGATGAAAATGTGGCATAAAGTTTCACACATAGAGGAAAGGATTCATTCCTCTAAATAAGGCTCAGAGAAATGAAATATCTTCCTTAATATGGAAGTCACAGATTCACAGGCCAGTAGGAATTGGAAGGGACCTCTAGAGTTCACCTAGTCGAACACCCCTGCTAAAGCAGGATCAACTACAGCACATTGCACAGGATTGTGTCCAGAGGGGTCTTGAGTATCTCCAGAGAAGGAGACTCATTCCAATGCTCTGTCACCCTGAACAGGAAGAAGTTTTTTCTCATATTGAGATGGAACTTCCTGTGTTCCAGTTTGCCTCTGTTGCCCCTTTGTCCTGTCACTGAGCACCACTGAAAAGTGTCTGGCCCCTTCCTCTAGACATCCACCCTTTAGGTATTTTTAAGTATTCATGAGATCCCTTCTCAGTCTTCTATTCTCTAGGCTAAACAGATCCAGCTCTCAGCCTTTTCTTCCAAGAGAGATGCTACAGTCCCCTAGTCAACCTTGCAGCCCTTCACTGGATTCTCTCCAGCAGTTCCATGTTTTTCTTGAACTGGGGAGCCCAGAACTGGACACAGTACACCTGATGAGACCTCACCAAGGCAGAGTAGAGAAGAAGAATAGCCTCCCTTGACCTGTTGCCCACATTCTTTTTAACACACCCCAGGATACCATTGCCCTCCTTGCCCATGAGGGCACATTTCTGACTCATGGAGAGTTTGTACATCAGAACTCCCAAGCCCTTTCTCCCCAGAGATGCTTCCCAACCGGTCAAACCCTAACCTGTACTGGTGCCTGTGGTTACTCTTCCCTACGTGCTGGACCCTGCACCTCCCCTGTTGAATCTCATTTGGTTCCTCTTCACCCAATTCTCTAGCTGGTCAAGATCTTGCTGAATGGCAGCGCAACCTTCTGGTGTGTCAGCTACTCCTCCTAGTTTTGTATCGCCAACAAATCTGCTGATGGTACACTCCGTGCCCTCGTCCAGGTCAGTGGTGAGTATGTTGAATAAGACTGTTGATTTGTTGAAGTCAAAAGTCATGTACTATCCGATGTCACTAGGATGAAATTCCTCCCTAAGGATTCATCAACACTGCAGGCTGACAATTTGAAGACCAAAAGATTAGCACAGTTCTCTTACTCCTACAGGAATCACAGCTTTGAGATATGTTACTCTGGGGTATCCTTAGGGGTGGTAGATCATATTTGATAGCTAAATCAGGTATGTACTTGTCTTTTAATTAATTCTGTGTTCTAGTTCATTCCAGCATTACCTCTCACTTGCATCGGGCTAATAAAGGTGAAAGTAGCACTGAAATTCCTGAGCTGAGCTTCATACCCTAATGTCTTATGAAATGTTTTACAGTCAGTAGTTTAACATTCCTGGTTTAGTTTCACTAAACCTAAAAAGGCCAAATCCCAAAAAGCTCATCAGCACATTTCCAAATACTGTTTGTGACCATCAGCTCCAGGTAAATACACTATACCTGACAGAAGCCTAAGTTATGATGTAGTTGGTACACTGGCTTTGCTAGTGACATCTGACCCTTTGGTCCCCGAGTACCGTTTACCATCACTTCAATTCTTCCCCAACCAATTCACAGGATAAAACCTTTCACTGGAATAATTTTCCTAAAGGGAAAGGGGTGGGGGCAGGGGAGAAGTACAGGAGAAGCAGGCAGGTTTAATCCTAACCTTCTTAGAGAAAATGTTTACAGCTGAACCCTGGAACATGGCAGTAATTTTTTTTAATTTCTTTTTAAAGGCAGAATACCAAAGGAGCAATTAATTTTCCTGTTTTGTTTCTTGGCTGTGGGTTTGTTTGGGTTGTTTGTTTTTTTTTCCATAAACAAAGTAGAGAATATTCGTTCTTTATGAAAATACAATTTACAGACTTTTCAAACTGCAAACTAAGAGAAATGTTTATGCATTACAGCTAAGGGAACAACGGGATGCCCAAATAACGTTCAGCACATGGATTTTTTCATAGTTGACTGAACAATTTAATGCAGGGAAATAGAAAAGATGAGTACACCAGAAATGCAAATCTCATACTCTGGAAAGCCTTAATTTTACTAACATGTTCAGGAGTTTAAACACTGATTAACTTTTCAAATAAAGAACACGTCACTAGGGGGAGCTGAAGTAAAAAACATTGTGGCACTTACGTAAGGTCGAATTTGTAATACTAATTCATGAAGGCATTTCACTTTCACACATTGTATCATACTGCAGACATCTAAGAAAATTCCATTTTAATGAGTAATTCTCAAATGGCAGAATCAAAATATGCTTTTGCATTTCATGTAAGTAGCCCCATTAATTTCTCAAATGAGTTATGCAACTCAGACACATTTACAGTAATAAGTAGTGCCTTTCTGAAGACAATCCATCCAATCTGGCAGGCATTATTCAGGTAAAATTCCACTTAAGTATTCTAGGAGTTCTAGCCACTGAACATTTGCAATATTGGTGCTATAAGTCAGACTTGAATTTTCTTCCTATGGTATGAACTGTTCCACTAAATACCATAATAAAAGCTGTATTAGAGGCTATAAAAGCGTTAAGAGAATTTTCTGTTATATATACAGAATGACACTTACTCAGTTTGTATTTCTGGATCATGATCACACGAATGACACATGGCACTGAATCTAGACACAAAGAAGTCATAGCGTCTGTGATATGAAGGTGTGTCTTCCTCAATGTTGGCAAATTTGACAAACTGTAAAATAAAATACATTAAAATAGCTTTTGATACCTATTTCCCAAGAGAAAATAATGAATACAAAGCTTCATTTAAGTAGTAACATAAAACACTGCATTAGGAAAAGAATCCAGATTCGACAGTTTTACTGAAGAAGTCAAGTTGGAGAGTTTTCTTTTAAAGACTTTCCACTAGAACTTCATGTAGATCATTATGAAAGGGTGCAACTACGTGAAATATAACATACTATGCAATACAGAAACATCTGAACACCTGAATAGCTAGTGCCACCAATTCAGAGTCACAGAAATCATTTAGGTTAGAAAAATCATCAAGATCTTTAAGTTCAAGTCCACTGTTAACCTGTCAAGTCCACAACTAAACCACATCTTCAAGCACCACAGCTACATGTGTCTTAAATACCTCCAGGGATAGTGACTCAGTCATTTCCTGGGGCAGCTTGCTCCAATGCTGATAACCCTTCTGGTGAAGACATTTTTCCTAATATCCAATCTAAGTCTCAAGTTGCACCAGAGGAGGTTATTTCCTCTTGTCCTTGTTTGTTGGGAGAAGAAACCAACACCAACCTTGCTACAACCTCCCTTCAGGTAGTTGTAGAGAGCAGTCCAAGCAAAATTCAAGGGAAAGACTCTTGGAGGCATTCTGTCAATTCTCTCTATCTTTATGTAAGGGAAAAAGAATGAGTCAGGGAATTATAACCCAGTCAATTTTAATTCCACTCACAGAAAGACACTCTGAAAAAAAAATATTCCAATTTGCAAACATCTACACAGTAACGGAGGGGTAAGTAACAATCAACATGGATTTGTCAAGAACAAATCACATCAACCCAGTCTAAATTGTTCCTATGACAAGGAAATAGATTTTGTGAATCCAGATGAAGCAGCATCTGTCATATTTTTACTTCAGTGATGCTGCTGACAAAAAAAATTACACAGAATTTTCAAAAGGAGGCTAGAAAAACACTGTCAAAAGAACACTCCCAGTAAGACAGATGGAAAAGGGTTTGGAAATACATTGAAACACTTGCAAATCATCGAACTACAATAATGTATTGAGGGAACTCTGAAAGGGGCCTGACTGGAATACAGTAGTATTTGATTTTTACTAGAGGCTTAGATGACAGAGTGGCCTCATCAGATTTGCAAAGAACACTAAGCTGGACAGAACTGCAAGCACAGGTACTCAACAAACTGGAAGCAGGATCTGAAAAATCAAGGAATCACAAATGCAAAATACCATTTTAAGGCAGCTGTAAAAATAGAAGTCAGAGTGGAATGCAGAAAAGAAACTTTGGCTATAATAAACTGCAAACTTGACAAAAATTAGTGCTGTTACAAAGGCATGAAAAATAAAATACACTGTGATACTGTGACACCTATGAAGAATTTTTTCCAATCTAATTGGCACTAATAAGCCCTTAGATGAATTACTGTATCGACTTGAAGCATCACTGCTGAAGATGGTGATTAACTGATGCAGTCTTTCAATTATTCAAGGGAGGAAAAAAGCTTTAGATAAACACCTGTTAAAAAAAATAAAAGCCTGAAAGACATGAAGTTACCTCATGTGGAGCTGCCTAAATGACACTAATCTTGGAATGGTACAGAAGACAGCTATAAAAAGAAAATAAATAAATGGTTTTCTTTGTCCAATGGTAATAGGAAGGGCAGTAATGGGGTTACACTGAAGCAAAGGCTACCTAAGTTCAGCATCAAAAAAATCATCCTGTCTAATGCAAGTCGACTGCCTAAAAGCCTCTTCGATTCTTCATCACAGACAATTTCAGAAACAGACTAAAGAGGGAAGAACAGAGGGAAAGGAAGTCTTGTCAGGAAAGGTTTAACACAGTGCTGGCTGTGCCCTGAAGCAGAGAGATGTCCCACTAAGATACCTCTGCTTTTGCCCACCCCAGTATTCTCCCTATCAACTGCTAAGCACAGGCTCAGGCATGCCTTGTATACTTTGAGCTGCAGAACCTGCTTTTCTCAGCACATTACCCATAAGCATCTAGACAAGCCAAAAGAACGTTAGCATAATACATAACATACTGATTTGCGGGGGTTTTGAGGTGGTTTTTAAGCTCAAGGTGAAAGCTGTCTATTTCAGAAAATAACCCCCCACTTTTTTCTATTCTTACTTTAGTCTTTTTTTCCTCTTTATGTGTAACACTTATCCCTTTCAACTGCACTACCAGTTCACCCACTGGAAGGTACAGGCGCCACTGAAAATTATAGTTTGTAAAACTTTATTCTCAGCCATTACTGAAAAGGGAGCAAAATTGTATAATACTAGTCCATTTTACATGTCCTTCTGTAGAGAATATCCTGTATAGTCAAGTGATAAGAAAGTGATATACACTCGAAAAACGATTATGTATAGTCTACGACCAGTTTTTCTGAAAGACAATTCACAAACAGCAACCATATTTATTTTTCAGTAGTTATAAAAATAATCGTTTCCTTCCCAACAGACTCTGGAAATGCTTTAAATGCCTTACCTCTCACTGGCTTCTTTCATGGAATTGTCAATTACAAAACAGAAATAGATTTTCTAAAGTTTTTTGAAGACTGGAACCTAATTAGTCCTCACAATTTAATAATTAAAAGTCCATGGAATAAAAACAGAACAAAAACCCCAAACCCACAACAATATGATCTTAATATTTTCCACACATTCAGCTGTTCCAAGTCTAGAACTGATTCATTTAAAAAATTCATTAAACTTTCATAAAAGCACGTAAAAGAATGGAAGCAAGAAGTTTGAAGAACACAAAACACAATGGGAGAGGTTGTGAGACTATTAACTCAGCTAGCATTGAGTATTAGCATATTATCTGAAATGGAAAAGTATTTGATTGACAGGATCTTCTAACATTTAGTATAAGTATGTTTTGATAATAGAAAGATCTATTGCACCAAGAAATTGCTTAGTAAGATCCAATGATGAATTTAGGTCAAGAAAGTGCCAGGGACTGTCCAGGTCTGGACATTTCTCTTACATGAAGATGCAGCTTTGTAGCAGAAAGTACCTAGAAGTTATACTTCTTAATATGGCACACACATTAAAAAATGTTCAGAAAAGGCAAACATTTATTCTTCACTCACATGTACACCTAAACAATTTCACCCACTGAAGATGAAGCATTTCTGAAGCATATTCCAGGATTAACATTCAGATGACTGAACATTTAGGCCACAGGGAAGCTAACTGTGCTAACACTGGTTTGAGTTGCACTGCCATTCAGTACAGTATACAATCCCATTTCATTACAGAAACCTCAAATTTTTACAGTATACATTAGTTTATACTTTCTCCTTGTTTAGCAGTGGCAGTCTGAAGCTGTTAATGGTTGTTAAATAATGAATCTTTTACTCCTAACAATTTCCAAGCATACTTCAAATATAAAGCCTACTCAGCCTAAAAAAAGGACAATTCTCTTAGAAAATCCAAATATTTGCCTAGGACATACTTACAAAGCTTTTCTAGATGTAAATGCTTGCAAATCACTCACCGGTAGATTACTGAAGCTTGACCACTACAAACATCTTCTATATTTATACAATACAGAAGGAACAAAAAGGAATTTATATTGGTAATACCTTATTTCCATTAATTTCGAAACCCGTAAGATCTCCCTGTAGAAACTATAGGCTGGATCTGAGCAATGTTTTGTTTCTTTAAATTCGAGCTCCCAGTTTGTCTTCTACAGCCTAAAATTTTCTGTTTGAGAAGAGGGAAAGGGGGTGCTGACACTGATGGTCACCGTTTTTTATAGACAAAGCTACTGTACTTTATTATTAGGAAAATAACACTTATGGAAAACCAAACATTCTATAAACAAGGCTCTTATAAGCTACACAGTACAGCACTGATAAGTGTATGAGCACATTTGCAATCTGAGCTAGGGAGCCTACTTTGGCAGGGGGGTTGGACCTGATGATTTTTTGAGGTCCCTTCCAACCCCTACAATTCTGTGATTCTGTATGTATGAACTTACGCATGCACTTCATAGAATCATAGACTGTGTAAGGTTGGAAGGGACCTTTAAAAGTAATCTAGCCCAATCCTCCTGCAGTAACGATCTTCCCTAAGATCTGGTAGCTCAGAGCCCCATCAAGCCTGACCTCAAATGCCTCCAGGGATGGGGTCTCCACTACCTCTCTGAGCAATCTGTGCCAGTGAACATGTTCAATCAATCATACAAAAAGGACAAATACTGGTTTCACAAACACAGTATGTTAAGATGATCACAGTAAGTAACAAGATAATGTATTTTGCAACAGAAATTGTTGATTTAGTTGAGTTATTAATAGTTAAGGTCACCTGACATTTCTCATTTTGAGTTTCATTAGAATAGGATGGATAGCTTCTCATACAGTTTTACTTCATGCCACTTCAATGAAAATGTTACACAATGGCACATGTAGCACTCAGGACAAGAGTCAGTAATGGTCTGCTGGCTTATAGGGTCATGTTAGTGTGGTGATGAAACAGCAAGCCGAGAGAGCACAAGCATAAGGTGAGGGAAACAACAGTTATTTGAGAATGGCCCTGAAAGGACTGTGAAAAGCGATTTATTTAACATAACTGAAATTCTAGTAGAATTTAGAAGATAAAATTAATGACCTACACAATGAGAAAGCATGCTTTTTGTAATTCTGTCTCACTGTACCTTTAAATCCTATAAAAAGGGATAGAACAGGGTTCCTAGAAATTAAATACTTCAGTATGTATTAAACCACTACTGGCATGTTATTCTATATTGGTGCATGGAATGAAATCAGAATCTTGTTATGAAAATGTTTCCATCACATACTTCAGATTCGCATGCTACAGCGAAGCAAGACAAACAAATGAGTGAGCACTCTACTGGGAACATTAATTCTGACATTCCTTAATTTCACAGGCTTGACATTTTATACTCTTTTTACACATACATGCATTTCAATCCTGACAAAACCAACAGTTTTTAAAAGCCAACACTAAGAACAAGATTATTGTATCTGTATCAGATACTAACTGGTCATTTTTCCACTTGGGATACTGCTTCTCTGCTTTTAAATAACACATGATGACATGTAGCAATAACCATCACCTTTTCATGCAGAGGAAGCCGAGCACTGTCACTGATGGTATCATTATTTCACTGCTCCAAAGAGCCCTTCTAAAGTGAAGCACCCTATCAACTAAAGAAAGCATTTTTGGTAAAGAATTTAAAATGTGGTAATATTGGGTTCTACACTTATATGTTATTTTTTAGATAAAAAAATTGTTTTACTATCAATATACAAAGAAGAATTCACTCCATCAACATTCCACATTAGCTTAAAATGTGCTCTATTCAACTGAGCTTTGTCAACACCGTTTAAGATGCAGATTTTACTTAATTACACATGCCACTGGCTTCAATCACCTGCTCACTAATAAGCAAGGATCCTCACTAAAAAAGAGTGGCAGAAAATAGAAAAATATTTTTTAAGTAAATCTCTCGCCCCCAAGAATTTCAACCACAAGTTCAAAGACTTATAGAGCTGTTCATGCCTAGCCAGGAAGAATAGTATAATTAATTCATTCTATACTAGCAATATCATAGAATGTGTAAGGTTGGAAGGGACCTTCAAGGTCTTCTAGTCCAACATCCCCTGCAGTAAGCAGGGACAACCTCACTAAATCAGGTCCCTCAGAGCCCCATCAAGCCTGACCTGGAGAATCTCCAGGGATGGGGCCTCCACTACCTCTCTGGGCAACCTGTTCCAGCCATCCACCAGTCACATATTGAAGAGCTTTTTCCTAACATCCAACTTAAACCTCCCTTCTTCTAGCTTAAAACCATTATCCCTCATCCTATTGCTAAATGCCCCCATGAACAGTTCCCCAGCTTTCTTATAGGCACATTTCAGGTACTGGAAGGCTGCTGTAAGGTCCCCTCAGAGCCTTCTCTTCTCCAGGATGAAGAAGCCAAACTCTCTGAGCCTGTCTACACAGGAGAGGTGCTCTAGACCTTAGAACATTTCTGTGGCCCTCCTCTGGGCACACTCCCAAAAGGCCCATGTCCTTCTTGTGCCGAGGGCTCCAAAGCTGGACACAGTACTCCAGGTGAATACATATAATAAAACCACCACTGTGGATCTAAGCAAAACATTTAATTATTTGCACATGAGAGATGGAGATGTTTTAAATGTACAATTCCATGATTTTATGATACCTGGTCATTGAAATTCTCCAAAATGGTTAGAGAAAGAAATTTAGTATTACCATAAGATTTTAAGCAAAAGCTTATTGCAGTCAGCCTCCAGATTTTTTTAATACATAAGCCAAGGAAATCTCACTTTTTGCCACCATGGTTTGGTGAGGTTTGTTTTTTCTTTTCCAGTTTCCTCACCAGCATATGCTTCCCTAGCACATGGCTAATAAAAGTATCTTACAGGATTAAAAAAAAAAAACCACAAAAAACCAACAAAGCCACACTAGAAAACCAGACATCGACACTGCCAATTTGAAATCTATTCTACTTAAATAAAAAACAAAAACAACCTATTCCACATATCCACTATCAAATTTCACTTGTTTTCAAGTATCTGCCTATGTAGATTTATAAGTAGATTTATAATTATGTTATTTAAAATAAGATATCATTGCTGCTGTAGGAAGTAAGTTAACATAACTTACAACTGCAACATATAAAAAGTCATAGGAATTAATCATATGTAACCTCAGGATCAGGCATAAAAGTACATAAATGAAAAAGAAACAATAGCTTCTTTAAAATATTAATCTTCTGGTTTGATTTTTTTGAAGTTAATCAACTTAAAATTTGAAATTTGAAGTGCAACAAAGAATTTTAGAAGTCAAAGAGCTGAATGAATTTTTTTTTTTTTTTTTTTTTAAGATGGAGCACAAAGTAGAGTAAGTTCTACATCCAAATCTGGGTATTTAGAAGTCAAGAGAAAAACCTTGGAAGACAGTGGGAGCTTCCACACCCTTCCAGAAGTTTAAGTTACTCAGAGTCATTCAGTACAGATTTGTTTCATTTGAAACTCTGACTTCTAAGCAAGTCCCCACAGCTAAAGCAAGATCTGCTTATGGGACTGAGAAAAACCTAGGACTCTAGTAAGACAATCAAATCTAATCTAGGTGATGCTGCTCTGGCAGAGGGCTGGACTAGATGATCCTTTGAGGTCCTTTCCAACCCCTAACATTCTGTAACTCTGTGAAAGCAGCACTGTCTTTGTGTCCCAGTGAAGCTTTGAAAGTCATCTCTGGGCTGGAAAATAATCAAGCTTTACTAATAGTCACAATCATACCCCATAGATTTTTTTTAAGGGTACACAGACTATAAATTTATAGTGGTGTGAAACTGAGTTTAACCTAAAAATATTATGGAAACTTTTCCAATGGTTGCTTTACTTTTCACCACTTTAAGGACATTAAAGTCATGCAATTTATTCTTCTCTTCCAGAAAATACACATTTCCACTCCGAAGCAGTAGAGTAGAATAAGTCACATGGAAGATTCTTCAGTCATTCTACCATCTTTACTCTTTTTTTGGGCTTGATGCTTGTTTATTTCCTTCAGGAGCAGATGAAAAACTGAAAAAAGGCTAAATATGATGCTAAACTGTCTGACAAAAACTTAAGAACACAGTAGGTCAGTGACCTCAGTAACAGACACGTTGTCAGTGCAAATAGTTTGCTTGAGTCAATGCAAAAGACTACCTTTTCTCTCCTTTGACTATAGAGGGCAATTAGCATAATTAGGCTAAAAATAGTCTTTGGAATACTGCTGAAAAGCCATTATAGAACCACTTTCCTCACAGAATTTGACATCTTGTTTACAAAAATTAATTATTTTTGGTTACTGAGTCTTACAACAGACAAACCCAAATTATCTCCTAATTATAAAAGCCTTCATTGCTAACTGACAATGATATCAAAAAGATTACCATAAGGTAGAGTTCTCTTCAATAACATTTGTTGGGAAATGATGTGTGCCTTGCAAATCAACGTGGAGGCTGGCAGGAACTGTTTGCAACCAAAGATTTTAAACAACTGGGAAGCGATGTACGTCTTGCCATTTGGCAGCCCAGGAAATAAATTCCACAGCTATATCCCAAAGAGGTCTTGCCCAGGCATTATTATACAAACAAATCAAAAGAAGTAGGAGAGTCTGGCTCAAAGTTATTAAAATAAGTAAATACCTCATTACACTCAGGAAAGTTTCTCTGTTAGTTTATGGTACAATGGGACACTCCACTCCATCACAGCAAGATCTCTCTGCATTCCACCATAACCAGAAGTTTTACTTCAGAGTAGAATCACAGAATGGTTTGGGTTGGAATGGACCTCAAAGATCATCAGGTTCCAACCCCCCTTGCGTGGGCAGGGACACCGCTCACAAAACTAGGTTTCTCAAGACCCCATCCAACCCAGCCTTGGACACTGTAAGGGAGCAGGCATCCACTATCTCCCTGGACAACCTGTTCCAGTATCTTACCACCCTCGTAGTGGAGAATTTCTTCCTAATATCCAATATAAATCTCAACCCTTCCAATTAAAAACCATTCCCTCTCATCCTGTTGCTACATGCCCCTCTAAAAAGCCCCTTCCCCAGCTTTCCTGTAGGCCCCTTCAGGTACTGGAAGGCTGATATAAAACCTCCCCAGAGCCTTCTCTTATCTAGGATGAACAAGCCCAACTCTCTCAGCCTTTAAGAGTAGCATCACATCCTCCTGTTTCCCTGAACTGCAACTCCATTTAATTCCATCACCCAGGAATCGTGCCCAAAAAGCCCGGTTTTACAGAATCCACAAAGAATCCCCACACTCCTAACAACAGCAATGTACACAAAATGCAAGCACTACTTCTTCACTGGTGTAAAAACAATTACTCTAAGTGAAAACAGTCCACACCATAATCCTGGTATTTGAGATTCCTATTGCAGCAGTTGCGAAATACAATGGTTAAATGAGAATTATGGCAGAACTAATACTGATCGTACCCATCACTCCTTTTGGAAAACTAGATCTCCAAATCTTCATTTTGACACTTCCAGTTATGTCCTTCAAGCCTGGATCTGAATCTGGAAATGTTTAAGCTAGTAAAATGTAATACTAAAGCTTTTGCCTCCTGACTACTTTTCAGCTAACAGGAATCTGCCTGTGCAGCGTCAGTGCTGTGGAGGAGGGTAATATTTTCTCCTCACACCATTGCCCTCAGTGCCGCAGAGCAGGAAAACAGTCTTACCTATTCAATGGCTCCATACGTCTGTTTAAAGATTCAAAATTTAAATTTCCAGAAAAGCTTTCCTGTTCCTTCCAGAAGTTATTTCTGCAGGGGATGAGCCTAGACATCACAGAATTTTAGAGACTGAAAACAGCTTTCCTGCCTCCAGCTGGTATCTGCTCTGTGTTTAGGCCCAAATGGTATATAACATGAATTGAGAGGATTCTTTACGTGGCAGGGTAACTGGCAGATACTTGGTGACTGCTGAAACGACTTTCCCATAGTAAATAAGCAAAGACTTATTCTGATTTGATTTAGCATCTAAGTTTACTCACAGAATTAGTTCCAAGAACTTGCAGCTTTGGTTCTCCTGATTCCAGAAGCTTGGCCACCATATGTAGAAAGCTTTCCACAAATGGTTTTATGCTTTGAGAATGGCAAGCCATTAGAAGTTGGTCCAACGCTTCCATGGCAATTAAAACATTCCTGAAATTTAATTAGAGACTCACATAAAGACATATTACATTTATCAATTACTTCCATTTAGGTAGTTATTACTACAAAGATTAGAAAATAAAGCATTGGAGGTATATATTTCCTACTGTCTAAAAATGGAAATTATTGGGACTTCCTACATTTTGGGGGGGGGGTGGGAGGTGGGGTCAGGGAGAATTGAGTGGTTTTAGTTGGTAACAGAGTAAAATACAGTTCCATTTTCTTTTCTATCACGTTTTAATTTTCAATTACCAGTCCAAGCTTTCTAGTATCCAGATCCTGTCTATCCAAATCCCAGTAAGGAAAGGCAGCAACTTAAAATACTTCTGCACACTAAGACAACACTCTAAATAAATGAAAAAAAGAGCAAAGAAAGCTGTGATCAAATTACCCTAAAGAATGGGCATACACCTATTTTATACATTTATAAAAATAGCTTTTGATATCAAGAAAGCCAAAAGTGATGGCCACTGCCTTGCTTTTCCAACTCCTGTCACTTCTTAGACTAATATTTTACTGATTAGTTAGGAATTCTTTAAAATCTTCTCCCCCTTGACTCTACATTCTTTAAAATTTCCAGCTCAAATAGGATTTAGAGTTTGACAGAGTTTTAAAGTTCCCATTTAAATACAACTTAGCCCAAAGAGCTGAGAAGAAAGATATCCCAACTTCCCAACACTCTAAATGACATTCAGATGTATTGGGTTTACACAGCAAGGTTTTAGTACCAAGGAGTCTACACGGGTGGCTTCTTTAAGAAGCCACCAGGAGGTGCCCCTATGTCAGGCAAAGCCAGCTCCAGCTATCTCCAAGACTGTCCCACCACTGCCAAAACTTGAGCCCATCATTGTGCCCTGAAGGAGCTGCAGCCCATGGAAAGACTGCTGGAAAGGAGCCCATGGTGGAGCAGGTAGTCTGGCAGGAACTGTGCTCTGTGGGGGACTCACACTGAAGCAATCCCATCTTGAAGGGCTGCATTTCACAGAAAGGACATGTGCTGGAGCAGTTCTTGAAGGACTGCATCCTGTGGGAGGGACCCAATGCTGGAGCTGGGGAAGAGTGAGTAGGAAGGAATGGTGGATACAAGATGTTATGAGGCGATGGCCATCCCCATCCCCTGTCCCCCTGTGGTGCGGGGGAGGATGTAGAGGAGTCAGGAGTGAAGTTGAGTCTAGGAAGGAGGACTGGAGGGAAGATATTTTTAGCTTTGATTTTACTTCTCACTATCCTACTCTGTTATTAATTGGCAATAAATTAAATTAATCTTCCTAAAGTTGAGTCTTATTTGCCCATGATGATAATTGCTGAGTGACCTCCCTGTCTTTATGTTGACCTATGAGATTTTCATCTTATTTTCTCCTCCATCTGGCTGAGGAGAAGTGAGAGAGTGGCTGGCTGGGTACCTGGCAGCAAAAAGATTAACTCATCAGAAAGGGATTGCGTCTGTCTGGCCTCCTAAAGTTGATCAGAACAAACATGATGAAATGCTGTTACATGCTGACATCTATTTTTAACGCTGTTACTTATTTTCTTACCCATAGCGATGTCTGACAACATCTCTGCTCAGTCTCTCTGCTAGGTAAGCACCAATCCGATCCAGCTTTTCTGGTGCAGAAACTGCATAGAAAGTCAGCTTCTCCATATCAGCTTTAACAAGACCATCCTAAAAATACACATACAGAATAAAAGAGTCCACAGAAAATATAAATATAAAGCTTTCCAAGTGCTTTTTCTTTGTCAACTCAACATTTAAAGATCTGAGCCAGACAGATGGGAACAAGCCACTGAAAAAATTCCCACTGCTTTTGAGCAAAATTGTCAGTAGTTGCAAAAATTAGCAACTTAAAAATGTTTTTTTAAATAAATGAAGCAACTATGTTCTCCCATCTTATCTGTGGGGAGAGGAACATGTAATCAAAAAAGAAAAAGTAGTATTTAATGAGATATGTCACCAGTTCTAAAACACAGTTTTTCCTCTACTGGTACAGTATGGGATTTTTTTTTTCAGTTTAAATATTTTAGACTGTAATTTAAATATTTTATTTCTCTGGTGTGATGTATTGGACAAGGCTGACATACAAGGTACCTGAAGGCTAATTGTTAGAACAAGATAAAGATTAATGTGTTCATTCCAACATGAACTGTGATACAGCCCTCCTCAGGTGAAGTCAGAATTTTATAACTAACAGGTAAAAATGGGTAAAGCTGCTTTCATTTTCCCCTGTAAGTTCACAAAACCATTCTATTTTTTCAAATAAATCACTTTGAAGCTTCTAATATGCTCATTATTAATTAATGCATTTTACCAAGCAAGTCTCACACTTTAGAAAAGGCCTGTAGCTCATTGAAACATCGTGGACTGGTTTGTGTCCTGCAGTGAGTCAATAAATATTACCAAATCCACAAACTTAAGAAATGCCAACACAGCTACTGAGCAATATTAAAGCTATAAAACTGTAACTGTAGCAATTCTGGGTGTTTCTACACCTGTATTAAACAAATAGATCTATGAGACCATATTGCTTCATGTACCTTTTAAGATGTAAGCCAAAACCTTATACAAACACTGTTGTGCTTACTTCTACTTTAATACAAGATAATAACATCTGGTAACACATTTTAAAAAATACAGGAGCAGAAACATAATAAAGCATATAATGTATTATTTATGCATATTCTTTCTATTAAGCATGAATATTATTTAATAATTATAACAGCACTATTATTTAATGTAAAGAACATTAATACTACTAAATTAACTGTTTACATTATTTATATTAAATACATGTTTAATAATGATAACATGGAAGTTAGTTATTGCCACTGAAAATAAGAGCAAGGCTATAATATAGATCCAAAACTGTTCCAGTGAAATGAACAAACTGTGTATGAATAGCTGGAGAGACTAAAAAGCAACAACAAAAACTCCTTTTGGATCACATCACAGTCCACCAGAAGTATAAAAACATACAGTCAATACATCCTGAGTTAGAAAATTAAAATCTTATAGAAAACCAGAAAATGGTCACACCTGCAACAGTAACAAAACAAGTGTTTGAGGTTCTAAGTAGTTTTGAAGTGCTACCTTTGCTGCAGAATACCCCTGTCAATTAAAACTCTCTTTCTCTGACCAAAACATATTAATGCTAGTCTTCAATATGTGTGCATATTGAATTTAAATAGGGATTAAGCCAGTTGATCTGTAGAGGTCCCTTTCCAGATAAATTTGGCTAACCTCTGTTAGAACTATGAAGCGCTGATGAATTTACCATAAAATGTGAAAACAGACAAGAAAAAAAAATTATAAAGCACTAGCTGCTTGCAAAAAAAAAAAAAAAAAAAATCAAATGCCACTCCCTTAAAAATGTAAAGTCATTACTCACTTTTGGATCTTCAGGAAATATGTTATCTACCAGACGCTTGTAACGAGGTCGCAAAGCTGCACAGCAACAGCACACTCCTGCAGAGAGATTTACCCAACAGAATTTAGAATTAAGTTTCAGGACCTCCAGCATTTTAATTTGAAGTGACTAGCTGACAAGCAAGGAGGAAAAAGATACAGTGAATTCAGCTGCTTGTTACTATGAGCAGTAAAGCACATTTAAGGTAATTGAAAATGACTGAAGTCAAATAAGCAGGACTACTATTGTACTGTAATACATGAGAAAATATGCAAGCCTCTTGGGTACTAGAAATGCACCTGTCATCCAGCCATACTTCAAAACATGCAGAAAAATGAAGACATTTAAAAATTTAGTAATAATAAAATCAAGGCTACTGCATTTACCTTCATTCTAAAGATCATTTCAAAACATATCTAAACATGCATTATGTTCATTCTTCTAAAGAAAAGGTCAGCTACAAAATTCTCCTGCTTTCAGGCAAGCATATAAAGCACAATATACAAAACAAGCTCTCCCTTCATTATCCCACTATTTTTTACTGGGCATCAGACAATAGGCAGTCAGTGGAAGTGAAAAAAGGTATTTTCCTCATGTAATTTCTACTCTGCTACTAATATAATCAGAACAACATACATTTTACAAGAATCACACTGCAAGCTATGAGATAGAAACCAACAAAGTATTGCTTTTTTTTTTTCCTAGCATTCAGGACATCTAGGACTTTAGAACAATTCCAAGTAAAAATTTAGCAAAAAAATAACCCCGAAAAAATATTCCTAGATAGTTGTCCAATTGTTTTATCAGTGTAGATTTATTCCCAAGGAACTGAATGTTTTGGCAAATCAGGTTTTAAATGTGGACATATCAAACTTACTGGTGAGGCCTCAGATTAACACTAAAGCAGCTTTGATGCATAAGAACCATTAAACTGGCAACAGTACATTGAATAATAATAATGTAGCAAGTATGCAGGTAGATCAGTGGCTGCCTGGACTTTCAGATCTCAATACCTAAAACATTCAGAGTAGCTAAATATCTTACAAATATCTTATTAAAGATACTCATTTATGTACCAAAAAAAAAATCATAACACACTTTGCTAAAAATAGTAAAAAGTTGCAAAAGTTTTTACTGCAAATCAAAATAAGGAAGCCAATAAAGCATACTTTGGCAGTAACTTCAGTGATCATAATCTATTAGCAAATTTTGCAGGATGTGAAGTAGTATTAGACAAATACATCAGGATTTATATTTCTTTACTTAAGATACCCAAGTAACCTTAGTTGGTTTTCTCTATGCTTATCAGAACATGGTTCATGGGAGATTATTGATGACTTCCGCTGCTGAATTTGTTTTCATTGCAAGACTGCACATGGGTAGATACTGTCCCTCTATTCCGCCTCCTTTCTGATACTACTTGTCTACTAGACAAAAAACGGAATTGTGCTCAGTGTCTGGCAACTTTATTCTTGCAATTCATTTTCTCAGAAACAATTATTAAAGAGACACTACGACTATAAAAACATACTGTAGCTCAAAGTTCTCCTCAGTGGTCTGTTAACTCAGTTCATAATTACAGAGTCATATGTTACCAGTAAGATGAAAACAGACACACAGCTTCAACATGTAACCAAGAAAACAAAAAACAAGCAAAGAAAAAACAAATGGAATAGTATTTCGTTACTACAGCTAAATTCTTCGTATAACTCTTTCTGTTGACAGCTCCTACTTGCACAAATCTCACTGATCTAAAAATCTACATTTACGTAAAAGTTGATGCCATAACATAGGTATCAGAAGAGGTAAAAACCCACTTGAATTGACCCAGAAATAATTCCGGTAGTTGTACAAACATAATGTGTGGAAAGTAATGTTCTGCAACATTTTAAATACAAGTCAAACAGCAGTGAGAAAGCAGTATCTCGTTAGTGTCTAGGATATCACTCAGCAGTCAGAAATTCAAGTAACACCATTAAAATCCACCAAAACAGGACTTCATAATAGTTAAATGTTTCTTGAGTTAGGTAAGCAGCTATGCACTCTTTGTACTTGTGTTTTCCCATGTGATTTTTTACCTTATGGACCACTAACACTGGTCCACAGTAAACAGTGTGTTTGATCAGAAACAAGTGTAAAAAATATTCTTATAATAGCTATGCTAAATACTTTGCTGCAGCTATTAAAAACATAATGAGAACTGAAAATATCTAAAATATTGTATGCAAGATAGAAAATTAAAAATTCTTCTAGTCTGTTTTCTCCCCCTTCAAGTGGCAGGAGAGGAAATCCTTGCAAAGAACTAAATTTACATTTTCAAATGGTGCTTTACAACTGTGGTAATTACTTAAATTGAACGTAAAAACCTGGATATAGTCACTCCTGTGAGAAAGATGACATACCAGATAACAGTACCAACTCGTTCTGACAGCCTTACCAGGCCTTTTCAATTAATGGAAACTAAATAGTGTAGAAATATCCATCTTCAAATTTATAGCACATAGTGAATTCTGACATTTTATAGAAGGCCTAACAATAAGTTTATTACAGGAAGTTGTCTCTTCTCCCTGTCCTGTTTTTTCAGTGGTACATGTACACTGCTACGTATTTAATTCAGAGCAATGTTTACACCAAAAAAATAAAAAACACCCCCAAAAAACCCCAAAACCTAAGCCACCCCATCATCTTTTCAAACCTTTCTCATCAAAATATAAACCTAAAATTAATATTAATTTTATTGAAAGAATTTTCTAAGTTAATCAGAACATTCAAGTACTAGAAAGCACGAATTAAGACATTCAGCACTGACAAATAATTTGAGTAAAAAAATTTAAGCAGAACACTATCAGAAAACATTAAGTGACCAAGAAACAGTAAAAAAGAAAACCAAAAGCAAAAGCTAAACCAATTAACAGTCATGAAACCGACTTTCTAGGGAATTATTTATCATTGCTTGGTTTTCTGATATAAATAGGAAAGATTAATAAA
This sequence comes from Laterallus jamaicensis coturniculus, assembly GCA_022605575.1. Lineage (NCBI taxonomy): Eukaryota > Metazoa > Chordata > Aves > Gruiformes > Rallidae > Laterallus > Laterallus jamaicensis. The sequence continues at coordinate 84,235,159 of JAKCOX010000002.1, read as the reverse complement.
ATCAGGAATAGATTGCTTGGTTTCTTTCAATTGGAACATAAAAAAAAAAAATCACAAAAATAAAGCCTTAAAAACAAATATTAAAAATAGATTGAACTTTAAAAACCCCAAACAAACAACAAACAAATGCCTCACCACACCAAAAACTAGGAACATTTCTATGCAGACCAGAAATGATGAATGTTTTAGAAGACGGAGAGAAGCTGAGCAATCGAAAACGGATTCCTTGTTTCTTGGGTACAAATTTAACCCAGATAGAAATAGATCCAAATAAAAAGATTAATTTCATAGAAATAAGCAGGTTTAGACATCCATAGAAAGCAGCCACTAAGCCAGGTAAAAAGAACCTGCATCACTGAAAAATCCTATGACAATTTCCTTTCCACGTCAGGCAAAATTGGCATTTTAATGGTCTCCTCCTTGAAGACATCTTTACGTCACTTTATACAGGTAAATGTAAAGGTTAAAGTGGTATCTACAGAGCAGCTCACACTGTTACATGACAGTCAACGTGAAAGGTTTAAACAATACTAATTATTTACCTCTGCAATAATGGGATTGTCCAAGTTTAAGCATGCATGTTCTCTTTTGCAATCTGCATTTTACTTGTTAAGGCTGTACACGTTTCCCAGCTGTACAGGTACTTCTTTTACACATATTTATTCTACGCAATAGCAGCAAGAAGAAACAGCCCACGTTATCAGAAAATGGTAATTTCACCTACCCAAACACATACATGGTCTCGGTTCAAAAGCAGAATTATAATCATAGCCTTTTTCTTGCTCAACAGTTGGAACTTGAACATACTGCCTCATCCTGGATATGATTCACTCCCTGGGTATCTCTCAGAAATTTGTGCTCTCAGACTAGCACCGAAGCAGTTACTTCCTGTGAGGGCTCTGCGATACTGTAAGCTTATCTGATTAGCTCTGTGACATCTACATAAAGCCACCAAACACGTGAAAAACTTCAGTATCAAATTCTGTTAACAAGGCCAGGCACAAGAGCAGAGAAAAGAATAAAAGATGCATCATCAATGTGTGATTCACATCTCGTGTAATGAAGCTGCAGCGACAGTTTTGCTACTTCCACATGCAGATCATTCTTTCTATGACTAGAAGCAAGTTATGAGTACAGTTTCAGAAAAAACTTTGTTCAGTCAGCAGCCACATCTCACCATGGAGTGACAAATATTTAGGAAAAAAAACTTGCTTGCTTGATCTTGCTGAAGAATGATCAAAAAAACAAAGTATTTAAGGCAGACTGCTGACTGAAAAGGCTTTTGAAACAGAAGGGTTAACCTTTAAGATGAAGTACTTACCAAAATAATAGGTTAATGAAATTAACATTATCTCTAACAATACCTCAGAATTTAAGAGGCAAGGATTACAGAATTTAAATACTTGGCAACTTTAATCAGAAAGATTTTGATACATCAGGAAGAGAATCATTTTGACTTCAGCAGTTCTGAAGTTTTCTTGTTTCCCATTACTTTCCTTCATTTTGTCATTTTATTTCCTACATTACACACACTTGGGTAACACAAATGCAGGATTTTCAGCCAGGTTGGTTTGTTTATTTTAAATACACCCTGGAAATAAGGTACCATTTTAATTAAAATCACACCTAATAATTGCCATTAAATAACAATTCGATACCAATTTGAGACTTAAGAGACTAGTGCTAATAAACTAGTGTTTACTGCAGAGAAAACAGAGCTGCACTGAAACTGACACCACATTTTAATAAGGAAACCTTACACTGGGAATTAAAAAAGTATATTACATTGAAGTTTTACTTCATATTACATTGAACATTCACTGCTAGACCTTAATCACACAAAATTACAGAAACCCAGACCCTTCAAAGCCAGCTTTAAACATAAAACACCAAGTTCTGCCCATCAGGTTTAAAACTGCCAAGTTCTTTTCCTCTTTATTAAATAGAAAAAAGTGGATTGTGCTATTTATCTAATGCTAGAATTTATTCCGGGAATTTTAATTCTGTGTAATATTGCTGCCTGCTGTTTGCAGAACAACCTGAACCAACATTTCATGTTCACTCTGAGCATTTTTATTATGTCCCAAGCTTGAATATAGCCATCCATATCTATATTGTATATCTTCCAAGATTTAATAAAAATCATACTATGTAGTAAATAGTATATTTAACAGTTTGATTCTACAGACAAATGATGGTTTGCTATTATCAAGAAAAAATAAGCAATATTAAAATTACATTTGTTCAATGTACTTAAATGCAACCATGCAAAAATGGCTACATTTCTATAGTTTCTCCAAGATGAGAAATATAAACAAAAAGACATTTGTTTCAACTATCTGGAGAAAAGTGCATAAAGTAACTATTCAACCACTATCTAAAATTAACCTGGCTGATTTTCAACTGCCAATATCAGTTGATGCATTTAATTCAGAACTAAAGCTACTTTCAAGGGCATTTCCTTTCCACTATTATTTAAAAAAAAAATTCAAATATTTTGGAACAAAAAAGTTATTCTGGACAGGGAGTTAATTAAAAAATATTCTTCAACCTGCTATAAAAAGAACAAATGCTGTAAGGACATGCTCATCAGCAACTGCAGCATCCCTGTGATGCACTCCCAGAGGGAATAGAGGACCACCATCTAGACAGTAAGAAGTTCCATCCCCCAGATAAGCCTCTCCTCTCCTTCACCTCTCACCCCAGTGCTGTTTGATTTCTGAACAGCTGGTTTCTAGGTTCTCATCGCCAAAAAGCAGCAAATAGCTAACATGCATGTCTTAAGAACATGATCTTCACCTTGAGGTCTTCTGACCTCCATGGCAGCAAAATCTCAGCAACAGCCAATGTAGAAAATTCCATGCATTATCTAAAGTTTGATAATTTTATATTTATTTAAAAAACTATTTTGGTGTTCAGTTAATTTGAAATAAATGAAAAAACTGAACTGTCTCTCTAGAATTTATTCTTGCAGTAAAGCTGTAAAGTAAATTACAAAGCTAATTCTGGTACAATATTACTACAAGGCGTGTTCTTCTGTACTTGAACCAATGTGGAGAGGTGCACACTATACTATAGTGAAAAATATGCCAAAACCAATGTGAATTGAAGCTTTTTGTGAAAATGAGAAGTAGCAATGCACATCAAGCTACTGGTATATAGGGAAAAAAACCCTCAGCCTAGTCAAATAAGTCTTACTACTAACCTTGTTAAATGAAGTACTCTTTTCAGAACCATTAGCAATTAGAACAACCCCCCAGGGAAGATATTATCTATAGGACACTGCTGGTTGAAGGCTTCTAATCCATTAAAGGGAAGTTTTCCATTACATCAAGTTCTCCGGTTGCATCCTTGCCGCACAAGTCCCACTGCCTGCCGTGTTTCCATACTGTCTCTTCTTTCTCCCACCTTTGTTGTTTTCACATAGTAACTTTGTTTTACTTGCTCATTTCTGTTCTCTTCAACACCGCCTCCTCCTTTCCTACTCTGAGATAGTACCAGCACTCTCTATTTTTAACACAGTATTAAGAATATCTAAAATTAATCTGGTTCCAGTGAAAGAAGCTCCACAGCTTATTATGAATTTTGCTTCTTCATTCCTGTCCCTACTTATCTTCCTATTAAGCTGGCTGTAACAAGGTCATTTAATTCTCATCACTAAAGCAATACAAAAACGAAACCTTGTCACACTCTCAGTTCAGAAGACACTCAGGAAGACACTCTTGCATAAATCCCCTTGAACCCTGTCCATCACAGCTGGCACTGATAACCTATGCATGGTAAAATAAAAATTAGGTCTAACTTTCACTCTGGCTTTGAATAGTGGGTTCACAGTCAGGAAGGGAGCTATAGGTGATAAACCCAGATGATGTTTTTAAAAAAAGAAAAAAAAAAAAAAGAGGGCTGTGGGGGCATCTTGTGTCACCATACTCTAATTTCTAAACAAATACTGATTTCATAGCCAGGTGTTTCAAAAATCAGTGAAAAATGGAGAAAGAAGCAAACTACAGTACTAAATGAGAAAGGGAGGGAAAAAGAGGCTCATAGTGCTTTGTGTACTCTGAAGCACATGAAGTGGCACTATTCCTCCATCCAGACAAGTAGTAGAGCATGGGCAGATTCATAACGGTGACAAAAACCAACTGTACGTAAATGTCTCTTCCACTGACACTACTATTTAATTTGGAATAAAACACTAAAGGAGGATCAACACTAAAAGCAGTCTCCTTTTGGAAGGTCACTAAGACGTCTGTTAATACCACACATTTACACTATTTGAAGAGAGCTTGAAGGACGTCACAGGCAAACTTTAAACATCACCTGTTGTAGAGAACACAAGCTCTCTTCAAACCAGTAACTGGTCAGCAAGTGCTCAGAGTTGCAAGTCTTTTCAGGGTGACAAACATCTGAAACTCTGTGCACCAAAAAATGTGAATGTAGAAAAGCATGAAGAACTTTCTGGACTTCTTTGATTTTCTTAGGACAATGCAAATTGTTTTCTTTATGCAATCCACAAGGAAGGAACACAGCTGCAGTAGTAAGAAATCCCAGAATCTTATGCTGCTGCCTATCTTCCTGCTCAGCAAAAGAGGATGTTTTGTGTTGCTACCTTATCACAAGTATCCTACATCTGCAGTTTCTAGGCAGGGAGGATGAAATTCTCCACTCCTGCCCAATGCACAGGGCTGAGAGCACACACAGCCCGAAGGCACAGTGCTGAAAGAGGTCAGGGGGCAGGTACCACATTGTGACCTGAATTGCATAGTGAAGAAACTAAGGCATGAGCAGCTTTCTGTGAGTGGAAACAGCGTGTGCATTGTGATTAAATGCCCTAATAAAGAGGGAGCAAAGGTTCGTGAGCCTTCATTCTGGAAGCCTCACAGCTAAAGCAGGGGACTAGATTTTAACTGGTTTAGAGTAAACTGCTAAGCTGTATATAGGACACTAGAGTGTTTTGATTTATATATCCTCCTTTCAATCAAAACACCCCTAATGCCAACATAAACATGGCCAGAGCTTCAAAACAAGTTTTACCTCCATGTGAACACAGTCTGCTATAGACATCAGTACACCTACACAAATATTTCCTATCAAAAAGAAAACGTTCTGTATGTAAATAGCTTAACACTACATGACCTAAATTTGACTTACACACAGACACACTGTACATAAAAAGCAACGTAAGAAAGAGACCAGATGAAGACTTTTCTGTGAATCTAGAACCATACTGCAGCACCTACACTGAGAAAGTGGAGTGCAGCAATCCTCCTGAGGCACATACACAGGGCTCAAACATGACAAAACATCTGTTCCTATTCAGTGACAAAGTGTTTAAATTGTACTGACATTATTGAAAAATAAAAGGCTAAATAATAATCTTGTAAAATTACTTTGAAAAGTCACAGAAGGTACATCAGCTTAAGAACTCAAATTATTGAGTCTCACCAATCTTCAGTCAAGTACCCTGTTTGCATCTATACCTACCTAGCCATTTGATTTTCCCTGAATATTAAAATAATTCAAAATACATAAAATGTTTTTACATATTGTCAAGAACAGCTCCCCACAGCTGCCCATACACGACATTTTGTATGTTTTCTTTTCACTGCAGCCAGCCTTACCTAGTTCATCCTGACCTTATAGAAGAGCAGCTTTGTGCTATGATGAGCAAGTAGAAGTTTATGAAACAGCTTTTCAGTATTAACTGTTTTAAACAGACATGAAAGACAGAAGTTACACTAATAAAGGCTCCTCATAGCTTAACCTGAACTATTACATAACTTTGTGGTCATTATTTTTCCCCATCAGTTCTAAAAAGTGCTCCAGCTTGGATTCAGGTTTCCCAGAAGAACTGAAAAGCAACCTCTAGAAAATTCTTACAGTTTTCTCCTCTCCAAACCAGTGATACTTAAGGGCAGAGCACATGCCTATCTAGAACTGTGTATCTCTGCTGATTAAAAAGGAGTTTCCCCCATCGTGTAATTTCTAATCAGACACAGAGTACACAGTGAGCATACATGTAGTTGATGGCTCTTCTGTGCATCCTCAGTACCTAATCTATGTCCCTTTGCTATCACCACTCTTTCCTACCAGACAAAACTGGTCAGTCTCAGAGACAGTACACCTAGGAGATGGATGCCTTTATATTTATACAAGAAAAGTAGCATTTATACATACATATTGTTAATCAGACAGTCTTTGGTGTCCCAGGTCTCTGTGGAAACCAGACAGGACATCCATAGGCACACAGACTCACTGGGTTTTGCACCAGCCCAAGTACTCTTCCCCACAAGCAGTTCTTACCATGCTGCAATCCCAACAGATTCCATTTGCAAAAACTATGTTCTGGCAGTTCTGTAGAAGCTCATGACTAAGGTAATGTCAATAACAAATCATAAACTCATTTAAAAAAGAGCAAAAAACCCAAAAAATCCACACATACAGGAAGTCTTAGATTCAGTTTGCACTGCATATATTACAAGACAAGAGAGCTCTGCTAGTTCAATCACATCAGACACAGCTGAATTATAATAACTATTCTTACTTTATTATGTATGAAGTTCAGAAGTAGGGGATCGGCATCTTCAAGTCCTTTTCTAATCATTAAACAGTTATGTTCTAATTTCATGAAAATAGGAGAATCTGTTTTATACATGTAAATTATTCTGCATTTGTCTGAACTACAGGAGACCAACAAATACCTGTGAATCTTTATTTTCACATTTCCTGACATATTAACAACTTCACAACAGTACCAGGAAGGAGCACTGATTTAGTATAATGACATAGCTAAGCTGTAGGTTGAAATTCCTTACTCATTCTGTTACTAACGAATGAGTAAGCAATCTCTAGCCACAATTAAAGACTTTAGATGCCCAATTCAAGCCAAAGTACAGGCCCTAATCAGCAAAATAGCATAACACGTCCAAGTACAATTTACAATCCCAGTCATGCTCTTGAAAAACAAACGGATCGTGACCTTTAACACATCTGAGTTATGCATGCACCAGCTTTAAGATCTTGGGCTCTAGAATTTTATTCAGACTTTACATGCTATAAATCTTTAAGAAGCCACTGAATTTAAAAAAACCCACAACCAAAAATAATTCTTTTAAATCAAATAGTTACCTCTTCTCACATAATAATCTTCTGTAAAGATACACAAAATTGATAAAGTCTTACTGACATGTTTCTAGTTTATAAAAACAATTCAGTATTTGAAAGATGGCAAAATTCTTGAACATAAAATACCAGTACTTCTACAGCATTCATGAGCTGTTATTCACACATGTAAAATATCAAAGGCTAGACTTTTTTTGCTCTGACTTACAAACATTCAAGTCAGACTACTGTAATACTCATGCTACATGAATTTTAAGCCTCTGTTCAAGGAAAGAGCAAGTACTCCATAAACAGATTTAACTACTTTTCTTTTTATAATTTGTCCTCAGGCAAATTAAGAAGTTTCCTAGTTTACAAATGACTTTCTAGTCTTACAATTCTTACACAGAGACATGCAAGACAAGGATTCAACCACTGTTTTAACTTTTGAAATATAAACAATTATGACAAATCCCTTATATAAGGGAATTTCATACTGACCTCTACATGTGTACCAAAAGGCTTGTATTCTCTGTGCCAGCTGAGTTACAAGAGTCATAACTCACCCCATGGAACACATGACCTACTGCATTGGGTCTGGCTGAGATAGTGAATTTTCCCCACGGCACCCTCATGGAGCTGGGCTGCATATTGGGAGCCAGCAAGGAGTGGATAACACACAGGTGTTTTGGCTACTACTGAGCAGTGTTGGCACACATTAGGCTGTCTCTCTGACATCTCTACCCTCTCAGCAGCAGACTGCTGCTGGGCAAGGTCTCAGGAGGGGACACAGTCAGGACAGCTGACCCAAACTGACCACAGGGATATTCCATACCATAGGACACCTGCTCAGCAACAAAAGCTAAGAGAAGGTGGGGGGACAACACACACACACAACACATGGATGGAGACGGGACAACACAACATTGATTATCTGTGACATTTGTCTTCCAGAGCAACTGCTATGTATACTTGTGGTGGTTTTGGCCCTAGCTAGAGGCCAAATACCCACTAAGCCACTCGCTCACTCCCCCTCTTCAGCCAAAAAGGGGAGAAAATAGATATTGGGAGGCTTAGACCTGAGATAAGGACAGAGGGATCACCCTCCAATTAGTGCAATGGGCAAAACAGACTCAGCTGACTCCCTCTCAGCTCCTCCAGGGGGAGGGGGGCATTCTACACATACAACCCCTTCCCCTGAGGCACCATGGGGACCCACTTATGCGAGAGTCGTGTCCACGAGCTTCTACAACATGAGTCCTCTCTGTCGGGGAGCCATCTCCCCACCACAGGCCTCTCAGCAGGACTCCCCTCCATAGGGTGCTGACATTCGGGTCCAGACCCCCCGGCCTGGTCCCCTGCAAAGTCACAAGTCCCCCAGCAAACCTGCTGAGGCGTGGATCAATCTTCACAGGGTATAGATGTCTCTGCTCCCCATCCTCCTCCATGGGCTTTGGGGGGACACCCGTTTCACCATGGTCTCACCACAAGCTGCAGGGGAAACTCTCTTCCCTCAGTCTTCCACCCCACCTCCATCGGGCCTGGCCTTGGTGTCTGTGCAGCTTGTTACATCTTCTCACTCCCTCTCCAGTGGCAAAGTGCGCCTGCCTGCAGGATTTTTTTCCTCCTATATGTGATTCACAGAGGCGCTATGACCAGCTCTGATAGGCTCAGTCTCGAATTTGGCCTTGAACTGACCAATGTTTTCAAAATATGGGGCTTGAAGAAAGCTGTAACTGCGGCTTACAAAAGCCACCGAAGCAGCACAGCTACATAAAACTGCAACAATACTGAAGCCCTGCTTCCTGGGAAGTGACCAGACGTCACCTGTTCATGGGAACTAGAAAACATTTTTTTCTCTCCTTTGCTTCTGTGCAAGGGCTTTTGCTTTATTAAACTGCCTTTATCTTGACCCAATTTTTTTCCCATTTTATTTTCTCCCCTCTAGCCTGTCCTGCTGAGGAGTGCTAGAGCAGCTTGGTTGGTGCCTGGTGTCTGGCCAAGGTCAACCACAACAGCTACAAGCAGAATTTGCTAGTATATTTCATAGACACAAGCTCCAGAATCAAAATCCAGAACTGTGCATCTTTGCACATGTTTATTAGGCGATGTCTAAAAGTCAGTAGTCAGAAGAGTCTCATTTATCTTACACCAGCTGTCTACTCATACCCATCTAATTTCTGCCTGAATTAATTTTGAATGATGTAACTTTCTGGAAATGAAACAGCACTCTCTGAAAGCCAAGAGTCATGTACACAGTTAATTTCCATCTTCAGCAATAGACAAAGTTCCTGATTCTCCAGAGAGCCTCTGGGATCTTAGTGATCAATAACAGTCCATATATCATGTACAGCAAAGGCCAAAATATTTTTTAAAGCAGTTTACCCTAGTCTTCCCACAGACGCATGCATTTAATCACGTAGTGGAAAACGTACCACCCTCCTCCCCAAAAATATATTTTTCTTTGTTGTCATGCATAAAAATAGGTCACTTGCATGCATAATCAGCGTGAGCCTTCTTACCCTTTCGTCCCATGATTCAGAAAGCAATAGCAAACAATGCTGCACCTAAAGATTAATCAATAGATAGGAAAACCAGTTGCAAAGGGATTTCTGTAAATAACAATGATAGCCACATTTTAATAAAACCTGAAAGAACTATGAAGCCACATTTTAACGTTTGATGAACTGTCCATGTATAGCTCAAGTACATAATGGCTTTAAGGTGCACAGAACTAAGCTCCTCTCTAAAGCCATTTGATTGATAGGGTTTCTAGAGCAAATAGAATAAATCAAAGCAATTAAGAAAAATGTTTTATGACGTGGAAGGTCCCATTTAGGGTTTTACATTCAAGGGTACCTGAGAAATATATTGCAGATGAAGAAAAAAAAGTTAAATAGAAAGAGTGGAGGAAGTTATTAATTAGAACTATGGCTGATTTTTCACTAAAAACGTTAGAATTCTTTGCTTTATATAGACAGATTCAGGAATACATCTCCAGCTGCCATGGGTATTTTCCCTTTTCAGAGGGAAATAAATCATCCCTTCTCATTAATAATCTTATTACTTAATATATACAGAATAAAAGCTAGAATTGCAAGAGACAAATAAAAAATTGTTGTGAGGGAAGAAATCCAAAATGAGATTATCTGACACTTACATGCATTAAGAACATCAAATATGAGTTAAGAATTCACTCATTTCAAATTCCATTTCAAGTGCTATTTTCCTTCCTACACTTAGCAAGGAAGATCTATTAAAAAAGAAAATTATAATTTTAAAAGGTTTGTTTGGGGATTTTTGTTTGAGGTCAGAGTTGAGTTGGTTTGTTGTTTAAAGACCATGGAGCAACTTAAATGCAAGCAACACCTAAAAACAAAGAAAAAAACCCAGTCACTATGCAACTGCTCTATATTCTATTTACTTTAATCTCACAGAAACTACCGAAGTCACCGGTACACACCAACTGCAGACTAGTTCTTCCTTCACCTGAAGGCTAATTCTCCCTGCAATAGGCAAAAAGCCAGTGAACTCTGGAAAGGGGAGGAAACAAAAGGTTACATACTTTAATGAGAAGCAAGCACTGCATTGAGCATTTCTGGAGATGCATTCTGAAGTTACCACAACAGTCACTTCACTGGAACCAACACCACTCACATCATGGATGATTTTCCATATAACTGATACATAGAATCACAGAATATCCTCAGTTGGAAGGGACCCATAAGGATCATCAAGTCCAACTCCTGGCTCCACACAGGACCAGCCAAATCAGAGCATGGGACTGAGAGCATCGTCCAGATGCTTCTTGAACTCAGTCAAGCTTGGTGCTGTGACCACTTCCCTGGGGAGCCTGTGTCAGTGCCCAACCACCCTCTCAAAGAGAATCTTTCTAATATCCAACCTCCCCTGTCACAGCTTCATACCATTCTCTCAGGTACTACCACTGGTCACCAAAGAGAGGAGATCAGCACCTGTCCCTTTGCTCCCCCTCATCAGGAAGCCACAGACCACCATGAGGTCTCCCCTCAGCCTCCTCTTCTCCAGGCTGAACAAGTCAAGGGACTTCAGCTTCTCCTCACAAGACTTCCCCTCCAGAGCCTTCACCATCCTCGTTGCCCTCCTCTGGACACTGTCCAATAGTTTTATGTCCCTCTTGTACTGTGGTGCCCAAAACTGCACCCAGTGCTCAAGGTGAGGCTGCCCCAATACAGTGTACAGCGAGACAATCCTCTCCCTGGACCAGCTGGCAATGCTGTACTTGATGCACCCCAGGGTACAGCTGGCATCTGACTGGCAAATATCTTAGTGAATAGCATTGAAGATACTCATATTGCTAAATTTCACAGCAGTAATTCAAGTGAAGAATATGCAAAAATTACATTTATCTAAATCGTTTCTTTTATTTATTTGCTCTCCTAATTTTCATGTTACAGTTGGTCATGCAAGGACCTGTAAATCAGCAGCTAGAACTGGTTTAACATGACAACCATGAACAAAGTTATTAAGAGAAAAAAAAAAAAGTAAAGCAAGCAATAAAAATGAAAAAAAGAAATCATACACACAGCTACCACAAGTAAAATAATGTCTTAAATTAGTAGATGTTCCCACCTCTATCATACAATTTTTCTAGTCAAAGAAATTTTAGTATTAACTCTGCCTTTAATTTAAATAGGTAATTGAATACAGGGAATACAGCCAGTAAGTAGGTTAGCTGTTTCTGAAAAAAACACATTATCTACCAAACTGTTTCAAGCATCTGATTAAGTGTGAATATCTGGAACATAATGTCCAAAAAAAGAGTCTTAAAATGTTTTGATACATGATTTAGCTATGCTTTTTTTCCTTAACAGAAGCATTCTTAACATTTCAATCCAAATGTAGCCAACAAAATAAAAAACCAACCCAGCCTACCAAAGCCAGTCAAGCATGTGAAATGAAATTAAATGCATGAAGTACTGAATAGGGAAACTGACAGCACAGTTGTGACAAATGAAACATATATACCTCCTGCACTTCAAAGACTATCTAGTTACAAGTCCTTTGGTTTTGTTTTTAAATAGAAGAACTAATTAATCTTTCAATCTACAGTTTCTTTGTGAAAAGGCGCAACTAAATCAGTTAATAGCTGTGGCTCAAACTGGTCTACTCCTACTGTGTTATAACAGGTGACAAAATACATTTGCTTTCTCAGGACTTGTACTGCAACTGTCAGCTGAAGATACCATGTTTGTAAGCATATCTTGCAACAACGTCCCTGTTATTGGTACAAAAGCAGCCACACATAAAGTTATGGATGCAAAGAATACAGGGAAAAGCAGTGTTCCGGGAAGGTTGCTACATGTGCCGCAGAAGTTATATAGCATTACACCTCCACAACCAACTAGGCATCAATGCCTGTTCCATGCCATGGCCAGTCAAAACCAAGCACCTGCACCTTAAAATAGCAAACTGATTTTTTTTCTATTTATGGGCTATTACTGGATCGAGACTAAACCATTACCATCATTTCATTAAGGACTCAATGCAGCACTAGATCACCATATTCTTAAATGGGATCACTAAACAGCAACATCATAGAAAATTTGATAATCCCATATGAAATCAACAGCTATTGCAGAGACCAGCAGACACAACTGAGATGAGGCAAAGTGAGAAGAACATTACTTTTGGTCATGTGCCAACGTTCACCTCTCTCTCCCCCTCTCAATATCACATTCCAGTTCTGACTACACGCCTACGTTTTTGACAGTTAACACTGAGGGCGCAAAAAAGTACAGTCATGTGAAAACTCCTATTCAACAACACTGACTGCCTTCTGAAGTGTCTCTAGAAACAGTCGAAGTCCCCAGAAAGACTTTAAGTCTCCCTGTCTGTCTTTCCATAACACCAGTATCTTGGAATACCCTGACCTTCCAAACCACCATTTTCAGATCTAGATGTTCCCTAACTACTCTACTGCAAAAAAAAAAACAACGGTAAAAGTATTATCAGGAACTGATATAAAGACTCAGGAAAGCAAGCAGGACAACACTGAAGAGAGTTGGTCAGTATGCCCCGAGGGCTTCATGAAACTTTCCTTTTAACTATTATTATTGCACTTTGTTTATAGGAAAAAAAACCAACCCAAAACTAAACCTTGGTTTAGTATGACAGAAAACAAAATTTTTGGAAAATATTTCACTCTAACAGCCTTTTCCATATTTTATTCCAAAAGATGCTCAACACTTCTGTTGATGTGTGGGATGAGAGAACTCCATGGAAAAAAAAATCCCAGCCTTAAACAACTCAGCTTTTCAATTACTTTAAGATTTCAATTTAACACTAAATATAGTAGCAACCTGTTTTGTCAATATGCTCTGAAGAGAATCCTGTGGAGTCTCAAAAGAAACCTGAATTGCCAGGCAGAAGCTTTTCCTTTTACATGCATCAAATCTGAAGTCTCAAAGGCTGTCTCTATGCACAATGCTAAGTACAGCTAGCAACAGTGATGTTTGCTTGCATTAAAACCTAACCTTAGCTCTTCATTGCCACAAGTTTTGAAAAGAAAATACTACGTACTGTTGTCTCCTAAGAACTGCCCTACACATCTGTTGGGCTCCTTTCCCTTTACACACATAGGCATTAAAAAATCACCAAATATGCACAGAAGAGAAGCAAATGCCTGTGTAGTCCTGAATGTCTTACTATAGATAAATATTGCAACCAGTTGCTTTGGTCTCCTTTAAAGTTCCATCTGACTCTGCAGTAATGCAGACTCTACACGCATTAGAGTACACAGAGTTAACAATGACCATAAACATAACCATATTTGGTTTAAGAATAAAAAGAACATCTTATTTTTCCAGTTAATTGTTTTTAAAAACCACAGACTCCTTCACAGCAAGAGTACATTGGTAGAGGCCTTAACAGTGCTAAAGACTGAAATCAAAACACAACACTCTATTAGCAAAGTTGGGACCACAGGGCAGTTGGAAAATGTTTTATGCCAGCTGCTTCTCACGTAAATATATAATACATATATATATTTGCTACTATTTTGTTACATAAACTCATGTCTATGTAGAGAAATAATTTCAACTATTTACCACAAAAACAGAAAACACCTCAATACTTCAGAAAACACCTCAATACTTACAGTAAGGTATTTCACATGACAGTAATTCAAACGACACAACACAGAATTACTATAAATAAATTTTAGTATCCAGTAGTCACAGCTTATTACAAGTCTTTCTACAAATTTTGTCATTGAAAATTAAAATATAAATAAATGCTCAAACACTTCTTCATGAAATGAAACATTTACAAAATTAATTTTAAAAAGTTTGAATTAGTACTACTATAGCACATTTCATAACTTGAGGCTTTGTATTATGGAAGTGTGCTACCCTTCAAGGTAAGTAATAAACATATTCTTAAAACATCTGCATCAAAAATCTCAAAAATGTTGTCTTATTTTATATCCAAAAGAGTAATTCTGTCTTCTACAAGCAATATTTGTAATTTTCCAAAGACAGGATTATAGCTGATCAGAGTAACTTTTTATTTTCTGAATGCAACTATTTCAGAACTGATTTCGAACACACAGAATTCATCAGTGTTAAACTGTGAACTTCAAAATTAAGAGGAAAATGCAGAGCCTGCACCAGATTTACAAAGGGAGAGGCTAGATAATATTGAGATCTTAAATATCTTTAAAATGACAACAAGTATCACCATCTGTTTGTTTCAGGGATTTTTTTTTTCCCATTTCCATATTGTTACAATTTTTAACCCATAAAGAAAATACTGTTTCAGGAAACACCCCTAAATAATTTTTTAATGTATTTAAGGTAACAATACTTACTGCCAGGCATGGTTAATCAGGAATATGTCTTCAATTTCACAAAAAATATGATAAGCTATAAAGAAAAAAAAAAAAGTCAGAACAGTAGCTTTAGACAATTCTGCATATGAATTTATGGAGTATGAGGCAGTCACATTCTGCAGCTCCAGTATCAAAGAGGCTGTTACCACAGAAACCCAGATATCCTTTTATCTGACCAGACTATACGTAGGTTTGCCAGTTCTTGAAATTTAGTCATTCTGTTCTTGCATTTGCTGACGGAGTAAAAATTTCTCGCTGTATTTATTGGGATGACCTCTCCAACTGTCACCCTTCAGGATGCTAAATGATACACAACCTTACAGGGTACTTCCACTTCAAGTGTAAATCACTACACTTATCCCTTAAAAAGCTGGTGAAAGGTTGCTGTCCAGTACAAACTGAAACGATGCTAAAAAAAAAAATCCCTGTGGCACTTTCTAGGACATTTTTCTCCCAGTATCAAAAAAGACAGATTTTAGATAAGAGGGCAAACTACTGTAAACAATAGCTGGTCAAAGGATTTATGAAGCCATTAAATATCTTCATAAAATTATCTTAACTGGAGGCACAACGCTATTTTGGGGATAAAAATAACCTACAAACCATTTGATCAATTAGCGCTGAAATGCAAATAATCTGAAGATTTTTTTTTAATTAAAGCAGCACTTTTGAGTTTTATTAACTGCCCAATGTAACCTCCCTGAAAACATACCTTTTCACAAACAAACAAACAGAAATCAGATAAGATCAAGTCTTTTTAAAGATAATTTTTTTTAAAAGACATTCAACCAATAGTGGCTTACATCTGCACAAAACCCCCGGTAATTCCAGACACTGATGATGTGGGAATATTTTATTTAGTCACAAAATACGTTTTAATGAACACACAAAAATAAAAAACAGAGTTGCTAAAAGTAAACAGCTTTCTCATTGTACATGTATTTCAGTCAAAGGTTTCAATTTGCTGATAGCATCTGTGATTAAAAATAGCATTTCTAAGTAATCTATTGAAAATATACTATCCTATTAGAAAGGCTGCATGTCCCTCTCCAAGGACAGTTAGAAGCAGCATAAAAGGAAATGTGGGGTCTGGATTGCGATGTTCAACAGATACATGGAAAAGCAAACTCTCTAATTTAGAGCGCAGTTAAGAGTTCAGCTGAGAGATTACAGGAAACAGATTTAGTGAAATATTAGAACACAAAAATGTAAAGAGCCAAATGAAACGTTCAAGGAGTCAAGTGCCAGGACTTCGTTTTACTGACAATCACCAGCAATCAGCAATTCAGCACATTTTTCTAGATTATCACTTGCTGCTAGCAAAGCCAACTAACTTTAGAAGATATTAATGCAGAAATTACTGTATAAGTCACATAAGTAACTAAAACGAGTGTCCAAATTGAAGATTTTTTAAATTGTTTTTAAATAATTAACTGGATTTTTAATTATTTTATGACCTGTAACCAGGAAAAAAAAATATTCAATATAGAGCTGACCTGGCTTCTGTGCCCAGAACAGACTACACAATTTCCTCTCCACAAAGCATTCTATCACTGACTTATTAGGGCTAGGCCAAAGATGCTGATATCTGTTACAGAGCTAAAATAAAGTAAGAAGTTTCCCAACCATAAGTCTGCTCTGTTGTTTGTTACTGAACTTTACGTATCAAGAGAAGGGGAAAAAAATACAATCGGAACTTGATGAAGTACAACTTGGCTACAATTAAGAGATATAGCAAGTCATAAGATATAATTTAGTTTCTAAACAGTCTTAACAGTTACTGTTTAACATATACCATACCGATTTTTAATATTTGGCAAGTGACCAGAAGCAAGTTAAGAGAGCTATGTACCTATACCAAAAAAAATGGCTCCTAGATATTAAAAAATTAAATGAGTCATGTCTACTTTCCCACGGAGAGTTAAGTTATTTTGTTTTCCTAAGGATTTAATAATATTTCTATACAATTACAGTCACCATGCAATGCCAGTAAATGTACCTTACAAGGCAGATCAACGTTCATATGACCCATAAGAGGCATTTTTCTTAACAAGAAGTTTCAGTTGAATTTTAAGGAGATTGCACACAATTTGGCTAGGATAAGGAATTAGAGATCAATTCATTGTTCTATTTGGCTCAAGCAGCAATAACATCAGAATAAAAATACATTTTGTTCGACTTACTGGTTCTGATCTTTATCACTCTCTGGTTATATGCTTACAAGTGATTTTTTTTTCTTTACTTTAGCTTATCTAGGATCTGAAATTAAAGGATAGTTTATAACCAGAAACTATTTCTCATTATCATGACAGTCCATAAATCTCCAATAAAAGACAAAATGAAGAGCAGATAACTTCTCTCTGTCTGCCCTAACACAGCAGACCTCTGTAAAAGATCTAAACTGGAAAAACACATATATCCTTCTACAGGTAAAGAAACAGAAGTCAGCATACCTGAAGTTTTGTATTTTCTTTTAGTAAATCCACCATTATGGTATTCTATTATGTAATACTATAAATTATTAACCTGATTTCAAGCATGAAATTGCCAGATGGGCACCTACCCATTCCTCCAAATTAAGCCAGAGAAGAGAACAATTTTAAGTGCCTCTGACAGTCAGGCAGCCCAGGCTGGGCAGGCACGAACTGAAAAATACACTGCACATTAAGTTTCTACACCACTTGGTTTCCCACTCATACTTTCTAAGTGAAAAATTAATCAATGTCCTTAGTTTTGAAGGTAGGCAAGTGGCCAGTGGAATTCAAGTTTAATGTGTCAGGCACTCATTCCTATACAGACACTTAGGCTCCAACTACAATTCCCAGAATAAAAAAAAAGTGACATAAGAAGGACTTACATAGTACATTCTGTGAAAGTACCTGACTTTATTTTGAATCAACTTTCTGAGGTAGAGAAGCAATGCCAAGTGAGAGCCTGGCTGTATTAATGAGAGTTCAGCTGAACAGGCACATCTAGAAGGACACTTGGCCTGCCTCACCTCAGATAATTCAGTCTTGAGCAGATGTTTTAGGACAAAAAAAACCAACCCTGCACATTGAGTAAATGTTCCTCAGCAACTCTTCTTACCACCTCAAAGGCTATTTTAACCCAATATCCATTTTATTGACAAAATTGAAAGCAATGTTTCTATGTCTAGATGCATATGTTGCCAGTGGTGGTTAAAACATCCACCAGATAAACAGCTTTGGCTCTATTCCAACTACAAAAATATGATTTGCTTCTACTTAAAACAACTAAAATACCTTCAAAGTTGTTTAAAAATAACACAGTAATTTTACAAAAATTACTTCATTAGAGTTAGGCTGGACAGTTAAGTCACTGATACCTACCAAAGCTGTATATTTTTCAATTTTGATTTCATAATTAGAAGTGCAATCCCCTTCACTACACTTGAAGATCTCAAATCTCATTAGTATTCTAATAGCTCCTTCCACTTGTACCTAGTATAGAATTTATTCTTTTTTCCTGCACAAGTTTCAATCAGAAGTAGTTATGTTCGTAATTAACTGCAAACATTTTCATAACATGCCAAATCTAAGTTTTAA
This sequence comes from Laterallus jamaicensis coturniculus, assembly GCA_022605575.1. NCBI lineage: Eukaryota > Metazoa > Chordata > Aves > Gruiformes > Rallidae > Laterallus > Laterallus jamaicensis. The sequence continues at coordinate 84,216,622 of JAKCOX010000002.1, read as the reverse complement.
AACAAACTGTATTTGAATACCCATTTTTGTGAGATTTTTTTTTCCTGAATTGGAAGTTAATCCCATTCTAGAAGCAATTTTTGTTTTACAAATATTAAAAACATTATTAAAAGGCTTAAATAAAACTTACACATAAGCCCTTCCATATAGTCAGTATTTCAACCCCAAACCACCACTTTCTCAGGAAAATTTTACCACATGTTTAAGTCTTCCGGCAAGATACCCTTAATATTAAAGTTACTCAAGATAAAATTACAAATTATTTTGAATGTGCTATAAAGGCTTCAGCAAGGAGTACATACATCTTCCCAAAGCCTTAGCTGTTACTCTGATTTTAGCTTACTGAATTGATTCACACCACAAACACCTGTTGTAGCTTTACAAAGTATATCAACTGGACTAGTGAAATTGATTTTGACCTAAAACTCTGCTTTTAAGTTACATGCTTTTCCACAAGTTCTCCAACAAAGCACAAAGATGTCCCTATCCATACTAGGACCCTTACTGGCATCTCAGCCCGAAGCACTAGAGGATACCTTCCTAGATGTTTTCAGCTTAACAAAGGAGAAGTTGTACTATAATTAGTACTCAGTAACAGGATTTGTGAGCCTACACCTCAATTATCTGAACTATGGCCCAGTGCTACACAGTTGTCTTTACAACAAAAGCAGCTCACCGCGTAGTTCTCCTGCAAACCTGCACCGAATGCTAAGGTTTAGGAAGACCTCGCTGCCTTATGGCCATCGTGAAGAAAACCAGAGGAGGGAAATCCCGAAGCCACTGCCTGCCACGTCCAGACTGGTGCCACAGGGGCGCCTGAACACACCACACGCGACTGACAAGGTTCTGAGCTACGATTGCCTGGCGGAAGGCCTCTGCCTCTGGAGAAGCGTCAGGCAGGCACCCCTCATCGCTGGCAGGACCTCACGCCCCTCTCCCGGGACAGGCGAAGGAAGGTCCCGCCCGCTGATACAAGCCTCCGGGTACAGCTTCTGCGGCGGGCAGCCCGCCGCCGGGAACGGCGCCCAGCAGCGCCCACCGGGGCACCTCGAGTCGGTCGCCCCGCTGACAGGGTAACAGGTTGAGGAGATGTCCGGAGAGCTCTTCTCCCGCCTCCCTCCGCCAGCCACCCCCACCGCCCCGAGGGGTCCCGCTGCAGCGGGTCGGCCCGAGCCTCCCGCTGCTCCCCCTCAGCGCCCGCCCATCTGGCGCCTCTTCCTCGTTCCCAAACGCGGGGAGCGGGAAAGGGAGCGGAAGAACGGGAAAAGGAGATGGCTGTGAAGGTGAAGACAAACGAACGAGTCGCTTCCTGGCTGCCCCAGACTCACCTCAGCCACCTCTCCGACTCTGTTTAGCAGCCGCCATCTTTACCCCGCCCCCCTATTAACTTGCCCGGGGCGCGATGCACGCCGGGAGCCGTAGTTCCGCGAGCGGCCTTGCTCCTTTCTCCTCCCATCCCTCCCCACACACGCAAGCAACGACAAGGGGTCATGGTGGAAGAAGGAGCAGCCCTGACACACCGTGGCCGCCCTGGGACAAGTGGCCGCTTAGGCAGGGCGAACCGCCCTTGGGGAGGGCGAAGTGCGCCGGGCGGACACAAGTCCCAGCGCCCTTAGCGGCACAGACTGCCCGGCGTCCGGAGGCGGCGGGGCGGGGCAGCTCCGCCTGCCCCCCCGCCCCGCTCTCCCTGGGTCGCGTGCCAGCGCCCCTCTACCCCGAGACCGTGGCGGCCGTGACCGGGCGGTGAGCGGTCATGGCGGTGTCGGCCTTTTCCCCCGGCCGAGCGGAGTCCGCGGCTCCGGGAGGCTCGGGCACCCGCTCTGTTTGACCCAGACGAGCAGAGCCCTCGACGGAGAGGCGCTGTCTGAGAGAGAATCGGGTCCGCTGAAGCTAAAGCCGCCTCCATCATCCTGTAGTGGCTGCCCCCGGCCGCCCTATGTGTGTGAGGAGTGGTGGTGGTTTCTGCAGAGGACGGTGGCATTTCCGAGAGGACAACCGGCATTTCTTTCTTCAGACGGTGCGCGGTCAAAGCTGGAGCCTAAGCCAGTCTGTTGGCACAAGATCTTTGGCCTGGCTGTCCATTTCTGCCATTAGTCTGCAGGAAGGAGCTGCAGTTCTGCTCTGCTCCAGTCACCCAGGGATGGAGGAAGAGTCAGCCTGGGCAAGCTGTGCTTGGGGCCTCAGCTGAGACCAGTGTTCTGCTGCACCTGCACAACCCGAAGGGAAATCACATGAAACAGCTACTGCTCCAAGGGCACCATAATCTCGTAATCTGTTCTCCATTAAATAATATTGCCCATTTCAAAGTCTGGCGTCTTTGAGGCCTGATTTTCTAGACAGGCAAGGGGAAAACTGGAAAGTTTTATTCCTGTTGTAGATAGTTGAAGGAAGCTATGCCAGTCAGACTGCCAGGTTAGGTGGATGAGTCGAAGGTATTCTCCACATTTATGTATTTCGTTGATTTAGGGTCTACTTAACGTTTCTTCTGGTGAAAAACTAGCATTTAATTTTCTCATGCTTTTTTAATCCATTTTCCTTCCTCTCACCACTAGTAGAAACAGAGTCATTATTTCTCGCTTGTTTTCCTTGAAAGGAATCTAAGAATGTGAAACCAGGGAGGTAAAATATCTCCATGTCTGGCAGTTTTCAGCAGTATCCAAAACATATGTTAATGTGGGAAAATTGGCAAGGCTGTCCCATGTGGGTGCAACTGGTGGTGTTAAGAACTAAAGTTCTTGTTTATTTATGTGATTTCTGAAATACAGTTTATGGCTTTGAACTCTTGGGTCCAAATGTCATGAAAGTAATAACAAAAAGTGAATAGCCTGTCTTCCATGCATACAGGTAACTGGTCACTGCCTGTAAAGCATAAACCTGCTTGGATGACTGAAGTTTATTAATGTTTCATCCAATGGTGGTCAGCACTGAGATGTTCCATAGAGCTGTGTATGTCCTTCGTCCTTTAAGTTTACCTGGTGATAATCCTCCTAGTTCTTTTCAGAAACCTGGGAAAAAGTTTTAATGAATTTTGCTGGAGATCATCTGAAAACACAAATTCATTATCATGGTCTCAACACATCAGATGCAGCTTTATTTCAAAGCTTATTCTTCCCACCATCAGCTATACGTGGCCTGCTCTGTTCAGTGAAGAGTTTCATTCAAGGTATTTCTCTTATTTTTCTCTTAGCTGTACACAAGGGTCTGCAGGCTCCAGCATACTTGCCATGCCATATGGTTTCAGGAAAATGCTGGCAAATAGTGCAGCTACTAGTTCTTACTTCTTGTCTGAATGAGACAAGCAGCAAGACAGGTTGGTGTGCAGTCAGCCACTACTCCAAGATGTAACACTGAGTAGCATTTCTCTATTCTTCTTTCAATTTAAGAAACATTAAAACAGTTTCAAAACGAAGTTTCAGTTGTCTGTGATGAATACCTTCTATTCCCGGAGGTTTTAAACATTGTTTTCCTACATTGTTACTGTGTTACATATATCTGTAAATATGGAGTAGACTTAAAAAGCTTCAAACATGGAACAAATTGTTGGGATTGAGGTTCGTTTGCAGAGAGCTGATATGTTTTGAAGCAGGCTTCTGTTATGACATTATTACATAAACCACGTGATATTCAATAAAAGTCAGTAAAGCCTTTAGTGTAATTGTAGTGGGGCTGTTTGAAGCAACTGTATCCCTAATCCAATTTCAGAACCAAGCAAACAGCTGTGGTCTGTGAATATCTAGGTGTTGACCTCTCTGAGCTCCCTTATGTGTTATGTAATGGGTACCAAATAAGGTGTGTGTAGGGATCCTCTGGCTCAGGGTTTCCACGAACAGGTTTTGGTAAACAGAGCGACTCATGGGGGGCTGTAAAAACTGCTCAGCCTTGGACAGCCTCGAGGCCCCATCTCTCGGGGAGCTGTGTAGATAGCTCAGACCTGAGTTGTCCCATAAACCTGGACTGTACAGGGCAGTGCTGCATAATTCAACCAACCAAAACCTGTGTTGAGCCTTGACCATGCCCTGAGTGCCAGTCAAGCTGCTATTCAGCTGCCTGGCAGTGAGATAAAGGCAAACCCGAGGGTCCCCATTTGGCTTCAACGGGCCCAGACAATGCAAAGATGTGCAACAGATCGGGCGTAAGATAAGGGGGACACCGCTAATGACAAACATGGAAGGTGACATTGTCCCGCACAGTCCCACCCGCTGTCATGGAGATCAAAGACATAAAACCAAATAAAACCTCTGGTATTCTGTCTGAGTGGGGGGGGGGAGGGGAGCTGCTTCTCCAGCTCTGCGAGGAGCCCTCCCCCCCTGGCTGGGATGCTGAGGGAACGTACCGAGACCCCTGACCTGGAGAGATGGGTGAGTGAATGTTTGATACGCTTTCAGTTTGCAGTCCCGGGTGAGGGACTCACGCCCGTGTAGTATTTATTGTGCCTGTGAGCTGTGACAGTGTGTTCCATGGGCCTGCTGGGGCTGTGACATGGACCCTTGTGACTTGCCCGCGGGCGGTGACAGTGAGTGAGGCAACTGTCGCGGGCGGTAACGCTGCATGTCGTGACTGCTGTGTTGGCAGTGGCGCATGTTGTGGCTCTTGTGGCTGTGGTAAGTGTGGTCGTACTTCTAAACTGCGATAGTGCATTTCTCCATTGTATCCATGAAACCTGCACTAGTGACGTATTGAATGCACGTGGGGTTTTGGGGTTTTTTTCCTAAACCCTTGCAGTTGAGTCTTTCTCTCACAGTGTGTAATACCGGAATTCTTTAATTCTTTCTGTGAGAACATCAGAAGAGTATCCTATCCACCCACCTTTCTGTCCAACACCAATTTTTCATTTGTTAGCAATGAAAGATGGACCTTATACTTTGACCACATATAGGGTAACAATCAAACTACCACGTAAGATTAATAAAAAGCTTAATTATGTGCGTATGAAATTGCTGCATGGCTAATTTGCAGCCAAACTGCTTGGTTTTACTTCCTCTCACCCTGAGCCCATCTAAGCAGACTGTACAGTTTTGCTTGAACATCTTTTAAGTCTTTGGGAGCAATGGCTTGTACATGTGTGGATCCACACGTGTGCAGCCTTTTAAAAGATGTGGTAGTCTAGCTTACACGTTAGAAATAGCTAAGGTGTGAGACAGAAATGTCCTGTTCTGTGGCCAAGAGCAGGGTGTAACCTGGCAGTGAACATTCTGCGTTTTCTAATTAGATTACTAATTCACATAAAAGTACGATCAAATATTCAGTGTCTGCAGTAAGCAGCACAAAGTGCCTTAGTTTGAAACACAAGTGGAAGTTCAGAAGGGTAACAGGAATGTTTAGTTAGCTTTAGATGGTCTGAGAATTGAGCTCTTTTCAAGGAATTTAAAAGAAAAAGGAATAAAAAAAAAAAAAAGGGAAAAAAGTCCCAAAGGAATTAATGTGTCTCAACCAGAATATAACGTGGGAATGACAAAGTTAATGTTATTTTTATGCTTGTGTAGGAAAGATACAGTTAAGTTTAAAATGTTGTAGGTAGAGAATAATAGATGAGGAAATGTACAGCCCTCATCAACAGGAATGAGTAAAGGCTGGATTAGTGAGGGATTTATATCTCCTCACTGCTGTGTAACAAAAATCAGTTGTGGCAATTAATTTTGGTTTTCAGAAGTGAGAAAACAGCCCTTTTCATAGCACTGACTCCTTGGCTTACTCATCTCCCCATAAAAAAAAACCCAAACAGAGTAATTTCATTGAAATATTTTTCTCTTTATAATCACTTGCCAATTAAATAATCATTTTGCGAATACTTATTTGGTGGCATATTTTTTCAATCTCATGAAATCATACACAGAATTATTTGGGTTAGAAGTGTTATAAATTATTTGGTCCGAAACAGGATTTTGGCCAAATTGAACAATTTATTAAATGAATAAAGACAAGCAAACGGTGCTGGGGTGCACGGTCAGCACCGGGTGCGCTGGGGGTCTCCGCCCCACCAAGACGCACCCCGAACAGTTCCAGTCCCTGGCTTATATACCTTCCAGGGATAACACAGCCCACCGGCTTAAACTGACAGGCTGGAGTGCTGCCAGGGGACCCCTACAAGACATAACCATATACATCTTTAAGTGACATGTTGGAGTGCTGGCCAGGTAACCCCCACAAGACATCCTGTAGCTTTTGTCTTGTTAATGGTCAGGTAGCTGGTTCTGCTGGTTCAGGGCGCCTCTGTTGATAACTTTCCTTTCAGAGACAAGATGTTTCTCCAGAGGTATCACAATGCATGCAATGTGCTACATTGTGGTCCTTTAGGTGAAGATTTGCACACCCTTTTTATAGTTTCTTGCTGTTTCAACAGAGTACGTGCAAAAATCTCAAACTGTCCCTCCCGGGCCCACGACCATAGAAGGGAATGACATTATGCACCCCAACATTATTTCATGTTAACACGAATCACAGGAACATATATCACAGAAGGAACCTCAGAGATCATCTAGTTCCAACCCTCCTGCCATGGGCAGTGACACCCTCCACTAGCCCAGGTTGCCCAAAGCCCCATCCATCCTGGCCTTGAACACTGCCAGGGAGTGGGCCGCCACAGGTTCTCTAGGCTGCCTGTGCCAGGACCTCACCTCCCTCAAAGTGAAGAATTTCTTCCTTAAAACTAATCTAAATGTACCCTCTTTCAGTTTAAACTCATTCCCCCTTGTCCTGTCACTCCATGCCTTCGAAAACAGTCCCTCTCCAGCTTTCATGTAGCCCCTTCAGGTACTAGAAGGCTGCAGTAAGGTCTCCCTGGAACCTTCTCTTCTCCAGACTGATCAACACCAACTCTCAGCCTCTGATCAGCTTTGTGTTTCTCCTCTGGACTCTCTCCAACAGATCCATGTCTGTCTTGTACTGGGGATCCCAGAGGTGGGCGCAGTACTCTAGGTTTTGTCCCACAAGAGTAGAGGGACAGAATCACCTCCCTTGCCTGACTGGTCACACTTGTTTTGATGCAGCCCAGGATGTGGTTCATTTTCTGGGCTTTAAATTCATTTTGTTGGCTCATGTTGACCTTCTTATCCACCAACCCCCCAAGTCCTCCTTAGGTAGGTCTGCTCTCAATCCACTCTCCCCACAGCCTGTAGTTGTTCTTGGGATTGTGCTGACCCATGTGTAGGACCTTGTGCTTGGCCTTGTTGAACTTCATGCGATTCACATAGCCCATCTCTCCAGCCTGTCAAGGTCCCTCTGGATGCCGTGCCTTCCCTCCAGCATGTTGACCTCACCACACAGTTTGGTGTCGTCAGCAAACTTGCTGAGGGTGCTCTCGATCCCATCATCCATGTTTCTTACAAAGATGTTAAATAGTGCTGGCCCCAGTACCAATCCCTGCAAAACACCACTCATTACTGGTCTCCACTTGATTATTGAGCCATTGCTCACAACTTTTTGAGTGTGACCAGCCAGCCAATTCCTCATCCACCAAGTGATCCATCTGCTGAATTCATGTCTGTCCAATTTAGAAACAAGGATGTCATGTGGGACAGGGTCAAATGTAAACCTCATATGTATGTGGTTGATTCTATGCATGGATGATAATTACAGTATTTTACAAACTTCCAAATGTATTTGATGGTAGAACATGTCTCTAATAAGCAGAGTATAAAGTAGACAGCCGAGGTCAGATCCTCAGGGCCTTGGCTAAGACATTTTCTCCATCATTGTTCATTTTGGCAGGATGCAAACTGACGATATTCACCAGCCCTGAAAGCAGAGCAGAGAGTTCATGCCAATTTTGTCCCCAAACCTTCTAGTAGTTCCTGGTAGATCTTTGGTTTTTTTTTCCCCCAGTCTCTTCTCAAGTGAGAGTTCTCAGTGACAGCTATGCTCACGAGGAAGACAGCTGTCAGGGGGACAGCAAAAATAGATTGGAATGATTACATTTTTTTTTATAAATTCTCAGAAAGTGCTGAGCAGCTGCTGTCAGAAAAGTTAGTGTCTTGCAGATGTCTCAGAGCAAGAATCTTAAAGCTGCATCCAAAATGCCCAAATACTTTTCATAACTATGGCCATATGTACTCAGAGAATAAATTCAAATCAAAATTAAAGATGTTAATATCACAGAATCCTCTAATATGTACGAAAAGTTCTCACACCATGTATATCTATATGCACACATACATATTTAAGAGCAAAAAATAATTTGTGATACACAGATGCATTATTCTTAACTCATTAATTGTCCTAAAGTCAAAGAGACCTTACAGCAAGTTTATTCAAACTGAAAAGGAGACATTCTTATTCCACTGGATTATGTACTTGTCATCTTTTCCTCTGGCATCAGGAGTGTCTGGCTATAATTTTTTCTGGCAGACTGGAGCAATTTTTGATAGATGTTATTTTTAGGGTTGGTAGTGTTTCTATTAGATGAATAGGTTTACAATAAGATCATAGAATCATAGGGGTTGGAAGGGACCTCAAGAAGTCATTGGGTCCAACCCTCCTGCCAAAGCAGGCTCCCTAGCTCATATTACAAAGATAGGCGTCCAGATGGGTCTTGAATATCTCCAGGGAAGGAGACTCCACAACCCCCCTGGGCAGCCAATTCCAGTGCTCTGTTACCCTCACTGTGTAGAAGTTCCTCTGCATGTTGGTGTGGAACTTCCTGTGCTCCAACTTGCAGCCATTGCCCCTAGTCCTGTCTCCACAGACCACTGAAAAGGGGCTGGCCATTTCTCCATGAATAGGTTTACAATATCATATTTGCTATTAAAATCTTAACTTATTTGTCCATCTGAGGGCAGAAGAGGAATGAAGTCCAGAACTTTCACCTATACAGAGTGGGTGTCGATGTCATATCTCAAATATGGGACGTGAATCTCTGATTACTGAGAAGAGAGCTAGCTATCTGTGTGGCTCCTGACTGATCTCACTACAGGTTTTCATCCTCCACATAGTAACGTTACATATTAGTCATGTTCCAAATCCATTCCGCTGAGCTGGTGACGTACCTCAGCATATTCTGTATATCTTCACTTGAAGCATTCTCCTCCCTCTGCTGTATAGTAGGAGAATAATATCAAAATGATTCTCTTCCATTTTCAGTTTAAGCTATTTATTTTTTTCCCCAAGAATCAATTAAAAACTTCAAGAAAAGAATGACTGTACTCCAGTTTGCTGCAAAGATTATTAATTCTGTGTCTTTTAAAGTACTGATAACTAATAATGCACACTAGGTACAATGGATTTTTTTTCCTTGTTTTCTAAAGTTTTTTTCACCCCTAGTGCTCAGTTTATAATAGCTTGGGAACCAACAGGCCATTTTCAGCCACAGACAGACACAAATAGAAGTCTCACAGGTAAAATGGTTCTGGAGGTTTTGTGGAAATCAGTAAAAGGTTAGGCAAAGCTAACCGAGTTTGTGACCTCACTGAGAGGAAAAGGCATCTCATCAACTCTACAGCTTTTAATTCTGCTCAGACATGCTGTGCATGATACAACCAACGGTCAGCACAGATACACCACCAAGCCAGGCCTGACGTGTGCTTCTTTCTTCCCAGATGGCAGTGAGAGACTGTGGAGGGGCTACTGAAATTAAGGGATGAACAAGGTTGTGATGAAAATAACAGAGGAGTTGGGATTGTTGCAGTGGAGGTGTGGGTATGTGGGATGCCAACCCATGGGAAAACGGGTTTCATTAGTTGCACTGACCACAGAAAAAATGGTTATTTATGTTTTTCCAGTTAATAACTTTTGCACATGGACATGTTGCATCCATTAAAATAACCAAGGAAGCTTCTCAGAGGCCTGTGGGCGAGAGCCTCTGCTGAGAAAAAAAAAAGACTTAATTTCCTATCACAGTGGGTCAGATTCTCAGCTTGTGTGAACTGGCAGGATTAATCTGAAATGAATTGAGTTGTCCTGACATAATGCCAATTGGACTACTCTTTTAGGATGTTAAAAATATTTCAAAGCATATAGAAAGAAATAAATAAAAACATTAGGCAGCAATATGTTTAGGGGAAATGGGCATAAAACCATGCTCTGAAAAACTGTTATGTTGTCATAGGAAATGATAGGGAGGTAAAACGGTGACTATTTTAAATATGGAAGATAGAGGTAGCTAACAAATTACTTGGATTAGCTCACATACTTTCATTTCTTTAAAAAAAAAAAAAAAGAATAAATTGCTTCCCCTCTGACTTCAGCTAAGCCCAAACCCATTTGTTCAGCTGGTTCATAATGTCATAATCCATTCTGTCTTTTTAGGTCAATTTTGAAGTAATGCTATATGGAGCAAACCCCCCAGTAGCTTTAATTTTGAAAATAACAATAATAGATATTTTAAAAAAAATATATTATTTGCTTCCAGTCATAATTATTTGGCACATACGTCAGATCTGCACTTTTCTGCAAATTTACAATGTGGGAAATACATAAACAAATGGCTGAGTTCTAGTAAAGAAATGCCAGGAGGTGGCGTGTGCCTACTTATTTTGTTCCCTTGGATTCAAGCACAGAGTTTTGCAGTGCAGATACCTGATCATATGCATTTGCTTCCATTTGGACTTCTGCCACATTTTAGGTACATACCAATTAGCATTTACCAAATGAGGAACTATTCTCTAATTTGTTTGCTCATCCCTGTTCAGTGTGTTTCCCAGTGGAGCATTTGCTACCTCTTCAGATTTTGCTTTTGAAACTTAATTTCTTTGTGGACTTTTGCCTTAATGCCCATCGATACTTACCCGGGTGCCTCACAAAATCTAATGTGCTAATTTGCTTTACACAGCACCCTTTTGAGACGAGTAGATGAGAGACTTTTACCTCATTTGAACTGAGGCACAGAGAGATTAAAGTTTGGGACACAGAGTTTGCAATGCAGAAAACTTTTCTTTTTTTTCTGGATTACATGACTGGGAGGGAAATTGCTGCAGTGATATGAAATATCTCCTTGCAGAAGCAGTCAGTGCCAATAGCTACCCACTTACTTCCAGTACCTCCAGTGATTTCCCAGTACTGTCCTGTCTCCTAGGTCTAAAGTCCATCTTTTCCTTTCTTAATCCATCTGCAGACACATGGGTGGAAAGGAGTGGATGTTGTTGCTTCTTTCCTGGAAAAAGGTGAAAAAATTTAAGGGCAAGATAGGGTTTGTGGATTATGGGAGAGGTGGGGAACCCCACAGTTCAGAGGAACTAAAGCAAGAGGAGAGAGAGTAAGCATGGGAGATTGTAGTAGAGGAGGGGTGGGCAGAGACAGATCCTGCACCCTTCTCTATCAGATTCTTCCAGAGCCATGCTGGAATCACTCACTATCCCTCACCAAAAGCTCCTTGGTCTTCCCACCTCTGCATGTATTTCTCATGTTTTCTTACAGTCATCCCCAGCCAGCTGTCCTCTTAAACCCTCTCTGCCACTGCCACCAGGCTTAGTTTTGCCTACAGAGCTGAAAAGCTGGGTAAAAGCTGCTCTCGCCAAAGACATTTCCCAACTTCAGCATCATTGTATTTTTCCCTTCCCTTTCCTTCCCTTCCTCTTTTTCATGCATTTAGTTATACCAATATGCCAAGTTCAGAAATAGAAGACAGTGATAAAGGTGTCACCTCATCTAGTTTGTGTTGTATTCAATAGCCTGGGAAGAAGTCATGCCCTGATGTAACATTTGTGACTATCAGAATCTGAATCTGGATTCAGATCTGCTCTCCATCTCTCCAGCCAGCTCTGCTGCTTACAACCCGATCCTGTAAGCTGTGTGCCCTTCATTAATGATTCAAAAGAGGTGTCACACTGAAGACAAAATTCCTTAAGGCCAAAAGTGATCAAAAAGGCACCAGCCAGTAAGACCAGCACTTTGAAAGCTAGGTTACTGCTGTCAGTAAAGTAACCTGATGCTGTCTGTCATACATATTCCTTTTCTTTAGGCACTGAAATTTATTAATTTTGCCCAAAGTAATCTAAAATTTGCACAGCCAAATGCCATGTCCTGCCACATACTTCTTAATCCCCTGAACCTTATCTTTCTGCTCTCTGGGAGCAGGTGGATTCTCAAAGGAATTTCACTTTTCTAAGTTTATAGGGATGCCTAATGAGAGAGTGAAGGAGTGAGCATATGTTTAAATAGTATGTAATCTGACTAAAAAAAGCCAAAGCACACAGAAAATGTGAAGAGAACTTGGTTGTAAAGTATAGCTTTTTGACACTACTGACTGCTAAAACCAGTTCAGGAAATGCTTCTCAGAAATTCACTGACAGGGACCATTTCTGACGTCAGCCTGCCTTATGGAAGTTCTCCGAAGTGAGCCAGACTGTGTACAGGTGGATGAATAAAGTTTAGCTCAAAGTCATTCAACCACTGTGACTGCTACACAGAAAACATTATCTGTTGTTCGCCAATATTTTGTCCTTCCTCTTGGTACAATTTGGGCAGAAGAACATATAGAGCATTTATGTTTAGCACATCTAAGGAAACTCTTCAAAGTTTTAAATAGAAAAATATCTATAGCCCTTTTTAACCAATCCTGTCTCTTCTGAATAGGTAATTACTGAGATTAAACAAGTGCTTCTAAATTGCTTCTGTATTCCACTGCTTCTATTTTATGCTGACTTTATGAATGTCTTTCTAAGGAAAGCATGAAAGAGATATTTGCTTTATTTTTTCTGAAATAGCCTGCAGAATAAATGACTTTATTTTCAGGAATAACAAGCTTTTTTATTTCTGAGAAATAAAAACTTTATTTCGCAATACATGTGTCCCTGCCTGTGGCAGGGGGATTGGAACTTGATGATCTTTGAGGTCCCTTCCAAACATACCCGTTCTGTGATTCTATGAACTTGTGTACACTTCAAAGTTTCTGATGAGAGAGCTTGCATGTATTTTTCATTTTCTAAGTTCAAATCCTTACAGTATTGAAGAAAATAAAACAGACAAACAAATTCTAGTTGAGTTAAAATAATCATGTGCCTCCTTTCTCCCATCAAAGAGTCATTGATGAAAGGAATTGCTGTGCCTGATCCTCAAACCTAGTTCCTAACTCCTGCAGCAATGACAGCAGTTATTTTTTTTTAACCCTTGTTATCGTAGTGTTGGAGATGTTCTTTTCATAATTTAAGACTGTAAATAGGAAGAAATATTGATCCTGCTGAAAGATATTCCTTTGGCTTTAGCAGATTTTATTCAATTATTTCATTCACTAGCTGTTGCAGCACAGATGTGGGCAGGACTAAGCCCAACCTAATTTCTTTTTCTTGCTGAGTATTCCAACAGGTAATACTTGATTTTGTTCATGGCCTTTCATTCACAAACCACAGAGAAAGATGCAGAAGTTACACAGTATTGGTAGCACTCATGAATAAATTGTGAGTACCATAACTATTGGAGAGTGCCCAGAGGAGGGCAAAAACGGTGGTGAAGGGTCTGGAGGGGAAGTCGTAGGAGGAGAGGCTGAAGTCCCTTGGCTTGTTCAGCCTGGGGAAGAGGAGGCTGAGGGGAGACCTCATGGTGGTCTGTGGCTTCCTGATGAGGGGGAGCAAAGGGACAGGTGCTGATCTCCTCTCTTTGGCAACCAGCAATAGAACCCGAGGGAATGGTATGATGCTGTGACAGGGGAGATTTAGGTTGGATATTAGGAAGACACTCTGTACTGAGAGGGTGATCTGTCACTTGCACAGGCTCCCCAGGGAAGTGGTCACAGCACCGAGCTTGACTGAGTTCAAGAAGCATCTAGATGATACTCTCAGTCCCATGCTCTGACTTGGCTGGCCCTGTGAAGAGCCAGGAGTTGGACTTGATGATCCTTATGGGTCCCTTCCAACTCAGGATATCCCGTGATTCTATGTATCAGTAATATGGAGAATCATCCATGATGTGAGTAGTGTTGGTTCCAGTGAAGTGACTGTTGTGGTAGCTTCAGAATGCATCTCCAGGGATGCTCAATGCAGTGCTTGCTTCTCATTAAACTATGTAACCTTTTGTTTCCTCCCCTTTCCAGTGCTCACTGGCTTTTTGCCAGTCACAAGGAGAATTAGTCTGCAGTTGGTGTGTACTAGTGACTCCCTGTGATTCTATGCTACCTAATGACTTTTATCCAGTGTAGCAAATACAGACTCTGCAGGATCTCTTCCCAACTATTTGCCTTCTAGTCAGTCCAAGAGGGCCCTGCACATGGTTATATACTTATTTAAATTGTAAAAGTATCAGTGAGTAGAAGGTAGTTGTATCATGCTCCTAAAGTATCTGAATCTTTTGTTGCCTTGTTTAGAAATTACCATGGTGTTTAGCATGGAGAACAGAAAAGGAGGAACAACTCATTACTTCCTTTACAGAATATTGTTGAGAAACTGCTGGTATCTGTAGAGGAAAGCAAATAGGTATGGCAATGGGAAGCACCATTCCTGTTTTGTCACATGAATTGATCTTGAATTAAGTTTGGGTTTTTTTTTTACTTTATATGTTGTGTTTTCAATCTTCAGAATAATGGAATCAAGGAAGTTAAAGTCTACTTTCATCTCAAATAATTTCTAGAAGTAGTATATCCTGTTGTAACTATTGTACCATCATGGAGTTTTCTTACTTTTAATTTATGGAAGGACAACTAGGTTACTCTAATAGCAGTCATCTATTTCCTCCCACTAAAATGGTTTTACAGAATCAGCTGATGAAACTGGTATTGAAACTGGTACATCTTTAACAGTGGGCTGTACTTTTACTACGGGTGTACAAGGCCTTGTACACATTATTAAAATGTGTGGTTCCGAGACAAAATAGACTTTAATACCCAACATACAATGTGTCAGTATTCTGTGAAGAAAAATGCAGCTCATCTGGAGCTAAAGGTTCTTCCTCAGGACCTTATTAAAATCTTTCAAGAAGTTACAAGGTCTGTTTAAAATGCTTCTGTGGTATCAAGATACAGGAGTGGGATTCTAATTCACCACATAATGATTGCCTTGGTGGTTGTGCATAATAAAGCCAAAGTGAGATACATCTGATTTTTCCCTTTGTTTACCTTTTAGAAATATTAATCAAATCTTTAAAACATCAAATTATTTTGTAGACAGACCTGTCAGACTCACCGTTCCCTTCCTCATTCCTTTCATCCTTCCCTTGTCTATGTGTCAGGATAGCTTCTCTGGAAGCTGTGATGACATTCACTCTGCAATTGGAAAATAATTCCCTCATATGTTGCATCAGTATGACTAATCGTGGAGGACAGTACTGTCTGCATATGGGTTTTGAAAACAGAAAAGCTGATTTCACAAGGAGTAAGGCTTATTCAAATAGAAGTTCTGCACTTGTCTGGCCATTCTTACTCTGGTTAATGGTTAATGGATCTTGTTCTAGCATAAAAGGAAAAAAAAATGGTCATTGGAAGTGTTTCTCACAGGTGTAATACTACAATTTGCTTTGCTTATAATAAGCAAATAATATTCTTTTTTTATATCAGTCATCTAAATCACAACTATCCATGTGTACTGGAGAGAAACCCATGGCTACAACCAAAAAATAGTGTGCTGTGATGTAATTCAGGTCTATTTTGGTAACTTTCTGACTGTCTTCAGATATCTTGCAACTATAGATATACTTGCAAATAAAGCTGTCCAGGTTTAGTCTCTACAGGTGTAGGACCAAGTGGTTGGTTACTGCTCGTAGTAAATGTGCATAACCCTTGAGATTTATTAACATGATATTTACAGTTTAAGCCATCTTCAGAATTATTTACACTGACAATACTATTACCTCCAAATGCAGGAGCTCATTTTGGATAGTGTTGGAAGGATTCATGGCTTTGAAAGTCCAATCTGACTTCTGCCAGGGAATATAAACATGTTCTGGTCCCACACAAGCGGGCTGTGGTCTCAAGCATCATCCTTCTACAGCCTCAGCATTGCTCTTCCTATTTACACAAACTACAGAGAGAACAGTCCTTAGCTTACAAGTGCTACTTGCACACCTGCTCCGTAAGTGAAAGGCAACTGTGTGAAACACATTTTTATTAGCAGTAAAATGCTTAATGTCAGGATTAAAGGCAAATTATGTACATTTTTTTCTAGTAATGTTTAAAATGTGAAACATTAACCTGGCTTGCATCTTCTCCTACTGCCTTTAGACATTTTTTGTCTCTGATTACAAACTTCTGAGACGATTGCTCTGTCACTTCATGTTGCATCTACTTATTATCAGATAGGTGTTTCAATAGTCCCTGTATTGTTGTACAACTCTTTCAGAGAACAAGTAGAAAGCATTGCTGTCACATAATCAAAGCCATCCTGAAAGAAATGTCATTTGACCTTTTTAGGGGAACAGATTTGCAGAAGCCTCTAGTCCTTCACAGCTACGGTGCAGTACCTGAACAAGAGACTTACTGCTTCCTACCTCATCAGTCCCGTTCCAAAAAGAAGCGGTCCATAAAATTATACCTTTCCACTTGGCTTGCATCAGATTATCTTTTTGCTGTCTTGCAGAAGGCAAAACTTCTTAAAGCAAAAGGAGGAATGAAAATAAATGCAGAAACAGGAACTCTGTATAGTGATAAGAAGCAACTCGACTAACAAGTCAGAATGAAAGGCAGTAACCTGTACTTGAGCCAAATTGAAATGGAGAGCTCATCCTTAATTTTACATCTTCTCAAAGAAGACTGAGAGATGGAACGACTGCATCAACCTCTCACTTTGAGCCTCTCGGGTTTGTGTTAATGAGTTTCAAAGTGTCTCTCCAAAGCAGCTGGAAATGGGAGGTCTATGTAGATTCTTCATACAAGGATGCTTTTATTCAATCAGCATTCTTTAGGAATGGATTTATGTGGCCGCGTGTCCAATTCAAACATGAATATTTACCCAGAACTGTTCTTGTCTTTGAAACACACAACAGATCAAATTTCTGACTAGAACAGCTTGAAAAGATGGTTTCTTTAATCCTGAGAATAGGTGACCGTGATATCATGAGATAAACATCAGCTGGGTGAAGTTATGGCAGGGAAAAGGTAGGGGACAGAAGATGATGTAAAGGTTGTTGTGAGAACAGCTATGGTAATGGACTCAAGCTGCATCAGGGCAGGTTTAGATTAGACTTTAAGAAAAAATTCTTCGCCAGAAGGGTTATCAGGCGTTGGAACAGGCTGCCCAGGGAGGAGTCACCACCCCTGGATGTATTTAAAGATGGGTAGATGAGGTGCTTAAGAATATGGTTTAGTAGAGGACATGTATGGTTGGACTCCATGATCTCAAAGGTCTTTTACACTTTGTGATTCTGTGATTCTGTGAACTTCAAGACAAGGAAAAATTTCTCAGTGCTGCTTTCTCAATGTTTTCTGAGCCCCAGCATCTCCACCTAGCTATGTCCCCAGCTGTGATGGCTGCCTGCAAAGATAACCTACTTGCATTCCCACCCCATGCCTTGCTGAGGAAGAACACCCAACAGACCAGGAGACTCCCATAAGAAATGAAAATCTCAGCTGAGCAGTCACACTGTTTGGTTGATGTAACAGCCTAATTTCCCATGTGGCTATCAGTCAAATGAGGAAAGAATCAAGGCCAGTAATTGATGACGTCCAAGCTGCTATATTGTGACTTCACATTCAAAATGATGAACATCTCACAAAGACGACCTATTACACAGCTTTTCCCCTAACCCATGAAGTCCCCTTAAGGTTCAATCTGATTCAGCACAGTGAGGGATGGGCTAACAAATCCTGTTTCATAGAATTGCGTGTTTATAAAATAAACTGTTATAGACCCACTGTTACATCTGTTGAAGTGAACAGGATACTTGATTATAGATGCTGAGCAGTACATGATTCCTCACTTGCAATGCACTAACAGTTCAGTGTTACGTGAAGTATTCTGGCACTGCAGAAGATTAGCACAACTTCTGTCACTAGAGAAAACTCAAGTAAGATGAAGCTGGAGTGAGAGGAACCTTAAGAATGAAGGGGACATTAGCACCCTTCTTCTATTGCCCATTTGTACTGATCCTGCAAAAGCCCCTCATCTCCATCAGTGGGTTTAAAGCACCAGGGAGTCTGCAAAGCTATTCTCCACAGTCCTTCTTCCATCCTGGGGACTGCCATTGGATGAGAGTAAGGGAAGCACAGGAAGGGACAGACAGGAGACTGCTGCAAGTTGTGAGGTGCAATTTGAACTGAGAGACAAAAAGCAAGGAAGAGTTGCCAGTATTGGAATATTTGCATTTTACAGAATGAATCTCTAGTGTTTGCACACAAGGAAGAAGGCTGAAATTTCAGGAATAATTAAGGGATAACAGCCACACTCTCCCTGACATAGATCCTGCCTTTGGTAGATCTGACCCAGTTCTGTTCTTCCTTTAGCAAGACAGCATCTCACTAGAATAACAATATGGTTCAGTTCATGCACAATCTCCCTTGCCATTGCTAAGATTCATAATATAGTTCAGACATAAATATAGCAATTAATTTCAGGTCTTTAGGGATATGCCAAGACATCGATGCTTAGCTGCTACACTCAGATTGCAGAAACATTTTTCTGCATTCTCCAGTTCTGATCAGCAAACATATATAAATAGAGTTTATATCAGAGCATTTTTTTGCAAATTCACCTTTTCCTGTTAAACCTGTTTGCTGGCTGAAAAATATTGCTTGTGTAAACTACTCCTGTCATGTATAAATGCGTTCTCCATGAGCTGGGTCTCAGGACTCAGACTCTGCCCGTGCCTTACTGTGTGTTTAAGAGCAGACGTTCTCCTGTTCCCTATATTTGAAAAGGGATCAATAATTGTTACATCCTCTATAAAGAACATTCACTTCCACTGATGCAAAGCACTTGTACCAGAGCAATATGTTCTGATAATACTGCAAATTGGCTGTCCTCCCTCCTGCTATCTTGGCCAGTTACGGCACACACAGTATCAGCAATCCAAGCAGTAAAAATGTACTAATCTGTTCTGCTTCTCTTCCTGCTTCTTCCAAAGCATGAAGCCAGCTTAACTACCATAAGATTGAAGCGATAGCAAGGATTAGATTTTTCTTATTTCCATCAGATATTTTGAGACTTATAGTTACACCTGTGTCTTATTTCAAGCCTTTATTTATGGCAATCAGAGACTTAACTTCTTATGTGAAACATTCTTTCTAAAATCCAGCAGTCAGGGCTTTGCCACACAAATAAAATGCCATGAGTTGTTTTAAATCACAGCACTTGGTGCACAGCCTGCTTTTCACCAAAGTATAATCTTGCATTACATTATTTCTTGTTTTATATTTTAGGTAAATTTTTAGTTCTTGGAGGTCCACTGCTCCTCACTTAAATTGAATTCTGATTTTCTGAGTCGCTGTGTTCAGAGAGGACGGGGGAGTGAGGGGGCAGCCCCCTGCCCAACTGAAGAAATTTTGCTGCTTAGAATTTAGCCTTGAACCAATCTCGACACCTAGAAGAATTCACATATTAATTGTGGCTGCTTAAACAGGCTTAACAGATCAAAACAACCCCCTTTTCCAGAAATGGCATGTGTTCTGAAATTAAGCAAACTACAAACTGTAGAAAACACATTTTTGTAGCGCAGAATGCATGCTGCTTCACTTTACCCCCAATGGAACATTTTAATAAACCAATTAAAGTACTTTTTAAAATAGTACACTGATGAAGTCATAACGACATCTGTAAATGTCCTGAGTAGAAAATGATCTTGAAGCAAGCACAGAGAAAACAATGTTATATGCATGTTCTTTGGAGACTAATCTGATCTGAAAATAATTCATGTGAAACCAAGCCGGCTGCGTGTTAAGTCAGCTCCTTGCTGTACATGATCTGCAGTCCGTTCCATTTAACTTCATACTCTGTTGGTAAGTTTAACCTGCTTCTCTGTATCTGATGGAGAAGAAGTGGGGTGAGGAAACATCTTCCTTATTTTCCTCTTGGCAACTTCTATGCATTATAAATCTTACTGCCAGGGGCAGTCAGTGAAACTTCAGGTCTCATAAAGTCTTGGGCTTTGATTTAAATGCTGAACAGTCTCATTGATTTAGACTGGATTTGCATGGGTGCAGGGAAAAGGGAAGGACGTATGGAAATTCACTAGGTATCCATGCCCAGGGGCTGCAGGGCAGCCTCTGTAGGGGAAAGTGGGTTTTAAATGTTTGTATTGTTTCTCACTGTCAGAATCTGTTTTAATTGGCAATAAATTAATTTTCCTCAAGCCAAGTCTGTTTTGCCTGTAGAGGTAGCTGGTAAGTGATCTTCATGTCTTCATCTTGATCCATGAGCATTTTCATCCCATATTCTCCCCTCATTCTGCTGAGAAGGATGAGTGGGAGCGTGGCTGAATGGGGATCTGATGGCCAATCAAGGTCAACCCACCACAAGTACTAACAGCTAAAAAGGAAAACATGCTACTCAGTAATCTGCTGTGTGTGTGAAAAAGAAGAGCATCATGCATAGGTCTGGTCTGAAATTTTACATATAAAACAGAAAAGCAAATATTGCACATGCTGCTTCTGAGTATATTAACTTCTGAAAATAAGATAAACAAATGTGAGTTCTGTTGAGTCTTTCATAAAAAAAAACCCAACAAAATAACAAAAAACAACACCATAAAACCCCATCAAAACTATTTCAATTGAAGTTTATTTATTAGAGGTAGTTACATACATTTTTACCTGGAAGACTCATATCTTATTGTTGAGAACAAAGTGAAATAACTTCTATGTTACACATCAGAAACAACTGTTTTGTAGCTGACATCATCATGCTCTTGAGTATTTTGCAATAAAGGAGACTTCATAGAGAGTGGGTCATGGACAGGTCTAACTGGTGCAGACAGACAAACATTTTTATATATGCACTGATAGAAAATGATCATAAAGTGACAGAATTGTTGAGGTTGGAAAGGATCTCTTCAGATCATCCAAACCAACCTTCCTCCTCAAAGCAGGGTCAACTAAAGCACATTGCTCAGGACTATGTCCATTCAGGTTTTGAATATTTCCAAGGATGGAGACTCCACAATCTTTCTGGAAAACGTATTCCATAGTCTGACTATCCTCACAGGGAAAAAGTTTTCTTCTCTTTATATAGAAAGGTTCCTCTAATTTCAATTTGTTTCCATTGCTTCTCATATTGTTACTGGATAGCTCTGAAAAGAGTCTGGTTCTGGCTTTCCTTTGTCCATCAAGTATTAATACATAGATGACATGCCCCCGAGCCTTTTGTGCTCCAGGATGAAGAGGCACAGGGCTCTCAGCCTCTCCTCACAGGACATACTCCAGTCTCTTTGTGACCCTTTGCAGGGCTAATTTAAGTGCCTTACTTGACTGGATAAACGAGCTAGACCCAGGTCTTCAGATGTGTCTCATGGGGGATGACTAGAGGGAGAGGTTTACCTCCTTTAATCAGACTCAGCAACCCTCTTTGTAAAGCAGCCAGGAGATTGTTTGTTTAATTTGCCACGAGGGCTTATTTCTGGGTCACGGTCAACTTGGTATTTACCAGGATCTCCAGGGCCTTTCCTGCCAAGCTGCTTTCCAGCTGGCTGGCTCCTGGAATGTACTGATGCTTGGGGTTATTCTCCACAAAGCACAAGTCTTGCCATTTTCCTTTCTTCATGAGATTCCTGTCAGCCCATTTCTGCAGCTTCTCAAAGACCCCCTGAATAGCAGCACACATACTTCATGTGTCAGCCACTCCTCCTGTTTTGTATCACCTCCATATTTGTTGAGAGTGTTGTCTGTCCCATCATCCAGATCATCAGAGGTCTTGACCCTTGGGATACACCTCTGGTGACTTGCCTCCAAACTGACTTTATGCTGTTGATGACAATTTTTTGAGCCCAGCAGATCAGCCAGTTTCATTCCATCTGACTGTTCATTACCTAGTCAATATTTCATCTTTTTGTCAATGAAGAGACAACGTCAAAACCTTGTTGAAGTCAAGATAAACAACAGCCACTGCTTTCACCTTGTCCACCAAGCTAGTCATTTTGCCCTAGAAAGCTATCAGGTTGGTCAGCTATGATTTCATGAATCCATGCAGACGATTCCAGTCACCTTCTTGACCTTCGTGTTTCTAGAGATGGTTTTGAGGATTATTTGCTCCATTCTTTTCCCAGAGATTGAGGAGAGGCTGACCAGTCTGTATCTCCTAGTTCTTCATCTTTTGCTAGTCCTAGGAGCCTGTCTTCAGCAAAATAAGACAGAAACAAATCTAATCAGTATGACACTCAAGACAATGGTTCAAACCAGGCCATTTGTCATATCCACTATATTTCAAGAGTAACTTCCAATTTTCATGTGTAATATAGTGACTTAAATCCCAAAAGACCAACCTTCTCTTGTAAGTTTTGTAGTGGAATAGCAGCCAAGACACTTATGGAATATCTTTTCACTAACAGAGGTTCAATTTTTTTCACCAGTGACAATAAAAACCAGCTGCCATCAAAGGTGTAGAACACTTCAGTTGACAAGAAGGGTTCAGGGGTCACCTTGAATTTATAACCCCAACTAATGTGACGTCCAAGTGAGAGTCAGCTGATACACACCTCATGATATAAATTCTGTCGGCAGCAACAGGGCAAAACGTAATGTAAGAGTCTTGTAAAGAAGTGGTTTAACTGTAACAACCGTGAATGTAGCACCTCCCACCCCTCTTTCCTAACCAGCACTGAGCAGCAGCTACAGCTTAAGGCTAAAATGAACATACAGCACCACCTCCCGATGGCATTGGTTTCTGCAGTATGATCCTTCCAGAGCTACTCTCTTCCCTCCTCCACGCCCCCTTGGGAAATATAGTGAGAGTTTGGGACTAGTAACACGGTGTTTTGGTGTTCTGAATCTTTAAAAGTACAATTAATCCACCATCCCTGAAGGCTTCAGCATCAATCTACCTGCACACGTCCTGTAAAACATTGCCATTTACAACCCCCAGGTTAGACCTATCTAGTTTGGGCAGCTTGCCTGCTGGAGACCTCCACATGTTGACATCCCAGAGGTACTCCGGTGAGAACTCCAGCTATGTCAGGACATCTGTTGAGGTTTAACCCCAGCCAGCAACTAGGCTCCATGCAGCCAATCACTCACTCCCCACCAGTGGGATGGGAGAGGGGATCAGAAGAGTAAAAGTGAGAGTACTTACGAGTTGCACTAAAGACAGTTTAGCAGGTAAAGCAAAAGCTGTGTACACAAGCAAAGCATAACAGGCAATTCATTCCCCACTTCCCATCCACAGGCAGCTGTTCAGCCACCTCCAGGAAAGCAGGGCGCCATCACTCAGTAATGCGTACTCAGGAAGACAAATACTCAGTCCAAACACCCCCACCCCTTTCTTCTTGTTCCCCTAGCTTTATGTTGCTGAGCATGATGTCATATGGTACGGGATATCCCTTTGGTCAATTTGGGTCAGCAGTCCGGGCTATGTCCTCTCCCAGCTTCTTATGCATCCCCAGCAGTGTGATTGCAGAAGAAGCCTTGACACTGTGCAAGCCCTGCTGAGCAGTAACAAAAACATCCCTGTGTTATCAGCACCGTATTGGTCACACATCCAAAATACAGCAGCAGTAAAAATACAGGGTGGTAACTCCATCCCAGCCAAAACCAGTCCAGCATCTTAAATGAATTCAAATCAATTCCTCTACTGCTAGGTAGAAACCCACATTTAGAGGCTTTAACGAGGAGGTAGAAGGAACAGGGATAAGAATCTCTTAACTTTGCTTAGCTGCCATCAAAAAAGTAATATGGGGGCAGCCTTGTATTGAACTGTATTTTTTATATTATTCAGTCATCCTGATGATGTTAGCCCACTTTTTAATTTTTTTTTAACATTATTTTTCAAAATTGATCCTTGGTTTGGGCTGACTTTTCCTCAGCAAACATTAAAGGATTAAAACCTTCTCTCAATAAATAGGAGCCTTTGTTAGAGAATGCTTAAAGTCTGCTAGAATCTAAGAAGTAAAAGAACCCCACCAGGATCTATGGCGATTAAGACACCTACAAATATATATAACCTAGTAAGCCTAGAAATATTCAGAAGTCCATAGGGACTATGTGAGAATCTCTTATAGCTATTGTCTGTTTCTGTGTAATTTTGTCAAGGACAAGTTGTCTTCTAACAGCAAAGGTTAACAGGTATCATCATGACCTTATCACTGCCTACAACTACCTGAAGGGAGGTTGTAGAGAGGTGGGCAATGGTCTCTTCAGCCAGGTGACAGGTGATAGGACAAGAGTAAATGGCACAAAGCTGTGCCAGGCCAGGTCCAGATTAGATGTTAGGAAAAAAATCTTCTCTGAAAGAGTTGTCAGGGCCTAGAACAGGCTACCTGGGGAGGTGGCTGAGCCACCATCCCTGAATGTGTTTAAAAGATGGGTAGATGAGGTGCTTAGGGATATGGTTTAGCATAGGATGGGAATGATTGAACCTGATGATCTTTAAAGATCTTTTCCAACCTTGTGATTCTGTTGATCACAGACTGACTGGCACAAATGAGTATTTTCAGTCAATTTACTCCTCTCATACACTTTTAAATCAGTTAACCATCTTGGACAAAATAAAAAAAACAACCAAACACACAAACTAACAATGAGGAGGCAGGATCCAGAAATAACCCTTAGTGCACAGATTCAGAAAAAAATTGATTCATGTATGGCTCATTTCTTTCTCAAAGAACTATGAATGCAGAACTTTGAGGATCTGATGCTTCAACCAATCAACCTCCTGACTGACTAGATCCTCATAATAACATTATTTTCCTGAGAAAGTCTTAAGGGCAACAGAGCTTTTTAGAGAACTGAATTTCATGCTGACTTTCACTTAAGGAATAGAGTAAAATATTATTTTCTGTCAGTACAGAGCCTGCCATGGGGAAAACATAAATGTGTGCTCTTAGTTACCATGAAATCTCTGATACAATCATAATTATACTCTGTTACCAAAACATATGACACTGCAGGAATTCAACATTCTTTGCGTATTAGCCGTCACATTACTGCCCTGTGCAGATAATGCAACAAAGTGCCACAGGCTGATTTATGATCTAAAGGTAAACAGTGGTTTAGAGTATATGTACTAAAGTTTTGGTCATTGTCTCAGAAAAATGAATCACTTTGTCATTTTTATTTTATAGGCCATTAAAAAATGTGACAG
The DNA here is from genome assembly GCA_022605575.1 of Laterallus jamaicensis coturniculus. NCBI lineage: Eukaryota > Metazoa > Chordata > Aves > Gruiformes > Rallidae > Laterallus > Laterallus jamaicensis. The sequence continues at coordinate 84,191,549 of JAKCOX010000002.1, read as the reverse complement.
CTAATTAGAATAAAAAAAAGGGCTTGCTTCATTATTCATTGAATTGAGCTGCATAACAATGTACTATTAGAAGGATCTGGAGAAGAAAAGGCACGTTAAATTAGTAACACCAAACTTGAAAGTTTCTAAAAAGTACACATAAATAATTAATCTCAAAGAGGAATATAAAAAATTAAAAGTAATTCAAGTCTTGCAAACATGTGCAGTCCTTATGCAATCAAAACTCCCACAGAAACAAGAAGTTTGCCTATGAAAGAAGAGAAGACTTCAGGGCTTAGGAGATGAGATCAGCTGAAGGAAGCATGAGTTTTCTTATTAGAAATGATCCAATATGAAAAACTGTTTCTTGAATCGAAGCAGTAATGTAATCTTTCCTAATAGACACAATTATATTCCAATTCTCACCTTAGCCTTTGAAATAAATACAAGAAAAGTGATTTACAAAGGAAGCTGATGCCGTAAGAGCTTGCTATTTTCACTCCTGTAAGTTCACTTGACTCCAAATGGATCCACGCCCATAAATTTAACTACCATAGAACAGAACCTCAGAATGATCAAAGATCATCTAGTTCCACCCCCCCTGCCATGGGTAGGGACACCCTCCTTTTGACCAAGTTGCCCAAAGCCCCGTCCAACCTGGCCTTGAACACTGCTGGGGAAGGAGTGCTGCCACAGTTCCTCTGGATAGCCTGTGCCAGTGCCTCACCATCCTCACCATGAAGAATTTATTCCTTAGATCTAATCCAAATGTACCCTATTTTAGTTTTAGCCCATTACCCCATGTCCTGTCACTACACTCACCGACAAACCTCTTCATCTTTCCTGTAGGCCCCTTCAGGTACCAGAAGGCCACTATAAGGTCTCCCCAGTGCCTTCTCCTCTCCAGGCTGAGCAAGCCCAACTCTCTCAGCCTGTCCATAGTAGAGGTGCTCCAGCCCTCTGACCATCTTCATGGCCCTCCTCTGGACTCTCTCTAATAGCTCCATGTCTTTCTTGTCCTGAGGACTTCAGATCTGGACACTATGCTAGGTAGTCCAACTGAGGGAAGAAAGCTTAAACTGCTGAAGATAACCCTAGTTAGCAGGGACTGGGGACTACAAGACCTGATATTCCCCATCAACAGCAGCTTGAAGCTGGGCTTAAAACAGAAAACTCTCAACAGCTGTTACATGAACGTCTTACAACTGTTGAAATTTTCAGCTTGTTGAATCCCTTGCCTCCGTTGGACTGTTACTCAGTCTGAGAGAAAAAAATAGTGGTGTTTTTTTTGTTTGTTTATAATTTCCTGGTGGTCCGTTTGCTGAAAGGCCCATGCCGTGATGGATTCTGTCAGCTCCTTTATCTCCCTTGTTCTCCCTCAGGCTAGGAAAATGTCATCCTCTGGAGAAACAAAGTCCAAGTCAGTCACTAAAAAATGCTGAAATTAAGTAATTATTTAAAAAACCAGCAAAACACACTGATACATATGTAAGACTGTATTATCAGAAGTATACTTCTTATTGGTATTATACATGATCATTGCCTTAGCAAAAAAAAGAAATAAAAATCCTGATCATGTCTAGCTGTTGCAGATCTACACCTTCACTTTTACTGACACTTTGCTGAGATGAGCAGGAATATGGAGTAACTGATGCATAACAAGTTCATGCTCAGATGTGCACACAGAGGAAACAACTCTTACTCCCATAGCCACAGTGTGCCCCTCATTTTTTTCCTTGGACTATCCTCAGCATGTTTTCCAAATTTTTTTTCCATGGAGGGGAGCACATGTTTTCTCACTCTTCAGAAATCCCCCAGATCTGATTTACTGAAGGCAGGAGCACTTGAGTGCACAAAAGAAACATGAGTAAAGTTCAGTTTGAGTAAAAATGACAAACATTTTTAGAGGAATGCTAAAATTATTTCCCTTTATTCCTTTTGAAACCTACGTGGAAATATATACAGCCTTAAATACCAGTAGAAGAGCCATCTAGTTATAACTCATAAAACATTCTGTTCTTCATTAGTGCTCGAGTTTTAAGAAAACCTGTAAAGACTTTTGTGTTTGGAAGTGCAAAATAAATTGAATTGTATAGTGTGTCAGGAGTCTTAGGCAAAATGAGGCTTTCAGGGAGGCATAAAGGCAGAGAACATAATGGTATTTAAATTACTGGGCCATAAAGGATGTAACTATCAACAAGTGAACAAAAAACATAACCCATGAAGAAAACTCTCAGAGCAAAGTACAGTCATTTCATCCCATTAAGGGATTCAACTTCTTTTCTAATTTTTGAAACAGATGGCATGACAAGATTGGCAATGCTGTACAGCATGAGCATAATCTAACTCATTCAAAGCTGAGCTGAAAATAACGAAATGAAGCTCAGCATGGAAAAAGGCTTAAGTTAACACACGCCTGGAGAAAGAAATTCAAAACAGAGAGACACAAATGGAAGAGGAAACCTGCAAAGCAAGTGTACTAAAAGTGGCCAAGAAATGGGTGGTACACAGATGATGTCCCCTTAACCAGGAGAAGGGGTTTAGCTATGCAGACTTGAATTATGAAAACTGGAACATGTCTGGGATGTTGGGACTTTAACTTCTACGCCTAGCTAGTAGATCAGTGATTGCATAGCTTTAAATGATAGGAAGCTACTGGAACTTGAGTATTGGTGTTTTATTTAAATTTTTCATACTTTCTTGACCTCCTTCATGGCAGACACAATCCACCATACTTAACAGTTCAGAAAATTTGTAAATATAAATTTTGTCAGAGTTTCAGATTGCTCTTTTTCCTCAGCCACTCAGGAAAGACCTGATTCAGCTCCAGAGTGCCACCTTCTGAAACACCTGCACTGAATGCTGTGCATTTGAATATTTGTCATGAACAAATAAATATTCACCAGATTCATCTGTGTGCAGCAAGATCAGACAAAATTATGGAACCATCCTTCCATGACAGAAGCATTTAGGGGAATCTGGGTTTTTTCCCCCCACAATCCTTATTTATTTATTTATTTGTTTATTTATAGCAACTCTTAAAGACTTACCACACATGACATTTTTACAATACATTCCTTTGTAGTTGTTTATAAATAATAGCTCAACATTAATTTTTATTTATTTTCATGTGGGTGAAAAAATGAAGTCAATTATAACTCATTCAGAGATTTGATGGCTGAGTGCGATTCCAACTTGTAAGTTTCAGGATTTGTGGGTTTTGTCCTTTTATTATTTGCTTATGTAACAACTTCAATACTTCTTTTATAGAATCACAGAACGGTTTGGGTTGGAAGGGACCTCAAAGCTCATCTAGTTCCAACACCCTGCCATGGGCAGGGATACCCTCCACTAGATCAGGTTGCCCAACATGGCTTTGAACACTTCATCATAGGAGAGGTGCTTAAGACCTCTGATAATTTCCATGGCCCTTCTCAGGACTCACTCTTGCACTAAGGACCCCAGAGCTGGATGCATTACTCAAAGTGGGGTTTCACTGGAGTAGAGTAGAGGGGCAGATTTCAGGATAGAGTTAACTTTCTAGGCTGCAAGTGAACACTACTGGCTTGTGTTGAGCTTCTCATCAACCAACACCCTCAAGCCTTTCTCCTCAGGGCTGCTCACATTTTCTTGGGACAGGGTTTATATTTTCCATTAAACCAGCAGTTAAGAAGGAAATGTTTTGCACTGGGTTTGTAAAAATCATTACACAAACAATAGATATTTGATATTTCCTGAATAATATCTCACGTTCCCAAATAAAAGTAGCTTTTTACAGAAAGTCTCTTTTTCTGATTTAATTTTAAGTCATTACAGTGACTCATTAAAAGATACTGTTTTTGAAAACTTGCTAAGGCAAGAAATGAAATGTCACACAGACAGATCATCATCAGAAAGTCACTGCTTTGCAACTAATATGACTTTTGTAACAGAACTGTTCTCTTTTTCTTTAAACAGACAGTGTCTCCTGAACTTCATTCTTTCACAGCATTACAGTCAGCTTTGAAGTGTCAGGAGGGCTGAAGCAGGTCTCCTATGAAGAAAGGCTGAGAGAGCTGGGCTTGTTCAGCCTGGAGAAAAGAAGGCTCCAGGGAGACCCTATAGCAGCCCTCCAGTACCTGAAGGGGCCTACGGGAAACATGGGGAGGGGCTGTATGTCAGGAGGTGTAGTGACAGGCCATAAACTGAAGACGGGGAGATTTAGATTAGATTTTAGGAAGAAATTTTTCACTCTGAGGGTCATGAGACATTGGAACAGGTTGCCCAGTGATGTTTTGTAGTGCCCAGGGAGCTGACAGATGTTGCTATGCCACTCTCTATCATCTTTGAAAGATCACTGAGAACAGGAGAGTTCTCTGAGGACTGGAGGAAAGCCATTGTCACTCCAGTCTTCAAAAAGGGCAAGAAGGAGGAGCCAAGAAAGTACGGACCAGTCAGCCTCACCTCTATCCCTGGAAAGATGATAGAAGAGCTCATTCTAGTGATTATTTTTACGTATGTGGAGAAAAAAAAGGTTAATAGAAGGGATCAACATAGAATTACCAAGCAGAAAACATGCCTGAACAATGTGATAGCTTTCTATCTCCGGCATGACCAGCTGGGTGGATGAGGGGAGAGGCATAGATGATGTCTACCTTGACTTCAGTAAGGCTTTTGACACTGCTCCCATAACATCCATGTATGGAGGCCTAGGAAATGTGGGTTGGATCAGTGGACAGTGAGGTGGGTTGAGAACAGGCTGAAATGGCAGAGCCCAAAGGGTTGTTGTGATCAGCGGCACAGTCTAGTTGGAGGCCTGTAGCTAGCAGTGTGTCCCACGGGTCAGTACTGGGTCTGGTCTTATTCAACATATTCATCAATGACCTGGATAAGGGAACAGAGTGTTCCATCACCACATGTGCTTATGATACTAAACTGGGAGGAGTGGCCAACACACCAGAAGGTTGTGCTGCCATTCAGCAGGATCTGGACAGGCTGGAGAGGTGAGCGAAGGGGAACCCAATGAAGTTCAACAAGGGCAAGTGCAGGGTCTTGCACCGAGGGAGGAATAACCCCAGTCACCAATATAGGTTAGGGGTGGACCAGCTAGGAAGCATCTCTGCAGAGCTGCTGGGAGTCTTGGTGGACAGCAAGCTCTCTGTGAGCCAGCAGTGTGCCCTCATGGCCAAGAAGACCAGTGCTGTCCTAGGGTGTATTAAGAAGGTTGAGGGAAGTTATCCTTTCCCTCTACTCTGCCCTCATGAGGCCACAGCTGGAGTATTGTGTTCAGTTCTGGGGTCCTCAGTTCAAGAAAGACAGGGAACTACTAGAGAGAGACCAGTGCAGGGCTACTAGGATGATTAGGGGACTCTCTTATGAGGACAGACTGAGAGAGCTGGGTCCATTTAACCTTAAGAAGACTGGAGGGAATCTCATCAATGCTTATATATATGTAAAGGGTGGATTTCAAGAGGATGGGGCTAGACTTTCAGTCGTGTCCAGAGACAGGACGAGGCAACAGGCCAAACTGGAACACAGGAAGTTCCATCTGCCCCCTCCCTGGCAGTTCTCAAGGCCAGGCTGGATGGGGCTTTGGTCAGCCTGGGCTTGTGGAGGGTGTCCCAGGTCATGGCAGGAGATTGGGGCTAGGTGATCTCTAAGGTCTCAACCCAACCATTCTGTGATTGCATGAATCACTTTGGGTGTGTACAGAGAAGGATGATCAGAGGGAGACATCTCATCGTTGCTTCTCAGAATGTAAATACTGCATGTCTGCATTTGGAACTGCAGTTTCACCATGGGACTTTGTGTATACAAATGTAAGAAGTTGTTTGCAAATCCTCACAGTGACTTTAGCATAACTGCAGCACATGTAGCACAATGCCTGACTGCACAGATCCTTGATGGGGTAAATATCCTGTACACGGGAAAAGGGCCTGTGCAAAGACTAGAAGCACTAGAAACAGAGAATGGAAGAAAAGATCAGATTCAATTTTAACCAGCGTTTGGGGAATGTTGACCCATTTATATCCCACTCAGGAACATGCCCTTCTACCTTCCTAGAAAGGCTGGAGTCTTTCATTGTCTCCTGTTCATGCTTTAAAAAGCTCATTATATCCCTTGACATAAATCTAGTTTAGTGTCTTGACCACGGTCATAGGGAAGTATTTCTTATAGTGCCAAGTATAAAAAGGTCAGACTGAAATCCTTCCAAATGAGAAAATTCAACCAAGGATAGCATCTGCTTGATAAAGCCCAAACTGTTCAAATCCCTCTATCATGCATATCACTTCATCAAGACAAAAGAGATGGGTTCGATTCTCCAAATGGACACATTTTGCTGATCTGTTTATTCAGCTAATACGCTGCAGCATCAGATGGGGAGTTCATCAGGGATGAGTCAAGCAGTCAGTGCTGAGAATAGTACCTCCAGATGCTCTGAACTGCCCTCTGGGAATGCTGATCTCCCTGCTGCCTCTGTACCCAGCCAGGGAAAACAAGCCTGCTGGTACAGAGCTCAAAGCAGGCAGGTTAGCGGGCTGCACGCAGTCTTCCCTTGCTACAGGGTCCTGCCCTGGTTGGGCTGGGATCCCCAAGGAACTAAATCACGCCTCTAACTAGGGAAATAATGCATTGATGCCTTGCTCAGGCACATACAGTCTCCTCTAAAGTTAATAGCTGGGCTGGCTGAAGCACTGCTAGTACTATTGCTCCTCTGCTTACAGAAGGGGACTTGTTTCTGGCACATATGCTTGACTGACTAAGAACTTAGTTACTTGAATTTTATACCCCTGTTGCTTTGAAAATCCGTATGTTGTGACATCATTTCCAAGCAGTGATACAATACCCTCAGGGGACATGATGGTGTCAGAACAGAAGGGATTTCACATCATGATGGCTTTCTGGTGAGCTGCTGGGCTGTTTTCTTCCTCCCCCCCCCCTTCCCCCATGCTCCCTGTTGAGGATGGAGTGAGGCATTTCACTCATAAGAGAGAAGCAACAATATACTTTGTTCATATAAAACAGTGAATTAACAAAGTTCACCAGTAAATGCAACAATGGTTTAACAAGATTCAGAGGCAGGTACATTTGATTCTTTACTGTGCAGAGGATAGTCAGAAAAACTGTGTGAGGGAAGCCCTATTGTTGAATCGCAAGGTTCACAAAAGTCCCCCTCATTTTCTAACTTCTTCCTGGAGAGGAGTCTAGGTGTGTCTGAATCCAATCCATGTCCCGGACTTGATCAACGATTAATGTCTAAAGGATTAATTGATATGCATGATCAATCATTTATAACAGTTAGGTAAGATTTCAAAGTTTATCATGCTATTAATCACTTACCAAGGATCTAGCAGCAAGGAATGTCTCAGCCTTGAGAAGTAACCTTGAGAAGTGTCCCTGTTCAAGGGAAGATCCTGGTGTGCATCCTGTTGCTGTGCAGGAGACCTCAAAGGGCTCTTGAGCTTCTCACTATTTCACAGAATTCACAGATTCACAGAATTATATTGGTTGGAAAGGACCTCAAGAGATCATTGAGTCCAAACCCCCTGCCAAAGCAGGCTCCCTAGGACAGGTCACACAGGTAAGCATCCAGACAGGTCTTGAATATCCCCAGAGAAGGAGACTCCACAACCCCCCTGGGCAGCCTGTCCCACTGCTCTGTCAACCTCACTGTGAAAAAGTTCTTCCGCATGTTGGTGCGGAACTTCCTGTGCTCCAACGTGAGGCCATTGCCCCTTGTCCTGTCTGCACAGACAACTGAAAAGAGGTGGTTGACTCACATAGATATTCGCATGCTGATCACAGATGTTACTTTTTTCCACATTTGTTTTAAGTAGGACATGGACCAGCATTGTGGTTAGGTAGATTCACTACTATAAATTAGCCCTTAGCAACTGTGTCGTTATCTGTCTCCCCTGAATCTACTTTAAGCTGGATGCTACCATCACAACCATGCACATCCATTATCACTACCACTGGTGGTTATTACTTGAGCAGGGTTATGGGAAATAAAGGTCTGTCTTGGGTGTGAAAGGAACATGACATCACGCTCCCCAAGTCTTTCTCCTTCCCCCCATTCCCTTATGAAACAATAAATGTTCCCTCTGCAATTCTTTTTAAACTAAAGGGAGGTATTGCATCTCCCATTTCCATTTAGCTCTTTGGCTCTAATTTAACCAAAACACACCCAAGGAGGTTTTTATCATGCTCTAGAGATCTTTATGTGACTCTAGGGACTAATAATGAATATTCAGCAGCTCAATTATATACTATGGAAACAGAGATGGATAACCCAGAGGAAGGAGAAATAAAAGGCTTAATCAAAGAAAGAGATAAGTACAAGATAGAATGCAGTGGAACCATGGACCAGAGAAATACAAAAGATTTTCTTTTGTATCTGTGCAAGATTGCAGCAGTTGTGGAGGAGAAAGCTTTTCCCTGTAAAAGATAAAACACTGCGTGAAGAACAGTCACTGAGGTCAGGAAAAGAATATTCCTGCTGTTACCATTAGGGGCTTAAGATTAAATGATACCTTTACTTGACATTTGTCCCATTAAGACATAGAGGTCTGACTGCTGACTTACTAAATCTGGCTCATCCATCCAACCTAGAGCGGCTATTTAGGCAGCAAGAGCCACCCTAACCCTTGAGTGCTTCCTTTCAAGCCCAGGGTGTCCTTGTACAGAGCATGTCATGAGCTGGTCCTGCCTCTGCTGCCTAGAGAGAGTGAAACAAGTCTCTTCTATCTAAAATGACTGGTGCTGTCATATCCATGTAACATGCAAGGAAAAGGAATACACCCTCTCCCCAAAATTTGCCCTCTCCCCCCCCCCCCAAATAACACATCTGACCCACTTTTTAAAGCTGTTGAGATAGATTAAACGGATCATCCATAACAAAACCATCCATCAGTAAAAAGCTTTCCCAGTTGAATAAGAGATCTGTTCATTCCCTTTCAGTACCATTTGCTGTTCTGTAAGGTATCTGATTTTAATGCTATTTCCTTAACACATTAATAAGAGGATACAGCCCCACATCATTACTCTTCACTGCTGGAAATGAAACTGGAAATATTTGAGCTTCCCATGGCTGTGAAGGATTTACTTGCTGGGTCATGGGGGAACTGCAGTGAAATTACCTTGCAGGTTTTAATTCCTTATAGTTTGGAGTTTGTGAATGATCAGCAAGTGGTTTTCTGCCATCAGTCAGGAGCCATACTTTATCTGAATTATTTAGATGAGGGACCTAAATTCTAGTCTCGATTTCTCTTAGACAAAAACTGTAAAAGTGAAAGCTGGCTTCAGATTGAAAGATGATGTTTCATGTTTTGGGATTGAACCCGAGGGACCGTGCAACACACATTCCCCAATCAGCTACACATCTGGGAGTGTCCCCATAAAGCCTCTCCATATTTAGCGATTAAAAAGCAGAATCCATTTACTCGGGTCCCTAGGCAAAGCATTTTCGGCTTTGATTCTTGTCTCAGCTTTTGGCTGATTTCTGCTATGATTAAAATTTTTGTTGCTGATGATGCATTATGCATGCGATGCCTGATGAAGTAAGATCACAGTGAAATCTAAATATAGAGTCATTCAAGTATCCTTAAAAGAAAACCTGACATGAATACCAGCTCACACATCAATGAAACCCTGCTGCAAAGGCACACTCCTCTTATCTGAACTCCGTGCAGAATTTAAAGTGTAGACAGATCTCTGTTGTGCACAGTTCTACCATCTAGACCTCAGAGGCGATTTCATATAATTTAGTTTAATTTAATAGGACAACAAGACTGTCAAGGTGTCCACTGTGTTGTTCCATGCAACAGAGGTAGATTGTTTTGCCCATTCTGCCCTACACAGTTAATGTGTTGCTGTTGGCTGGTTGTGACTACTCCTCAGCAGACCAGTGGGTGCCACCGCAACTCCAGGCTAGTGTTTCAAGACAGCTTTTATTTTCATTTAAATAAGAGAATTAAACAACTCAACCATATCGATATCAACAGAGGAAAACACCTTTCTCTCTTTCAAACTAAGCAGACGCAGCTTAAACATCTGCTCTCTGCCTCAATCATTTATTCTCTCTTTAATTTGAAAATGTGCTTCAGGCTGATTCCCATAACGTGATTATTCATGTCCTAGTAGGAGGATCAGCTGCCTTCTTGAGCCATTAGGAAGGTCAAGCCCTGTTGCAGTGTTACCTTCCCATGGAACAGATACCTCTAAAGGTAGCAACATCATTCATCCTTCTCCGTTGTGACAGGGAAGGTAAAGAGTGAGGTTTTGGTCAGCTAAACAGAACCGCACACAGTTTTAATCTGTGTATTCACTGAATGAATGTGTCTGTATTCACTCAATGAATGTGTCTGTATTCACTCAATGAATGTGTCTGAATGTATCCAACACATAATAGAGGGTCCACATATCCTAAGTCACCATGTCATTTCAATTTTTCCTTTTCACATAGGTTGAAAGGGGAAGAAGCATGTGGAGACAACCAAAAATGTTATGGTAAGAGACTCTTCCAGTTTAGAAATATAGAATCATGGAATAGTTTGGGACCTTGTGCTTGGCCTTGTTGAACTTCATGTGGTTGACACAGCCCATCTCTCAAGCCTGTCAAGGTCCCTCTGGATGCCATATCTTCTCTCCAGGACACTGACTGCACCACATAGTTTAGTGTTCTTGGCAGACTTGCTGAGGGTGCACTCAATTCCACTGTCTATGTCAAACAGTGCTGGTCCCAATACCAACCCCTTTAGAATGCCTTTAGAGTGTCACTTGTTGCTGCATTCCATTTGGACATCGAGCTGTTGACCACAACTCTTTGAGTGCCATTCCTTATCCACCAAGTGGTCCATCCATCAAATCCATGTCTGTCCAATTTAGAGACATTGGTATCATGTGGGACAGTTCTTTGCACAAATCCATATAAATGATATCAGTTACTCTTCTCTGATCCACCAGTGCTGTAAGCCCACGATAGAAGGCCACCAAATTCGTCAGGCACAATTTGCCCTTATTGAAGCCATGTTTGCTGTCACAAATCACCTCCATACTTTCCATGTACCTGAGCATAGTTTCCAGGAGGATCTGCTCCATGATCTTGTTGGGCTATCCTGGATTTGGCTAGGATAGGACCAGAAGGTGTGGAACAATCAAAGAAGTAGCTCTGGGACACGCAGCTTGGGGACAGTCCAGCTTTGGCATGGGTCCCAGCTGTACAGCCTTGAGTTGTGCAGTTCAGTGAGAAATGGCATGGTGTATCATCAGTTTTGTATATTTTGCTGTAAATCTTGGTTTTGTTATTTCCCTCTCCGTTTGCTGTCCCAGTAAACTGTCCTTATCTCAACCCACGAGGTTTGCCTTTGTCTCCCATTCCACTCTTGGAGGGGGAAGGTGAGTGAGCAGGGGTGAGGTACTCAGTTGCAGCTGGGGCTAAACTATGACATGTAATTCCCTGGTTATTCCCTTTTTCTATTTTTAAAAATGGGGGATGTTTCCCTTTACTCTTATCAGTCAGTGGGAACTTCACCCGACTGCCACCGCTTCTCAAATATGATGGAGAGTGGCTTAGCCAGTTCATCCGCCAGTTCCCTCAGGACCCACTGGTGCATCTCATCAGGTCCTATGGACTTGTGCACCTTCAGGCTCCTTAGATTGTCTCAACCCTGATCTTCTTCTACGGTGGGTGGTTCTAAATTCTCCCAGTCCCTGCCTTTGCCTTCTGTGACCTGAGTTCCACAGCTAGAGCTGTTGATGGTGAAGACCAAGGTTAAAAAGGCAGTTAGTATTTCTGCCTTCTCCATATCCTGGGTAACAAGGTCTGTTTAATTCTGGAAGGGGCCTACATTTTTCCCTTGTTTTCCTTTATTACATATGTACCTATAGAAACTTCTCTTGTTGCCCTTGACATCCCTGGACAGATTTAATTCTATTAGGCCTTTAGCTTTCCTCTTCTCATCCCTGGCTGCTCAGGCAGTTTCTCTGTATTCCTCCCAGGATACCTGTCCTTGCTTCCACCCTCTGTAGGCTTCTTTTTTGTCTTGGAGTTTGTCCAGGAGCTCCTTCTTCATCCATGCAGGCCTCCAGGCATTTTTGCCTGACTTCCTCTTGCTTTGGATGTATCACTCCAGAGCTTGGAAGCAGTCATCTTTGAATGCCAAACAGCTTTCTTGGGCCCCTCTTCCCTCAAGGGCTTTGTCCCATGTTACTCTAATAAGCGGATCCCAGAAGAGGCCAGAGTTTTTCCTCCTAAAGTCCACGGTAGTGATCTTGTTGTGTGCCTTACTCACTGTCCTCAGGATCTTGATTGCCACCATTTCATGGTCACAGCAGCCATGTCTGTCCTATAGCTTCATATTTCCCACCAGGACCTCCTTGTTAATGAGGAGGTCCAGCATGGCACCTCTCCTCCTTGGTTCCTCTGCCACCTGGAATTGTTCAGGCATGGAAGAATAATACAATGAAAGACACAGAAAACATGAATGAGGACTAGAAAATTGGATATTGTTTAGGAAGAGTGATGGAAAAAACAATGTGACTTCCAGACTCTTCCCCAGATTGAAGAGTGAATAGTGAAAATCTAAGTGATCTTCAAAGCTTCACCAGCATGTGTGTTAATATTCACCCCCTTTCTGAGATCACTTTTGTCTTCTCTGGTGTTAACCCTGAAGAACACAGTTCTACCTTTGAAGAATGCTTGGTGTGATTTATTATTTTGGCTTCAGTGTGATAATATCTGCTGCCAGCACATGGGAATCAGCAGTGAGCTGTGGTTTTGATCACAGCAGTTATAAAGAGACCTGCCTGTAGAGAGTATGGAGTTGACCTTGCCAATACTGTGTACAGTATTGACATCGGTTTGCTCCTTAGTGAAGGGATTTATTTGTTTTACCTTTGTATCTTCAGCAGTGGATGGCTGTGGCAGAATATCAATGCAGTGGGTTATTTCTCAGGCATTTCAAGACAGCCTTCCCCCTAGATTGAGATTGCATCACTTTGATACTTCAGAAAAAAGCAGTCTTTTCTTTCCCTTTTCCCAGTGAAGCACTTAGCTGGATCTTCTTGCTGGATCATCTGAGGCATGTTTGCAGTATTTGAGTATGCTTTCCCTCCTTCACACACACAAAAAGATACAGGTCATTAGTAAACAAATGTAGAACAATTAGCTCCTTAACACTGGGCAAAAGAGAGGTGAATTTAATTATTTCATTTGCAATTGCTCCTTTTAGTCTGCTTTGCTTTGAATAACACAGCTATGGCAGTTAATGACTAGCACAGCCAAAGAAATTAGCGGTGAGGTAGACATGCTTGCAAGCAGAGCTACCTACAATCTGTCTTCATGTCATGCTTGATCCTTACCCTTTAAAACGGATCAGATGAAGGCTCTACATTGTCAGCTAGCACTCTATATTCAATATTAGAAACGGTGTTTAATGCATGCAAATTTGCTCTCCCTGCAGTGAGCAACACTGACTAGAGCAGCGTGTTACTTAACAGCATGTGACAGAACTGCTGCTTTTGCTCAAATTGTGTGGATTTGTCCATCCAGAGCTGGAAGATCCGGGTTTATTCCCAGTTTATGACAGTAACACTGGTGCCTATGCACATGCATTATTTACAGAGAAACAGAAATAAAACTTGGAAGGAGGAGAATATTTTGAGTGGATTGTTTCTGCTTTCACTAAGCAGTGATGTCGCAACTGAGGGATTTAACAGATTTATCTTTGATGTGCCCAGAAATGACAATGCAGTCTTGCCAAGGGTTAAAAGCATTCTAGACCCATTCCTAACTAACAAGCTCGCGTTCCATCTCCCTATCAAATAAGGTACTTCCACACCATGAAATTTTGAAAATTACATGAAATCCATACAATATAATGGCACCCTGAGAATTCTTTTTAAATTATTCAAATCTATAGGAAAGATAAATCCAGCAGCCAGAATGTGATTTATTTTTCCATGAGTCTGACAATCTAAATAGTATGCAGCTGAGACCACAGTGAGTTGGATTGCTTGCTGGTTTTGTCCTAAATTTATGAAAGTTAGACAAAAGCTCCTCTCTATCCACAAAAAAAGAAAAATCAGTTCTTCTCCTGATCTGTGTTCTTAAACACTGAGGAAATTATTTCATTTTAGCCAGCCAATACAAGAATATCAAATATCTATTGGGAAAGTTAGTAGTTTTGGCTCGTGAAATGTTAATAGAAATATAAATCCCCCTAGTATCAAACTCAAATAAAATTTTCAACAGTTTTAGCAGTAGAACTCATGATCATGCTGACTGAAATGTATACTCTATTACTGTGAAGGTAAAAAAATATTTTATTTACCCAGGCTGACACACTCTGCAGATGTGTTTTTATATATAGACTCTGTTCTAAAATTATAGCTGTTTATGAAGGTTTAAAGTGAAACTCCATTTCTCCTTTGCCCTCTCCCCAAAAATGGATTTTTCAAAGGCAAACATTTGTTTAAGACTATGCATTTCAGGAAAATGGCATTTCCACTCAGTTACATGAGACCAGTTCTGCATAGTCCTCAGGGAAACAACAACCTAAAGCTTATTCTTCAGTGTATCTGGTTCTCACTACTGCCCTGTGCTCTGAACACATTTTTCTTGTTTCTCCCCTTCTTCATTCCTTGGAAAAACCTATACTTTGTTATGATTTGAATTAAGACAGTTCTAATTTCTAAAATACACATTTCATGTCCATTTTGATTTTACAGATTAAATCCTAAATACCAAGGTCAACCATAACTTTGCTCTACTTTTAAAACTCATCCTACAGCTCAGTAACCTAATAGCAAAGATATTTGTGCTGCTGTTCCATTTAAGGCATTAAGCTTGTGCTCCAGCCTTTAAGTTCCATTTGAAGGATCCTTGTCATGATCCACTAATTTTGACTCTCTGGGAAAAAAGGGAGTAGCACAATTTGCTTTCAAAAGGCAAAACATTTGGATTTATTGGAGACATACCTGGTGAGTAGATTCTGATGCCAGCCAGCCCCCAAGGGAGGGAAGGCATTGTCCTCTTTGACTCTTTCCAGAGGATCCCAGTACCTGCACCTCTGAGGATGCTACCTCTATCTGGAAGGCATGCAGGGTAAGACAGTCCTCTTAGATTGTGACTTTCAATACATTGGGTGCTTAAGCAGCAATCCAACATTTCATATCCCAACCTGCAACTCCCTGGCAGTCAGGTCACAGAACCATGGCTTGGTATGGGCCTGGTTAGATTCATCACTAAGCTTTTAGTTTTTGATGTTGCTCTAATCATTTGTGAGAGGCACAGAGGAAGAGAGTGGAAAACCCTATCCTGCAGTAGGGCCTGAATTGTTTAACTAAAGACAGACTGGAATTAGCCTGAGCCTGTGAGGTTTCAGCACTGAGGAAACAGTTCTGCTGCTAGAGCAGGATGGAAAGGAACATTTTCAAAGCCAATCTGGCCTAGAAGGTAAAAATCACTAGGGTACAGGCATATTTAGCTATTTCCAGCTCAGGAAAGCACCTGTGTGTGTGATTACACAACAGCAGGTGCTTCAGCATTGCCCTAAATAGGGACAACACTGCAGATCTAAGGTCTCTATGGGCAACCAGGCTCTGACACAATGCTTAGCTCAGTGTTTGTAAACAATAAAAGTAATCAGGTATGACAAAGAGTAACAAATTCTGTTTATCATGGAGAAGGAGATAAATTCACTCTTTTTCATACCATACTTCAGTTTTGTGGTGCTCAGAACAAGCAAGAATTACACTGGAGGGCAGAAGTCTGCTGCTGCTAGATCAACAAAGCCACACTGGGTCTGATAGCTCAATAATTAAGAAAGACAGTGCTTCCGTCAATCCTCTCTTAACCATGGAATGCTTCAGTGCTATATTTACAGCTGTTACATAATCTTAAAGGTTGCTTATAATATAATGAAGAAACCCAGCAATTTGCCAGCTTAAATAATATTTTATGTGTGTTGAAATGAGTTATCCATCCCTATTCATTAATGTCAGTATAGTCCTGGGACTTGGGCAGTCTTTGCTCTGGTTTATTTACAGTATTATAATAGATTGTGCTGCAGTATGGAGCTAAATGATTTTCTTTTTAAAATAATGATGGAGATTAGATTATTACTCAAAAGTAGAACCAAAAATCAACAGATGCAACAGATATATTTAAACTAATTACCAACACATCACAGCAGAAACAGGCACATGGCGCGTGGATTCTTTTTCCTGCACCAACCATCTGATCCATGCCTGTGATCATTAATTTAGCACATGCTGGATTGTATTTTCAAATATATCTAAAAAAAAAAAATTAAAAAAATCAACACGTTCTCCAGCTTTCCAATTCCAAACATTCTGTTGCAGACACCCTTCATTTAAAGGCTCTCTGAACCTTGCTACTCGCAGTATTGTTTATCAAATAAAGGTCTAATGGCCTAGTTCTGCAGATGCTGAAATTCTTATGTGACAGTTGCTTCTTGGCAGCAATCACTGAATATCTGGAATTTAAATGTATCAGCTGCCACAAACTGAACTAAAACTAAAGCTTTATAGTAAGGGGTACGTGTGGGGACAAAGAAGGGAAGGAGGGTCAGAGCGCATCCCTTCCAATGGGTCTGGTGAGCAGTACTTTATGAGTTACCTTTGAATCTCCTGCCAGCTGGACCACTGGCAAGTTCTCAATGAGATTACAAGTGCAAATTGACCCAGGACTTGCACAGCTAAAAGCTGTGCTGAAGCTTCAGTTTAAAACATGCAATTCTGAAGAACTAGGCACTAACAACAACTAAACAATGTGAAACAGAACGAGCAAAACATGAAAAAATGCACTTCCATGAGCTGCCCACTTGACACATTCATGAGATGCCTCTCATGAATCAAGTTACGTGCATCAGTAAGATGCTGCACTTTGTACCCTTTGCTAGAAAGGAAGACTGTCTCTCACACACAGAAACTGCATCCTTTTGCAGTTCTTCAAGGTCCTTGCAGAGACGGTTTCTGAGTCAGGCAGCTTTTTATTTCATTGGAAACAATGTTACCACGATGAGGGATACATCTACACAGAGTACAGCACAAATATTTGAAACATTGGCACGAGCAGGAAACATAGCAAACCTCTGGCTGCCTTGTGCCTGTTCTACAGCCTGAAAATGTAGACTGGGTGGCTGTTGGTGAGGGAGATGCCGACATTATATAGACAGGTTAGTAGCAGGTTAGGGCAGGAAAGATGGATCTTTGTAGCAATGCTAGATTCTAACCTGTCTCTCAAAATTTTCTGAGGGTCTAAACTTGGATCTTGAGTGAGACTCAGCTCTTTGTTATCTTCCTTTCTTTTGCCACCACTCAGCCTCTGAGATGGTGGCAAAAGAATGGGACAAAATGTGGTATTGTAGAGACCAATTTTCTAAAGGTTCCTACTGCGCCTATGGTCAATGGCATCATTGATAGCTGAAAGGCAAAGTAATGTTAACCCAAACACATATGATCGATCTGTGACTATCTGGCTTCTAGTATCTATATGACTGTAGTACTGTAGACTCCCAACAGCTTAGACTTTTACAAGTTGATCATCATAAGGAAGGAAGGAAAGAAGAAATAAGTATTTCAGCTTCATATATGGAACAGGGAAGTATCTGAAGAATATAGTGGAAATCTTAAAAAAACAGGGAATGAAAAACAGATCACAAGAAGTTCAACCTGTTGTACAGAGCTGGGGAGATCTTTACTCTGGTCCTACATTATTGCATGGCAGAAATATGGTTTCCCCCCATTCCCATCTGACGACCGCATCTGCCCCAATAGACACTCCAACTGGGTGGCACCCTGGAAGATACTGGAAAGAAGAAGGATCTGTGTGCTTGTCAACAAAGTTGGGAATTATTCCTCAACCAAACAGCACCATGTTTTCAGAACAGCACACAGGGAGGTGGGTGGCAGCTGAGGGAATATTAAGAAATAGCAAGCTGAGGTTGTAGGAACTGTAAGAGAGGCAGGTGTGAGGTCATTGGTATTTTAAAGTACAGTTCACAAGGAACCCACAACCTATGAAAATCAGTTTCCCAAGCAGATGCA
Source organism: Laterallus jamaicensis coturniculus (assembly GCA_022605575.1). Classification (NCBI taxonomy): domain Eukaryota; kingdom Metazoa; phylum Chordata; class Aves; order Gruiformes; family Rallidae; genus Laterallus; species Laterallus jamaicensis. Next base: position 84,173,519 of record JAKCOX010000002.1, on the reverse strand, counting down.
ACACACCATAGCCTTGTACAAATACTCTAGCCCTTCTGCAACCCAGAGATATTTTAGAAAGAAGGTATATAAAGTGTCCTAGCATTGCTTTTTTTAACAGCTGTGAAATCCTCTTTGCATCTCTTCAAAGAAGAGCTTCTTGTATGGGAAAAATGAATAAGCCGCCTTTTGTTTTCAGGAGAGCTGTGAAGGATCAAGCTGTGAGGCAAATGACAGGCACTAGCTCCACAGGACTAGGCTGCAAACATGTTAAAATGTTAGCATAACCACCCCTTCAAAATTCTGTGATACCTGGCAGGATAAAGGCTACTGTCCCTTGCATGAAGACTGCTAGGATGTGACTGCTAAAAACTGTTTATCACTGTCATAGTCCACAACGTTCCATTAATAGCTCAAAACATACAGGTCCCTTCCCTTCCTTGCATGCTATAGTGAGGTCTCATCCCATTGCACAACGGACTTTAGCTCCAGGCACCAAGAACTTCCCTCAGAGAAAGTATAATAGGAGAAGGAAATCATTAATTAGCAGTAGTAAAAAATTCTGATGTAACAAGAGTAATGTCAAGCATTAGCATAAATTGACTTTGCTTTTAGTTCCCAGTCAACAGGTTTGGTGGCAATGCTCAGCAGTTCACCTGGTTTCTTGTGGCAGCTCCTGCTGTAAGCCAACCTGGGTTCAGAGGTGAGACTGAGGTGCAGACAAGCTGACAGGCTTAAAACTTTTAAAATTATATTTATCTCATGCAGGAAGGGCATCAGAAAGGAACTTGGGGTTGGAAAGAGTATTTAAATCAACAGTTCAGCCACTAAAAAGCAAAGGAAGGAGCCAACCTAACTGCTAACAGCTACGAAGGACAGGTAGGGCAGAACTAACTGAAGACCTTTGAAGATTACAATAAACTAGCATTTGCTACAGGTAAGGGAGATGTGAAAATTGATACACACAAAGTAGTATAGCAGGATGGTAATTGTGCAGTAATTATACTTAAGGTAAAACTGGAGATATCACAAAAAAGCAGCAGGTCCACAGTGAATTGTCAGCCACACTCAACTCCCCACTTGCTTTTCCCACGTACACAATTCTTCACGTTGCTGTCACCAGTGCTGCAACCAGAGCTGACATTGTCCTGCTTGTATACTTAGACCCAGAACAGTATTAACACTTAACTGCTTCTGCTGCTGAAAGCCCATCCCAAACAAAATAAACCATCTCAAAATGCCCAGACAGAACACTCTCATTTCTTCTTCCTGCACTTTGGGTTTGACACAAGGCTGTGCTTTTAGAAACAGGCTTCAGACAACTTCTGACCAGATTCTGCTAAGGTAAGTGCTGTGTTTAAAGGAAGAATAAATCATTTAATAAAGCTTCTTTCAGAACTTACATAAAACAGACTCTATGGAATTGTTAGTTTGGCACTTAAGGGACTTTTTCTCAACAGACCATCCCCAGCCTCTTAACAGCCTCTGATAACCTCATTTGTTACTGGAGAATTAAATTCTGACTTCACTGGAGGTTTTGTTTGGGTTTGGTTTTTTTAAGTCGTTTGGGCTGGGGTTTTTTTTTGGTTGGTTGGTTTTAGCTTTTTTCCTCCTGGTAAGGATAGAGAGTGGTATGTTCTGTGTGAAAGAAAGGAAAACAGATGCACTTCTTAACTGTAGAGGAGAAAGGAGAATGTCCTCTGTGCAGCAATCCCTTGACAAGGGAGTAGATGGCTGATGCTGGGAGGTAATACTGCTGATTCATTTTCAGGGTTGTTTTACTGATGTGGGAGTTATACAAGAAAGAATAAACTGAAAACTGCTTGTTTGCTCTTTACTCTTGGAGACTTTGCACATCGAGCTGTTTTTCTTGCTTACGTGCACTGAGATTCTACCATCTCCCCATTTTAAAGAATAAACTCTTTAAAAGTGCTCTGTGTAATGTATTAAGTAACACTTTGGTTCAGGCAGGTGTCTTGAGTCTACTTACTGCTGGGTTTACTGAGAAAAGACTAATAGCTCCTTTCAGACCTTGAAACCACGTAATTTCAGCACTGCAACTTAATGGCTTATTAGGAGGAAACTGTATAGTTGTTCTGGGAATGAGTAAAAATCCCTCAGCCCATCAAGGTTTGTCCAGTCCTCATACTCCACTTCCCCCAGGGCAACCTCTAATCTGTTTTCAATGATGCCAATATTTTTTGCCTTGATCACCTTGCTTTGGAAGCAATGTGCACATTTATGGGCCTGTTTACCAGCCTCAGACTGGAGCTTGTTTTTCTTTGGTTTATTTGCCTTTCTCTGAGAAAGAAAAACCTGGGGAAAAACCAGAGCACACTCTGAGCTCTGAGGGCGATCTTTTTCTTTCTTTTTACAGGCAGCTTTTTAACTCATGCAGAGTCATCTGATACTTCTCTTGCATGTTGGCTGGGTTTTTTTCCTCTACAGAAAAAAATAGGGAAACAAGTTAGATGTTTCTTCCCTTTTCTTTCTCTTGTATTGCTCTATGGCATCCTCAAGTATTGGAGATCTTACAGCACTAAGACCTAAGCCAGTACCCAAGGTCAGAAGTGGGGGCAGATTTTCCTAGGAAAAGCTTTAATTAAGAAATAAATAGAAACCAAAGCCTGGTTTTCTTGAATACAGCAAGTCCACAGCAAATAGTCTGATAAAACCTAGATCTCTGACAAGACACGTGAGCTCTGTCAGTCTCTGTGTCCCAGAGGCTTTGTTTTCTTGCATCAAACACAACCCATCTCATCTCCTTCAAGCCCAACAACTTCACTAGGGTCCAGTTTTTTCAGATTAAAAATACTCACCCAAGAAGCTTCCTTCAGTTTAAAAACTGTTAAAAGCTCCTTCTCCCATGACAGAGCACAATCCATAGCTAAGGACCAACCAGACTGTATGAGGCAAGGAAACAAAACCCCTGATTGTAATGAGGATCAGAAAGCTCCAGTTGTGTTAGAAGTGTGGTGGGGTTTGTTTTGGGTTTTTTAATTTGTCTCTTGGGTTTTTTATATTGGTGGGAAAAAAAAGAAAATAAAAAGAATGACAGAAGCAGTGAAAATAGAGATGTTGAGGATGCTGTATAACTGTTACTAGGAAAATTATCCTCATTTAATAGAACCATTCAGTGATGGAGTCATACTGTTTACCTTAACCTATGTATAAGTGCCTTTAGCATGATTGATTGCTAAAGAAAGAAAAAAGTTAGCTTCACATTCCTTACACGTCATTCTGCAATGTCCAAGGGAAGTACAGAAGCAATTTCCCAGGCTGGAAGAATCTTAAGCCTTTTGACCAGGAGCTGGGAAGAAGGAGGACATAGCTCCATAGTGGTGTGTCATCTCCACAATGCAGTGCAGGCTGAGTGCCCCAAGTGATGTCAGTGGGGAAGGCTACAACTTCCTTACACACTTCTGCCAACTCAGTCTCTTTATGGATAGGTTACACCAAACTTAGCCTCACTTAGAAACTGAATGCAGCCCGAGTGCATCACAGAAAGGCACTGCCAGATGCTTATTCAGGTACAACATTCGTGGCTGCCATGTTTAACATAAATTCAAACCTTTTCCTTCTATGAAGTTCTTTCTCTGCAGTGCAGGACAGTTGTGCACAGCCCTGCTGACCACACTGTTCAAATATAATAAACTTCCCACTGATTTTTCCCGTGTCCATATATGAGGCTGGTCTGCAGGCTCTCACTTCAGCTGGTGTCCATTCAGGAATCAGTCCTGGAATTCGGTTGTTTTGTCCAGTCACACCCTGAGCCCTTGAGCTGTGGTAATTAGGAATGCTACTCTGTACAGCATTGCTGTTTTCACCTTTAGCTTTGGGAGTATTTGGGTGGAAGCTAATGGAATAAAATTGGCTATATAAACCAAACACTACTTGTATAAACAGCTGTTTCTAGAAAAATGAGAACAACAGAAATGTTTTCATTAGAAAAAGGTGACAAATCATATTTTCTGTATTTGGACCACATTTGCACGGGATGTATCTCCAAGAAAAAGCATTAAACTTAGATCAGCAAGTTTAATTGTGGCTTTACCATGGCCCAGTATGTTTTGCTTTTGTCCTTCCTTGATTATTCCCTTGTTCAACATGATTGCTGGTTTTTAACATGCAGCACCCCAGTTGAGCTATTTGCATCAATTAACCTTTCAACCCACATTTTGGGTTTCAGTTTGACTTTTCAAATTTGGTTTTACTCTCTCTTTTCTCTTTCTCTGCTAGATTTATTCCCTCACTGACCTACTCTTCTTCCTGAACTAACGAAAATCAGAGACATGCTTTGGGTAAAAGGAGGACAAGTTTTAAGAAGTAATTCTCTGAGCAAATGAGCCCTCCAGATAAACATACCACTGTTTTTTAGTTCATTTATTTCTTGGATGTTGTCAAGCAATTCTTTGCACTACTGCACTTTCCCTCAGGGCTTTCCCTTACAATGCTCCCATATTTTTCTTTTCCCACTGATCCCATATTTGACCTCCAACTGCAGAAGAATAGCCTGAATTTTGCACCACTGCAGGGTTATTCAGACCAATACAAAATTATGCCTCTAATTGTAGCTTGGACCTAATCTTTCGGTCTTGTTTCCTCCTCCAATAGTTGCTACCAGCTCTATTAGTTCAAGAAAAATCTTGCTGTCTAGTCAAATGGTTCACATCAATCATAGCTGCAGGGATATAATTATCCTTGCCATCCCGTTTGACTTTGAATGCTTCATTGGCAATGGGCAAAATCCACTAAGATTGCATTTGGACTTCATGCAGATACTTAATGATGCCCATGATCCTGGTCCTCCCAGTTGGAGCCCTCTTCCTATTCACAGAGAATGTTCAGATTTTCTTCCTTCTGAAGTGTTTCTTCCTTCTTATGTTCTGATGAAGTCTCAACCACCTTTGTTGTAGCTGCTTTTCTGGCAAAGGACTTGATGCAAATCTCAGCTCAGTGGAGGGGTCATAACTCATGCATTTAGGATTGTTTTGGGTTTGTGTGGCAAGGTTTTGGTAGCGGGAAAGGTACAGATGTGGCTTCTACAAGAAACTGTTAGAAGCTCCCCTAGGTCTGGTAGAGTTAAAACCAGACAGCTCCAAGATGGACCCACCACTGTCCAAAACAAAGCACATCAGTGATGGTGGTACCATCTCAGGGATAACATAGTTAAGAAGAAAACTTAAAAAAAAAAGGAAGCAGTTTTTGCAACCAAAGAGAAGAGTGAATAACTCTACAGACACCAAGGTCAGTGAAGAAGGAGGGGGAAGAGGTGCTCCAGGTGCTGAAGAAGAGATTCCCCTGCAGTTCATGGTGGAGCAGATATCCATATGCAGCCTGTGGACGACACATGCCAGAGCACATAGAGGCAACCGAAGGAGGCTGTGACCTTGTGCAAGCCCACACTGGGGCAAGCTCTTGGCAGGACCTGGGGCCCCATAGGGAGAGGAACCCAAGCTGAAGCAGGTTTTCTGGCAAGACCCCATGGAAGGGGCCCATGCTGGAGCAGTTCATGAAGAATTGTAGCCCATGGGAAGGACTCATGTTAGAGAAGTTCATGGGTGACATTTTCCCATGAGAGGGACCCCCACACTGGAGCAGGGGAACAGTGTGAGGAGTTCTTCCCCTGAGGAGGAAGGAGTGTGTGATGAACTGATCACATCCCCCATTCCCTGTCCCCCTGTGCCACTGTAGGGAGGAGGTAGAGAAATCGTGGGTTAAGTGGTCCCTGGGTACAGTGGTGTACAGTAACAGGTAGTTTCCCTATGAGGAAAATCATCTCCCGAAATCCACATGGCACAGGAAACCTGTATCAGAACTGAGCAGCATCCCTGATGTTTCCTTTTAGCAGTGAAGAAAATGGAAATGAGGATGCTGAAGGTTTAAACAAGCCTCAGAAATGTAAAATTTCTCACCCAAGAAGGAGGAAATAAATTCAAGATAATGAGACTGGAATAAATAGTTCTGACCACCCCCCTTCTTAATTTTGCAAGTGAAGAAACCTATTTTTAAGCAGGTGCTTAAATTCTCACCTAATCATGTACAGCTGTCACTTTAGAAAGAGTGATGTAAGTAGCAGGAAGCTGAGAACAGGATGTTGGGTCATCACCAGGGTATGGTCCAGCCATTGTGGTGCCCTGGGCCAGGACCAGTATTACAGGAATAGCATAGCCCTATCACTACTGTTTGAACATGGAGCTATTCTGCTTCTTTGCTTCTTGGTTTGCTTTTACTCCTGGAGGAGATGGCACATAATGCCTGGCTTTCAGCAGTTCCCAAAGCATGCTTTGGGCCTCCTGAGCTCTTCTCACTTTGAAAGTGTTTTTTGTCTAGTAAGAGAAGATATTGTAGGAAATAAAATCTCTGAATAACCAGGGATAAAGAAGTAAATAGTTTATATTTCAGACTTCTGTCATAGGTTGCTCAGAACAGGAAAGGTGTGGTCCTTTACCCACAACCCTGAGCACAGGATATTACAGATGAGCAAATTTCGATGATTTTCCAGCTGAGTTGGGTAAATTGAGCAAACTCTTCCTCCTAAGTGACTTTGGATAAGGTAAGGATTTTGTTGTTGTTTGAGGGTTTTTTTAGGGAGAGAGAAGCACACTTTTCTTAAGCTAAAAGAAAATTTACCTTTTTTTGCCTGAGGGTGTCAGCAGATATTTGGAATTCTGTTGGAAAAAAAAAGGTGATGAGTCTGTCTTAAAAACAATTTGCACATTCTGTAGTCTTCTGAAAGAAAGAACATTTCTGCAGCAGCAAGTATTTCTCAGCTTCTTTACAATATTTGGCTGGGAGACCTGAAGGCTTGTACCATCTTGACCTGCATTTTCTGACTACCAGTGGTTCCCACTTGAGTTAAAATGCTGTACACTAACTTCACTGAAAGCTTTTACATGGCTTTTGCTATCAGTGGTAGTCTTCAGCAGCCTAAGTTGTATTTGAAATTTTAACTCTTTGGGTTATCTGTCTTTGAATGCATTTGGCCTCAGAAAGCTTCTGCCCTGAAAGATGATTATGAAGACTGTGAGAGTTGGGGCTGTGGAGCCTGGAGAAGAGAAGGCTACAGAGAGACATTATCGCTGCTTTCTAGTGCTTGAAGAGGCCTATAGGAAAGATGGAAAGGGGCTGTTTACAATGACATGAAGTGACAGGACAAAGGGTAATGGCTTTAAGCTGATTTAGATTGTGTATTAGGAAGAAATTATTCCCTATGAGAGCAGTGAGGCACTGGGACAAGTTTCCCAAAAAAGTTGTGAATGTCCCCTCCCTGGCAGTGTTCAAGACCAGGTTGGATGGGGTGAAGAAGGAGGAGGAGGTGCTACAGGTGCCAGTGCAGAGATTACCATTCAGCCCATGGAGAAGACCATGGTGAGGCAGGATGTTCCCCTGCAGTCAGTACAGGATTGTGAGGGGTAGAGTTTCCACCTTAAATCTATGGAGGCCCCCACGCTGGATCATATGCTGACATCTGAAGGAGGCTGTGACCCCATAGGAAGGCCATGCTGGACCTGTGGGCCTGTAGAGGACCCCATGCTGAAGCAGGCTTGCTGGTAGGACTTGTGACCCTGTGGGGGACCCATGCTGGAACAATCTGTCTCTGAAGGTCTGCACCCTGTGGAAGGCACCCATGCTGGAGCAGTTCGTAAAGAACTGTAGCCCATGGGAAGGACCCATGTTAGAGAAGTTCATGGAGGACTGTATCCCATGAGAGGGACCCCCACACTGGAGTAGGGGAAGAGCATAAGGAGTTCTCCCCCTGAGGAGGAAGGAGGGGCTGAGACAATATGTGATGAACTGAACACAGCCCCATGCCCCATTCCCCTGTGCTGCTGAGGGGAGGAGGTAGAAAAATAGTGGGTGAAATTGTGCATGGGAAGAAGGGAGAGGGAAGGGGAAGGCATATTAAGATTTGGTTTTATTTCTTATTTCTCAACACTGTTTTGATTGGGTAATAATTTTCTTTTTTTCAATTGAGTCTGTTTCACCCATGACTGTAATTGCTGAATGATCTGTCCTGGTCTTTATTTTGACCCTCGAGCCTTTTCTTCTATCTTCTCTCCCCTGTCCAGCTGCAGAGGGGAGTGGTAGCACAGTTTTGGTGGGCACCTGGTTTCCAGCCAGGGTCACCCCATCAAAATTCTATGATTTTATGATTTGGTGGCAGTGGCCAGACAGATTAAGGCTGAGCTTTTCTGGATCACTAAATGCACACCAGAAATTCTGAATATGGCCTCCTGCTCATACCATCTTTTCTTGATGGGAACTGCTCCTGGCCATAGCTGCTGTACAGCTGTCACTTCATGATCAGATGCAGCATTCACGAACTAGGGACTGCTATGGAACTTCTGGCTCAGTTTTTAAAGAAAAAAGTCAGAACATACCCTTGTTCTCCATGCAATGTGAATGAATTCTGTGATTTCAAGACTGATACTTGCACTTCAAAGTATAACTGAGAACAAAGGCTTTAATTTCCAGAGGAGGCAGTAGGCCCAAGAAGTCTGAGTTGTCAGGTAGCTCCTCTTGTGATGGGGCAGAGAAATATGCAACCTACTCAACAGTAGATTTTAGTGTATAGAATACTCATCCTGAGGCTCTTCTAAGGCTTTGACATGAGTCTTAGACAAAGGCTCAGTGGGAAGTATCTCAGGATACACTCCCTTATCCAGACCTTACACTGGAGATGGTGTGGCTCAAACACCTTGGATCACCCCATCCCACCAGTATGCAGGACACTGACAAAATAGAAAGAGGGGGGTGAACCCTCATCACTCATGGGGCTGCAACCCATGCCAGTGCCTCACCACCATCATAGTGAAGAATTTCTTCCTAATATCCAATTTAAATCTACCCCTTTCCAATTTAAAACCATTCCCCCTCATCCTATTACTACATGCCCTTCTAAAATGCCCCTCCTCAGCATTCTTGTAGGTCCCTTCAGGTACTGGAGGGTCACTATAAGATTTCCCCGGAGCCTTCTCTTCTCCAGGCCCAACCCTCTCAGCCTGTCTTCATAGGAGAGATGCTCCAGCCCTCTAATCATCCTTGTGGCTCTCCTCTGGACCCATTCCAAGAGTTCCATTTCCATCTGATTTTGGGGACTCCAGAACTGGACACAGTACTCCACACAGGGTCTCATGAGAGTGAGATGGGGAGAATGACCTCCCTCGACATGCTCCTTTTGATGTAGCCCAGGATATGGTTGGCCTCTGAGCTGCAAAAGCACATTGTTGGCTTGTGTTGACCCAGCACCCCCACGTCCTTTTCTGCAGGACTACTCTCTGTCACATCATCTTCCAGCCTGTATTGGCCATGAGGATTGCCCCAACCCAGGAGCAGGACTTTGCACGTGTTCTTTTTGAACCTCATGAGGTTCACCTGGGCCCACTTCTCCAGTTTGCCCAGGTCTCTCTGGATGACATCCTGTCCTTCTGGTATGTCAACTACACCACTCAGTGTCATCTGCAAATTTCTTGAGGGTGCACTCAACCTCACCGTCAATGTCACTGATGAAAGTATTAAATAGTACCAGCCCCTGTATGTCTCATATCTCCATCTGGACATCAAGCTATTGACAACTACCCTCTGGATGCGACCATCCAACTAATGATCCTCAACTCTCTGCCTTGAATGAAAGTGAGCTGAACCTTCCACTGAGTGAATGCATTTTGAACACAGTTGTCCTCTTTGGTCCACTCATTTGTACCTGCATTCACCGGGATAAGGAAAAAAATTACGTTAACTGGTGGTTATGTCCAAGTTATTTTCAACATATTTTTTTCACATTCAAAGTAGGATGTTGCTGCCTGCTTAGATTTATGCAGAGGAGGCTTCCTGTATGACTTCTACGGCAATTTCTCCCTTGCTGTATTTTTCTCTTACTGATCCACTGTTAGCTTTCAGACCTGTGTTGATTCTTTCCAGGCATCACCCAAACAACTAAAAGACTTACCTGCGCTCTGAAGCCCTTTGAGTTAGATGTGCCTTGAAACCTTAAAAAGCAGCATTGACAAAATGTCTAATTTCACTGTGATTTCTGTAGAAAATCAGAAATACCTTGTGTGCATATACTCTGATTCACAGCACTTAACGCTGTGAGAGACTGAGGTTCCTGAGTGTCATGATAGTTTTGTTTTGCCACTGTTGCGCTTTCATTTGTTTTGTAACAGTGGTAACTGACCCATTTTTCTATGAGTGTAATTTCTACAATTTTAATCTGAAATTTCCTACATGCACTACTCTACTTCATATCCTTCTTCTAAACTAATATGCTTATTTCTTCTCCCACAAAGTGTTTCGTTCTTCTCTAGAAATGTGGGTTTTGACTACATACAGAAATGATTTCCACTTGCATCAAGGTCAAAATTGATTCTTTGTGTTAAAGTCACAGTGTCCAATATTGTATATTTATTCTACACATGGTTATCTTACATTCATACAAAATCTTTCATAAACTGCTCTTTCTCTTCTTCCTCCCAGTAAAATGCATAAGGAAAATGGAAATAGTGCATCAGGTATATGCTCATAGTTTATTTTTCTTGTTCAATTGCTGGGATTTGTTCCCAGAACACAGCTCGGCTGCTTCCAGAAATAGTCCTTTAAAATAAGATTGAAGCCCCAAATCCCAAAGTGAAATCTGAGAGATGCTAAAAGAAATGAGAGCAAAAATAGGTTTTCACACACCTCTGTGCATCTAACCCATTGCATTTCAGACAGCTATCGCTGATATTTTCCTCTATGTTTCCACATCTTATTTATATTGAATGTACATAGCCATTGCTCTTTGTTAGACATTTTAATTCACTGTGCAGAAATCTGCCTGGATATTAAAGAGACTTTCCTTTCTCTTTCCACCCTGAAAAACAGTCATTTGAGGATAGCAGGGTAAATTTCTATTCTGAATTTATATTGAGCTGTTGAACTCCTCTCTAAACAACTGTAAACAGAGTCACATATTTAAAATATGTCCCTCAGACAGAAAATCTTACGCCTTATTATTTTTATGCATTCTGTAGCTGCTGCCCTGTTGCATGGCACATTATGGTGCCAGTCCAGGCTTTCTGTAAGCTCTCTAGATGCAGGAAAGCAGGAAGAGCAAAAATATTAGAAAACCCAAGCCAGAATTTCCTGGGTGGGGGTGGTTTTCCTGGTCCTCCTGCTGCCCAGTCATTCCAAGTAGCTATGCTCCTTGAAAAAAGTGCATGTATGGAATGGCAGTGTGGACATACTGCTGTACTAGTAACATGGAGAGACACCAAAGGGCAAGGAGATCTTTTGGAGCATACCGACAGGGCAGTGAAGTACAAAATGGAATACTTTATTGTCTTAAAAAACACTCTAAGTGAATCATTATCAGCTTTGAAGGTTGGGAGCATCCTTATTGTAATTCTCCTATCTATGAATATAGCGTTACTTAAACAATGAGTGTATATGGGATAGCAACCAGGTGCAGTAACTTTCCATAACAAGTAGGAAAAGGCTTGTGACAGCAAATGAAAACACCTGCCAGCTGAGTCTGTAGGAACAGAATGTCTTCTTGTTTTTGTCCTTCACTACTGGGGCATCTAACATACAGCATTTCCATCAGAGGAACTTGGAGGCAGGAGAGAAAGTCAACATAAGAAGCATGAAACATAAATAGCAGGATGTGCAATGAATGTTCCTTGGCGTTGCTAAGCAGTATGTGAGGCGTGGGCAAGAGCGATGCCATCCTGGGAGGGCTCCAAGTTGCCAGCCCTTAATGGAATATTCTTCTGCCCAAGATGCCCAAAAGGTGAAGCACATTTGAGAATTAGGGGAAGTGCAGTGGAGAGAGCGTTAGGAAAGTACTGAAGAGAAATAACAGCTTTAGAAATGCACATCCATAAAACATGTGGCATAAGTTTGAAAGGCCCTGGTGGAGTCATTCCCAAAGGTCCTGGTGAAGTTTATCAGCACATTTCTTAGCTTTAACTTTGAAATGTTTCTATACCTTCTGTCTTCCAGAAAATTTACAAAGCATAGCACAGAAATCACTGCATCTGGTGTCCTGGGCCTTGAAAACACAGAGTAAGATCTCCCCATGTTCTGAAATCCTACAGGAAGATGTGGGCAGGAGGAACTCCATGATCTTCCATGGGAAGAGCTACAGTTGTCATCATCCCCCACAAAATCCTTCTCTAAGTTGGAGAGTTACAGATTTGATTGGTGGACTGTTCAGTGGATAAGGAACTGTCTGGATTGTTGCATTCAGAGGGTGGTGGTCAATGGCTCCAATTCCAGATGGACAGTGGTGACAAGTGGTGTTCCTTGGGCATCTCTGCTGGGACTGGTGCTGTTTAGTATCTTTATTAATGATATTGACAGTGGGCAGTGAGTGCACCCTCAGTAAGTTTGCTGATGACATCAAGCTGGGTGGTAAGGTTAATGTGCCAGAGGGACAGGATGCCATCCAGAGGTGCCTGGATAGGTGTAAGAGTGAACCAGGTGAACCTCATGAGGTTCATCAAAACCAAGTACAGGGTCCTGTGCATTGACTGGGACAACCCCCATCATCCATGCAGGTTAGGAGATGATGTGCTTGAAAGCAGCCTTGAGGAAAAGGACTTGGGAGTACTTGTGGATGAAGAGATGGACATGAGCCACCAATGTGCATCTGCAGCCCAGAAGACCAACTGCATCCTGGGCTACCTCAAAAGAAGTGTGGCCAGCAGATCAAGAGAGGTGATTTGGCCCCTCTACTCTGCTCTGGTGAGACCTCACCTGGAGTACTGTGTCCAGATTTGGAGCCCTTAACACAAGAAAGACATGGACTTGTTGTTAGTGCATCCAGAGAAGGGCCACAGAAGTGATCAAAGGGCTGGAGCGCCTCTCCTGTGAAGACAGGCTGGGATAATTGGGCTTGTTCAGCTTGGAGAAGAGAAGGCTCTGGGGGGGACTTTATAACAGCCTTCCAATACCTGAGAGGCGCCTCTAAGAACAAGAACTGTTCACAAGGGCATGTAGCAATAGGATGGGTAATGGTTTTAAGGTAGAAAAGAGGAGATTTAGGGTGGATATTAGGAAAAAATTCTTCAATATGAGGGTGGTAGATGACTGGCACAGCTTGCCCAGAGAGGCAGTGGAAGCCCCATCCCTGGAGAATCTCAAGGTCATGTTTGATGGGGCTCTGAGCTACCTGCTCATCTCTCATCTGAGATGTTTCTGCTTACTGCAGGGGATTCGGACTAGACGACCTTTGTAGGTCCCTTCCAACCTAACACATTCTACAATTCTTTGATCCTATGATCCAGACACAACCTTTTCAGCATTAATTTCTTCTGGATGAAGATCTGGTACAAAAAAAATTAAACACCCTACTAACTGTGAGAGTAGAGAGAACTTGCATGAGTATGTCCCGATGAAAGAGCACCAGAAACCTCTTATAGAGAATTTGAAAAAAGGCTGTTCATTATTTTCCATGGTAAGTGGAAAGTCTGTGACTTCCATTGATGGATTTTAACTGTGGAGCCAGCTCATATTTCTTGTCTCTTCAGCACAGATTAATGTTTTGGCTACATCCCAGCTGCATGTAAGGACATAGTAGGACTGTCCATTTCCTCGCTTCCCTCAGTGCTGTTGTGTGTTAGCCCTGGTTAACAGCTCAACACACCCCCAGCTGCTCAGGCTTCATCTGACTTTCAAAGGTCCTTTTGTAAGTACATGGGGAAACAGGTACCTGGGTTCCCACCTGAGTGCACAGTTCTTGCTGAAGTTGAGCAGCCACCTCCTCATTTCTGTGAAGTAGCACAAAGTCCACAGAAGAATCACACTCCTGCTTTTCTGCATAATCTGGAAATTCCCAATTGCTTCCTTCTTCATCTAGTAAGAAACTACTTTATCAGGAAGATTGAATCTTGAAAAGAATCTGAGACCCTAAGAGGTTAAGGGACAGAAGGGGGTTATAGGAATTTCTTCTGGCCAGCAGCAAATGTCTATGCACAGGCAGGTCATTCCTGTTAATTTTTCTCATCAAACTACCTGTACAGGAACAGACTACCATCAGTAATTTCCCCAGGTCCATTCGTTAGCATGTTCCCTCTGCTGAAAATGCTTTTCTTCCTCAAAGAAAGGATATTTTCAGGAGGTTACTTATAAGCAGATATCAGGGTACTAGATAAAACAGCAAATCCCAGTCCTTGTTCCTCAAGTTCCAATCTCTTACTTCAGTTAAATTTGACGTCACCATGAGAATACTGATGCCATTCAATTCAGTAGGACTGTGCACATTCAGAATTTTGCTTCTATTGTCAGTCTGACAGGTAAAAACCCAACCTCTTGGTTATTTTAAGCTTGTGTACTATACAGAAGGTAATATTAAAGCTAAAAAAGTGTGCAGTGAAAGGGAGGCTGAGATTCAGTCTTAGCTACCAAAAAGTGTTTACTCATTTTGTATTCGTTACTGGTTTGAAAAAAAAAAAAGAAAAAAAAACAGTTTCCTGCATAAACACAGACCAGGGTCCCAGGACTTCCTTGATTTTAACAAAGTTGTCTAAACTTCATACTGTTGACTAAAGCTTCTATCTGGGCATTCTTTTTCTTGTTCAATATATCTTGTGGACATCACTGGATGAGGAGGTGGTTTAATCAGGATGGTCTGATACTATCCAGAAACAACTCATCCACCTGATGGTGTCCTCACATATTCCCAGGGAAGATCTGTTTGAATCCCCTGAAGTTGTGAACAGGGCTTACTAGTGCTTGAGTTTCACACCTGAGTATGCCAAGCCCTAGGCTGGCCTTGGCTCTATTAGTAGAAGGAGGTTTTCCTCAGAAAAGCAGATAAAACTCAAGAGAGGGAACCAAACATGGGGAATGCTGCTCTTGAGTATCTCAGGAGCTTGAATCCCCAGAGGGCAGTCATGGGTCTGAGCACACCAAGGGGCTCAGCAACATTTCCCCCTCTGCCCAGGGATTTGGCTGCTGATCCTCAAGGCCATCTCTTACATGATAAGCTTGGATCAGGTTGTATTGGAAAGGGCCTCCCCACCTTCCTTCAGGAGTTCCAGCTCTGGATTTTGGAACATATTCTGAGGGACAAGTGCCTAAAATGAAAGTAGCTACAGTAACTAACTCAGAAGAATCTTAGCCAAGGTTTCTCTATGGCATGAAATATCTTCACATTGGGTATTAGGAAAAATCTCTTCGCTGAATGAGTGGTGAAGCATTGGAACAAGCTGCCCAGGGAGGTGATAGAGTCACTGTTCCCAGGGGTGTTTAAAAAATGGGTAGATGAGGGGCTTCAGGAAATGGTTTAGTGGTTACTGTGGTGTAGGGCTAATGATATAAAATGGGACCACATCCACATACCTTTCTTCTCCAGAGAGAACTGGAACCAGATCCATGACTCCACCAGGCTGTGGAAACAGCTATGGCTGCAATGTCTCTTGACAGCTGATCTCCAGTAAAGGATTCATCAGAGTTCAGTTTCTTGGAATTCCTTTTGTGAGGGAGAAACCAGAGCACTCTGAGGCTAGAAGGCATAATAATGTATAGATTATATTCTGTTCGGAGTGCCCTCACCTTCTACTCTCTCTTATATTCAAGAATCAGGACTCTGCAATGCAAAGGTCACATTAGACCTATAATCTGGACACTGAGGACATAGACATAAGGTAAAGGACAGTTTCGTTCCCCGATCAGATTCAGCTCTCTGTAGTTATTTTTATTACAGATTAGCACAAGGCATAGACTTTGCTGGCTTTTAATGTGCCAAGGTCATTTGGGTGAGGTCTTTTAAGTGTAGAATGGTACATTGATCTCATATTTATTCTGGGACTGTGGTTACCTCTGCTTGTCTTTCTATTTATGCTCTCATTATATAATCTAAGAATATGGCAAAGCAGACTACCTCTCCTGTGCTGGTGCAAGCTGCCTTTTTCCAGTTCAGACTGTCAGAAGCTGTTCTATTCATTTGACTTGTTGCCACAGTTGCCTTGATTTACATTCTCTTCACACTGGCCCATGCTCTTTGATCCATAGATGCTCACGCAATCCCTTTAGCAGGACGTTAATTAGTTGTATTTTGTTCTTCTCAAAAAAACAAAAAAAAGGAAAGAGGAAAGTGAAGTTTCACAATGGTGAACACATTTAGCTTAATTCTTAGGTGGCTAAATTCTTATGATGTGGAACAAAATTTGGCTACTGAGGTGTGATCTCTCAAAGCTCCTGGTGTTAATACAAACGCAGAAGTTCTGCTCTGAATTCTAAGCAGGCACAGACAATCCTGCTTCTCTGCATGAGCTCTATAGCAATTTTTTTCCTTCTTTTCTACCTCCTACAGATGATTTATCACAGATATTAAACTATCCTCAGCCCCCCCAAAATATTTCACCTTTCTGCTAAGAAGATGCTTGCCAGCTCACATTTGTTATATAGTAATGACAGTCTGGATCAAACTGAAAATGACATTCTGCAAAATTGAAGTTTTTTGCTTTCCATCCCCATTTTCTCTTCCAGTAAGAATGATCATGGAGAAACTCCACTGTGTTTTGCTGTCATGCTGTCCCATGAATGACAGCTGTGTTGGATTTATTCATCAAGGTGTGGAGAATGTAGTAATAAAAGTGCCAGTCAGCCTGTTTTCTCATTCAACAGACATATGGTAAAAGGTGGATTTTTAGGTCTTGAACACTGGTGTAAATCGGGACTTCTGTTGACATGGGACTATTGAAAACCAGATCAGAATTAGACCTTTGGAAAAAGGGAACAGTGCTCACAAGATTGAATATTATGACAGTTCCTGGATACCTCTGAGCTCTTGGCTTCACTTTGTCATTCCGACCTGGGCAATGGCAGAAGTCACCTCCTGCTCCAAGACCTGAAAGGTCACTGTGCTGTCCGAAGGCTCTTGGCTTGAAAAAACCTCAACACGCAAGTGCTGGGGGCACAGAGGAAATGGATCAATAATTTGAATTATTTGTATTGAGTCTTTGCCATCTCTGTTACAAATAATTCAAAGAAATATCTATGAGTTAGTCTAAGGCTGGTTGCTTGGGCCAAAAGTCAGCACTACATGTGTGGTGCGAAACTTTCTGGAGGGAAACGGACTCAAACATTTTTGCTTCCTTGGTTGTAAGCTCCTCTGTAAATGACACAGCTGCTTCCTGTGGATGGCAGGGACTTGTCAGAGCAGGTCAGCTTCCCTTGTACCCATCACTCATGGAGAAAAGACATGCTGTAATTCCACCTGTGGTTTACAAGTGACACTCCAGTACCTATTGCCCTCTCCAGTACCAATTGCTCTCGCCATCTCCCCATGCCATATGGGAGTAATGGAAAACTGAATCCTGTGCCTTCAGCAACAGGACACACTCATTAATAAATGGTTAGTGGAAGGAGCCCCTTTGCTCCAGGTCTCATGTTCTCTGAGGAGGAGGACGGGTAAAATGGCTTTCTGGGAGTCCTTGCCATCACAAATGCTTTGCCATGCTCAGTCTGATTCTCTGGGTCTGAGATGAGTGTAGGAGGGACTGCATTATCCTCTGGGTATAAGGTGACAAACACCAGATGCAAAAGTTTTAGCAGAGGAGAGGCAGCATCTAAGGCTCTCTGTGTGAGCTGCTCTAAGCTCCTAATCCTCATGAAATGTTCTGAGCCCACTAGCATGGTCAGAAATCTGTCTCTATCACCTTGTGGTATTTCACAGCCCCCAGCTCCTACCAGCTGTTAGCTAGTCAGTGGGATAGTCACCTTGACCCCAGGCCAAGTGGGCATGGAGATGTGTGGGGTCATCCTCCCACGCTCTACCTTCATGTGATGCATAGCACTGATTCATCATTTTAGCCTCTCTGAGTTCCTGAGCTTTGAGGACACTGCTGACAGGGTTCATATTCCCATCTGGTGTCCTGTTTACAGAGACTATAGATGTATAAGCAGCAAGAGTCACAGTCCACTGTGGGGTCATGCAGACTTGAAGTCAAGAATAAAAGATCAAGAGTAAGGATCTGGAATGCACACTTAAATCTACCTTCATAATTAATGTTTCCAAAAACTGAGAAAGACATTCAGAGTAAGAGAGAAGACTGCAACTGTTATTTTCTATTGTGCATAAGGCTTTCAGAAGAGCACAGTCACAGATTAGCTTTCTCCATACTCAGATGAATTTCAGCCATGGTGTTTGTTTGCAGCCTTCCCTGGCAGAAGCAGAAATGTTTTCCCCATGAAGCCATTTGGTTCAAATTCAAATGACAGCATTTCTCAAAGCACAAAACTTTCTCGAAGCCACACAGGCCATGCTCATTTCTACAGTATCTTCTTGACAATCGAGCAATACCTGAACGAACCCTTTAGTGAGGACTGTCAGAAGAATTAAAGTAAGCAAACTCATTACTTTCCCACAGCCACAGTTTGGAAAAAAAAAACAAAACAACAAACCAACAAAACAGTTCATTATTTTGTTTTATTCTTACCTGCTGTGAAATGCATCAAAAAATTCCTTAATACTGAAAAACAAATAGTTCTGGGAAGTCCAATGTCTCTGTACTTATGAGAGGAGTTAAGGAAACATTTCCTATCAACAAAGATCACTGGGAAAACAGTGCCAAGATTAAAGAGCATATTTATATTCTCTGTAAGAATGTAAGTAGGTATAAAAAGGCATATCCTTAACTAGTGCACATCAAAGTCAGAGAGAGAAGAGATGAAGGTGACTTGTCTGTGCTCTGTCATACTGGTATGCTTATGGCCAAATTGCAGTGAGCCATGCTGCAGTTGGTAAATGTTTCAATTTCAGTGGTTTTTGTTTCAGTGCCCCTGGAGAGCCTCAAAGCCACCATGTGCCACGCTGACTGGGGACTTGTGCAACACATGGGAAAGTGCATTGCCTTACCTTCATTGTATTTGGATACAAAGGGCAGGATTTCAGAGGCTGGAGAAGCAAATACTCCTGTTATTGATGTTGCAGGAAGTGAGCAGGAAAACCAAGAAGGGTGTAGCTCTCCCACATGGCTGTCACGTTCCTAATCCCTCAATTACAGGAGCACTGAACTTCAGTTCCCTTCTTGTTAGACAAAATGGCCTCTACTTCTGCCAGAGTTAACTGCAACATACCGTACTAAAGGCAAAACTATTTTATTAACTTACTTCATGCTAAGTATTTGTTCCTGGAAAGATACCATGAATGATGGTGATGGCTGCAGGGGAAAACTCATTTCACGTGGTTTATTTCAAATCAGGATTGAGGCTGTTTATAGATATATTACCAACCCGTAATTAAGAGGCAATCAGTGAACTGTACATTCAGGATCTGCATTAGCAATACAACAGAAAAAAGCCAGCACTAGAAAATTGCAAAATATTTAAAAAGTAAACACCCTGCTATAAATAGTCAAAGGGCTACTATTGAAACTGCTGAAACAGGGCCTGCCTGCAGGTGTGTTACCTCCTTTCTCTCTCCACTGCTGCACATTTTCATACTATTTTGCTCTATCACATAGGCATTGTATGAGGACTCACCATTGCCAGGCTTGTACTTGTGATAACAGGGCAAAGTAGTGCGTAATACAGCAAAACCAAAGTCATTTGTCTCAATGCCTAAAATCCTTCCTCGGTTTTAGTTTGGTACCCAGGCTTCCTAGTCTAGGGATATATATTTCCAGCTCACCTCATGATTAGTTAGTATTTATATATCAAAGTGAAAAATATTATGTGCCTCCCATTTGTGAGTTCTGGAGATTAATTGATAGTTGCTGCAGAAGAGAATACTGTAAATAAAGTACACAGAGTCAGCTGTTATACATTGTGGAGCCTCGTGAGTGCTCGGGGGAGAGAAAGGATTATGGATGTAGAAAAAGAAACATTGGGTTTTTCAGTCCTGACTTCCCTTCTTTTTGAATGTAGCGTGAACATGATGTCATAAACTGTTTTATTCTTATGCATGAGAGAAATCAGAAACTATGAATAGCTCAAGCTTTATAGATAAATTATCCAGTCTTTGTTTATCATGCTCCACATCCATATACTCCCTTTGACAATAGAAGGAGGAAAAACCCCAAATCTTGGCATAATAGCAGATTCCTATCCCCAGCAGACAGCAGGGCCTCAGAAACAGCACAGGTTCTCCAAAAGACTTTTCAGTGCACAAAACTCATATAAAAATACGTATGCATCACATTGTAGTAATGTGGACTGTAGGGGGAAAAGTAATGGAACCAGGTACCTCTGATATCTGTCAAATTGTCAAGGAAAACCTGCTGTTCAGTGAGAGCAAAGATGATGAATGTCAGTGTTTTCATGAGGAGGTTTACCTGTACCATGACATAAAGATCCTGGGAAAGCTAGTAACTAAGTTCACATCAAAATGCAGGGCATAAGAGGAGAAGACTCAAAGATACTCATTTTGCCAAGTCGAACAATGACGACACAGACAAAAATACAATACTTATTAATTTAGCCAAGCCTCATTAGGAACTAAACTAGTTTCTGTGGGAAATGTTAGAAAACATTATTCCATCTGCAGCTCATTCTACAAATTTATCCATTTGCATGTGTGAAAGAGCAGCTTTACAGAGAACACTTTGTTTCTTATATACAGACACACTTTCATCTTTGTTGACAGCAATGTTAAGTTACTACAGACCTTTGCTGTACATATATTTGAAAGATATGCTGAAAAGAATGTCCCTGGAATATTCAGCTTCTCCCACAACATTTTCTATAGGTGTTATATTTTGTTTGTACATGGAGAATTGTTCTGGAAAAAAACCCCAGCACTTAATGAATATGAAACAGCTGCTATAGACAGTGACTGCTGTTATAAGCTTCGTAATTCCTGGGCAATTTATGATCTTTCCTTGTGGTGAAAAGATAGGAAAAGCCACAGGTAGAAAATTATACTAAAAAAATTTACCTTTAATCTTTCTGGCTTTGTAAAGGAAAAAGTGAACTTTTAAAAAAATGCCTTTTTTTTTCCCCTCATCTTCTTCTGTCATTCGTAAAAATTAGGGTTTTTTTCAGCAAAAGAATGGCATCCTTTAGGAAGGCAATGGAGCACCCAAAGAAATACAAAAGGTGACAGGAAAGAGAAAAGTGTTAGAGAGAAAGTTGTAAGTGGCAACATGGCAGGAACTGAATTTATAGTTAATGAAGATTCAGGAGGGATATGATCATGGTTTTTCCTTCAGAGTAACAATAAATATAAAGAAGATCCTTCTCAGAGAATGACATGATAAGAAACAATGGCCTGAACCTACAAACAGAAAACTTTAGGATAGACATTAAGAGATATTTCTTAGAGAGAAGGATAATCAAAGGGAGTGGCTGAAAGAGCATCCCTATGGAAAATCTTATTAAATAATGTAGCATTTTGTCTTTAATAATCTTCTTATAGACTGATATTCAATTGATTACAATTAACTTAAAACCAAGAGTCCAGCCTCTCTACTTTTCTTGAGTGCAATAATGAATGACTTTTATTTTTTTAGGCAGGACTTCAGATCACTGAAGCTTATTTATACATTCCCTGGAAATATACAGAAATAACAAAAATCTCAATGTTGTAGACAGAGTTCCTGATAGAGGGAAATTCATCTAGTAAGTCATGTGTCATTTTTTTTGTTTGCACTTCTTTTTGTCCCTAAGCAAATCTTTTTTCAAAACTCAAGGACAGCATGCCAGTTCCCAGCTCCCAGAACCCACAGGTCTCCCAGGAACTGCCAAAAAGCACATGAAAATAGTGAAGAAATCGCAATGTGTCAAAATTAATGAAAATAGTTCCTATCACACTAGGCACTGTTTCTTCAAAGGCTTACTCCTGTACTAAGAAAACAAATGCAAGCACCATCTTGTTATTGCATGCAAAACAGTACCTGAAAATACCTGAGTCAGAAGAGTGGGAGAAACAAAGATGCTGAGGCCGAGGTGGAAGTGGTGATTAGCATCAGGTGGGAAAACACCTAGTAACAGGAGGATGGGTTGGGCTGGACTTGGAAGAATGTATAAGAAATTCTTTGAAGCAAAATCATAGAATTCTTTGTGTTGGAAGGGAGCTCAAAGATCGTCATCTAGTTCCAGACCCTCTGCTGTGGGCAGAGACACCTTCTACTAGACTAGGTTGCCCAAAGCCTCAGGCAGTGCTCTGTCACCTCCAGGCATACCCTGTGCCTCATGTATCACAACAGCAATGCCATGTATAATAATCAGCATTGTTTTGAACCCCAAAACTGTATGCTTCCTCGAAGTCTTCCCTGGGAATTTGTCTTTCCTCACTGAAGATGTAACAAAGTACGAAGTAGAAAACTGCAGCACCAATTTACTCATGGTTTCACCAAGGAAGGACAAAATCCCAGGGTTGTTTTATTCCAGTCTTGGCACTTTATTTGAACATCAGTGGATCTTGCTGGGATCCTTACTATTTATTAGAACTAAAAGATGGAAAAGACTTCTAAATTTTTGTATTTTTCATTGAATTGAGATTATTCTTTCTTATTCTCCTAAACAGTACCCCATGCAAGCGTTAGAACATGTGTCTACAAATATCAGAAGAAGAAGGCTACTATGTACCCGTTTTGAAAGGAACATTTAGATTCCTGAATGATGAATACCTTTGTTTTTTACAATGCTTTCCCACCTCACAGACCTCAATCACAGAGCATTTCAGAAGGTGGGGTTAAGGCTCTCCCTAGGAGGGAACCTGAATTTCAAGAATCATAAAACCTCTCAAAAAAAGATGAATTTTTGCCCCTTGTTGAAGCTTAATTGTAAGTCATCTTCCCTCTTTTCCTTTGCAAGTCCCAGGGCTACAGGGAGCTCCGATGATCTTTGTGCATGGTGCTGGCATGTTGCTGCCTGCAGCCCCAAGCAGCAGCGCACACACAGGCAGCGCAGAGGGCCAGGTTTCCCTAAGCAGTCCATAAATTTACACAGGCACACACAGACAGGTTGAAAACTTCATTCTATTATTAACCATGGGTATCAAACCTCTTACTAGTAAACTAACCTGAGGGTACAGGAATCTGACCCTAGATCTGCTGTTATCAGTTGCAGGTCAGAGATGTTATTGGACATGGTTTAGATTCACTCAGGCTCTTGACAGCACATGCTCTGAAGATTTGATTTTATCTGTACAAGCTAAATCACAGAGATGTGCTGCGAAGTAGAGATGGCCAAGAGACAGGCCCAGATGAGAACTGTTGCCAGCTTACACTACTGCTTCAGACATTAAAAAGCAAAGCTAATAAATTACACAGTGAAGTAAGACTTGGGAATTAGTTAAATGCAGGTGAGTTATGGGGTTTTTTGAGTTTGGGTAATTTTTTGATAACTTTTCTTAGACTATCTGCAGAATGCTATTTTTGACTTTGAAAACCCTAAGATCATTTCTGCACTTGCACTAAAGAACAAGGTTTCTCCACTGGAGTTTGTATTGTACCAATTTATCTTTCATGTTTACCAGCCTCCAGATGGAAAATAAAAAAAAAATAGACTTATTCTCTGATAAAAATGTCAACGTTCAAAACTGATTTTATTGATGCTTTCTCTGCCTGATAGATTGTAAGCTCTTTTTTTACTTTTTAAAATGTTTTTTCTTTGTTTTTTTCTTTTTTTTTAAGATCTGATATTTGTCATTTAGAAGAAAGTTGTTCATTTTTATGGACAGTGAAACACTGGACTGAAATGCAAAGCTACAGCACAGTCCCACACTATGGAAGGTGGATCTTTGGAAAGGCATCAACAAAAATCTCTGTCCATCAACCTGAGCTAGGAGTCTCCCAATGGATATGGAAATGAATTGTTTTAAATAGAGCCTGTTTAGCAGGAACATATCACCTGGAGTCTGTCTGTTTGGTGGGGGTTTTTGTGTAATTTAAGTTTGACCCAGACACACCTAATATTGATACAGCCTGTTTGCTCTTTGTAGTGATTTAATAGATCAGGAATGATCCAGAGCAGTGGCAGAGGTAGTGCTCCCTAATAACCTGGAAGCTAAACCTTTCCAAAGTTGTAGAATAAAGACTTCATGTCAAAGCAGTTTGAATATTCTCCTTAGTGCTACACAGGCATCTATGGCCATACTGCTTGCCTTTAAAAGAAAACATACAGTGGGCCTGCATTAGCAATGCAATAGCTACAACATTTGTTGTTTATGTGTTGCAAATGCTAAATTTATAGGAAGTTACATAATTTCCTGAAGATCAACAGTTTCCACTGAGGATTGCCAAAATTTTGAAAGTGATGGTAGAGAGAAGCCAGGAAGCAAGTGTAGGAATTAGTGTGCCTTGTGGCATATGGCGTCTGCCTATGTGGAATTTCCTGAATGATCCATCAATTACCCATACCTGTCAAGCAGTCAGTGAAGAAGCTTGTTCCATGAAGGTGAATAGCTGAAGGGTTTTTTAACTGGTGTAAAAATCACATGTTATTATTGCATAAGGTAGGTTTTATCTGAAGAGGAAATAACTTGCTAAATCATAAGGAAATGCTGGCTGTGGTCTGATCTGTAGCATCTTTGTTATAAGTAAAAGATGAAAGTTTCCTTTGTTTATTTTCTATTTGTACTAGATTTTTGTGTAAGGTGTAGGTACCAGGAACCTACAGGTGTGCCTTCTGCAAGACAGTGCTAGCAGCTTCCTCTAGGTCCAGCAGAGCCAATGCCAGCGGGCTCCAAGACGGATCTGCTTCAGACCAAGGCTGTCAGTGACAGTGACAGCACTTCTGGAATAGCATAGTTAAGAATGGGAGGAAAAACCTGCACAGTTCCAAAAGTAATTGCAGCCAGAGAAGTGAGAATATGTGATGGGAACAAATCTACAGGCACCAAAGAAGGTGAAGAAGGAGGGAGAGGAAAAGCTCCAGGTGCTGGAGAGAGAAATTCCCCTGCAGCTTGTGGAAAAGACCATGGCGAGGCAGGTTGTCGTACTGCACTTCATGGAGTGTGATGGTAGAGGAGATGTTCCCTTGCAGCCCATGGAAGAACCCACACCACAGCAGGTGGAGGCACCTGAGGGAGGCTGTGACCCTGTGAGAAGCCTGTGCTGAAGCAGGCTCCTGGCAGGACCTGAGGCCCCCTGGAGAGAGGACCCCATGCTGGAGCAGGTTTTCTGTCAGGACTTGTGACTCTGTGGGGAACCCACACTGGAGAAGTCTGGTCCTGAAGGTCTGCACCCCATGGAAGGGACCCACTCTGGAGCAGTTCATGAATAGCTGCAGCCTGTGGGAAGGACTCATGTTGGAGAAGTTCATGGAGGGTTGTCTCCTGTGAAGCAAGAGCAGGGGAAGAATGTGAGGAGTCATCCTCTGAGGAGGAAGGAGCAGCAGAGACATGTGATGAACTGACCACATCCGTCATTCCTTGTCCTCCTCTTCCACTCAGGGGGAGGAGATAGAGAAATTGTGGGTGAAGTTGTGCTTGGGAAGAAGGGAGGAGTGGGGGATGTGTTTCACTTCTCATTATCCTACTATGATTTTGTTGGTAATAATTTAAACTAATTTTCCAAGTTGAGGCTGTTTTGCTCATGATAGTAATTTGTGAGTGATCGCCCTGTCTTTATCTTGACCAACAAACCTCTCTTTATACCTTGTTTCCCCTGTACATTTGGTACAATACAGTAAGAGAATGACAGAGTGGCTTTGATGGGCACCTGGCTTCCAGCTAAGGTCAATCTACTACACCATTCTTTAGATATTGTTATAATTTTGCAACAAATCTGGCAATTTTAGTTTCATTTTTTTCCAAAAATACTTCTAACGCTTACAAAACCTTTCACAAATACGATACTAAGTATGTTGAATCTCCTGTAGTTTACTCTGATAGTTGCATGGATAGATTTCAGCCACTACGATATTTTCCCTCACAAAGAGCTATTCTGGGTTTCTTGTTTTTAGTTTACATATTTCTGCCGCGATGACTCATTTCACAAGCTAACTTGTGTTTCCATTTTTACTCTGGTGATACTCATCCTGATTTTTCTCTGCACTCCTAATCAAAGAATGACTTCATACAATCATGAAGACAAGCCTGCAGGAGAATTTCTTCCAGCTAAATTTAACTAAGTGGCAAACTTCTGCAGGGGATGAGGAGAGTGAGTGGGCTTGGACAATTTATTTAATCGGAGTATGGTGCTAGTCTTTTAAGTCACATAACAAGCAATTTTGACCTTCTAGTTCAGCCATGCTTTGATAGATATTTTACTTTTTGTCTTCTTTCCCTTTCTTCAGATTATAGAGAGGGATTTTTAAGCTCAAATGTTGTAAAAGATTTCACTGGTATAAAAGTGCTGCACATCAGTAAAGTATGGTATGGAACTCCTTGATAGCCTGGGCTAGACCTTAAGGTCTTTGCCGCTACATCTAAGCAAATGCTCTAATCAGAGACTGTAATTAGCTGAAGTAATGACCAGGAGGTGTTCATACCATTAGACCGGGGCATGGTGTGGTCTGCTAGCTTTCTCATGGGCATGGTTCTGTCATGTCCTCCTCAGGAACCCATGTTACTTGGTACTTTACATGAAGCCACCCTCCTTTTCTTCTCGTGGTTATGGGGAATTTTTCCACATGGATGACATCAGTGCTGTGCTGCTGGGCCTTAGGGTCAAGGAATGAATATTGTCTTATTTGATTTATTACTACATGTGTAGTAACTAAAACCTGCTTTGTACATGGCTATATTAGAAAGGGAGAAAGTCTGCAAGTAGATTATACCACTTCTGAATGATGATAGCATAAAACCAGGATTTCACTGCTTGATCCATTATGCTGGATTGGTCCATGAAACCAGCTTTGAGGCTTGGTTCATTGGTTCAGCCAGGAAAAGAGATCCACAATTCTCCCAAAACTCAGCTATGCAATTTCTACACCCCATGTAACTCTGTTGGTATGGTCTATCCTACTGAGCAAATATGCCTAACAGTAGATCAGGGAGAAAAAGAGGGAAGATGTACAAGCAACTTCACAAATTATCTGATCAGATGTACAAGGAGAAACAAAGATCCAGATAAGATTTCCTAAAGACATGCTGGGGGAGAGCAGGGAAGACCAGATACACTCATCCTGTTTCAGAGGAGATCAATGTTACAGAGAAGGAACTCTGTGAAACAAGAAAACATTTAGATGTTCCAGCTTTGGTAAGGAAGTGAATAAATTACCTGGGAATGGACAAGAAAGTTTATTTTAAATTTCAGTAAGAGACATTTAGATTAGCTTTTAGGAGAAATATTAAGAGTAGGATAATAAAACTCACCAAAAGGTATCTCTTCCATCTGTCACAAATTATGTCAGCATTATGAGACTGCCAGCTACATGGCAGGGGACTAGATGACTTTTTCAAGTTTCTTCTAGGCCATTTGTTCTGTGATTATCATGTGGATGGAGGTGACAGTGGCAAATTTGGCTTAACCCTCATCCTAGTGTTATTGTACCCATGGCTATAGTTCTTTACAAAGCTAGAATCAAGAACAATTAGGCTTACACAAAAAGCAGTGCCATTTATTATGAGGCCAAAATGGGAAAATCATGTACCTGTAGCTGCATAGAAAGCAAAATGGTTTGGAAAGGCAGGATGCTAAAATAAAACTTTTTAAACTTCTACTTATAAGTATCTCCATGGGCTTTTTTTGGTCATTCATTTTAAGGCTTGCTGCTTCAGAAATCGAAGAAGCATAATTGCTGCTGACATATTAATCAATATCAGGGAGTTGAGAAATGTCAGAGAGCAACTGGTAATGTGTTTAAAACAAGCATTGGATCAAGGTGCTCAAGGGATGTAAAGACCTAGGAGTAGAATGGATGCTACCTGTAAAAAGCAGCTTAGAGATGTTGCTCTTTTAACAGCCTTAAAACAGAAGCTTCTTAGCAAAATGGCCCTTCATTCACATCTGATTCTGGACTGAGGTCAATAGAGAATGACAGGGGTGATTATCAGAAGCCTACAAAATGCAAGGATGAGCTCCAGCAGTTCAGGCAGGACCCATCTCAGGCAGACTCTGAAAGGAAATATTATTCAAGAAGGCTGTGGCTTAACATGCAAGAGGTAAAGGCCCAGGAAAGCTGGGAGAAGATACACATACTTCAGCAATGTTTTTCAGGAAGGCTTAGACCTGAAATATTTGTGGTTATAGACACATGAGTATGGAATTGGACAAAACAAGTGAGGTCAGTATATTACATGGCTCTCTCTGAATGTCCCTCCTTCATGAGTCTATGAAATGTTAAGTAGTCCTCTTGGAGAGGCTGGTTCTTTTGATTGGCATAGTTACCTAGGCAACGGACTGATTTAGTCACAAAATAGAGACTACTCACAGCAGTTTGATAATGTCATGTTTAGAATGAAAGCAGATCCTGTAAGAGAAAATATTGAGATAATAATATTAACTAAACTATAACTAAAAAATGAGTTGTTACCAAGCTTTCAGAGAAATCACCTTCCAACCAGTTCATTGCCATAATGCTGTGAATCTATCAGGATGTCCAACAGACACATCTAGTGAGCTATTTTCTTCTTCTGTGAGTCTTCAATTAACTAACGTCCAATCATTTACCTGGAAAGTACCTCAGTTCATACTGTCTGAGCAAGTCAGGAAGAACAATAAGCACAGACTGGTGGCTTGGGAAGGGAGGGAAGGCTCTTCCATGGGAAAAAAGATGTATCCGTAGAGTTAGCTCTGAACATAGGTGGTCTGTAGGTCAGAGAGGGTGAGCACTGTAAGTCCATCATTCAGATCATCCTAACTATACCAGCACCATTCTGCAGCAATGAAAAATCTCAAATAATGTTTGGAAATCACTATCCAATTAGATGAGCATTTCTAATGAGTCATATGACTACCTCACAAAGCCCCTTCAGCAAATCCTGGAGTAGGTATCAGGGCATGTGTCCTTAAAGTCTACAGATTGTCTCCCAGAGGGCTGGTATGATCACAGAATTACATGATAGATCTATGTGATCTATCTTGGCAAAGCCCATAGGACTTTCTGGGCTCTGTGATCCATGCTGGGAACTTTTCAAGTTGGAAGTGAAGGCACAAGCGATATGAAAACCCAGTGTACCTTTCTTGGCTCTGATTGTGTGCTGCTCATGTCCAGGCTGATAGGGTGGATAACTGCAGCTAGATGGGATCTCTCTCACCCAGGGTAATCACACCTTGTCTTACTTATGGTGAAGAGGACGGTTGCAGGAAAAGTCAGCTCCCAGCTGACTTTATCAGAAAGCTTCCAGCCTACATTTTTTTTGCCTGAACCATGCAAAGCCACCAGAGAGAAGAATTGAGCATACGGAGCATGTCTTGCCCAGATTGAGTAGTGAGGTCCAGCACTCCAGCAACATTAATAGGAACTGGGGTTGCTGCAAGAAGTGAGCTGATACTGGGTTCAGAAAATTGCAGCGTTCAGGATTCCTGCTTAGATGCTACTCAAAGAGCTGCATCAGATAAGCATTGTGCATAGCATCTTCCATCAGATTGGCAGTGTCAGAGATGGAAATGCCCCATTGAGCTGCCCCTGCTGTGCAGCACTGGCAGGACCAGTCATGGCCATGCTGCCCAAAGCTCCCAGCCCCTGCTGAGGGGGTGCCAGTTCTCCTGGAGAGCTCATTTGACAGAGAAACTAGTGGTACTCAGTACAGCTGTTTCCATCCTGGCATGACTCATTCTCAGCAAAAACATTATGATTCATGGAAGAGTTTTACTTTTGTGATTCATTCAGGTCCACTTCTCACTACTGCCCAAAAACTTGTAATCAGTAGGTGACTTGACTTAGCCAAGAAAAACAAAGAAGGAGCCAAAGTTAAAACTTCCTCCAAGAGAAAATTCAGGCCCTGCTTTTTCAGAGGGACACAGCCAGCACCAGAGTGAGATTAGACATACCAAAGCTTGGGATATTTGCAAATGCATTCCAGCAATGTAGAGATTCATGAGAAAATGGGTTTATTATTGATTTTCATTAAACTAGAGTGAGTTGCCAATTTTCCCTGACCTCCTGCAGATAACATTCCTTCTGTCTGAAAAGTTTTTCCCTGCAGTTTCCACACCTTCCCTTCTTAAAAATGTATAGGATAAAAGTTATTACACCTGTAATATTAAACATAAGGAATCTAGGATCAGCCAAGAGAATAGATTCCTGATCTTTCAGTCTCTTTTTCCTGAGGGTTATGAAACTCTTAGCTGTGCTGAATGCTGGATCAATTCTGTCTGTGCTTCTACCTAGAGGGCAGAAAACTTAAGCATGAGAGAATAGGATGAGGCAAAAGGAGACAGAAATATTTTGAAATGGTGAAAACAAAGAAAACAATATTAATCTGGATGGACATTAGCTGTAGATTGGATTGTGAGCTATAATAGTTCCTTTGGAAAAGGACAGAGATAGCCATATTCACTCCATCATAGATATGCCATTTATTGAGAGCACTGCTGGCAATCCTGCAGTGCTGGTTTCTATACTTAAAGAAGTGCCTAAACATCAGCTCCATATGAACAAACGTTTTGTGTACTTCAAATAGTGTACAGGTGAACTGAACTGATCCAAGTGTCCAGAGACTCCAGCCAGAGAGCTGAGCATCAATGTACACAGGTAATTCCATTCTTTGATACTTGGAGATGCAAATGAGGTCACAGCCGTTTGGCATAAAGCATTATCCACTAGCAAATGATTAGGGCTAAAACCATTCTTGGACTGCATATGCTTGACCGCAAGGTTTATACCAGAACAAATTTGATCTTTTGGTTTGGTAGTAAAGAAATCATAACCTTGTTGGATTTGAGGGATCACCAAGGTGATGAATTTGTATGCAGTCAATAGCTTGTAAAGAATTGATTTGTGTGTGTGACCAAATGACCCAACTAATGCCTCCCTAATGCCCTGCAGCCACAGGCTTACAGTGTGGGAATCCCTCAGCTTCATCTCTCTGGGTTCTTGTGGAGGAAAGGGTCACTGTGATGGTGGAGATTTACAGAGGTTTATTTCTGTTTTGGCATGGCATAGATTAGCTGCAAACCAGGGGCCTTGGCTGCCAGTGCTGAGGAAGCTGTCTCTATTTCAGCTCCAATTACAGTTACACTCATTGCAGGTTCAACAGGGAACTCTTGCCTCTGTGTGTGCCTGGAGTGAACCCTAAATCAAATCCAGATATGCAGTTGATTGCTTCA
The DNA here is from genome assembly GCA_022605575.1 of Laterallus jamaicensis coturniculus. Classification (NCBI taxonomy): domain Eukaryota; kingdom Metazoa; phylum Chordata; class Aves; order Gruiformes; family Rallidae; genus Laterallus; species Laterallus jamaicensis. The sequence goes on along the minus strand of JAKCOX010000002.1, from coordinate 84,142,449 downwards.
GTGCGTTAGAGCTCCATGAATAGAAACGAGGTGCCTGCAGCCATTGAATGTAGCGTGCACTCCCAATTTTCATTTGGGGCAGGAGCAGTCATGGTCAATCAGCTGAAGAGAAATTAGAAGTCAGTTTGATGTCCTTTTCCAGGAGAAGTAATGAGGATAAACTTCCTCTAATACAAAATTTGTACAAGTGAACCACAAAACATGGGGAGTCACTGACTCATCTTTCTGGAAAGAACAGTGTACAACAACAGTAGCATCTCTCCTTAATATAAGTTGATCTTGGCTGGCAGACAGATGGAGAACTGTAAAGATGTATTTAAAGCTAATTCAGCTCTAGCCAGAGCTGAGCCTGAACTCATCTGGGGCTGGGCAAGTTAGAAACTTGTGGCAAACAGTTACATGTTTCCAAGCATTGTACGTGGTATTCATTTCAATGTCCTGCCTTTTATGAAACCTATGCACATAAATGTCTGTCATAAACCAGAGAGAATTTCTTGCAAGGTACTGGAAAATCAAGCTTAAAAATATAATGTGGTTTCAATTTCTGATACAGAAAATTGTGATTTTCCAAGGAATCAATAAGATGCACAGCTCATGCAGTCAGTTCCCTATCCATAAGTATCCCTCTGTCAGTCTGGGATACCAGAGTCATATATCGTAGCCTAATGATTTGGGCTTTTTATTTCCATTTCATAAAAATGTAACATGGTGTCTGAATGCTAGCACAATGTGATGAGTAGCCCTTTAAATTCTTTCCTTTGTTAGCACTCGGCTGAACAAGTACATATGTGAAAATTCATTTAATGAATTAAAGTATGATGTAAAATTACTATTAAGTTATAGTTATCGTGACACAATTCGCTCTGCTACAATTCCATTACACCACTAAATCACAGAACCACTAGGTTGGAAAAGACCTTTGAGATCATCGAGTCCTTAGCCCTGAGCACCTCTTCTACCCGTCTTTTAAGTACATCCAGGGTTGGTGACTTGACAACCTCCCTGAGCAGCCTGTTCCAATGCCTGGCAACCCTTTCGGTGAAGAACTTTTTACTAATGTCTAATCTGAACGTGCCCTGGTGCAGCTTGAGTCCATTGCCCCCTTGTCCTATTTCCCGTTGCTTGGCTGAAGAGACCATCACTCACCTCTCTACAACCTCCCTTCAGGTAATTATAGGCGGTAATAAGGTCTCCCCTCAGCCTCCTCTTCTCCAGGCTAAACAACCCCAGTTCCTTCAGATGTTCCACACATGATTTGACCCTCCAGCCCCTTCACCAGCCTGGTTGCCCTTCTCTGAACACACTCTAGGACCTTGATGTCTTTCTTGTAGTGAGTAGCCCAGAACTAGACACAGTACTCGATGTGGCCTCACCAATGCCGAGTACCGGGGCACAATCTCTTCCCTGGACCTACTGGCCACGCTGTTTCTGATACAAGCCAAGATGCTACTGGCCTTCCTGGCCGCCTGGGCACACTGCTGACTCATATTCAGCCTGCAGTCAGCCAATACCCCCAGGTCCTTCTCTGCTATGCAGCTTTCTACCCATTCTTCCCCAAGCCGGTAGCACTGCACAGGGTTGTTATGTCCCAGGTGCAGAACTCTGCACTTGGCCTTGTTGAACCTCATCACGTTGGTCCCAACCCATCCGTCCATCCTGTTCAAATCCCTCCAAAGAGCCTCCCTACCCTCAGACAGATTGACACTTCCTCCCAGGTTAGTGTCATCCACAAACTTATTGAGGGAACATTCAATCCCTTCATCGAGGTCATTGATAAAGATGTTGAACAGGACTGGACCCAGGACTGACCCCTGGGGGACACCACTTGTGACCAGCCTACAGCTGGATTTGGCTCCATTTACCACCATCCTTTGGGCCCAGCCATCTAGCCAGTCTTTACTCAGCAGAATGTGTGCCCGTCCTGGCCAGTGGTAGACAGTTTCTCAATCAGAATGCTGTGAGAAAACGGTGTCAAGGGCTTTGCTGAAGTGAAGGTGCACTACATCCACAGCCTTCCCCTCATCCAGCAGCTTTTCCCATATATGTTAGATTGTAGGAAAAATCTTGATTTAAGACATTTTAAATAGTCCCCAAATGTCACAGGTACTTGTATATAATAGCATCTGCATCAGGAGAAGGATCAAGTTTCCCAGCTTGTGATGTGCTTAGTATATATGGGTCTGACAGTTAATGTGCAAGGCAACTGTACAAGCAGATATATTCAGAGCTGTGCACATGCCTGGCACCTGCATCCCCTTATGAAAAAAAATATTTCTGATATACCTGTGAGACAGCACGGAGTGGAAATCTATTGTCTTCTTTGCTACCACAGGAAGGCTAGAGCAGAGCCAGGGAAAAAGCACTGTGGTGCCCTATGTGCACAAACCCTTGAGTTATTTAAGTGTAGACCTGGGATCCAATGCCAATTCCCAGTTCTAAAGGTACAATTGGTTTATATCTCTGAGGAGAAAAATCTTTAGGTTTTCTCTATACTCACCAGATTATAATCTTGTTGAATTTCCTTGTTTGATTAAAACCCAGCCAAAACCGGAAGAAATGGGTTGCAGGGGGAATTGTCCAGCCCCTTTTCAGTGGTCTGTGGGGACAGGACTAGGGGCAATGGCTGTAAGCTGGAGCAGAGGAAGTTCCGCACCAACATGCGGAAGAACTTTTTCACAGTGAGGGTGACAGAGCACTGGAATAGGCTGCCCAGGGAGGTGGTGGAGTCTCCTTCTCTGGAGATGTTCAAGTCTCGTCTGGACGCCTATCTATGTAATATGAGATAGGGAGCCTGCTTTGGCAGGGGGGTTGGACCTGATGATCTCTTGAGGTCCCTTCCAACCCCTAAGATTCTGTGATTCTGTGATTCTGTGAAAATAAAATAATGATAGGAAATGATAACAACTGATGTCAGTCACTATGGAGACATTAGGGCCGGAAGTTTTAAAAAAACCTTAAAAGTTATTTCAAATAATAATTCTCAAACTGTGGTGTGGAGATAGGGATTTGAAACTGCATGAGAGGCGTGAGGATGCTTTTTGTGGGTGTTCACATGCAGTTCAGCCAGGTGGAATTTAACACTGAGACCCACTCTGACTCTCACTGATGTTAGTGTAAGTCCAACAGGACATATTTTCTGTATCTCGAGGTGGATGATTATGTTGAGCTCAATTTACTACAGATTCGTAGTAGCAAGTTATCTAACTTCCCTGTTACTTTGCATTTGCCTCTCTCCCCCATTTCTAACTTGGGGAAACATCTGCACATTGGAAGTTGAACAAATTTCAGCGCAATCTGGGAAAGACAAATAATAAATGCTCAGTCATGAGCATGGTTCCATAAGAATTTCCCCATCAAGATAATCTGTTAGCATGGTGGTTTAGTTCTGTATAGTTGATCAGGAAGACTTCAGAGCACAGAGCTGTCCACATGGAGAAAAAAGCAGACTCAGGAGCAATAGGTTGCCTACCTGAGGGTGGGTGGAAGGAGACAAGCTCTCCCAGGAGCCATTTGATACATACTTCAGTTTCATAGCAGCCTGTACTGATGCTGTGTTGTGACTTTAAGCCCATGTTTACAAGAAGTTAAATGATTCTGAGCAGATCGGAGTATCAAACTGTTACCAGGTGTTTTCAGGGTTTAATGTTCTTTATTTTTATTGTATTTTTAATTAGATTTTCCTGGAGTCTTTATTTTTTTAACTACAGCTGTTACAATCTCTCAGATTTTTTCTGTCTCACTTTCCCTCCAAGTGCATCGAGAGCACTACAAAAAAAAGCCCACTGCCAGGTAGTTCCTATCCTTGAGCTGATTTCTTTTATCGCTGTAATGAGACCATTTTCCCAGGATCATGAGAAAGTGGCTTTCCCTCATTCAAGGTGACAGCACACTTCTGGGTTTCCTAATATGTGAATGATGTGATGGCAGGTTCTTCGAAGACGATCCAAGAGCAGTAAGCTCACGGGGGGTAGGTTCATGCAGTGTAATCCACTGGGCTGCTTCACAGAGACGTGTAATAAGGAGACAGTCAGAAAATAAGCATGGAAGCTCTTTTAGTAAAATAACCCAGCTTCATTCATGTTAGATGTTACAACTATAAGCTTGTATTAATTTTTAAATTAATTCATTAAAAATCGATTAATCTTTTATTTCCATGATAACCAAGGTGGTGGGTACTGTGACAATAACACCGGTGGAATAGATGTACACAAAGGGGCTTTCAGTGCTCAGAACTGCTCGGGGTTGCTGCATTGCTTTGCCTCTAGTTCTGTTTTCACTGGGAATCACATGGTTTTGGGAATGCACGTCAGGGCAAAGCTATGCAGCTGTGAATTCAGTGAGGTGGGGGCATTCAGAACTGATAACTGAATATACAACTGACATTCACAGGCTCTGCCACCCAGTTCAGCAAATACACACACAAGTTAAATTTACAATCCTACACTGATATGACATTATAATTGTGCTTTTAAAGGCAGGTGCTTCTTGAAGTATAAGTTCAGCAGTTTCGATGGGTTTTTTTTAAAAGGAAACCAGTATTTTCCTACTCTTCTAATCCACCTGGAAAATGGCTTGAGTATATCTTTAACTGGAAATAATAATGAAATAACCAGCTGTTTGTAGTGAATGATAAGGCATCCGTCCTGTAGGTGAGGTTGGCTTTTATTTCCAAATACTGTACAAATGGAGCAGAGGTGCGGGCAGATTCAGATTAGTGGCTTTACAATAAATTGTACACAAAGTGAAAGTATTTGTAGGGGAAAGATATGAGAATTCAAAGATGTGGAATTAAATTTGTAACCTTAACTACACCTATAGCTACTGCAGTTCCCTGTAGAATCACCATGGCAACCCATGTGTACCACAAAGCTACAAACCCTCCTATTTCAGTTACACTTGCAAGAGCTATTGTTTCTCTTTTATTTTATTTGGGTTTGCTTCAGTCCGTCTCTGGAGCTAAGTAGGACAAACCATGCTGCACATACTCACAGCTGTCCAATCACTGAGCTCTGTTTGAGTGAAAAAGAGACAGAAAGTGAGACACATGCCAGGTTTTTTTGCTTATTGCACTCTGGGCTAGTTTTTTTATGCATAATTGGGCATCAGCTGTGTTGTTGCATATTCAAAGTCCAAATTTTCCTCTAGAGTTATCTTGGTGTTTCTGAATTTTCACCAGGATCATCATCCATAGATACCTAATTCCTGTAGAAATCTGCCAGCAAAAGCACTTAAATAAATTATATAAGAACCATACCCATTGCTAGCCAATAATCTTACAACTATACCAAATTTTGCATTTACCTTCTTAACTCACATTCATAGAGGCACACAAACCCTATCTATGCCATCCTCTGAAGAGAAGGGGGAATTACCAATTTGACTGGGAAGGTGTTAACTGTTGCTTCGCCAAGATGTACTGAGGTGAATGCAGATATGGGATAAACCATCCTAAACCAGAAAGAATTAATTGTCCCACAAGATCCTCTCCGTCATTGCTAGGAGAAGCCAAAACAAGGAGATAACACTGCTTTCTTGTCTTGTAGAGGATTAAAGTGAGGTGAGATATACCTCACTTCTAGGGCTCTAGTATAGGCTAGATTAGGCTCACTTGATCCAGACTGAAACATAACTCCATGGTTTATATCACCAGGAATCCCAATAGAAAAACTGCTGTGAGCAGAAAATGCAGCTTTCTGATATATTTTTTTGCCTGCTCCTTCAGCTAGAGGAGTCATGTATCTTTACTTCATATGCTGTCTAATGGGTGCAGAATATCTGTCTGTGGGGATGCCTTCATGTTATTTCAGCTTTGATGAGTACTTAAATGATTGAAAAAAACATGTCAGAGATGGGTCTGAATGCTCTCAGGATTTTAATAAGCTTTACAGTTTGGCTTTCTACAGGCCAGTTCCGTGACCTATTATAATGAGATATTTGTCCAAATATTTATTTAAAGGAACACTTAAACTCTTTAAATATATATTCATAAGTAATTAAACAGACACCGAGTGCCTCATATGTAGTTTTTTTTGGTACAGCAGTTAATCTGAGTTTCTTAAAGGTAGATCTATGGTTGTCCCTTCCTCCCTCCCCATCATGCCCTGAGTCCCAGAGGAGTAACAATTATCCAGTGTGTGACAGTGGATGGATAATTGGGGCAGCCCGTTTTACACTTCCTGCTGGCATTTTTGTTATCTTGCTGAAGCACACTATGCAATGGATTTGGTAACCGGAGGACCTGAATCTGTCTTGTCAGCAGGGGATAAATATGTGGCGATGACAGCTTTTTGTGATGGTGATTAAGGATGTCTGGCTGTCATGGTGCATTTGCATTGGTTGGTGTGACTATGCAGGTCCAAAAATGAGTGTAGCATCTTTTTTTGTCCTTAGAGGCAGTTCAGTTGAAGTGCTCCTGGGCCTGTTTGGTAAAACATGTGTTTCGTTTTGTTCCTGTATTGTATAGATCACTAAGAAGCTTTTCTTTGCAATGGCTTTGTCAGGGGAGAATTGCAATATTAGAAAGTCAGTAAACACTCCTGCCCTATGTCGGGTCCTGAAGCTTGCTTCTTGCTAGCATCGTGCCTTGTCCATTGTGCCATGCTAATGCTGTGCCTTCAGTGTTTTTTGGCCTTCAAAGGATTTTGCAATTATAAGTACCAAGAGTAGTTTCTCTTTCTCTGCAATGCACTGAACTAGCTCAGCAATGTCACACGTGGGAAAGAAATGCCTTCCAGGCTGTAACCCTGCCCAGCATTCACCCTTAAGCATATTTGCTTCCCTGAAGGCAGCACCAGGCTGCTTATAACATCCATTGTTTCTGCTTCCTTCACTGGAGACTGCACATGGTGAACTTGTCATGTGTCCCTAAGACTGCATCAGGGCTGGTTTCTCCAGAGCCATTGGAAACATGGGAAATGCTTTAGCTCATGACTAATGAATTTAGGTGCCTAAATTCACATGTCAATGTAAGTCAGACATTTCAGGTGCCATTACAGTTGGTGAAGACCTCAGGCTTTATTCAGCTATCTACTACTGTGTGCGAGGTAGCCGTATGGGGCTGGTAGATCTATGGAAGACCAGTGCCCTTCTGGGCTGACAGCTGGAGTCCAAGTGGGATCTCCGGGGGGATCTCAAATGGCACCAGTCTCTGCTGAAACCACTGAGTCATATCTCTAGAGGTGGATGCCTAAATTAGGATGTGCATGTGTTGGAGCTGAATCCCTTTTCCTGGAACATTAATGACCACGATTCACACCGGATGCTGGAAGCAAACTCGAAAACTCTCAGGTTTGCGCCAAAGTTTGCAGAAGTTGATACAGATTCATTGATGGCTTTCAGAACATGACCTTAAAGAAAAGTCATGCTTTCAAGTGTGATTCATGGAAACAGCTTACCCTTTTTTTTCCTTTTTCTTCGCAATATCAAATGTACCTAGTTTACTGGGGAGAAAAACTAATGATGTTGCTTTTAATTAGCAGTGATATCAACTGACTTAGGGAATCGTTCTTTATTCTTCCCACCTTATCACATTTTTCCACTGGATATAGCACATCCAAATGAGTACACAGCTGATTTTTCTTCATTACTGAAAGTAGATTGATATGGTGGAAGTGACTAAAAAAATAACAAGCCCCACACAGATTTTTAGGTTGAAATAGAACAATACAGCTATCCAGCCTGACCTCAAACAGCAAAGGTCTGAGAATTTTACTAATGATGCCTTCAGGGAAGGAAACTTTCCTCTCTCTGGGAAGGATTCCCCAGCTGATCAGTAAAGGTGAGTGAGTAACTCAGTGCCCTGTCTGCTTACAGCAGGTGGATGGATGACTCAAAAATCAGGATAAGATGCTGAATTTTACTAGCAATCATAAATTCTTTTTTGATAGCAAATGATTACTGTTTAATGAAATAAGCCCTTCAAATGAAAAGTAAATGAATGGCTGCAACAACATGTAAACATATCTATACATCATCCACTGTACCTGCTTACCATCTACACATTTTTCTATAAAAAGTAATTAACTGGTCACCATGATTTTCCTTCTAAATCTTTTATTATTGACCCCACGTAGAGAGGTTGGCACTTCATTGTGCAGATGAGGCTAATCTTTTCATGGCTGTAACAGGGACTCTAGTTTAAAATTTATTTTTGGTTGGGATTTTTTTTAAGAACATTGGTGAGAATTTTTGAAACGTCATTGAATTGCTCACTGAAAATTCACCTTGACGTTTTAGAGCAGACTACCCCAAAACTGTCACTGAACTTTAAAATGTCGCAGCACCAGAATTATATGCTCTAAAAATAGAGGGAAAGCTTAAAGAGGAATTAAACTGACTTAGACAAGTTTAATTAATCACTATGCTTTGGGAAAAAAGTAGTGTGCTTTTCTGTTGAAGAGGAAAGACAGTTCAGATGGAGACTGGGTTACGCTGAGGCATTATCGGTGTTCTAAGCAAGAGCAAGCCCTGCTCTTTTCAGCTCCTGCTTCTGTAAAGCATGGCAGAAGCTACTTCAATACAGCCCATGTCATGTCAGTGTGCTGGTTTGCACTACTGGGTGCTGATGCAAATCCACAAGCAACAAACATCTCTTTGGCTTGGTGGATTGATCCTGCTCTAGCATGATCTCATCATGTTCATATACACACCTTCAGCTGTGTGACCAAAGAGGAGAGCAGAAGAAGTGACCTGGGACAGGAGGGAGAAGAAAAGAAGGTCACTGGGCATGTTATATGAGGGGGTTGCAACCCTTTCTTATTCCAGGTGATATGAGCACTTCAGGACCTTTTATTGTTACCTGTGTTCTGCATGCAGGCAAGCCAGGCTCAGTGAAACCGCTTCTGCAGCAGGGATGCTGCAGCTGGACCCTTTCGCCATTTGATTGGGGGATCTCACCCTGGGTATTCACAGGGTCTCACCCTGTGCATTCAGCAGGTTCAGGTCCCTCTCCTCTGTAGCCCACCAGACAATACAGCCATGCCCTTACGCACTTCAGCCACCTGAGCAGCTCATGTGAGGTTTTTTGTAAAATAGGATTTGCACAAGCTCTCTGCCAGACTAAAGATAGTAGCCTAATTGGAATCCCATCCTCCCCTTCCTAAAATAACTCAGAGAACCTAAACTCAGAGTGTATTCTCATAGTTTTTCTGTGATCCTTTGAAAACCAGAATTTCTATGGGGAAAACTGATAACCCCTGGATTCTAGCAGTGCCGTTGAGTGCTGCTGTAATAAGATAGTGTGTATGCACTGTAAGGATAATGGATAATGTGGGATTTATAACAAAGCCATAACTCAGTCGAGGGGGTTCTGATGATATCATGAATTGCAGACATGAAGTATGATTGATCGATGAGATTATTAGAAAACTGAGATTGAATTACAGGTCTGGTAATTCATCACCCTGTGGCCTCAACATTTTTTCTAATATCTGAGGAACATGTACAACTTTTCCTGCACTGTCTTTTTCAGGTGCCTAATTATAAATAAGGTGCCTGCAGATGCTTTTAAATCAGTGGGCAGTCTAATGTCACTGTCTTTCACTGTAATCAGAGTTGCAGGCGTACAGTGAACTTCTCTTTTGAATTATTTAAGACATAGATCATTACAGAATTACAACATAGCTTTTTCTTTCTCAGTGTTTGACACACAGCAGTGGAAAATTCCAGTGTAATAAGACTGGAAGCTAAATTTCTTTCATAGTTAACATTTTATTGTGCTAATTAAGAAGCAAAACAGAAAAAGATTCTACATTCTACATAATTGTTAATCGTATTTCATATTAATTAATAAACACACACCAGTTAGTCTGAGGGATGAGATTTTTTTCAATACTTTTTTTTTCCCAGCTGGTTTCGTAGATTATAATTGTGTTTCTGTGCATGATATCTGGACCATTGCTTGGATACATTTTGTATATGCACATAACTGTTGGGAGCCATAACAGATTGATGAAGTAACAAGGCATTTGCTTTCTGGAGGATGAAAATTAACGGCCATGGGCAGACCTGAAAAATTAATATATTATAGTTAATGTTTCAGCTCTGACAGCTACCAACCCAGAGCATTACACATGAAAATGTACATGATGGCTGGCACATTTGAAAGCAGCCTCTACTGTCTGTGGGAAGGGTAAGCAAATTGTGAATCCACCTAGGTGATATTTCTGGATCTGACTTTGAAAAAACAACCAACAGAGATGCTGCTTACACTTCATGTCTAATTGTGAATCCACCTAGGTGATATTTCTGGATCTGACTTTGAAAAAAGAACCAACAAAGATGCTGCTTTCACTTCATGTCTAATCAGTTTGATACTCTTAGCCCTGTATTGGAGGACAAGGACATTCTGTCTTGCCTCTTCCTTGCCTCTTCCCATGTCTTGCTTCCCAAAGTCTCTATGCATTGCTGGCATACATATATATATATAAAATTTCACTCCCTCGCTTCTAGCATTACGGCTTCGTGCCCTTTCCTCCCCCTGCGCAGCTTTCTCAATTTTTTCAAGAGGTTTAGGAGTACTGGAGTTGTTGCATGTCTCTGTCTTATTCTGAAGCTTTGAATTCTTTTGATGATCTTTTTTATTCAGCAGAATAAGAGTGATTTCATTCCTTGTGCTTCCCTGCTGTGCTGGCGCAAAAGAAGAAAATTATCCTTTTTTCTTCTTTTTGTTGGTGTTGGTTTTATTTTTCCCCTTTATTTATTTATTTTTTAAAAAAAATTCCTGGTGCTGTCTCGCAGAATTACTGGACAAGCAGTGTTCCCAGCTCTTGGGAAATTTCACCTAAGAAATGCATTCAATCTGAATTAGGCTTTAGTGGACAGGAATGTTCAGAATTTTCCAGGGACTGAGAATTCCAAGGAAAATCTCATGTCTGACATGCCAGAGTATTGTGTTTACAAACCAAAAGGTTGCCCTTGCAGTTGCATTGAAATAAATTACATTCTGGCCAGTGCTTGTCCCCTTGCAACTGCAAAGAGTTTGCTGGGAATCAGAATGTCTCTGTGGGGTGGGCAGGATGCTCAGGATCTGTGATTCACTCACGCCCTGCACTGTGCTGCTCACCTGAGTACCAATGCTTACCTCCATAGCGGGGTCTCTATAGTCTTTAAAAACTCAGAGACCTTTGAGAGTTAACATGTTTCCTTGTCCTGCTGAAGAACAGGGTGGCATTTCATTACCCAGAGCTCTGAAACTCAGTTTAAACAGCTCCTACTGCATGGCGAAAGCATCAACAGCAGTTGTAGTGGCTTCTGCTTGCATGTCAACAAACCTGGTGAATTTTCTGTTAGAGATGAGAGCTTGTACCTTCTGCAGTCAGCATTTTGTACTTATTAATTTCTCTCCTGGTGTAAAACTCATTTCTCAAAGAGAATCCTGTAAAAATGATTATTCGGTTTGGTCACTGACATAAATTGACAGCATCAATGCATCTGTGTCAAATTGGGTTGGCCTGCTGTGGCTGTGCTACTGTAGTACCTTCTGTGTTTTCATTAGCAAAGCAGTTATTTAATACTCTGCATCAGTCATATTCCTAAATGTCTGGTTTCAGCCCTGTGGAACAAATAACAGTCCCAGCCTGGCCTGCTTGGGTTTCTTCGGGATATTTCTGTAGCTCTTCATCTAGATTACATGAGCATTTCACGAATATTAATGGCTGAGTCTTTGTAAACTTTTCTGAGATATTAAGACAGAGTTCTCTCTATCTGGCAGTGAGAAAGCACAGACAATTACAGGTAAAGAAACACGGGCTAATTTGGAGATATGTAGAGTGATGTGGCTGATGAATTTTTAGAGCTTGTGCCTTTGCCTGTCTCTGTCTCTCAGCAGCATGGTTCCCACTGACTCAAAATGCAGCTCTGAGTTTTCAGGTAAGCTGTGAGTCATCCACTGCCTCCCAAATCATCATCTAGGGGGAATGCCAACCCCTTCCTATGCCACTGTAGAGACACGGAGGTGAAATCCAACTCTCTGGGGCAGTTTTCAGCTTCCTCACTACCCTACCCTTGTCTTCAAAGCTGCAGTTACTTCTCCACATCCCACCCTCCATCAAAGGAGGGGATGCTGACAACAAATCACTTGATGAGACCAGGGTCCTGCTGAGAGGTGACCCCGACATTGGAAAGTCAATTACAATGCATGTACCTACAGGGTGGGGATGGATTTACAGCTGCATGGGGCAGCCTCCCTCCTGTTTTTTCCCAGACTGTTACACATAGGTCTCGGTAAACTTAATGTTGTGTTTGCACTGAATGAGTTTGGGAGAGACCTGGCACTGCTGGCAGATGGTGATGCTGTCCCCTGGCGAGAGAAGGGTCAGGCCTGCCTAGGGAAAACAGGGTGACCTTGATCATTTAGAAGCCACGTTATTGCATTACATTCTATTTATGTCTTTATGAAATTTCAAACTGCAACCAAAATAGAAGAGCAAAAGAGAAGCCTCTCTAAAACACTCCTCATTTATCCAGGGGGATGTAGGGGGTGGTGGTGGTTGTCAGTTTACCAATTAGGGAGTTGAACTACTTGTTATTCTCTATTCGAATCTCAAAAGCTGCAGAGATTTAGGTAGTGCTTCTTACAGGCAGGGTTTTACAGGAGAGCTGCTGGGAGAGTTTCAATATTGGTGACTGCAGTCCCTGTAATCTGTGATGTGGACAGCTGGGTTAGCACAGGGCTATGCCCACACCTGCACTACAGTAAAACAGTGGTGTCCCACCAAGAACAAAGCCTTATTGGGCCAGACCCCACACGGAGAGAGACAGATGACCTTCCTCTCCCGATGTCCTGGTGTCGGTTAGGAGGCTGTTAATTTTCTTTCTAGCAGCTGGCGCAGTGCTGTGGTTGGGAGGTAGGATGAGAGCAACATTGATAACACACTGATGCTCTAGCTTTTGCCAAGCTATAAAGGACTTTTCAGCTTTTCATGCTGCCTTGCTAACGAGACAGGATGGGGGGGACACCACCCAGGAAGCTGGGAGAGAACACAGCCAGGACAGGTGACCCAAATTGGCCAAAGGGGCTATTCCATACCAATGATGTCATGCTCAGCATAATGCGGGGATGGTGGGGGAGGAGTGCATGGCTACAGGACGCACAGTTTTGGGGACAGTCCGCCTTGGGGATGGCTCTGAGCTGGGTGGTCTGAGTTGTGCAGTTTGGTGAGAAGCTGCATCGTGTATCACCAGTTTTGTATATTTTGCTATAAAGTCCTGTTAGTGTTATTTCTCCCTCCCTTTGCTGTCCTATAAAACTATCCTTATCCCAACCCATGAGGTTTGCCTTTGGGGGTTGTTTTTTTGTTTATTTTCCCTCCATTCTCCCCTCCTCCCCCAGAGAGAGTGGCTGCGTGGTGCTCAGCTGCTGGCTGGGGCAAAACCATGACACCCGAGTTAATTGCTTACTTTAAAAAGGCAGCTAAATAGGGGAGAGGAAATCCAGGCTGAGCTGAGAAATGAAGCTTTTTTGCTTTCTGCTAGCTCTCTCTGACTTTTCCTGAAGGCAAGGTATTTGCAGACTAAGCTGATCACTGGATTTTGATCACAGCTCCTCAAAGTAGATCCCATTAAGAGTGGGTCCTCTCACATGTCCTCTCCATTGTAGATGAAAAGGCCCAAAAGGAGACTGCAATAACCTCAGCATGACTCTAGCCCACCACTGCCCAGATGACTCCTACAATTTGTTTATTTTTTCCAAATAAAATAATAATTTTCATAGGAAATACAACCCCAAATCTCACGTAAACATTGCTTTGTGGCAGAGAAACCTCAGTGGTGCTTCCCAGGTTGTTCATAGCCACCTGGAAGGTCTGATTTCCTAAGCACTAATTTGTGTTAGCATCCCTGCCGTCAGCCCCTACAATGTGTTTAAAGACTTCCCAGGTAATCGGTATTCAAGACCTTCCAATACAGAAAATACTTCTCTTCATTGTTTGTCTAGAGCTCATTTCAGAAAGTTTGGAGAAAATGCCATTGACAGCATTTTTTGCTTCACAACAAAAATCTCTCAGTATTCAGATCTCTATAAATATCTGTGTCTGAATAAGTGGTAATAGCTTTAATAAATTATTCTCAAATTTTAACACATTTATATTTTAGATGAGGAGTGAGGTTTCTAATAGCAACCTAACGGAGCTTGAAGCTTTTCTCTTTTTTTCTCCTCCACAGAAGTCCTCCTTTATTAAAATGTTTGGTATAATTACTTCTTATCTGTGTTTCCTTTGCCTGCTTTTTTTCCAGACCTATTTACAGCTTTGGGCATTTCTAATAAGGTTTTAGTGCAGTTTCTTTCTTGATGTATTATGTTTTTCTCCCAAAGAGAAAAAACTGTGAACACACATACATTTGGGGAGCATAAACGAGAACACCAGAGGATGAGAGATTCAAATTTAGATGTTCTGTTGTATCAGATCATGTGATGTGATTTTGAAGCACGAATCTTTCTCAGAGAAATTTACAAACTTCAGAGGAATTCAGAGAATTTGGGGACATGAAAAAAACACTTGCATTTCTTAACTAATTAATTAGTTTACATTAGTAAGACGCAATAATATCATGCCTTTTTAAAAAAAAAAAGAAATCAACACAACAAACCCCACAGCAACCAACAAAACCAAGAGAAATGTTAAGCTGATAGTTTGTTAGACACTTGAAATAAAGTATCTGGGTCACATACTCAAAGTCAAGGTTTCCACATCACACCTTAAGAAAGTAGTAGACTGCGTTGGACTAAATGAAGACAACCTAGATATGATGACCAGACTTATGGAAGCAATTGAATTGAACAACGGTTTGGTCTTGAAAGGGGAAGACTGAAGGGACATATTATTGCAAGGGGCAATGGCCTCAATCTGGAGCATAGGAAGTTCCACACCAATATGTGGAAGAACTTTTTCTCAGGGAAGGTGACAGAGCACTGGGAAAGGCTGCCCAGGGGGGTTGTGGAGTCTTCATCTCTGAAGATATTCCATCCCCGTCTGGATGCCGACCTGTGCAATATGAGCTAGGGAGCTGCTTTGGCAGGGGGTTGGACCTGATGATCTCTCCCTTCCAACCCCTACAATTCTGTGATTCTATCACAGCTTTCAAATGTATAAAAGGTCACCATGAAGAATAATAGTCTGTTTACTGACATGACTGGGATCAAGAGAAGACCCATTGAATTTAACTCCAAAAGAGGGACTTTTCCACTGTTCGACACTATTTAAAACTCTATAATAGTGCAATAAGTGAATCACAAAGTAGAAAACAGATTGTCTAGAGTTCTAGTGTCTCAATCACTGGATGTCTTTGAGAAAAAAATTATAAATGTCTCTCAATTTATATATAATTTTGCGGAAGAACTTTTTCCCAGTGAGGGTGACAGAGCCCTGGAATAGGCTGCCCAGGGAGGTGGTGGAGTCTCCTTCTCTGGAGATATTCAAGACTTGTCTGGACGCCTATCTGTGCAGTATGAGCTAGGGAGCTGCTTTGGCAGGGGGGTTGGACCCGATGATCTCTCGAGGTCCCTTCCAACCCCTACAATTCTGTGATTCTGTGATAATTAACCCTAATTTGAAGTAAGATGACAGGTAAATTAGCTCTTTCCTCAATTCTTTATTTTAGGATTTTGATCAAGGGCAAGAGATTAATACCATTTAGGTTTTCATGGAGTTTTTAATGCTGGGCTTTTAAGCATGAGGTGGGAAGGAGACTTTCTGAATCATTCTGACAAGCAGTGTATTACAAAGATGCCTGCAAGTACAAAGGAGATAGATGAACTGAGAGAACAGTTCATCACAGGCAGGAACTTCTACCATTTTGGGTATCGTCAACAGAAATAATTTATCATTAGAAAATTACTCTGTGCTGAAGTATTTCTGAGAACTGCATTTTTGTGGAGAAATCCCCTGTCTCCCAGATGAATGCATTTTCATAACTGAATGTTCTGCCTTCAGAATAAAATAGATTTTGATTGTTTCACCCCAAATAGCTGATATGAATGCATATATATAGCTAATGAAAATGGGAGAAATCATTATTAGATGAAAATATTTTAATTTTTTTAGAACAAAATACTTTTTCATTGGTTCTAAATAAGACTTTTTAAAAAGAAGTTAAAAATGGTTCAGTCAGATTTGGGTTTTGCCTCAGAAGAAAAAAAAATGACAGCACCATCCAGAGTCCTATGGAATGGGCCTTCTGCTTTGCTTTGAACTTAAAAATGATACTAGATTTTTAGTAAAATTATTCATTGTTTATATTTACATTTAAGGAATCCCCTTAGGGGTTGAAAAATATATATACATAAAAGGAACTGAACATTGGCTGTGTCTCCATGTTCAGCCTATAGCTGCAACATTTTTGTATTAACTTTTAATATTCAGGTTACGTTCAGTTTTTCTGAACGTAGGCTCTATAATAATATCACTCAAATATAGTTTAAGATGAAACTTATAGTGAGACATAGGAATGCAATTTCCCCTGAAAAGCATAAAATATTTGAGCAAAGGCGGTTTTATTTGAAGTACTAAGATACTTATCATATTTAATTTCTTTTTAGAGATTTAACTCATAAAATATTAAGATTCTTTTCCCATTCAAACAAGGATGGATTTTTTTTCATAATAATGAGATATACTTTGAAAACCATTACTTCCTTTTGTGTGTGTGTGTGTGTGTGTGTGAGAAGCATTCACTTATTAGCCTTCCTTAAAGTTTATCTGAACTTTACATAAGTAGCACCACTCTGCTATTATTTGTCTATCCAGTTCTTCTGAGAATAGCCAGGTAGGCCCTTTACCTTCTCTTTATTTAAAACACTTTGACATAAATTCCTTGTTCATTTCATGTTAATGAAATAAACTTTAAAAGAAAAAAAAAAAAAAAGCTCAGGTGAAATTTGGAAAAAATAACCAGAGATTGACACCTGTGGCAACTTAAAGAAATCAGCCAACAGAAACTGGAACTAGTCAGTATTTTGAAAACTGGAAAATCTAAAGACTTGAAATCCAAGCCTTTAAATTTTAAAATTAATCACAATCTAATGTCCTGAATAGAATAAAAACTTCAGAGAATCATATAGGTCAGAAAGACCCTTAAGCTCATAGAGTCCAACTATATATCTAATACTGTCATAAACCATGTCTCCAGGTACCTCATCTACATGTCTCTTAAGTAGCTCCAGGGATAGTGACTCAACCACTTCCCTGGACAGCCTTTTACAGCACTTGACAACTGTTTTGGTGAAGAAATTTTTCCTAAGATCCAATCTAAACCTCCTCTGGCTCCACTTGAGGGTATTTCCTTTTGTCCTATCACTTGTTACTGGGAAAAGACACCAATATCCACATCGCTAAAACCTCCTTTCAGGTAGTTATAGAAAGCAGTAAATCTCCCTTCAACATTCTTTTCTTCAGAATTGAAAAAGAGGAAAAAAAAAATATCTTTATTTCTTTTCCTTGATCACGCCGCTTATATAAATAAGTCCAAGCTTAACCTTTCGTGGTTTAATTGGTGAAATGAAACTGGAGTTGGAAAAATCACAAGTTCTCAGATAAGCATACAAAAGAAGTATTGATTAGTTAAGTAGTTCAGATCAATGATCCTCAGCCTTGTTTAGTGAATGCATCTGTCTGAAATAAAAGTGGCTCGTACTCTTGACTTTACTTATTGTGAAACAAAACCAAGACACTTTAATGGTTGGCTGTCTTTGTGTGCTGTGTGTCCTTGGGAGAGTGGCAGAAATCCTCAATTTTCTAAAGATGTCAACTGTTCCTCAAAGAGTGAAAAGTTCTCATTTTAAAAATGAGTTCTCATTTTAAAGTTCCAGAGCGTATATCATCACTAAGTTACATAATTTTCAATGTTTCTTTATGATTAATAAGTGGGCAGTCTAGACCTCAATCTTATGCAGACTTCTATTACAAACCAACTGTCATCCTCTAACTTAGTCCTGGTCCTTAGACAAATACAGTTAGAATAGTGAACATGCTGCATTACCCAATAGCAGCTATGTGCAACCTGGGCTTGAACTGTACACCTGGTAGACATTTGAAACAATTCCATCCCACCCAGAGGAAGCGCCAGAAGTTGGATGTTAGAGAACCCAAGAAATATGAAAGCTATGTGATTAAAAGGGAGAGTGATTCTGATGAAGACCCTTCATCTAACATCTGTTTTCCTTGGAAAGCTTTTGCATTTTTCCCATCATGCCACCATGTCTTGTTGGGCTCCAACAAAATTTCATATGCACATGCCAGTAATTAAAATAAAACCAATAATTTTCTGATTTCCAAATCCACATGTTGATCCATGAGTTGATCTTTGTAGTACTGAGCCCAGTTCAACAAAAATCTAACCATGTGAGTGTTCTTTATGAGATTTTATCTAAAAGATAAATGCACGTACATCCTTAAAGTCACTTTTGTGCTCATGTGTGGGCTTCTAATTCTTAGAGCCTTCTATGTGGGCTCTAATTCTTAGAGGTTGTGGGGTACGCATGTGAGCATTGTCTTGGTTTGGTCATGTTTTGACTTGAAAGTTGAACAGGGCTGTGCAGAGAAGGGGGCAAGGGATGTAGCAAACAGTTGAAAAAAGCTTTATCTTACAAGCCAGTTCAGCAGCTGGTGGAAGAAGAGACATTTTCTGAGGCACTTCCCATGCACTTATCCAGAGCTTTGTTATCAGGAGTAGTCTAAACTGGTGTAGACCTCTCAATATGGACTTACTTATTCAGCTGATTAAGCTTCTCAAGCCTGTTATGAGAAGAGGTATTTATGGAGCCTGGAAAAAAAGTTCAGGATGGGCCTCAATAATTGATGAGAGTGTCTCATCTTTCATCCTAGAGCCCTTTGTAAATTTATACAGGAATAACTTTGTCCACCACAGAATCAAAATACCTGTCTTGCTGGCATTAGCATAGCAGCTGTTAGGAGAAAACAGGTCACTAAACAGCAGAGCTTGTGCAGGAGGTGAGGAAGATTGTGAACTGCAGGTGATGTGTGAGACAGAAGCAGTGATCATTTAGGCTGGAAGGGAAAAGGAAACCAGTACTAATTTAATTAGTAAAGTAGTGCTGCATAAGTGGTTTGCAGTGCAAGGTTTGTACTCTGTGAGTTCATCTTCTTTGACTGTGTCTACGATAATGAGGTTGGCCTGATGCCCAGAGTCAACAACTATCCCAACTATAAATCACCCAGCCTCATCTCCTGGGGCCCATCTAGCTCGACCCTGTAAGTTCTGCTGAACTCCCAAGTCTGAGTCTTTCTTCATCCTTCCACTTTCCAAGCCTAATTTTTTCTGTCACGTCTGGGAACGTCGAAGATGCTACAGGCACCAAGCATGGGCAGTTGACTAATAACAGTTTTACAGTTACCTCCTGTAAATCTGACTTTTCTCCTTAAAAATAAAGACAGCCCAGAAACAGGGAAAAATCTTCAGACTGCCGTCTAGGAGGTCCCCATTGACAACTGTGATAGGAATATTAAAGTATGACGGAGAAATGGAAAGGTGGCTGGATGAAGGTAACGCTATGCATTGATTTATGGCAGCATATTCATGCAGAGATCTCTGGGGTAGCCTTTCTTCTTGGATGAAGAACAATCTTATTGGCACAGAGACAGATATCAGTGCTGTAGCAGGATGGCCATCGTGTATTTTTTGTCTATAACAATGTGTTACTGCTTTCTTCCAGGTAGTCCCCTCTCACCGTCTTGATGCACCAGCAGAAAAACTTAAAAATGCAGTGCAGAAAGTTATCAAATCCTTGATTTCTAGGAAAACACAGAGGGTTCGTGTTCATTATACTTTGTGTTCAGTACAGAGGTCAGCTGAGTACTCATGGCAATTGTAACTCCCAAGGAATGCTTGACTCATCTCATTTGGGTGCTTTCTAGTATGCAGCCCTCAAGGGTTCCAACCCTGAGAAAATACTTTGATCATCAAGCTGTAGAGTCGTGGTGGTAGAGCAGCCAACAGGAAGTTCATAAACAGTCCGTGAAAGAAGGACATGACTCTAACACTCGTGTGGCTGAGTAATCTGCCTCCTGTGGTTTGGCCACAGTGACCCAGCTTCAATTGAGGCATGGCAGGGTTGTTGCCCACTTGATATATCCTGGTGGTTAAATATGTGGGAAATGTGGCCATGAATCCTCTTTGTTATGGAGGGACTTAAGTCTATGAAGTTACTGCTTGAATGCTGTAAGCATCAAACAGCTGTATTTAGGAAATGGGGGATGGCAACAGCAGTGCAAGTCTTGCTCAGTAAACTGTGATCAGGAGAAAGGTAAATGTACAAGCTCCATGAAAGACATAAAGTTAGATTTCTTTTCATTAGTGTTGACCTTTGATCACCTTCTATGACAAGGTGACCCACTTAATGGACGAGGGAAAGGCTGTGGATGTGGTCTACCTGGACTTCAGTAAAGCCTTTGACACGGTTTCTCACAGCATTCTGATTGAGAAACTGGCTGCCACTGGCCTAGACAGGTGGACCCTCTGCTGGGTTAAAAACTGGATGGATGGACGGGCCCAAAGGGTGGTGGTAAATGGCACAAAATCCAGCTGGAGGCCAGTCACGAGTGGTGTTCTCCAGGGCTCAGGCTTGGGTCCAGTTTTGTTCAACATCTTTATCAATGACCTCGATGAAGGGATTGAATGCTCCCTCAGTAAGTTTGCAGATGACACCAAGCTGGGACAAAGTAGGGAGGTCGGGAGGCTTTTCAGAGGGATCTGAACAGACTGGATGAAGTTTAACAAGGCCAAGTGTAAAGTACTGCACATGGGTCATAACAACCCCATGCAGTACTACAGGCTTGGGGGAGACTGGCTGGAGAGCTGTCAGGCAGAGAAGGACCCGGGGGCGTTGGTTGACTGCAGGCTGAATATGAGTCAGCAGTGTGCCCAGGCAGCCAGGAAGGCCAATGGCATCCTGGCTTACATCAAAAACAGTGTGGCCAGTAGGTCTAGGGAAGTGATTGTGCCCCTGTACTCGGCATTGGTGAGGCCACATTGAGTACTTTGTCTAGTTCTGGGCTCCTCACCATAAGAAGGACATTGAGGTCCTCGAGTGATTGCAGAGACGGGCAACAAGGCTCTTGAAGGGCCTGGAGGGCAAATCCTATGAGGAACGGCCAAGGGAGCTGGGGCTGTTTAGCCTGGAGAAGAGGAGGCTGAGGGGAGACCTTATTACCGCCTACAACTACCTGAAGGGAGGTTGTAGAGAGGTGAGTGATGATCTCTTCAGCCAAGTAACAGGAGATAGGACAAGGGGAAATGGCACAAAGCTGTGCCAGGACAGGTTCAGATTAGATGTTAGAAAAAAATTTTTTACTGAAAGAGTTGTTGGGGCCTGGAACAGGCTGCCCAGGGAGGGGATTAAAAAAAGGGTAGAGCTGGTGCTTAGGGATATGGTTTAGAATAGGACAGGAATGGTTGGACTTGATGATCTTAAAGGTCTTTTCCAACCTTGCGATTCTGTGACCTGTGATATGTTGTCTTCCCTTTTAGCCATTTCTTCATGTCTCCTTTATCATCTTTTGGACAAGTGTTAGCTGAATAAAGTGCCTGACTCCATCATGCTGCTTTATTTAATGGGAGGGCATGGGGGAAGAGACTGGGGAAAGGGAAAGGGAAAGGGAAAGGGAAAGGGAAAGGGAAAGGCAAAGGGAAAGGGAAAGGGAAAGGGAAAGGCAAAGGGAAAGGGAAAGGGAAGGGGAAGGAGAAAGGGAAGGGAAACATGTGATCTCTAGGTAGCATATAGAATCAAATGGTTCCCCAGCATAAAAAGTTCAAGATTTGGTCCTCATTAAATATTCTTGAATCTGGTACTGACCCAATCCTGAGCAAATCATTTAGCTTCTTTATGTTTGTGTTTACCATCTGTTCTGATTTTCTTCTCAGTGACGTGTTAAGCATGAGAGAACTCCTTCTTTATGGGCTTACTAGGATGGCAGTAATTTTATACTGAAGAACAGAAATGTAGGTAAGGAAAGAAACAGGTCCAGGAAAGACTACGAAGGAAAAGTTACCTGTTTCAAGGGAAGGACTCCTTTCTTCCTTCGCATTTCCAAGTATTGGAGAATGGGAGAAAATGTCTTTAAAAGAGAAAATAGATATTACTCCAGTATTCTTGCCAACCTTTAATTCACTCACACCCACCCAATATTCACCTAAAGTAGTCAAAATAGGGAACTCTTAGCAGAAGAACATGGGCAATAGTTTACCAAATGAATGGACCGTTTTGGTCCAATCTGGCAAAGTTTAGGAACCTATGGGAAAAGAGCCCCTAAGTGAAAAAGGTGATCAATTTCAAGGGTTTCAGTAGAAAATTGTAAAGGAGAAACAGTGAGTAAGCAAAAGCTGGCAAGATCTTCACTTGGCACAGTAATTCCTCCTTTAGTCATTTTTTTTCATGTCTATGAGTGAGTACATAGCTTAGAAGACCTCTAATTGTTTGCATTTTGGAGAGCCCTTTATTCTGGAGAGGTGTCTCTTTGAGCATTCATTTCATTTTTCTTCTTTCAGTTTTTAATTAGAAAAAAATTGCCAATGCAAAACATAGCTGGGTGATCTACAATGAAGAAGACTTCAAAAAGAGATTGGTAATGAGGTCTTGGAAGATACATTTGATAGTTAAACTTCAATGCACTTTTTTCCATGAATCCTGACCAATTTTATTTGCTGATGCAAAACCCACTGTAGACTCATGAGTCATCTGTTATAATTATTTTTAATCACTACATTGTTTTTCATTCACAGGAAGTTTGAAGTTTACTTTTTATCAAAGGAGGAAAAATATCTGTACTTAAAAATTTATCATACTACAAATTTAGAAGCAGAAAATGGTGGGAAAATATCTTTGCAAGAAGTCTTTCTGCAGGCATTTAATCACGGAGGTCTTAACTGTTCTGGAAAAAAAACAAAACAATGAATCAAAACTAGATCTGGCTTTAGACATAAGAAGAAGCAACTGCCTGTATAAGGAGACTGCTGGGAGCAAATAGCCAGTCCCACTGGTAAGAAACCGTGGTCCCAGTTTTGACTGAACCAGTCCTGCTTGTTGCCTTGACCATTTGTCTCCACTCCTGGTCAGTGTAGGGGTGCAGGAAAGACAGACTTGCTTCTTTCTGGTGGAGCAAGGAGGAACCTACAGCTTCTGAACACTGAGAGAAGGACAAATGAGTTGATAGATTTTGGCTGCTTATTCTAGGAATTATGTCCATTGTCCTTGGGAAACAGAAACTCAAACGTGTCACAAGAGAAGAGATGTGTGCACAAAAAGATGGTGAATTAGGATTGTGTGTAGAGACAGAAAAAAATGCTGAGAATTCTGGTTTTTAAAAGCCTTTTGGTGAGTGAGACCATAGAGTGAAGGTCCATCAGTGTATGGTGGAACTGCACAACTCCCTGTTGCAAGATGCTGCAGGTGCTAAAAGTTTAAATGCAATGACTGGGCAAATTCATGGCGATCTACTGGAGGCTGTTAAAAGCAGACAACTCTTCAAGAAGGCTGTGAGTCAATAGCTATTTGAAGGCTGGCAGAACACCCTCGAGAGGAATCACTACATGCCTGCCTTTTTCATATGCTCCTTTCTTTGTATCCACTTGTTGATCCTCACGGGAGATAGGATGCTCTGATAGATAATCTCACCTCAAAGAGCCTGGTCTAAATCGAGCAGCAGCCTGTCTCATTGTTTTACATTGTTTTACAGCTTTGCAAAGATGTAATGTTCTTAGCACACAGTAAAACACTGAAAGCCAGAATTATTAGCCTTAGCATGTTCTCACCTACAGGGGTGGCTCTTACCTCAGTGACAACAGCACTCATCCCTGCGAGAAGTTTATAAACCTCAAAAAATATTTCCCTGTCTTCGGCCTCAACAGTGGCAAGCAGCAGTGCCAAAACAGGAAGATTTACAAGATCAGTTTTGCACAAAACAGAATCAGTAGATGCTATTAACTGTCAAGATCTGAACTAACAAATCGACGATATTTAGTCATATTGTGTTGGGGGAAAAAAAAGCATCCACTGCTTTGTAAAGGACTTTACATCCTACTCACTGATCTTGAGCTCAGTCTTCTGTCAGCCTGGAGAGAGTCAGCAAAACGCCCAAGTGAAGACATACAAGAACTTGCTACAACATGTGACAAATGCCTATATACCTACATACTGATTTATCTTTAATTACGGTATTAACATGTTGCAGAGTCTTTGTGCACCCATGTGCCAGCATAATAACCATCAGAGCGGATTTTGCCAGCTATCTGGAGGTGCATAGAGATAGGCTGAGCACTAAAGAGTTTGTAGGAAGAAGTCCTTTATACTAATGGCCATATTCTCAGCTTCCCAATCTGTAAGAAAAAAGTATTCTTGTCTTGCTAGTTGTAACTTGCCAAAGGATAACCTTTACTGTTCTTGCTTTGTGTGATATCATTCTTTGAAGCCTACATTTTTTTTATACACATGCACACAGACTCTTGTCTACTATGTTATTTTGTTGAGATCCCCAGCAGCTAAAAAGCATTGGAGCTGTCAGTAGTCACATGGATGTTGTAAATAGGTTTCAGGCCTGAGCCAGTACCTTGCCCTACGGTACTATATAGTGTGGATGTGTCAGCTGGGACAGCACGAAGTGAGGTACCACTTCATCATTTCATAGCTTCAATGTGACTGAAGAAGTTGTGTGTTTTGACCCAATTCTGTCACCATATAATTATTAGTATAAGTTTATTGCCATCACTATGTTGCTCAGCATAACCTTTGTGCATCTCTCATTTGAGTTTATCTAGTAAACTCTTCATATCTTGCCTCCTCTTTTTCAGAGATGTGTTACAATGTGCCTTTTCAGAGCAGCTCAGCACAGACTGGTGAAATTTGTAACACTGTAGAAATTGTTCTGTCCGAAATGCTTCTTACTGGTATATAAAATGCAGCTTACACATTATGTTAAAGTGTAAAAAAATTCTATCAGGGTCATGCCGAAGGCAGAGCAAAGAAATTTTTTTGTTTGAACATTTCAAAATAAAAAAGGAGGGAAAAGTAATTTTAGATTAGATTTTTTTTTTCTTGAGAGAGAAAAAGAAATTTGAAAAATATCTGGGTTTCGAGTTGAGTATTTTATTCGAGCAAACCCACTTTTTGTTCCCTTTTTGTGCTACGAAGAGAAGATAATGATCACAAAGAAAAGATATACCTTTGATTTGGGTTTAGTTAGCCTTTTCAATTTACTTATTCACTTTTGAAACAAAAAGCCATTTCAAAAAATAAATGCATCAGTGTGTAAAGTTGTGTCATCTCCAACAAAAGATTACCTCTTCCTTTGATCAAACTGTTGCCTGAGTGTGTGAATAGGGTCAGTCCTCACAGCTGTATTGCTCAGCAACAACAAACTCTTTGCCAGAACATTTTTCCAAGTTCTATTTGTAGTGTAATTATCAACAGCTTTAACATTGCTCTGATTTATTAGTTGTAAACTTCATTGTTTTTCTGTAACTTCATATACAGAATTATTTGTGAAAGCAGGTAATGTGTCTTATAACTTCCTAATCATTTTAGATATAAATCGTCTGGATGTTTTTCAGCTAATATATCTAATTATCTCACCTTCTGAAAGGGTCCTACCAAAATATGAGCAGACCTAATAATAGATAATTAATTATATTAATCACAATTAGTAATTTCAGATGGCTGTCTGACTCTGGCACATACTAATGCATCAGTTAAAAAGATGCCAAGCCCCCATGCTGGGATCTAGTAAGAGATAGGTCACCTACAATATCACTTACACTTCTAAGTATAAATTATGTAGGTCAGTAATTTCTTAATGACAAAATTGTAATGACGTTCCCTGTGAAATAATATCCTTCTAGAATTACTCTTTTTTTTTCCCTTCCAAAATGTGTGGGTAAGCCACTGTCCAGGGATTCCAGTATTCATCAAGGCAAATGAATGTCAAAGGAACTGACAGGTCATGTAACTTGGTCAAAACAGGTGAGATGAGCCAAAGAGGTGGCATGTTGAAATGGCTCACATGTAACTGGAGCATAACTCCTACACAGCCCTCATCAAACCATAGTGCCTCTCTTTCCTGAGACTAAGAAGGTGTGATATTGGATGTGAGCTGACTTGCCCATCTCAGAAATGTCACTGCACTTTACATGAATTTTTATCTGGAAGCAAATTCCTTTCACAAGCTCACTGTGTCTTTGATCCCAGAGCATGGGAAAATGTCATTAAAGTGTTGTCCCAAACAGAGTGGAGGAAGAGCAGCCCATAAAGTTTAATCTGCCACCTCTTTCTGCACTCAAGGAAATGCAATCTGAAACCATGTAATCATTCCCCTAATAGCGTATTATTTATTCATAGTCATTAGATCCTGCTGCATATAAAAGACATGTAAAGGGGACAGCAATTAAATCTGAGGAGATGTGCACATGAATAAATGTTAATTTAGACACTTTTCTGGTTTTAGAATATTGAAAAACAGATTTTTGCTTTCTCAAATGAACTTTCTATGAGAACTTAATTAATGACTATTTGTACTGTTATTTAGCTTTACACACTGATTTGGTACATTCAAACTCTGCTGACTCAGGTAACTCACATCTTTCTGAAGCTGCTCCTGAATGGACACAATCACTGCCAGCACAAATGCTTCTTTGCACAAACCATGTATCTACATCTACTTTCTATGGACAGTAAATAGCAATTTCTTTCATATTTGTAGAAAGGAGAATGAAACTTGCATAAGCACAGACTAAATGAGTTAATTTCGAACTCATGTGAGATATTTACTGATAATTGGTTCTGTTATTCACCAAGGTCTTCATGCATAACAGAAACAACATGAATCATCCAGCAATATCTTGATATCGCTTTTCATATATGCATGTTAAGTGAAGACAGTCCTGATTATAAATAAACATCCTCAGAGTATTAACAGCTATCTGCGAACAGTCTAACTACTTAACAAGTCAGATAGTGATTTTAGAGAATGTCTTTTATACAGCAGGTGGGATAGTGTATGAAAATAAATATCAAAAGTTGCTGTGATTTGGCAGGTGAATGAGAACTGATTAAATTGCAGTAACACAATTATTTGTGATCCCCTGGCCTTTCCCTAATTCTCAGCCTCTTTAGTAGAATGCTACCCCAGCAGCAATCATTTTTTCAGCTCTGGGCCATGAAGCGTTGTGGATATATTGTCTGGGGTTCTTTTGTTTGTTTTCAAAGCTATAAACCTGCACATTTTAGAGTCACTTGAGAATTCATGGGAATAGTAAGATTAATATTATGTGTTAAATTAATGCTCGGTCTTAGAGAAATTCAGGCTGCAGAGTGCTCAGTGCCCTGCGGGTAACTGCAGAGAAGGTCTCTGATGAGAACTTTTCTAGTACAGGTGAGGATAGGAAGGTGAAGGTAGAGAAAGCAGAGGAATGAGTGGGGATGACAGGCAATATCTGGAGGTAGGTTCAGGAGAAAAATAAGGTTCTTGGCTTGTTCTTTTTCCAAAATTAAAGTAGAAGCAATTGCAATGTTTGGTTTGGGTGTACAAACTGTGCAAAATGCCAAATCAATCTGCCTTCCCAGTGAAACAATTGGGTTTTCTCAGCGGAGTTCTTTCTCTGTGTGTTTGGCTGCTTACTGCCTCGACATTAACGTATTCTGCAGCTAGCCTGGACAAGATGAATGGTGTCTCTCGAGCTCCGGGTTTTGGTGAGATAGTAAGTGCTCTGTGTCCCCTGTGCACTCTGTGCCCAAGTCCATCACATTAACTGTACATTGCTCAGTGCTGACCCAGTGCAGACGGCAATACCCACTGCCATCTGTTGCATCACAGGAACAGATGAAACTGGACTTTGGTCAGTTACTCACTGTCAATGGGACACAAGTAACTGGAGATGAGCAGAGGGAATATAACTGTGGCAGTTTATTGCTAGGTGATCGCAGAGGCCTCTGACAAATCTTGGTGCAGAAGACTCATCCCCATAATCTGGCTTTGAACCATATCAGTATGGTAAGAGATGTTTCTTGTAAACAGATCTTTATCTAGGTCATGGAAATAGTAGGCAAAAGATAAAATGGCATGGATGAAGAGAACAGACCGTTTTCTAAAGGTTTAATATTTCAATAGGTACTCAGCTGTTTTGTCTGTGGACAATTGAGGTCAACATCACATTTTGCTTTCTCTTATCTGCAGAAAGCAGCTCCTTTTTCTTGCCTGCCTCAGAGCACTTTAACTTCTGCTGCCATAATTCCATATAATTTCCTGGAAGAACTTTGGACAGCTACATTGAGCAGCCATTACTGCATGCAGCTGCACTGTGCTAAAACACCTGATTATTACTGATGGGTTGTCTTCCTGTACAGCACTCGTAATTTTTATCTACCCAATAAGGCTGGTTTTCTCAGATTAATCACAGCCTAACAAAATCCAGAGAAAGTTTCCTGTTTACTTCAACAGGCTACAGGTTATGTTGTGGTTTTCATCCGTGATTTCATTTAAACCAGGATTTCACCCCTAGCATCTGAACATGTTTGGAGTCACTCTGCTGATTTCCCCATGAGGTGTTTTGATCCTGACATGAGGAGTTTGCTCAGGGAAGGGTATTTATTTACTCTATGTTTGTAGGAGGGGAGATAGCGCTAGTATGTGCTACCACAGAATGTGTAAATCAGCAATGCAGAGGCGCTCCTTAGAGATGCTGTGCTCCTCTTAAGGTCTTCGTTTAAGAACACCCTGCAAAAAGAAACACTGTTCCAGGAAAGTGCATTTTGATCTGGCAGCTGATGATGATTATGTTGGGCGAAATGCCCACAGCCTCCCTTGATTAGGGCAATCATACTTTTCATCTTAATTAAAGGGCCTTTTAAGATTTCTGTCGGAGATCTGCACTGTCTTACCACTGAGTTCACTTAATAAGGTCTTGTTTGGTGATTAAGTCTTACCCAGCTGCTGAAAGTTGTAACTTCAAGTCACAAACCCACAATGTAACTTTGAGCAGATCTCTTGCCTGGTCTATTTAATGATATTCGTTGCTTTAGGCAAAGGAGAAGCTTAATTAGTTAGAGTGTGAAGCACTCTGAATTCCTCAGCTAAAAATGAAAACTAAAATTACAAAGCTGCTGTGCTAGTCTTCAGCAGAAAAGTAATAAATACTTTATAAAATCAGTAGCTGTCTCTGTTAGGGATCTGTTACCACATACATGTGGTAGATATGTGGGTTTGGAGGTATTTGTCAACTTGACTGTGAGAGATCTGTCAGTAAGACAGTCTATTCTTGGGTATTTGAGAGCCACAAAATTACTGAACTTCACAAGGTATGTGTCAATATGGATTTTTTAAATCAGTTTTTATTCATAAATACTATCTTCCACAAGCTTTTACATTGTGTATTTCCACATATCTTTCTAAAACATATATTCAGCTTCTTCAAGGAGCTGCCACTCAAGACAGTTGTATTTTTTTCTATCCTCTCCTCTGGAAGTGAGATGAGATTTTACTGCCTCCTATCTGTTTTTTACATCTTTAGATTCATATATAGGTCTCTTTGATAGCAATATTTTTTACAGTTTGAAGGATATTTCCCTCAGTAAAATTATGCTCTGATTCAGGTGAAAGCATGCTAGAAAGGAGAGTGGGCTTGCCTTTATTTTCACATTGTAAGGGGTTTAATATGATTTATTTATATATTCAGATGCAGTCTACCAGAAAATACAAGGGAATAGATTTTCTTGCTGGTTTTACGTAGAAAGTAGCATGGGTGGAAAATTTGGAGCAGCCTTCTGTAGGGATGAGGGAAGCAGAGGCATTGGATTTGATCTCATGTTCTCCTGCCCAAGTAGGTGACACACAGCTGATATACCTCACACTAAGCAAAACATTTTGTCACAAAAGAAACAACCCCAAAAGAAGCAATACTGTTAAAACTCAGTATAAATATTAATGGTTTAACAAATTCCTGTAGCAGGGAACCAAATGTAGACACTGATGCCATTCTGATCAGGAGCTTGAAAGCAAAACAACTTCTGGGCAACGCTACACGTAATGAACATGTAGCTAAATAAATAACCTTAAGGGCGTCATACTTTTCCTAAATAAGTGTCATTTTGCACTCCTGTGCTGTCTAAGTGTGGTTTTTGTAACTGCTGACATACACAAATAGCCCTTAGCTGAATCACACTAGCTTTTCCTCAGTGCCATTCAAGTCCAACAAGATGCCACACACAATTAGCCACTTCCACATCCCTGGTTTCTGGAGGCTGGAAGACAGCAAGAGAAGGATAGATGGGTTTTACGTTTTTTGGGTGGCTTAAAGGCAGTGAAATGGCCTGAAAGAGCGGTGGACCAGGGAACAGGTTAGCAGGAATGGGATCTGGTGAGGATCAGGCAGGGGAATCTATTAATGGGTGGCAACTTTCAAAAGCTTCCCAGGAGAAGTAAGGAGGCAGATACAGGCTCTGAGGCAGAGCAGCATGCTTGGAGAGGAAGCTGGGGCTGAAATATCAGCTGAGAATATACCTTCTGTAGCATCCTTTGAATAAAACAAGATAAATATTTTCCCATAACAAAACACCAGGTTCGAAGGGAAACTAATCATAGAATCGCAGAATCATAGAATGGTCTGGGTTGGAAGGGACCCCAAGGACAATAGGGTTCCAACCCCCCTGCCACAGGCAAGGCCACCAACCTCCAGGCATGATCTAGATGAGGTTAATAATGTCAACTGGGTGTCAAATTTATATTAATGTCTAAGAAAAATTGCTTTACAAAAAGTCTGAATGAGCAAGTTTCTTCAGCTGATTACTCCTACTTACTTACAGAATGCAGTCATAATGATTTCTTGTTCTCTATGCTGTCTATACTATAAGAGATGTCTCTAGATGTCAAGTGAAGGGATGCTTCAAACCCAGGCTAATCCAGTTTATCTTTGTTACCAACTTTCATATGGTAATGCTATCTTTGACAACTTCTCTATTAGCTCTGTTATGAATAAAGCAGTAAGAGTGCTTTAAAAACAGTCAATTTGTATAACTCAGATAAGCTGTATAGGATCCAGTTTTAGTTTCTTAAGAGCAGAGTCCATCTGTTAGATCTTGCCCTCTCCTCTCTCCCCACACAAATCATTAAGAATATATTTGAGAACAGAAGTCTAACCGTCTGGGTCCTTGAGTGATTGTTTAGACAATGTCCATGTTGTGATATGTTGACCTTGTCTGATCCGCTTTAGAGCCATCCAGTGAATAACAGTCTGCAGCATTCTTTGTCCCTCAGTGTCATCATCCTTATACATGGCATTCAGTAACTAAAGTAATCTTTGCAACAAATTATTCCTGATTTCCTCTTGTTCTTTTCACAGAATCACAGAATCATAGGGGTTGGAAGGGACCTCAAGAGATCATCGGGTCCAACCCCCCTCTGTTTCACAGAGAACATAAAATACAAGTTTTTTTGCATATATGAAGGTTGCCATACTTTCCTCTAACGTCACATCCTTCTGAGTCTTTCATGTCATGCTTACCACATTGCTGCTATCCTGGTTTTTTTATATTCTGCACTCTCAATTTTTTTCAGAAACATTTTTAATGCATTGTGTCCAGAGCTGGTCATTCAAATCTTACTCATCCTCTCCTACTACTAATTACAGTGGAGCAATGATGACTGATGTTTTACATGTTATACATGGAAGATAGTTTCAAAATTGAATTAGCTTTTTGTAGCAGGAATCAGTGCTAGTATTACAGCATGGTTTGGGCTGGAAAGGACCTCAGAAATCATCTAGTTCCAACCCCCTGCAATGGGTAGTGACACCCTCTGCTAGACCAGGTTGCCCAAAGCCCCATCCAACCTGTCCTTGAACACTGCCAGGGAGGGGGTAGCCACAGCTTCTCTGGGAAACCTGTGCCAGGGCCTCACCATCCTGACAGTCAAGAACTTCTTCCTAATATCTAATTTAAATCTACTCTCTTTTAGTACCCCATATCTTATCACTCCATGCCCTTGTAAACAGCCCCTCTCCATATTTCCTGTAGGCCTCTTCAGGTACTGGGAGGATGCTATAAGGTGTCCCTGGAGCCTTCTCCAGTCTGAAAAAGCCCAACTCTTTCAGCCTGTCCTCATAGGCGAGATGCTCCAGACCTCTGTTCATCTTTGTGGCCTCCTCTGGACTTGCTTCAACCTCTCCACGTCTATCTTGTACTGGGCACCC
This sequence comes from Laterallus jamaicensis coturniculus, assembly GCA_022605575.1. Classification (NCBI taxonomy): domain Eukaryota; kingdom Metazoa; phylum Chordata; class Aves; order Gruiformes; family Rallidae; genus Laterallus; species Laterallus jamaicensis. Next base: position 84,110,268 of record JAKCOX010000002.1, on the reverse strand, counting down.
CAGAGTTGGATGCAGTAACCCAGATGAGGTCTCACCAGAGCAGAGTAGAAGGGCAGAATCACCTTCCTTGACCTGCTGGTCATGTTTCTTTTAATGCAGCCCAGGATAGAGTGGGCTTTCTCAGCCAGGAGTGCACCCTGCTGGCTCATGTACAGTTTTTGTACCACCAGTATCTCAAGCTGTTCTCCACAGTGCTGCTCTCAATCCATTCATATCCTGGTCTGTATCGATGTTGGAGATTTTCCTGACCCATTACTTGGTCTTGTTGAACCTCATGAGGTTGATTGACATGGTCCCACTCCTCAAGCCTGCGAAGGTCCTTCTGGATTACATCCCTCCCGCAAGTGAATCAACCACACAACACAGCTTGGTGTTGTTGGCAAACAGCTGTGTATGCACTCGATCCCACTGTGGTACTGATGAAAGTATAATATAGTATTGGTCCCAATATGGACCCTTGAGGGACATCACTTGTTGCTGGGTGTTGATTATACTGTTATGTTGAATACATCCAATTTGCCGAAATATTTCTCGTCCTTTTTTATTCTGAATTAGACTCTTATCCTCTACTTCAAAAGAGCAGATGCAATACTCCAATTTCATTTAACTTTGAAGATTGAAGATTACTGTAACTTTCTTGTTCTTTTGTTACTAGCTCTTCTTTCCAGCTAAGAAATACACTAACCTTTCCCTTTGTCTTTTTTTAATGTTTTTGTTATTTTTTTTGTCTCCTGATGTGTTGATACAATCTATTCTGATTGCCTTTCTTTATTCCATGACAATTTTATGTGGTTGTGCAGTTTAGCCTTTTTGACTTCATTTTTTGTGATCACTTTGGAGAGGAGAGGACAAACCAAGCTGTTACTGAATAGATTAAATCTACATGGGTACTGTTACTCTTCTAAAAGGATTATCCTGTCCAGTCATCTTTTATATACAAGGCTATAATGAAAAGTTTCGTCATTTGACTTTATCACCTCAGAGATTATCTCATGTCTACAGTATCTTACCCCACCTTTAAGGACACAGTCATTTATCTGCTGTTGAAAATTTTGTCAGGGAGAATAAGTGAACAATTTTGGTGGCTTGATACCGCAAATTTCAACTGTTACTGCAGACACTGATTTATCGTACTCAGTTGCCTTGATGAAATACTATAGCCAGGATTTGTTTTAAGATGTTTGTATAATATACAGATGATAGCAATAATTCTGTACTGAGCCATGCTTTTAACAGCCTTAATCAATTATCTCTTCTGGCACAGGAAAGCCATAAAACATCAGATGAAGACTGATGAGTTATGAAACTCCCTGACTCATTAGATACATGCACACTGCAAAAATTTTGGAACAAATTACCTGACTTGCAATGCTAATTAATAATATTTATCTAGCTCTTTTCATCCTGGAAGATGTGAAGGCATTTCTTAGACATTCAGTAGCCGACACAGAAAATAAGACATAAAATTCAGCTCTATTATCTCAGGAGTATAGGATGCTGAAGGGAGAGTCACATTATAGCTGGGAATTAGCAATTGTCACAGGATTTATACCCAAAAATTTACTATCCCAGCTCAGCCACTAACCTTCTGCTTTAATCTAGGCAGGTTTTCCAACATATCTGCCCTAACATTCCTATTTACAAAATACTAATGTTGGAAGCCATGTGGAGACCCTGAAGGGTTGCGAGCACTACTAGAGGTTGTCTATATGTAAACAGTGTATCTTCATCTGTTTGGGTTAAAACTGTATCGTTAAGGCTTAGCTTCTTGGATTTAATATAACTTTAGCACTCAGCAAGCATGAACTCATTATCTTCATCTCAAATTCCATGGATGATTATAAAATCATAGAATTGCTTAAGCTGGAAGACACCTTTAAGATCACCAAGTCCAAACACAGCCTAATTGTGCTGCGTCCACCTCTAGATCATGTCCTCAAGCACAACATCTACGTGCCTTTTAAAGACTTCCAGGAATAGTGACTCCAATACTTCCCTGGGCAGCCTGTTCCAGTACTTGACTACCCTTTCAGTAAAGAAATTCTTCCAGATATCTAACCTAAATCTCCCCTGGTGCAATTTGAAACCATTTTCTCTTGTCCTATTGCTTGTTATCAGAGAGAAGAGACCAATACCCACCTCTCTACACCCTCCTTGCAAGTAGCTGTAGAGTGATAAGGCCTCCCCTCAGCCTCCTTTTTCTTAAGACTAAAAAGCCCCAGTTCCTTCAGCCACTCCTCATAGGACTTGTGCTCCAAACCCTTCAACAGCTTCATTGCCCTTCTCTGGAACATGCTCCAGTATGTCAATGTTCTTCTTGTTGTGAGGGGCCCAGAACTGTACACAGTACTCAAGGTACAGCCTAACCAGAGCTGAGTGTAATGGAACAATCACTTCCCTACTCCTGCTAGTCACTCTGTTCCTGATACCAGGATGCCGTGGTCCTTCTTGGCCACCTGGGCACACTTGTGTTCAGCCAGCTTGTCTACTAATGCCCCCAGGTCCTTTTCCTCCAGGGAACTCTCCAGCCACTCTGCCCCAAGCCTGTAGCATTGCCTAGGGTTATTGTGACCAAAGTGCAGGACCTAGCACTTGGCCTTGTTGAAACTCATAAAGTTGGCCTCTGCCCATTGATCCAGCCTGTCCAGATCCCTCTGCAGAGCCTTCCTGCCTTCCAGAAGATGGACACTCCCACACAATTTAGTGTTGTCTGCAAACTTACTGAGAGAGCACTTGATCCCCTCATCCACATCATTAATAAAGATCTAAAAGAGGACTGGGCCCAGCACTGAGCCCTGGGGAACTCCACTTGTTACCTGCCTCCAGCTAGATTTAACTCTGTTCACCACAATGCTTTGGGCCTGAACATCCAGCCAGTTTTTAACCCAGCAAAGAGTATACCCATCTAATCCATGAGTGGCTAGTTTCTTCAGGAGGATGCTGGAGAGAGCAGTAGTGAAGGCTTTACTGAAGTCCAGGTAGACAATATCCACAGCCTTCTCCAAATCCACTAAGCAGGCCACCTTGTCATAGAAGGAGATCAGGCTGGTCAAGGATGACCTGCCTTTCATATACCCATGCTGACTGGGCCTGATCTCCTAGTAGTCCTGCATGTGTTGCATGATGGTACTCAAAATGATTTTTTCCATCACCTTCCCCAGCACCGTCAGGCTGACAGGCCTGTAGTACCCTGGGTCCTCCTTCCGGTCCTTCTTGTAGATGGGCACCACATATGCCGGCTTCCAGTCAAGTGGAATCTCCCCTGTCAGCCAGGACTGTTAGTAAATAAGAGGAAGTCTCTTGGCACATTTCCAACAGCTCCCTCAATACCCTCAGGTGTATCCCATATGGACCCATTGACTTGTGCGGATCTAAGTGGCTGAGCAGGTCACTAACCAATTCCCCAAGGATTATGGGGTCTTCAGTCCACTTCCAGTCTGCTTTCCACTCAGGAATCTGAGTATCAGGTGACCAACTTGTCTTACTACTAAAGACTGAGGCAAAAAAGGCATTAAATACCTCAGCTGCCTTCTTCCTATCAGCCACCTCATTATCAGGCTCGACACCTTCCAGTAGGACCTCAAATCTGTTTCTCAGCAGAACTTGGGGAGGCAAGGCAAACAAGGAAGGTGCTGTCCTTCTCCCCTTGCATATTGTATGATCTCTCTTTCACAAGTCAAGAAACTAAGGTGTGAGGCAAAGCATGTTATTTAAGCTACTCTGAGACAATGTAAGGTGGCACCAGCATCTTTATAAGCTGCCCTTGGCTTTCTAGATAATCAATGAAGCATAGGGTGTGATTCATGTCATCCTAAAGTGGATACCTATGTTTGGTTAAATGACTCACCCTATGCTTCATTGACTGTGGACTTGTTTTCTATAAACTATAATAGGAACATGTTGTCAATGGTTGCATTGCTGGGCACCAAATTTAATTCAGGATTTTTTGGAAGCTAGGAAAATATGAATCCTGCCTTAAAAGCCACGAGACAATATATAGAACATGGACTTTAAGATCCCCATTAAGCCCACTGAAACCAGGCTGATTGGTAGAATCAGACCAGTATCGGTAAAATCTTAATAAAATTGCCTTCCTCTATGCCATGACAAGATGCCCCTTCTCTCTAAGAATGACCAGTAGTCATAAACCACAGGGATAATCCCTCTATCATGACTGTCACCTGCCTGAATACCGGTGAGACTGTACAGAGAGTACAGTGGCATGACCATGTGCCAAATCCAACAAGGTGCTACCTAAGGCTGCCAGATGGAAGCTGACTGCATGAATGGTGGAGAGGCATCACTAAGCCTATTTAGTAATTTACTGCAGATTCCAGGTTTCAGAAATGCAACTGCTTCTCTTCATTGACTGCACAGAGAGTCAGCATGTGACAGTCTGCATCCCGCATTGCTTTCATAAACATCTAAGAGCTTAGATGTCTTGGAAAATTGAACAGGGAAAGTAACTCAAACTATTGTTTGGTCATACAGATAATTCTGGTGTTTGGATAAAAGAAACACATATCATAACCAGAGCTTTAGAGACTGTACAGCTGAAAGACCAATAAATAGGTGGACTGACTGTTCTTCATTAGAAAGCAGTTGGGGAAGAAGCACAAATAGAAACGCAGGAGAGAAATTAGTTCAGTTTCTTTTCATGGGACACATTTCCTCTTTACAAAGAAAAAAGGTTTATGCTTTAAAAATCTTTCCATTTCTAAGGTGCATTGCAGATGTATTCTGTGGGACCCTGTGAAATGTTCTCATGCTTTCAAGGTTTCCTTGGGACCATATGGTTGATTAAAAAACAAACTCAGCAAACGATGACACAAACAGAATCCCAGTGGCTAGCACTTACCCTGTCTATCAGCCACATGCTGGAGCATAAACATGGGGGTATATCAGCAGTTATTGATGCCATCTGGTCTTTTCCCTATTCTGATTGTATAACAGTTTCTGTGTTTTAACACAGCCACGTTGGAGGGAATTGGTAGTGAGAAATAATATCCATCTAAGCACAGGAAATTTAAACAGTTAATGATGCGGAAAATGCATGAGAGAAATGAGGTTAGAACTTTGGCATCCCAGCTCATAAACAAAAGGTAATGGCAACCACAACAGCAAGAACCAACACATCTGTAGATTTAAACACTGAAGTTTGTCCACCTAGGAAAAGAAATCGCCATCTACAGACTAGAAACAGTATAAGCCACCATGACCAAAAAGCGCATTTACGAGGAAGGGAAATTCATCCTGGCTCTCAGCCCTTCCGAGCTTTCTGCAGGAGTGGTGAAGGTGCACACGCACCATTCGCAAGGGCTAAGTAGTCACAAGCTGCACACAGCAAGTACGTCTGCAAAATGAGGTGCCCAGAGCGTGAGGCAAAGACATTTTACTGTGTTTTGACAGGGTTTGTTTATAAGATGCAGTACACTAAACTTGTAAAAACAGACGTGTTTTTATTGTGCCTGATCCACCTTCCTTTGTAAGACTGTAAGCATATCATAAACGCCAAACCTGGGGCAGAAATGTAGGTAGCGTACAGTCATCTTTGCCTGGGGAATATTTTTTAAAGTCAAAAATAAGGAAGTTTTATGGTATCTCAAGATACAATATGGGTGGTTTTTCCCATTTAAAGAGCAACATTAAACGAAAATCATAAAAATCCAGCTAACTGCTCAGCTACAGCAACCAACAGCGAGAGCCCTTCAGGACCGTATCTAACCAGTGGGTAAGTGCAAGAATCTGCAATATGAAAATCTGCACTCATACTTAATATCTTACCCTCTAGGCTGTCATAGGCTCTCCTCTTACAGTAAGTAATGGAATATTAATTGAATTAGGGATTTGGTCTGGTTTTCGTGTATCTTAAGGCAGTGTGAGACTCCGAGACACTGGGTAGCCGCTGTTTTGTACTCCGCTGTTGACTAGAATTCCCATTTTGGATCTGAAGAATCTCTTCTAGCCAAAGTTTCAGCAAAACTCTTGTATTCATAAGAAAAGTTGTATCGAACGGTCATTTTTCAATGAAAACTATTTTTTCCAGGACATTTCCAAACAGACCTGTGTAGCACCCTGCTTGGATCTATAACACTGACGTGGACAGAATTCGGGAACCCCACAGCATCTCTGCTAGATTTCATGAGTGATCTGGCATGAGTCACTTAATCTTTTATCTCCTTTCATCTAGGATTTCTGTGGTTCTTTCTCAGTTGTATAGGAAACAGCAGATTCGTTTTGGAAGGGGGGGTAGGTGATGATACTTACTTAAAGAGTGTGAAGCAATGATTTCTGTCTTTTTAACTGCTGTCTAAACTTTGTTTGCTCCACAAGTTTTGATGCTTCCATTGCTCTTCATCAGCTTATCACAAGTTAGCTGTGTCATGTCCAAAGAATTTATCTTTCATTATTTTCTCATTCTTTCAACATATATTTCTCCCTAAATGATGCAGCAGCAGAAGGAAAAAAAAATAAACACCTGCTGTTCCTGTCTATGTTCTGCAGCTAGAGAAAATGAGTCATTAATTCAGTGGCAGTTTCCAGCCCACTTACAAAATCTGTGAACACCAACCTTACATTTGCTACCTTATTGTGTTTTAGGAAATGTCCAGCCATAGAGAACCCTCCAGTAAGGGAAGTAACCCAGATTTCATTAAAGGGAGCAACTTAGACTAGTTTCTGCTGCAAGTAAAGGTAGGAGTGTTTACAGATCATGTTATCACTTATTTTTGTTTCATATGACCCTAAATGGTTTCAGTGATGGCCTCTATGTAGAGAATTTGATCCAAATGACAATAAACTTGCTTTTCTCAGTCATTTTATATGGAACTGGTGAAAGCATGTCATGGGTGGTCATCTCTCTGGTACCCTTATAAAAAGGGCTCAGGGACCATGGAATTACAGTCACTGGTGCCAAAGAGAATTTGTAAGAAACCTCATGATCACAAAAGGCAGTGGACACCTGCTTGCTGGTTGAGCCATGTATTTTCAGACTCATGTGTTTACAGAGTGCAGCCATGTAACCCCAGTGCTCAATGATGTCACACCTGCATACGGGTTATGAGGCTGATCAATGTAATTAAATGCTTTATACCAGTCTCTTTATGAGCAAAAGCACTCTGGGATGAATATCCTGAATCATTCTACATTCCCACTGGCTAGAGTGTCATTGTCAGTGAAGTACTAATATCTTTAGTCTTGCTCACAATTATCCAACCTCTATCAGATTTCTCTCTTTCAGCATCTTTTCTCATTCTTTTTTTGTGAAGAAAAGCATGGACCTCAATCCTGACCTAGTTCTGGAAGCAGATGCTGGGCAGTACAGCTTATGCTTTGCCTGACCTGGTGCTAAAAAGCTAGACCAAAGCCCAGCAAAGCAAATAAAACCTTGCAGCAGTTTGCTTCAAGTCTTGAGTGAAAAGGTGATCCAGAGAGAAGGGCAAACTGGGAAATGGCATTTATTCAGAGCACAAAATGGAGGAGGAGAAGCAAACACACTAATTTCCATTTAATTATTTCACAATGTGTCATTACATTGTGAAATCCAATGCAGCAACACTTTTAGCATCAAAACAATAAACTGCCACCATCTTTCCCAAATTTTAGGAGGGTTGCAGCACACCTGTTTGCCGAGGAGAAAAGCTGTAATTAGTGCTGAGAGACTGTTTCTGGAGCTGAGTGGATGAGACAGACCCTAGCGATTGCTTGCCACAGTCAGTAAATGTCTGCATCATTCACAAACTGCACATTTATTCACACTTAACATCCTTTTCATATCACTCTGTTGAGAGTTTGACTGTAGCAGCAAAAATACTTTGCAGACATGTCTCCCCACAGTGCTTCAGAGTCCTCTACAGACACAAATTAATTCAGCTTCACAGAGCTCCTGGTTCAAGACCATATTCTATTGGTTAAATGGAGGGGAAAATTTTGTCTGTTAAATAAAAAAAAAAAAAAAGAAGACAGGTTTGGGACCCTGGAGATTCAGGGACATAGAACAATATGATACTCCAGATAGTAAAAATTGTAGAAGCCATCTGTAACACAAAACACAGATTGAGTTTCTCGCCTGTCCATGCCTATGCCTACTGGGAATCACTCAGCTGCTCCTCACACAGATGGGATTCTTGCCTACATTAAAATCAGGTGGGAAAATGACTATAAGGATCCCTTTTCAACTACTTAATTCGTTTCTTGGTTATTTCTGTTTGCTTTCTATTAGTATCAGCACTGTAGAGACCATTCAGTTGTGGGATGAATTGGGAAATTTGTTCTTTCTCCTTTTACTTGGCCAAATGTTTTAATCCATCTTCAGAAATTTCATTGAAGACTTTATTCCTACTGAATGAAATGACTCTGGTAAACTGGTATAGGTTTGTTTTTTTAGAAGGAGGTCTGGTGAAAATTCATTAAGCGTTTCTGGATCTGTTCTACAGCCACACAGTCTTCAGGTAAGTTCCGGCTGTAGTATATTGCCACTGCGTATCAGCTGAGATGTGACTTACTAACAGGGTATGCACATATCGTATAGCAGTAGGTCAGAAGTTTTGTTTCTAAACACCACTGCAAGGGATTGAGAAAAAGCCATATCTTAGATTCATAGAGCAGCCTAGCTTTCAAGGAGCCTTGAGACATCATTTGGTCCATGGGAAAGGGAACCTAGGTGTGATTATATAGCATCCCATATAGTTATGTCTTGAAAACCTCCAGTGATGGGGACTCTATCATGTCCCTAGGGAGGTTGTTCCAGTGATCAATTGTTTTCAATATAGAACATCAAATTCTTATGTTGAGATGAAACTTCTCTTAATGCAACTTATATCCATTGCCTCTTTTCTATCTCCATGTAGCTTCTTGTGAAGAGACAGCCTCTATCATCTATGTAGCTGCCCTTTAAGCACTGGAATACTATGATGAGGACCCCCTGAGCCTTCTTTGCACTAGGGTGAAAAGACCTAACTCCTTCCATCTTTCCTCACAGAGCAGGATACAGCACAGAATCCAATTTGCCTTCATTGCTGTGCCAATGCACTGCTGACTCATTCAGTTTGTTGTCTGCCAGGACCCCCAGGTCCCTTTCAAGAAGGCTTTTCCCCACTCACACAGATCCCAGACTGTACTGGTCTCTTTGATTGTGTCATGTCAGGTGCAGGACTTTGCACTTGACATTGTTAAACTTTATACTGTTTTTGTTCATCCATCCTTCCAGCCAGTCCAGGTCTCTCTGTAAGATGACTCTCCATTCTGATGTGTCCACCTTTCCACCCAGTCTGGTGTCAGTAGCAAACTTGGTGAGATTGTTTTCAATCCTGTCATTCATTTCATTTGTGAAGAGGCTGAACAGCATAGGTCCCAGTATTGATCCCTGGGGGACCCCACCTGTGACCAGCTGCCAGCCTGAGTAAAAACCATTGGTTTTTACCATTGGCTGCTAGGCAGCTTCCTACCCATCTCACAGACCACCCACCCAGTCTGGTCTTGCCAGTTTGTCTAGGAGGAGGCTGTGAAAGAGAGTGTACAATGTTTTGCTGAAATCCAGGTAAATGATGGCCACTGCTCTCCCCATGTCACCAGAAGATGTCACTCTGTTCTACAAGGTGATCAGGTTTTTCTCTCAGGATTTGTCTGTGGTAAATCTCGATGCCTGATCATACTGTATTGCAATGGACTAGAAGCATGAAGGCAGCCATGGTGGAGTTCATCTAGTATGTTCACTCTTCATATCACTAAAGATTTTTCCTCCATGTGATATCAGTCAGGCAATTATTTTCATCCTTTTTTGGGTAGATGTTCGTAAAAGGTCTATTTTCACCTTACTAAGGACAACTCAGCTAGTGGATAGGTAAGTGGAAGATGGCATGGGAATAGTATCTTCCTATTAACAAGAAATGTAAGAATATGTTTTTTCAATAATTTATTGGATGGAGTTTTTAAGCAAAAAATTATGTGTCATTTAGAAAATAATAAAATAACATCCTTTGCTTTAGAGTGCTAAAGGTTATGAAATTCAGTGGACTGAATAATCTCTCATTATTCCAATAATGTAAGGGAAACAACTTGTATTCTTAAATCTACTCATATCTGACACTTTTCAATAAGGATGAAAAAAAGGTGACACATTTTATCAGCCTGAATAAACACAGGCATTTGGACAAATCTACGCAGAGAATGACCTGTGATTATCTCAATGTGGCAGGAACAGAGATTCATTATATTTCTCTTGGATGCTCACAAGAAATATGAAAATCCTAGGGCTACCAGCAAACTTTTTAATCTTCTTTTCTCTACACCTAAATGTTGATGATTTTTCTAAACTCACAAAAGCATACAAACACAATTAAGCTAGAGCACGTTATCCAGAATCCTTGTCTAATTGTTCCTCTATGAATGCAAAGAGTCTCTGAATAAGTTATTAGTTTAATAACAAAATCCTGTTAATTTAACTGGCATGGTTTTTATTTCTTTGATAATATAACCAACCTTTTCCTTTTCCCTTCCCCAGAACTTTCCTAGTCACATGGCTCTTCCTGATCAAATATGTCCATTCATATTACTTTTAAAAATTTTAAATGACTTCCAAGAAGCACAAGAGGAAGGGTGATCTTAAAAGAATATCAACAAATCTTTCTCAAGTATTGTACTGTTATCTTGACCTCTTTAAGATGGAGTGCAACACATACTGTTCAGATTAACACTTCTTCCTTTAGGTTTAAACAGTAACCCCCAGTGAAGTGAGACAGAAGAGTAGTCAATGAATATCTAATATATATACTTATTTCACTATGCAACAAGGATAGAACAAATCAGTGAAAGCTGTATATCCAAGTGTTAAGAAGTCAAGAAAAACATGGAATACATAATGGAGGGAATTAATTCTTGACTTGAATGCTGTTGACAATGGCTCAGTCATGAAGTGGAGATGTTATGCTTTATAGGAGATGTTTGTCAATGTTTTCTTATGCTGTATTGTGCATGACGTGAAAATATTGGTTTTCAGTGTGCACAACTGGAACAAAAACAGTTAAAAGAAATGTAGTCTTGAGAGAGTTTTAAGTGGAAATGCTCTCATCAATTAAAGATCCCTATCATCAAGCTTTTTACTCCCAGGATTCAGTATTGGTCTCCATGTGAAGGCCAGTGCTGTATTCCATCTAAAAGCAACACAGGAAACTTGAACAGCAGAAATGTAATAATATATAGTTAAAGCTACTATTCCTCTATCAGTACCTCCATGCAAAACTGATGTCCCTCGTTCTGTATATCTCAGCAGCCAGCATCCAGGCCTCTGTCCATGACTAATGATTTTTGCTTGGTCTCCTATGCAACACAGATTTAATGAATTAAAAAAGCACAGAACCAGTTTTTAGTGGTATGGGGCTTGCTTATCCCAAAGGAACCTTCAGAGGATATCATGGATTAGAAGACACGATTCACCTCCTAAGTATCTGGTGCAGAGAAGATCCATGTTTCTCTGGGGTTTCTCAAGATCACTGGTTTGCTTTGCAAAAAGGAGCAAAGCAGCAGATAAAATAATGAATCTATTTTCTTTCCATCTTGCACAGTGAACTGTGTCCATATGTATGTTTGCACTGTGTTGTCCTTGCATTCTTGAATATACATGACAACTGCCTACAGGACAACTACTTGATTTTCCTGAAAATGTGTATAAGAAATCTACTCCCCCTTACTCAGGAGCCATGTAAGGGCATCTGCAACAAACTTAAGGTTAACAACTGACCATTTATAGAATAGTTGCAGGACAGTAAGTCTAAAGTGCCATAAATTTCAAAATATCGCTCTGCTTTGTGGTTTAGCTAATAACAACTTCTTTATTTTCTCCCACAAGACATATATACTGTATATACTTTTAAAACCCTTCCCTTAATTACGATAGGTTTTCTGACAGGTTGAATTTTATTCTTGGAGAATATTTGCCACGGAAAGATAAAGCTACCTTATGCTGGCACAAGTACTCTCTCCTCGACTCTTCCATCTGCTCCGGTTCCAGGGAACAGATGCCAGGATGAATTTCAGACCTGGGAAGTGCAGCTGAGTGAAAGAATGGCTTGTGGCAGCAGCAGCTTCCAAATTAAGAAGAAACCTTTTTTAAAAGGAGAGAAAAATAACCATTAAACCCAGATTCAGTAAAGTGCACTGGAAACATAATGATGGGCTGATAATTAATCTGTGAAGAGTTTCTTGTAAAGGCGAAGGGAGAAGATGTTACCAGACAGGGGAAAATGGCATCTTTCCTGATAATGGCTTGTGACTACTTTGGAGAATTTAATATATCCAAAGGAAACATTTTAAAAAGGAAAAATTACTCAAAGCAGAACTGAATGTTAAAAATTAATATTTTTCTTTTTAGTTAGAAAAATCATTGCAAGGCTCAAATGCTGAGAGTCAATTAAGGACTGGAAATATTTTGATAACAGTCCTCACAGGCTTAAAATAGTAGCTGTTCCTTCCCCTAGTAAGCCAGCTCTGTATATAACATATGAGATGTTCAGGCAATGAACCTTCCAGGCTGGAAATACTTTAAAGCTAACCACCTTTTTAAATAGCATCCTGCTTTTCCACCAACTTTTTAAGCAGATTCCTTTAATAAATTCTCTATTTTTAGCCTGCATTATGCATCCCAGAGGATCTTGCCTCACAACCTGTAGCAGTAGGGTTTGTTTGAAAACTCAGGGAAGTCGATGGATTATTTCCTCATACTTCAAGTTCTGTGGAGATTTTTTTTTCCAAATCTTGAAATAATAATAATGAAATTATGCAGTAATATGATAATGACAGCTTCTCTGGATTTAAATTTATAATCAGCAAATGTAATTAGGTACTTTTCGAAGTCAGTTGTTATTTGCTTAACATAGCATAATTGCCTTAAAATAAGAGCTCTTTGAATAACTTGACAAATATATTTTTATTCTTTTTACTTTCATTAATGAGTTCATGGGTTATGTTTTCCCTTAAAGATTTCTCCCAGCCAGTATTAAAACCTTGTTTTCTATTAAATGGGAAGAATGAGAAGTGTAGGTTATAACATAAAAAATATAAATCAGTTCAGAAAAAGCACATAAGACTGAAGCATTAAAATGTCATGGATCTTCGAGTCTCTGTTTATAAAAAATATTTGACTGTCATCATGGAATAGATTAATTCTGCAACGTTAAGAGAACTTCCACATGTGGCATCATGGACCATTGACTATCTAATGTGATGTCAAAGTGTTTAATTGCTTGAGCATTGTGGACTTGATCCATAGCTCACTGACACTCAATGAAAAACTTTTATTGACTTCTGTGAGCTTTCAGTTAAACTCAATATTTTCAAAATGTTTTTCCTCCTCTTAATGAGGCTCCAGGTCAGTAGGAGCCAGTAAAATGTACATGTGTCAAGCAAAGCTTTTCCTGTGTACAGAACTGATGTTGCTGTCACTGAAAGAAGGGAAAAACACAGTGTGGTGTTTTGGCCCTGGCTAGAGACCAAATGCCTTCCAAAGCCACTCTATCACTCCCCTTTTCAGCCAAAAAAGGGAGAAAATATATTTTGGGAGGCTTAGGACTTAAGATAAGGACTGAGGTATCACTTTCCACTTAGTGCAATGGGCAAAACAGACTCAACACAGAATAAAAGAAAGAAAAGTGATTTATTACTACTGCAACTACACACCCGGTGAACCAGAGTCAGGTAATGAGAATTGTGGCCAGGTCTTAAAGCACCTTCCCCCTGCATCCCTTCTATAGCAGATTTAAATTTCATTCATGATTTTTACTCCCTCCATCCCCCCGCCATCACGGTGCAGGGAGAGGCAGGGAATGGGGAATGGGAGGTTTTCAGTTCGTTCCACCCGAGTTGTCTTCAGTCTTATCTGGGGGGGTTGCATTCCACACAGACACACTTTCCCTGTGGCACCGTGGGGTCCCACCCACGCGAGAGTCATATCCACAAACTTCTGCAGCATGAGTCCTCTCTACCGGGGAGCCATCTCCTCACCACAGGCCTCTCAGCAGGACTCCCTTCCATGGGTGCTGACATTTGAGCCCAGACTCCCCTGGCCTGGTCCCCCACAAAGTCAAAAGTCCCCCAGCAAACCTGCTGTGGTGTGGATCAATCTCTTCACAGGCTGTAGATGTGTCTGCTCCCCATCCTTATCCATGGGCTGCGAGGGGACACCTGCTCCACCATGGTCTTCTCCATGAGCTGCAGGGGAATCTCTCTTTCCAGCACCTCATTCTTCCCCCAACCCTCCTTCAGGCCTGGCCTTGGTGTCCATGCAGCTTGTTACATCTCACTCCCTTCTCTGGTGGCAAAATGCATCTGCCTGTAGGTTTTTTTTCTCCTATATGTGATTCACAGAGGTGCTGTGACCATGTCTGATTGAACAGCAGCAACTTTGGCCTTGAATCAGACGATGTTTACACACTGGGGCCTGCAGAGAGCTGTAGCTGCTGCTTGCAAAAGCCACCTCAGCAGCATAGCTACACAAAACTGCAACACACAGTAAGAGGACAAAGCAATTGTAGGACATCTATAGGCTCGAGGAACCTGAAATTAGATCTGTGTTTTGCCTCAGCCTTACCATGTACCTTTAAGCAACTAATTCATAGAATCCTAGAATCATAGAATGGTCTGGGTTGGAAGGGACCCCAAGGATCATAAAGCTCCAACCCCCCTGCCACAGGCAGGGCCACCAACCTCAGGCCTGGAGCTACACAAGGTTGCCCAGGGCCCCATCCAACCTGGCCTTGAACACTTCCAGGGATGAGGCATCCACCACCTCTCTGGGCAGCCTATTCCAGGACCTCACCACTCTTTCCGTAAAAAACTTCCCCCTAATATTCAATCTAAATCTTCCCTCCTTCAGCTTTAAACCATTCCCCCTTGTCCTTCCATTATCTGTCCTTTTAAAAAGTTGATTCCCCTCCTGTTTGTATGCTCCCTTCAGGTACTGGCAGGCTGCAATGAGGTCCCCCCGCAGCCTTCTCTTCTTCAGGCTGAACAAGCCCAGCTCCCTCAGCCTCTCCTTGTAAGGCAGGTGCTCCAGCCCTCTAATCATCCTTGTGGCCCTCCTCTGAACCCTCTCCAACAGTTCTACATCCTTCTTGTGTTGGGGGCCCCAGATCTGGACACAGTACTCCAGGTGGGGCCTCACGAGGGCAGAGTAGAGAGGGACAATCACCTCCCTGTCCCTGCTGGCCACCCCTCTTCTGATGGAGCCCAGGATACCATTGGCCTTGCGAGCTGCAAGAGCACACTGCTGGCTCATGTTAAGTTTCTCATCCACGGTGACACCCAGGTCCTTCTCAGCAGGGCTTCTCTCAAGAAGCTCTTCACCCAGTCTGTATCTATGTCTGGGATTCTTCCAGCCTAAGTGCAACACCTGACACTTGGCAGTGTTGAACCTCATAAGGCTCACCTGGGCCCATTTTTCCAGCCTGTCAAGATCCCTCTGGATGGCTTCCTTTGCTTCTAGGGTGTCGACCACAAATAATTGCTTATTATTGCTTATTATTACTTCTTTTAAACTTCTAATATCATGAAACCAAGGCAGGAAACCCTTCTCAAACCTGCTTAGGAACCAGACTGCCAAAAGTGTCCAGGATTACCCCCACCTGCAGTTGGTAGGTAAATTCTCTATTTTCAAGAACTGAAAATAGAGCATTCTTGAAACCACAATCCCTATATAAAATGGTATCTCAGTATATTTTGACTGGCTATAGAGAAAAGAATTACACAGTAGAATCTGTGAGGGGAGTACATGGGAACCTCTCATTACACTTTGTGGAGATATGATGAGTATAGTCAGTCAAGTCCAAGATGTGATTTCTCTGACCAACTGTATAGACCTGCTTTAAGATGAAAGGTCCACTCTTTAATGTCTCTGTCAACTTGCTGAGGGTGCACTCAATCTCACTGTCAATATCATTTATAGGTATTAAACAGCACTGGCCCCAGTACAGACCCTTGTTGAAAGCATCCTTAAAGATCTGCCAATGCTGTTCCACCTTTTATGCTTTGAGGACTGTTTCCCAGGGAGTCCTACTGATTAGCAACTTGAAGAGCTGGAAGTTGGCTTTTCTGAAATTCCGGGTCCTGACTATGCTTCTCATTTGGTTCATACACCTTAGGACAGTGAACTGCACCAGTGCATGATCACTGCAGCCCAGGCTGCCTCTGATCTTGACATCCCTGACGAGCTCACTCGCACTGATGATCATCGGGTCCAATATTGCTTTCCCTTGAGTAGGGCTGTCTATTTCCTGTGTCAGGAATTTGTCCTCTGGGCACTCCAGGAGTCTCTTTGATTGCCTACAGCCATGATACTTTTCCAACAGTTATCATGGTGGTTGAAATCCCCCAGCAGGATGAGAGCCTCAGAGCTCAATGCCTCCTAGAACTGGAGCAAGAAGTCCTCATCAATAGGTTCCCCTTGGTCAGGCAGCCTGTAGTAGACCCCAATTATAAGGCTCCCCTTGTTGTCACAATCCCTAATTCTTACCCATAAGCTTTCAACCTGTTCATGACTATTCTTTAGGGATGTCTCTTCACACTCTATCCATTTCTTAACATAGAGGGCAATGTCTCCACCCCTCCTTTCTTGTCTGTCTAGATATTCAGCTGAGTTGCTAAGAATCATAAAGAATTTAAAGTATGCAAGGTTACAAGGCTAATCTAAAGTTAGGCTGATGCTGTGTAGCATCTCCATGGAAACCAGAAGTGAACGGCATGTGAGGTGAAAGGAGAGGAGAACACAGAATAATAATCAGCAATAAATAAACCTTGACAGGCTTAGTGTGATTATGTTGTCAATGAGTTAAAGAATTCTTGTGCCCTGTTGTAGTTCAGCCAGGATGCCAGAGGAGAAATCTTCTCCTTACGGGTCCAGAGGAAATGATGGATGACATTTTAGAACTAAGATTATCATGGATAACTCTGTGGATGCTGACTACTGGAAGAGGCAAGTGAAGGACCTACTTGCATGCAGTGTAACAAAACACCCTCCTATATTACTTAATCTCCAGAAATTATTTTGTACAGCAAATCTAATAATAATGGCCTCCCTTTAAAGATCTTACAGGTCTGATCTGTTTACTGTATTATTTCATCTGAACTATAGTGCACATAATTTTGCTAGTACTTCTAATATTTTAGATATGTGAACTACCTACTAAATATATTCTGGGTACAGAAGTCATTTTAAGAATCAAATTTTGATGAGTATTTGACACTGTACAACAAAATATCCTTGTCTCTAAAATGGAGACACATGAATACTACAGATGGACCACTCAGAAGATGAGGAATTGGCTGGATGGTCACACTGAAAGAGCTGCAGTTAATGGCTCAGCATCCAAGGGGATACCAGTGACGAATGGTACAGGTTGCCCAGGTAGATGACTGGCATAGGTTGCCCAGTGGAGGTCCTATCCCTGGAGATATTCAAGGTCAAGCTTGATGAGACTCTGAGCAACCTGACCTAGTGAAGATGTCTGCTTAATGCGGGGTGTTTGGACTAGATGACCGTTGAAGATCCCTTCCAACCTAACACATTCTATGATTCTATGATCTTTCAGCTATTCTCCTATTCACTAGAGGAATGACTTTGCCATCCCTAACAGGCAATACCTTTTAACTTATGACAAGGGAGAGGGTGATGCCTTGCCTACATGTGGCTAATCCATACCCTTCCACATATATCCATACTAAAGTCACCTGAGGATGAAAGGAGATCTTCTATAAATAAGTCTTTCCAGGCTGAAGCCCTGCAAGGATTTGCATTGCAACAGACTTTATTTGTATCACAAACAATAGTAGAAGCCAGGGAAAAGGTGAATAAATAACATGTTAAGAATGTTGTAAAGAAAATCTTGAAAAAGTGGAGGTTTGGTAAAAAGATGAAATGGATAAAAATTCTTATATCAAAATACCATCGTAGGACTGAACCTCAAAGAAAAGTTTCAGCTATCAATTGTCTGACGAAGAGACCAGCAACAATTGTTAGTTAAGGACACTGACTGTAAACTGTCCCTGGAATAATTGTAGTAGTCATCAGAAGAATCATTTATAATTATTCAGTGTCACAGTGGAAGTTGCCCGTGCAAAGGGAGGAAAGTAGGGAAAATCCTTAGGTGACAGTGGTCATTCATTCATCTCTACCTGCTGCAAACCCCAGCACTCCTGAGTGTTACAAATTTGTAATAAACTGAACTGTGTCAGGAAAATCTAATTAATTCCCCCCCAGAAAGATGTATGTCCACCAGTGATCCTGGAAACTAACATTTTCCATCTGTTTGTCACCCATTTATAGGACATGACAATTAAGCTGTCTTCATTTACTTAAGCCCCTTGAGGACCATGTGAAACCTCAGATATTTAGAAAAATATTTGGCAGTCTTATCACAGGACACTGAACATTTTAAATAGAAACCACAACAAGGAAGTTTTACCTATTTTAACTTTTTTATGGTACACAGACCTTCTTAAGGCTGACTCAATATAGCATAAGCAGCTCTGGGAAATATCAGTGTTTCTAAAACAATTCAGACAAAATATTTACAGGGAATCATGTGGGAATAAGCTTTGTGCATTCACATCTAGTGCATGCCCTATCTGTCATGTCTCATTTAGCTTCCTATTAGTCCTGTACATTTCCTCTCCTCTCTAACCTGTGATCTGTTTTGTTGTGTGAAAAAAAAGGCAACAAAATGCTGACAGAGAAACTCTTCTGTTTGGATCTCCGGACTTCTGCTTGATAGAGGCTTCCACACTCTTCAGGGAACAAAAATGGGGAACAGTTCTGCTGATTTCCTTCTTCTTGTTTGAGAAACAGTTTGGATGATTTCTTTGGCATCACTTCTATAGTGAACCCACAGTGACCTTGTCTGATTTCATATACATTGCAAGGGTGGAGTGAAGCCAGTTTTAGCTTCTCCTCATAGATTCACATATAGTATTAGATAGAAAGAAAGTCTAATTAAACAGAGATTGAAATACACAATCCTAAACTTCAGACCACACTTCTGACCCTTTCTGGGTAATTCATTTCACATAACTCCAACTTCCTCTTTGGGCTATAGTGAGATGCTTGTGTCTACCTAGCCCTTTGGCACCAAAAGGTGAGTATTCTGAGTATTCTGGCAATCGGCTAATTGTAAATGTCATGAGGAATAGTGAAGTTCAGAACCACCTTTCCTCTGGCGAGAATAAAGCCCAGAAAAAACAAGATATGACCAGAACTCAGATGAGTTGCACCACACACAGGATTGCTATGTTGGTGTTTTTTCAGGAAGAATCAGAGTTTGCTAAAGAAAGCTGCTAAACTGTTTCAGTATCTCAGTAATTAGACTGTATGGTATGGAAAGCAAATAGAAATCAAGGGGACTCTAAGAAATGGGCTGAATTTATTAATAGTTTAGGATAACATTAGGTTTCAGTGCACTGTACCCAATGTGAAGACAGTTAGTTCATTTCTAAAATTATCTTTACTCTTTACACCACCTGCAGTGAAATACTCCTAATGAAACCAGTGGGAGTTTCAGTTGAAAGTCTAGTATAATGAAGAGGACAAAATATGAAAAATGTAGAAGAGAAAACTGCTGATTCGATATTCAGACTTGCCATACCTTATTCTTACTGAGCTTTGTATTTCTCAGTTATCAGTAAAGAACACAACTTTGGATGTCAGTCATATTACAGGTCATGTAAAAAAAACCCTTAGCTTTGTTCAATTAATAATAGTCAAGCAACATTCATATTCTTGAAAGAGATGTTCCAGAAAAGCATGTCACAAAAAAGTCACAAAAAATTCGCCTAAAATCCTATTAATATCATTTCCTTAGATAAGCTTGCTAATCCAGAATCCTCTTGTAAACAAGATTGAATTTACTGTTTTAGTTGAGTATTTGCATTGCATTCATATTTGCTGCAAGTTGCTGAAATTCCCTTGAGCTGGATGGGATTGTAATTGATAATACCAAATTTTAATATTGAGTAGTATATTCACACAGAAAGATAGATTGAAAATCAAAATTATTCTTAGTCTCATTTCACTAATTTCCATAGAGTGAAGCACAGGGCAAATTTACCTTCAAGCTATGCTGCTGGAACACAGGCAAAAAAGGACAAAGTGAAGTGTGTATTAACTGAGCAGGAATTATTTTTAGATAATTAACCGAGAATCAATCTGAGACGTGTGAGAGAATTATAACTATACCTCAGAACAGGAAAATTACATTTGTTTCCTCTTATAAATAAAAGCTCAAAAGAATGATTATCAATAGGTTGACTCCAGTGCAGGACTGTTCAGTCAAGCCTAAAGTAAACTTGAACACTACTGGACAAGGCTTTGATCTTATCTAAACTCTTTTGCCACTGAAAATGTTGTTAGTACAACCCCAGCTGGTTTAAGTTAAATTCTGTGCAATGGTAATCTCTGCATCCTGAGGGCAAGCTGAGGGCTTCCAGGCATTTTTTGCTGCTCTTGAAAACCTTAGACAAAGCTGAGGAAGTAAAACCACAAGAAGCTAGATCCATTTTGTCTCTGGGCTGTTCAATATTCAGTACTGAGCCTCTATCAGCTCTAATCCTACAGGGAAATCAACATGACAACTGGTGAAAGTAAAGAGTAAGCCTGTGGAAAACACAATGAGTAAGTGCACTTCATCAAGAGAAGTCAATTAGGTCCGACTTGTTCTGAAACTGTGTGGGGACCAGTTTTACTACGTAATTGATCATCATCAGGAACATTGTCTATTTTTCAAATTTTATTTCCAGATGGATTTGGCCAAGGCAGACAGACATCACTTCAGAAAACATCTTCCCACAATAATACTTACTCTTCGTTATAAGTGAAATAAATGAAAGTACTGTTCTCTGAACTTTATTCCTGCTATTAGGAACACAACCATTTCTTTATCTTCCCAGGAGACCACCTCCTTTTTACTGACCACCTTTCTATTTATATAGAGAGTCTGCTTGGTAAACACAAGATTTTTTCATTTCTCAGGAAAGGGTCAGCACTTCTAGGCACAAATTCCATCTACTGTCAGATCCAGTATATCAGTTAATAGTTAAAGACAGATGGGAGACGATTTTCTTCAGGAAACTATGTCTGTCTCAATAGAGAGGAGAAGAATAGTTTATTAATGTCCAGAAGAATTCACAGCTTGTATTAGATATTTCTTGAAGGATGCTAAATCCTCAAAGAGATTTGTCTTGTAATATTTCAGGTTTAGGATCCAAGTCCTGCAAGCCATGATTCGCTGGAGTATGCATACACAGAAAACCTGGGCTACTTATGTCAGGTACTACTGGAGGGGGGTAGCAGCTTGGATTGCTGAGAATGCACTCCAGAAGTTGGGTAAACACTACAGACCCCCACTGCCTGGAGCTCTGTAGAGCCTTAAGTGCCCAGCTGTCAGCTCTCAAATTTGAAGTCAAGTAAGCTGTCTATGTCACAGTCACAGCTACCGTAGCACAAATGTGTTTAGGTGCTGCCTCCTGACTCCCAGCTGGTAGTAGTAAACTGAAGCTCAAGTAGTCCTGGTCAATGTGATGGGATGGCAATGGAATGCAGCACCACAAATACAGACAGACATTGGTTTTATCCATCCAATTTTTCTGACTATAAATCTAATCTTATTTTCTGGTGTGAATGCCCTTGCTTGAGCTAGTTTACCTTGAGTAGAGTCACTAGAGGCAATGTCTTCTTCATGCAGTGGAAAATGATGCAGGGATGCCAGCACTACCTTTAGGCCAGGAAGCTGTATAAACTAATCAGCCTGTCTCTGTGTCTGAAATAATTAGTTCTGATGAAGGGCAGGACCTGCTGCTTTGTCTGTATCACCATGCTAAACTGACTGTCTCTTAGACCTGAGACAGTGTTTCCTGTGCTGCTTTTGTTTTCCTTAGTCCTCTAGGATAATGGTTTCTATTAGCAGCCACCATGATGACAAACCCAATACCTGACTTGAGCTGTAACAACTATCTGGCAAACTTCATCTGCCTCACTGCAGTTGCAGTAGTTTAGAGCAAGGATTCAGGTTGGGCTTGGTCCTGAGAGGTGCCAGCTTTAAGCAGTTTTGAGTGAGAGGATTTAACATTTTATCAGGCATGGTCTTAGTCAAAGAAAGACATGCACATGCATGCACACATATGTGCAAACACACACACACACAGACAAACGTTCCACAGTCACATGAACACAGAGGGGACTCCTTTCTGACAGAGTGGCTGTACTCCAGTGGTGTCACCTTCTAAAGTTCCTATTAAAATTCTGCATTAATTAGTCTCAATCACGATTACGGTACATTTTTTACTCAGTTGCCATTGTATTTGTCTCATGCTGTGTTAGGTGTCACATCCATTGCAGTCTGAACTGTGTTTTGTAAACACCATCTCTGTTCTTGCAGATAGGTCAGGACCCCTTAATTGGATACAATTTTCAGCCATTCATTCATATTTCCTTGAAATCTTTCCATTCAATTTAGTATCAGATTCCATGTATGTCTTTACCATATATTAATGCTGAAAAAGGTAATGTCAAGCTTCTCAGCTTTTATAAAAACCTTCATTTTTTATCTGCTTTAGTCCATTAAATTGTTGCTATCTTCGCATCACAATGCTTGACTTCTATTCTTAACATTGAGATATCTAAGCTGTTTTCCCTTTTTTATGGTGATGCTGATTTAAAATATGTCACTTCACATAATTTTTGGTTTTCACACATGATCTGAAGATGCTAGGAGAAAATGCCTGATTTACAATGCCAGCCTGTGTTCGGGTTTTAGGTGGAGTTTTGTATTGTTATAAAATCAGTATCCTTTTCTTGTGATGAGTACCTTAGAAATAGACTCAAAACTTCATAATGACCCTATAAAGATGCACACATGATCTGCCTCTTGCACCCATTGCGTTTTTTCCTTACTAAGAGTAGCTACCACACAGGCAGCAGCTGAAGTTCTTGTTGATCTTCTTTGCCTTAGCACTTTAGCCACTGGTTCAGATATATATAATGCATATTTTCTAAAAGTTGTCATAATAAAATGTCTAATGCCAATAATCTACCCAAAGTCACTGGATCAGCCATTTTTAAAGTTTGTAAAAATACTTTTTACAGATGCCTTCACTTCTGTTTCCACCTCCAAAACGTAGATACATTAAAAAGAAACATGGAGATGCCTGGAAGTGTTTCACTGAACAGAAAAAATAGCAGAGGAAAGTGTAAGTATTACTATAAATGAAAAAAACCCAAACCCAACCCAAACCAAACCAAACCAAACCTGTCCAGGAGATAAATGAAAGTTTACCACCATTCATTTACATTTTTTTTCTTTCTTTCTTTCATTTTTTTTTTTAAAGTAGAGCTAGAACATTTCATTGCTACAATTCAGAACAATAATGCAGGATAACTGTGAGAATTGTTACTAGTCTCCAAATAGGATATAAAAGAGATAATTATATTTGGGGGCTCAAGGCTAAGAGTTACCTCACTGAGAATGTAATATGTGAAAACACCATAACATTTTTCTAAACATTAATGATTAAAATTCCGTCTCATCTTCATCTAAATCTGAGAAGGATATCTGTTACCTGGGAAATGAAAAAGTAAACATTAAAACTGCTTGATTGCAAACTGATTGGAGATCTGTAATACAGATGTAAACTCATTCTGCTCTTGTTCCAGTTGACACAACTCATTGTAGGCAATCGTAAGTAGATGTTCAAAAAAATTGCTTAAATATGGGCTTCTTGTGTCCTTTGGGATTCTGTAGGCTGCCCCAGCTCCAAGAAAACCTGAGTCACCTATACTTTTTTTGGAAGATCTAATCCCCATGTAGATATCTTGGCTATCTGGGAATGTTTCAGATTTCAATCAGTGTTTATTCTTTGGAAAAAAAAAAAAAAAGCGCTATATGCGCCTGTCCATTATCTAGGACCCAGGCTCCAATGGAGATCCAGTCCCTAAAGCTTGTAGAGACTATAAAGCACCTTCAGAGCTACCTGATGCATACCTACTCTGCGGACAGCTGGAATGCCTAAGGGTGTCAGGCACATCCATAGGGAGATGGCAGATATTATATTGGATTTATAGGAGATCATTCCTCCTCTGGAGCAAGAGCTGGATGTTAGCCAGCACAGTCTGCAACATCTCCAAGGGCACTGTGTATTTATGCTCTAACACTAAATCCTTCATCTCTACTGACCATCCCCAAGGAGCCCATGTAAATATCTGCAAACTGGTACCTAGTCAGTTATGTTAATCTCAAATCAAATCCCATCCTTTGTGTCAGATGCAGACAGTGGAAAACCATGACTCTGGCTCAGTTGTAGTGTGGAATTAACAAAGACCCAGTATTAATTTCATTGACAGATAAAAAAAGCTGGAAAGAAGTTCCTCAATATGTGTATGAGTCTCGGATGACAGTGCTCTTTGGTGCTCTGCTTGGTTTGTGGAGCAGGCTTGTCTTCCCAGGATAATGTGGGTAATGATTTGTTCAGAGATGGACCTGCAGAGCCTGAGTCTTTCCCAGCTTCTGTTTCTATGAGCTAAACCTCAGCTTTAGTATTTATGCACTGAATTACATGGCACAGCTCCAAATCTCATAGCCTGCAGCAGAAAAACAACTCAGAGATTTCACTTCAGTGCACTTGTGTACTTTCTATTCTTGAGCAGCTCTTGATGCATCAGAAGTGTGTACTCTGTAACTAAAATGTTATTTAACAGAATGGAGAATGTATCATTTAGCCTTTACCTTGTCTTTTATTTGTCTTAGACATAGAGTCTCCTACTTCCCTTTACCTGTTTTTGTTCCCATAGAAAATCAAACCTGTTTTTTTTTAAAAAGCAATCTGCTAAAAGCAGGCCAATTTTATCCCCAGTTATGTTCATTAAAAGGCACCACAGATCAATTCTACTCATTGCATTGAGTTCTACCCAGAATTCCTGAGTAGCTTTGTGGCAGTCCTTGCACCCAGTAGATTGCTCAGACACTGGATGTTGGGATTGTCAGTCCATTCTAAAGAGTCTCCAGTGTCCCTCATTCTGTGTTAAAGAAATCACCACGGTGCCCCTGACTGAGGAAACAAGGCAGAACTTTATTTCCCTTCTCCACTGTAGGGATCAGATGCCATGCTGCTCAACGCTAGCTCTACCTTATATTCTGCTTTCCCCCCCCTTTTTGTGCTCCCAAATGTAGACCACTCCTGCATTACACTTTCTGAATTAGCACTGTTGTGTGATAATCTCTGCCTTCTTGAGTGACTTCTGGTGAGCCAGTACCCTCATTTTAGCAGCTTTGATATTTTTCACTCACTGGAGTTCCTAATACTCATTTCAGACCCTTTATCTCCTAGGTTCTCCATTATTGTTTTATTAGTTTAACTCCAGTTTTGTGCTGGCCACCTGATTTCCCCTTCTATTACTGGCAGTGGTAAACAGGGTAAACAATTTCTCCCACTTTAACCTCAGGCCAGGTCTGGCCATTTGCATGGATGCTTTATTTCCTTATGTGTTAGAATTTCTTTCTTTGGAAATCATTAGGAAGAAAATAAGTAAGGCAGAGGGAAATGATGCAATGTTTAACTGAAATCTACTGGTTTGTAAAAAGAATCAATATTAGCACAAACTCACAAATTAGATTTATGTGTCAGAATGTATCAGTAGTTTCTGGTTTCCTTAAGAAGGTATTTTTCTCTTGTTTGAACCATTGCAACTTCTTGAGCTTGCAACTCCTATGACAGCACAGATGTTTCTTCTTCCTTCTTCCATCAGACAGATATCTTACACTGAGCAACTCCCATTGAGACCATTGATACTGATGACAGTGAGGCTTCTTGCTCTGGCTTCATGTTGGTTTACTACCTCTGAGACTTCACTCTGATGCTAATGTGCTGGGCTATGAAGTTGCTGAATGTTATTAAGTTAGGAAGCTTACTGGTCCTCTTTGCATTGGTCTCTGTGACTAAGCCCTTTTGGGGTTATTTTCATGACTGTAAGAAGGCACTGGAAAGACTGATAGGGATCTTAGAGTTGACCAGGACATGTCCCACAAGAAGCAGTGAACACAGAAAGCCTGGTCCTTCTAAGCCCTGAATGAGGTGGCCAGTTAGGAGGAGTGCACAGAAGATCTAGAGCTGTATCAATGTTCCTGCTAGTTGATCTGTGTCTACTGAGGATACCCTATAGCATCATTTGCACTTAGAGCTGAATGTGCCTAGGAACATTCCCAGGCACTGAAGCCAACTGGCATGTGTTTTAATAAACTCTCTTAGCTACCAGAGCTGAGGGGCTCCATGCATACTGCATATTGAGAATAATCCCTGGACTACTATAACTTGGAGACAGTTCTCTGGAGCTTTTGGGAGACTGCTAATAGACACAGGCTAAAATTGCATCAGGGACTGTTCAAACAGTTTCATAGTACAGTCTGTCACATTTCCATGACCAAGAGCATTCCCCAGCTCTATCTAATTTACTAGTATAATCACTGCCTGTATAGCTTGCTCAGTAAAGTTGGCCTCCTGCAGTAAAAAGCACTCTGAGCATATGTGTGAAGTCATCATAGGTGATGGATCCTTGAAAGCCAGAGCTTGAGATGTGCAACACGGCCATTGAACATGCTTGGACTTGGGTTAGGGACTGATTTCATGTTTGACATATAATGTAGGTATTGCTCTTGAAGACTGGAAATAGAGAGTGAAAACTTAACCCTCAGTACTGAGCCAAGTAAACACTGTCATGTCACAAATCTGGGACACATTCTCAGCTTTATGTTGGGATTGGGAGATTTCTGTCAGCATCATGGAATGCTTAAAAGGTATTCAGGCTGTCATGGTACTGCATATATATTTAAAAACTTAGGTTCAGACTAGCAAGGAGAACTCTAGTAGTTTAGTGGTGAAGAAATAAGCTTACAGAGTGGCACATGCCTTTTTAATAAAGGAAGTTTCTGGGTATTATTTTGTCAGTAGATCTTTCCTCAAAAGATTGTAACTTCTTTGACTTGTGAATCCCAAATGGCTTGATTCTGAGTTATGAAAATAATATATTCATCCAGCTCTGTGGGAGTTAAAATGACATCAAAATCAGTAAAGACATATAATTGAACTTTGCTACTTTAAGGGGAAACATATTTGTAATTGAGAGGAGACCTCCTGCAGAAAGGGTTAAATGACCTCCACAGATCCCACAAGCTTCTCACTCAATGGATTTAAATAGGATACAAAAAGAAGCAATAACAGGTACTGTTGAGCTCAGTGACCCGTTAACAGCAGATATTTAGCATGAAATTCTCTGTGACCAACAGAGAGCAGCTTGAGAAAATATAGTTCACTGTCCAATTTATTGTGTCCAGCTTCTGTTTTTGTCCTTCCAACTCCCAGGATAAATCTTTGCTGACAACAGTAAGTCCCCAAAAAAAGCACTCCTGCAGACTCTCTTTGCCCTGTTGCCACCCACATAGCAACCCGCTGCACTCTGGTGAAATCACTGAAACTTTGATTACAATCATTGCTCAGTTTATATTACAAAGACACCAACACAAAACAGGAACCAAAAGCAGGTCTACAACAGAGAAATCATCAGAGAATGGGAGTTTCAAAAATCTCAAAGGCGTTAAAGAGATTCTGGGTTTTTATGATCAAGTGAAAATTTGGTTTTGCCTGAATTTTTGACTTCACAGAAAGGACAACAGAAAACTAAACTTTCTGAAATGTTCCAAATGTTGGGTACTGTGTTAAGAAAACATCATGGTAAGGACATCAAAATTTCTGTAATCCTTAAGGAAAAAGAATATTTACAACAAACACAGCTGCTACTAGAACAAAAATAATTCCAGTAATGGGAGCATGAATGTGTCCTTATTAAGTAAAAATAAGCATAGGGTCAGGAAGATACCTAGACATAAAAAGGGTTAGACAGATCCCATGTTTGGGATCCCCTTCATTGCCATTTGTTTCCTCTTGTCTCAGATTACATGGCCAAATTTAGGCACCTAACTTAGTTCTGAAACAGCAGCGTAAGAGCTGTGAGTCCTCACCCAGGACCCATGAACACCCCTCTCAAAAGGTAAATCAGCAGTGCAGTCAATAGAGGCTGAATGTCTGTGAAAGTCTGCCAACAGCCTGGGCAGCAGGGCAGTTGTGCTATTAAGATACAAAAACACTCATATTATTTATTTAAACTGGAAATTATATACATATTTATGATTTGGGTGTGCAGGGTGACTGCATTACCATGACATAGACTTCCTGTTTCTTTCTTATGTATACTTAGCAGTCATACAATGACATAAAGAACTCCCCCCAAAAGACAATAACTCAGCAATTAGCAGGCTTCTTCTAGAATTTTATATCTCCAGTTCAAAGACCAGCTCCTGCAAGGACAGCAAAGTAGATGTCCCAAAGGATGAAATTTCAGCAATTGCTATTATTACTGTCCAGCATTGACAGCCCCAGGAGTCAGGATAAGAGATTGTTGTGTCTGGGTGCATTCAGCAGAGCAAAGGACAGGTATGCTGAGAGGGAGTGGATATCATCCAGCTCTGCCCCAAACTTTCCACCTAAGCCGAGCAAATCACTGTGAAGCCTGTAAATCCTCACAACCTTCTCTTCATTGCCATATATCATGATTCTATTGGATCTTTGGGCTAGGAGTCTCACCAGCACCTTATAGCAGGCTCGGTTCAGAGGGTTTCTGATGTAAATGTGATCACTGTTAAAGTCAGAAGGCAGGTGAAACAATCCCACTTCAGGAGCTCAGGGACCTGGAAGAGAACATCTGCTTTTCTCCTCCTGTTTGTTTTTTTTTCTTTTTTCTCAAGACTCTCAATGCCTTCATGTGCATTTTTCTCAGAGGCATCTGAGAAGTTTTATATGCCAAGGAACATACAGAAGAATTTTGGTTAGCAAGTGGCTCTAAGATGTTGTACCCATGACAGAAAAATCCAGCTTCCACCAGTCACTTACTGGAAGGCACACAATTTTCAGGGGTTTCCCGATCTCATTCTTCACACCATGTTAGAAAGGCATATGGAGAGGACCACTAAAAGCTGATCTCCCCTCTCAGAGAAGTACCATTAGAGGCTGCAAGTATATACTGGCTAATCAGAGCTCAATCTGCATCCATCTTTCCTTCCAACTGGTCTTTCTATCTCTACAGCTATCAGTCCTCC
The DNA here is from genome assembly GCA_022605575.1 of Laterallus jamaicensis coturniculus. Lineage (NCBI taxonomy): Eukaryota > Metazoa > Chordata > Aves > Gruiformes > Rallidae > Laterallus > Laterallus jamaicensis. The sequence goes on along the minus strand of JAKCOX010000002.1, from coordinate 84,081,094 downwards.
TTTATGTAGCAATATAATAGCAATATAATAGCAGTGTGCAAAGCTTTGTCTGAGTTGTGAAATAGCAGCTCACAAGGTGAATGAGCAGTCAATCTTCAAAATGGCTGGCAGACGGAGCAAGAGCTGCAGAGAAATGTCTTATGATTTCATCCTAGCTGGGAGCCTAGCTCTTCTGCTCCTGCCCTTGAGCTTCCTGGACTGGGATGTGTTATAAATTGAATTGTATGCAAAGGGATAGAGGTGACACAAAGGAGACACAAAGCCTGATAGACAAAACCATGGACTGCAGAGAATGGCCAGACAGGGCTTCCTTTTGGCTTTGATTTATAATGAGCAGAAAAGCAGTGACCTGACCAATTATCCATCTCTTTGACTGTGCTGTGATCTTTCTGCCACAATGACATTTTTTTGCTAGAAGACACATAGTTATTTTTACATTGCTTTTTTAATATGTCCAGTCTTGCAGTCTGTGGTGGGTTTAGCAAACAGCTGTACCTTCCAGTGAAGACGGCAACTATGACTTGCAGATATTTCTATGCAGTTTAGCTGCACTCTTCAAGGCAGAGGAATGCAAATTTCTTGTGTTTCTTTCTATGGTTCCTGCTAGGATTTGGAGGAATGCGAGTCATCAGAGATTTTCAGGTCAGAACCAAAGAGGACCATGAGTTTTTAAGGTTCTCCTAAGTATCTTAGGATATCCATGGACTAGAAAGCTGCTTGTTCTGTCTGTAGTACAGGGCTCCTAATAGATATATGTTCTTCCTGTGCTTGCAAAAATCTGAAAGAAAAAAAATAGAAGAGAAACACCCCTCCAAAACATTAGTCTCCAAGCTGGTTCTTACTTTAGTTATGAATGTATAACCATTTGCTCTAGACACTGTAGGCACTAGACACAAAATCCTGAGGTTAACGCTTGATAATATTCTAAGCACACTTATGTGCCACTGAGCAGTGCTTGCCTACACGGGAAATGAAAATCCCATCATCCAATTAAACCATGCACTGTGTTAGGTCTCACCTCATTCATGTCAACAGTAATTATGCTCATTCATGCCCGGGCTGAATTGTAAAACTGTAAGGTAAAACCCAGATGCCCTTACACAAGCAAGACTGCCACAGACGGTAGCATGGCATTTACTCTAAAAGGTATCAAAGTTTGGACTGTAGAATAAGAAAAAAGCTAAGTGACCCTTTGCTCCTGAAATACAGTGTGGTTTTCTACCATGCCATGGTTTCACACAGTCCTCTTTTCACCAGTTTCTGTGATAAAACTTCCCCTATTCCCTTACTGTTTATCCACAGCTCCCTACTCTCCCTCACTGACTAGGAGAGCTCCCTGGTAGGCAGCTTGTTTTCCTTTCGCTTGGTTTCCTTATATCACTTCCAGTCAACTTTAACATCTTACTGAATGCAGCTGTGCAAAAAATTTCTCCGCTGGAGTAGATCTGGAAAAAGGGTTTAAAAATACAGTAAAATTAAAATAAGAGGAAATGTAAATAAGAGGACTTAAAAGGGGGTTGGGTTGTGGTTTATTTTTTAAATTCCAAACATTTAATATTGATAAACATTGATTTTTAAAAAAATCATTTCTCAAAGAAAACTTTTCCCAAGGGTTTCGGATCTCATCAGGATGATTGGCATAGTCCTTAACTTTGATTAGCTGCTAATGAGCCTGTTTCTGTCAGGGCTTCTCTGTGCAAAGGTAGAAAGTAATATTTCTTCTAAAAGCTGACTGACAAATTAGAGTGATATCTCAACTTTCTGTCTGTTCTGAATGAATCCAGGATGCCCCAGATGCCTGCACATATCAATTATAATTTCATTGCATGTTTGTTGATTCTTTCTCAGAAGTTTAAACAAGATAAATTTGTTGACCATTATAAGCAATTATTATCTCATGCAGATAGGAGCTGATGTCATACTGAAGTCAGAAGATTAAGATGACCTCAACAGAGCTGTTCACAGATTCACAGAACTGTAGGGGTTGGAAGGGACCTCCAGATATTATCGAGTACGACCCCCCTGTCAAAAGAGGTTCCCTAGAACATATTGCACAGGTAGGTGTCCAGGCGGGTTTTGAATATCTCCAGAGAAGGAGACTCCACAACCCCTCCAGCGCAACCTGTCCCGGTGCTCCTGTGCAAAACAATAAAAAATAAATCTATTTGGTATTTGCATGGAGATGATATTGCTACAAAGTACTTCAGTTTTCTTGCAAAAGTTGTTCTGGCTCATTGATTTTCATGGTGGGACTTGGAATGGCACCTAAACAGCTTTAGGAGGGCCTTGATTTCTTTATGTTTCTGATTGACTGCTTTTCAAAATTAAAAAAAGCCTAAATCAACTGTGGGGGAAAAAATATATGCTATGTAGTGTTTTGTCTGTTTTTTGTGGAAAAAAAAAAAGCCAAAAAAGCGAAAAGGAAAAAGGGGAAATGTAGCCACCCCCTTCATGTTATGTGGATAATACCACCACTAAAATTAAACAAACAGAGATATAGGTACAAAGAATAGTTTCCCATATTTTAAGAAAAAGGAGAGAGCAGCATCTACAAAACACAGATTATTAAACAAATTAATGAGTAACTATGGTACAGTCTTAAGAATATTTTTTTATGTCTGGATGAAAAAGGACTGGTTTTCTAATACAAAGTGTTGATAAGCTTTCAAAAAATGAGGTGTGGGAAAGTACTAAAGCAAAATGCTAATGTAGACATTTTGCTTTTATCATCAGAAAAAACAGACTGAATTTCATATCTGCACTGCAAAAACGTACCAGAGAATAAATCTTTTGCTGCAGAAGGAGCTCAGAAGCCTGGCCTTACATATGCTACCTTTAATGTCTGTGAATAATGAACATCCACTCATTTTTTTCTTAAATTTTGGGGCAAGAAGGAAAGAGTTGCCTTACAGGTATCTTGGGTAAACAATGCATTTGCCTCACTGAAAACAATAGAGCTAAAACTTGAAAACTGCAAAAGCACTGCCTGCTAGGATCACAAAAATAATCTGACTACTGATGACTGATTCTGGAAGAAAGGACATGAGTTATATGCAGCTAAATTTTCTAGCTATCATGTAGCAATTTCACAGATTTATTTAGAACTCTAATTATTGGAATATGCTTAAAACTAAGGGAAGGCTTTAATTTTATTTCTTTGCAAGCATGAAAATTTGATCTCAGTGTAATTGGTTAATCCCTCAGCACAAAAACCTAAATAGCTCCTCCAGTTTTTAAAAATAAGAGAGAAAAGATTAAATGCAATATTACTTTATAGTTTATATAACATACTGAAGGAAAAACATTTTTCTCTGAGAATATTTTAATCGCTTAGGCTTGAGATTTGACAAATTTATACAAAATTGACAAAAATATAAGAAAGGAGTATTATCTTGATAAATGTTAGCCTATAGTGAAAGTAACAGCATACCCAAACATATATTTATCCTTGGATACCTATAAAAATTACTGTTGCATTCAACCAGTCTGAAGATATGGACAAAACAGTTATGAAAAGCTGTTAGATAATTTAAATCTGTTGTTCTATTCACACTACCATCTTTTCTGTTCTGCTTCCAAATACTTTAACACAGTTTGAATGCACCTGGGCAATAAAAATGTGCTTGCTTCAGGGATGTATCTGAACATTAGGTTTTGAGGATATACAAGTCCACATTGGTTTGGATGTCACTGCTTTCTGTTAAGAGTAAGCTCTGGTAATAGAATTAATGCAAAGCATATTTGGCTCATAAGGTGAAAGCATTAATAATAGATCCATTATCAATTAGATAGCTTAATGGAGTACTCCATGTCAAGGAACTGAAGAGTTTTCTCTATCTGTATATTTCTATATCTATGTACACCTCTAAGGTCAGGGTCAAGAGTATTTTTAAGTCAGCCTTTCCTCATCTCTTCAGCCAGCCTCTCAGAAATTGTATGTTTTTGAATTAATGATAGAGCAATAAGTCTTTAGAAGGCCAGAGGACATGGATATGTTTGTTTTAAATGCTATGAAATAAGTTATTTTTTAGTGGGAGCCCGAGGCCTTGAAGAAAATGGCAGTAATTTCTGAAGACACAGGAAAATGTAAAATAGTGTTTTAATTCAAGGACATTTAAGTTTAACCAATGGGGAAATAATATACTGGAAAGCTGTGGCCATGGAGTCTACTGAAATCAAAGCATTCAGTAAAGAATTAACTGTTTTCAGGGAGAAATAGTTTCGGGGTACCGAAACTGATTTTTTTAATCATAAAATTAAAATTGGGAAATCTACATATAGTCTCAATTCATTATGGTAAACCAACTATTTTTAGGAGGTATTGTCTCAAATATCTCCTTTAGGTGGCAGAATACCTTCACAGAATCAGAGCTGAAACAACACATTTCATGGACTATGTGATAGAATCATCTTTGTTGGTTTAACTTGCACAAGCATTGTGGTAGTGACTAAGGACGTAATAAATGAGTAAGTAAAGGACAGTTTTCTGCTATTGTAAGAGTGACCATATATTTTAAACTTAATTCATCGATATTATATCTACACAAATACTTTTTTTTTTTTTTAATCAATAAACTGAGACTGAGAAGAAGCCTTGGTTCTTTGTACAGCAACCTAACAGGTTGTTACACTAAAGATGGAGCTATATTCTTGGAGATGCACAGCAAAAGGCACAAAAGGCAATGTACAGAAATTACATTTTTCATTAGGTATAAGGAAAAGAATAATTTAGTAATCTTAATTTAATGACAAATAGTTTCAGAAGGAAGGAAAGTGCTTTCCAGCAGTGAGTCATAAGAACCTGAGGGCATTCATGTGCTGGATGCTTAAAAACGCTCAGGGGAACTTGTTCATATGTTTGAACAGAATTCTGAAACTTAAGCAAAATATGGCAATATTTGAAAATAAAGTCTGAACTGACAAATTTTACCACTTTGCTCAAGTAGGATCAAAATCATACTTGTGGAAATCCCTCCTTTTGAGTTGACCATAGCCATCTGTTTATTACTTAATATATTACTGCTGCCTCCCTCCCCGCTCTTCCTCCTCACCATAAGAAGGGGGTTGGAAAGGCCCATAGACTGGCTGAGAGCTGTATTACTGCAATTCTGTCAATCAATGTGATCACTGTTACCGGAAGAGAAGCATAAAACCTGTCTGACGTGTTTGAAAGTTGATACTAACAAAGAAACCACTGATTTTTTGAGCATGAAGTTTTCTGTCATGCTTGAAAGTGAATTTAATTTGGTATACAACCTGATTACAAGTGTCCTCTATTCTGTTCGGAAGAAAACACTTTTTTTGCCCGTATGGTTCTTCATAAATCAAGAGCTGATCTAGCATATTAAAGATTAAGATGGATGATGGCACATCTTGATTAAAAACCTGTCTGTGCAACAGTACAGTCTTCCCCGTTCTTCTTAAGAGAGTTGATGAGCCAATCAGCTGCCAAGTAGAAGTATCATCAACCTGTGGAGGTCAGATCCACCTCTGAATATATTGGAAATATGGTGTAGAAAAAAACTTTGGGGAATCTTACTGAAAGCCATAAGTCTTTCATAAAGCTCCAGCTAAAACATGTCCATTCTCTGCCCTTTTGTTTGACCTATAGACCTAGCTCAGTGTGATCCAAATGTTTAGTAGGTTTACTTTCTAACAAAAAGAATTGAAGGCTTTCTTGGTTCATAGAGTTCAATGTGTGTGACATGTAATGAAATCCATAGATATTGGAAATTTAGATGCTAGACAAAATGTCAAACATTGTCATGTTGAGTCTGCTGCTACAAAATACAGTTGAATTTATTTTTTTTTCTCCTTGATAATTTTCAGCTAACCTTTTTTTAGTTCATGGCTGCAGATTTAATAGTTCTCCATTACTTGATCTTGCACTTGTTGTGATCAAATTTGACCCAATTTCTATTGCACTCTTACCTAGATCATTTCATTATATGAAACTCTCAACTTCGCTGTGTTGACAATGTCTCAGCCTGATCTCCTCAGTAAATTTCATTACCCTATCCTGTTCTATTTACTAAATTAAAATAAAAACATTGTGGATGTGATGTTGGTTCCAATCAACCACAGTGGTGTTGGTCCTGTGTTTAGATTCCCTTTAGCTTGATGCTTCAACATGACTCATTATCACCTTCATTTAAGTTCTTAAGTAATCTAACATTTAGATCTCCTCCCTTTCCAGCTTGTCAATTCTTCATGCAGTATTACATTAAATGTTTGGGGTTTTTTTACTGAAGTTGCAGCTATCTCAAATGACACATATAATTTTAAGAATATTTGCTATTTCCTCTGTAAGTTCACCTACAATTCTGCAATGGGTCTGCTCTTTTACAAATGCAAGAATACCAATGTGAGTATCTCCCCATCTAGCTTAAGATGCAGGGATCTCCCTATAGACTATGGGATGGCAGTAGATATGAATCAAATGACAGAATCCCACTTTAAGACTAGACAAATATATCTCTGCTTCTATCAAGGAAGCCTGTGCTGCCTACTGTTAGAGATTCAGATTTAATCTGATGACTCCCATCACAGCTTCTGGAAGAATGAACCCTAAGATTTATTATTTCATATTTTAAAAGTTACCTAGATTGAAATGTTACTGGCCCTCATTGCTAAATGAAAACCAATCCACAACCCACCAGCCCACAACCAATGTATTATACATACCATTTATTAAACTCCCTTTTTCCCTTGCTCGCTTATTCAGTCACAGGTACTTTAGAGTGTAGGACTATGAGATTGCAATGGCTTATCTTTAAACATAAGATGAATTGAGAGAAAGAACAGCGATCTGCTTGATTCTGATAGCAGCGTTTGGTGTTGGGTATTTTGAGTGTTAGTTGCATAAATGTCCCATGACATCCTGATAGAAAAGCTGAGAGAGCATGGGATAGATGAGTGGACAGTGAGGTGAGTTCAGAACTGGCTGTTGGACCGGGCTCAGAGGGTTGTGATGAATGGAGCAGAATCTGAATGGAGGCCTGTGACTAGCGGTGTTCCCCAGGGCTCGGTGTTGGGTCCAGTCCTGTTTAATATCTTCATTGACGACCTTGATGAGGAAATAGCATCCACCCTCAGCAACTACATGATGATACAAAGCTGGGAGGGGTGGCTGACATGCAGGAACACCTCGCTGCCATCCAGAGACCTGGACAGGCTGGAGAGCTGGGCAGGGAGAAACCAGATGAGGTTCAACAAAAGCAAGTGTGAAGTCTTGCACCTGGGAAGGAATAACCACATGTATCAGTACAGGCTGGGGGATGACCTGATGGAGAAGAGCTCTATGGAGAAGGACCTGGGAGTCCTGGTTGACGATAGGTTCGCTATGAGCCAGCAGTGTGCCCTGGTGGCTAAGAGGGCCAATGGGATCTTGGGATGCATCAGGAAGAGTGGTTCCAGCAGGTCTAAAGAGGTGATCCTCCCCCTCTACTCTGCCCTGGTCAGGCCCCACCTGGAGTATTGTGTAGAGTTCTGGGCTCCTTGGTATAAAAAAGACAGGGACCTCCTGGAGAGAGTCCAGAGAAGGGCTACGAAGATGATTAAGGGCCTGGAGCATCTCCCGTGTGAGGAAAGGCTGAGTGAGCTGTGACTGTTTAGTCTAGAGAAAAGAAGACTACGGGGGGACCTAATCAACGTTTATAAATATCTTAAGTATGGGATGCAGGGGGAATTGGCCAGCCCCTTTTCAGTGGTCTGTAGGGACAGGACCGGGGGCAGTGGCTGCTAATTGGAGCCCAGGAAGTTCCGCACCAACATGCGGAAGAACTTTTTCACAGTGAGGGTGACAGAGCCCTGGGACAGGCTGCCCAGGGAGGTGGTGGAGTCTCCTTCTGTGGAAATATTGAAGACTCATCTGGATGTCTATCTGTGCAATATGAGCTAGGGAGCCTGCTTTGGCGGGGGGTTGGACCCAATGATCTTTTGAGGTCCCTTCCAACCCCTACGATTCTGTCAGTCTGTAAAATCAGGGTCTTAATGCTGCAAAAGGTATACTGGCATTTATGGTGATTTTTCCGGAGATCAATAGAGAGATATAATCCCACAACAGCTGTGCCTGCTAGTGGATTTCTGAAATAGGGTTAATAGTGCTTACTCAGTCCAAGCTGAGAGAGAGAGACTGAATGATGAAGGCCCCAAGGAAATGACAGCAAAGAAAGATTTAGGGATCAGGATGCTGCTGAAAACCTATATGGAAATTTTATCTACCAAGAAGATTTTGTACGTTTCCTGGGAGTGCTGTATAGGCTTTATCACTCAGGAGGAACTATTCCAGGCTGTGTTAAAACAACTGAGGTGCCCTTCAGCATCTTAATGGAATGAGATGAGCCATTTGGGTCAGATGAAAAAGAAAGCCAGAGGAATGCCCAGCATGTGTTTGTGTAGCCAGAAATGGTTTCCCTAATGCTCGTGCAACCAACCACAGGACTATGGGTACAGTTTTTCTGGGTTATGCCAGGCAATGAAAGCTGTGGACAGTGCACTTTATAGTCAGAGAAACCCATAACCTGATGATCATCCTTCAGAAACACGTTTCCTCTCTGTTCTTGCTCCAGTGACTTAACAAGTGTTCTCTACCTCTGGGCTGTAGTCCCACTCCTCTATGAACCTTGTTTAAAATCTCTTCAACAGGTTAACAATATCAGTCATGAAGATGCGATTCCCTGTCTTGGTCAGGGTAATTCCACTTCTCTGAAATAAATTATTTGCTTCTCTGTCCTTAAATAAGTGAAACTTCCACTCTTGCCAAAATGAACCTCTGAGGTCCAGGCTAGGCCCCCAACTATGCTAATTACTATAAGAACATGGAGAACTTTTATAAACTTAACTACAACAAGGTAATTGGATCTTCAGTTGTTAAGAGGGGCCATGTTCTATTTTGGCCTTTGTCAAAACAGGAGAAGTAATAGACTGGCAGAAGGCAGGGATGTGCCAAAAGCCAGCCGGATCTGCTCTCTAAGAAAGTCACAGAGGCAGGAGAGCTACCACTTGTGTGGTCACTCTCTGGGCATATTGAAATAAAGAGCTGGAGCCAGTCCCCAAATAACTGTATGTAAGGGAGAAATTGTCATTATTTGAAAATAAAACTAGTAGGAACTGTAGAAAAATGGGGGGATGAACAATAAAAAAAAATATTCTTTGCCAAACACATGTATCTCACCTGCTTTCCGCTGCAGTTGAAATCTGACAGCCAGATCTTTTGCTAAAGTGAGGACATTTGTTTGTGCTGAAATTTAGAACTATCTTTTGTATTGTAACTGTGAAGTCATGAGGATTTTGCACCTGATCTCAAGGATTCCCAGACTTGGAGTCCAATAATCCCCTAAAACGCAATTAATTAATTGCCGTGTTATGAAAAACAATTTTATGGTAGGCAAACACCTCTTCTGAGCAAGCCTGAGTGTCTCAATTCTGATATATGACCACTTTAGAGAGTAAAAAATATTTAATATAATATCTTTATTAATAATGCTGTTCTACCTAAATAGTACAGGTCTCCAATTTGCATCATGAGACTTCAAAAATGGAGCACATAAACAGTATTCACCTGTTGCTCACAATTATGGAATGATGTGATGTCCATGTGAAGTACAGCTGGTTTATGATGTTGATTTGCAATAAATAACCTCCAAGTGCTTCTCAATCCCAAGATCAAAACCTGCTCTTTTATAAAACACAAATTCCATTACTCTTGGCTCCTCTGTCTAAGGAACTGCACAAGAGTGCAACAAAATTAACACACAAGGCACTTGAAACAACCTATACACTGAGCAAAAAATGTTGAACTAATCTGGTTTTGGTTTTTCTCTCAAATATTTACTAAAACTCTTGCATTTCTTCCATCTGACTCTTGAAAAATGAGGGGAAAATTGTTGGTTGTCTTTTTTTTTTTTTTCCTGGTCTATGTGATTGTAACTCTCCATCCCAGTAGCACCATTTTTCATAAGAACATGTCAGTGTGTATTTGGGTTCAGGCAAGTACTGCAGGAGAACGCCTCAAAGCAATTCTTAATCTTTTGGCCTTTGTTCAACAGGACATTTGAAAATAGGTGGTAGGGGAATGGTTGGACTATATGATCTTAGAGGTCTTTTCCTCCAAGATCTAATGATTCTATGATATTCAGAAGCCATTTACTTGAAATGGCATCCTGAATCAAGATCAGAGTCAGTTCCTAGTATCTTTGGGCTTATGGACATTGCAATTATACCGTTGATCTAGAAGCATCCTAGGTAAAATGGAAAATGTGTCACTGCAGTTGCACAAATGATGAATCTTATTTTAATGTAGTGAATACTTAAGCAAATGTAAAGCTTAGGACGTTCACTCTACATCAAATGTTATGAAAACCTTTAATTTAGAATTATTTAGTAAAACCACAGAATGCCTCATAGATTACATAAAGTTGATAGGTTAGTTAAATCCAGAGATGATTTAAAGAAACTTTAGAAAAAAACCCAAATATGCTGCTTTAGCATTCAAGAAAATGCTGAATGCATCCAACAGCTGATAAACACAAAACAATGCATAATATAGGAATAAAGTTGAATTTGTTTTATACTAAATTGATGTGCAAATTCCATAAAGATCCTTGGTTTACTTTCAATCTCAGATCAAGAATAAACTGAACAAATGAAAGTTTGAAATGAAAACTAAGAATGAGAATATCATAACTTCTCTACATAAAGAGTGACTTGATCTTGAATGTAGCATGTTGTTGTTCATCTCATCTTAGAGAGGGTATTGTATCATAGCTAGAAGACCTGAGAAGCACCAACAAGATTCATATAACCTGGAATAATTATCAAACTAAAGAAGTGAAAACAAGAGAACTGCTTAGTATGGGAGAGAAGTAAGTAAATAAATAAATAATGAATAAATATAGGTATTAAGAAAAATCCAAACAAAACCAACATATACTCAATAATCTGGAAAGGTCAGACGAGAAATGCTGTTCCTGCTGTTTCATAGCATGTGAATGTGAGGATGTTAAATGAAGTTGAAATGTGATGAACTGAAAATTGCAAAGAGGGAATAAGTGCACTTTCCTATTTTAATTATCTGATAGAACCCTCTGCTTCAGGAAGCAATTGTTGGCTGGAATTGAAGAGGATTTAGAAAAACACTAGTAATAATTCTGGCTATATAAATCATCATTCATTACAATTACAACAAAGATTGAGAGGGATGTAAACCTTTTCCTTCCAGCCTTGAGCTAATCTTTGAATGGTATTTTGATGGATATGTTACTAAGCCATACATTCAGCTACTGCAAATTTCTTATAACCTACCCCAATCTTATGCAGTAGGAAACAAGCTATCAGAGCAATGCAATCTAATTGCAACACAGTGTGGCATTTCTGGTACTTTTAATACCAAAAATGTCTAGTGAATCTGAAAACTGAATCTAGGAAATTAGAGGGATTTTTCATTCCAATTCTCAACATGGCAGATATTTTACACCAAGTTTATAACCATTTTGACAGTATAGTACCCAGTGGCCCTATCTTGTTTCTGAAGTGTTCAATCTGTTTTAGTTAAGCAAACAATCACATTTTAGGAACACGACAGATTTTGTTGTCTAGCTCAGCAGCACCCATTTTGTTACTACCACGAGATACACACAGAAGACTGAGAGCTGGAGATTGCATCCAGACTTTTCGGTTTTAATCCAGAAGAGAACTCTGAGTAGCACCCAAGCAGGAGATAACAAGGTCTCCCTAAGGGAAATGCCAGGAAACAAAACTGAGGTGGAATCGCATTCAGATGATGCAGGATCCTAGACGAACCAGCAATGTCAGCCTTAGCAGGTCCTCCTGGCTCACTTCTGCATATACTTGCATACCTGAAAATGACAACTCTGGTATATCCTCATTGTCTGCAATGGGGAGTTGAACTTTAAATATTAAAAAGCTTATGCATCTCTTGCAGGGACCATATTACTTCCCATTAGGAGCTCTGTGACTTGGCTGCAATTTTCATTTAAACTCTAGCTCACATAATTTAGATTCAATCTGCAGCTGTTTAGCCATTCAGAAACAAAACTTTGCTTTATACCTCAGAATATGTAGTGAATTATGGTATGTCATGAAAATATACAGCATGTTCCTTGAGGGCATTTAATTTTAAAACAGCAAGATGAGTATAAGTAGAAACACATATATAATGAGAAAGTTTTTCTAGGTTGGTTTGATGGGCTGTGCTGTTTCAACAAAACCAAGTGTGTTTGGCAAAGCATTTTACAGTCCTTTCCCACCAATAAAAAACCCCCAACAAACACATCTAAAGTTTTCTTATAGTGTGAAACTATTTAGAATCTAGATCTGTAGCACATCTACAGGCTGTGAGGAGAATGGAATGACAGCAGCCCTGAGAAGAAGGACTTGGGGGTGTTGGTTGATGTAAAACTCAACATATGCTGGCAATACGTGCTTCCAGCACAGAAAGCCAACAGTGTCCAGGGTTGCATCAAAATAACCATGACCATCAGGTCAAGGAAGATGATTATGCTCCTCTTCCTCTGCTCTGGTGAGACACCACCTGGAGTACTGCATCCAGCTCTGGGCTCCTCAGTACAAGACAGACATAGAGCTGTTGGAGCGAGTCTAGAGGAGGGCAACAAAGATGACCAGAGGGCTGGAGTACATTGCCTGTGAGGACAGGCTGAAACAGTTGGGCTTGCTCAGCCTGCAGAACAGAAAGGTCTAGGGAGACCTTATAGCAGCCCTCCAGTACCTGAAGGGCCCTACAGGAAAGACGAAGAGGGACTGTTTACCAGAGTGTGTAGTGGCAGGACAAGGGGTAATGGGTTTAAAATAAAAGATGGTCAATTTCAGTTAAATATTAGGAAGAAATTCTCGACTGTGAGGGTGGTGAGGCCCTGGCACAGGCTGCCCAGAAAGACTGTGGCTGCCCCCTCCCTTGCAATGTTCAAAGGCCAAGTTGGATGGGGCTTTGGATAACCTGGTCTAGTGGAGGGTGCCTCTGCCCATGTCAGGGAGTTGGAACTTTATGAACTTTGAGGTTTTTCCAACTCAAATCTTTCTGTGATTCTATGATCTTTGTCATCTTTTGTTCTTATAAAATTAACAGATCAGCTGCATTGATCACCATCCTCTTCAATGAAGATGATCTCCTCTGAGATAATCTTTGCATATGAAGTACTACAGTACATCACAGCTGTCCTGCAATTATAAATTCCTATAATTCTAATAATAGAAAATGAAATTTGGCCAGTGTTGATTACGTAGAAGATAAAGGGATTGTGAAATTGAAATCAGCATCATGGTGCTGCAGCACAATTTCCTTCCCTTTCCTAGGTTTCAAAACTATGAGGAGCCGTGAATGAAGTCACGTTAAAAAAATTGGATCACATACATATGGAGAAAATAATAATATTCCTGGCTTGAAGTACTGGAATTCAGGCTTTTAATCCATAGTGTTGCTCTCATTACAAAAAACATGTACTGTGAATGAATATTGGTATTTCTGATTGCCCTTGGGAGGGGAGCAAACCAAAACAACATAGAATAATTTATGCGATATACAAAAGACTAGTTAACTTGGAGCAGGTAATCTTGGCACTTGCAAATGACTAGGGAAGGACCATGATGGAAAATGTTAATATTCAGTGACCTGGTGTTTTTGGGGGTTATGTAGAAAGCTGAACTCCTACATATCAGATAATGGCTGTCAGGGACATATGTCTTCCTTTTAGCTAAGTGCAAGGCTAAAGCTGATCATTTCCAAGGATATCAAATTTTGTGTCCTTTATCATTTTTTCTGGTACACTTGAGATTTTGCAATGTCTTCGCTTTCAGCTGTCCTCTCTAAAACACCTTACAAGTGAGCATTGGACAGGTGACCATCAGGCCTCCAGCCTCAGATTCTTTTCTGCTGACATGATAAAAGTTGTAAATTCAGTTATGATGCCTTCAACCAAACACATTTCCATGGTGTGGTGGCTATTTTATATTTGACTTCCTATGGCTGTGGAGATGGCCACTCCAAGTGCCCAACTGTATTATGCTTTGTCTGTGGATATTTTGGAGCCATCTGCATGGCACCTTACAGACAGCATCAAACACACATGTGCATATGCCTGTACTTGTCTTGAAGTAGATCTACTAAAAGTATGACCCTGGTTGCCTCTAGTGTATAACTGAGACCTTGGCTTGGCTTTTGGTGTTGGAAATGATGCCAGTGAATGGTTCATTCTACATCAAGACTTTCCAAGTATACATGTCTATCTTAACAGCTCTTATTTGAGGGAACACTTCAGCTCAGGAGCTTTTGCAATGCATTTTCAGTCCTTAGGATCTAAATGGCAGCTCTCTGATATTTTATCTCCTAGCATCTGCTGGACAGTATATAAAACAAAAACATAAAATGCTGTTTCTGAGTTGGTGGTCAATCAGTCCTGAACTCCTGAGTTCTGCCTTGCAGAGCCAAGACAGCAGATCACAGAATCTTACAGAATCACAGAATCACAGAATCACAGAATCTTAGGGGTTGGAAGGGACCTCAAGAGATCTTCGGGTCCAACCCCCCTGCCAAAGCAGGCTCCCTATCTCATGTTACATAGATAGGCGTCCAGACGAGACTTGAATATGTCCAGAGAAGGAGACTCCACCACCTCCCTGGGCAGCCTATTCCACTGCTCCGTCACCCTCACTGTGAAAAAGTTCTTCCGCATGTTGGTGCGGAACTTCCTGTGCTCCAGCTTACAGCCATTGCCCCTAGTCCTGTCCCCACTGACCACTGATGGATTGAAGTTCCTCCAAGCCTGAGCACTGCAAGGGCTTGGACTGAATATCTGCATTCAGCATCTTTAGGCAACTCTTCATTTGCTTATGAAATCATTAAAGAACAAATTCTTTTTGTCATGTTCAATTACCAGCATTTCAATTTGTTTGTTTGTTTTTTAAATGAATGAAAATTGTGTTTGCCTTATGTTTTGGAAAATACCAATCCATATTTACCCACTAGCGCAGGGAATTAGCAGCCTTACTTCAATTGAAGTAGAGTTGAATTAGACAATCATTGATCCAGATGGTTGACTTACAATGGAAATTAATAGGAACATTTCCCTCAATCAAATTATTTCCTGATAAGACTGCTCAGTCAATAAGTGACTCTTGCAACATCATTCTGTAATGACTTAAACATAGCATTCACTTTTCCTTAATCCCCTACATGTCAGCCCGTAACAGACACACTTGAAATATCTTACGTAGTGATAAATGTAATTTGTTTTGCTTTGGGATTTAAAATGCTGCTTCTCTGAAGTGGAGATCTCATCTGACAAGTCAACTTACAAAAATGACAACATAGGTTTTAATGATATGACTCTGTGAATTCCAGGTTAAGGATGTTCATTGTGCCACTAAATGACTTCCCCTTGCACCAGCAGGATGAATTACAACTCACACAATGGTTTCTTATGGAATATTGCTGCTGGAGATGGACAGGTAGTTTTCAGTGGGTTTTTTATACATAAAGATTTATTGTTACAGTTCAAGAGCATAAATACAAACATTTCTTCTGACTCCTACTGCAGACTACCGCTCCAGGGACTAGCTGTAATTTTTCCCAGTCATTATATCCCTCATGCTGGTTAGAAAATGTGACATGTTTTAACAAAATGCATCCATAGGCTGCCTGGAGTCTGGTGATCCCTCTCTACTCCGCCCTCGTGAGGCCCCACCTGGAGTACTGTGTCCAGAGCTGGGGCCCACAATACCAGAAAGATGTAGAACTGTTGGAGAGGGTTCAGAGGAGGGCCACGAAGATGATTAGAGGGCTGGAGCACCTGCCCTACAAAGAGAGGCTGAGGGAGCTGGGCTTGTTCAGCCTGGAGAAGAGAAGGCTGCGGGGGGACCTCACTGCAGCCTGCCAGTACTTTTCAACTTTTAGTATCAACTTTTTAGAAGGGCAGATAATGGCAGGACAAGGGGGAATGGTTTAAAGCTAAAGGAGGGAAGGTTGGGATTGGATATTATGGGGAAGTTTTTTACAGAAAGAGTGGCGAGGTGCTGGAACAGGCTGCCCAGAGAGGTGGTGGATGCTCCGTCCCTGGAAGTGTTCAAGGCCAGGTTGGATGGGGCCCTGGGCAACCTTGTGTAGATCCAGGCCTGAGGTTGGTGGCCCTGCCTGTGGCAGGGGGGTTGGAGCTTTATGATCCTTGGGGTCCCTTCCAACCCAGACCATTCTATGATTCTATTCTATGATTCTTTGATCACTAATTCTCATACACTGGTAGCTTCATATAAAGCAGGAATAAGCTCACTGTTACAGTAGGTCTTGTCATCAAATCAATGGAATCCTTAATTAGATTAATGACAGCAGAATCTGCACCTGAAAAGATATTAATAAAATAAAGGCCCAGTCTGACATTTATTTTTTTATATCTTGTGTTAAACACAATTGCCCTAGTAATGTAATTGTAATAGGATCTAGGCAATTTGTCTTCCTTTTTTCCAGTTTTTTTAATTACAGAAATCATAGAAGTTCACTCACTTTTCCAACTAGCTTTAGGTCCATAATGATAAAGATTATCTAGATAGAAGTAAATAATTGTTGCCATGACAACTGAGCCAGACAAGACTCTCATTCTCTTAGAGCTGTAGTGGTGCCAAATTCAAGACTATTGAAAACCACTTGTTTTAATAAAGTAAGACGATATAATTTTGAATATACACTAAAACTAGATTTGTGACCTGCATCTCTAACCTGCTTTGTTACTTTTTGCCATGTTTAGGATTTGTTTCCTTAAATACTGTGTAACCACAGCACAGAGACTATGCCTGCTCTCTACTTTAAATAAATTTCCTTCATGTTGTGTATTTTCTGTTGCTTCGTTTTGACATTTCCATTCATACACTAGCAACTGTTCCCTATATTCAATTTTCCTTTCACACAGTCCAAATCCCTTGTTACATATTTGTGAACCAATTTATTGCTTAGTGAAATTCTAGTCCTCGTGATTTCACTCTAATACATCATTGTTTATTGATCTTGCATTTTAAAGTGCTGACAGTTCAGATTCTGCGGCTGGTACTCATTGAGGGAGAGAAGCTTAAATCATAGTCCTGAACCTTTTTGAATGCTAGCTAGCTATGTTTGTGCATCCTCCATCAAAATATCATTTACAAATACATGAAGAATACATCCTTTCTAACACTCATATAATACTTTGCTTGTATATGAGAACTTTTTTCTGAGTTAGAAGGATGAATGCTTCTTAAATATTAAAAAGTAAATTTGGAAGCACATGAAAATTGTAAAGAAGCACATGTAAAGGGCATATACAAGATATTGAAATAGATTTAACTTTAAAGAAAAATCTTGATTTAAGTAAGAGGAATACTCCTGTTTATAAAAACAAGAGAGATCTTTTAATTTTATTCTTTCCAGATCCCTTTTGTCATCAAAAAGTGAACCCACTGTTTCTCCAAGATTTCCTCGTATAATAAGAGAATACTTAGTCAAAGTAGGTTCCTATGCTGATGACCTTGTAGGAGAAAAAAACCCCAGGATTATGTCATTTGACTGTAAGATCAAACCGCACTGCTTTAAGTTGTTGGGAAGAGAAATTATATTACCAAAAAACTCTGGAGAATACAATAAGAAATATGGTATCTTTAAAAGAAGTATTCCATGTTATACATTCAGAGAAGGTATGAATTTTGCAATAAGCTATGAGCTGGAAAATGGAACCTGTTGCAAAACCAAGAGAATGATGACATGAAAGTTAGGAAGAATGATCAGTGGTTAAGAACTGACAATTCTTATCAGAATATGAACATAAGAAGCTGATATCTGGATTTAGATCTCTTTAGTAGAGATTTTTTCATATTGAAAGGAAAAGCCATTGCTGCCTCCAAACTACAAAAAGGATTGCCATAAAGTATTGGTAATATATAGTTTCTTCATAAGTTTTATGAAAATATATCTTTTTGTATCCATGTATGATGAACTCACCTGTTTTTCCAAACTCTGATTATTTTATTTATAGCCATTTTATGGGAAGGCACTAAAAATCAAATCAGACAAAGACTTGCTTTGCTTATTGTCTTTCTTGGCCACATTAGTGCTTATATTGTGCAACATGGCAAAGTGCTTCCTGAATAGATATAGAACAGACAGAGGTTGAAACAAAGCTTCTGAACTTATAAATTTCAGGCAAGCATGACTTAGGGAACTGCTGTGTTTCCCCAGTTCTTGATTTATTGAAGATACATGGGCTTCTTGTACCAAGACAAAAGGGCTTTTTATTTGCTAGTTAATATTACAGCTTACATGGGAAAACAAGCGCTCTCTGGTACTTTAATACTTAGACTGAAAGGGAAGAATGTGAAGAAAAATTTACTGATTTTTGCAGTAAGCTTTTTTAGATTTATTATGACATTTCTTTTTCAGTTTTGAAGACCAACACAAGGGAGACCTGTTACCCTTTTCCTAGACACTGAAGATCACTTTTGGAACCATCACACTGTGAAAAATTGCTTTAATCTGGATATTTTTTCTGGGTAAGAAGCAGCTTAGAGAACTGAAACCAACTGCTGCCTGAGTAGTTACCCTGTAAAGAAGAGGAAACAAGTATCAACTACATTTAAAGCAGTTGTTCACTTGCCCAAAGACATTGCAAAAGTTATGCTTGAAGCACAGAAAACCATAAGAAGCTGACAGTATCTCAATTCAAAACATATTTAAGCATTTCACTCCAAACTCCTTTAGTCAATACAAGGAGCTTGTCTAATTAAGCAGGGAAGTTTAAAACACAATTTCCTTATCATAAAGCATGTATTATTTAAATTCCATGTGATGAAACACACCAGAAACACCATTAACTAGATTTATTCAGTTATTGTTTACCAGAAGAAAAACTCAGATAGCTATGACAAAGATACCTGCATGGGAGACACATTAACTAAGATGAAATTAATTGCTTTTTTAATACAATATGGTATATGGCTACTGTGCTTTATACCTAAACTGCAAATGTAATAATAAACATAGGAAAAAAACCCCGAAAATATTCAAAAAACAGTATAATGAACTGCATTAATGTTGAATATCAGACAGGATAAATAGCTGTTGAACTAAGATATCCAAATATTTTGCTAATATGGGAGTCCTCTTTAAATTATGGTGGTTTTCTTTTTTTTTTAGTCATGAAGAGGTGCTTTCTTAATGACATTTTAAATATTAACTCTGGATTTAATAATGATATGATTTGATATGATTTCTGATGGATGTTATAATGGGTGAAAATGTGACAATCTAGCTTCCAACTGTAATAAACCAAATCTTATATATACCTATGACTATAATATACAGTGTATTTCATTATAGAATCATACCATCACAGAATGGTTAGGGTTAGAAGGGACCTCAAAGATCATACAGTTCCAACTCCCTGCCATGGGCAGGGACAACCTCCGCTAGCCCAGGCTGCCCAAAGCCCCATCCAACCTGGTCTCAAACACTGCCAGGGAGGGGGCAGCCATAGCTTGTCTGGGCAACCTGTGCCAGGGCCTCACCTCCCCCATAGGGAAGAATTTCTTCCTAATATTTTACCTAAATCTACCATGTTTTATTTTAAACCTATTACCCCTTGTCCTGTCACTACACACCCTGACAGTCCCTCTCTCTCTTTTCAGTAGCCCCTTTAGGTACTGGAAGGCTGCTATAAGACCTCCCCAGAGCCTGCTGTTCTGCAGGTTGAAGCCTGTTTTCTCTCAACCTGTTTTCATGGAAGAAGTGCTCCAGCCCTCTGATCATCTTCATGGCCCTCCTCTGGAGTCACTCTAACAGCTAGTTCCATGTCTTCCTTGTCCTGGAGAACCCAGAGCTGGACGCAGTACTGCAGGTGGTGTCTCATCAGAGTAGAGTAGAGGGGCAGAATCCCCTCCCTTGACTTGCTGGTCATGCTTGTTTTGATGCAGCCCTGGACACTGTTGGATTTCTGGGCTGCAAGCATGCATTGCTGGCTTATGTCAAGCCTTTTATGAACCACCACCCCTAAGTCATTCTCCTCTGGGCTGGTCTCAATTCATTCTCTGTCCAGCCTGTAGCTGTCCTTGGGATTGCACCAACCCATGTGCAGGACCTTGCACTTGCCCTGTTTGAACTCCTTACAATTCACATGAGCCCACCTATTAATCCTGTCAAGGATTTTCCGAAGAGCATCCATTCCTTCCAGCATGTCAACTGCACCACATGGCTTGGTGTCATTGACAAACTTGCTAAGAGTGCACTCTATCCCACTGTACTTTGGTAGGGTTGTTGTGGGTTGGGTTTTCTTTCCTTTTCTTTTGTTGGTGCTGTTGTTATTTCGGTCTGCCCTTAAATAGTTACAGGAGAACAGAGATTGAATCAGACACTACTTAGACAAGAATCAGTTCATTGAAAGCTTACCCCAGAGTAACTGCTATTACTGCTATTTTCTTGTTTTGCTTTTCCCGCTGTGAAATATATTAGTCAACAACCTACTTCATAAAAATGCTACAATTCGAAGTTGTATTCCACATCTGCAAGGGAAAAAAATCAAGAAGGGATTCCACAGAGAAATACCTAAATGCCTTTTTTTTTCCATTCAATCTAATTTTGACTAGATTTCTTCAGTCTCACAATAAACTTTAAGTCTTAACTAATGTATTTGAGTTTTGTCAATTATCACCAAAAAAGAGAGGAAAAGCATGTGGTGACAGCACCCAAAAGAGTGAAATCACAGGTCTTTTACATGACTAATGCTAGTAGGATAAATATCAAATTTACAGGTACCAGCATTATCCATGTTCATTTCTTCATTCCCAAGTAGATTTTAAACCTCAGATATTCTTCAAAATAGTCTCTTTCACATCAAAAAAGCTCATACTAATTGCACATGACTGCAAAGATAGATTTATTTCTGTGACTATGTAATGCTAAATATTCTGTGGGTTTTTAATTAAGCTTGGCCAGTTAGGTCTGGAAACCCTCTCTACCCATTTCTCTTATGTACCTGTGTCTTTTTTTGCATCTTTTCTGAAATCATGTATCTTTGATGGCCAGCCCTACGCTCCACACAAGGCTGAAATCAAACTGGAGCCTCAGTAGTGCTGCATAAAAAGGAACAAATTTACATTTTTATTTCCCATGTAAACCTGAGTTGTTTTGGTATGAGAGTCCTGAGACTGTATGAAACACCCTGAGGTTTCTTCTAGTCCTGCCCTTGGACATTTACAATCTAAGCGGCAATTTGGTCTCAGAACAGATCTCAAAAGAAACTGCAAAACTTTCTTTTCAGACCAAAAATCATCCAGCCTAACCACTATGGCCCATAACTGCACATCATGATCCCTACAGTCAGTTGCATTGAGATTTTTTGACTGTAATTCTTCTCTAACCTGCTCTTTCTTGTTTTGAGGCTGTTGTTTTTTATTGATTTCTTTTTATTTCATCAATCTTTCAGGAGTTTCTTTTTGCCCTTTATGTTTGTAGCATCTTTATTTTGGAAAAACTTTCAAAAGGCAATTTAATATCCTTTTTCTTTTCCATCAAATCTGCCTAATGTAACTAATAATATCTGTTGTGACTCCTTCTCAAGACTACATTAGTTTCTAATTCTCACCAAAAGGATTTGCACCCAATTTGTGAAGTTATTATTGATCCCCTTTGAAATGATCATATTCTATTACACTGCATCAGATCACTTCAAATTATATATGACAGTGATGAGATGCGTTATATTAGCAAAGAGGCAATAACTTCTTTCAGTTAATACTCAGTTTTTCATCATACAGATTGATTTGGAATAGGCTGGAATCTTTATTTCCAAATCGTTTTCTGAGTATCAGCTTATTGTAAAACTATTGAAGTCAAGCAAGATTTAATATAAAAAAATGAAATTACATAAATAAAACATCAGCAGGGGAGGAATCCAGAGAGAAATTGCCATTCAATATCTACACAGCTGTCTTCTGTTCAGAGAGAAAAAGGAAGAAAGGAAGAGCAGTTAAAGTCAGGTGCATTTTGAAAGAAATGGTTCTCCTCTATTTACTGCAAATGCCACTAACATTAACTGAAATATGTAAAAATGCCTGTAGTCTCAATTTTACTTCATCTACCTGAGATTCCAACTAAGAGAGCTCTAAGTTAGCTATTGGTTTCATTAGTGGAAATCACAGCCTGAATTTATAAATGGAAACATTTATTGTTTCTGCATAAATACCTCATATTTCAAGCAACAGATGCATTCAAGATCACATCTACTTAGAGCTATTCAGTAAACAGGAAAGAAATACCATATTCACCCTGATACTTTGTCACATTATTGGGTGATTTTTATTCAGGGTGACACTTGAACTATTCCTCCACCCACTCTAAGAGGTATTCTCCACAGGAGCTTTCTCAGACTTTCTTGGTACGCACAAAGCCACCAGCTGTACTTGAATATGGTATGTCACTGTTGCTTTGGAGAGCCTCCACAATCACAGGGGATCTTTATTCCATTCTATTTATTCTATTCTTTATTCTATTCCCATTTTGTTCCCAAAGAAACATGGTATGTGGCTAGAAAGACTACTGCTGAAGCAGTCCTTCTACCACAAGCTGCAATGCAAGTTTGCAAATATTTCTGCAGCAGATCAGTGTCTATGCTAAGTGATAAGAAGACAAATGTATTCTCAGTGTGAGCTGCATGTATATGTGCATTTATTGATGCGTTTTTATTTGAAGGAAACTTGCATATTTGATTTTCCAAGAATTCTGCCAGGAATGGTAAGAGTCTGTAGTAATTTCCAGTGCCTGAGCTACTCTTAGAATTAGCAGCTCTCATTCATACAGGGAGGTCATGGAGGGCTTATTTTGTCTTTTACTATTGAATGTTCACCTTCTCAGAAATGAAAGCCTTTATAAATAGATGTGTTTGCTTGTTTCTTTAAAAAAAGACCCAAGAACTGAACAAACAGAAGCAACCTTACCTGATTTAACAACAACCACTTCGTGTACTTTATCAGGCCTGTGTTAAAACACCTTTTATCGAAAGGCTTCTTTATCACCCTCTGAGCACAAACCCACAAATCATACTATTTCCCAGATGTGTCTGGAGAAAATGAGACAGGTGTCTGGAACCATTTCTTCCTAGTAAGCGCAGAAAACAACATTAGCATTCGATTTAGTGTGCACATTATTCCATGTAATCAACAGAATGATTTAAACATTGGCTCTGAAAAGCAAAAGGCTGGATAGAAAAATAGTTGTACGTTGAGAACGTAGTGTTTTGGCTCTTACTTGTGTGAACAGATTTTAAAATACTTTCCACCTCATAGGAGAAAAAGACTTAATTTCTCTTGTTTAGTATTCTCCAAAGGATCCCTGGCTAATAATAAAATAAGTTCTTTTCATGCAGTTATAACCAACACGTTTAACATCATCGGTCCCTAAGGGTCCTATTAATGAGTGCCTTCCTGATGATGGGATTCATTCTTATGGAAGTACAAGTTCAATCACGCCCTTTGCAACATTGCAGTAAAACGAGATTAACACTGTTGAATTCAATGCTGATACTCTATAACCAACTTGTGTAAATGGAATGCCATTGTACATTAATACATTAGTGCATTTTAAATATATCTATATCATGTGCCCATATACTTGTATGTCTATATTATATATGACTGATTTCTACATTAGAATAGAGAGAAAGAATAATACTCAAAATGTGAATAACAAAAAGGCTAAAGATGTCAGTCATGAAGTACCATGTTTCAGAGGTAAATTGTCATCACTTCACTAGAGATGGGAGAACAACCACTAGCTGAAGGTACTAGTTCAGCCTAATACCAAGATTCAGCTCATCTCAAATCCCAAAGGATTTTCATAATAGAACTTTGTTTTGTAGATGAGCAAATAAAAGCAAACATTGTTAAACACTACTAAAAAGAAAGCATTGACAGCCTGATTTTTCTGGTTGTGCTTCAGACTTAATGCTCAGGACTTGTGATTTTCAGTCTGAAAATCCATCTGATGGTAAAAGTTTGAGGAAACATTAAAGGGTTTGAGGAAAAAGGGCTAATGGAAAATAGACCCGTTTTCAGTCAAATTAAATCAGATAACAGGGTGCTGCTCCTTTAATGGATGAGTTGCTTTAAGTCCATAAACCGACAATTGTATTATGTTATACCAAAGCCAAGTGCTGGGTCCTGCAATTGGGTCACAACAACCACATGTAATGCTAAAGGCTTGGGGAAGAGTGACTGGAAAGTTGCCTGTCAGAAAAGGACCTGGGGGTGTTGGTTGACAGCCTGCTGAACATGAGTCAGCAGTGTGCCAAGGTGGCCAAGAAGACCAATTGCATCCTGGCTTGTACCAGTGTGGTGAGTAGGAGTAGGGGAGCGATCGTTCCCCCATACTGGGCACTGGTGAGGCCACACCTCAAGTGCTGTGTTCAGTTTTGGGCTCCTCACTACAAGAAGGACATTTAGGTGCTGGTGTGTGTCCGGAGAAGGACAATAAAGCTGGTCAAGGATCTAGAGAAGGTGAGGGAATGAGCAAGTGAAGTAACTGGGGTTGCTTAGCTGAGGGAAGAAGTCATAACTCTCTGCAACCACCTGAAAGGAGGTTGTAGTGAGGTTGGGGTTGGTTTCTTCTCCCAAGTAACTAGCTATTAGATGAGAGGAAACAGTTTCAAGTTGCATCAGTGGAGGTTTAGATTGGATATTAGGAAAAATTTCTTAACTGAAAGACTGGCCAGGTCTGCCATTGGAACAGGCTGACCAGAGAGGTTGTGGAGTCACCAACCCTGGAGAAGTTCAAAAAACATGTAGACGTGGCACTCCAGCACATGGTTTTCTTGATATGATGGTATAGAACAGATGGTTGGACTTGATGGTATTAGAGGTCAGAGGCTCATAGAATCACCTTGGTTGGAAGAGACCATCAAATCCAACCACAGCCTAACCCTGACTAGTACACCTCTAGATCACATCCTTAAGGACTTTATCTACATGCCTTTTAAATATCTCCAAGGGGTGGTCTTTTCCAACCTTAAACATTCTAAGAAAAAAAAACTTAAAAAGCACTGTTCTTTACAATTCATGTTAACCTGGCATCTAACTCCAAATACTTTGCTAGCTCCCTATTCTTTCTACACAAATTATGAGGAAAAAAGAGGCATCATGTAACCTAGGAAGTAATTTGCTAATGACTTTGCTGCCATCATCCCCTGAAACATTTTCACTACTGTGTGAGTGGGACAGTACAAAAGAGCAGATAGGGTCTATTTCTAACCTTGCTATACTGTAAGAGTCTTTCAGCACCTTTTTTTCAGGTCTTAGAACTTCCTTCCCCAATGCATTATAACTGAACTTCCACATAAACCAAAACACAATACTGAACTTGCCCTCTAGAGTTATTAATAAGAGTAGAATGTCCTTTTACTTAGATTTGATGTGCAGACTTCTGCCTCCTGCTGATGGTACTGTTTATATAATGAGCCCAAACTTAATCAGGATCTTGTGAATAGTCTCAGGAATGTTTTATTTGGTGTATTGACATTTCACATTTTCTTTATTACCCTTTGTGAAATCTTTTTATCACAACAGGAAAATCTCTTTTGAATGCTAAAGGATGTTTGGTTTTTTTATGCTGTAGAGGCAATACCTTCCATTTTTAGGCAGGCTACCTACTGTTTGAGATGGCATGAAATGAAGCCATTAGTTATCTCTATATTTACATCACTTTGGAACAGTCTCCAAGAACTTTGTGTAGCTCCATATTCATGTGTCACAACAATATTAATCTTTCAAATAGATCTAGATGATTGCCAACAGATGTTTATTTAACACATTTTTTTAAACCTCTTATTGAAACATATACCACGAAATACAGCCCATGTTTCATCCGTCTTAGAGTTCAGAACTTTTTCTAATAGGCATTGGGTCTCTTGCTGAAAGAATGAAACAAATATATCTTGTCGTTCTCTACTGAACATATAGAATAATGTACCACTGTCCTTCTTACACTAGAAGATGGATGACACTTCTTCTTCTTCAAGCCCCAGATGATTACCTGTCAACCTTTTAATTAAAATTAAATATGTCATGTTGATGAAAGACAAATGAAGGCAAGGGTAGTGAGGGCCTAATAAAACTTGGAAGGCTTTTCAAGAAGGATATGTTGATATGAAGAGTGTATATATTTACAGATATGAACAGTTCAAAGGATAAATAAAAGATAATGGTGCCTAGAAACTAAAGAAAAATGGAGCTATTCACTTCCCTCATGATCACTTTCATCCAAACTAAACCCTGTGGCAAAGATTTCCACACTTTTACCTGTCTGAGAAGCCATGTAATTCTTATGTTCTTGTTATATTCTTATATAGTAAGAAGTACAGAATGAAATCTAGAGGGTTAGAACTGCTGAAAATGCCTGAGTAATTAAGAAAGAACACTGCGGCTGTCATAGGGTACATCTTGTACTGGACATCAAACTGCGAAATCCAGGTCGATCAGACTACTTGAGAGAAATTGGTGATGTTCTCCAGAAAACAGGGCTTGATCTGCTTAAAAAAACCCAAAGTTTCACTCTCGAGGGGACTTTTGGAATGAGAAGTCAGTCCATCCAATCCTTGGAATGCACTGGCAAGTTGGTTCTTTTTCATTAGGGAACCTTAAAATAGCAAATAGTTAGAAGCTTTATCAGATCTATTTCAAATAAAGAAGGAATAATGAATGAAGAATGGAAAGATTAAGACAGGTTTCACAAAACTTAGACTATAAAGAAATAATAATAAAAAGAGATAAAACAACAATCTGCAGGAGAGTGGACTTCGGCACCTTCTGAGAATTGACAGAGCAGGGTTTAGGGGAGGCCAATCCACACAAAACATGTTAAAGACAACAGGCAGCTCCCTAAAGGAGGTATACTAAGGAGGTTAACAAGGGCTGGGAAAGGCACCTAGAGAAGCCGCACAAAACTCAAAGGAGAGCAAAAGGTATGATAAGTGGTTTAAAAAAAGCCTAGAAGGGAAGAGAAGAAAATTAGGTTTAATCTGAAGATAAGGGGCCTAAAATAAAACACATTAAAAATAAGGGAGAGCTGAAATAAACGTCTTGGGAAAGCAATGTTATCTTTATCAATTTTAATCTTTAACAAGAGGATAGGTACAGTTTGGCTTAGGCAAAGCAAGTGTGGATTGAGCTCTGCAGCTCTTGAATCTGCCTCCCTTTTCCCCTTCCTTGGCCAACAGGCCCAGGAGTGTTAACCTTTCCACAGAAACCATACCTCTCTTACCTTTTCTGCACTGATGTTCCCCAGTACTACAGCTGGGGCCTCATAAACATTGAGTCAAGGAGAATACTTATACAGACACACTTTTTATTTTTTTTACATGCAACACAGCTGTTAATGACATACAGAAATACAGTCGCCCTTTCTGCACCAGAGTGAATTTATTGGCTCACATCAAACTCGCAGTTTAAGGTTTTGTGCACAGTTTATCCTTCATTTCACTAGAAGGTCATCCCTCATATTTCATTACTACATGCTTGATGCCATGCTTATTAATAAAAATCCCTACACACAGAAACAGAGCGAAGTACCCCCTGTGATGGAAAGACACTGGACTGCAGGGGTTTAAAAATAAAAAGTAAGAATTTATTTAAACCCCACGTGCGTTCAATATGTCACTCATGCAGGGTTCATGGATACAACAGAGAAATGAACTATTGCGGTTTAGAAGTACAACCACACTTACCACAGCCACAAGAGTCACAACATGCACCACTGCCAACACAGCAGTCACGGCATGCAGCATTACAGCCCGCGACAGAGTCACCTCACTCACTGTCACTGCCCGTGAGCAAGTCACAAGGGTCCATGTCACAGCCCCAGCAGGCCCATGGAACACACTGTCACAGCTCACAGGCGCGATAAATACTACACGGGCCATCACCCGGGACTACAAAGTGAAAGCGTATCAAATATTCACTCACCCATCTCTCCAGGACAGGGGTCTTGGTACGTTCCCTCAGCATCCTAGCCAAGGGGAGACGGCTCCTCACAGAACCTCTCAGACCAAATCCCAGGGGTTGTTTTTGGGTTTATGTCTTTGATCATCATGACAGTGGGCTGGACTGTGCGGGACAATGCCACCTTCCATGTTTTTCATTAGCCGCGTCCCCCTTCTCTTACGCACGATCTGTTGCACATTTTTGCATTGTCTGGGCCCATTGAAGCCAAATGGGGACCCTCGGGGTTTGCCTTTATCTCACTGCCAGGCAGCTGAATAGTGGCTTGATTGGCACTCAGGGCATGGTCAAGGCTCAACCCATGTTTCAGTTCGTTGAATTATGCAGCACTGCCCTGTCCAGTATCGGCTCACAGGACAACTCAGGTCTGAGCTATGTACACAGCTCCCCGAGAGTTGTCTCTGCAGAGATGGGGCCTCAAGGCAATCCAAGGCTGAGCCACATGAGTCGCCTGATTGGCTAGACATTGCCGAAACCTGTTTGTGGAACTCTGACCCAGATGATCCTTACATCCCCTCAGTTTGGTGTAACCACACAGCTAAACACTATAGAAGTGTTTTTCACCAATTGTGCAAATATAATGATTTTATCTAGAACATGTTTCTTTGGCTGGTTTATAGGAATATAAAGGGAGACAGTGTTAAACCCTTAAAAATTCAAATCTAAAAACTATTTGCAATGCAAATCATCTGGATTATCTGCATCTCTCTCGCCTTCCTCCCACAACAAATTAGAATGGTTTGATTTGATATATTTTGAACACTCCATGCTGACTGGTTTTCAGCACATTATTTATGTAATAGTGATCTATTAGGGTCTCACTTCAACACCCAAGTAGGGCTAAGCCACCTGAACTGCTCTGTGAGATCCTTCTTTTAAAAAATGCATCAGATGTTTGCCTCTCTTCAGCTCTCACTACCACTCATCCCTCATGTGATACCAAAGATACTAACAGATGATGCAGTGACTAGCCAGCTACTCCTGTAAGTACTGCAGAGTGAATTTCAGCTGCATTGATAAGATGTTTATACAAGTTTTCCTTAAATATTCCTTAGATAGTTCTTCTGCTTCCTCACTGTTGAACCTTATACTGACTTTGAGTCATATGTCACCTTTGTAATGAGGCCTTACAGAGAAGGCAAATACCACTGTAACTTTACCTGTGTCACTAGCCTTTTCCCAGGATTTTCTTTATTGTCTGGTAATGAACTTATATTTTTCCTTCTTGGTTCCCACCCCCCCCTTCCTTCAAAAGCATTTATACAGATTTTTTCTTTCCCTCACTAGGAATAACTTATTTTGTACATTCTTCTGTTTGGGTAATTTTTTGTTGGTTTTTTGCTTTCTTTTTTATTCTCACAGTCTCCTATCCATTTATGTTCATTTGTAGTCATCTGGGCTTATTTTTGCATTTTGTACAATTTTTTTATACTGTTATTTTCAAACCTTTTAAAGGCTCTTCATTCAGCCATTACCACATGTGTTTTGGGTTTGTATGGAAAGGTTTGAGGGGGGGAGCTGCAAGGTTGACTTCTCCAAGAAGCTTCTCCTAGGCCTAGCAGAGTAAAAATCAGCTGGACTCAAGGCTGGACTTGCTGCTGGCCAGGGGTGAGCCAGTCTGTGATGGCGGTAGTGGCTCTGTGATAACATATTTAAGAAGGAAAAAAAACCCCAAAACAAAAAAGCAGCAGCTTTTTGCCACCAGAGAAAGGAGTGAGAAGATATGAGAAGCTTTCAGACTCCAAGGTCAGTGAAGAAGGAGGGGGAGGCAGTGCTCCAGGTGCCTGAGCAGAGATTCCCCTGAAGCCCATGGAGAAGACCATAACAGAGCAGGTTGTCCCCCTGAAGCCCATGGAGGATGATGAGGAGTAGAGATTCCACTTACAGCCTATAGAGGACTCCACTCTGAAGCAGGTGGAGACACCTGAAGGAGGGTGTGGTCCGGTGGGAAGCCTACACAGGAGCAAGCGCCTGGCAGGACCCACAGCCTGTGGATAGGGAGGCCCATGCCAGAGCAGGTTTGCTGGCAGGACTTTTGATGCCATAGGTGACCAGGTTGGAGCAGTCTGGTCCTGAAGTTCTGTACCTCATGGAAGCCATGCTGGGGCAGATTGTGGAGAAATGAAGCTCCCTGTGGGAAGGACTCACGTTGGAGTTTGTGGAAGACTGTTTCCCGTGAGAGGGACCTCATGCTAGAGCCAGGTACGAGTGTGAGGAGTCCTCTCCTGAGAATGAAGGGGCAGCATAGACAACTCATGATGAACTGACCACCGCCCTCATTTCCCCAGGTCCCCAGCAATTCCCTGTGCTGCTCGGGGGATGAGAGAGAGAACTCATTAATAAAGTTGAGTCCAGGTAAAAAAAGGCTGGGTGAGGGGAGGTGTTTTAAGATTTGGTTTTATTTCTCATTATCCAACTCTGATTTGAATGAGTAATAAATTAGATTAATTTTATTCTGTGTTGAGTCTGTTTTGCCCATGATGTTAATCTGTGAATGATTTCTCCCTGTCCTTGTCTTGACTCCTAAGCCTTTCATTATCTATTTTCTCTCCTGTCCAGCTGAGAAGTGGAGTGATAGAGCAGATTTGGTGGGCACCTGGACTCCAGCCATGGTTTACCCACCTCAGTGTTTCACTTTGCTTTACTTCATACTTGTACTTTGCATTAGAGGAGTTTATTTCTCAGTATGTGGTACAATCTGTAACAGATCACCTGCTTTCAATTAGACTATATTCCCCAGAGATTCCACCTACCTCCTTGCCTACCGAGTTAACAATTTCCTTCCTAGCTTTACTCTTAGCTGAACCTTTTTACACATTCCTCAGAGTCATGAATGTTATTCTTAAGAGTAATTTTCTCCCAAATTACCATTTACCTTTGGATACTCAGTCAGTTCTTCTTAATTAGCTGGAAATAAAACTGAAATAGTCATTCTTCAAGTTGACTTCTCTAGCTCCCAGGGGAAAAAAAGGGACAAAAAAAAAAAAAAAATTTTGGTACATTTAAAAACCTGATGGGTGATTATACTGCTGTAAAATTCTCCTAAAGAAACCTGAAGTTCTCCATTATCATCAGATACAGTCTTTTTGACATCTCTCTCTGTTGTTCTCTAAGCTGACTAGAATACACCATCTCGTACATTGTGCCAAAAGGAGCTTTTATTCTCCCACAGGTCTTGCTTTTTACACATGTTATAAGGATCTGACTTTGTATATTCTTACTTACATGAACACATGATCTTCTTTCTCAGTGATATTCAGGTTCATGGGGATTTTTGTGCAACAATTCTCGATGATAGACAAAAGGAGTAGTAGTTGGTTCACTGTATTTGCCAGAGCTCAGGTAATTTTTGAGATAATAGGGCTCTGTGTGACTGTGAGAAGATGGGTTAGAAATCCTAGTGGCTAGGGTATCAAACTGGAAAAGACGTCTAGGGCCTTACCTCTGCTGAGAACTTGTGGATATTTTACATTAAAGAGCTATTGGAAGGAAAAAACCCACTGCTAGTTATCTTCACAATGACAGAGCCCAGGGTTTATACTCTGGGTTAACGCCCCCTGCTAGGCAGTCTCAACAGTTCTGCATTTGGTTAAACTACCCTTTTTGTCTTCTACTGAGAAACCTTTGTCATTCGTAGAACAACAAAGGGACATTATGCTCCTGGTGCTACCGTGAACCCCACCGGTTACCTTAGGCAGAATCTCTAGCGCCTAACCATATGATACTTGCATTTTTCATTGGAGATAGCTCTGCAGCCCATTACATCCAACTTTGTCAAAGCTATTAGTTGTTTCAGATATTGTTCAGAGCTTGTCAATGCATGTGAGAAAGGGGAAAAAAAGATGGAGATATTTTCCTTTTTTAGTGTTGTTGTTACTGATCTCTCAGGCTTTTCCACTTGAAGCAGATGCCACGTATTCATCTGGGATGAAACAGTGCTCTTAATTTCAGACCTAACATCTGCTCTGTCTTGACTGAAGACCCTCTCAGTGACTAGGCAACAGTTTTCTTGCTGTATGAGACAGAAGATAAGGCTGTCCTTTACTTACACCTTAGGGAAGCTTTTCCCCCTGCTTCTTGCAAGTACTATCATTGCAACAGATTAGACTCTTCTGTGTTAAAAAGCAAAACCTTCTCCTTACCCAAGTCAAAGAGTACAGAAGTGACACCCCTATTGCGCACATTTTCAACAGTCAAATTATTGTAGATATTGCCCCAGAAGATTAAAAAACCAGAACGCTGGTTTAGAGATGAAATCAGGAAGCAATTTTCAGAGTCTTTTAAGGTCATGCCTTGAATTTTAATTCCTACAAAAGGCAAATTAATCAGATATGAGACTTCTTAGTCTAAAGATCTTATGGCTGGAAGGGAAAACAACTTAAAACAATGGAGGTAAAACATGTCTATGTAGTTATGATTCTGGCACAGTAAGGAAATGCAGTTAATTTGTGAGCATTTACGATGCTTTATATGACATTAATAAATCTGGCTGGAGGTTTTTTATTTTTTGGCAGGAACAGTAACAGTTGTAAGTAATTTAGGTTTATAGCACAGCAATGTGTTTTAGAGAAATAGGAAAGAGAATGTAAATTGCTGTGAGTTAATGTTGGTGCATGTGGATTGAATTGGATAGTTTTGGCTTTATAGTGAGATATCAGGCCACCCCTTTAAGCAAGTGTTCCTCCTTGCTTTAGATTGCACATACTGCTGCACACCATCAGAAAAGCCTTGGAGCTGTCAGTTTTATACCATGCTGTTCGTTCACCTCCTGCACCCCCCACTTTCCACACAGTCATGCAAAGGAAGGACCAAAAAAAAGTGAGGTGGAGAATTAATAGCAAAGACCTAAAGCCAAATGGGTGATAACTGGTGTTTGAGCATAGAAGGAAAAAAAGTCATTGGGATGCAGAAGCTGGTAAGAAGAAACACAGTGGGTTGCCTGAAATTGTGGTTACAACATCAGCTCTGTGTAAGCAGATGCCTGTGGAGCAAATAGCAAGTTGTTTCAACTCAGTTATAGGCGATGGAAAAGAGAGGAGTGGCTGTGAATAGGCCAGCTGGTTCTTTTAAGAGTGTGTTGAGTCGAGCAGCACTGCCATTTATCCTGCTTCACAGAGCAGTAGCGGGGGTTTAGGTAATTGCAGGGTCCTCGCTGAATGCTGTCCCACACATTATCACTCACCACCACTAACCTCTGGTCCGATCAGGAATCAACATTATCATAACTTGTTGGCCTGTGGTTTCTTTATCTGTGTATACAAACTGAGTCAGAAGCAGTGGAGAATTTCCTCCTCCAACACCCAGAGTGAGTCACGGAGCTATGAACTGACTCCTAGATTACAGTCCCTGCGGAGGGCACTGCCAGTAAGGCCAGACAATACCTGGGCTTGCTTCTCACTTTCTTAATCACCACCTCCCTCCCTGCTTCTTTGGGCACCATGGGCTTGCAGTCTCCCACTTCTGGGCAGGCATGCAGCAAAAGCTACCAGTGCCAAGACGTATCTGCCCTGTTGGCTAGCAGACAGGTGGGGACACTCTCCATTTGACCCATCTCTGTCCAAGCTGAGTGCTCCAAAAGCATGTAGTTATTTTCAGCACCTAACTGGAGTTCCAGTGTAACACATCTTGAACAAGCCTGACTCAAGAGTCTACTTTTCCTTAAAAGTGAAGAGCAACTTGACTTTTCCTGCAACTGCTTTTCCTGGAAGTGGAGTATGCAGTAAGCAAGATCTTCAAAGTCACTAGCTATTAGTGGAAAACTTTAGTGTGAATGTGCGAATACTTAAGCATGTTTTACCTCCCCAGTGTTGGAGGTGTTGTCTTGTCCATCTCTTTGTCATCATGCTAGTGTTGTTTAATTCAGTTATATTCAGTAAAAACACAAATGACAGCCTTTAGCTATGTTAAATCAAACTGTCATCCAAACAGAGTTCTCATTGCTCTAAGCCAAATTTCGAAACTATTTGCAGCAGTGTATTTTCTGATTCACTCAAGCTAATGCAGAGTTATACCCTTGGTGAGACTTAATTTTCATAAACATCTCCAAGAATAGTAAATTATTCATTATCAAGACCTTTTCATTAACCACTGACATATTATCAGTTCTTCTCTCTGCTCTGATGAGAGAAAAATAGGAGTCTATTACACCAGCAGCAAGAAAATAATAGCTGTTTAGCACCTAGATTCCATTTAATTCTATAAATACTAAGCACCGTTCATAACCTATGATTAGAAACTAGTTTGATTCAGGGCTATATGTTCAGCTCTAGTGATTTACAGTCTCCCATCCATTTTTAGCCATAACAACTGCTAATTCTACTTAAATGAACTGTATTAAAATAAAACAAAACAAAAACCCCAAATGCAACAACCCCAAAACCCTCAAAAGAATCCAGAAAAAAAATTATTCTTCACTTTCTATAGACTATTGTAAATCAGGAATAATTTACTAAAAGCACTGGACTTGCCTTCATCTGAATTAGTCCACATATACACCATCTTCCTAAAAATGGCTAATCAAGGTGGATGCATGTAACATTCCCCAACACTGGACATGACATTAATGAGTTAGAGGTCGATCTGTGAGGTGAACTGAAGAAGCCGAGAAAGAAATAACACCCAACAAAAATCTCAGTGCTTCCAAATTAAATACTCTTCCTTTTCCTCTTTTTAATAAAAATTACCCCCAAGCAATCAGTGGTGGACAAACTTAGAGGATGTCTTAACTTTCACATTTTTTATATGCTTTAATGAATAAAGACAAGTCACATTTTAAAAATACATGCAGTTTCAAAATGAAAAGTCAAACTGTTTCCACCAAAATAGGTAGGGACGAAATGCTTTTTTAAGTGATATATGGTTAATTTTAGTTGGAATTTCTGTCCAATTTGAAAAGAATTCCTTTTTCAGCAAATATGCTATTCTTGACAGAAAAAAAACCAAACAACCTTCTTCACTCCTGTTCCTCTGCTTCAGATCGAAGGAGGTTTTGTTGACATCATCTTAGCAACCTAGATGCAAATTCCAAATTTCTGTCAAAATTAATGATCATATTCTATATTTTTCTGCCCCCCCCGGATTATGGGCCTTTTCTAATGAGCTGATCTGATTCATAACAGGATGATGATCAACAGCTTGGGGCATAACATTATCAGAAATCCCTTGGGAGTTTGCAAATTGTCAGACATATGAAGAAGGCTGCTTGTAGGTTGTGTTATGACTCCCATATTATTTTTAGGAACTGTCACTGAAAAACCCTCGAAGTCATTATGTCTCTTCCATGTTTGTCTTTACACAGAAATGTAAGTAATTACTGCTTTGCAAATGTGTATCTGCTATGGAATCTCATATTAAAACATCTCTTATGCATTTTCAATACTCATCTCTGTGCACCCGAGTTATTTTTTCTTTCAGCAAAAGCTGGTTTTCCCCTGAAGGGAAAATCCACTGTGTAAAGGAGAAAAAAAAAAAGGTCATCTTTCTGTAGATTATGAGCCCATGCCATTAAAAAAAAATAAAATTTTGCATAAATCAGCCAAGTGTTTGGAAGCAGTGATAATCTTTGGAGTTGCTAAGAATGGCAAGAAAGATTAACTGTCCAAGTGTTACTCTACACATTACATTTCTCTGAATAATCTTTCCATGTTATTATCAAAAAAAAGACCCACTAAAACCCAGAACTGCAAAAATAACAAACTTGGAATCTTGGATCCAGATTGATCCAGACATTTCAGCTGCATTCACTTCATTTGATGATTTAAATGTGAATGAGATCCCTGAAGACCTTTCTTGAGTAAGGTGTTTTCATTAAATGTCAGAAGAGTTTAGGCTTCTAAGCACTGGACGTTCTAATACACCAAAAGGTGGAAAATAGGAACCCAGGCTGATTTTCAGTAGTAGGAACTGGTTAAGTACCTCTGACCTCATACGATCGATTAAGGTAAAAACATCGGAGAATCCGATCCTCACTATAAATGTCTCTCTCTAAAATCAGACATATTTTCCTGCCATACTTACATGAGTAAAAAGTAATAACAAAATTAAAAATCATTATCCTAAATAAAAGTTGTTTGAAAGTTGTTTGACATATTCAGTCTCCATCCTGTGGTTTTCGGATCTGCTAATGGCAATTTCAGTGGTTTCTGTAGAACACACAAAAAATATTTCAAAGCACATAGCCTAATTAGGATCTCTGAGCAAGAACACATACTGTTTGTGTCTTGTCTTTGAATCAGATCTCAAAGAGCTGCATATATCAGCCAAAAGAATAAAATCATTACAGCAAAAGAAATAGTTTAACATTCTCTTTTCAGTGGCAAGGAAATAAATACCACAGTAACCATACTCAGCTGATTTTCTCAATGAGTGTAGAAAAAGAGGTTTGATGCATCCCATCTGTACTAATTGATAAATGACACTCATCTACTGATAAGTCTTAATACATCATGTTAGTATCATACATTGACTTGCCTTTGCAAATATGCAGAAAGTCAATGAATACACACTGCTGGTGGACATCACCATGTTTGGACTGTACCTAAGCTATTTGCTGGTGCTTTGGATTTTCTGAGGTCAGATATTCTTGTTTTATTTCTTTTTGTTTGGGTTTGTTGTTTCGGTTTGCATTTTTTGTTGTTGTTACTTTTTCCCCCTGGAAGGTTAGTGATGTTTTTTCTAGTTTATTACTGTTTGTTTGCCAGGTATAGCTCTTTGAAAACAAATGCCTTCAGTAAGGGCTTATATCCTTCTGGAACTATTTTAAAGTATTTGGCAGTTCTCAAAATAGACTGGCAATAATTCAGTTCCAAAAGATTTATAATACCCTGAAATCCGTTTAGTCAAGGAGCCTTCAAAATACATGTTCATTAGCACTGTGGCTGGAGCACATAGAGTTTACTAAATAAAGGAAGCACAGAAGGTTAATGAAATCTCTTAAATGTTGGTAAAACATTCAAATCTTTATATGATCATCAAGTTTTAAATATTACTGGCAGGCCAGCTTTGTACTTCAGAAGTTTAAACAATGACTGCAATAAAATTTTCATTATTTTATAGACTGACAGACCTCTGCAAATAATTTCTGCTGATTAAGTCTATTTTCCCTGACACTTGTACCAGAAATCCTTTACGTACTCAAGAGGCTCGAAAATGTTATTTCTGGCTTGAAATTGAGATTAAAAATGTCACTCAACAGCAGCAACAACAGCAGTTATTGCATAGTCTGGATGGTATGATGATTGCTAATGGAATACAGCACCCAAACTTTACAGTAAGATCACTGAATTATAAGTGGTGGAAATGAAAAACAATGCTATTATTGTTCAATAGCCATTCTTTTGGAAAGACTTGTCTGTTTATGAAGTGGAAAATTGCCAAGTAGAAATACCAATAACAGCAAGTAGATGGCTTTTAATGTTTTATTCCACACATTTTTCCAGAACTTATCAGACTCAAAAGTATCATCTTAAACAGAAGAGAAATATAACTGTTTTCACTACAGAAAATACCACTTTTCACTGAACAGCGAGGGAGCAGGTATGATCATTGGTCACTTAACTGGCAACTTCATGACTGAACAACACAAATGTCACCTTCTTGACCCTTCTGTCAAGAAGAACAAGATGGTCCATGATCCTTTTGTCGTCCTTTCTTTTTCCAAATTATAACCGTGGTTAGAAAGAGAGGCACATTTCTAAGGTTGATTGGACATGATTTATTGCCACTACAATGTAATATATCCAACATATCAATGACAAATCTGAAATGAAAGTTCTACAGGATTATCTTCGCTCACTAAGCTCAGTATATGGAAAAAAGGGGAGAAATAAAAGAGGCAGATTGCTGAAAATTTTTATTTCAATACTCATCCTAGGCTTATTCAAAAAAATATTTTAAAACTCACTATCAGACTATGATTATTTTCGCCCATTATTTTAACCTCTTACTGGTTTTTATAGCTGCTGAAAAAAATCCTCCAAAGCCTGTTTTAGACAAGATTAGGCTTTCTGATGCTTGAACAGCCAGGGAAGGGTCCTCACCTTCGTACTCATGTTTTCAGATGCTGAGATGCAGCTTTGGTATTCCTCCATTCCTAACAATTTGTGCCAGAAGTGCAGACAGCCCCTCACTGACATGCCAAGTATCAACATGCCATGTGCAACGAAGTTGAGTCTCTAGGAACAGAGAGGTTTCTTTCCACAGTGACAATGGACCATTTTGCTGTGTTCAGCAAATGTTTTGGGCCTTTGAATCAGTTCCTGACTAAGCACCTGGAGTTATTGTGTATGCTCTAAAGTAGGTGGGACCATGGGCTGGCAGCTATTATGCCAAATCCCCAGATGCTTTCTGATATTCCAGACACATGGGATACCACAAGGCTTCTAAAATAGAAGCAAACTAGTAATTTAGCACTGATCTAGTTAAAGATATCCCCGCTTATTGCAGAGAGGTTGGGCTAGGTGGCCTTTAAAGGTACCTTCCAACCTAACACATTCTATGATTCATTTAAGTCACTCTTTGGCTGTCTACATCTGAACTAGTCATCCCGAGCTCTTTCCTTTTACATACAGTTCATCCATGTACAGGTATACAGGTCCCTGTTGGGACCTTTAAGTTTCTTTCTTCCCAGTAAACACTCACCCTCCAGGAGACTGTGGAAAGATCATTGAGTTCTACCCAAAATAGTTTAGATTGATTTATTAAGTCTTCAGTACAGCTTACAAGCTACTTTTGTCACTCCAGAAGTAAGCAGCACTATGTGGAAGTGCCATGGGGATATTTTCTATCTCACTAGTTGAAGAGGAATTATAATCCCTCACAGTCATTGTGGTTTCTTTGCTCTTTAACTTTGCTTTTAATGTGTTAGCTTTCCATATCTGTAATCTTTTAATTCTTCATTATCTTCTGGTTCTAGCTGCTTGTGATTAACATCAAAAGTAGAAAGATGACAGAGAATGGTTAAGTAAGTAGAGCAGACTTTTAAATCTCATAGCAAAGTGCTTGTTCCATTTTATTTAGTAATGAATAAAATAATGAAATAAATATATATTTTGCTTTTCTTTCTGCATATTTAAATTTTATAATTCAAAATACTTTCCCATGCTTGACATGCACCTGCATCATCTGAGCTTTTTACCTGATTGGTTACACTCCCTGAATCCTACCAACACCTGAAAATCAACATCTCTCAGGATGCAAACAGCATGGACTAACAATATCAATAGAAGACGGACTGTGGAAAACGTTTTTCCTGGTGTCAGGTAAATTGCTCCCAAATTACAGTAGCAGGAAAAAGATCAGATCTACGAAGATCTCAGACAGAAACTTCATGTTGGTAAGCAGAAAGCATAGGAGAGTTGTGTTTCCATAGTAACCACAAATGGTTTTTTTTGGCTTTTAAGCCATTCCTCCCTTGCCTCCTAAGTCAGTTTTTCATATCTACCTGCATATGCCTAGGTACTAGGATATGTTGCTCTCAGATCTAAAGATAACAGACATGGTGATCAGATGAACTGACAATATTCTTGTATTGTTGAAATTTTCAAGCCACTGATGCCATTGCAACCTGGCAGTCGTGGAGTCTAACCCTTGTGGGATGTTACAGTAGAGGCAGTGAACATCAGCAAATGTAAGAGTCTGTAAAGGCAGCATCAGAAGTTGGGTGACCCGCTGAAATGGCTGAGAGCTTTTCCCTTCATGGACAAGGGATAGAAAAATCAATCTCGCTCAGATTAAAGAATAGTAAAATAAAATTACTAGCTTTGTGGTAAACTCAGAAAATGAAGTTTCAGATTTTGCATTCAAGAAAAGCAGGATGTGGTCCTTTGGAATATTGTTAATTTATGTACTTGCTTTAAAAAGCACATTGCCTGTAAAGGTGCTAATTCAATATAACACATTCTGTCTCATGAGATTTATTTAAGTGAAAATGTCATGCTGATTACATTTAAAATAAGAGTTAATTATAACTGCTATTTTTAAAATTTGTTAGATCATTGTGAGTTTATCATCTCAACTGCATGCCACTGTAAAATATGCTGTTAGCTTTCTGTATTTTTGAGTGTCGAGACCCTTTCAGGCCTATGAGTATATGCAGACCATATTATACCACAGAGAAAAGATGTGTGCAGTAAAACTGAAGAGAGAATCCAATTTTGAAATTAAGAGTATTTGTGCTCTGGCCTAAATTATAGTCATGGAAAAAAATCCCACTGGGGTCACTCCTGATCATGCCTGACCCACCAGAAACCCAAATGAAGTGATTTCTTTCATTAATAGTTTATACTGTTTAGGAAGATAGAAGATACAAGGAACTGATGAAGTCTCACAGCTGATACCACAGATTTTGGGCATTCAATAAGGAACCTCATAATTCACAAATAACCTCCTTCCATTCCTGTCATAGTTTTGCCCCAGCTGGCAGCTGAAAACAGGACAGTTAGTCCTGTTAGTCCCTGTGCAGCACAGAATGCACAGGACAGTCCTTTTCTCCATAGTTAATGGAGAGAAGACTCTTGGCCAGACTATTTTCAGTGACAAGACAAGGGTCAAAGGACACAAAAAGGAATACAAGACATTTCATCTTAATATGAGGAAAAATTTCTTCACAGTGAGGGTGACAGATCACTGGGACTGGCTGTTCTGAGAGGTCGTGGAGTCTCCTTATCTGGACATATTCAAAACCCGCCTGGACATGATCCCGTGCAACCTGCTCTAGGTGAACCTGCTTTAGCAGGGGGGTTGGACTAGATGATCTCCAGAGGTCCCTTCCAATCCCAACCGTTCTCTGAATCTGTGATTATGTGAAGATGGAAATTCAGCCATCCTAAAATATAACTTTGGGTGTGCCTATCTAAAGCTAAAATTCACCCAAAGATTTTTGTTTCCCTGTTGTGGACAGCATGGACTTTTTGGTAAGTCATAGAAGAGAAAGGTTTTAAATCTGAAAAATTAGTCATGCATTGTGTTTTGCTTTAATTTTTTCTCCTATATCAAGGATGCAAAAGTAAACACCAAGTATTTGCTCCCTGCAAATATAATGTCATGGTCAGTGGAAAAGAGAGATGTGCCCAAATATTTTTCTTGTGCAAGAGAATTTAGTATTACAAAGCATCTAGAAAAGCAGAAAGATGTTCACTTCTTTTATTATTTGCTTGCTATTATTAGATCCATCAAGGAGGGTATAATGATTTTTTAATGATCAGGAGACAATATTACAACTGTGATTTCTGGAGAAAACTTTATTAAAGAAGAGTGAAAGACACAGTCAATCAAACCCAACAAAACCCCAGAACACCCACTAACACACCACTTTTCCTCATCAGATGAAGAAACCGCCTTCTTTTTGTCCTCTATGTGTCTGATCAAGGTCCCACTTTGCTACAGTGGAAAAAATAGGCAAGGCCCTTTTTTGTAGAAAATAAAAATAAAAGTCTTTGCGGATCTGTGCATGATTGATTGAATTCATCACCACTCCAAAGTTTAAGATTTCTAAGTTTTGATCCTGATGACTCATCCTGAATGAACTCCTGCAGGTGCATAACTTCAGACCATGGATCTGAGTGAGACCATCAAGGCCTCTGAGACTCATCCATGCAGCTACAACTTACCAACCAATAGGCAGGTCCTTTTGAGAGGTCTACGTTAACTATTCCCAACCTCTGCCTACCATAAAGCATAGGCTGTTTCTTCACCCCTATAACAAACCTGAGATCCAAAGCCTGCTATACGCTGTTCCTCAGGGAAAGAAAAGGAGAAGCAGCAATATCCCAGGTCTCTGAAGCTGCATGGTAGCTGCAAATGGCACAGAAGCTCAGAAAATGGATTGTGTCCTAAGCACAGAGGAAAGCAAAAAAAATTAATGTCTTGTCATTTTGGTTGGAGGAAAGTTCTTTCCAACCTCAAGCTGAGAGGTCAGTGTAAACAGGACATGTGAGTGAGACACCAGTAACAGGACATTGAAAAGTTTCTGACTGTCTCCATTGTACCAAAATACTCTGCCTGGGGAACTTTTCCAGCTGTAGCTAATTTCTGATATTTCAGAAGAAAGCTAATGTTCCCTGTCTCCCAAAAACAAAGTTAGGCAGCAAGAAAGAAAGTAATATTTCTTCCCATTGCCTAAAGGCAACAGAAAACCCTAGGAATTATGCAGTGAACTAATTAAATACTGTTATGAACAGGGCATGACAAACTCACCATGACCTGTCTCCTTTCATCTCCTTTTTGGGTAGGCAAACAAATTATCTCATCCTGCTATCGCACAGTTAAATTTCAAGCTCCTATATCATCCTTTTCCCATCCAACAATCTCCCCTTGAACAAATCACACTCCAAGTTTCCATGATTCAATCACTTCCACTGAAATAGTTCCTCATCTGCATGACTGTCTGAAACCTCCTTACAGAACTTCCCTTGCTCTTAGACTCCTTGTAATTTTCAGTTTAGAAAGATTTATTCTCAAATCATAGTTCTTTGATTTTATAGTACTCCCTATTATTAACAAACAAATGTGAGCTTCTCTGTCTCAGTCATTATTTTTTCAGGTTGCCTAAACTGGCCCTTTTTAAAATAAATTCTCCATTTCCCTAACTATTCGTCCCTGTTCAATTGGTTAAACTCTTTTTACTACAGGTGAGCAAGACACAGCTTTAAAAATGGCAGGTAAGTTTTAGACAAAACATAAATTATGGCCTTAATTTAACCCTGGATGAGAGGTGAGACACATGAGACCAGAATAAATGAAAGAGTTGATGGGTCCACATACGTTTAAACTTCAGGATATTATGGCCTATGCTGGGAATCCCTAGAAGTGAATTATTTCAGCAAGACTTGTCTGAAGATTTTCTGCTAGGAAACGTGTTCTAGGGAGACAAATATTGATGACTTCTAACAGTAAATTACAGTGACATCCCACGGGACTATGCAGTTGGGCCAGGTGTCAGCCAGCCTTCAGAAACCCTCTCACTCGGCGCCCGTGGATTATGATGCAAGAACTGAGCAGCTGACATTTATCACGTTCAGTTGTTTTTGCCATTATGCTGCTTTTGCTTTTGTTAGTCCCTGAAAAAACAAGAGGGAACTGGCTACAGCTTTGTAGCTGCCCATGTGCATCTTTACTTTCGCAACTTTTGAACACATCCTGCAGTATGTTTCCAGCTTAATATCCTCACTGTTTTGAGACAGCCCAACTGACAAGAGCTGACTTCTTGTTACAGCAGATTGCAAAGGTAGCTGCTGTCAGCTAAACAGGTTCATTATTACAATTTAATATTAATTAGATGGCAGGAAAGTTTGCTGTTCCAAATGCAAATTATCCATTTCAACAGGAACATCTGGAGAGGGAGTGTCAGGTCTCCCATTAAGTCAACACAGCTCAAAACAGAAATTTGCCAGACAAATTCATTGCTTAAGTCCAGAATTATGCATGTTATAGTGTACCTGTTGATTCTGTGCTGCACAAGAT
This sequence comes from Laterallus jamaicensis coturniculus, assembly GCA_022605575.1. Lineage (NCBI taxonomy): Eukaryota > Metazoa > Chordata > Aves > Gruiformes > Rallidae > Laterallus > Laterallus jamaicensis. Next base: position 84,037,603 of record JAKCOX010000002.1, on the reverse strand, counting down.
AACAATATTAAGGTAGCATGCGTGTGCACACACGCACACAAGAGTGTCTGCTGGTTTCAACAGGGACAGGAGTTCTCCACAAGCACTTTTTTGCTGTATGCTTTGAAACTGTCTTCCCCATCCTACATACCTATGCACTTCCCTCACAAATGTTAACAGTTTTTAGTGACACCAAGCAAGCATTTAAAGAAGGTTTCTTGAACATTGGTGTTTCACCAGATTCAGTTGATGGTCTCTAGCCCATTCAGAGATTAGTGCTGGAAAAAACCCCCCACTTTTAGAGAGGAGAGTTCAAAGGTAAATATGTTTCCTATTTTGGTCAAAGCAGCAAAAGAAATCCATGGCAGTGCTAGTGCTGACTACTTTCAGGATCCCGTGTTTCCCTATGGACCACTAATGGCCACATTGACAAAGACAGTGAAGATGGTGGGAAGGCAGTTTAAGGACAAAATGCCCAACCTTCTACTTTTGCCTTTGCATTGCTGAGGACAGTGCAGCTGACTACACTACTTCTAAAAGTTTCCAGTTTCTACTCTGATTTCCCTGCCTTTATAACAAAGCTGATGCATAAGGCAGCAGTATGATGTACCTTTGTCGTACAGGAAGATACTCTGACCCATCTTTGCTCAAAAAAGTTAGCTTCTCCTAAAGAAACCTATTGTGATAGGTTTGCACAGATGTTTCACACAGCTCTTAACAAATTGTTTCTTCTCCCAAAGGCTATTATCCCGCTCTGTCTGTGCAGAGCAGCAAGTGCTGCCCTACCCATTAGTAAAGAAAAGGCCATGGAGTAGGTAACAGCTCCCTCTGGAAGTCTGAAGGCTGACAGAAAGGAAATCCAGTTTACCATTGTTTTCAGAAATACCGCAAAGCCGGAGCATCTCTATTCACTTTGGAAGAAGGAGAATAACTGAAATGAAAGAAACAGGGGGCATTTCCCCAACACAAACTGAAAGGGAATACTTTGTGCAACAAAAATTAGCTGGAATAAGGGTGACTGTCCACTTGCAGGGAAATACCAAGAATATCTTGCATTCCCAGAGCATAATTCACAAGTTAATTGCAAGTTATTGAGCAGAACTATTATACAGACAAGAATTAAATGCCACAGAAAAGTGTGTTCTGCTATATTTTCTATCTAGGGAAAGCTTTTTTTAATGAAAAAGTCTGAGTGTTGCAGGTGGTAGTCGGGGGCTGCTTCCGGTTGTCAAGAAATAAATTTCTATTACAAAAGCTCACAGTGAATTTTTTTATATGAAATCAGATGAAGAAAGAAACATGGCATTTGATGATAGGCTAAAAGCTGCTACTCCAAATAGCTCAATGGGTTTGCCTGAGTAAATCAAAGTGGGGTTTTTTTTAAATGCTCTCCGTATTGGGCCCCACAATTACACTCTCACTTCATCATATGCTTTCTGTGCATTTCATGTGAGAGGCTTTTTTGGTCTACTTAGTCATCGATCTTACTTTAACTGCCTCTTAGCAATATGGTGGATCTTTGCCCAGCAGCCACTCTAAAACACAACAAATCAACCAGCAGTTTGTTATTTCTGTGCATTAAGACAAGGAAGAGCAGAGGAGAATGCTCAGTATGGGATGCAATGGAGGAGTAACCAGTGATAAATATATGATATAAAGCATTCTAGCATTAGTGGCAAGGGAGAGAGGAAAAAACCCAGAAAATACACTCCAACACAGTAAGCCATAATCCATGACGCTAGATAACCTTTCCCACCACTCCATCCCATCAGAATGTAGATAGTTTTCTTAGATAACAGGGACACAAATTCTTTTATGATTAGCTACGCACCCTGACATGACCAGACCCATTCCTCATTTGTGTGGCTAATCAAGTGGCTTACTGCTTTCCATCTGTGCCCAGTTAAGAGTGGCAGCAATGAGTTCAGCTCAAGAGCTGATGCCAAGCCTCTCCTATTCAGGCTACCTGACTGGTGCAGACTTTAGAGCAAGGACAGTCTTTGCAAACAACATGAATGTCATTGTAGGTGTCTGTTGTAGTTTTGCGTGGCTGGGTTCTGGTGGAGGAGGGGTGGCTGCAGGGGTGGCTTCTGCGAGAAGCAGCCAGAAGCTCTCTGCAGGCCTGAGAGAGTAAACACCAACTGGCTCAAGGCCAGAGTCATTGTTGGACACAGATGAGCCTATCAGTGATGGCCACAGTGTCTCTGGGAATCACATGTAAGAAGAAAAAAAATGCAAATAGATGTTTTTTGCCACCAGAGAATGGAGTGAGAAGGTGTAAGAAACTGTGCAGACACCAATGCTGGTGAAAGGTGGGGAGGAGGTGCCCCAGGTGCTGGAGAGAAAGATGCCCCAACAGCCTGTGGAGAAACCCATGGTGGAGTGGGTGTTCCCTCACAGTCCATGGAAAAGGCCGAGACCCCACCTGCAGGCCATGGAGTGGCCCCATGCTGGAGAAGGTGAAGACATACAGGAGATGCTGTGATGTGCATTAGAGCAAGCCCCTGGCAGCACTTGCAGCCTGTGGAGAGAGACAGAGATGAGCAAGGGAGAGATTCACACTGGAACAGGTTTGCTGGGGGGAGGCTTGTGACCCTGTGGAGGGCCAGGCTGGAGTAGTCTGGGACTGAGAGACTGAGAGACATTTTGTGATTTATGACTGCACCCCATGGAAGTGACCCACGCTGGGGCGGCTGGTAAAGAGCAGCTGGAAAGGACTCACAATGAAGAAGTTTGTGGAGGACTGTCTCCCATGGGTGGGACCCCATGCTGGAGCAGAGGAAGGGTGTGAGGAATGCTAAGATGGAAAGCAACTCATAAGGAACTGACCAAACCCCCAATTTCCCCATTCCCTGCCCCTCCCCTTGCCACAATAGGGGGAAGAAATGAGTGAAATCATGACCAAAGTGAAGTCTGCTAAGAAGGGAGGGGTGAGGGGAGGTGCTTTAAGATCTGATCATGCTTCTCATCACCTGACTCTGGTGTCACTGGGTGTGCAGTGTAGTGTAATAAATTAGAGAGTTTTCTTTCCTTTATTCTGTGTTGTCGGTTCTGCCTGTGACACTAATTGCCGAATGATCTCTCCCTGTCCTTATCTTGACTCCTAAGCCTCTCAATATCTATTTTGTCCCTTTTCCTGCTGAAAAGGAGAGTGATAGAGTGGCTTTGGTGGGCATCTGGTCTCCAGCCAGGGCCAAACCACCACAGTGCCAGTCCCTGTCACAGTTTACATCTCTGTGATTGATAGTAGTATATGGTTAAACACAACAGCTGTTCTGAGAGGTAACATTCAAATCGCTCTGAATAAATTGTTGAATAAGTGTGTCTCCACAGGTCTGGTGGAAAGACTACTGAAAGCAAAAGAAGTCTCTACAGTCAGGCGAGTAGCTATTTTGATCACAGATTCACAGAATTGTAGGTGTTGGAAGGGACCTCCAGAGATCATCAAGGCCAACCCCCCTGCCAAAGCAGGTTCCTTAGGACAGACTGCACAGGTCAGCATCCAGACAGGTCTTGAATATCTCCAGAGGAGACTCCACAGCCTCCCTGGGCAGCCTGTTCCAGGGCTTCAGGTACTTCTCAAGTACTTCAGGTTACTTGCTCAGGTACTTCTGTCATAAACACATCCTCAAAAACACTTTTATAAACAAAAACTTGAAAAATGTGAGCACTGTTTCTCCTATAATGTGAAGCCATTTGAGATGTCTGTTACTGTTAATGTATTTTTAATCAATTTCAAAGGATTTAGTTTGTCATTAAGATTTCAGTGGAATTTCTCATCTAAAATTTTGGTTGCATCACTTGCAATGGGTGAAGCTTTGGATTCCCACCTGTGCCAAGTGTGCCCTGTCTGTGGACATCACACAGATAAAGGTAGGACCCCTTCCCCTTCAAGGGGCCCAGGGAAGTGATGTTGTGGCTTTGTCCTTTTTTTGGTGACTAACACTTTGTGCCTCTGTGTGTTGGCAGAATCGCAGGCCATCATAGAGTCAGTGACTGGAGAGAATTCTGTCTATCAACAGGCATCACAGGCAGCTGGTTGTACCTGTGGGCTGCCAGGTATGTCCCTGCAGAGCAGGGAAGCAGGGATAGACATGGATTCAGACCCTTTTGGGAGCGTATCAGAAAGTATCTTTGGATTTTAAAAAAAAAAGTTAGAAAAAGACTCTGTGACAGAGAAAAGCACATAATAATGTTGCCTCCTAATGTACTGCTTTCCCATTCTTCCTGGGAAAGAAACCCCGAAGTCCAATCCCTTCAGATATTTTTCAGAGAAAAATCTGCTTTCTGAAGCCTGTAGATAAAAGTAATGAAATGCAAGACTTCTTGTGGTTGCCTAGGCCTCAGAAAATTTGTCTGCTGTTTGTGTTACATTTTCCTATCCCCTTCCAGTTTGTTGTTATTGCCTGAATCACAACCAGTAAATCCTCGTAGAATTAAATTTCACCCTCAGTGAAGAATGTGAGGCTAAAATCCTTTATGTTTCTAAAGGACTTTGAAGTCCCCGATATGAAGGTTCCAGTAAATCACAACACTGCCTTCTCTTTGGGGCAAGATTAAAATTGGGGTCATCTGCAGCTGAGGAAGAACCCTGCAGGGGATTCATCCTGAAAGGGAGAAGAAATGTCAGCACTGAGGAAAGGATAGATGTTCAGGTCTGCAAAGTTGTTGTTCAGCTCCTACCGCTCCTTGTTTTTTATTAAGTGGAACAAGTATGTGTGATGAAGTTCATCTGGGTCACCATCTCCCTACATTCTGCATTTACATCCCCATAATGTCTACATTTTATATCTGGCATCACAATGGTTACTTGTGAAAAAGGAGAGCCACTTCTTCCCCAAGGCTGCATGGAAACCAGTTGTGCAGTCTGTACAAAATCTATTGCAGTTGCACCATAAATTGAAACTATGGGCTCTTTGCTTTTACAAGATCTTAGATCTCTTACAAGATCTTGTACCTGCATCCCATGCAGCTATTTATGTTCACATTTTATACTTTCATGTGTGACGGAGAAATGGTCTAACAGACTGACACTAGAAGTGATATTCTTTTATATATGTATGTATTAAATAAAACTTGGGAACCCTTACATGACAATAAGTATTTCTGCAAGTTCTAGAAGTGTTCAGGCTGACTGGTGGAACCATGTTGGCCTATTTCTACTGGTTTCATGAGGAGTATGAACCCTACGTAAACCATAGAACCATAGAATCATTTAGGTTGGAAAAGACCTTTAAGATCAGCGAGCCCTACTCTTAACCTAATGCTGCCAAGTCCACCACTAAACCATGTCCTTAAGTGCAACACTCAGACATCTTTTAAATAGCTACAGGGATGGTGACTCAACCACTTCCCTGGGCAGCCTGTTCCAGTGCTTTATAAACCTTTTGGTGAAATTTTTTTTCCTAATGTCCAATCTAAACCTCCCCTGGAAAACTTGAGGCCATTTCATTTTGTCTTGTTACTTGGGAAAAGAGACCGACACGCACCTTGCAAAAACTTATTTTCAGGCAGCTGTAGAGAGAGAGCTCAGACCAGTTAATTGCTAGTGCTTGACCTGCTGGTCCTCCACCTCTGTGCTGCTGTTCTAGTTGTGACAGTTAGTTAAAACTTTTTTTGTGATCTCATATTCAGAAAAGAAAAAAAAAAATCTTGTATATGGGAGTTCTTAGGAGGAGTTCTGCAAATCCTCGATTAAATTAAGTCTCTGTGGTTTAGACTTGAATTCCCTTTCCTGTATAATTGATGCAATTTTACTTTAAGACTCTACTGTTAAATTTATGGTTTACTTTTAGAGTCTGGGCTGTAATAATGATTTGCACATTACAAAATGCTTTAAACAATATGAAAAGAACACATCTTTCTTAAACCATTTCTTCTTAAACTAGATGATCTCCATTTCTCATTTGCACTTAAGTCTTTTTATACTCTTCCAGCTGTGGCAACATGACATGAATTGTTTATGAATTACATTTATGTCATTTTTAGTGGATAAACACAAGTGCTCAAGCTTTCCTTCTTCCTTGGGCTTTGAGGTGGAGACATTCATGTTTACTCCAGTTTTCATTTTCTAGAGAGGAATAAAGACCACCAGACTCCTTAAGTTATCTACTTTTTAATCCTAAAAAGGTCATCAGCACACACAGTCATTTAAAATGCAAAGCAATATGCCCACCACATCACTAACTGATCAATTTTTATTTTTCCAGCTTGAGCTTCTAGGCCTATTCAGAAGTGAACAGATATGTAAAAATGTATCAGTCCTGTTACAAATCTCAGGTAGGATTCCTCCTAGCTAGAAATGAGAGGGAAGGTGAAAGTATATCTAAGTATTAACTCTGCTTCTACAGCTTTCTATCTGTTACAATTTCAGAAGTCCTTGTCTGATTTCAGGAGGGTGCCCATGAAATAGTGAAGTGGATTATTTACCATATGTTTTCTTACTTTGAAAAAGTAAAATGGACTGTTTAGAGAGGATGCTGGTCATCTTACTGAAAACCAACAAAGATACATTTCTCTCTGACAAGACTTTTCACAGGTTCACCTCATTTATTATAGACCTAAGGTGAAATGTAGGAGGTGGCAGTTCATCTCAGTGTGTTCCAGAGGGAAAATGTCCACAGTGTAGACTCACTAGCCAGTGTACAGGTTTTAATCTAAGATTAATTATACTTACACACAATAATCAGCTCATCTTTCTGTTGTCACATAGTCCATTGTCTGGGTAATGCACAGATAGTTCTAGAGAAGTCAGAGAGATGAAGATAAAGATCCACTGTTAAAGATTAATATGCTATGTTAAGTGTAGAGGAGGAGGGAAGGGTCAAGCTGTAGGCCACTGCCGTGTCTAAGATTGCAAGAGAAAATGAAAAGGAGAGACCCAAGTTTGTCTGGATGCTGACAAACCCTATCTCCCACTAAAGGTGGAATTAGATTTGGAGAGAGAATGTCTTTAAAAACTGATTGTTTAACAATTTATGATTAATAGACAGTAAAATTATGATTAATAGTCATTAAGAAGAATGACTGCGGTTAAGATGTCCCAAATATTTCTGTGTTTTACTTTTTCTCTATGTTTTGCCTTAAGCAATTCACTGAAGAACTCACTTGAACTTTGGAGGAGCACATACAAGAGACCATGGAGAAGGGTTAGGAGCTCGGGATTATCTAGGAACACTGTGAAACATGGTACTCTAGGGAAAGCTGACAGAAAGTTGATCTAAACTTAAATGTGCTTTATAGGCTTGGAACTATTATTAGTGACAGGTTTCTTCCTACGCCAATTTAGAAGAACATGGTATCCAGGGAATTGCCTCCCTTCACAATAATTCACTGGGCACAGAGTTGTACGTGGCCAGATTGACACATTTATTGAGGCATGATTGAAGACTCTGGTAATAGAAAAAATAATTGAAGACAGTAGTCTATTGATTAAATATTTCTAGCTCTGGACACTTTTTTACTGAAAGAAATCTCTCTTAGTCCATCAGTCTTAGTGCTGGAGCTTACAGGGAAATTCAGTCCAGATACCTCTGTGCTCACACATGTCCTTTCTCAGGCCACTGGACTTAAGAACTAGTTCTTTTCTTCTTCCCTTTAGCCTGGTACAGTGTAGATGTGATAACTTTCAGCTTCTGTTGAAGATATTTTGGGTGCTTTGGAAGTGTGGATGATCCATCAGCCATTTCAGATAAACAGCATTAAAGAAACTAATTGCAGACCAGTTGTTTTGCAGTATTATAATTTCAATTAACATGTTTTAATAATTTTGTAATGAGGCATTGTTTTACTCATGGAGCCAAATAATTATGGAGTAAAGTAGTTGAATAAATACCCACTATTTTGGGTGACTAATCCTTACTTTTGCTACTGTTTTCCTACCCAGTAAGTACTTACTGTATAGCATCTCTCTTTAGATAACTAGGAAAAGCCCCACTACTTCATCTATCTGTGTAAGCAGATTAGAGTTTTCATTAAACTCTTTAATGAAAACAGCATTAAACCTTCATCTATTCATTGTTTCCATTCTTAAGTGCTGTACTTTTCAGCAAAATTATTATTACAGTCAAGACTAATTATTTTCAATAGTTACCGAAATAATCATGATTGATTATAAAAAAAAAAGCAACCATGTATTCTTGAATACAAACACAATTTCTTATAGAAATTTGTTCAGAAACAGGTTTTATGTACTGTTGATGTAATTAACATTGTCTTTGATGTAATTAACAAAAGTCTTTCATAAAGCAAGATTTAGATACATTAGTGATGGGTATATCACCACATTTTTTTCTAGTATGCTAATTTCCAGTGAAGTACTTGGGCATCTTTTCATGGTCAAAGAGAAATAATTTGATGGGGAATATAATGACTTCTGTATAGTAGGTGGCATTATGAAATAATAGGTAATTAACTTCAGCAAACATATTAAGATATTGGTGCAAAGATCTTGGAATGACCTAAATAACTAACCTACACGTTTTTGTTTCCAATAAGTACTTCCCCTTTTAGCTATTTTCCTCAGTGATACCTTTACTGCCATTCTATTCTTGCATAAATGGAAGGTTATTTGCATTACTGTATTTCCAGAAAAGCATTTAAATATGCAAATTAAATCTGGAATTGTGTGAAAAGATGGTTCATGTCTCTTTCATATTCAGACAATAACATCTAAAAATTAATCATCTCTCTGTGCTTTTATTACCAAAACCAATTACATGATACTGAATTAAATAGTCCTAAAAAGAAATTTAGATAGCTTTCAATTGGCATACTGTGTAACGGTAATATGTTAGCATTATTATTTAAAATCATACTATGCTAGCTGTTGTCATGCAGTGTTATCTCCAATTTACCAAAAGTCTCCCTGTTCTTACAACAGAAAATTTTTATGGGAGCAATGCCATAAGATCTGGCATGCTAAACCGTCTTTTTAAGAGCTGCTATTGAAAATGCATAAACTTTAATAAGACATGTGTTGTTTTGCTTTTTTTTGCACTCACAGGTCAGGAAGTGGGTGGATGGCTCTACTGTGATATTTTGAATTTATAAGAAAATACTCTGTAAATAGTTTATGAGGTCTGGTCATTAAATTTGGAAGCTGGAAAAAAAGTGCATTTTGCCTAAATTTCTAAAAAAATCAAGACAAAAAAAGACTTGTGTTGGGTATGCCATTGTCTGAGGGCCCAATCCCAAGTCCAATCAATACAATGTGAGGCTTTTTTGCTAATTTTCATAGAGAATGGATAAGCAGATCCACAGATCATCTCCAGCTATCAGTTCTCATCCTGCTTCCAAATAAACCCCATTAACGTAAAACTAATCTCCCCAAGGAGCCTGCTTAGCTATGTAGTTAGATCATTAACAAAAATAATTGACAATGAATCTCCTATGAGATATTACTTTAATGTGACAGTAAACAAAAGTATACGATACTTCTCAAACCAGTATTAAGCAGAATATGAACCTGCAATTGAAATGTATAGTGCAAGAAGTAGATATACTTAATTAAGGAGAAAACTTAGCCCAAACTTGACTCATCAGGTATCTTGTGAGCCACGTCCAGTAAGTTCTAATTATTTAACAAACCATCCTGAAGCAAGACCTGGATGCCCTGTGTCCACTATGAACAAAGAAAGAACCCCAACAAAAAAAGAAGTAGATCTATGTGTGCTGGAACCTATGAGCCCATACAAAATGTGTGTCTCATTTCAAGGTTCATTTGAAGTTTTCTTGGTAGCTTGAATATTTATTAGGTCTTTTCTCTTCCCCAAGCTACGTCTCTGGGGTCTAATACTGATGCAGAACTTCTCTCCGATAAAGCACTTAACAAGGGTCTGCCCTCAGCCTGGTGGCCTATTTTTGTAAAAGCCACAAGAACTTGATTTTCTTCGGGATTTCTATATCCCTGTTAACTTTGTTGAAGTCGGTTAAGTAGTTCAAATGTCATTTGGGGATAACAGGCAGGCATTCACATATACAGAGATTGAGAAATTCACAGTTGAATTTCTTAGAGAAAAAAAAAACATACTAAAAGCAATCCCCAAAGAACTTAAAAATTAATATTGAAGAGTTATTTTATTACAAGTAAAATCTTTCTTAGTATTAAAGTTAAAAGTCTCCTTTTTTTTTTTTTTAAGCTATTTTTGGCCATCAAATTTTGTCATCAGCTTCCACTAAGGGCTTGCAGTATATAACATCATTCTTGGCTCCTTGGCTTAGCTTTAACATTAAGAAATGGCAAGCAAAGCTTTTGCAGTCCTTCCTTGTGTACATGTACACATCTGTGTGGGTCACTCTGATTCTTTAATAATTTTTCAACTCACCCATTCCACAATCTCCACCAGTTTTCAATAGATGATAGGTATGTCAAAGGCAGTACCCAATTCTGGATCACAAAGCCCAGCTTTGGAAGGCTCATTTTTTTACTGATTCATCAGTTCCCCTATGTTTTTATTAGTCAGCTAGAATAGATCTCACTGGAGGACAAATTATTTCCCCTATTTTAAACACTTTTCAGGACTTCCCAGAGTCTTTGCATCTACTGGTAAACCCCATGGCGTGTAAATCCCAGCCTATCCACCATCCAGAGGAAAGCAGGTAGGCAGAAAACATGTATCTACCAGTGGGTTTAGTCCATCATGTTTAACTCCTCCAGCAGAATCAAGTTAGCAGAAGAACATAAAAAGGAAAGTATGATGGTGGAGGAAAAACCGAAATAGGTGTTTTTTAACTGAAAAGCTAGTTTAGCCCTTCCCTTCTTCTTTCAAGCCTGGAAGTAGGGGTTCTTGGTTTCTGAGTCTGTAGTTTGTTATGTCTCTTCCTGTCTCATTGCTGTGTTCTACATCCTTAGCTCACAAGGACTCTTCTAAAACTGACAAATTGCCAGATCATACCAGATTAAACTTTCCATTGATTTCACACTCCAGCAGGGAAGCATTTAGTGACCTTTATCAATCAGTCTTCCCTGGCTGAAAAACAGTTTTATTTATAGGATTTGTTAGTCTGTAGTCATTACAACTACCCAGAGTAAAGGCACTTAGTGAAATGCCTTTCTCCACTGGCACATTTTATACATTATTTAGGTAAGTAACATGGAGAAAAAATGCTCACACAGACTGGGGAGGAAACAACCTCTGCCACTCTGACAAAACCAAACTTAATCCAATCTTCAGTGTTCCAAGCACTTCTAAGTCATGTGGCAGATATAAAATTCAGCTCTGTAGCAAGATTTGGGACAATGAAAAACAGCTGTACACCCTGAAGGCTACTTCAGGGGAAACCAGGGTGACACAATATTATAGCCACCTAGTTTTGGCTAATCTGTGTACTTTCAACAGCTGTGAAGAGTAACATTATGTCCTCCATACCTCTAGCTTGAGAAAGTGACCTTGACAACAAAATTGGCCAGAAATGGCTTAATTGGTTCATCACAATTCTTAAACACAGGTGGCAAGAAAGACAGCAGCTGCTATGACAACAGCAAATGTCCTGATGCTCTTCAAGAAACAGTAGAGTCCTTCCAGTGTGACTCTGACCTGGAGTACTCAAACCAGAAAGCTGGCAAGTCTGAAGCGTGATGTCTGTAGTGATGAAGGGCTCTAGGAGAATGAAGTAAAAGTTTGCCTTGATTTGGTCTTCCAAAGTTAATAAGCTAAATAGCCACTCAAGGAAGACATGACCCCCCACCCCCCCCCACCCCATCAACACAGATTTCTAGTAACCAGACACAGCACCTGACCACGTTAAAAAATCTAAAGTCACTGGAGAGGTATCACCATTTATCCTGCAGTAAACCACTAAAATGCATGAGATGTGTCGTGAGAATGCTAATTTCTTCCATTGACTCCAGCATGGTCCTGTATAACTAGCTCAGATGGACCTGCATTACAATCACTTGCAATCAGGCAAAATGAATCTGATGTCAGTTGTCTCACTGCAAGCATCCATAACAATCACAGGCGATGCTTTCTGTATTTAAACCTCCTCTAACTCCTTGGGTAATATCTGAGGTACACATCAAAAGAAGCAACAAGGTTACAACTGGAGAGAGGTCCTGTATTAATGCTCTACGATTGTCATTTGTCAGAACAATCATAGAATCACAGACTTTGTTAGGTTGGAAGGGACCTTTAAAGGTCATCTAGTCCAACCCCCTTACAATAAGCAGGGACACCTTTAATTACATCAGGTTGCACAGAGCTTCATCAAGCCTGATCTAGAATATCTCCAGGGGTGGGGCCTCCCCCACCTCTCTGGAAAACTTGTTCCAGTGCCTCACTACCCTCACATCAAAACCTTCCTAATCTCTAATCTAAACCTACCTTGCTCTAGTTTAAAACCACTGCCCCTTGTCCTGTCACTCCATTCCCTTGCAAACAGTCCTTCCCCAGCTTTCCTGTAGACCCCTTCAAGTACTGGAAGGTCACTATAAGGCCTCACCCACAGCCTTCTCTTCTCCAGGCTGAACAAGCCCAACTCTCTTAGCTTGTCATCATAGGAGAGGTCTCCAGCCCTCTGATCATCCTCATCGCCCATCTCTGATGAAGTACTCTGTCAGCTGAAATGCTACATTGTCATGTATAACTCAGAGGACATAACAAAGTAAAGCAAAAATTTGGCTGTGTTAGAGAAAAAAAATTAATTATTTTCATGCCTGCATACAAAGAAAACAGCCCTAACCCCAAGTATTTATGGTTTGGTTTCCAGTGGATCTTACTTCCAAGCAGGTTTATGATAGCTCAAGGTAGATTCTGTACGACAGGCTCTCTTCTACGACAGTATGATGAGCTTCTTTGTGAAGGGGCTGAAGGTCATACCTTACCTTTGCTTTATGTAATTCTATTGTGTTGTTTTGCTTTGACTCTTCCATGCAGCATTCTACGTAAAATGTTTGCTGACATGGAGGATGTCTCTGGCACTTTATATTTGCAACAAATCAACCTCATGCGGTTGCTTGGCTGTCATCTTATGTAAGGGGATCTGTTCACATGTGCTGACAATCGGAGACACTGGGAGTGCAGGGAACACTGGAAGTGGCACTCTTCTGATAGTCTTCTGATTTATGCAGAAAGAAAGGGAATTATTTTGCCTCTAAAAAGGGGTGTTAAATAAACTAAGTGAAATAGAATTTGCCTTTAAGAAGAACAATGAGAAAGAAAAGCATGTAAATACTTTGGAAAGCACTATAAAAGGTAAAATAATGGCTATAGATATGGAAATAATGTCTTTGGGAGTAATTCAAGCAATTCAATACTTTTTTTTTTACTTGAACAGATGATTAAGAAGTGACTTGAGCACTGTGCTTAAGTACCTCAGAGTGAAGAGATTGCTAATGTTACACAAGTCTGGCATTCAAAAATGGCAAGAGGAAATCCCAAGGCTGGAAGCCTAAACAAGATGAAATGAATCAAGAAATCAGGCACACAATTATTTTTTTTTGGTTTTTGTTTTTTGTAATTAACCTTTGGAAATGTTTATTTAGGAAAAGGGTGAGCTTTCTATCATTCTGTATTTCTGTCTACAAGAAACATCAAATTTTAACATGACTTGGTAGGCATTTTATTTGGAGAAGTTCTTCAGTCTGTATTATATAGAAAGTCATACTAAAATGTATGAGTAAGAATGAGGACAAATCCCCCCCCCCCAACAAAATAAAACACTACACCCCAAAACTAATGACTTTTTAATCCATTTGTGTATGAGATTGTACAACTTGATTAACTGCAACATTTGAATCCCACTCGGGACTGGCCTGGGAGAGATGTCTACCAATGATTGATCAGGCTATTTCCAGTTTTGTTTTCCTATGAATCTCATGACGTTTCAGAAGTTAAATATCTGTGAACCAGGAAACATTGTTTTCTCTTGATTCAACCAAAGACAGTTGATAAAAACCATCTTTGGACAAGTTAAGGTGTTTTTGAAAAGCATATGAGAGTTTCCATCCATACTTATCCCCGATGATGTCCCGCCTCCCAAGGTCCAGTTAAATCTTTCAAAGAAGCTGTTTTAACATTCACTTTCTCTATTTTGAAACTGATAAAACCAAACCCTTATGACGTTTTCTGCAAGTGATTTGTAATGCCGGAGGACTTCATCTATTTTGATGCAGAGTGACTTTAGCTCCGTGAATGACCCCCTGTTACTTCACTTCTCCATTGATTCTCCCACCAACAACAAAAGGCTGCCTCACAGTTTAGCAGCCCACTGTCCCCAGGTCATTAAACAGCACCATCTCAAATAGGCAGAAAGCAAGAGATAAAACTATTGCAATGCAGTAACCAAAAATGAGATGAAGTACCAATTCATGCCCAACATGAAGAAGCTAGGATGCCCTGTATTTTAAAAAAAATGTGATTGTACAATTCTATCTACATTTGTACATTCTGCTAAAAATGCACATCTGCCATTTGTGCAACAGAAGCTTGCAGATATTGTGAAAAGAACTGGTATGTGGTAACAGATGCAAGGCAGTTGCCTCCAAAATGATCATACTGCATGTGATCAACAGTGTTAAGGATGTTTCCTATCGATTTTTTTAGTATTGAAAATATGCACCTGGGTTCTGAGAGTGTCTTTGAGGCCTTTCATCAATGTAATGGATATCCATGGCTACAAAATAAAACGTGTCAAACCAAACCAAACCAAACCAAACAAAAAAAAAAAAAAAGGCAAGAAATTCCTGTGCAGTTTTATGCTCATTGTCATCAAAATGACTGAACTTAAGATTTTTTAATTATTTTTTTTGGCATTCGGAGATCTGACCACAAAAGTCCTTGAGTGGGGCAGTGGTGCAGCATTGGAGCACCCTGGGTCCATTTTTGCCATGACCTTTTGGAGTAAAAGAGACATCTGATTCATCAGGTCTCCCTGTCTAGCAATGGGGAGAATGTTAGCTCTCTAAGAGAGGCATTATGAAAACAAAATAATAGACTATGTATGTATCCATATATGGTGAGTAGATATTGTACAGAGACTCCTAATTTAAGCAGCTGTAAGAATGAGCTCTTTAAACTGCTTAAAATAAACAGTTTCTCTCTGCTGTGGATACCACCGCAGTAATCTCCACTTTGTGACTTTCAAGATTAAGATCACAATAATATCTCAACTGCATGAAACACTGAAGAGGGTTTGTTTGGTAGCTCAGATGGAGAGGATGCAGCTGGACTTTTATTAGTCCAAGTTATCAAGGGGAACACCAGACCCAAGAAATTGCTTTCTGAGACAAATTGAAGATTCCGGAATATTCCGTTTCAAGATTCTAGTTGTTCCAGCAATAATTTTTATTTAGCTAACTCTGATAATTAACATCAGCTGGTATTAATCTGTTAAGCTTTCCTTGATTTGAATACTGAAGGTTAAATCAAATAGAATGGATATCACTCTTGGTATCCCAGACCAGGATGGGTCAAATGTAAATGGTTTTACACTGACAAGCCCTTGGGGTTAGAAGCTGACAAAGAAGAAGGAACCTTAGAGGAGAAAAGGAAATTAAGCACTTGAGAGGGCAACATCTACTTTTTGAAAAATTGCCATTAACCTTACTGGTGTTGCCTTGGCTTTTTTGAACTGTTTCTGGGACAGATTGCTTAGTCTTGATCAACAAATTATTACAAATATGAGAAAGTTAAGCACTGGACAATTTGTCCTTGAAATTGAAGGACTTTTTTTTCCCCCAGTCTATTTTGCATTTTCTAATCTGATTTTTAAAAATGCTCCCTTAAAAATACCCACAGACCTTTTCCCCCGCAAGCCTCCTCTCCCCATTTCTCTCATCATGGTGCTAAATTTTTTCCTCTGATCTGAGCACCTGACTCTACCTGACATTTAAGTGAGATGCACACCCACATCTGAAGGCGGGCTTTGGCTCTTTGAATCCAGATTTGTCTTTGTTTTATTTACAGAGAACAGAGTGCAGGGAAGGCACATAATTCAAAGGAATGATTTATGGACTGCACTCATCTGTTCTCTAACAAAGCTAAAGGGTTTTTCTTTGGCACAGGTAAAAATTACATGAAATGAAGCTTGATTACATAAAATAGTCCACAAATACCTACTTTTTTAGTTTTATTGCATGGAAAACACCTTAACTTCAATCTTCTAAGCAGTTCCACTATCCTCTCTGTGCAGTCTGTTAGGCAAAATGTCTTTCACGGTGGCAGTTTAAATTGAGAGGTTATCATGGGTTTTCTGGAGACTGTATTTTATGTAGTGTAAAGCTAGCCTTTTAAACTAGCCAGGTTATTTATAAGATCCCTTACTGACAGATTTCTAAATGCACCTAAAAGGCTACTCCTACTGTTGCTTTTTCACTTAAAACTCCTGTTTTGTGATGGAATCTAATTTTGGATTCACATCCAGGTAACAATATACTGATCCATTCTCACCACAACAATCTTCCACTAAGCTCACTGGATATAGTGATTTAATAATAGCATAGTTTGAACACTTACTTTATGCATTTATTTTTGAAGTGTGTGGATGCATTCTCATCTAATTTCCTTGAAGGAGTTCCAACATTTTTCTTATCACATAAATATTTATAATAGATGCACTGAAATAGTCTCCAGAAAATACAAAGCCAGACGTTAATAGAAAAATTTTACGCAGATGAAGGAAAAAAAATTGCTGCTTTATTTTAAGTGCAGAAGAATAACTTTTAATGTTTTATTCATAAGCAGAATTTCTGAGAACTTCTTGTTTAGCCCTACTCCTCTTCCCAGATAATGATAAACTGTAGAATTGGGGGCCAATACTGCAAACTGCTAAGCAGAGCTTGCAGGAAGTTGAGAACTCCAGTTGACTTGGTGGGAATAAGTTTTAGTAATTGTAAGTACTCATTTCTGCCTTCAGATGGATATTCCAAAAGCCCTTTGAAATCACTGCAGTCAATCAGACTCCAGACATTAATACTGCATGAACTCTCTTCCTTCAAATGATATTTTGCGTAACGTGAAATAAATCAAGTGAACAAAGACTGGTATCTAAGAAAAATCTGTACTTTGATGAAAGGAGTACTTGATGAAGACTGTCATGAGCTGCTAATTACATAATGCTCTTAATATTTGTGAACCTCAGTGCTATGGAGGGGTAGGATAGAAAGGAGTACATCATGCTTATGGGATCAGCCCCTTCTTTGAAAGGTTATAGTTTAAAAGCCTTTCTCTCTCCACAGAGAAAACTCTACATCAAGACCACAGCACCCCACTTCTCTCAGCTCAGTCCATGACACAGAGGCAGATAGTGTCTGTAAGCACAGCAACACAAATTTCACTTTGTTGCTAAGCCATAGAAAAGCAAGGAAAGTCCTTCTTCATTCCTCACCTGCAGTCTGGGAATAATCAGCTTCCCATGTCTATCTTTATAAAGCAAGACCAGTGGTCCAGACACTCTCTCTTGTATTCTGACATTGAACAAGGCTTTTGCCAGGAGAAAAAGCGCAATGTGAGCTGCAGGGAAGTCACATTACTTTCTGGTAACTGTGAAGGCAGCTGTGGGCATCCCTGTCAGAAGCTATTACTTTCTACCTGGCTTGTCCACCAGTCACCTGTGTTTTGCCGGATTCATTTTCAGCAGTTCTACTCTTGCTGCTGCAGTTGATGGCAAAATGCTCATGAGAGTAGGCATAGCTGAGGGCCTTTGTTTCTAGAAGATGCAACAGGAAACGTTGCATGAATGAATACATGGGTAGACCAAATAGTGGTGGTGGGGGGTTTAATAGCTGCTGGATTTTTTTTTTCTTACTCCAATTCTGCAAGAGCTAAAGCTCTCAGTGACAAAATGCCCATCCTTTGCTGCTTGTTTGCTCTTGTTGATGACAGACACAATGGTCCAGCCTGCTTTGTTTCTAGCAAAGTTACAGCTATACATTTTCTAACTATGCTGCTCCTTGTGTTCATGTCAATATATGCTAGTGAAGAGACCTGGGAAACATATATCTGTGATACAGAAACTTAATTTTGCTGTGTTTTATATCCATACACCTGTCCAATCTAGTTACAATATTTTATATGTAATGTTAATCTTGTTTGCATAAAGTATAAGTAAAAAATACATATAATAGGAAAAAATATATATGAATATATATGTGTGTCTATTTGTGGAAATATACACAAATTTATTTATACAGTCATATCTAGAGCATTTGCTTCTCACAGTCTGCGTACGTTTCCCATTTGCTATGGCAATACTGAATTCTCAAAGCCAGAACTTCTCCCTCAGACAGGCAGAGCAGCCAACACAACAGACCACCAGTACTTTTGAGTGAGGTCAAGAAAGACATGGAATAACACAATATTATTCTGAGGAGACCATTTTCACTAAAAAAATTGCATCCTAAAGTGGAAATGCTAACTAAGGAGACTGCAGAGGACAAAAAAGCAGCAAATTATAGACCTTCAGCCTCATCCAAATGCTTCATCTCCTCCTGGGTAGCCTGTCCTCCTTCCTTGCTCGAATGAGTCAGCAGCATTCCTTAAGGTGGGTGAGAGTCTATACTCTGCTGATACAGTGAATCAGCAGCATGTGGAAGTTAGGGGAGGGAAAAAAAACCCCCACGTCCTCAGCAGGACGAGCAACGCATAAAAATAGAGGTTTTAGCCTCAACAGTACAGTTAATTGCAGCACTAGCACTCTGATTTGTCAAGAAAGGTAAATCCTCATATTCATGAACCCTTCTGCATACAAAATCCCTATTCCATCAGATCTGTCCCCAGTGCACATTGCTTGGGGGAGGTGGTGCTGTCATACTGCGTTGCAGTTTCTAAAGGTCAATGGGCTTGCAGCTTGTTTTGAGCCTCGGTGAACTGCTGTCTTCTGGGGGAGTTGTGTCTGAACCACTGCCTTCAGTTCAGCAGGGACAAGGGCTAAATGGAAGGAATCCAGAACTGCATGGAGAGCACTATATGGGCAAACAGCTGAACACGGAGTGGTCACTGCTACTGATGTTTGGCAAAATATGACATGCTTCACATAAACGGTATTGCTGTTATGGAAGGGCTTGTGTTTTAAAGATCTTTAGTGTTTTGAAGGGCAGAAGTCTGATTAAGGCATGGAAAAAACTGCTTAAAGAAGGTCTTGACATACAGCACTGAATCAAAAGCAGTCTCTGCCATGTTGCGAGGACAGTTATCTTTCTTCTCCTTTAGTTTCCAATACGTTTTCATTTAGCAGCTGTGCTTTTAGATATATTTAAAGGTGTACATATCCCATCTTATACAAGTCCTTCACGTAGTCTGTGCAGAAAGGGAGTGTCCTGGGTTCAGCCCAGTAACAGGCTATGTTAGCCCATGAGAGTATTCCACAACAGGGAGGAATGCTAGACTTTGGCCAACATCTGGGGTCTGACTATTAAAAAGCTAATTTTGGGATTTGGGATGATTTTGAAATGCAGAAGGGAAATCCATGCACTAAGATGCTCGTAGGATAGGGCCAGCACAGATTTGGTTTTGCTGCAATACTGAGAAGGGGTTGGGACAATATTTTCCTCCAAGAGGAAAACTCAAACCCTCAAAATTTTTCCCAATAGTAGGCCAGACTGGTATCAAAATATACCAGGTTGGTGAGGGTATGCAGTTCAGCAACAGATGGTAGGGAAGTGGGCTGGTCTTAGCCTGTTGATGCTTGGGGAGCTGCCATGGAGTTTCTGATAGTCAGTTAAAAATGCCTACCATAAAAAAAATGACAATCCCTTTGCATTGCTCCTAGTTTTCTTTGTATACTCATGAGGAAATCTTCTAAAATACAGTCCTGAGATTATACACTAAACTTAAATCGCAGCTTTCCCAATGGAAGTTCTGCAGTTCATTTCCACTGGACACATGCCCATGACAGCCAAGCAGAGCCACCCAGGTGCTAAATCACTGACAGCTCAGTTTTCACTGCAGCTCCTGAAGATGTCTTTTCATTTGTTAGCTCTTGGCTTTCAATACTACTGCACTCAATTTTGGTTTTATGCAAGCATCACTTATCCCCATCTGTTACCTACCTTCCCTCTCTTCCCAGTACCCTTAATTTGATAGACATTGTCCAAACATGTATGAATACCTCGATTTTGTCCTTTAGAGCTTCATCAAGCAAAATGCCAAATAGGAAGAAAATCAGATTTAGGAGAATAAGCAGTCTTTTCACCCATTTTAAAGTTGCTGCCTCCCACGCTTGGAGATTTGATACAGAGCTCTTCAGCAGTGAGCAGAGACGAAGCGCCTGACAAATTCGAAACAACATCAGTACAGAGGGTTTTTTTCTGAAGGGCCCCAGAATCCCAAATCAATACCAAAGGCTGCATTCTGCCAGCAACACAGTGTCACCACCTTTGAAGTTGAAGTCAGTGTCAGCAGCCATGCATTGTAGATATGAAGGAACACTTTCTGTTCGAATCCCAAGCTCAGTGAGGTCTTAGAGACACACACTGTAATTTCCACAGTGGCTCTGAGTTGGGACTGTAAGGCTTAAGCTCACATCTTCAGAAAAGTTGAGAGCTGACACACAGAGGAGCAACGGATCTAATCCCTTACTTTAAGGCACAACCCATGTGCATTTGCCTTCTCTCCCATTGGGTAGGGGACTCTACATCTTCATACCTCTGGCAATTAGGTTCTGGAAGGAGTATGACAATTAGTTGATGGTGGAATTACACATGTGTGTACTTAGCTCTCTTAGCCCTAGTCTCCTTATCTCTCTTCCTCCCAGGCAGGGATTTCAAGCAGGCCTCCGCATTCCCAACAAATTGGCACCGTGTCCCTGGCCCGCCTTGTGCCTTTGCAAGTCTCATTACCCTTTGGAAACAGCTTGCTCTCAATTTGCTTTGCTCCAGTGCAATCAGTGCAGCCAGATGGAAACAGCTTTGAAATTTACCTTTTCAAACCTCGGCTTCATTGCTCCTTTGATGTTTCTTGTCGGGTTTTCCACTTGTCCTTGCTTCTCTCGACTTGATGCAGCTCCCTCTCTCCAGGCTGTGCTTTTCCTGGGCTTATGACTCCCTGAGCATCCTAACTTGCAAAGGCATTTCTGTCACGGGGTGGCTGTCACTGGAGCACTAATTCGCACTGCTGCCAACAACAGTGTGTGTCACGCTCAGTAGCTGTGTCAGAGCTGGACAGTCATTGAAGAAAAACTCACAGAAATGTTCTGACAAAGAAGTTTTTTCAGCTGTGGGAAGTTGCAGTTTTTTGAATAGTCAGACAAGGTTGAGCAACAAACGTTGGACAGTGTCTGCAGAGCAACAGCTGGGAGAGCACAGACTCAAAGTTTCAAACCCTTACATGGTTCAAGTAGATCTGATAGTCACATTGAACCTCCAGGTGTAGCCAAAATTGACAACTGGTCTTTTTTAGTTTGTCTTTGGTATGCACTGATTACGAGAATGGTCCTTGAAGAAGCAATTATTCTTGTTACTTCATTGTTAAATTGGGTCCATGCTCAGAAGATTCCACACAGACATCTGAAGTGAGCCATCACTGCAGTGTTTATAGTACCTCTGTGCAAAAGTAAACGTATGGTACTCCAACCTGTTTTCAACACATCAGGCAAGGTCTTGATGCCCCCTCACTTCAATACAGCTCTGTGTACAGCTATCTGTAACACCGTTTTCATCCCCCCCCCCCCCATGTCCCCAACCCTTCCCCATTTACATATATATACATTTCTGTAATAATTTGCTAGACCAAGTGTTTCCACACCCTGGTATGTGATTCCTGCTTTACCCTATCTCTTTCTGCACAGTCAGACATCACAGTTCATGTGTAAAAGGCAGATTTCAAGGACTGGAGAAGACAAGAAAGTTGTCTCAAGAATATTATCTTTATCAAGCACACCAAGTGCTCTGGGACAACTAAATGAATATTAATAAGCTATTAGCCTTCCTACTGTAAATCAGGGCTGCACGCATTGAAAGCTGTGCCGGAATTGGCTGAAAATATGTTAGTATATCAGCAGATCAAGTAAAATAAACCAAATATTTCTTAAAAAAAAACCCAAAACCTTAAATCTTTATCAACAAAAGTGGCCTAACAGGTTTACACCACAGCTCAAATGAAAAGCTTCCAAAATTTTCTGGTCCTCAACTTATGCATACTTAATACCCCAAGCAGAATGTGAGAACCTGCTGGAACAGCCTCCTGCAACACTGAACTCACTGGAGTAAAGTGCCAAAAGCACAGACATGAGCAAATGTCTATTTATCCAAGTCCAGCATGGTCTTGGTGGCAGATTTTTTTCCCCTCCCTTAGATATGTCATTCTGTGCTTCAACCTCCACAGCAAAGGGTAAATTTGGAAGAGAAATCTGGATTGTCAAAATGAAGGCCTGGGGAAGGGAAATTACTACCTTATCCTTGCCTCCACACTCAGACTCTTCTTCCTGCACTGAATAATATCTGTGGCGTTTGAATCTGGGACTGAGCATGCGGGCTAGGAATGGGAATATCCTGAGTTACTTCATAGGGTTCCAGTTTTTTATTATTGCTTAGAGCTAACTGGATTGCCACCGATGCTGCAACAGTAGTGCCAGCAGAGTTGCCAAATCCTTCCAACCTCTTCTGTTTGTTTCTTTGCCTCCCTGTGAAAGCCTTGGTGAAAAATGTGTGCTATTATTTGATAAAAGACCTTTTTGGAGATCATAAAGCTCTCCATCATCTTCACTAGGGTTCAGGCATGAATGATTTTACCATAGACGGCATATATTGGAGACAACCAGCTGAAGTTTATGAAATTTCATTACATGAAGCACTAATTTATTTGACTGCAAAGTAGGACTGGATCTGCTTCTAATATTTCCTAACTCCTTTCACTGCCAAGGGTTCCCTGAACAGAACAATAGAGTTGCTAAACATAGCCTTCTCCTGGTGAAGATGATAGAGAGCTTTATGGTCTCCAGGGATCCCATGGAAAGAAATATTTGGATTGAAGCTTTTTGCCTTTGTAGTATAAAATGGTAAAGGTTTTAACTTTCCCAGCATTGATTCACCTTGGTAGAAATCACATGAAAGCACAAACACAGTTTAAAAATTTGCTGTGGGAGGTGTTCCTAAACTTTAAATGGAAAGTACTAGGAAGGACAAAGCCAAAAATTGTGACCTCTTCTAGTTCTCATTTCTGTTACGTGTGCTACTCACACTGAAGCTTCATGTGAACCTCTGTTGTCTGCAATAAACTGTAGCCCAAAGTGACATGGTACATACAGAAAGAAACCTCCATCCAATATAGCCCAGCATCAGGTAACCAGCACAGGAATACTTCACACTGACATGAGTTAGGAATGCCTGACTGTGTTAAAATAATTGCTGAGTTTGTTCCTGCTGGCTCTTTTCAGGTCCCCTAAAGTAATCTCAGCTCAAACACCCTTGAGGCAAAGTGATTATATGGTAATCTTTCTCCTTTGAAAATCTAACACTGTAAATAACATAGTCCACTCTAATTAGCTCTTGTAAACACACAACCAGCAGGCAAGTACGAAATAGAAATAACCACCGAGCAATGTAGCAATCTGCTGCTTCAGACACAACATCTTGAGGTATTTGCTGGAGGTGTGGGATGACAGTAATCCTGCACAGCATAAACTGCAATCGCCCCTTTCCTCAATACTCTAACCAAATGACAAATCTTCCAGGTGACTCACTGGCAGCAAGATGCACACTCATGCACCAAGTCTGCTTTTGGATAGAGAGACGCAGAGTATGGACTTACCAGCATAACATTATCAAGCTGTGAAAATATTTCCAAGCAAATATTTGGACTTTTCTGCTGATGATCAGCCCAATGTTCCTCAAGCAGAAACATGTTTCCTATATCCTGGGTTTTTTTCTCAGGATCTCAGTCCTGTACATCTGTCTGAGGAGTACTTTTATGTCAATCCTACTATTTATAGCTTTGTCAGCAAAGTAGGCAGTCATTGAGCTGGGGCTTCAAACAGAGACAGTTCTCTTGTACAAATTTTTGAGTCTTTGGTCTGTAGATAGTTCGTCATTTATGAGCATTTAAATTTCCAAGGTGCAAAATGTTCTAAAATTATTTTAGATACAGTGAGCAATGAGAAGTTTTCAGTTACAAACTATCTCTGATAAGAATACTCTCCTGTTTGGGGAGATACCCGAGGGTCTGGTATAGCATTTCTTTCCTTCCAAACTCAACTACATTTTTAAGAACAAATTTAAGAAGGATCTTTTGCAACTTCAAAGCTTTTCATGGTCTCCCCTTTTCACAGCATGTAGCACTCTTTAAGGCAGAAACACTGCCCAAAGCACCTTGCTGGAGGAGAATTAATCCAGCCAGAGGCCAAAAAAGACATCAGTTAGTCCCTGATTCAGTGACACTGGAAATCCTTCCTATTGTCAAGATTGCAAAACCCTGTTCCAAACAAACTGAATAGAGGGAAGAAAGATAAGGAGGAAAAACCCATGAGGTCAGTAAAAAATAATAAAGATCATAGAATCTTAGAATCGTAGAATGGCATGGGTTGGAAGGGACCCCAAGGATCATAGAGATCCAAAACCCCTGCCACAGGCAGGGACACCAACCTCAGGCCTGGATCTACACAAGGTTGCCCGGGGCCCCATCCAACCTGGCCTTGAACACTTTCAGGGACAGAGCATCCACTACTTCTCTGGGCAGCTTGTTCTAGCACCTCACCACTCCTTCTGTAAAATACTTCCCTCTAATATCCAATCTAAACCTTCCTTCCTTTAGCTTTAATCCATTCCGCCTTGTCCTGCCATTATCTGCCCTTTTAAAAAGTTAAATCCCCTCCTGCTTATAAGCTCCCTTCAGGTACTGGAAGGCTGCAATAAGGTCCCCCCACAGCCTTCTCTTTTCCAGGCTGAACAAGCCCAGCTCCTTCAGCCTCTCTTTGTAGGGCAGGTGCTTCAGCCCTCTAATCATCTTTGTGGCCCTCCTCTGAGCCCTTTCCAACAGTTCCACATCTTTCTTGTATTGGAGGCCCCAGATCTGGACACAGTACTCCAGGTGGGGGCTCACGAGGGCAGAGTAGAGAGGGACAATCACCTCCCTGTCCCTGCTGGACACCCCTCTTCTAATGGAACCCAGGATACTATTGGCCTTGCGAGCTGCAAGAGCACACTGCTGGCTCATGTTAAGTTTCTCATCCACCAGAATCCCCAAGACCTTCTCAGCAGGGCTTCTCTCAAGAAGCTCTTCACCCAGTCTGTATCTATGTCTGGGATTCTCCCGGCCCAAGTGCAACACCTGACACTTGGCAATGTTGAACCTCATTAGGTTCACCCGGGCCCATCTTTCCAGCCTGTCAAGATCCCTCTGGATGGCTTCCTTTCCTTCTAGGGTGTCGACCACACCACTCAGCTTGGTGTCATCCGCAAACTTGCTGAGGGTGCACTCAGTCCCATCATCGATGTCATTGATAAAGATGTTAAAGAGAACCGGTCCCAAGACAGACCCCTGGGGGACACCGCTTGTCACCAGCCTCCACCTGGACATAGACCCATTGACCACCACCCTTTGGCTGTGGTCTGTTAACCAGTTTCTTATCCACTGGATGGTCCACCCATCAAATCCACATCTCTCCAGTTTAGAGATAAGGATGTGGTGGGGGACTGTGTCAAAGGCCTTGCACAAGTCCAGATAGATGACATCAGTCACCTTCCCTTTATCTACTGATGCTGTCACTCCAAAGATGTAGGGAAAAACCACATTTACTTTGTGTCATTTAAAAGAAACAAAAATCTAACTGCTGTTTGGATACTTCTTGGAGCCCTTATTATGGCAAAGACTTAAGGGAAAAAAAATTCAGCTTGCTCATTTCTAAAATTGTCTTTGTTTCAGAATGGATATCCTTCAGCCTAGTTTGCTAATGACTAGAAATATGCTCTTTTCTTAATTTTCAGACAATTTAGTGCAATTCTTATTCCAGTTTCTAAGGTAACCACACTTCCAGTCCCCTTAGGATATCCCTGCTTGTCACCTCTCAAGACAGGATCCCATAGTGCAGCCTTAGCTAAACCCCCCTGCAACTCTTAGCAAGTCTGACTCAGAGTAGCTGCTCTGCCAACTTTGCCCAAGCTTAAAAACTATTCATCCAGAACAAAATAATTTAATATGAAATATAAGACAACAACCACCCTATATATCTACTTGGTGGACATCCATCTTCCAACACCCTTATCAATTCAGGCTTTATGCACTTTTAGGCCTCTGAAGCATTTGTCCTTGTTAGTCATAGTGAGGTTTTAGAATACATCTCTGTGCTCAGTCAGGACTCTTATTTCTATAAATGGTTGAATCTTTCTTTGGTTTGCATTTAGGCCTTTAGCAGTCTGTGTGGTAGGTCCCTTGGAGAATGAGCTTCAAATGTCTTCCACTTGAATTTGTTTCAAAGTTGAAAACAGCATCAATTACCTCTACATCATTCTTCTTCTTGAAGGAAACATCTCATGTCTTATTTATCTAGGAACACAGCTACTGACAAAAACTTGAAGTTCGTTAGGCAACATTTCTAACATTTATAAAGTTAATGCAATCTTCTTTAAATATTCCATAGCTTCAGAGCATCTGTCACAAGTCTTTTTTGGCTTCCTTCATCCTTTTAACATCAACAGAGTCTGCCACACCCCCGAAGCCATCTGTGTATCTCGTGTAAAACTTCTACAAGGGCTTTTGTTTCCCTTGACCACCTACATCCCACAAATGGAAAACATCACTTTTATTTTTCTCTTAAACACCCACAGTATCACCCCCACAGTGGGGAAAGAAAGTCAACAAACCCGTTTGGTCACAGCCTGCAGAGAAGGGGTGCCCTCCCAGCAGCCACATGCTCAGTGGAAGTGGTGAAGGGAGGGTATCTGAAGGGCACCTGTGTCTGAGAATTGAAAGAAGTGTGTGGACAGGCTGCTACAGCAGGTAGAAGTGGGGTGATGCCATCTGCCACAGGCAGATCACTCTAGGATGCCACTTCATTTTGCTAGCATTTAAACTGAAGTAACCCTCAAAAGCAAAGCTACTGTCTCCCTAAAACAGTAGTTTGTTTTGTCACTGCTAGAGGCATGATCAAAAGGGTGATTCATGTGTTTTTGCTGAATCTCAGCTTCATTCCACAGGATTATTTTTTTTTTGATACACAAAATAGCTCTGATCTGCATTGTCTTAGAGAACTTGAACCAAAGCCTTCCCTAAGATTTTTTAAAGGTTTCAATTCCAGTTTCCTTATAAAGTTTTATAAGGGTTATTTCTGTACTTCAAGAACCCATTCAGCAGCAAATCTATAGTTCTTAAATGTATGAAAAAAAAAACCTCTCCATGGGAGGGTCCCAAACCAGTTTGCAAACTGTTTTATTAAAATAGTTTAAAAATGTAGTGCCAATGGGTGTGTTTAGCCCAGTGGTTCAAAGCACACTGAAATCAGCCAGTCTCTTCCCACCAGCCTTGAAAGTTCTTTTCATTGCAGTTTTTAGGTAAGATAGGGGTAAGTAACATAAGCCCAGATTTGTTACCCAGCTTTTTGTCTATTTGATCATTACTGATTCTAGATTTCAAATGATGGGAAAATAGCCAGGAAGAGAAGATATGGCATTCTTTTAAAAAATAAATAAATAATATTTGTATGATTCTCATTGATACATTTATTCTCTGTTTCTTCGAATTGAGAGATTAAGCCATGGTTTAGGAGTGACTAGATACAAGCCAGAACGACCCTCCAGTTTTTCCTTCTGTGCTTCAGGCTTCAGAGGCTTGTGGCATGCCGACTGCTACTCCAGAGCTGGTCCTCCCTGGAGTACGACAGCTGCTCAGCAGAAAAGCAGCCACTAGAGAGCATGACGAGACCACTAACCTCTCTGAGTTTGATCTAGATTAGGACTTAAACCAGGTCTCCTGCTATAGAAGGCTGGTGCTCTAAAGCATCTTTTTGTGAGCTCCATACACAAAGACAAAAAGCCAATACAAATACAAATTTTCAAAGCCAAAGTAAAAGAGCAGTGACCCTCAATCTCAGTGTATTAAATGTAACTGTCTTATCTCTATTGGGCCTTTCAAATGAAAATTGTATCTAAAGGCCTGCATTATACATGTATTTGGACTCAATGGAAAGTCTTCAGCATGGAATACATACCAGTATTTATGTGTTGCTGGTAAATCTCTGAACATCATTGCTTTATGGTTATTTCTTTTGTGTAAAGCACTCTGCAAGACTGTAATAAAAGGCTATAAATGGAAAAAGTGAGATATGTTTAGTATATTTGGAGGACAAAAGCAAAGCTAAATAACTAGCTATACAATTCATCTAAATAATTGTACAAAAGTTTACTATAGCAAAAGGAAAAATGGAAGACAATCAGGATGGCAAAGAGCTCTAGAGGTTTTACTTTTATCTCTCTGATAAATATTTGGATACTATCTGAAATGAGGTGGGGCTTGTGCTTTACTTCCTACTGGGGCAGTGGTTCCTATTATGAAATAGGGGAACTTGTAAATTTGGTGCATCATTTAAGGATGGAACAGAGTAGAAAGAAAATAAAGACATTACCCTCACACTGTGAGAAGAACTGTCTTTTACAGAAGTGAAGATACAGGTAATGCTGATGCTGATATGCTGGGGGTTCCTACAGGCTCAAATCTTTGCATTGTATTAAGGGAAAAGATTGATGCAAGGGTAGCTCTGTACCACCAGTGGGAACCAGAATGGCACAGGTCTGTCTCTCAGCAGAGCTGGGGTCTCTTAAATGTGTCAGTATTTCATGACACAAACAGCATCAAGCAGAAAATGAGGAAGTATAAAAGGCGTAGAAATAAGCAAAATCAACCAACCCAAAACTGTAACCCCCATGCACCACCCACCCCTGAGGCAGAAATGAATAAAACTGCATCTAAGTTATAATCCATAATTCATGGTGGAGAAAGGTGCATTTCCAAAGAACAGCAAACTACTGCTGTGTTCAACCTGTGTAGTTGACATCAAGAGAATATGGTGTTGGCCTTCTGTAAAATAACAGGAGGCGTATTTCAATGAACTTGCCTAGCAACTAATTTTCCCTCTGAGTTCTCACCTATTCCAAACACCTATTTATTGTTTCCTTACAATATTAAGTTTAAACATATTGGTTCGCTACGTATAACAAGCCTCCTACTCCATTCCAGGGCACAATGGAATGCTTTGTGAACTTTATTTCCTTGGCATGGCTCAGCTTCTCCCCTGAAGGAAATTTTAGGCTATTACTCAAATCACCAAGGCTCTCCAGGATCCAGGCTAAAGAGGGACTAATCACTTTGTTCATGTGGATTTGTATTGAATGAGAAAGGTGGGAATTTGAACAACTCAAAGGATATTGAGTCAGGGTATCTTCTCCAAGAAAGATTAGTAAATGTGGGTCATTTCCTGCCACCTCATCAGTGACAGCCTTGGAGGGCACACTGTGAACCAAGTATACTTGAGACACCAGCCAGGATGTTAGCTAGAGCATCCCTGAGACCAGACAGGGAGAACATTTGCCTTGTTTGCTTTCTTGGAAATATAGAGGCAACAGACCCTGATTTTGCATGATTAGGGTGTACTTTGTGTTCCCTTGACATTGGTAAGCATAAACAAATCAGAGGGAGGCAGGCCTCAAAAAACCAGTAAGTCTTCACACTCCTAGGAGTCTACACTGGACTTATGGAGATGGGCAAAGTAATGACAGGAATGCTTTGTAAACCATTCCATTTGAATTGGGTTCAATCTTGAGAAACCAAGTAGTTTATAGCTTTGTAACTCCTTCTGCTTGTAGTGGAATCACCACAATCACCACCTCCAATAAAGAATGAAGGAGAGATATCACAGAATGGTTTGGGTTGGCAGGACTCTTAAAGACCACCTATTTCCAACTACCCTGCCATGGGCAGAGACACTCTCCACTAGACTAGGCTGCTCAAGGCCCCATCCAACGTTGGACACTTTCAGGAAGAGGGGAGCCACAGTTTGTCTGGGAAACCTGTGCCAGGGCCCCACCTCCCTCAGAGGGAAGAAGTTTTTCTTTAATCTAAATCTCCCCTTCTTCAGTTTAAGGCCACTACCTCTTGTTATGTCACTATACTCCTTGACAAACAGTCCCTTTCCATCTTTCCTCTACCCCTTCAGGTACTGGAAGGCTGAGATAAGGTCTCCCTGGAGCCTTCTCTTCTCCAGGCTGAACAACCCTAACTCCGTCAGCCTGTCTTCACAAGAGCAGTGCTTCAGCCCTCTGATCATCTTTGTTGCCCTCCTCAGAACTCGCTCCATCAGCTCCATGCCTTTCTTGCACTGGAGACCCCAGAACTGGATGCAGCATCTAGTTGTCTCTAATCAGAGCAGAGTAGAGGGGCAGAATCACCCCCTTTGACCTGCTGACCACACTTCTTTTGACATGAACTGGAAATATGCTACTCCCCAGAGAGATCATCTTTTATCTTTCAGGATTTAGCTGTCATTAAAGAGAAAGAGAGTTTAAAGAAAAATGCAGAAACTTTTTACTTCACATATAGGAGTGTGTGTGTGTGTGTGTGTGTGTGTGTGAGTACACAAGTGTAAATGCACATTAATGTATGTCACTGAGAGCGAGGAAGCTGAGAAAGGAGGAAAAGATCAGGAAAGCATATAACCATTCACATCTAGGAATTTTAATGCTGCTATTCTTGCAAGACTGGGACAAGGTTTGAAAGAGTGACTGAGTTAGGCTGTTTACTGTCTTTTTCTGCTACCTGCCCAGAAACCATGGAATTGAAAATCTGAAAAGACAATATCTGATAATCCATTGGATTTGTAAAAAGTAACGCTAGGGAATTTTGTGGTGATTGCTTGGTTGGTTTTGGATAGAAGATGTCTTCTCCACTTGGTATTTTTATCCTATCTCCATTTTGGGTTGTGTCAACTTCAGTTGACACATTTGGCTTGTCATAGGAGTTCAAATATTCACTGATGACTCAGTATTCATCTGCAGCCCTCTGGACGTCCTCCTCTGTGGAAGTTGAATGTCACTGCCTGTTAACCTTGGTTCCTACTGCAGGTTGGAGTCTTGGCCTGAACCAAATTCACAGTATGCTACAGTACACTGACCTGCTTTGTTTGAACCCTGGAGCAATAAGATTATTGCATTTCCTGGAACGATTGTCCATCTGGAAAGTCAAATCCACAGGAGAGAGAAGGAGCCTGAAGCATTCAAACCAAATCTCCTATGAGGCACTCCAGCTGTCAAGGAAGCTGATCAATGTTGGACCATGCTGGAACAACATGTTTTGACATTTCCAAAGCATATTTTAATTCCCTGTTCTTTAGTACACATACACACACTCATACACACACACAAACACACATTCACACATGTATCTATTAATTAAGGTTGATTGAGGCTGAAAACAAATGTTTAACTATTTAAATGGATCTTCTAACCAGTTCTAGTTGGGTTGGATAACATGAAGTGTGCTGTCATCATATTGTTCACTCTGCTTCTGTATAATTTTCAATTTCTTTGGGGTAGACAGTAATGAGGGAAAATCATGACCTATCTGTATTCCTTCCTCTTTTTCTCCCCTGCCCCAATTAGGCATCAACCAAATATAGCTGATCACTTAAGACCTAGAGCAACAAGAGATATGTGTTTAATAGGCACTTGTGAATCTTAATCTAAAAAAATTCTGCCCTGTGTCATCATGTGCAATATGTTTGCTGAAGAAGCATCCAGACAATTCTAGGTAACAGTCTGAAGAAACCTATACAAGGATGTACAAAGCTTTAGAAAGATTCACAAGTCTTGATCTCCATCAGTGCATAATTGTGATGTTTGTGTGCATCTACCAGATGCTATTACATTTGGTTGTCATTATAAATTGACCTCACAAAGACAGATGTTAAGTGGTTGTTTACCTTCTTTCAGGAGGGAATGAAAGGGGGTATCTTTGCTTGTTTTTAAGGTTGGAAACAAAATGTGTGCATTGTAGCAAATCCTTTAGCTTCATATTTCACCTCTGGTTATTGCTTAAACAATAAGCTATAAACCAGCATGCAATAAGATGTGGAATTTACAATATTTTGAAGAGAAATTCCAAAATTAATTTTCTAATAATCATAACAGTTACAGTATCTGCAATTTACTTTAATGTCAACAGTATAACGTTTCATTGTCAGACTGGCAGTCATCAATGAATCTTAGTACATTCACAGTGTGCACTGTATTGACTGGGATAAGACGAAATGTGTGGATCGGAGTATGGTAATTCTGTTTGATGTGCTGTTCTATTTTTTGTTATCAATCAAACATTGTACTTTATCTAGTCTTGACACCACTGGAATAACAGAAAATCCAGATGTTTTGATGTGTTATTAAAAAAAAGCAGGAAGCGTGCTTTATGTTGGAATGGTTTTTTTGGTATCATTACAAAGAGAATTAGTGAGAGGATATGTTTGTCAATGTGTGTGTGTGTTTGTCTGAGACGGAAGGTTAAGTGCAACTATGCTGCTTCCTATTGATTCCAGTCACATCTTTGAGGGTTCATTTTTGTTTCCAGATAGAACGTCCCTGAGGGAAGAGTTAAATTGGCCAATAGCAGACCATGCCAAGTGATTCTTGAAGTTGGACTAATTTATTAATTAGGAAATATTGTTTTTTGGTGGTGGGTTAATGAAGCTGGACCTTTACTTAATGTCTTCCCTTGCTAACTGTGCAATACAACTTAAAGCCTCCTACATTTGTGGTGGGGTTTATCTCATAAAATATGAGTGTAAATAATATCAGCATGGACCTCTGATCAGGTCCTCAGTCTAATCAGCCCTTATAATCAATGGACAGACTGTTTTCAGAAAAAAAATTCACAACAAACCACCAAACATAAGAAGCCAAACTTATGTATCCATTCATCTAAGGTATCTTAAAGCATGGGGTCATATCAACTGATTCCTAAATTCTGTTGTCAATTTCTGTTGCCAAATTCTGTTGAATGCATCTTCATCAAGGGAAGCCTCAACAGCTAGCTCTGATCTAGTTGGGTTGCACAGTCAACTAAGAGGAATATGATACCTCAGGTTTGCTAGGAGATCCAAGAAAAGCCAGGGTGGAAGCCTGGAAACCGCATGGAGGCCACGTCAGGACAAAGTGTAGGTTGATTGCACTCCATTACCTTGTTTGTCCTCTGTCACAAGCACGTGGCATAAGCCAGAATCAGTTACTATGAAATTTATTTCATACTATGGCATAAGGGTGATGAAGCATAGCCAATGATCACCTTTTCATCGGACCTTGGCTTGCACTGCACACAATCTTCCACCGAGTGGAAAATCAGAGCCAAATATCCACACAGGTGCTATCTCTACTTGGAATGACTGAAATAAATGGAGCAGTAAAACTGTCACACATTCCATTCTCCTCGTGCTACAGAAACAGCATATATTCCTCTATGGAAGATATATTTGGAAAGATGTGGAGTCAGGCTTACAATTTAATTAAGGCACAGTCTAAAGGAAAGGAGAATTATAGTAAAGTATTACCTGCACGGTAACAAGGTAATACTCCCACTTCTTAATCACACTGCCAGTTCTGAAACACCACAGTGCAACAGTGTTATGAAGTAAAGCAATGCTAATGACAGAAGATGGAGGAAGCCCCACATTCTGAATTAATCGGTATCTAATTAAACCAACTGTGTATCTTCATGTGGCTTTCCAACAGACAGACCATATTCCAGGTTGCTTATGAGCTACTCATAAGGACCTCAGCATACTTACTCATCATTAATTAAAGATTAATTAAACATGACTTAAGGAATTATGGAAGTTTCTTGACTTCTTTTGTGACTTCATAGCAAGGAAAAGCTGCTAATGGAAGAAAAGCTTCAAAATTTCAAGCCCCTCCAAGCTATACTGAATTCTACTTATTGCTATTTTCCTCTAGATCTTCTTGTTTGTAAGTACCAGAGGTTTGTACCCTGAAGTGTACTGATCAACAAATAAAGCTTATCAGTGTCACCAGGACTCCTGCACAAAGTTGTGATATTTGTAATATCTCAAGGTCTGGCAGTAATTTTCTCTCCTGGTGTCTTTAGTAATTCTTGCAAGCAAAAAAAAAAACAAAGCAAACCTTTTTGTCTTCCTTCTTCTGAAGAAATATTTGAAAATTAAAATCAAAATGCAAACAAGTAGGCCTATGAAGGCTATTTTTAAAAGAAAGAAAAAGAAGAAAACAGAAAAACTTACTGCTTTTATTGACTATAAAAGTTTCTGAGAACTGTGAATGTAGATGATTTTATTTCCCAAAAACAGTTGCACACGGACAGTGTGTCACTTCTCAGGGTAAGAAAATCAGAAAGGAAATAGTGACCATGTCAACATATCTCAGGAACTACCAGGAAGATGAAAGACAACACTACCTCTTCCAGAAAGATATAGAGGATATGAGAATGGAAGACATAATCTGGAAAAAAAAATAATCCAAACCTAATATGAATTCCCAGTCCATGTCTTCCATTTGACAGATACTCCTGCCTGCTATGAAGGATGGTTTCCTAATCTGAGGCCAAGGAACAAGTTTCTGCAACATATTGTGCCACCAGTCTCATGTCACAGAATCACAGAATGGTTGAGGTTTAAAGGTGATATCTGGAGGTCACATTGTCCACTCCTAATGCTCAAGCAGGGACACCATCGTCATTGATATTGCTTTAAATATGGTGGTGTTGGTTCTTTTATTGAGTCTCACTGGTGTATGTAAATATTTAGTATGAAAATCATAGCCTGACAAGTTAAGGGCTTGGCAAACCCACCAAGTTTCTAGCCATTGGTTATTGGTTCAAAACTTTCTTTCTGCGTGTATAGAGTGGGAAAAGGACTGTATGAGCGATATGGCACTTTTCTGAAAATGCAATGTATGCTAGAAATAACAGCTTAAAATCCATAGTGAAAATGGTAAGTAGCCCTGTCTACAAAAAACAAAAACAAAACTACAAAATACCTTGGTTGATTTGATTGAGATCACAAGGGACTTCAGAGGGTCATCTGGTTCAACTTCCTATTGAAAACAGGGACAGCCTCAAAGTCCGGTTGAGCCAAGGTTATACTAGGCCTCCAAGCTGCAAAGAAGAGGGCTCATGGCCTTGTTCAGATGAGTTCTGAATATCTCCAAGGATGGAGTTTCAAAGATTCTCCAGGTTGCTATTCCAGTGTTGAGCACTGAAGGTACAGCATTCCAGTACCTGAAGGGGTCCTACAAGGAAGCTGGGGAGGGACTTTTTGGAGGGGCATGGAGTGATAGGATGAGGGGGAATGTTTTTAAATTAGAAGGGGATAGATTTAGATGTGATATTGAGAAAAATTCTTCACTATGAGGGTGGTGAAGCACTGGAACCGGTTCCCCAAGGAGATGTCGGCTGCCCCCTCCCTGGAGGTTTTCAAAGCTGGGCTGGATGGGGCCTTGAGCAACCTGGTCTAGTGGAGGGTGTTCCTGCTAAGTACCATCTAACATTGTATCTATCACCTATCTGAATAAATCAGGTGACAAATCATACTTCTTACCAGTAAAATTACAATCTTGCTTGAAAATAGGATGTAAAGACATATTCAGATCTTTTGCATGTTTTGCATATTTCTTTTCTAGGTGTATCTTACATAGTCACTTTTCAGATGAAGTTAAAGCAATTTCTACAATAAAAGTCAATTATTTGCCTTGAAGAATCCAAGTACCATAATTAAAAGCAATAGTTAAACTTAATGAATGTATCCAATGTGTCAAAAAAGTAGCATCTAATGTAATTTCTTCATGGACCTGACTGATCCCATTTCTCTGCACAGTAATTTTACTGAAATGAATTTAGGCAGAATGGCAGATTATGATTTATTTGTCTGTCATTCATTTAGGTCTCTTGTTTTTGTAAACATATTCCCTGGATCATAAAAATATAACTCTGTTAGAACATTGAAAAGCCTCACTTGGCCTTCAAATGTTTTGGGGTTTTTTCTTTCCAAAGTTGATACATCATTTCTGTCTGTTCCAGTGATGTTTTGTACTCAAATCTCTACTTGGTCAGCTACAGGCACAGGGTTTAAATTAAGCAAGACCAACTATGTTATACAGATGGTCATTTAAAAGGAATTTTGAAGAGCTACTTGTGAAAAAATGGACAATGGCTTACATAAATCATTTTTTCTCTGAAAAATATTTATCATTAAGAAATAAATTTTAGCTGTACTGAAAGTCTTAAAATGGATGAAATAAATTATAGGAAGAGTGAAGAGATATTAGAAGCTATAGCATGACTTAAAATGTCAGACAAAAATCAATTAAATTAGAAAACAAAGTAAGCATGGAGAAAAAGAATTAACTACAATTACTGAAAAGGAAAAGTTGACAAAACCTCAAGTGGAGCAACACACCACAGCGATCCCAAGGTAGCCGCTGGTAGCTGGAAACATGTTGGTAAATTATGCAACCTGCCTGTGTATTGTTTTCCTTCCTGTTTTCATCTCCCATTTTCCATACACTGGTCACGTATTTTTGCTACTTTCAACTGCTGTGTTTATCTTTCTTCCTTTGTTCATTTGAAGATGTAACAACA
The DNA here is from genome assembly GCA_022605575.1 of Laterallus jamaicensis coturniculus. Classification (NCBI taxonomy): domain Eukaryota; kingdom Metazoa; phylum Chordata; class Aves; order Gruiformes; family Rallidae; genus Laterallus; species Laterallus jamaicensis. Next base: position 84,001,112 of record JAKCOX010000002.1, on the reverse strand, counting down.
GATTCATAAGGAGATGTTGATTGAAGGTTTGTGACAGGAATGTTCATGTCTGTGAACCAAGGAATGATCAAGTAACTAACCAATAAAATAAGACCTCCTACCAGATGTTCTGTGAAACTGAATCCATTTCATGCATCTCTTGCATACACGTTACCTCTTTATATATATATACATACAACCTTGCCCCACAGAACTCAGCAATATTTATACAATGAGAGAAAAAGACAGACTACTACTGTCGTCTTTTGTGTATGTGTGTGTGTGTGTGTGTGATTTTTATTTAACAAGGCTGTAAATTTTCATGAGTAAGGCCAGTTTCACAGTTTTGTAAATCATCTGTCTATAAATTTTATGAAAGGTCCTATTTTAGGATGTCTTGCCTAAGGCAGACTTAGTGCAAAAGAAATAAAAAATGGAGCATTGGAGTCTGGGAGAACTACGTCTCTAAATATGGGTTTTTCATTGATCTTCTACAACAGCAAGTTGGGTGGGAGTGTCGATCTGCTCAAAGGTAGGAAGGGTCTACAGAGGGATATGGACAGGCTGGATTGATGGGCTAAGCCCAACTGTATGAAGTTTAACAGAAATGAGTGCTGGGTCCTGCACTTGGGTCACAACCATCCCATGAAACTCTACAGGCTTGGCGAAGAGTGGCTGGAAAGCTGCTTGGCAGAAAAGGACCTGGGGGTGTTTTCAGCCAGCTGAATATGAGCCAGCAATGTGCCCAGGTGGCCAAGAAAGCCAATAGCATTCTTGTTTGCATCAGGAATAGTGTGGTCAGCAGGACTATAGAGGTGACTGTGCTCCTCTGCTCATCTCTGGAGAGGCTGTATTTCAAGTGCTGTGTTTGGTTTTGGGGCCCTCACTACAAGAAAGACATTGAAGGGTTGGAGCATTTCCAGAGAAGGGCAACAAAGCTTGTGAAGTGTCTAGAGAACAAGTCTTATGAGGGGTGTCTGAAGGAACTGGGGTTGTTTAGTCTGGAGAAAAGGAGGCTGAGGGGAGACCTTATGTCTCTCTACAACTACCTGAAAGGAGATTGTATTGAGGTGGGGCTTGGTATCTTCTCCCAAACATAAAGTGATAGGACAAGAGGAAAGGGCCTCAAGTTTTGCCAAGGGAGGTTTAGGTTGGATATTAGGAAAAAATTCTTCTCTAAAATGGTTATCAATCATTTAACCAGGCTGCCCAAAGTGGGAAGTGGTTTAGTCACCACCCCTGGAGGCATTTAAAAGATGCATAGATGTGGTATGTAGGGACATGGTTTAGTGGTGGACTTGATATTAATGATTGGACTTTTTAATCTTAAGGGTTTTTTCCAACCTAGAAGAGTCATAATTATGTTCATTAACATCAGGTTTTAGACTGACATATTTTTATAGGGTGCCATATTGCTTCTTGTTGCTAATCACCATCTCAGATGGATTCATTTGCTGGTTTTTTTCTCATTAGGCATTCTTATTAGGCAAAAACTTCCTCAAAGAAGAACTGCTGTGTTCTAACCTCTTTTGTCACACTTATTTCCGAGGACAAATGGGTACTTAGCTATCCACTGGCTGTGAAAGTCAGTTAATGGAGAGGCATCAAACTAATTTTCTTTCACAGAGAGCATTTCCTGCAGCTAATTTATTTTATTTTGCCACCCATACTAATAATTAATCACTTCTTAAACAATCTTTTTTATTAGTAAGTTCACTTGAGTAACAAATATTACACTGAAATGTTACATCACAGAAACAGATGTGATAACATACAATGAAATAAAGATGCCAAACAACAGACAAGCCCAAAATGCTCACGAGCTTAATCAGGCTGCACACAATATAGCTGAGTATAGGGATTTGAAAAGTAACATCTATGCTTACCATTAGTTACCCAAAATAATTCTGACTACAGACATGAGTAAGAGTACACAAGATCACATCAGCTATTGACAGAACATCTCCTTTCAGTTTCAAGGCTTTAACAGACATCCTATTTTCACAATTACTTACAGAAAACTTGCAATTAACTATTACTGCCTGTTCTTTCAGGTTAGATATCTCTTCTTGTAGTAAAAATCTTCCTCACTTAGATTGGAGTGTTAGGATTACCTGTTGGCTGGCCAGAGAAGCCAATGTGGTAAGGCAGTGTCACACTACATTCTAATGGATTCTTATTCCACACGTATACAGCAGTCCAGTAATCATGGCACTTTTAACCAAATGCAGACCAGTCTCCTTTCCCATGAACTTCAGTACAATGAAGACACCTTATTGCCAAAGGAAATTCTGTTTCAGGACTTTGAACTTGAGACCAAAAAAGAAAGAAAACTCTGATGCTGTTCCTAGAACTTCTGTACCAAGGCTGAAGGTACTGAGCCTCAGAAAGCTACATCTTAACTATGAAGAGAAAGCTACATCTTAACTATGAAGAGTTCCAGTGGATGAATTTTTTTCATAAGCTAAGATAACAATTTGGGAACTGGTACCATTTACTAATTGCTGCAACACTGTTCAATTTCCATTTAATATGCAAGTTTATTATTTAAATATTCTCTGTAATAATAAAAAATTGATAACAATCATAAAACCCCCATTTCTCTTCAGCACTTTGAATGCACACGCTAGTTAATTAACTCAGCAGCATCTGCTGAAGTAGGAGTTATTTTGTACATTTTCTAGAGGGGAATCAAACCCAAAATGTTGGATCATGGTCATCATCTTGAATTTTGTGTTGCTCTGGCAACACTAAGAGACTCCTCCATTCAGTTTAACAACCTGACTCAGTCTTATCACTCAGGGATAGATGCAATACACCAGCAAAATTTGTTCACCAGCATGCATGGGCTGAATCAGTCTCAAAGCTGGAAATCTGACCATTATTTCAGGCTCAAGATTTCATGACTAGGCCTCAAAATACACCTGATTTACTGCTTTTACCTCCTGTTGACTTTAGCCTAACACTACAGTATTAAGCTTTTGCATCATAGCACTTGTCACCATACAGGACTTGATCATTACCAATCTAATTTTTGTTCTACCAATAGTGCATCAAACACTGTGCATCTACACTGTGCTGGTGCAGCCTCACCTCAAGCACTGGGTGCAGTTTCAGGTGCCACAGTACAAGAGGGACACAAAACTTGGAGAGTCTCCAGAGGAGGGCAATGAGGATGGGGAAGGGTCTTACAAGGAGCATGCCAATTCCCTTGGTTTGTTCAGCCTGGAGACGAGAAGGCTGAGGGGAGACCTCATCAGGGTCTATGGTTTCCTAATGAGGGGGAGGGAGTGAAGGGGCCAGCACTGATCTCCTCTCTTCGGTGACCAGTGATAGAACCTGAGGGAATGGTATGAAGCTGTGACAAGGGAGGCTTACGTTGAATATTATGAAGAGGTTCTTCACTGAGAGGGTGGTTGGGCACTGGCACAGGATCTCCAGGGAAGTGGTCATAGCACCGAGCTTGACTGAGTTCAAGAAGCATCTGGACAATGCACTCAGTCCCATGGTTTGACTTGGCTGGTCCTGTGTGGAGCCAGGAGTTGGACTTGATGATCCTCATGGGTCCCATACAACTCAGGATATTCTGTGATTCTATGATTCTATGAAAATCCCAACATAAATATCTGATGCTGCAATAAGCCACTGAGCAGTGTTAGGAGCAAAGGATGGACTGTCTGTTCTGAAAGAGCAAGTTCTTGGAAATTAAACACCCCTCTGCCTTCTTCCCATTAAAAATAAAAACAAACTGCTAACATTATTCCCACTAACAGGTCTGAGGTTGTTTGCGAAAGCTTAATGTCCACCTCATGAGCAAAACTCACGTCTCCTGGGCTTTGTGGTAGTACAATTAATGATATTAAGGGCAGAGCCAAGAACAGAAGTATGTCTCCAGGCTCCTCAGGATCTTATCAGGTAGACATCACCTCTTGCACTTTGCTTGCCTGCCAAGGGTCCCATTTGATCTGCAGGCAGAGTTAGGGAATAGCCACAGTTACAAGTCATGTCTGGCACAAGACATTCCAATGGAGTTGTTTTGTGGTGTGAGGTATCAACATTACTGAAGGAGCTGCTGGGCTTTTACAGTGACTCCCCTTCTGATGCCACTGTGACCACCTTTGCATGCTGACATGCTAGCTGTCTCTTACCATCCAAATGGCTTAGTCTCCCCAGATTCCCACCCACTTTGTAATCTAAATGTAAAACTTAGTTAGACACAAAAGTTAGAAGTTTGGAAGAATATATTCATCTTCTGAACCATTTCAGATACATTGACATAAATTCGGATCAAAGTGGTCTGGCTATCCTGCTATCATTCCTTATTGAAAGAACCACGAAAAATGCAATTAACAGTCCCTTTCTGAAGGGCACTTTATTGAGGAAAAGAAACAGTGAAATGATTGCAATTAGTAAATCAAATCAGCATGCTGGAGTGAGGGGTCATGTGCCGAACACACAGACATCAAGCCATTTATTCATATACTCATATGTCACTTTCACAAAAATTGCAGAGGAAATGGAGCCTCCTAATAAAATCAGGTTGGGGTTTTTGTTGGGGTTTTTCTAATAATCTTACTTGACGGGGGATCGTTTGCTGTAAGTGCTATTGCCACTGATGAGAGAATGAGGGTAGTTAATTTCATGCATATTTTATTGGGAATTCACTCCATCCATGAAATAACTTCACGTAGCAGTAGGTGGAATACAAGCAGGCTAAATCGATGGTAGGTGCATGGTGAAGAAGATCAATTAAAACCAATGGGAATATTTTGTAAAAATAATACTTTGAGAACATAATAGAAGTCTTCCCATTCCAATTCAAGTGGAAACACATGCCATCTAGACTGTATTAGCTAATCAGAAAGCTTAGTCCTTGCAGTAAATATACACAGCAGGTTGGGCTGTGCAGCCTTTTCTATTAATTTTGTGATGACATTAAAAGCAAGGAAATGGCTTTTGTGTGTGGATAACCCTGCCTGCTGTTACCAGGGGTTCCTAACTGCTGTGGAACAATGCTAATGTGCTCACATCACTCAGCCACAGTAACCCATCCTCTCTATTTACAGAGTACCTGGCTCTGCTCTCTGTAAGAACTAGCCACAGTACAGATAAAAGAACCACTGATTAGCTATCCTGGAACGAAGTTCTTGAAGGCCCCTTATATGCATAATATAGTCAATATCTGTGCAAAAGCTGCAGCATGCAATGTATCGGATCATGCTCTTGGGTTGTCAGCCGTGAAAGGCATATTCTGAATTGATTGTGAAGATCAGCTGTGGGAGGAAAGCTCATCCAAGCTTGAGGTTTTCAGTTTTGAAGAGGGCAGTGAGTTATAACTCAGTTCAGAAGTCTTGAAGGCAGATGATAGTGTAGTTTGTCACCTGGCTGTTAATCTGTTTCACCTTTTTCATCTTGCCTCTGCAGGGACGTGCATGTAAAACATTTATAAATATTTTGAGATGCCTGATAACCCTGCTTTAACACTATCTTATTATTTTTTTTAATATCAATTTGCTTGCCTCTAAAATTATTGCCTGAAGCTACTAGACTGAAATCACGGCATACCAGTTCAAGCAAGCTGATACTGCAAGCACACTGGGCTTGGATGTTGGCAGCTCTCACCGAGAAGAGGCTTAGTTTCTTTGGGAGTTGTTTTTACTTCTTTTTTTCTGAAAGAGAAGACATGTCCAAGGTGCTATACTCTCTTTGTGTCATTGTTATACACTCCCTGTTCCATCATAGTAAAATTCCCTTATTTCTATATCATGATCCATGCTAGATTGATTGCACTATAGTTCACATAAACTGGAAATATAATCAAAACCCAACACTTTGTATACTTTATCCCTAGAATGTGAATACTTATTAATGAGCCTTTCTAGTGCATTTATTTCTGTGACCAGTTAAAACATGTCAGCCTAATGGAAGTGAGTTTAAAGGAAGACTTTGAAGAATAAGAGAGAACTAGCAGACTGGCGCACAAAAAAGAAAGACTGACAGAGCAGCAGGCATACCACATAACCAGAAAGACTCATTTTTGTTAAGAAATTTTGCTAAAAGGACGCTAGGCTTCTCAAGAAAAGAGAAAAGAAAGATTTGTCCAAGAAACAGAGATGAAAGTAGGTGGAGGGAAAAAAAAAAGAAACAGAAAGAGCAATAACATCTGGAGACAAGCTGAAGAAAAAGAAATACTGGAGCTGATTGTGCTTTCAGAGGTGGAAAGCCTGAATGATAGAGGAGAATTTCATAGACGTTACAAGAGAAGAATGAATAAATACATGCTTAATTTTTTTTTTTTTTGTTTCTCACATAAGATTGTTGTGCAGAGATGTGAGTCAGGGAAGTAGCAGGCATGAGAACACGGGTGATGGGCCAGTGACAAAGGTGTAAACATAATTTAAAAAAATATCCAGAAAACAGACAAGTTACTTTATATCAGAAGATTCAATATGGGGAGTTTGAGGACAGAACAACTACTTCTCTTTCTGACAGCTTCACTAGTAAGCTGTAAATGCCACCTGAGTGGGGGAGAATACATGTCTCTACAGAAAAAAAAAGAAGAAAGAGCAAGTATTGGAGACAAAAGAAGTTGAGAGCAGAAGTGATGATGGTCCCAAGACATGCGTTAAATTGTAGCAGATACAGAAATAATCTGAAGGATGCCAGTGAATGTAAATTGAAAAATAAAACCAGTCAGAAATCAAATTATATTCCTCATAAAATAACTATTTAAGAAGTAGTTTAGGACTGGAAAATGAGCTGTGCCTCTTAATTCTGCTCTTGTGTTTATGCTGTTGTGTAATCACACAATACTGGTTTCAGACCAGGTGTCTTTCTCTCTGTTCAGAGCAGAAAATATGGCAACCTGCTTTGTTTAACTCTGTGCAACTAAAATTAAAGATACTCAGCCTTCTACTATTTGACCAAATTATCAGAAGAGTTTCAGGTACTTGGAACTGTAGATTTTAGTGGTGTTTTTAAAATTTTTGTTTATAACTACCACAGTCCTGGGTCTGAGACTTTGTGTTATGCTGGTCTCACTGCAATTGTCCCAGAACTAATAATAAAGGTTTCACAGTTTCAACTAATACGTTTAAAAAAAAAAAAAAAAGAAAGTGTTTTCCCTTCAGGTGTAGGCTGATAAAAAATTCTTTCCACTTAATTTTGAGATGTGAATGAGGGTGAGTTTTAAAATGCCAGCTGGATTTATGTCTGATCAAATTATTACTTCAACCTGTACATCTTAGGTGGGATTCAAATTTAGTTTAGCTTGTCCACAGCTTTCCCAATTTTAATTATAATTCTGTGATTAAAAGAGAGGATGGAAGGTAACAGTAAATTGTAATGTGGAGAGATAAAAGAAAATCAGAATAAAATCTATTTCATTGATGAGTTATATTTTCTACCTCTAGAATAAGCTTAATTTGGAAAGCAACTATTTCAAAACATCCTTTTCCCCACAGCAGATTGTATTTTGCAGGACCTCAAAGGGATCATGGTATCACTTTAGTATTCTTCTTATAAAAGCTATGCAGCAGAGAAATAATGTAGCAAAAAGAGTGACAGAAAAACATGTGCCTGCTTTCCAATTAGTGGAATATTGCAGAAGTTTATTGAGAAGAAAATCACTGAGGGCATAAATGAGCTGCCTGTGTCTTTATGAACCTTTGGTGTCAATGGTGAGGTCAAAAAAATAAATGCCCCAACACAGTTGTGGACATCCAGAATCAATATTTCTGTCTGACTTTCAGAAAAAATAATATTAATGACAACTAAATTTATCAGTAAAGTAAGAGTATTTAATTATTAAATTCTTAAAGGGCATGCATCTCCATACCATTTTTGTCAATTTATTTTTTATCCTGGAACTGCATTCTTCAAACAAATGAGTGTGTTTCTGTCCAGACAAGTACAATACAGAAGATGGGATTTATCAATATTTATTCAAGAGTTTCTTTTTACTGCAGACAGAAAGCACACAGAAACAGAAAAAAACCACCCCTCACATCACTTAAAAGAAATCAAGGATTAATAAAGTTTCAGAAATAGAATCTTATCTCAAACATTGTATTTCATTTCTTTGGGTTTCTGCATTTGTCTGTTCTGAAACATTCTGAAACATAACTGGACAATTGCCTATTGCAATCCCAGGCCTGTAAAAGGCTGCTGGTATGTGTAGTTAAAGAGAGGTAATGTTAGAAGTCTGCGAAAGAGGATGCACAGACCCTCTTTGTCTTTCCTCAAAAACACTCCTCCATAATGATTAATTTCCATTTTTCTTGTACTCCTTAGAAAACTTGTGGATGAAGTTTGAGTAGTGTAGTTAAAGAGAATTCCTACCTTCTATTTGACTATATCCATCTAAAATGTGCAGATTTCAAGGGCAAGGTCTTCGCATAAACACAACAGCCACAAACTCCTTTCAGTAGAAACTCAAGTCAGAAAAGAGTGATGAATCTTTCATTGCAGGAGAGCATTAGCTCAAAGATAACCAGTGATGGTGAGGTTTCACTGTCAAGTGACATAGGAGTTTTACTGGCTGACTGTACATCAACAAAGTACACATTATGGCATACAAGTCACTCTTCATATACTCTGTATGCAACCACCCTGCTGGCTTAGAAGAACACAAGGTAAATTGATATGATATTAACACTCTCACAGGGTTCATGGGAATTAGGAATTAAGCATAAAGTTATATGTGGTTGCTTTCCTCAGGCAAATATATAGAAGACCTGCTGTGCTCAAGGCCTGTTGGCTTCAGAGACTCAAGGTTTAGAGCAGACCGATGGAAAAGCTATACCAAGATGTGTGCATGGCTGTACCTCTACGATCTTATTGGCATCAAGGAAATGTGGTGGGATGACTCCTCTAACAGTGCAATGTTGGGATGGAAGGATAAAGACTTTTTACGATGGGCAGGTAGGGCAGACTAGGAGTTGTCACCTTGCACATGGAGTTCTCTCTGGGGATAGGTGAGGAACCAACTGAGAACTTACGGTCAGGAATAAAGGGGTGGCAGGAACAGGGGACATTATAGTGGCAGTTTGCTACAGGCCACCCAACCAGGGAGACCAAGTGGATGAGGCCCTCTATAGACAGATAAGTGCAGCCTTACATTCACAAGTCCTGGTAGTCATGGGGGGCTTCAACCACACCAATATCTTTTGGAGGGGCAACACAGTAGAGCATAACCAATCCAGGAGGTTCCTGGAATGCATTAATGATGACTTCCTTCTCCAAGTGGTAGAGGAGCCAAAGAGGAGAGGTGCCATGTTGGACCTTGTTCTCACCAATAAGGACGGACTGGTAGGGAATGTGAGGTTTAAGGGCAGCCCTGGCTGCAGTCACCATATAACAGTGGAGTTCAAAATCCTCTGGGGAGTGAGGAGGTTACACAGCAAGCTCACTACCCTGGACTTCAGGACAGAGTTTGGCCTCTCCAGGGACCTTTTTGGTAGAGTACTATGAGACAAAACCCTGAAGGGAAGAAGGGCCCAGGAAAGATGTTTGGTATTCAAAGATCATGTCCTTCAAGCTCAGGAGTGATGCATACCTACCAAAAAGAAATCAAGCAAAAAATACCTTGAGGTCTACATGGATGAACAATCAGATCCTTCACAAACCCCAACACTAAAAGGAAGCCTAATGTGGAAGCAAGGACAGGTAGCCTGGGAGGAATACAGAGAAGCTGTGACCAGACAGAAATCAGATTAGGTAAGCCAAAGCCCTGACATCATTAAGTCTGGCCTGTGACATCAAGAGAAACAAGAAAATCTTCTGTAGGTACGTCAGTGATAAAAGGAAAACTAGAGAAAATGTGCACCTTATCCAGAAGAAAACCGGAGACCTGATATCCAGGATATGGACAAGGCTGAAGGATTCAATGACTTTTTTGCCTTGGTCTTCCCCAGCAAGGTCTCTAGCCACACCACCCAGGTCACAGAGGCAAAGACAGAGACTGGGAGAATGAAAAACCACCCACTGTAGGATCTTTGTGCTATTTTTATAGATGCCCTGTTCTGAAAGTACTTATATAACTTTGTCATCTTGAGGTTTTTGGTTCTTGCATCTTTATAAATACATCTGTGAAAATTAAGACACAGGCTGACTTCTATGGCCTAGTGTGATGTACCAGATTAATCATCACATTCCTTGCTTTGATTGGGAAACCTACTATGCAACCTGGAAAGGTAAAGCATCACCAAATGTTTTCTCAGAAAGTCTTGATTGAGGACTGTGGATGATCAGAGTGAATTATATGGGCTGACTGGTCAGCCAAAAGGATTGACATATCTACAATATTGTCTGAGAATGACCAAAGAGTCCTCAGAGAAGAAACAGTTAACATGTCATTGGCTAGCTAACTAGCTTTGTAGCTGAGCAAAAGCTTACTGGGATGTTTAAGCAAGCATTAATAGGTTTTGGACCACATTCATTGAATTAGAAAGCTAGGTTGATCTATGTGTTACAGGGAAGAGTAGAGTGATCTGATTATCTCTAATGGAATTTGCAATAAAAAGTGCCAATGATCTGTGAAAAATGGATTTCCAAGAAACTAGCCACTCCTCCCAAAACCTTCACTGTGATTGAAGGTTGAGTCTTTATGGCCCCCTAGATTAATTATGGCCAAAGAGGCCCTGAAAGAGGACCCGAACCAAAGCTTCACTCTCACTTAAAATAGAAAAGGGCAATGAATTTCCTATTCTAGGACAACAGGGTTTAAAGATACATTCTCTGTAGTCAAGCTATGAACCACAGAGTGGGTGAAAAAAAGCAGGGCTCACATAAAGGAGGGTGTTTGGTTCCAAGAGAAAAATCCAGTGTTGAATTGCTGAAAGACGTCTTAACCTTAGAAAAAATATTTAGTCCTCTCTATCAGTCATTGAAAGCAGAAAAGACAACACAAAGCAATAATTCAGGAGACAGTTTGACACAAACAGTCTTGTTGGCATGGGGACAGATGCAAGTTTGAGATTTAGTACAACCAGAATGGAGAAGTATAGTTCCGTAGGAGGAAAAGTGAAAACTGCTTACTTATATGTGACAGCCCTAGTGATTTTTGTTGTCGTCACTGCTACATTAACTGAAGACTTGGAATATGAAATATTCCAATATCACAAGGATGGTAATCCAAATCTAAAGCAAAGAACACTACTAAGACTTAGCACTGTGTTCTGGGGAAAGGAGTAAGATTAATAAAACCTTTGAATGTAAAATATTACTGCAGAATACATATGCATCCAGTTTGTTCAGATTCAACAGTCAGAAGCGATGTATCTGGAAAAAACAAAGGTTCTCCTGTGTCCTTACTTCTCAGATAAACTTGGTAACTTTCAAATTCACATCCCTCCTAAAAAGAATGTTCAAACCAGCAGGCATTGATCTCACAGGTTCCAACTACTACCCCATTAACTGCAACCAACTGCGATAGATATTTTACACCCCTATAGGAGATAGATGTGAATATAAAATGCAATTTCATTGTCAAATTTCTTATACTGTTGGTTTTAAAACTGAATCAAGTTTAAAACTGAATCAAGTTACATAGTTTTGCCGAGATGAAAAGTTGAGGTACACCTTCAGAGAGCTGAAAGTTTAAGTTGAAGAACCTTTGAACTGCCGTGCCCTTCAAAAGCAAGATTCACACTGATAGTTTATTTTTACCTGATATAAAAATATTATTGAATATTTTCTTCTCCCCAGTAACAAGTGATAGGACAAGAGGAAAGGTCCTCAAGATGTTTTATGGGAGGTTTAGATTGGATATTGGGAAAAATTTCTTCACCAAAAAGGTTATCCACCATTGGAACAACAGGCTTCTCGGGGAAGTGGTTGAGTCACCATTGCTGGAGTTATTTAAAAGACATGTAGATGTGGTGCTGACGGATATGGTTTAGTGGTGGCCTTGGCAGTGATAAGTTAATGGTTGGACCTGATGATCTTAAGGGTCTTTACCAACCAAAACAATTCTATGATTCTATAATTCCATGGCAAGAAAATGAGGTGTCTGTCCTCAGAAGACTGATTCAGAGTGCCAAATTTGGTATTTGTATTCCCTGTAAAGCCACTGATGAGAATACGATGCTTCCAAAATAGATGCTTCTCAAAATCTATGCAGAATGAGTCAAGAGTTTTCACTAAGCTTGTCCTGAATTATCATATCTCAGTTCTCTTACTTCATAAAGCAGAACCACCCTGGGACATTTTAAGGCTTTTCCAAAGACAGATTCCTACTCACAGGTTTTGAAAGAAATAGATATGGCCCAACCTTTTCAAAGTGTAGCTTGAAAATCAGGAAAGACTTGTTTGATGTAAGTTGTCATTCAGAGCTTTACTCCCACACTGATGTTTTCTCAAACTCAGCTCTGTAGGTGCAATATATCAGTTAGTACACAGTGGTCACTGGCATCTAGTCAGTGTAGTCAATGACACTGAGAAAATGGTTGATGTGATCAACACAGAATTCTACTTCAGGATTAAATTCTTCCCTAAGCCACACTATCTTGACTACATCTTTATTAACTAAAAATGGAATTTTCCTTTGTTTTGTTTAGGTGTGAAACCCTATGAACACTACTCTGGAAATCATGCCCTTGCTCCCAATTCCCTGTTGAACTGTTATCCAACAAAGCAAATATTCAGATACAACATAGATATAGTTATGTATATTAAGAGCAGTTGATCAAAGGAGGGAGTAAAATGTACATCATTTAGGGGAAAAAACTCAGAGGCATACTCATACCTTGGCTATAGGGTACTTGTCTGGCTGTACTTCAGGCTCTTTGGAGAGTCAGGGTCCTCAAGGAGACCATGTCCCCCAGAAGCTCAACAAGACAGACACTGTGGCAGCCCTTGGTATTCACACCTTTCTAGTGTCTGGGTTCGAGAAGCTTACAAGCACCAGGTTGGTTTGTTTTGGAAACTTGATAACCAGGCTGGTTGTTCTAGAAGCTTATTGTTCTTCTGGAAGAAATAAAGGGATGAATTCTGAAGTACTGCTTTATAGATTTCCCTGGGAAAAATACTGTTGGACTAGAGACAAATACAGATTGAAGATTTTAGGATTTGGTGCAGAACTATATATTATATACTTCAGTTTCCATAATAAGGAAAAAGAAAAGGATAAGAAAATGATTTTGCAAACTTTTGATATTTTATTACTATGTTACTATGTTTATAACTTGTGTGTGTGTGTGGTATAATTTTATATAAATTTCAACTGTCATTAAAAAATTAAATAAATTCCAACATACTGATTATTTAAAAAAATCTTGAAAATATGAAAACAGTGAAAATAAATTCTGAGTTTTCTACTTTTCTACTGCAAAGTAAGGTATATTGCCACTACATGTGGGCCACCTGCTAAACTGACACCATAGACATTTTTAAACTTATGACAGACTGAATTATATCTTTCACTATTTTTATCCTGTGCTGCTAGTGGAAAACCTTTCACACCCCCAGCAAGGATGCTAGCATCAAAGAAACTCAGTTTGAAATCACTCTGCTGGATGATTTGTATATTTTCCAGTGAATAGAAGGATCTTCACGCTCAGCAACAAACCAATGGATTTCTGATGACCGAGCTGATTGAATGGCCTGACAGTTTTCTGGAAGAGAGTTTTTCTGGGATAACTTATTTTGAAAGCTATATAAAGCAAGTATATCTAATTTTAGCATTAGCATGATCCATGGAGCAGGTTCCTTGGAACATTTCAGTCCACTAAGCTCCTGAAGCATCACAAAACCAGAAACAAGTCACAGGTACCATCTATTGTAAGAATTGCCCTGACATAGGAAAGTCTGCAGGGAGCATATTAATACATACCTGATGCACTGCTGATGGGAGTTATGGTGATGTACAGATATAGAGAAGTTGTGAGACACTCAGGTGGGATACCTGCCTCAGTAATGTAGAGATACCCCATGAAGTATTTTATAATAGACAAGCTGACCACCTCTCCTATGACAACAGGCTGAGAAATTTGGGCTTGTTCAGCTTGGAGAAGAGAAGGCTCTGGAGAGACCTTATTGCAGCCTTCCAGTACATGAAGGGGCCACGAGGAAAGCTGGAGAGGGACTAATTACAAGGGTGTGGAGTGACAGGACAAGGGGTAATGGATTAAGCTGAAGGAGAGGAGATTTAGATTAGATTTTAGGAAGAAATTCTGTCGTATGAGGGAGGTGAGGCAATAGAACAGGTTTCCCCGAGAAGCTGTGGATGCCCCCTCCCTGGCAGGGTTCAAGATCTGTCTGGACGAGGCTTTGGGCAACCTGTTCTAGTAGCAGGTGTCCCTGCCCGTGGCAGCAGGGTTGGAAGTAGATGATCTTTAAGGTCCCTTTCAACCCAAATAAAGAAGATGAAACTTTCCATGGAGAGGGAAGCAAGTCACATTTGGTCGTCAGTTCTAATGATCTCCTTTTCCCCTTTCCAGAACAGTACCAGAACCGTAGTATTTCAGAAAGGAACCTTCATTTTCTTGGAGTTAGTCTGAATTCACAATCAGCCAGCCTTTTACCTTGATATTTTGAGGAACTAAATGGCCTGAGAGAAAAAGGAGAAGGGAGCCCTTCTATCTTCTTCCAGTCTAATGACAACTAGACTAGACAGCAAGAAGAGGAAACAGCTGAAATTGTGGTGGGTATCTGTAGGTGCAAGGAAAACAAAGAGATGAGGTTACAGACAGTGCTCTCTATTCTTTCCCTGTAATGCTGAGGATGACTCAAAAACCTGTGAAAAACCCTGTTTAACTCTCAGGAGTTCTGTTATCAACAGTCTTTCCTTACTAGCAAAGTCTGTGAAATCAGTTGAAAGTAAATTTTCACTATTTATCCAACCTCTTGATAGAGCCAACAGTCAGTGGTATTCATGGGCAGCTTATATGACTTGTGGATGAGCTGTCTTGTGAATGTAGAGCAGAGGTGACTGAGGAGAGTGCTCTCTGATCCTCACATTTTCCCACTTGTCATGGTATCCAAGTTGACTGCTACCTGACATAATAATTTACTTCTTTTAATGGCATTATTTTAACCATTCGTGACCTGACCATTCCCCGTATCCTAAAGGGAGAACTTTCTGCTTCTGAAATGAATTCACCAAAGAAATACTTATTTCAGTGATCAATATTATTCCCCAGACATACTCTGTCTTTTTCTTGGACTCAGTGATCCCTATGGGTCCCTTCTAACTCAGCATATTCTATGTATTATTATATAGCTTTTAAAAATTATAATATACTGCTTATTTTATAGAATCATAGAATCACTTAGGTTGGAAAAGACCTTTAAGATCAAGTCCAACCACAGCCTAGCCCTGCCTAGCCCACCTCTAGACCATGTCCTCAAGCACAACATCTAAATGCCTTTTAAATACTTCTAGGGATGGTCATTCCACCACTTCCCTGGGCAGCTTGTTCCAATACTTGACTACCCTTTCAGTAAAGAAATTATTCCTGATACCTAACCTAAATCTCCCCTGGTGCAATTTGAAACAATTTTCTCTCATCCTACTGCTTGTTACCTGAAGAAGAGACGGATCCCTACCTCTCTACCCTGTAGTTGTAGAGAGCGATACAGTGTCCCCTCAGCCTCCTTTTCTTAAGACTTAGACTTTTGTCTATCTTCCAAATTAGACTTATCTAAGAAGCCTCCAGAACTTGAATATCTAATTTCATATCCACACAAAGTCATGTTTGTATAGATGTGCAAAAAACTGATTGTCCACAGATTGCCTGCTAGGAACAGAAGACAAAAACCAAGCCTACTGTTAGTAGTTGGCTAAACATGGAGTTTGATTATTCTAGGCTTCACAGGCTGCAGTCACCTGTGTTGTAATGGCACAGCTCCAGGATGTAAAAATATTAACAATTTTCAAGGCTTAATTTACCAGACAGATGAAATTATTGGTGATTAAGTTAATTTTCATAACTTCTGTTTTTGATTAATTAGTATTAAGACGTATTTGCTTGGCAGTATTTACCAGACCATCTGTACTTTATTGAATATCTTTCACTGATTTAGTTGGAAGACTGATGTTGACTGAGCAGTCAAATTCCTAGCTCACCTTCAACGCTGCATGAACTGTTGCTATATTTTGTAATGGGTACAATAATTATTCCAAACAAGGTGGGGAACCGGGATATGGTTGAAGCCTTTGTTAACCAACATTGTTGACTTTTATGCTTGGTACACTGTGCACCATTATGAATCACCTGTGGGTTTATTTTAAGGACTGCAGAGATTTGTAGAACCTCTCTCTCATGTCACAAATTTTCTCTGAAAATTTCCCCTGAAATTCATGGGAAATTTGGAAGCATTGGGCAGAGAAAACATTACCTTAAAAAAGGTGTACTTTCAAGTTAGGATTAATCATTTCCAAGATCTTTGGTCCATGTGAGAGTCTAAGCACTCTTCTATCATGCCTCTATTTTCTTTAATGAAATGGTGTCCATTTATTTTTAAAAATAATTATTTTTCACTGGTGAGGCCTAGGTTTATGAATCTTGACGTTTCCAGCCATAAGAGACATTGTTCAATGTGCGTTTTCTACATCTGCCTCTTAGTCATTGTTCTTAATCACCATATTCCTTATGGTTTATTTTTTTGATGATTTTGACATTCAGCTTTTGGATGGCTGCTGGAAAGCAAAAGATAAAGTGTACTGCAGTTTGTGTGTAAATTTCTGCTGTTGTACGAGAAACTGTGTTATGGGGGAAAAAAACCATTCCACATCTTCTATGCAAAGCTGAAAATTCATTTTTGGCCTAATTAAAACCTTTAAAATCTAATAAAAATAGGGCAACCATTTGTAAATGGTCTGGTGATACTGACAGTCGCAGACCAAATTACCTAAACATCCAGGGAAGTTTTAATGTAGTATCATTAAAATTATTACATACATTTTTCCTAACACCCTGATTTTGTGAAGTTATTCTCAACCATTCGTTGTTCTTCTGGGTCCTAAAATTAATGGCAGCATTCTTCCTGGAGAAAAAGGGAAGTGAGGTGGATTACATCAAATCAGCAGCACCCAAAGTTCTTTCTTTGCCAGAGGACCGCAATGTGGATGGAGTCTTTTTTTTCCTCATCCTCAGGTCCAATAAAGGCAATTTTTATACTTATAACATGCTTACCACCCTAACTTACTTTATTGGTCTACAGTCACTTTAGATTGCATATTTTTCATAGAATGGATACTTGATCCTTGTTAATTTTATTATTCCTAAAAACTCTCCTTGCTCAGCTCCTGAAGTTACATTTCTTTTAACAGTCAGTAACCAAATATTGCTGAATTTTCAATAACTGTAGAGCCTCTGGTATAATTCATTGCTTATACTGTGTTACCTCTTCTCACTTGCACTCCGTACTGCACCATTAATCTAGAGTCTTACATAGTTGGTTCTAAAGAGATTAAGTATTTGTTAATACTACCTAGCCAAATTATTTTAGTGACAGGCTTTACACTGCACAGTTGTACACAGCAAAGCAAAACAATACAAGTTAGGTAATAGTTACTTGCTCACTTGGCCATTGCTGTAATCTAAAGCAAGGCTCAAGGCATGGCCTAGACAAACCCAGACACAACAAGCCTGGCAAACCCTGGTACAGAGGCCTTGCAGCATTAGTTTGAAGCCTGTAATCTCTTTGTTGTGAGCAGTGGCTGCGCTGGAGGTACTGGGCTACACAGTGCTATGAAGATTCCCATCAGTGAATGGAACTAGTGGCACCTCATCAGGGATGCGAGTGTTGTTTCAGTATAGGAGAAGAGATAGGGTAAATAAGGGGTTTGCTTAACAGGATTTAGATTCCTAGATGCTAGTGTCTCTGACTCTACGTATTTTGCATATATGCTATCTAAACTTGGCAGATGAGTCTGCAGGCATCCCCCAGGTAGTCTCCCAGCCGTGGCTCCAGGGCATGCTGAGGCAGGTGGCATTTGAGGGAATATCCTCTTGCTGCATGTGCTTACAGGCTCATGACTTTACTCCCTGTATGAACAGAGACAACTGTTTGAAAACTGTCACAAGGATGGCCCTCAAAGTAAATGAAGACAACTTCTGGGCTGAAAAGTTCTGCTAGTGAAACAGGAACATAGTAATTACCAGTGCTGTCATGCTGTGACAGCAATGGACCAAATAAGAGATAACAAAATGTTCTTTTCCCAACCAGTACTGCTCCACATGGCCTGGGTGGTTTATTGTGTAAAAAAATGTGACCTTGGAAAGGTTAGGGAGAATTTTGCTGTTGAGTTAATTCTCATCATGCTACCAAGGGTGTATGTGGGTGACAATTACTATTTAATTTGAACCTAGTAGCCAAATCTCTTTCCTATCATTAAAAACATAGAGACACTCTTGATATGGTGAACAGAAGTGAGACTTTATGGACTCTTTTGCCTGCAATTCCAGCTGGTAGCAGTTGCAAGTTTAAATAATATATTTTTGAATTTAACACCTTTTTTTCCCCCTCCAAAAGGCTATCCTTTTAAAATTTTTTAAAATTGTTCAAGTAATTGCTAAAAATGTGTAGGAGTGGAATTATATTTTCTCATTAAAAACTTCCTCTGTATGAGCTTCAATGAGCTCTGTTTGTCCCTCATGCTGACGAGTTTCTGATTCTGAATATGAAAGCCACAAAAAACAATTTACCCCTTTCTTCCTTCTGTCATTCATATTATAAAAGGGCAATTATGTTCATCATTATTACTTGGACTAAATATATATCTGTACCTTGTAAATATACCGTAATTGAATTCACATTTTCTGGCAACTGTTAATAACCTTTCCTGTTCTTAGTATTGCAGTGAAGTAAAATGCTCGTAAGTGGATGTAGAATACAGCAAAGTGACAGTCTCCTCCACCTCCTGTGATACAGATATCTCGGGCAGTCTGGATGCTTCCACAGACATTTAGGGCTCTGTAGCTGTGGCCACTGAAACACAATCCAAGCATATCTTGTTTCTCTAAGACTTCACTCTCCAGGTCACTGCATTTTTGTGAGAGAATCCACCTGGTTTTCCAGGGTTTCCACAGGGATGAAATTTAATTTGGAAAGTAAGAAAAGTTCAGTGTAATGTTGATTGACAAGGGTTGATTGACAAGGGTTTCCAAGGTCAGGCTTCCATAACTTTGTCTACCTAACACAAGCGTCCGAAGGTTCAGAGAGACAAGGCAAAAGACAAGCAATTCTCACAGTTTTTGTACCACCACTTTCAAAAAACTGAAGGACAAAAAGTGGTGCATCTGAATTTCCTTTTCCCTAGCTGGGGTACCTACACCTTTGTCCCAGCTGGTAAAGTATCACAGCTCTTTTCACGGTGAGAAAAAAGCTAATTCCAAATTATTTCAGTAATAAGCACAGGGAATTGATGCACCGCAAAACATTAATAGCACCTATAAACTCAATTTTTTATTGTTTCAGTACAAGTTCCATGGTCAACTGGGAAAAAAAATTCAGACACCAAAGTTTGATAAAAGACTTAAGAAGTGAGGAGGAAGGAAATGCGAAGGCAGTGGTTAGTTCTTAACACAGCAACCCAAATAACCTCCTTTATTTATTGTCCTTAACTCCCTTGAAACACCTTGTTTTAGCTACCTGTCAACTCTTATTTTATTTGAAGATTAAGTCCCCTAAAAAAAAACCAACACCCAAGCATTTTTCTTTTTATGACACCACCACCAATTCATACTTGGAAATCTTCCTCTTCTCAAAACCTTTGTCTGTCATTTAGGAAGATGGAGAAGTAGCCGGGAATGAATATTTATGTAATTTCTCCTAGTTGGTTTTTAATTTTTCCATTGCACCCATTCAGGGTAATTGTATCAGTTGATAAACCCTCCTCTTTACCACTCCTGCACATATTTCTCACACGAGCTTCAAATTTCAATTCCTGTAAATAGCTTGGTGATCATATTTTCCTGTCAAACTCCCTCCCCCACTGGAGCCAATGCTGGGCTTAATGGCTTCATTTCCCAACATTTTCAAGATCAAGGTTTTATAGACAAAAATATAATCACAGAATCACAGAATGGTTTCAGTTGGAAGGGACCTCAAAGTTTATCCTGCTTCAACACCCTGCCCTGGGCAGGGACATCCTCCACTAGAACAGGTTGTTTTTAAAACATTAAAAAAAACTTTAAAAAACATTTTAAAAAAAATGTACAAAAGACTACAGTACTGTGTTATACTGTTGTGTGGCTAAGGAAAGAATGCACCCAAAAAAAGTTGTTTATGCGTTCTATGTTTGGCTAAAACCTGTATCACATCAATGTCACTTTATCTATATCCTAATGCCTCTCATCTCCGTACCTTCTGTAACATGTACGTGCAGGTGTGAAGAGAAGTTGTTTCTACTTCCTACTTTTTTTTTTCCTACCTGTTTATTTGATAAATAAATCTTCATGTCTGCATTTATCTTCATCTGTTTTAATGCATGCTACTCAATACTCCTCTTGGTCTCTACACTTTTATCTCTATGGAACCTGCATTCAACAATGTTCTTGCACTTGTTTGATTTCAGCTGCTTTGTTCAAAACAAAGCAAAATTGAGCAGTATCACAAGGCCTAGTATTTCGTGACTTTGGAGTCATGTCCTAGGCAGAACGAAACCATGCAAGTCACCACCTTAACCAAGAAGAAATTAGACTGGAAGGAGCATTTGTTAGTAATGGCAATGGTTGTAAAATATAGAGTTTCATCCCCTGCATTTAGTCCTGATAAATTCATATTTATTACACCGATCTACAAAGGTTACATGGGTTCCATTGGGCTTGAGGACAAAATTAGATTTGATATTATGGCTAAGAGTATCTCCCAGAAGGCAAATATTGTGACAACGAACTGTGAAAGGGCAAATGCTAAATGCTGATAGAAAAGGTTAACATAATGCTGAAGAATGTAATACAAAAGGAACACCCTACACTCTACAAATTTGACATAGAAAGTATGTAAGGAGCAATTCCAAAGGCAATGAATACCAAGAGAAAAAAGGAAGCCCACATCATTAAGCAGAAAAATGAGCACATTTTCTGAGGCTAAAGAAGCCTTCTTAAAAAACATATGGGAATCTTGTGTAAATAACACAATATAAGACAGATCTTGTCCAAATAAGACAGACGCCAGGTCTGGTGTAAATCGGAAATAAGGAAAGCCAAGGGAAGCTTGGAAAAGTGGCAAAGTAAAGGATAATAATAACACTACACTGTTATCCATAACAGGAAAAAAAAAAAAAGGAAACAAAAAAAAAAAAAAAAGAAGAAGGAAACACATAGAGGAACACAGGACCCAATACACTACTGACAAGAGAAGGGCCATAACAGAAAGTAAAGAAAAAAGCAAAGCATCACCGTGTTCTTTTTAACCAATCTTTAAAACAGATAAAGTACAGGGAAATATTTACACCAAAGTCCTTTTTCTATCCTTCTTCCATAAATTTAAAGTCTCTGAAGGGAAAAAAATAAAAGAACTTACAAGGTCTCAAGAGCAGTAAATAAGCTGTTTTAGCTGCATTTCATCTGGGATCAGGACGAAATGAAGTGTGAAAAAGGGGGCATATCTATGGGCCTGATAGTTTAATCATGTTAGAGAACTGCTCTCCAATGCAAGAGAAGCAGGATTTTATGCCACTTGGTGCCCACCTTTCCCTGATGTTTCTTCTCTTACCCTGATGGCTTTCTACCCCTTCTTCTGGGGCTTTAAGCAACCCACTGTGCCTCTAGAAACCTATAGTGTATTCATAATTCCTCCTCATCTCACACCTTTCCCATTCCTATCTATCTTGTCCATCTTGTCCACCCAAAGTTTTCTGCTGGCTTGAAGTCTTTCCATTCTAAGAAGTTTCTTCATTTGAACCTGTGCTTTTTTTTCCTGTTCTTCTGCTAGAAATCTGCTTTGGGTATTTACACTCTCTATACATGAGAGTGTAAACTCTCAAGGATGGGGACTAGGTCTCTTTTTAGGAATACAGCCTGGCTAAAGGAAGGAAGGAGGCAGGTTGGCAGGTAAAAAGCACTAAGAATATCTAAAAAAAAAATAAAGGTGCTGAGGATGAGTTGCTTTCACATACATTTTCACATTTTAGAGAGGTGAGAATTACTTTCTAGCTTTAGTCATATATAAAGTTGGGTATCCAACTATCTTGTTCAGTATTCAACAGACACAGGTTTTCTTCTGAAGACACTTGACCACATCCCAGAAAAGGTAGCTAGTAAAGGAGTTTTCTTGAGCAAGGTTGATTTTGCTTGAGTTGTGGTGACAATTCATAGTGCTGAGGATCATGGGAATGAAGGGTAAAGTCAACAGAGTTCTTTATGTTTGTTTTTAATGAAGCTATCAAAAAAAATACAACATAATTGGTTAGAGGTATCACTAAAATTAGAATGACTCCAAAGGAAAAGCAAAGCTGTTTGGGTTTGGGGGAGATTTATTTTCTGAGTTCAAACTATTTAATTATCCCTAATTTAAAACAAACAAGAAAAAATATATGCTTTTTTCATACTTGTTCCTTCATTTCATAGATACCCGGGATCAAATTCAGAGTTGAGAAGTACCCTTACAGGAAAAAAAATAAAAGAAGTGACAGCAGAGTGGGAGGAATAAGAGTTGTTATCCAAAATGTTCCTGACACCATCACACCCCTTCAAGTGTTTGTTAAATAATATATTAATAGTACATACTGCCTGGGAAAACGTCATTCTGAACAGATGCTGTAGAGAAGGCAAATGTTGTGATCACTGTGGTAACGCAACAGGCTGGGCTCTAACCACCGGCCTGGCAGCAAAACATGTTCAGTCCCAATCACTCCTAGAAATAATTTCATATTATTCTCTGTCTGCAGATCCGGTATCTATAAGTTTCCAAGTCCAGCTATGAGGAGCATGAGTTGAGCAAGGTCCGTTGATGTTACGGGAGACAGCCTTCAATGAACCCCTTTGCAATCTTTCTTTTGTTCTGGCAGGCTGTCATGTTATCCTCCAAAATAGCCAAAACCTTAAAAAACCAAAGCCCTTGATGACCTTAATATCTGGTCTCAGTCAAATGACAGAAATGATCTGCATGTAGCTCATGTGTCTCTACAAAAACTGTTGGTCTAGATGTTATATGTGAAATAATAGAGCTGATTCTGGAAAGCCATCAGCCTTAGGTGTGAAGCTTCCCTGTCCACTGGAAAAGGGCACCATGCTTCACTGTGTAGTAAAGACTTTTTAGAAGTTTAGACAAAAAGAAAGCCTGTTATTAACCCCCCAACAATGCAGGTAAAACTGTTTGTGACAGATCCATAGATACCAGCAATATTCAAACAAGCCTGCTTGGGTCTGAGACTAAGAGATATGAAGAGTGAGTGATCCACACAGATGAATCAGAACTATAAAAAAGGTGCACCCCAAATGTTTGGACTGGTTTTGTGTAGGCAATCTTCAATTCAGTTGTTGGTGAGAGCTCCAGCATGGAGGCAGAGAGCCTGTCAGCATATCAGCCAAGGAATACGGAGTGAGACAAATACTTAGAGGCTATCTCCAGGCAGGCAGACGTATCTTTTTCTTCTTTTCACTCTATAAAGCTTTGCAGATGGGTCTGTTTTGGGTCTAGTAGATGTATCCTCCTTTCACCTTCCACCAGCTTGAATTAAGTATGATTGTCAGGGTGACTGCAATTGACTACAATCAGGACATTTCATATCTCCAGGTGTGGTGCCTAGGGAGCAGGAGGTATCCAGCTCTGCGCCTGTCACTGCTGTGTATCCAGAGGGTACATTTAAACTGCAGAAGCTATTTTGGGAAATAGAAATTCGGTGGCCTTGGGGAGTTTTCTTCCAGCAAATGCTGACAAGCAGAAGAGTGTTCTGACACTCAGCAGGATAGTGGGAAGCACACCTCAACAAGTGGTTTCAAGGGAGGCTGAGATGTCAATTAATTTATAGTTTTAGATATCTTCAGTAAGAAGTCAGGAGAGCCTACATAGATAAAAGCAGCACTGTTTTTTAAATGGATATAACCAACCTAAACAGAAGGCTTGCTGCTCAGATTTCAATGTAAGATCTTACTGATAGCTTCAGGAAATCTTAATTAGAACTTTCCAGTCTGATCACGGTAGGCCAGCTCCAGCAGAAGGTCAGACTTGCACTCACTCACTCTCGTTCAATCACTCTTCCACTCCCCAGACATCTTTAAGGCATTTCAAAGACTCCAGAGTCCTCCAGGGAAGCCCCATTTTAAAACTAGATGCTGTGTCCAGGTCCAGTGCACAGCAGTGGGTCACTTTTTTCATGAGTGCTGATACCTGTGGGACATATTTCTGTGGATCCCTGTACATAGCTGGCAGCTAGCTTAAGGCTGTGAAAGTTCCCCTTGTAGGCACCTCTATACTGCCTATATCTAAAATCCCATACTGACTCTGCCCTCCACCCCAGCCAAAATGTCTACCTGGCTATTGTTATTGATTATGGCAGGGGCTAAGGGTCAGATACATCATGCTCAACTTCAGCCAAATAGAAGCTAAATAATTCTAAGTTTGTCTAACTTTCTTCACACGTGATAGGAAAAACTAATTCAAAAAAGCAATTAATCCCTGCTCTCTTAACCTTGCCTGGGTCACACACCGGAGATCATTTGCTCCAGTAAGTTAAGGAGGAGGTAAAATGTCAATCTTTGACAATCAGGCTTTTGAGATATGTTCACTTTCTTTTATTTCAGCATTAGAATCTGTTAGAAAAAGGACAAATGAGACTCAACTTCAGGAAACTTAATTCATTGCCATTCCAAATAGCTTCAGGTAGTAAGAAAAAAACCTCCAAACATTAAAATAACACCTTCATACCATCCCTCTTTCCCCATTCCAACCTTCAGAAAAGATCAACAGATTCACAAGGTTCTCAAGCCTGCTGTGACACAGTGACTGCAACTGGTGTTAGGTATAAGCCTGTTCTCAACACTTTCCACCAGTTTCTTACTGTGGTGGGCAAACCTTGGCTAAGGGTCCAACTCCCACCCAGCCACTCACTCAACTGATGGGGGAGAAAATAACATGGAAAAGCTCATGGGTGTAAGGATCATCTGGGCCAGAGTTCCACAGTCAGATTTCTGCAATGTCTATCCCATCAGGCAACTCATGGGGGAGTTTAAAGCGACTCAGCCTTGGATTGCCTTGAGGCCCCATCTCCGCAGAGATAACTCATGGGGAGCTGTGTAGATAGCTCAGACCTGAGTTGTCCTATAAGCAGAGATTGAACAGGGCAGTGCTGCATAATTCAACCAACCAAAACCTTGAGCCTTGACCATGCCCTGAGTACCAATCAAGCCCACTATTCAGCTGCTTCAATGGGCCCAGAAAATGCAAAGATGTGCAACAGATCTGGCATAAGAAAAGGGGGACACCACTAATGACAAACAAACAGTCCGGCCCACTGGAGATCAAAGACATAAAACCAAATAAAACCTCTGGGATTCGTTCTGAGGCGGGGGAGCTGCTTCTCCAGCTCTGCGAGGAGCCCTCCCCCCCGGCCGGGATGCTGAGGGAACGTACCGAGACCCCTGACCTGGAGAGATGGGTGAGTGAATGTTTGATACGCTTTCAGTTTGTAGTCCCGGGTGATAGACTCACGCCCGTGTAGTATTTATCGCGCCTGTGAGCTGTGACAGTGTGTTCCATGGGCCTGCTGGGGCTGTGACATGGACCCTTGTGACTTGTCCGCGGGCGGTGACAATGAGTAAGGCGACTATGTCGTGAGCGCTGTGTTGGCAGTGGCGCTCTTGTGGCTGGGCAAGAAACTGCAATAGTGCATTTCTCCATTGTATCCGTGAAACCTGCACTAGTGACGTATTGAATGCACACAGGTTCTAAATAAATTCTTATGTTTTGTTTTTAAACCCCTGCAGTCGAGTGTCTTTCTGTCACAACAGGAAGAGATAACGACAGGGAGCTCGCTCACCAGTTGCTGTCACAAGCAAAACGGACAACTTGGGGAACAGCAGTTCAACTTAATGCCAACTGAAGCCAGAGCTCCCAGGTGAGGAGCTAAAATTCCTTCCCCCCTGCTCACCCCCCGGCTTTACTCTCATTCCCAGCTTCACCAGGCTCCCCCATCTCCCTGCTCCAGCTGAGACCCTGCCCCGACGTGCACCCTTCAAGGACACCCTGCTCCCACCCGGGCTCTCCAAGGCCGCAGCTCCTGCAGGAAATACTCTCCTGCTGTGCCATGGGGCCCTCGCCGGGCTGCAGGGTGGGTCTCTGCTCCAGCGGGGCTCTGCACGGCTGTAGGGGATCCCTGCTTCAGGCCTGCAGCACCTCCTGCCCCCCTCCTCCTGCTGCGGCCTCGGAGTCCCTCTGCTGCTGCTTCTTCCTTGGCGGAATTCCTCCTGCTCTGCTTGTGCCGCCTTTGGCCCTTGCTGAAATCTGTTTTACCCCTCCTCTCCCGGCGCCCCCAGCTTGTAAAAACTCTCGTGTAGAGCCTGAAAAATGCTTTGCATTCGTATTTTAGTATTTTTTTCTTAGCATTGCACATGGTGAGCATGTTTGTGACCTCTCCTAAACCATAACATATTGATACAGACTTTGCTAGGGCTTGCCAGTGAAACGATTGCATCACTTGGGGACCGATCTGTGCCTCTCACACCTATCCCGGCTCCTTTCTAGTCCTCCTCCATCCAGGTAGCTCCTGGCATGGAAACTCCTCTTGGACTGATGCTTCTACAAAATTTGCTCCAATCGTGAAAGCAGACCTCAAGCCACACCTCTTTTCTTCATAGGTGTAAAACAAGCCCCATCTTGGCTTCATCCTTAACTAGTGCCAGAGATTGTTGGATGTCATCTACCTTGACTTCAGCAAGGCTTTTGATACTGTCTCCCATGACATCCTGATAGAAAAGCTGAGAGAGCATGGAATAGATGAGTGGACAGTGAAGTGCATTGAGAACTGGCTGTCGGACTGGGCTCAGAGGGTTGTAATCAGTAGAGCAGAATCTGAATGGAGACCTGTGACTAGCGGTGTTCCCCAGGGCTCGGTGTTGGGTCCAGTCCTGTTCAATATCTTCATTGACGACCTTGATGAGGAAATAGCATCCACCTTCAGCAAGTGTCAATGATAAAAAGCTGGGAGGCGTGGCTGACACGCAGGAACACTGCGCTGCCATCCAGCGAGACCTGGACAGGCTGGAAAGCTGGGCAGGGAGAAACCAGATGAGGTTCAACAAAAGCAAGTGTAAAGTCTTGCATCTGGGAAGGAATAACCACATGTATCAGTACAGGCTGGGGGATGACCTGATGGAGAAGAGCTCTGTGGAGAAGAACCTGGGGGTCCTGATTGATGACAGGTTGGCTATGAGCCAGCAGTGTGCACTGGTGGCTAAGAGGGCCAATGGGATCTTGGGATGCATCAGGAAGAGTGTGTCCAGCAGGTCTAAGGAGGTGATCCTCTCCCTCTACTCTGTCCTTGTCAGGCCCCACCTGAAGTATTGTGTGCAGTTCTGGGATCCCTGGTATAGAAAAGACAGGGATCTCCTGGAGAGAGTCCAGAGAAGGGCTACGAAGATGATTAAGGGCCTGGAACATCTCCCGTATGAGGAAAGGCTGAGTGAGCTGGGACTGTTCAGTCTAGAGAAAAGAAGACTAAGGGGGGGACCTAATCAATGTTTATAAATATCTTAAGTATGGGATGCAGGGGGACTTGGACAGCCCCTTTTCTTGGTCAGTGGAGATAGGACAAGGGGCAATGGCTGCAAATTGGAGCACAGGAAGTTCCGCACCAACATGTGGAAGAACTTTTTCACAGTGAGGGTGACAGAGCACTGGAATAGGCTGCCCAGGGAGGTGATGGAGTCTCCTTCCCTGGAGATATTCAAGACTCGTCTTGATGCCTATCTGTGCTGTATGAGCTAGGGAGCTGCTTTGGCAGGGGGTTGGACCTGATGATCTTTTGAGGTCACTTCCAACCCCTATGATTCTGTGATAATACAGTTAAGGGAGTGCTTAGCACTTGCATTTAGTTACTTTTTTTTTTTTTTTTTAACAGATCCAGTGACTATGTCCATAAGACCATCTTCATTTCTTCCCATTCTTTCCCTTGTGTAATAAACACCTTAAGGCAGAAAATGCTTTCAGATCCACTTGGCAATAGTAGAGGTTTTATCTCCATAGAAAGGATAAAATGTCAGTAGATAGATTGGAGAGCAAAATGTGATTTAATAGCCTAAATCAAAGCTTAGTGATGGTAGTAAAAACATTCCCTGTGGAAAGGCTGCAAGAGGAAAAGCAAGTAGATATGAAGACCATCAAATCAAAGGTTCCAGATATCAAATTTAGGTGATTTCTTTGGAAAGAGCTTTGCATGAAGCTAAATACACCTCCACACATAAACAAACACCCCCACAGTCTTATGTAAGCTTGCTTTAGATCCAAAAGCAGAGAAGAGGAGGAGAATCTCAAAATGGCAATTTTAGCTTTTGTTAGAATTCTGACTTACCTTTCTTTACATCTGTGCTTTTTCCTTGTATGCAATGTTTGTCCTTTTTATTGCTCATTGACGTGCAGTTTTTCAGTCTGAGATCATTCACACAGAGAACACAAAAGAAGGATTTTTTTGATTTGTTTTTTTTTGATCTTGACTTCAGAGAAAAAAACAGCATGTGTTGAGGAACAGTGATCATCTATGAACTCCATTCCTTGGACATGGTAGAAACAAGGAGCAATTCAGGCATGTATTGGAAGTAGCTCCACTTTCTGCCAACCTTTTCAACAACATAATAATACACTGTGGAGTAGCACACGCTGCTAAGGGGTATTTAAAATTAGCAGTAAGGTTTAGGTCATTTTCCCAGAGCAAATACAATGTAGTATATTCTACAATCACTTGTCAGAGCTGTCAGTTACCCTGTCACTTTTGATTGCCTCTCCATGAGTCCCAGAGTTGCTTGACATGACTCCAGTCAAGGAAGTCTGGTGAAAAACATATCAATGGTCTCAGTAGGAACTTGGTATGCCAACCGCAGTTGCACATATTCTTTATAATTTCAGATTAGAACACACAAACAGAAAACCATTTCAAAATGAGCCGATGTACCTCAAATTATGCAAGAAGTCATTAGCTTTTAAAGCACAGTCATTGTTAAAACATTGGTTTTTCCCCTCAAATGTTTAGTCACTTTAATGGTAGCTGCCACTTAATTGAAATATTTTGCATTCCATCTGCTCGGTATTTAAGCTGAGAGAGTGTGGAAACAACACTGCCAAGACTGTGCTGCATTCAACCTTTGCTCTCAAAGTACTTCCATAACACACTGAGCTCTCCTCTGCATCCTTCTTCATAATTGCAGTTTGTCTTTCAGTGAATTAGGAAACTATATCCCAATGCATTGCTCCTCATATGCCTTTCAGATGATAAACTTTGTGTGCGTGTACATGACCAACCATTAGCACCCACTCTTATTTCATTATCTCATTTTTCGCTTTCTTGGCAGGTAAGGGAAATACCTAGAAAGACTGTCCTTTGACACCCCAGCACTGCCAAAAAACTTTTCTGTGTAATGGAGGCAATTTGTTGGTGGTCTCAAGGAGACCCTTTCTGTTTCTGAAAGGAGACACTGTCACACAAAATATTTAGATATTTTCATAGGATCACAGAACATTAGGAGTTGGAAGGGACCTCAAAAGATCATCTAGTCCAACCTCCCCAACAGAGCAGGCTCACCTGACTAAATCACACAGGAAAACATTCTATTTCGTTGCCTTCTCATATCTATCATTGACCCCTTATGGGTTTTCTCAATGTTGTGAGTTTGCATGGCAAGGTTTTGAGGCGGGAGGGAGGGGTTGGAGTTGCAGGAGGACTTCTGCAAGAAGCTGCTAGAAGCTTTCTGTAGGCCCAACAGAGTAAATACCAGCTCAAGGATGGACCTGCTGCTGACCAAGGCCGAGCCCATCAACGATGGTCATAACACCTTTGTGATAACATTTTTTAGAAGAAAAAAACCCACTAGCAGCCAAATTTTGCCACCAGAGAAGGGAATGAGAATATGTAAGAAACTGTGGAGACACCAAGGTCACTGAAAGTGGTGGGAGGCAGGCACCAGAGGAAAGATTCCCCTGCAGCCTGTGGAGAAGACCATGAATATGGAATGCTTCATGAATTCATAACTGTAACTGAAATTAATGGGGTGCATATTTTGCCATTCCCACATCTATCTTCTAGTGGTATTTGCAACAGCACGGAGAAGAGTGAAATAAGTGCCCATCCACAGCCTTTCTACAGAATTCTCTTGAATGCTGCATTTTCTTCTGAGATAATAGTCTGTTCTTGAGGTCCTCCAGAGTGTACATCTGAAAGGTCTTTTTCTTGTCTCTGTGTATCTTTCCTTTGTCCTGCACTTTTTCCCTTGTAATTTCTGTTACTGAGAGAGATGTGAGCACCAATACACAACAGCATCTTGACATCTGATATTGTACAAAGTTGTTAATTAATACCTTTTGTGATAGTGTTTCATCTTTGATGATTACAGCTTTCTTTAACAGAGTCTTAATCATTTCAGCTACAAATTCAGCGCTGACATTTGGCTGGCTGTGGGAAAGTGGGGATGTGCTGTGGGTGAATTCTTATCGCTGGGTAAATTGTACAAACCGCCTGCCAGTAAACTGGAGTTTGCTGCCTGAAACAAACCAGGCTGGGAGAGCAGGTCTGGTGGGAAAACTTCTTTGCCTGTGTTGGCTGTTCTGACATTGCCAGAGAAATCGCTTACTCTGCAGAAACCAAAATAACAGCTTGCGATGCTGAAGCAGTTGAAAGAAGTAATTAGTAAAAATATTTACCTCTGCTTTGTTCTGTGGTCTGTTGGGTGTACAGTACCTGGATATTATCTTTTTCTTCTGCTTTTCCTGCTTTTCACAGCTTTTTTTTAATGAGAGCTGAAGACAATAATGAAAGCTCTAGAGGAACCTGAGTTTTCACAGAGGTAAAATTTTTATCCTCCTCATTGTTTAGGGGAGAATGTTTGTACATCTCCAGCCCTCTCTATTCCGCCTGCAGTTTTTTCACTTCAACAGCATGAACAGAAGATGATGGGAAGCCAAGAAGATGTGATTTCTTTGAGATACTCCCTTTTGGGGTATAGTTGATTTACCCCAGTGTTCTTGTTGAACTTCTCCCTGACAGCACACATCCCTTCTCATGTGGATGATGTCTTCCCACTAGCCTGAATCTAGGACCGCTCAGGGACCCATCTGGCAGGTGAAAGAAACAGCTTCATCCTCCTGTGGGATGGGGCTTATACACTGAGAGTGGACCTGACAGGAAAGCCACATGTCATGGCCACATGATTTTGCCTCACTGACGGACCATAGCTTTACTCTATCACAGTGAATAATGTTTCTGGTCCTTATTATTCCTTTATCTAGCCTGGTACAAATGTTGTAATTTTACCACTGCAATCAAAAGAAGGTGTGACTTTTACAGGCTTGTTTTCAGTGTGGTTAGAGACAGAAATTTGGTAGGCTGCCACATGTAATGTTTTTATTCTGCTGGAGGAAATTATCTACTTATCTGTTCTCTTTTGAGAGAACATGGTATTGTTTTTTAACTCTTGGGTTCTGATTATGCAGCGTATTAACACCATATTTAGGATTCAACAAAGGCTGAAAAGAAACTAGAGCTGATTCAGTCTTTCCATTCCTCCTTCCCTACAGCATCTCTGAGATGGCACTTTT
The DNA here is from genome assembly GCA_022605575.1 of Laterallus jamaicensis coturniculus. NCBI lineage: Eukaryota > Metazoa > Chordata > Aves > Gruiformes > Rallidae > Laterallus > Laterallus jamaicensis. Next base: position 83,969,444 of record JAKCOX010000002.1, on the reverse strand, counting down.
TAAAGTATGGTTCCCTAAGGATATAGCTGCACTGAACATCCAGAAACACTGTTCTCTACATGCATGAATTCATATTTACGACTACTGAGAGCACTGAACAACAATATTTGGGATTTGACTGTGGCCATCACTCGTCACCTCTGTCAAGCAAGGCTACACTGTAGATCACGAGAGCCTGAGTGCCTCATCTGACTTCTGAGGTCCTGCTCTGAACCCCAGAGACATCCCAACTACATCCTGGAGCATACAACAAATTCTCAGTGCACGAGCCCCATCCCATAGGAAGATGCAGCTGTCTCACTGGCCAGGTGAGACCCTGGGCAGTCCTAGATTCAGGCGATTTGGACATTGGGATTCTGATGAAGCAGTAGCATGCGGCCACAGATGCAGCATGCTTTTCCTGATACTGCTGAAGTGGGAATCCCATTAAAGAAGACATAGCTATTGATGACAGAGATGATTGGTGTAAATCTAGATCCTTCTGCAGTCTGCTGCATTGAATTCCTCCAAGGCTTCTGCTTCAGTGGAGTAGTGATTTCTCCCATCCCAAATCACTGTCCTCCAAAAGGTGGTGGTCTAACAGACCATGGCATTGCCTTTGGGAGATGGTGTTTCTCTCTTTACTGCTTTTTTTGTTCTTTCATGGAGAAATGGACTGTTTGTAACATTGTATGGGCTTCATTGTACAACTTGTTCATATCCTCAAGCTTTTCTCTAAAATAGAGAACAAAAGAACTTTACTTTTTCCTTAACAGGAGATGAAATTGTGATGTTGTCACAGGCCAAGATATTTATACCTGAGGTTTAATCCAGCTCTGGCTCATGGAAGCATTCCAGAGAAGAGTTAAATTCCTTTGCTGGTGGACTCTTTAAATTTATTTATTTATTAACTAATTCTTCTGTGTGAAAGAGGATGAAACAGAGCAGTAGTGATGTCACAATGCTTTCTGAGGGCTGCAGGATACCCTACCCAGTATCCTCCGATTCTGGGTTTAAATATTGATAAAGCAGACAAAATATATCCAATAATTATGTTATTTTCAGAAACTTAAAATTGGAAACTGAGGTCCAGAAGCAAGAAGTAATCTGGTCTCAAAGTTCAATGACAGAACATAGTTGAGAGTCCTGGGGACAAATTCAACCACAATTAAGAGTCTTGTACTTAAGAAGCCCTTTGCAAACATTGCCCTGACGTTCCAACCGACATGAATTCTATGGGAATGAAAAACTTAATCATAAACACTCAAACACTCTACAAGTTGCCTGCTTAGTGAAAGAGCAGTGAAAATTGTAAAGGAGTGGGGATGGATGATAGGGCAGATTTGAAAGTCTATTGTGCTGAAGGTTATAATGGAAAAGCTACTGGTCAGAGACTCAAAGATCTGTGGTTCCAGAAATATGATTTCATTCTCAGATGATACAAAAGTTTTTCATTGCAGCTGCTTAAATATTTACACTGCTTTGAAAGGTTTTATGTGTACAGTCCTGTCCATTATAGTGAATAAAATGTCATTCTCCTTTTTTCTCCATTTTTTTCCATGGGATTTAAGTTTAACATTGAAAATGTCTGCTTGAAGTTCCTTTCAACTACAGCTGGGCTACTGTTATACAATAGCTTATATATGGACCTATATTTCTCTCAGGAACATCTTTCCTCTTTTCATGAGGTATGCCTGGAGTTGGAATAAACTTCTAGCCATAACAAGCAATCTTTCTTTCCTTCCTTCTCATCCTTGTGCACTCTGTATATCACCAGCTGTCTTTCTCATATTTTTGACTGCCTTCTTTTTGAAGTTGGTTTATCTCTTTGACCAAAACAAGAATCCACTGTTTCCTGGTCCCTTTTTTAAAAAACTATTCTGCAAATCAGATTTCTTTCAACAGATATTTCACGTGAAATAATACAGTACACAACTAAGCCAATATCAGATCAAGAAAATGGAAAACGACCCTCACTGTGGATGTTGTTTACCTATTTTCTTTTGTCTTCTTTCTTCTTTATTCCAATCATTCTTAAAATCAGTGATTGGCAATTTTGCTACTGGCAAAATTTGGTCTCTCTTTACTCTCTCCTTTGGCCTGGTACATTGCATCATTCGCCAGTCCAAAGTTACTCTTTACCTGTGGGTCATTACTTATTTGATATCATCTCTCTCCCCAGGTAGCTAAGTTTACTTGTTACATGTGATATAATTCTGATCTAGCTATCTAAATATAACATTGACATCTCTCTGCTTGCCAGTTCTAGTAAGGGAGATTCACGAAGTAAAAATTGCCTCTTTCAGCTCAGCTCTTCCTTTGTATCTCCTTTTTTCATAATTGTTTTTCTTCATGTTTCTGGTTTTGTGTTCCTGCTTCTGCTACTACCACTTATACTGCTGCTCAGCTTCTCAGCTGATGCCAGTGATAGGACAAGGGGCAGAGGGTGCAAGCTGAAGCATAAGAAGTTCCATGTGAATATAAGGAAAAAATTTTTCACTGTGAGAGTGACAGAGCCCTGGGACAGGCTGCCCAGAGAGGTTGTGGAGTCTCCTTCTCTGGAGACATTCAAACCCTACCTGGACGTATTTCCATGTGATCGTGCTCTGGCAGGGGGTGGTCAAGGTCCCTTCCAACTACTAACATTCTGTGATTCTCCAGGTCTCACACAGGTCCCTTCTGCATCTGTACCCTATGTTCTCTTCCTGTGTTACATGCATTTCAATACTAATATTTTTTCTTCAGTGACTCTTTATCATCATCTCTTTACCTGTGTGCCCTCCTGTCCCCAGCAAAAGTCAGTGAAATGAATGTTTTAGTGTCAATGCTTTTGAGTGTTTTTCTGAAGGCTCTAGGTTGCAATAAGCATTCCACCTGCATTTCTTCAGCACATTCTCTGAAGGTTTGAAGGAAATTGGGAAAGGCCACTTCATTATCCAACAACTCTGTGAATAACAGGTGGATATCAATAAATGTCTCGAGAATGTTTGTTGGTCATACAGGGGGTATGACCCTGGACGAAGGTGGCAATGTGAATAGCATTGCTTCTTACATAGCTCAAAAGTTGCTGGAAGAGCTGAAGGAGTTGAGACTGAGGTCTAAACTGGAGGAATTGTTACCAGAGTTCAATTATCTTATTAATCTGAGCTGCATATCCACAGCCATGGATCTACAAGACAAGGACAACCTCACTCTTTACCAGCCATTATTCACAATCTTGGCTCTCACCCATCAGAGGATTCATCTCTCATCTTTAGCTATGCTGTGGCATGCACCTGCGTTGTTCTTATATAATTCCCTGCTATATGGACACACACTATCTGCCAAAGTTTGACTCGGAATCTAAATTTAGATCCCATATGTGGTCTTGCCTACAGCAGGTAAGAGCAAACTGCATTGGGCAATGGAGAGATGATTCTTACTTTTAATACTGAATTTCTTTATTCCTCTTATGGAAATCCTACAGGTCTAATAAGGAATATGGCTTTTCCTAGGCTAGACCAAACCTTCCGTAAATAATAGCCTTTGAAAGGAGGTAATTTTAAGACAGAGCTGTAAGTACTATGCTGTAAGTACCCTTTTCCACATAAAGAGTATAAGGCATAGGACCAAACAGGAATACAGATGGTTCATTGAAATAAAATTGCAGCTCCAAGTCATAGCAGTGCCCCTATGGGGAGCTTGGCGTCTGTGCATTTCAGAGACTGAGCAGCTGTCACCATCCTGGTAAGACAGATTCTCTTACCAATAGGTTCTTTCAAAGACGTGAATCTGATTCTGAGTGACTCAGAGACTCATCTTTGTGCCAAAAGGTGTTCTTTTTACTTTGAGTGAGGGTGGCAGACTCAATTGTGATGTCATGGTTGCAGAGTTACCAGTAGCAACCAATTTTGTGCAATTCAGTGAGGAAAAAGAATCCCTGGTCAGGAGGCTTGTTTTTTTTTTTTTTCTTTTTTTTCTTTTTTTTTTTTTTTCTCTTAAAAGATTGAGTCCTCCAGAGGGCAACACAGAGCCTGGTCTAGTTTGCAAGTGGAGGTGCTTTTCTCTCTGTTGATTATATGTATATACAGGGAACCTTGTTAGCTTAATCCTAACTTGGGCAACCTACTAGACCTGCACATTAAAACAGTGTGGGTAGTGTCGTATGGGAACATAGTCTTCTCAGCTACTCTAGGGAACTGTCCCTAGTTATAGTCCAGCTCAGTACTCTTAAGTCAGAACATCAGAGAAACCACTAGGTACGTGCTACTAGGACCTGAGTTCTCTAAGGCTGTGTCTATTCCAGTGTGCTAAGTAGTGGCAGAGCAGTGGCAGGCAATCATCTACACTGCTAAGCCACATTTCAACAATTCCAAGCCATGAAGCAGGAGCTATGACAGGTCATCTCTTCCTCAAGAGACAGTTTGCATATAACCATTTACCCAGAAATTAAACTTGTCTAGAATTTTGGACATGGTGTGTCCACAGATACATCTTGATACTATAGATGTAGCCCTAACATCCCAGGGCTATTGCTTAAGTATCTAAACAGAACTCCATTGAGAAATTCATAGATTGGCAGCACAGAAATTTTAATTCTGGGTAAGGCTAGCATTAAGTCATAAGGGGATATTCTTTCCAGATCATGCTGCTGTGTTCTTATTCTGACCTAATTTAAGTCGTTTTCAACAGTTTGTTGTGGCCATACTAGAAAAAAAAAGAGTATTTCAGGATCAGAGTGTGCACATGTGCATGAATTTAGAAAAGCTATCTAGAATATTTTAATAAAGAATAGGTGGGTTCGGCTTTTTTTTCCCCCAAAATAACCCCAAGTATAGATAAATCCTATACTCCTTACCTGTCACTAGTTGTAAAAGATCTTCCCCTGACAGTTTTCCACAGATTCAAAATATGAAAAACAAAACAGGAAGATCTTCTGACTGACATTAGAAGGTTATCTGAAAAACTCTGGGAAACTGGAATTTAGAATCTGAAGACAAGTTCCGTATATATCCCTCATGCTGCTCTGTTGCACAACTTTGTTAGTCCGAATAGCAGGGGAATAGTTACAGCTTATACTGGGATGAGGCAGAGCTACTAGGTCTGCATTTTTTCCTGTTACAGGTCCTCTGAAGCTCTTCTCCTAGATCTGCTACTCTATTTTCCTTTTCCCAGTTATGGTCTGCTGTCAAGAGACATTGCTTTTCCAGCTCCTTGGCTCCACTGGCTGACATGATCAAGAGATCCTACTTCAAAAGACTGTGAGAAATGTTTGAAGATTTCACTTTATGTTACAGCTATCAGACCTTGATCAAACCTTTAGTCATATGTAAAACTTTCTGTCTAAGGATTTTATCAAGAAGCCTTGACATCAGGCAGTAAATTTAATATTTTTGTATTATTGCCTGTACTACTAGCCTTATGTATTAGAAAATAGTTTAGTGCTCATTGTGAAAAGACTTGTGTGTCCTTGTGTTTATCTATAAGCGGTTCCTTCTTTATCTGGAAAATTCTGTGGAAATTAAACTTTATCTTCAGATGAAGACTGTGTCCTTTTTTTTTTACAAGATCCATTCACAAATCTTGATCACATCTCAAAGAGTTGTATTAAAAATAATTCAATTCTCTACAGAATAGACAAAATGTGGTGACTCCCAAGAATATAAAAATATGATTCCTTCCTGTTGTGGTTTATACCTCAACGGAAAGCTGAGGCCACAAAGGTCAGACCAAAAAGCCCCCCTACCTCTTTAAGAGGTGGAGGATGGGCGAACGGAGCTAGCTGCAAAGCCAGAGGAAAAAAAAACCACAGGCTTGCAAGGTTAGGATAAGGATAGTTTACTAAACAACAGGGAAAAGTATGAAAACAACTAACTACAGTGCTATTATTATATACAGTGCAAACCTCTCACCACACTATGTCATTTGAGCCATGCCCGAACTGATTCAGATTCCCGAATGCAGCACTCCCCGAGCCCAGCACCCCCGGGCACCCCCCTCACCACCTCCTGCCACGCCGATCCCGAAAGAGAGAGAGAAAGAACCCGGAACTCCCACACGCCTGCTCAGACCAGCACTTCCCGTGCCCGGAGCAGGTTTTGATAGGTCCGGAGTCTCCCCCGGAACTGGCACTGCGGCTGCCCAGACCGGGACTTCCCATGCCTGGGTCCGAAGTCGCCCCTGCAAGGGGGGGGCAGCCTGTCTGATCATGATGCAATTGGTATGGAATACTCTCAGGGCTAACACAGCCTGCTGCTGGGCTGAACCCAGGACATTATCCACCCCTTATTCCATACCATTTACATCATGAGCAGGACCAGCAACCTTCTTTGGGTCCAGGGAGTCTCTCACATCCACACACATGCATGTACGTATAGATTCAGTCTGTGGACGTTTCCTCCAAGTCTGTTGGTTTCATTCAGTCCATGATTCTCAGGCTCACTGGTCCCTCTGTCACAACAGTCTCTCAGGGTATGAAGAGCCGTACGTGCCACTGGATCGTTGAATGCTGTATCTCGGGCTCTCGAACACTGTACCTGGCATGATCCATGCTCATAGTCCGTGGGTCAGAGGTGTTTATTACAAAAGAGAAAAAAAAAAAAGTTCTTGGGAGACTGATCTTCACTCCATCATCACGGCACCGATGACCCTAGCTGTAATGTCATTAGTATAACATACAGTATCGTTTACCATGGCGAGTTTGTGGGAGAGTGATATAATCAACCTGCCAAGCCTCCCCATATTTATATTTCATCCACCGTCCTCTATACCAAAGGGGTTTTAGCCGCTTAGCTTGCTTGATTGCGGCACATGTCTCACATTCATGGATAACCTGTGCAATAGCATCCATGGTTAAGTCCACCCCTCGATCTCGAGCCCATCTATATGTTGCATCTCTTCCTTGATGACCTGAGGTATCATGAGCCCATTGGGCTAGGAACAACTCACCCTTATGTTGCCAGTCCAAATCTACCTGAGCCACTTCAATCTTAGCAGCCTTATCGGCCTGCTGGTTATTCGCATGTTCCTCCATGGCCCGACTCTTAGGTACATGGGCGTTCACATGACGTACCTTTACAGTAAGCTTCTCTAGTCGAGTAGCAATATCTTGCCATAAGTCAGCAGCCCATATGGGTTTGCCTCTACGCTGCCAATTGTTCTTTTTCCACTGCTGCAACCACCCCCACAAGGCATTAGCTACCATCCATGAGTCAGTATAAAGGTATAGCATAGGCCACTCCTCTCTCTCAGCAATGTCCAGGGCTAATTGGATAGCCTTTACCTCGGCAAATTGGCTTGATTCACCTTTTCCTTCAGTGGCTTCTGCTACTTGCCTCATAGGACTCCACACAGCAGCTATTCCAAAAGCCCACCGGTATCCTTTAGGGTCTTTAAAATACCCTCTACGGAGATAGTCCATACCTAAAATGCACGGAGCTTCTGGGCCAGTCACAATGGGGTGTTTCTCCCAGTCCTTTCCACTTAGGCTCACCTCAGCCTCTAGCACAGTCAACTGTTGGGAGCCCCCTGTGACACCAGAAATGTAAACAGATTCTGTCCCTTCATAATTTGAAGGCATTAGAGTACACTGGGCACCGGTATCCACTAGAGCCTCATACTCTTGTGGGTCTGATGTTCCAGGCCATCGGATCCACACAGTCCAATAAGTCCAATTATCCCTCTCCTCCACCTGGCTGGAGGCAGGGCACCTCTATTGCTCCTGGATAGAAACTGGTGCAACATTCCTCTTGGCAGAGCCTCGTGCGCTTGCTCTACCTTGAAACTCATTTACTCGTGCTTGGAGGGCTGAAGTGGGCTTCTTATCCCACTTTCTCATGTCCTCTCCATGATCACGCAGGTAAAACCACAGTTTGGCTCGGGGTGTGGCTCGCCGCGTGGCTCGTGGTGTGTCCCTGCTGTGTTCTCTCTCTTGGGACGGTGGATGACTTTTCCGGATAGCTGCAACATCGCTCTGTACAGGTTGGGAGTCGGCCATGTGTTCGTCAAGTTTAAGTTTAACCAGTTGCTCTACTGCTGCAATGACAGAGCGTGCAACGTTGTCTTGATAAGTCCGGAGTCGGCGGGTCACTTCATACACGGTTGGTGGAAACATCTCCTCGTATTCCATCACTGCCAGTGAATTCATGTGCCCTGGTGGTGCACTTTGTATCACCTTACGCCACATGTCTGGGGTGCATCGGACATCATCAGGATCATCAGGGAGCCTTCTGTTGTCCGACTCAAAATAAATCAACTCTCGTACAGCTAATTCTCTCAGGTACTGGATAACTGTCTCTATGCTGTCGCTCTTGGGTTTCAGACAGGTAATATATTCTTTCATGGGGTATCTTTCCCGCACACTTGACAGCAATCGCCTCCAAAGGCTGAGGATTTGTGACCCCTCCCCAAGTGCCTTATCAATACCTCCTTCTCTAGCCAGAGATCCCAACTGCCTGGCCTCCCTGCCGTCTAATTCCAGACTATTGGCCCCGCTATCCCAGCATCTGAGCAACCAAGTGATGATGTGCTCACCTGGGCGGCGGCCAAAATCTTTTCGCACCTCACGCAATTCACTCAGGGTCAGGGATCGGGTAACAATCTCTGGTTCTCCTACATCCTGATCTGCTCGAGATGGCTTTGCCCCATTCTTACTTTTCTGAGATGGCCCTGCCCCATTCTGACTTGTCTGAGGTGGCCCTGCTCCATTCTGACTTTTCCATGATGGCCCTGACTTTTCATCATCATCCTCATCCGGCCATCCTTGAGATAATAGTTTTTCACCATCATCCTCATCCTGACATTCTTGAGATGGCCCCGGTTGTTCACCATCAACATCTGGCACTGCGCGAGCTAACTTCCTGGTGTGTTTCCTCTTTTGAATGGGAGCCACAGACTTTGGTGTGGGTTGGCCAAGATCTATTGTAGAGGTTGCAGTATCTACAGTATGTACTAGTCTATTTCCTTTTCCTCTCAGACAGTGCCAACAGCACTGACAGTGCTGACACCTCTCTTGAATGGGAACAACAGGCTTTGGTGTGGGTTGGTTCTCTGAATTATGGGCAAGGTCTATTGTAGACGTTGCAGCATCTGCAGTATGTACTAGTCTATTTCCCCTTTCTCCCTGACAGCACTGACACCCCTTTTGAATGGGAGCAACAGACATTGGGGTGAGTTGGCCAAGGTCTATTGTAGAGGTTGCAATATCTGCAGTATGTACTAGTCTTTTTCCTTTTTCTTCCTGACAGTGCTGACACCTCTCTTGAATGGGAGCAACAGACATTGGTGTGGGTTGACCAAGGTCTATTGTAGAGGTTGCAGCATCTGCAGTATTCACCGATCCATTTCCTCTTTCCCCCTGACAGTACTGACGGTCTGGATTAGGGACAAGGTCTATTGTAGAGGTCGCAGCATCTACAGTATTCGCCAGTCCAATTCCTCTTTCCCCCTGACAGTACTGATGGTCTGGATTATGGGCAGTGTCTACTGTAGGGGTTGCAGTAGCTGCAGCATTTGCCAATCCATTTCCTTGTTCCCCTTGACAGTGCTGACAGTACTGACAGTGCTGCTTGCTATCAAGCAGTGTTTGGTAGATGGTAGCCAAGGCCCAGCACAGTGCAGTAGGGCGTATTTCTCTGGGGAGCCCACTGCAGTTCTTTTTCAAATATGCAGTCACCTTATTAGGATCCTGTAGCTGTTCAGGAGTGAAGTTCCAAACCACTGGGGGTAAGAAAGTGCCTAGGTACCTGCTCATATTTCGCCATTTGCCCTGCCACTCAAGCTTATCCAGCCTCAGGGAAAACTCTTGGGTGGTATTCATAAACCTGTGCCTAATATATATACATATATATATCGAAAGCAGAACCATTTGCACCAAAACCAACAGTAGGAAAATGCTAGTTAGAATTTCCCAGGGATATTGGAAATTGTTAAACACTCTTACAAGGCCTGTTTTATCCCTCCTTGTACCGAACAGCAAAAGCTGATACAAGTACTCTTTTAAGTTCATGAACTTCAACGTTATCCAATCATAGACTGTTATCACGACATACACTAAACAGACGTACGGGATGGCAACGAATCCTGGCAGGATTAAATGCAGCATGCCACGAGTTGGCAACCATGGCAGCATCCTTAAGAGTAAATGCCACAACATTGTACATAGAAATTAATTAAATAGCCGTACCTATAACAACTCTATCTTAACTGAAATTGAGTTAAGGTCAAATCTATCGTTACCCCAACCTTTTTGCCCCCCTTGGGGGTCCCCCGTCGCGCCCCACGTTGGGCGCCAAAAGTTGTTGTGGTTTATACCTCAACGGAAAGCTGAGGCCACAAAGGTCAGACCAAAAAGCCCCCCTACCTCTTTAAGAGGTGGAGGATGGGCGAACGGAGCTAGCTGCAAAGCCAGAGGAAAAAAAAACCACAGGCTTGCAAGGTTAGGATAAGGATAGTTTACTAAACAACAGGGAAAAGTATGAAAACAACTAACTACAGTGCTATTATTATATACAGTGCAAACCTCTCACCACACTATGTCATTTGAGCCATGCCCGAACTGATTCAGATTCCCGAATGCAGCACTCCCCGAGCCCAGCACCCCCGGGCACCCCCCTCACCACCTCCTGCCACGCCGATCCCGAAAGAGAGAGAGAAAGAACCCGGAACTCCCACACGCCTGCTCAGACCAGCACTTCCCGTGCCCGGAGCAGGTTTTGATAGGTCCGGAGTCTCCCCCGGAACTGGCACTGCGGCTGCCCAGACCGGGACTTCCCATGCCTGGGTCCGAAGTCGCCCCTGCAAGGGGGGGGCAGCCTGTCTGATCATGATGCAATTGGTATGGAATACTCTCAGGGCTAACACAGCCTGCTGCTGGGCTGAACCCAGGACACTTCCCACTACTCAAACCTGCAAATTTTCACTTGATTTTACTGTACAACAGAAAAGAAGAAATGGCACTCTAGAAAGCTTTCCAAAATTCAGAAGCAGGTCCTCTTTTAGCAGCAGCAGTCTCAGGTGGCATCACTTCGTAGTCCCATTCTTCTCTTCACCATATTCAATGACTGATTGGATATTTCATTAGCCCATGACCTTCCCTTTCTCATATCTTTGAGTGAGATTGACCAGACTCAGACTTTTCCCTTTCTTCTACTGTCTCTCTCTCAGAGATATCTTGAATATATTTTTTTCCTAGAATCAGTTCTCAGTCATGGTGTTGCAACCCATAGAACAGAGGGTGATACTCCCAGAGAGAAGTGGGCCAAACTATTCATAAAGATTTCTTTAGTCTTAGGGAAGCAGAGGCTTGCTATGGGAGAAATTCTTTCTCCAGAGCAGAAGAATCAATATGAGAAGTATGAGTAATGGGAATAATTAATGATTTTAAGTACCATTGTTGACAGAAGGGAGTGAAACAGATACACATAGTGGAAGCAAAGCAAATGGTAGGAAAATTGGCTGTTAATAAATGTAAGTCAGAAATTAGAGGAAAATCTTTATCTCCATATTTCTCACTGAAATATTGAAGATACCAAGGCATCATACTCAACTACTTAAGTTGTTCCATGACTCACCTGCAATTTTATGGTTTTTGTTATTCAGAACATAACGTTTAATACTTGTGAGATGCTGATATCACAATATGAAATAGAAACAGCATCTTAGGTTACCAGAACAGAAACATCTACACAGGCAGTTCCAAGGAGATCCCAAACCCACTGAGTTCTGCAGTAAACCTAACGTGAAATGAATCACTCCTACTTTGATTCTCCAACCAGAAAATGTAACATCGAGTTATTTGCCTAAACAAAATTGGTATCAGTAACCTGAAAATTGGAATTCACCTGGTTAGTTTTTTCTTTTGTTTATTGCTGAAAATAATCAAGTGCTTAAATGTTAAATTCATCACTTTGGCTTCCTCTTTCATCACCAAAGTGAGATTTTTGCCTCTGAAGACGGAGTTACATTTTACCTTAGACACCTAGCTTAGCATGCGATGACCTCCCCTTCCAGAATGCTGATGTTTAGTGAGCTGTATTCCACTGTATGCATGCTGTTCCTAGAATTCAAACTGAAACAAAATGAAATGATCATTTGTGCTTGTTGAGGTTTATAGGGGTGAAGTTCAGAAATATTTAACCAATATTTTGAGCTAAACAAAACCATTACTTTGAAAAAGAGCTTACATTAAAGCATTATAAATATCTTATGTTTAAGGCTGGAGTATGGATTTAAGACACTTTTTAATGTGGTTGTGCTTAAAATACAGCCTACAGACGAAGCATAACCTTCAACTCTCCCTTTTACAAGTTTTTTGTTGTGAAACACTTGTCAAATTAGTATGTCTTCAGTTAACTAAAATCAAACATAAGCAGACCAAAATATTTTCTAATTTGCAGTTCTGCTTCTTAAATCACTATTTTTGAACAATGTGAACTGTGTGGTTTAATTAACAGGGAATAGGGCTCTTCAAATTGGTCCTGTATCACATCTTGTAGAAAATGTTTCTAATCCTGCATTAATTTACTCCCCACCATAACTAGCACAGTTCAAAGACAAAAATTAATATTTTTCAGGGCTTAGCTATGCACAGTTATCTAGACTCCTATCTTTTAATCTTGATTTTCACCCATGCCACAGCTCCACAAGCAAGAGGATTAAGAAAATAGGACAGTGAATGCATTACTATCACTGTACTCTAATGCATATGGAAGTTATTGGAGGATAATATAGTACTTTATCTAACCTCAACCTACTCCAAAACATGCTCTTCAAGTCACATTTAAATGTCCCACTATGTATGCTATTATTTTGTCCGTGCATAGTCCTTGACACCAACAAGAAATAGCTTGTGAATTTTGGTAAACATCTTTCACAGAGGGAAGTGAACTAACATGCAAGACTCCACAAGGATGCTTCCCATTCCTACCCACATCACTCCTCTCAGATCAGTCCTTAGGTGAGTCATCTCAGTTGGATGTAGTATGAGTAAGAGGTTAGAAAAATGTCACTACGGTTGCAGATGTTAGTGTAAATGCTTGTTCTAATTTCCACAATATTTCTCACTGGGAAAATATTGATCCCCTGCACCCACAGATGCCGTGTTGGCACAAAACCCAGCGTGCCTTATGGAATGGCTGGCAGCCCTATTCAGTGTCCAGTCAGTTTCAGGAAAAAGAGAGGTTACTCTGGATTGGCAATGCAGTGATGATGGATTTCTATCATATTGGATCAATTAAAGCATATGGTGTATGTGTGGCAGATAGGTAAGGTACCTGACAATTGGTTTCTCTCAATATTTCCTCTCTGAATCACTTTTTTTTTTTCCCCAGAAGATTCATCCTTGGGCCCAGTCAGCATGGGGTCGTGAAAGGCAGGTCCTGCTTAACTGACCTTATCTTTCTATGACAAGGCGACCCACTTAATGGAGGAGGGAAAGTCTGTGGATAATATCTACCTGGACTTTAGTAAACCTTTGACACCATTTCCTGCAGCATTCTCCTGGAAAAACTGGCTGTTTATAGCTTGGACAGGAGTGCAACAATCTAGTTGGTGTCCAGTTGAAAGTGGTGTTCCCCAGGGTTCAGTACTTGGGCCAGTTCTGCTTAATATCTTTATCAATGATTTGGACAAGGGGATTGAGTAAAGCTGTTGAAGAGTCTAGAGAACAGGTCTTATGAGGAGCTGTCTCTACAACAGGTCTCTACAACTACATGAAAGGAGGTTGTAGTGAGCTGGAGCTTGATTTCTTCTCCTAAGTAACAAGTGATAGGACAAGAGGAAATGGCCTCAAGTTTTGCCAGGGGAGTTTTAGATTGTATATTAGGAAATAATTTTTCACCAAAAAGGTTATCAATCATTGGAACAGACTGCCCAAGGAAGTGGTTGAGTCACCACTCAGGTATTTAAAAGACAAGTACACGTGGTGCTTAGGGACATGGTTTGGTGGTTGGACTTGGCGGTGCTAGGTTAATGGCTGGACTTTTAACAGTCTTTTCCAACCAAAACAATTCTATGATTCTATTCTATTCTGTGGTGTTAACATGTTTGCATGTAGCCAAACAATGTTTTATTGGCAGAGGTAGTGAGGAAAAAAAGACAATCAAATTTGGTTTGCTTCAGAATAATGACTATTTCTATTTTTACATCTTCATTGTTGGCAGTGACACAGTTACATCTTGCTGTTGCTGCCTGGGTGGAGTAGAGTTCAGAAGCTCAGTCTCATTAAATTTAATGATGGCTCCCTAAGATTCCTTTCCCTACTATTTGGTGAAACACTTAATTAAAGACAAGTTCTCATTATTGTTTGATTCTTTGAAGTTGTTTTTCTACTGAGATATATTTCTATTAGCAAAAAAAATATTAGTGTTTGAGCCTGTATGCTTCATTAAAGAACTGATACAGAACTATAACCCCTTTGCCTAACAAATGGGTCGTGCACATTCTGTCATATTACAGCAATAGAGTCGGATAGTATTTGGAAAAAGAATGTCAAAGGAGGAGTGACAAGGTTGGTTAGTAAAGGACAGTAAGCCTGGACTTCATTTTTTTGTTTGTTTTTTTAATTTGGACATATGACCAATGTGGCAGCTTAAAAGAAATGGCGAACGCAGAATGCAAGTAACTGCCTGTTGTTCTTAATTCAAGAAGTAAAAAGAGAGATAATGTTCTTTCACTGATATTTTGGGATAAGTCATAGGATCATAGAATCACAGAACTGTCTTGGTTGGAAAGGACCCTTTAGACCATCAAATCCAACTATAACCCTAACCTACTAACCATCACTAAACTATGTGCCTATGTACCACATCTAGCCTGTTCCAGTGCCTAACAACCCTCTCAGTGAAGAAATTTTTCCTAATATCTAAACCTCTTCTGACATAACTTCATGCCATTTCCTCTTGTCCTGTCACTCCTCCCTAGGGAGAAAAGGTCAGCCCTCACCTCTCCACAGCCTCCTTTCAGGTAGTTGTAGAGAGCAAGTCACATCACCTCACAAGGGATGCCTTAGGTGGAGGTACACACAGTTACTTTGCAGTTAAATGTTTGTGTTTAGTGCCATTTCGTGTGCTGCAGTCTTTCTTTGATTTCAAGCTCATACTCCAGAAGGGTCTAATTTAACTTCTGTGTTGTGTCTGCCAGACCCTTGAGCCACTCAGATACCATGAGCCATTTCAAATAGCGTGAAGTACTTAAATCCAGTTGATTGAATTGAGTCCTTACCAACAACTGCAGAAGCACAACTGGCATTCTGTAACATAATGCACCAAACCTTATTCTTTTGACAAAACACTGGAGAAACCTATTTCATTTATATACAAATCCATTTTTCTTTCCAGTACTTCTCCTTTATTAAGCAACAGGGGCTTTTTGAGTTTTTGGTTGGTGGGTTGGTTGGGTTTTAATAGGAAGAAAATACTGAAAAGAAAATTTAATAATGCAGTGCCCTCAAAATATCCATACGTGATGATAATTTTTGAAGGTTCTGAGTATATTCTTAATTCTTTTCAAGTAAGCTCCTTGAATACTTGATCTATTTTTAAATGACTCTAACACATTATCTCCAAAGAAAAGTATACTTCCTTGAACTCTAACCTTGACCACATGCAGGAGGTTGGATCTGATGATCGTCATGTAAAACCAGGCTAATTGTGTCAGAACTGAGATGCATTCTTCCACTATCCTATCTCTGACAGTGACCAACAATGAGTATCTGGGAGATGGCATCAGGCAACATATATTACTACTTCCCAAAAATATTCTTCTTGCCTCCAGCAGTTTATGAGTCAATGACTTGCAGAAATGGACAGCTGTCCTTGTAAACAGTAGCCTGGGTAGATTCTTTATCCTGTATGAAAGCTGCTATTTTTAATTTCTTTTCAATTTGCCACTTGTTAATTTCATTTGGGTTCATTTCCATTAGGTCATTCGGGTTTGCACTGAAAAAGACAGCAAACAGCTGATCTGCATCCATCTTCTTTAGGACTCTTGTTATTCATAAGTCTTATTAATATCCTCCTGAATTGTCTGTAGGTTGAAAAAGCATACCCTACACATCAGTGCAGAACCTGTACCAGACCTTTGATCACCCTTTCTCTGAACCTCTTTATTTCTAGGTTTGGAGTTGTTTGTTTGTTTGAGTTTCCTTTAGATAAAAACTGGGGATGTATGAGAATATCATACCCTACAGGAGATGTAGTCACACTATAGATCTGTGCAGTGGGATAATTATGTTCCTTATTTTTTCCTTTCTGTAATTCTGAATATTCAGTCAACTTTGCTGACACTGCTTATCACTAAGCTAATATTTTCACAGAATCATATACTGTAACCCCAGGACTTATTCCTGGGTGATACTAGTCCACTTAAAATGAATAATTTTCTATGTGAAGTTTGGGCTGCGTTACTGCTTAAGCATAACTTTACATTTATCTACATTGAATATCATCTGTCTTTTTATTGCTTAGGTATTCAGTGTTGTAATATCTTCCAGAAGCTATCAGCTGCTCTCATTCCTACCATAAATTACGTAGTATCATCAGCAAAATTTCTTGACTCATTGTTCAACATCCCTTTCCCAAAACAGTTACTGAGGAACTCCATGGCTGACTTACCTATGCTGTGTGATTGCTTACTGCTGTCCCTCTTGTCCTAGCAATTAACAAATTATTCTGCCACACAAGAACTTCCTTTTCATACTATGGCAGTTTAATTTTGGTAAGAGTATTCTGTGAGTTTCCTCAATGCCTTTCTTTGTCTACTTTGGAAGTCCAAATAAATGTATTAATAAATCAACATATTTATTGATTATTCAAAGTACCCCAGTTGGTGTATAAGGTCTGAAATCTTTTCCAAAGGGTATGTTGACACACATCCACTGTTTACACATGTGTCCATTAATTCTACTCTTCATTAGAGGTTCTGCTGGAAATTGTACTATTACTGTACAGTTCCTGAAGACTCCCTTGAAAGATCTGTTGGCTTTACATTAACTGTCTTCCAGTTCTCTGGAGCTTTTTTACTTCAAGAATATTGATTATATCTAGCTTATTCAATTTGCTTTATAACAATCACATTAGTCTTCTTATACATGAAAATTCATGTAATATTTTGTTATGAAAGGGCTATTAGGTTATGTAAGTTAGGATCAGATTCTGTTTATTGTTTCATTTTTACTCTAATTATAGTACTTCAGTGGGGAAAAGAAATCTACAATTCATCTTTTAAAATGAAATATCCATGAAAATTACTCTCTCTGTGAGACTTCTATTTTCAGTAGTTCTGAATTGTTTCTAGCACATGGGCTACTTTAAAAATCAATTAGCATAAAAGAGTACTTTCTCCTGTTATTCATTGCTCAGTGTTCAGCACTGTCTCTTAATGAAACAGAAAAAAATGACAAGAGATTCTATGAATAATATTTGCTACAGAAGTGTAAAAAGCCTATAGAAAAAGACATTCAAATATGTTTTAATTTGACTTCTGGAACCTTATCTTCATCCAGTACAAGCACATAGTCTACTTAGCAAATGATAATTTCACAACTAGGCAAGACCTTTTCTATTTTAAGCTATGAAATCAGGCCTTTAGTGAATGTCAGTTAGCATTGCACTTATATTGGGAAACAGTGAAAACAGTAATATTTTTCAAATTAAGGTAAACAGCTTATTTTTTTCCACAGCTGAAGTGCATTATCCTTTTGAAGATGAATACTTTCCCAACATAACAGTTTTGCACTCAGTGCCTTTAATTCACTTTGATATCCTTGCAAATATGGATTCAATATCAATACCATAGTACTTGATCACTGTGGAAATTTGAGAATATTTGTCCCTCAAACATACTAAATTCTCTTTTTAGAAATCAAATCAGCTTCTGTCTCCGGCAACATTTGCTGAGGAGCCTGTTTTTGAAAAAAAGAGATGTGAAATTAAAGTGAAACTTACTGGAAGCCACTTAGGATCACAGGACTTTTTTTCAACTAATCTTACTGTCATGGTTTAGGATAGAATTGACTCTCCTCCTAAATCCTAAGCACAGCACTATACTGGCTACTAGAAAGAAAACTAACTGTATCCTAGCCAAACCCAGGACACTTACTTATGCTGACTTGGTCAAATTTGGCCATTGGGTGTGTAGCAAATTTTCTGCATTTCTAGTCTGGCATTATGGTCTTTGGCTATAGAAGGAGCCATGCTCTGTTGAGCAGATGGCATATTTCATGCCAGAAACAGATAGTTCTTATTGAGAAATTAGTGGTTGTTTTATATAGAATCTGTAAAACACACAGGGAAAAGCAGTGTAGGTGTATATTGTTAGGTTACATGATAGAAGGATCATGTACGCACATTCAAAGGAATCCAGAGGTGCAATGGCCAGCAACTGGAATGAGACCATCACAGACCCATGTTTCTGGACACCACCAACTGAAGAAACTGGAGCTTGTGCATACAGTGTGAATACATACACCAGTATGACTGATAGTTAACATTAAGCAGGACTTGGTGGTGAGTTGGTATGAAACCCAGTAGGCAGGTATTGAAGTGGGACAGGCCGAGATACAGGCGATGAAGGCAATAAAGCTGGTGAAGGGTTTGGAGCACAAGTCCTGTGAGGAGTGGCTGAGGGAACTGGAGCTTTTTAGTTTTAAGAAAAGGAGGCTGAAGGGAGACCTTATTGCTCTCTACAACTACCTGCAAGGAGGGTGTAGATAGGTGAGGGTCAGTGTCTTCTCTCAGGTAACAAGCAATAGGATGAGAGAAAATGCTTTCAAATTGCACCAGGGGAGATTTAGGTTAGGTATCAGGAAGAATTTCTTTATTGAAAGAGTAGTCCTTATTGGAACAGGCTGCCCAGGGAAGTGGCGGAGTTACCATCCCTGGAGGTATTTAAAAGGCATTTAGATGTGCTTGAGGACATGGTCTAGAGGTGGACTAGGCAGGGTTAGGCTGTGGTTGGACGTGGTGATCTTAAAGGTCTCTTCCAACCTAAGTGATTCTGTGATTCTACCAGAAGGTCTACCAGTTGACTACGAGAGGGACCAGGACGTCCAAGTCCCTACTGGACATGGTAACATCTGGGGATCAGCTGAGACACCCATTTGCATGTGTGCATCACTGCACATGAGGCAACTGGAGGTGAGAGGATTCAAGGGCCAGTTACAAGGCAGACTGAGTGTCTTATGCCTGTTACTGGTGGGGTCCATAATGTGTGTGCCTGCACGTATTTGTGTTTGCATACACAAGTAACTGAAGTAGAGCAGCAGCACCTGCAAGCTCCTATGCCCAAGTGTCAGCAACTGGTCTGGCTAGGACCTGGGGCAGCTGCTGGCTAGAATGTCTGATCACAGCTGTTGGAAGGATCCACATTGCACATGCGTATAGGTTTTCTACTGACAGACCTTCATCCAGATCAGCTGGAGAAGGCAACAGGATGAGGCCATTGGTGCTGTTTCTATTTGAGTGCTGAGTTGATACATCTGTGTTGATCCATGTGGTAAGCAATGTATAGAGGTGCTGTATATATAGGCTCTGAGTCTGTATGGTTACTGGGAACACATACTTAATCTTGGTCCTGGGTGGATCTGGAGGCATGGAGCTGCAGTAGTCTCATTGTTATCAGATTTGGCTTTTCTAACATACATTGCGTTATTTTAAATTTTAATTTACTGTTAAAAAAAAAAATCTGCACAATGATCACTTAATTGGGAGAATTTTTATATGAGACTACTCTCATCAGAGAAGTCCAAAAAAGTAGGGATGTCCCAAAAAAGCTGAAACACATGATATGGACTGCTTTATGTCTAACTCAAAAAGTAAGCGTCTAGTCTAAACTATTCTTTTTTTTGGTTGTTATATTATGTGCAGATCAACAGGCACGTCCAAAAAAAATTACTGATCTCATCCTCAAACAGGTTTGAGAGAGAGATGTATCATTGTCTTAATGTTTCTCTCCTTCACAGATTCTATAAGGACATTGGACACCTGTTAAGTAATTAAACTTAGGTAAAATGCGTCCTACCCAGAGAAGCAGAAAAAATCCACAATCCATAAAAAAAACCCTTTTCCTTTGCCTTCCAATTTCCCAAACCACTGGCTTTAATAATGTGTAAGACCATATTGGTACCAAAATGTATTGCTGTACTGATATGCTGCTGCAAAAAGGATACCTTAACCTGTTCTCTCTTCCAGACCAATGAACTGTCATAATGCCTGAATGTCTATTTAAGGTCCATATCAGGTAAGAAAGAATCCCACGGGCCTGAGCTGTCAGACCGAATAATATGTAGAGAGCTGTTTAATACTCACAAGAAGTGTTTGGATAAAAACTTCTTTCTTACATAAATGGCAATTTCATGAATAATAACTTCACTTTTACCTTATTTGTGGTTAAGAAATGAAATTGCCAGAGAAATGGTTTTGCTTTGGTTTGTTTTCTAAAAATAAACTTTTTATTTAAAGAAAGGTAACTCGTTTAGTTTTAACACTGCAGAAACTTTGCACTTTGATATTATGAAGATTGCTTTTTCAGATTCAACCCCCTCCCTAGGCAGCCTGTTCTACATCCCAACAGCTCTTTCAGTGATTATTTTTTTCCTAACATTTAATCTGAACCTGCCCTGGCACAGCTTTGTGCCATTTTTCCTTGTCTTATTTCCTGTCACCTGGCTGAAGAGACCAACACCTATCTCTACAACCTCCTTTCAGGTGATTGTAGGTGGTGGTCTCCCCTCAGCTTCCTCTTTTCCAGACTTAACATCCCTCAGCGGCTCCTCATATGATTTGCCTTCCATTAGTTAGTTCTTCTATTATTTTCCTCAATACCCACATCAACCATGGAAAGTTGCCACCTAATATACTATGGGAGAAAGGCGCTTGAGAATGGGGGGTATTTAAGAAAGAAAACAAAAACTAAAGACACATAACTAAGCTAATAAACCATTCAGGTAGTAAAGGAGATGGAAGGATCTAAAAGAAATTAAATTCCTTCCATAGATGATTGCATTTTCTTCAGTTAGGCATTGTTACCTTCTTACCAGACTCAAAATAGCGAAGAGCCACAGCATCAGAGTAGGCAGTGAAAAGGGCTGAGTGTGCAACTGTGCCAGAGTGCACAGTAACTTCCCTGATCCTGCCAGGAGAGCTTCAGATTTAGTTTTAAACTATATCAGCACAAACCATCAATTATACTCAAACAGCTTTTGTTACAGGACATTCCAAAGCAAGCTACTGTCTGGTCCCAGCCTCAGGGTTGTCCCAGGCAGAGAAGGGGAGATGCAGAGTTTCTGTGCTCTCTATAGTAGAGCTGCACAGAGTGAGGAAGAAGGGTTTCACCTTGCCTGTTAATTCCTACACAGGTTCCAGCCAGTTCCTAATGATACACTGGTCCTATTTCATGATGAATTCAATGCTGAAACCACCTTGCCCTTGAAAATCCCTCCCGATCCTGCACAGCAATATGTTGTCATAGAAACTTGAACCAGTCTAGTCATTAATAACTTTCTGCATGTGGGAATTTGAGTCCAATATTTTTTCCAGATTGAATAAAGTTACAAATTACACATCTGACCATAAAACCAAAGAAATTTATGAAGATATGGTCTGTTAATGTGTTGTGTGAATCTCATTTAATAAACTATTAAACTATTATATAACAAATATCTAAAACATTAGCTACTATAAGAATTATACATTTATGCATATTTAATAAAATTTGGAAATATATAGCATACACCTACAATATATATTAGAATATGTAATTATTTTTATAATTAAAAATGCATAATTTTATATATGAATATAAGAACTTGACAAATAAAAGTGTTTGCTCAAAGGTATAACTTAATTTGAAATATCTCAGTCTATTTGCATAGAACAAGAAGTATCCTTCATTCTTAAACTAAACCATGCTGCAAATGTTAATGAAAATTTCTTTTAATTACCTATTTTGTTCATTCTGATCTTGACTATTTGGTAAGTAGTAAAAATGTGAGGAAAAAAATAGCATTTTCAAAGCAAGTAGGTACCTATTTCAAAGATGAAAATATTATTTTGAGTCTCTGTGATGAAAATATGCCCATCAAAATACTTCACTCTCAGATAAACATCTGTGCTTTTGGGTGATAACACACAGTGACATTCTGATATGTTATTTCTGCTGTCTGTCATTACAACAGGTGACCAAATTTTTCTGTTGAAACTGAAAAAGGAAGTTTTTTCTCACTTTAATAAATTTTTTAACATCTACTCTGCATGAAAATCTTTAATGTTTTGGCTTGTTTCTTTTTTTAAATAACAATTTAAAACTTAAATTGTTCAGAAGAAATCTGAATATTGGTGTGTGAAAAACAAAATTTTTATTAAAATCTTTCCAAATTGTTCCTTTATGTCTTAGCTATTTGTTTCTCTTCCAGTCCCATCATATCAGAACTCTTGGGTTTCAGCCAGTTTTTTGAAATAGTCTTCAGGTGTTTGCTATTTCTAAAAAAAAAAATAAATCAATGTTTTTATAAAAAGAAAAGCACTTCTCTGACCAGCCCTAGTTACTATAATAGTAGCTTCTGTGGCCAAACAGATATAGAAACACACTGAGAATCAGGAAGCCTGGTTTTATTTTTGATCATGCCACCCACGATTTGACATGAGGTACATAATTTTACTCTCCTTTCCACTTCTATATTCAGTATACATCTCCTGAGTAGGGCTTCTCTTCTTCTCTGGGTGCATACAAAAGCATCATTTCACAGAATTTTAAGGACAAAACACTGATCTGAACTGAGCTCCTTGCAAACACAAATAGTAGCTTTTCACCATGGAATTCGCCTCACTATAAAAAAGACATCAAGGTCCTTGAGTGAGTCCAGAGAAGGGCAACCAGGCTGGTGAAGGGGCTGGAGAGCAAATCATATGAGGAGCAGCTGAGGGAGCTGGGGTTGCTTAGCCTGGAGAAGAGGAGGCTGAGGGGAGACCTTATCACTGCCTGCAATTACCTGAAAGGAGGTTGTAGAGAAATGGGTGTTGGTCTCTTCACCCAAGCAACAGGTGATAGTAGGAGGGGGAATGGACTCAAGCTGTGCCAGGGCAGGTTTAGATTAGATGTTAGTAAAAAATTTTTCACTGAAAGGGGTATCGGGCATTGGAACAGGCTGCCCAGGGAGGGTGTTGAGTCACTGACCCTGGATGTATTTAAAAGATGGGTAGATGAGGTACTTAGTGATATGGTTTACTAGAGGATAGGTATTGTTGCACTCAATGATCTGAAAGGTCTTTTCCAACCTTGTGATTTTGTGATTCAATGAATTTCTGGATTTTCCAAAGAATGTGTCTTAGAGACTTAGTGTAATGGAAAGAAGATTTTTTCTGATTTTTGGCTTTTTTAAAATTATCATTATTATTTTTAAAAATAATTTCCTGCTCAGGGCTAACAGTTAAGGCTTATATTTAAAATTATATGAGCTTGTATCAGCTTATAACCAGTGGTTCTTATTAACTTTTCTCTCCTGGATTAAAGAGAACCATGGCATCAGAAATATCCACCCCCGCTGGCACTTCTGGGTTTTGATCAAATCTGCTGCTATCTTCTTTCCTTTAAAAATCACTAAAGTCAGCTTTCTAAATCCTCCATCAAAAAAAACCCCAAAATTCTCAGACCTATAATCATCCTTGCAGCCTCTTTCAGTTTTCCAGTCTAGCATCATTTTTATTGCAGGCTGGCACTCAGTGCTGTGTACTGCATTCAAAATGTCTTTTTCATCTAACAATCCCACTCACAGGGAATGGAAAGAACTGGATGACCATTTGTCAATTTACATGTGAGCAAGTCACAGTACACCAAAGTTAGTCAAATATGTATATGGTTCAACAAGGTGTATCACAATGAGTTCCAATCTCAGCTTCACAAAGCTGAAGGAATAAATATTATGGAAAGACGATTGCTGCCAGAGCTGTGTGTCCTTGAACTGAAGTAGGGGAGGAAAATCATCATTTTTCCACCAAACCTTCTCTGTTAATAGGGAGGCTCATGGCGTAGTGGTCAGAGGAAGAAACTAAGAGTTAGACCCACTTCTTGCTTTATTACTGACAGATGCCTGTAAATTATGTATAGACACTATGGAGTGGCCATGCTTAATCGATAGACAAAATGTGGTTCTACCTCATATAGAAAGGAATACGTATAAATGTATTTAAAATCTGTGAAGTTGACTTTTTCACTAGCCTGACAGAATTTCTGTTAGATCCTTCTCCAGGAAACCTCAAATGTGTTTAGTCCAAAGGGGTCCATGACAGCAAATCTGGAGTCTCTTCTGGCTGTGGCAGTTATCCAGCTTTCAAGTGCTCTAGTGGCCAAAACAGAACTATATATTACAACAGTGAAGTTCTCCTTGCCCAAAGCATCTCTAATACCAAGACAAATTGTACCAGTAATGGTCCTTTTTATAGCATGGGTGATATATCTCTGTAATCCTGAATTTGACGTTCATAATCTTGGCCTAACCTTAAGTGGAAGCAATGCAATATCTAAACTATAACATGCTCCGGTACTTACCTTGAAACTGAATAAACTGGAACTTCCTACTTCTTGTCTTTTCTCAGTCTCTCTGTATCAACTCTTTCCCATTCAATCAGCCGTAGCAAACCCAATATCTTATCAGCAATGCAGGCAAGACTGATCCCACACCACCTGTTCTCTCAGAAGAATCTCTGATGCTCTATCACAGTAATTTTTCAGTTAATTCCTGAAGCTCAGCAGATGTGTTAAACTTATGGAATTTATTAAGCTGTTGTAGTTTGATACGTTCTGGGTAGGCCAAGATGACTAAATTAGCCCTGAAGAGGATAAATAATATTTTGAGACTTCTGTGAAAAGTTTTGGCTGAAATAGCTATCTTTGTCTGTGATTACTCACTGAAAGGGCTCTGCCAGCGGAAGGTCCTATGTACATCTATCATTTCCTCCTAATTCTTTTAGTAGTAGTGTTATGTATCAAGTAGTATGGCAAACACTATATTGTAATCATTTTAGAACAAGTAATGGTATGAGATGAATGTATAAGAGACATCTGAGGCAGTGCCGGCTTAGTAGTTAGACTAAGAGGAACTTCCAGGATAAGAGAGTATCAAGTGCATAAGAAATGGCTGACTCAAGGCTTTTTGGAGACAAAAAGTTAGAAGAAACCACATAAACACAATCTTTGCCTTATTTAGATTGCAATAAAACAGTGTAATCATATTCAGTTACATTTTTAAAGATTAAAATGTTTCATAGTATTGATTGAAGTAATAAAAGATGATTCTGGCATCCCTAATATGTTCTTCTGTCCTTGAAGAATTGGACTGTATAGCTTCCTATCTGAGAAACACAAATACTTCTTGAAACTCAGTTGTTGATCTCAGGTAAATTAGGCAAGATTTTGGCACTAAACCAAGTAATTTTCCTCTTAGGAATTTTTCTTTTAATTTTGCATTGACATTCCTTTATACACATTTCTTATAGGTCACAGCAAGCATTTGCCATGTCATATCAGCATGGCATGATTTTTATTTACTTGTATTTCATTATTTTGTTAAGCAAAATTATTTTTATTTTATTTTCACAGAAATCCAATCTCTCTGTGGATTTTTTTCAACTCATTTGTTTTCCTAAGTAATATCAGGAGGTCAACAAATATAAATACAATTACACAGAAAACCAAAACTAACTAACTAACTAAATAACTCCCCCACAAAACCCAAACAAACAAACAAACAAAAATTAACAAACAGGTCCATGCCTCCTGCATGGATTATTTTCATTTACTGGTAATAACAGAACATTTCCAGTACAGCTTCATCCATACCATGGATGCTTTGCTGCTATTCTATTACCCATTAAATGCTACTACCATCTGTATCTCCCTAGTGTCAAAAGCTTACATTTTCATGCCCTGCTCGCATTCCTTATATATCCTGACTTTATTTAAAGAAAAAAATATATATATTAGAAAAATAGAAAAATCATTCTTTGCCTCTCACTGAGCAAAATACAGAACAGGACATCCTCCTGAGGAAAGAAAAAGATAACTAAAGAATTCATTTTAAGGATGGAACAAACAAGAGAACATTGCTGAGAAGGTATAAAGCACATCTTATTCTGTTTTGGAGGTTACACAATTCAGCATAAGAATGTGGAAAAAAATAATAAAAAAAAGACAAAAAAAACCCCAGAAACAAAAGAAGGCTGAACGAAAAAGCCTCACTCATCTAAGTGCAGCACAAGAATAGCATAGTCTTGTGGTCTGAGAAACAGTAATGAGAAGGGAACTCCTACAGTCTCATGCTGTCTCTAAGTGCAACATCCTTCACTTCTCTCTTCCCCAAGTGGAGATGATAGCTAGCTGGGTCCAAAGCATGAGAATTTCTTCCACTGCCTTTATTGCAGTGCTCAGGTGCACAGATGATGAACCCACCAAAGAACTGGTCACTCCAGTTGACAAGAAGACACTTGCAAGCTGGATGCAATTACTTTGTAGGAAAAGAGAAGTTTCTCCTCCAGACAGAGTTTATGACAAAGTTCACAAGCTCAGCTTCACAAATTCTTCTCTATTCTGCCATATGTGAGAAATTTTTTTTTGTTTTAAAGTTAGGTGTTACCTTTTAATCACATATGGCAGACTAGAGAAGCTCATGTGGACTCCAAGTGATTCAGAAATGGGATCCCAACACAGCTACACTGTGATTAAGTAGGTGGTAAAGTGCCTCAGTAACCATCTCTACTGATGGATGGTTTCAGGGTCTCTGAGTAATTCAGAGCTCTTCCACTGGGAGCACTAGAGATTATTCCTTGGAGAGGTCTCCTAGGGAGTAAAGCAAGCTAGACCCAGTGTATGGAGGTAGATTTTTCAGTCATTAAGCTCTTTTCAAAACACTCTGATGGGGCAGAAGTCCTTAAAATCAATGCAAATATAAAATCCCCTTTATTGAGGCAAGGAGGTTTATGTAAAAAGAATGAGGTTTGAGGACTACACAAAGATACACAAATTCAGTTGCACAAACCCCAGTTTCATAAGCAATAGGGTGGAGATAAATTTGAGTAGATCAGATACCTCACCAGCAGAAGGGAACCTGTCAAACATCTCCTGATGTCTTTGTTGCTCCTGTTACAAACTAGAACAACTGAAAGTTAACTTAAAAGAGTTATTTTCCTGGGCTCTCAATGTTTTCCTGAGTTCACTCTTTTCCTGTGTTTTCTATCACCTGTCATCTATCACAATGAAAAGTGCTACTATTATGAAACAGTGTTTCTGTTTTGTCTTTTTGAGCAGGGGTGGATGAAACAGAAGTGATAGGGCTGGGGACAGAGCAGGGACCAGGGCTTGGTTTGTAGGTTGCATTTTTGTCTTTGAACACCCACAAAGCTCTGTTTTGCAGTACAGGCTGGCCAAATCTGATTTCTATTGCGTCCTCCTCCTCATGTTTGCCTTTTTCAAATGCTCTTTTCTCTCTTTTATGCATAAAACACCAAGTCTATATTGCATAAGGTGCGAATAGGCTCTTCCACGCCCTCCACATCTCCCCCCTTCGGTTTTAAAGTTTTTATGTTGGATTTTGTTTTTCATTTCAACAGTGTTGAATGGTCTCTAGCTTTTTCAAAGTAATGGAAGGCTTCTGTCACTGTGAGACAGAGAAAAGTAAAGATGAAAAAAAAATCTTATATAAATGGAAGAAAAAACAAGGCTTACAAAAAATGGAGAATGAGGTTTCTTTGTGTCTACCTGACTAATAAAATCTAAACTGAAGGCAAATTTAGCTGTTCAGCAGCAAGTATGCTGTGCTTCCAATCCTACCTAGGGCCAAATCTTTGGGTTTAGTTCTGTAAATCTAATCCAAGTCTGAAGAATTGAATAGCTTGGCTCTTTAGTTAGATCAGCATAAATAAATCATAATAGGTGCACTCGTTGAACAGGTGAACTAAAATAGTTTTATTTCTACAGCTGGAAATACATTAGGATGGGGTAAATAGTGAATAGGTATCCTCCTGAACTGTTATGCCCTGGGGAAGCTAAAGGCCAATAAATATATACAGGTAATACTACATCAACATCTAAGATGTTCTTTGGGTCATGTTCTAACAACATTTATAACACATTAACTTCATGCCCATCATCCACTAAACATTTATCCATCCCCGACAGACTGAATGAGACTATAACGTTGGCTGATATCAGTACAGACATATGCACCAGCCATACAACAGCTGTAAAAATAAAAGCCATTTTCCATTTCTTCCTCACATAACAAAGCAAGCCCTGTTTCAATGAGCATTTCAGCTCGGGAAAGATTCTGAGATGGACTTTTTATGGTTAAACAAGCCAAAAATTTTCCTGCCTTCCTGTAGAGAGGTATTCTCATGCATGTTTGACAAGAAAAAAAAGAAATTCCGGATAGAAGGAGTCAGAGATTATAAAGGTGCTGTCTGTGTTTAGCTTATTTTCAAAATAACCAGTGAAATAATTCAGACTAAATGGAGCATTTACATTAATTTTATTTGGGATTTATTTCATCATTGTGGCTTCAGTAGTTATGTATTCCAGTGGAACAGAAGCACCTCTGAATTGTGTTGCAGCATAGATTAAGATGTTAAAACAAGCTATCACTGCAAATAGCCCATGCTACAGGGAGAACAAAATAATAAATTGATTATATGAGCAGAGATGAGCTGTCTTTAGAGAGGAGTTCCAAATGAAATCTCAAGCCTTAGCTCAATTCAAATTTGAGAATCTAGGATCAGGATCTGAGTGTGTCCTTGTGCCAATTTTTACCACATTGTGCCATTTCCCATACTGGGAACACTTACCAAACTTTTGAAATAATAACTGGTCATCATAAAAGTTTACAGTAATGCAAAAAACCAATCTGGCACAAGAAAAGTAAACAGATCTTTGACTTCTGGTCACAAGCACATTTTCTGCTACTTTTATACTGTCCATTATTCTTTCCTTCATTACTGGTGCACTGTCAGAATGTTTAAAATAAATCTGTTATCCTTTTTGTCCTTTTATTTTCTTTAGCTAGGTTGTCACCTTTCCATTCATGCTTTCTGCACACAGCATAACTCATCATAACTGGGCTGTTTGTTTGCTGTTTCATGAGCACTGACATTACAGTTAACTTCAAGCTGGGAACAGAATTTGCTTGAAAGAGAACTGTGCTTTTTTGGCAACAGCTACCTGATCTTGTGTTCCTCCCTCAAATTTATAATCTATGTTTGGAAGTGTCAGTGCTTGAAAAAACCTTGCACAAAATACAACATGACCATCAGAGGTGGAAATTTATTAACCTCCACTAGTTAATTAGTGAGACAAAAGTGCTAGAAGTTACAATATCATAACTTCTCAGTGGTAAGACCAAACTCAGTGTTGAAAAAAGGTTATGAATATTTGCATGTGAAGGTTCCACATATAAAAATTGATGTGTTTTCTTCTTTTATTGCCACCATAAAAAGTGACTAATTCAAATTAGAATCAGTATGCAAATATCTGTTTTTACCTTACAGCCTTTCCCTTTATCTGACTGAGACTCACTGGACTATTGCTTTTACCTGTTTAGTTTCTCAGTCACGTGTAAGACAGAGGAAACAGCAGTTTTGCCCAGAGGATCTCACCATCAAACCAGTTCAGCCATGTCTATATGCAAAGAAGGATATTGTAATGTCAAGCATAAACTGTGGTTAATTATTTAAGCTGTAAGTGACTTTTAAGAAACAAAAGGGTATGTTAAGCACAGACAATGAAACTACCTCAAGCCATTCCATACTAGAATGAGTCTGCTTTATAGTAGATTAAATTGTAGCCTCAAACTATCTGATAATTCAGCTTTAATGTTTCCAGTTTTACAGATGTTAATATTAAATGAGTGTGAAATTTCAGCCACAAGCAAAACAAAGTTTCAGGACTAAAAAGTTGTTCTGGCTAAGAAGAAAAAGAAAAGGACTGATGGGAACAAAAATAGGTTTTGAATATATTGAATGTCTGTATTTTGACCATGAGCTGAAAGAAAAATAAAGACATAAGAAGAGAACACTTGTGACTAGTGATAATCAAGGAACTCACAGGTTAGTTATTCTGCCCTATTTCAGGTCAGGAGCAGAGGTTAGTTCAGTAAATGCTACATGCAAGAATTATAACTTAAGAGTTATAGGGGTAGGATGAATTCATTCATTGAATCCACAGTAAAAGTCCCATCTGCAGCATTTATATCACACTGCAGTAATATCTCTCCTACTCAGAATAGCTTATGACTTTTCCCTCCCACCACTTCAGTATGAGCATTCTACAATACGAATTTAATATCATAGCATCAAAGAATGATTTGGATTGGAAGGAACCTCAAAGATCATCTGGTCCAACTCCCTACAATGGGCAGAGACATCTTCAACTAGAAGAGGTTTCTCAGAGCCCCATCCAGCCTGACCTTACATGTTTCCAGGGATAAAACACCTACCACCTTTCTGGGTGACCTGTTTCAGTGTTTCACCTCCCTTACTGTAAAAAAATTCTTTATATCTAGTCTGAATCTACGCCCTTTTAGTTTAAAACCACTACCCATTGTCCTGTTGCAACAGACACTACAAAGAAGTCTGTCCTTATCTTTCTTAAAAGCCAAATGTAAGCACTGTGAGTCCACAATAAGGTCCCCCTGGAGCCTCCTCTTCTCCAGGTTGAGCAAGCCCAACTCTGTCAGCCTGACTTCATAGTAGAGCTGCTCCAGCCCTCTGATTATCTTTATGACTCTCCTCTGGACTTGTTCCAACAGTTCCGTGTCCTTCTTATATTGGGGGTCCCAGTGTTGGACACAGTAATTCAGGTGGGGTCTCACAAGAGCAGAGTAGAGGGGCACAGTCCTGCTGGCTGCACTGCTATTGATGCAGCCCAGGATACAGTTGGCTTTCTGGGCTGCAAGCATGCATTGCCAGTTCATGCTGAGCTTTTCTTCTATCAATAGCCCCAAGTCTTTATCCTCAGGGCTGCTCTTAATCCATTCTCTACCCAGCCTGAATTTATGCTTGGGATTGTGTCAACCTCTGTGCAGAACCTTGCACGTGGCCGTGTTGAACTTCATACGATTCACACAGGCCCACCTCTCAAGCCTGTCAAGATCCCTCTGGATGCTATCTCCTCCCTCCAGTGTGTCAACCTCATCACACAGATTGGTGTCATGAACAAACTTGCTGAGGGTGCACTCAATCCCACTGTCCATGTCACTGACAAAGATACTAAACAGTACTGGTCCCAGTACTGACCCCTGTAGGATGCCACTCATCACTGATTTCCAATTGGATATCAAGCTATTGACCATAACTCTTTAAGTGTGACCATCTAGCCAATTCCTTATCCACCAAGTGGTCCATCCATAGAATCCATGTTGATCCAATTTAGAGATAAGGATGTTGTGTGGGACAGTGTCAAATACTTTGCACAAGTTCAGGTAGATTACATCAGGTAGATTCCCTTATCTCTTCCCTGAACGGGTAACCACATTTTTTTGGTTGAGGTCTTACAAGATATTCTCGTATGGCAGTGAGACACTAGCACTTGAAAGTCATCTGCAAGTTTTAGCCAAAGTCATCATGTCAAAATATACACCTCAACAGCTACTGTCCTTTAACAAGCTGCAGGAAAGTCGAATCTTTTCAAAATCCAACCAGGAAAGGAAGGGTGGAAACAAGCTAGGTATTTTCCCTATATAAGTAATGAACCAGCATTTAGAGCATTTATACCAGAAATCCTCTATGTGAGATGGCTTGAATTCACACCCCATCCCTCTGAGATAACACCATAAACTGCATAGGCAACTTAGAGTTAAGGACCTTTTAACATATCACATCTTCTTTTAATATCTCATCTAGTGTATATATAATATTTAAATATTCACTAAAACAAGGAGAGGAAACTCAGTAACCTGTTCTCTAGCAATGTGTCCTGACCTTGTTCTGCTGCTGCCTGATGCAGACTGCACTCTATGCCTAGGCAGCACAGAGTGAAAACTCACAGAGGTCTACCAGAAATTTGTAGTGTTGATGCTTCCCAAATATTAGTATTAAATATTTTCAAGCATCTCTGTGACTCTGCACTGTGATGGGTTGACACCAGGTACAGACCACAGCTGCTCTATCACTCCCCATCTCGCTTGGACAGGGGAGGAAAAGTATAACAAAAGGACAGGGAGAGAGCGTTCAGAAATTACCAACATGGGCAAAACAGACTCAACTTGGGGAGAGAAATCAGTTTTGTAGAATAATGAGGAATAAACCCAAATCTTAAAAATGCCTTCCTCCCACCCTTCCCTTTTTCCCAGGTACAACTTCACTTGCAATTTGCAGTGGTGCAGGGGGACGGGGAATGGGGCTGTGATCAGTTCATCACATGTTGCCTCTGCCACTCTTTCCTCCTCAGGGAAAAACTCACATTCTTACCCTGCTCCAGCATGGGTCCCTCCCACAGATAATAGTTCTCCATGGACTTCTCCAACGTGAGTCTTTTCCACAGAATCACAGAATCACAGGGTTGGAAAGGACCTTTAAGATCATCAAGTCCAGTGGTTCCTGTCCTGTGCTAAACCATAGCCCTAAATACCTCATCTACCCTTTTTTTAAACAAATTCACGGATGGTGACTCAGCCCCTCCCTGGGCAGCCTGTTCCAGACCCTGACAACTCTTTCAGTGAAAATTTTTTTCCTAACATCTAACCTGAACCTGCCCTGGCAAAGCTTGGTGCCATTTCCCCTTGTCCTATCTCCTATCACCTGGTTGAAGAGACTATCTCCAACCTCTCTACAACCTTCTTTCAGGTAATTGCAGGTGGTGATAAGGTCAACCACAGACTGAAGCTCTTCATGAACTGCCCCAGCATGGGTCTGCCAGAGGGGTCACAAGCCCTGACAGAAAACCTGTTCCAACATGGGCTCCTCTCTCTATGGTGCCACAGGTCCTGGCAGGAGCCTGCTCCATTGTGGGCTTCCCACGAGGTCACAGCCTCCTCCAGGTGCATCCAGCTGCTCCAGCATGGGGTTGACCACAGGCTGCAGGTGGGTATCTCTTTCACCATGGACCACTATGGGCTACATAGGGGTACAGCCGACCTCACCAGGGTCTTCTCCATGGGCTGCAGGGGAATCTCTGTTTGGGTATCCCGGACCACTTCCTCTCCCTTCTTCTTCGCTGACCTTGTTGTCTGCGGAGTTGTTCCTCTCACATCTCACTCCTCTCTCTGGCTTCAATTGCTCTTCTTGTTGGGCAGGTTTTTCCCCCTTCTTAGCTATGTTATCTCAGAGGTGTCAGTACCATCACTGATGGGCCTGGCCTTGGCCAGCAGTGGGTCCATCTTGGACCCAGCTGGAGTGGGCTTTGTTGGACATAGGGGAAGCTTCTGGCATCTTCTCACAGCCACCCCTGTAGCCCCTCTGCTCCTAAAACTTTTCCACATGAATGCAATGCGAGCACATTATGGTAGATGAGTACACATGGCATCTGGATACAGATGGTGCATTTAGAAATGGTATGGAGGGACAAATCTGAGATCAAAAAGGAAATCTTTGCCCATTGAAGAATACCATTTCTATTTTGTAAGCCCAATGATTGAAACTTGAATGCTGCACAGCCCCTTCCTTCCTAGTACTGACACTGAACAGAGCAAGCTGCTTCGGGCCTTCTGGAAGTTTTAACAGGCCAGCTCCTGATGCTTGTTTTTATATGGATATGAAAATCAAACTCCCACTGTCTAGTTAATGCCCTTTAATGCCCTTTATCTACTTACAGTCAAGAACAAGCTATCCACCCTTATTTGCATAAATTATTAACCTTTCAAATTATTGATGATAAATATATACTAACTGGCCTTCAAACTTTTAGGGGTTTAAAGCATTGATGTTTTCAGGTAAGGTACAACACACTGTAGCTGACTATCACAAAACCCGTCTTGTTCATTAGTTTCCATCTTGCTCTGCAGTACCTACATGAAGCCACAGAAGGACCCAAATAACCACTGTGACTTTTATTTCCTTCTATATGCTGCAGATAGAGCTCTCCATGACACCCAAGGCCACATTTTGGCTGTGCTTTATTCGTAGTGCTTGGTAGGCATTGGGCTGTGGACGGAAGTGAACACAGCGTGAGTCATCTTGGAGGAGAGGAAAGTGCTGTGTTGTGAGTGGGAGGAAACATTTGGATGAGCTGGCAGAAGCTGTGACTGCTGCAGGACGCAATGATCAGTCATTACTCCTGAACTCAATAGCACCAGTGGCCGGAAATAATTCCTGACTTCCCTTGCCTGATGACTGTACCCTCCCTGGTAAATGTGGGTGTCTTGATGGTCTTCTCTGAGCTAGTTAACTCCTGACTGTGACTTTGGATTGTGACCAGGTTAAGAACACCTCTATGTGGCAGGTGTTAGGGAGTCCAGCTAAGTCTAGGCAAGGAACCTTTGAACAACTAAGCAGATGTCTGTTGAGAACTGCTGCATGGACTCCAGGTATTTTCTTTAACTCTGTCTGAGGGTGGGTTGTACCCAGGGTATTTGTGAGGACAGCGAAAGGATTGACAGTCTCTGATGGTGTCTACCTGAAACGCTTTCTTAGCACGTGTGGAAGTAGATCAGCACAGTGTGATAACCACACTACCTGCAGTATTACGTGAGACAGCATGATGGGGACAAGAATTCCCTTTAAACCGCCCAGATACAAGTCTGTCCCAGTAATTACATCCCCCTCACTCGTATCTTATGAAATTGAGATAAACATTTTCAACATATACATGACAACTCTGGGACTGAAGAGAGGCAAGTCAACCTGCCATGAGGTATCTTGGCTCAAAGTCTAGGGCTCAGCCCCCCCACCTATTTCACTCCTGTGCCATAAGTTTCCTTCTTTTGGGTGCACCTTCTTACCCAAGGGGCCTGAAGCATGTCCCTTGGACAAGGTGAAAGCAAGTGCCATGGAAGAACCAGAAATGCACACTTCCCTCAGCTTATGCTCTGTACTTTAGAAATGCCGTTTTCATCCCCTGCGGCAGCTTGTCAGAGATAGAATCAAGCAACCTTAAATGTGTTTATCTTTTTATTATGCAATTAGCTACATTGCAGGACCACGTGAGTTCTTTTTGTGACTTAATCTTTGTAACCAAATTGCAGAGCTATCCTAGAAATAGACTCAATAGAAACTTGGGAATAATAATAATTACAAACCTCCTGAGCTTCCCAGTCTCCCAAATTAATATATGTTTTAATTAGCTACCGGCACTTAATTCACTCCTAGAGGCAATTCATTTAAACCACTGCAAAATCATTTTAGAGTTATTTCCATTTTTGCATCAGAATATGAAACCAATGCTTAAAATATATAGAAAGTTCACGCTTTTTGCTCACAACCTCACAACGAGTTTCAGAGGGAAAAGAAAGAGAAAGACGGTTTTCATTTTACCTACCGTTTTTCAGCGCAGCATCGAATAAATTCAGTGCTTAACAGCCCCACCTCCTGGTGAAAAAGCAATGATCAAACAAAAATTAGGGCTTTTTTTTTTTTCTGGAGGCATACGTTCCCTGGCTATTTTTTCTAGCTCTAGCTTACATAATGAAAACGTTTTTCTTTTTCACCTTCGCATGACAGCTCTGGAGCATATTTAGAGCTTCATTCTCTTTACTTTTACCCTGTATTTCCTTGGTTTTTCTCACTTCACAGGGATAACATTTTAATTATTGCTCTTTCCTTAATGTCTCCTTTAAAATAGCTGAGAAATATTTCTCTGTCCTTTTATACCTCCCTGCAGATAAACTGAAAGCTAAAAATCAACCCAGCAGAAATTCTGAAGCTGTTCTTGTGTACAGTATCTCCAAGATTTAAAACATTAGACAATGAGGAATTTGAAGACATTGTAAATCTTGGAGAGTAAATCGTTAGGTGTCAGAAAACTATTACCTAGTAGCAGGGACCAGGCTGTTCCTGTCCTTAGGAAGGACATTTCCTGTGTGATCTGCTTTCCTGTGCAGAATTCTAGGTTTTCCATTCTTTTTGCTTCACAGTAGCCTCCTAGTAACAACTTCTCATACCTTTTATCCTCTGACACTGATTCCTTTTCTCCAGAAGTGGATTTATAAAACTAATATAAACCCAGAACGGTTAATACCAAAATGAGGACTGCCGGCATATGGGGAGATGAAAACAACCTCCATTCAATCTTTGGAAGCATCATGAGGACAACGAAATGTCAGTGACTTCATTGCTAAACAGAGCATGCAAGGGAGAATCAAGGAGTGCACAAAAAAGAGGAGCTGGATGCTTCACAATGAGAGACACCTTCAGTATAGATCATGGGCAAGCTTGCTTAAGATCTGCCACTTCTATTTTTCTGATTCTGCCTCTGCTTCAACCTCTGTGCCATCTTTAGGCTTGCTAGCACCTCTCCCCACCTACCTGTCAGCCCACATCTTCCACAGCCTCCTGATTGCCATCACCACAGCTGGCCCTGCAGCATCTTGCAGAAGACAGACTGCTTTGCAGCGAGCTGACTATTGGGCAAGGCTTCAGAAGTACAGGAGAGGCGATGATACCTCAGTCTCTCTCGTACAGCCTGCTGAGCAGCTGGGGTCTGTTTGGGGTTGAAAGCAGCAACAAGGTAATTCTTTTGTGGAATTAAACAAAAATTAGGCTGTATTAAGGAATGCATTTTAAAGACCCACAAAGCCCAGGAATGATGTGCTTTTACAGGTACTAGTGCATTTCTAATGGAATCTGTCCAGCAAATACGTGTTTTAGTTTCCTCACTTGTCTGTAGGGTTAAAAGGCCTCAGCTAACATTTTCCAACAATATCCCTTTAAATACTAAAACCTGAAGCTATTGACCCCTGTTGCAACACAACACATTAGCATGGGAGGGGACCCTTCTCCACCCATATCTGAAAGGGGCAAACCAGCCCTGGGCCCAGAACTTCCGCCACACATAATCATTATTCCATTTGCAAGCTTAACTAAGTGCTGCATTAAATTTCAGGAGCTATTGATCGCTCTTGAGGTGGTTATATAAAATCAATCGTAGGGTTTTGTTTCGGGGAAAGGTGTAAGAGAGGGAAAAGAAGTACATGCCAAGATTTAAGAGAAAAGGCATGTGGTTGACAGGCATAGGAATGTCACGGGGTCCCAACTTTGAAGATCGAAGCCTCATCTAGCCAAGTCCTTTCTGTTGCTCAAATATCCCATCGCAACCACAGGTTGCTTGAGGCTTCCTTGAAAGGTCTCCTGGCTTTGTTCACCTCCTGTTCATTGTATAGACAGCTTTCTGTGATTTTCAGTTTAGTTTAAAAAATAAATTAAGTCACTGGGGAGGAAGACAGAAGTGGAGAGGGTATCTGCATATGCCTTAAGGTTGAATTGAACATTTTATCTTATTTAAAAGGTGGTCTACAGCAGGGAATAAATTAGATGATTGTTATTGGAACGTGTGCTTCAGTTCTGCCAGCTTCTAAACACATGAGCATACACAACATTTTTGAAGCTTAAATAATTTTCTGAAATGGGTTAAATTGATCATCATAAGCAATCCACAGAGTATCCCACCTCATCTACTTTACCATCAGCATTTACCACCAGGGCAAGAACAAAAAATGAGGACTGTGGATCCAATGCAACCCATACTGGTGAAGAATAAAAGCCAGTTTGAACTGAAATAACTGGCAATGTAGATTTATCTCCCAATGCCCATAACACAAAACACTCTCATATCAAGTATTGTTCTCCCTTGAACTGTCATTGAAGATATTTAGGAAAGACAATGAAAATGAAAGATGTATCTCTTTTATCTCTTGCTGGACTATTCGGGGAGCTTGTAGCATTGCTTCCATGTTGCACTTAGCCCTATCCATAAAGAGAAGTTTGTTTTTTCAGGCTGTCAGGCAAAAGCCTCATAGGGAGCACTAAATTCACACAAAACCACTGTCAGTGCCTGGGGCTGGTACAGGGGTAATAGTGTCACGACTCAGGAATTTAAGGAGTGGAGTTGAAGGCTGCACATAACTGGAGAAAAAGAAAATGCAGAAGGGAAAATGCAATTACTGGTACAGCTTTTGTTTTAGAGCCTCTAGAACACAAGCAGTAGAACAATTTATAATGAGGAAACTAAGAAACAGCTCTTTTTGTTCCTGGTTTGTTGGGTTTGGGGTTTTTTTCCCCTCAAAAGACTATGTGCAATATTGCAAAATAACCAATTAGTAAATTGTTCATGAGCAGCACGTTGCAGTAGCAGATCTTTGAGCCGTGTTGGATTACTAGATGAAAAGCATTGGGATTGCTTTCTGGACCCAACCAAAATAAAAAATTAATCAAAGGAATTGCTATGCGAGAGAATTCTATAACAAATAAACAATTCATGCAGTTCATGATTCCATGCTAAATGTCTTTTTTAATAGCTGGTTCCCAATATTCAGTTCTTCAGGTTTACTATTCTATTCACAAATGTTTGCCACATGCTCAAGTTGAATGTTGACCTACTGTAATTTTTCCGTGATAAAATACAATTAATAAATTAATAACTATCAATTATTAACATAAATATCAATAATATATAAATTTCGATAAATTAATAATAAAGCTGGTAGGCAAGAATTGAAAGCAAATGCAGAGTTGATTCATTCAAAGTGGAGAAAACATTAGGAAGGATTAGGAATCCACTGCAGCCAGCACTTTTTTTTCTGTGACTGTGAGGAAGCCATGTCACTTTGGGATGTCTTTATTTCCCCTTTTGATTTATCATTTGCTTTGGCATGGAGCACACCGCTGCCAGCAGAGTGCCTGGCATGATGGCAATCTTATCCCTGCAATGTCCCCTGGTTGCGTCTGACATCTGAGTAATCAGTTATACAATTACAGTTCGTCATAGATAAATGTTTCTCGGCGTGTAACTATCTTAGCAATGAGCTTTTCTCTAGTGGTCACCCACATCTAACCTTGAGATGTTACAGGATTTTTAGAGGGTTCCCAAAAATCCACCTTTTCCCATGTTGTGATTTAATTCCAATTGGTAACTGAGCACCACTCAGCCTCTCAATCACCCCCTTTTCCTGCCTCCAATGGAATACTGATGATCCTCCCCCTCTACTATGTCCTGGTCAGGCCCCACCTGGAGTATTGTGTCCAGTTCTGGGCTCCCTGGTATAAAAAAGGACAGGGATCTCCTGGAGAGAGTCCAGAGAAGGGCTACTAAGATGATTAAGGGCCTAGAACATCTATCCTATGAGGAAAGGCTGAGAGAGCTGGGGTTGTTCAGTCTGGAGAAAAGAAGACTGAAGGGGGACCTAATCAATGTTTATAAATATCTTAAGTATGGGGTGCAGGGGAAATTGGCCTGCCCCTTTTCTTTCATCTGTGGAGATAGGACAAGAGGCAATGGCTGCAAGTTAGAGCACAGGAAGTTCCGCACCAACATGGGGAGGAACTTTTTCACTGTGAGTGTGACAGAGCACTGGAATAGGCTGCCCAGGGAGGTGGTGGAGTCTCCTTCTCTGGAGATATTCAAGACTCGTCTGGATGCCTATCTGTGTAGTATGAGCTAGGGAGCCTGCTTTGGCAGGGGGGTTGGACCCGATGATCTCTTGAGGTCCCTTCCAACCCCTACAACTCTGTGATTCTGTGAATGAGGACGAGAATGGAAAAAACCCCCAAACACACCACTTATGGGTTGAGATAACAGCAGTTGAGTGGGATAGCAAAGGAAGAGAATAAGAATATGAATGAGAATAAAAATATTACCAGTGTTGCAAAATTATTGTTCACCACATGGAGAAGGATAAAACCCAACCCCTAAGCCCAGTTTGTTTCTGAGCAGCAATACCACCTCCAAGCTAGCTTCCTCAGTTCTGTGACAGGGAATGACCAGTCTGGATCAGTTGCCCTGGCTGTGCTCTCCCAGCTTCTTATGCACTCTGAAGGGCATGAGAAGCTGAAAAGGAATTAACTCTATAATTAGAATTACTTAATTACAAATTAACTCTATGTCAGCTGAAACCAGGATACCTTGTGAATATAATGAGAAAAATCAATACTGTTGATAGAAAGACTATTCAGCTCCTGTTGAGAGGAATAGACCTGGGGATTTGCTATGAAGTCCTACAGATGCATGATCAAGGCCTGAGTTCTGCTGCTTTCATTTTAATATGCTTTCATTTTTAAGATTCCTTAACGATCATTCCTGTGT
The DNA here is from genome assembly GCA_022605575.1 of Laterallus jamaicensis coturniculus. Taxonomy (NCBI): domain Eukaryota; kingdom Metazoa; phylum Chordata; class Aves; order Gruiformes; family Rallidae; genus Laterallus; species Laterallus jamaicensis. Next base: position 83,929,280 of record JAKCOX010000002.1, on the reverse strand, counting down.
TCACTCTGTGAAACACCCTGGCTAAATTAAGGAATGTTTTCTGGCTCTAGGGAATTTGGATATAGAGGGTGAATATCTCACCCTTTTCTCCAATCCAGACAGGTCTTATTGCTTGGGTTTGAGGATCAAGTAACTTAGATAAAATGATCTTTTTTCGACCTGCTCTGAACCAGAGCAAGTAACTAGGAAGTTGTAAGAACCAACTGTACCAGTGCGCTGTTGCTGTGACAGAAACTTTTCACACAGGAATTCCATAAGCATTTTTCCATCACATCACCATAGTGCAGCCTATTAACTAAATAGGCTAAATTTTGCTGTCTAAAATAGTGCCAAAACTGGCAATCTTTCTCAATAAGACACGCCCCCCCTTCCCCCCGCCCCCGAACAAAATATCTAGAGTATGGATTCAGACTAAGGAGAGAGATGACAAGGGCAGCATATTGTGGAGAGAGAGGTAGTCTTGGGAAAGGCGGTTTGCGGCCCCACCACCAGTACACATGCAAGGACTGTGTTATTCAAGCACCACGTTTACTGCCAGTACAACCAGCCTGAAAGCTTCTGCTGTTGCATCTGCACCCATGGCTGTAGAGCGTGAGCTCTTACCAGCAGTTACTACCTGCTTCTTACTCCAGCTCTGACAGCATTAATTACAGCCAAGACAGGGTTGACAAGCTCAGCTTCTCACAGGTCTCTCCTTCATCTCTGGTCATAGTCCAAGAGATTTTTTTTTTTTTTATTTCATCTACCTGTGAGGACTCACAAATACAGTGGAGCTCCAGGATGAGAAGAGTGGACTGAGCCCTGTGTGTCCTCTGACGTGCAGCCAGTGACTGAAACAAAAGAGTGGAGGCAATTTATGCAAAGCAGCATGTTTGTGCCTTTAAGAGCATTGCATTTCTATGCCCTATTGCGCCTGTGGATAGAAAAAGGAATGGAAGTGGTCATCTACTGCTCTGTTGCATAGGTTTTCCATACCTAGCTGCTTTGAAGCTCAGCAACCTTTCTAAGTTGAACTGACTGGATGTAAAATGATATAAGTATGAAATTCCACTTAAAAAAAAAAAAGGTTTAAGTTCTGAAGTAAACCAGCAAGCAAACCCTGTGGAAGCTTGTATTAAAAAATGAGAGTAGTGGTACTTAGGTGTAACTAAGAGCTTTTCGAATGGGTCAACAAATGTGGAGAGGGGTGAAATTAATTTTATTTATTTTCAAATAAAATTAAAAGGTTCAAAATAAACAAAGGGAAATTCTTTAAGTTACAGGTAATAGCTTTGGGGAACTCTTTGCCAAAGACAAGAGACTGGAGAAGAGAGATATATAAGGCATTTCTTAATGGAAAACCGTGCCAGCTTCAGGAAATCCCCTCAGCTGAAAATAGTTCCAGGCTGTGAGAATCATAGCTAATGGGTCTGTTCTTATGCTTTTATGGTCTGAAAAAGGGAGATGACAGTAGGAGATAAAAGACATTAAGTCATGTAGTGACATGGAAAAATGGGGAAAATACTATTTTCAGTAGAATCACACCTGTGTAAAATCAGTTGTGTCCTCTGTCAGGTCTCTCCTATATCCTTTAACATTTGGAAGGCTCTAGGATCCTTTTTTCTTCCAGAACTTATATTTGCTTTGTTGGGATGTGTAGTGGTTGTATGGCTTATAGGCTACATGAGTGAACATATTAAATCTTGTGGGCTGTTTTATGCAAAGCATTTGTGACTTATTTGCCTGTGTTTTCCATGTCTGGGAGTCACTGGTGCGGGTGGCTAGCTCAGGCTGCGACCAGCATGTAAGGGATCTGCTCAATCTGATGAGGGTCCATCAGTCCTCTACTGATGAGGATCTGTGGGAGAGCAGCAGTGAGATTTCACCCCACTTGAGAGGATTCCCCAGGTTATGTTTTTTCCTTTGATGCATACATTTTTTAAAGCTTGGTGTTCTGTTTTTACAGCTTATTCAAGTTAATTTCAAGCCTTTCTTCCTTCTCTGTTCAGCTCTGAAGAAACTTTCCTTTCACAAATGCAGTCCATTAGAGAAAGTTGTGCTCCATTGACTTGGCTGCAGTTTTGTGAGGCAGCTGCTGCTATTGTCGCTAAAGGGGCTTGCCAGCCCCTACCTCTTGCTTGTGTTTTGATTCATTCAAATGGAAAGAAAAAAATCTAATCAAAATATTAAGACTCTGCCTGTGCTTTTTACAGCCTTTTTTTCCCCCTTTCAACTTTGCAGAAAAACAATGGCTATTTTATAATAAATCTCTTTCTGTTGGCAATGACACTCAAAAATTAGAGAAGGTGACACGTGTCCCTGCTCTGTTCATAAGGGAATTCTCTTCTCTGGTTCTTCCTTTCTACTGAATGAGAAGAGTAACCATGAAGGTAAATGGTAGGCAGAAAATAGTCAAGCACATAAGCGTTTCAGAAGATACAGCTAGATGACTTCTGCTGAGCTTTTTTTCACCTGACTGCTAATCCAGCTTTCAGACTCCCTTGGAATCAGTACTTGCTGCAGGCACTCTTTTATCTGGAACAAATTCCACAAAGTTTATGGGGAAATATGGATGATGACAAAATGCCCCAATATCATTCCCTTCGAACCTTACCAGAATGTCAGTATGGGTGAATTAAACTTAAATAGACTTTCTGGATGATGAACAGAAAGGGCAGAATATCCTCTGTCGTGCAGCAGAACATGTTCTCTCATGAACAGAAACCAATTGCTTTTTTAAATGTCAGAGGCTATCCACAAGCTGTTACGCACTTCCAGACACCAATACCTCTCTACATCTGGTATTATTATTTTTGATTAATTTGTTGATACTGTCCAAACTCACAAGACAAGGACAACACATGTCATGAAGAATTTGAAGAATGCTTATATTGGTACAATCATTATGGCCCTAGTAAAAAAAACAAAGCAAGATGATCTTGAATCAGCTCTCCAATCTACTGCTGACATCATACTCCAACACTATAATACAGTACTTAGAACAGATGAGCAAACTGGAATTAGAGAAAGATTTCTGAGCAGCAACCAACAAAATGAGTAGCATCGAACATGGTAAGGAAGTCTAGAAGTGAGAGCATTAGTCATACTGTAGTAAGTAATACTCATGGTAAATCATCTGACTAACCACTTTTGAAGGTTTCAAGCACCTTACAGCACCTGACAGCTGTAGGTATACAAATGTATCTATGGGTATTTATACTGCAGTGTTGTTATTTGCTGGAAGGTGATGGCCTGACCTTTCTGGACAACAAGCTTGTGCCTTGAACACGATCTGACTTATCCGGTACCAAAAAGCATTCTGTGTTTCATTCACACAGAAAGTGAGCAATATTTCCTAATAGAAACAAGTAGATATCCCTCATTTCATTCTACTAGTCTGGGACATGAACACTTTTCCTTAGCTACAGGCTATTTTTCTTTATGGGTCCTTGACAAGATCACAACCTTTCACCCAATAAGCTCTGCAGAGGTCAAGACTTCAGTTGAGTTCCTCTGTGTTGCGGTCTTCAGGAAGATAGAGGTCAGTCTCTTTGATTCTGATGCAAGTCAAGTCTGTCATCACCCATTCACCTCCTGCATCTTACAGCAGCTTTCCAAGGTCACACAGGAAGTGTGGAGGAAAATCAAGGATTTAATGCAAAACTAAATTGTAGCCCTGTTTCAAGCTCTGAACCTGAAAACAAGCATTTCTCATCTTAACCTACTTCAAAACTGCAAGCCAGTACCTTGAGCTATTTCACAAGCAAAATGAACACAACAGGAAATAAGAATTAGAAATATGAATTAGTGTTCTTTATGGTCTTTTTGTTTCCTTTCTCTGTCTTCCTGATGCAAACAAAATCCAATGTCTACTGTATAATAACAAAAAAACATTCATTGCAAGAAGAAAACTTTGGGGGAAATTAGAGAGAATCCTAACAGACACCATGAAACCTAACTAGAAGTGCTTTCGAGGAGATTGTTAGCCAGCTTATGAAACTCTGCACAAGTACTCCGGTGATTCTAGTCCACACAAAACATGTGTTGTAAGCAACTTTTTGACCAGTATTATACCCTTCGGTTTAGCTACACCTTTAAATGCATCCTATAGCTTTTGTGGAATGAATCTAAGTGGTATCATGAAACATTGAAAACCTGGCAAAACTGAAAGACATTCAAATGATGAAGCAAATTCTCTAGTGAGTACTGATCATGCTGTTTTTTCATTTAAAGGTGGATATGAGACAGCCCAGGTTTGCAGGAAGACGTGGTGTTTTTTATTAGGCCATCTAGTGCCGTTGGAAAACAAACCCAGGCTGCTAAGCCCACAGCCCTTTTTTTGTGTCAGGTCTTCCTGCTGTCAGTAACTTCCATGTCATCATGGCAGTATTGTCACAGCCAGACTGACCTACAGGTACTACATGGCCAAGGTTAATTATTAGCCTAGTACTGCCTGCTTCAGACTGGCAAGGACAGGAGATCTTACAGTCAGAACTGAACTACTCTGCTCTTGGTACTCTCTGACCAGCTGGAGTTGATGTCACTGATACAAGTAACTCCTGGCATAAAGCAAATAAAAGATTTGGAGGTGCATGCAGAGAGGAAACAGGAGTGCTAAAGAGATTTAATTTCTCTCTTTCCCCTCCCTTAAAAGCAAAACCAACCCTAGAGGAACATTTCAGATCTACTATAAATCTATGTAAGCAAAGTCTGGTCTACATAGAAAACGATTTGTACTTGTGAATGCACTTGTGTGAGCCTACCCCCTGTCTGTAAAGCTTATCATATACTCGTTTGCAGCTGAACTGACCTAACTATTCCATTATTCAATTGTACCACTTAGATATGTGGATTGATCTGTTCTAAAAAATCTTTCAAATTTGTTTTCCTCAAAATGGGGGCACTGGAGCATTATGCTCTCCAAGTGATGTGAGAAAATTAGATTCAGCCTTGTGAGCTTGCTTGCTTGCTTTGAATGAAATTCTGCTGTAAATACAAGAGTCAAATGTTGTCGGGAGAGTGTTTTTGCTGCGGGTTGGGCCTGTTTTGTATTTGTTGCTGAACACACGTAGGCAGGAGAATTCATGCTGCACTGCAGTAAAATCTAAAATGCCATTAGAATATATTTGTGACAGCATGAGGAAAAATCATCAAACTCCAGGATTTTTCTCTGGGCATTAAAAACATGAAAATGAATAAATGACCTTTGTTTTTAACTTATTGTTTGGTTTTGGATTTTGTATAGGATCAAAGAAAGCCATTATTTTACTTCAAATATTCCATTAAAGATGCATCCTGGTGATGCTTTATAACCTTTTTAATGAATACCTTCTTCTGTCATTACAAGACCTGAATCTGTCAAAGATTTTCCATTCCTATTCTACATTTTAAAATCCTAGTTTCATGCACATATTTTTTTCCCTTTTTCTGTGAATGACACTGATTTATTGACTGTGACCAACACAGTGCCTTATTTCCTTGCTAATAATTGGACTTTTGCAAGACAGGGAATAAGTCTGGAGGGTGGGAGAGAAGAATGTTTCCTGAAGGTTGGGGGTGTTAATATGGGGACAACTATGGAGAAACCTGAGGTGACCGCTATGCTTCAGTCTTTCACAGCTCTCAGTTATGCACAGACATATACACACCCTAATGAAGCAGAAAGGGGAAAAGATGTATTTCCTTCTCCTTCCCACTCACTCCTGCATAGTTCCTCTTACTGTTGTTAACTTTCTCTTTTAAAATGACAGTATAGTTTGCAGGCACCCTAAAGCTTGCCTGAATGATGTATAACAGCATGACTGAGGCTGTCACATGGAGCAATCTATAGCCCTAGCTTACCTGCAACCATCCAAACAGACAAAAAAAAATCTCACTACACCCAAATGCCAACCTAGGAAGAGGAATGAAAGCCAGAGCACAGGAGGGTAGAATTATATCATGAAAAGTCACTGATTCTGACAAGGATTTCGGCATTGGGATGCAGAAGTCACTCAGCAGGAACTCCAAATTGGATGCCATATATAAAATACATTAGTTGGATTCTGAACCAGCTAATGATGGGGGAGGATTAGAAAGACCCTTTATTTATTTATTCATTTGTTATTTCTGTATGCATTACAGGAAAAACCAAGAGAGGAACACTATATCCAGATGTGATAGCTAGACTGGGGAAAACTGGAACAGACACAGAAAGTTGTTACAAAAATAATTAGAGGGCTGGAGTACATGCCTTCCTGTGGGAGACCTGAAGAACTGAATCTGTTCTGCTTATCAAAAGATGGCTGAGTTATGAATTGATTACAAAATGTCTGCATTAATGAGGAGAAAATAGAGCTCTTTCATCTAGTAGAGAAAAGCATAACAAGAATTAATAACTACAAGCTTCAGCCGCACAAATTGAAATTGGAAATTTGGCACATATTTTTTTTAAAATTAGGTTGATTAACCAGTGGTCTAAAACTCCTAAGGGAGATGCTGCACACTTTGGTTATGGTTCAATGACATGCTAAAGCTGTCTGTAGAGCTACTAGTTGCAGATCATAGAATAAAAATCCCCATGCCATGAGGTTTGAGCACTGAGCCAGAACGTGATTGTTCTGCCTGTTTCCATCTACTTGTGTCCATCTGTAATACTGATTTCTTTATCTCTGATCATTTTACTTAACAGTTCCTGTACTGGGATGTTATCATTGTTAAAATACAAATTTGGAAGTCCATACTCAAAGCTTCTCTTTAAAAAAAGGACTTTAGTCAAGATTTTTTTGAACTTTAGCCTTTTACCTTGTAACATATCTGGCATATCTGGGATTTTCTCTTTGCATTAGACTTTTGGTTCAAATTTGCTTTTGATCTGATTGCAAGGCCATGACCTGGGATAATCACCTCATCCAAGCTGCAAGTCAGTGCCATAGATGTTTTTTGTCTCCCCAGTTCCATTTATTCTCATTGACAACCAAACCAGACAGGAAAAGAAATACTTGTCCTCAGGCAATAAAGGGAAGTTGCTATACAAGTTCTCCACTGGCAATGGGGTCTACTATGTGAAGGATTTTGAAGCCCCAAGTCCTGTTTCCTTGAGCATCAACACTTCGTAACTGGTGGTAGACTCTTCTTTAGAGTGAACTAGCAAAATCACTCTGAAACAAAACATATAGTAGTACTTGACCTAGCAGCCAGGAATTATTCCCAAGAGTGGACATATTTAGCAGCATATGTACAGCCATCTGTGCTATGATGTAAACACCAAAAGAACCATATCTATGACTGATGCCGCAAAAAGAGTCTGCAGGAAAGACAAGGCTGTTAATGGGCACTGTGGAGCTGTAGGGACTGTCAAGTCAATACTACAGTGAATATACCTTAAATGGAAAAAAGGGTGTTGAAGATGAACATCCCAAACCTTTTACTGAGGCCAGTTTGTATCTTTCAAGAAAGGGACATCCCCTAGATTTTCAGGTAAAGGGAGACCACCAAAAAGATTATGTGATTTAACAACAATGAGGACCACAGTGCATGAATACAATGAAAGACACTAGTGCTTTTTTGGTTGTTTGGTTTTTTTGGAGTGTTTTTTGGAGTGTGTGTGTGTGTGTGCTTTTTTTTTAACCTTTTGTCAGCTCTTAAACATTTCTGGGCAGTCAGCCAGATCCTACGTGTTTTGTCATCCTTGAGTAGTATGGCAGGGTATAATAAAACTGAATGGGGTCTCAGATAGCAATGCTGTATACCCAGGCAGGTTCCAAAATGCCAAGCTTTTATGCTGATTTTCCTTCCGATGTTTCATGTCCAAGAATTCAACATTTCTCATGGATTCATGGATTTGCTGTAGCTGTGACAGTACATACTTATATGTCTTTTGATATAATCTAATCCTGGTCAGAAAATGGTTGAATAGATACCATAAAGAGGGACTGTGACAGACTTGAGAGATGGGCCTGTGTGAACAGCATGAGTGCAAGGTCTTGCACATGGGTCAGGTCAATCCCAAGCACAACTACAGGCTGGGAGGAGAGCAAATTGAGAGCAGTCCTGAGGAGAAGGACTGCAGAGTGTTGGTTCATTAAAAGATCAGCATGGCACGACAATGTGCACTTGCAACCCAGAAAACCAATGGCAACCTGGGCTGAATCAAAAGCAGTGTGACCAGAGGGAGGTGATTGTGCCCCTCTGCTCTGGTGAGACTCCATCTGGACTACTGAATCTAGTTCTGGGGCCCCCAATATAAGAAGGACATGAAGCTCTTGGAGTGAGTCCAGAGGGTCAGATGGGCTGGAGCCCCTATCCTATGGAGGTTGGAACTAGATGATCTTTTAGGTCCCTTCCAACACAAATGAGTGTTGTGACATCTACCAGATGTAGACTTCCCTATGAAATTATAAAGGTGCCTCTATTTCGGAGATTGAATTTTAAGGAGCTGTGATGTGAGACCTCCAGGTCCAGGCAAAAGGGACTACAGAGGAAAACACTGAATTGTATTAAAAAAAAAAAAAGTTTTATTTCTTGAATCTTGTATATGTCCAATTTGAATTCACCAATAACAGCTATGAAGAAAATAATAGCTAGTAGCCAGACAGTTCCTGTGAATAAGTAAGTGAACTGCAGCTTGGGAGAAGGTGATGGACTTTCCGATGGGTTTTCCCCTAGCCATCCTGTTGCCATCTGCTCCCCTTTCATTTTGCAATTATTGTGCAGAAAACCAGTGTGCAAATGCAAGTATAGTAAGGAAGCTGTGGTCAGATTTGTTTCTGGCATTAAGGATTCTACCTCTACCTCCAAGCCACAGCTACTGAGGCAATATCTCGAGAGAGTCTAATGAGGTATGAGGTTGCCTCTGAACAAGCCACAGCAGTATGACCTAAGACAACAGGCTTGTGGCAAGAACTGCCAGATATTCAGAATGGTACTGAGACTTCACTGATCTCAAAGCATCAGGTGCGTACAGGCTTCTTGGCATGGCATGAGCTGAGAAACAGTTGTAGAAGGCAATGCTGCCATGAACTTAGCCAGAGCAGCTGGTGTCAGCTGAAGTAGACCACTATCCAGTGACCTATGATACTTGCAAAGCAGTGGAGTGAAGCCTTTCTTCCTGCTGACAGGCACCTCAGCTTGGACTCATGGGCAGAGAACATGCATCCTGCCAACTACATGGTGGGCAAGCACATGGAAACATAGCCTGTTTTGACCTTCTGTGTGTCCACCATCCAAAGAAAGTGTGGGCTAAAACTAATATCTGTGAAATTCTGCAGACAGTTACCATCTCAGGGCCTCTGACTGGCACAACAGAGGGAGTCAGAGGTTACCAGGTTCCAAATTGTAAAAGCAGTCCTCTTTCTCAGTTATACTTTCACATTGATCGTCTAACACATTGCATAAGAGGTAAGCCAGCACGGCTGTCTGTGAACATTACCTCTAATCTTCACCATCAGACCTTCTTCATTTGTGGCACAGATCCAGCCATGTTATCATATTCTGGTATCTTCAAATCAAGTTTACATGCTTTTTAGACAGAAACATTTTTGCCAGACACAGGTTACTGGACTCGGTGTTGAGATAGCTACATGAAACACTATGACTGAAATAAAGATTACCCTACTCATACCTTTCAGCCTTATAAAAAAGTACACCTTTGGCTTTATTGTAGACTATGAAATATTTGATATGTGCCTCAAAAATTTAAAAGCAAAAAATTAGAACCATGATTTGATTGCACATAATATACCAACCACCAACTGCCCCTTTGTACTAGTGTTGTGGTTTAACCCTCAGCGGAAAGCTGAGGCCACAAAGGTCAGACCAAAAAGCCCCCTTACCTCTTTAAGAGGTGGAGGATGGGCGAACGAAGGAGCTGCAGAGCCAGAGGGAAAAAAAACCACAGGCTTGCAAGGTTAGGATAAGGATAGTTTACTAAACAACAGGGAAAAGTATGAAAACAACTAACTACAGTGCTATTATTATATACAGTGCAAACCTCTCACCACACTATGTCATTCGAGCCATGCCCGAACCGATTCAGATTCAGATTCCCAAACGCAGCACTCCCTGAGCCCAGCACCCCCGAGCACCCCCCTCACCACCTCCTGCCACGCCGATCCCGAAAGAGAGAGAGAGAGAGAGAGCCGGAACTCCCACACGCCTGCTCAGACCAGCACTTCCCGTGCCCGGAGCAGGTAGTGATAGGTCTGGAGTCTCCCCCGGAACTGGCACTGCGGCTGCCCAGACCGGGACTTCCCGTGCCTGGGTCCGAAGTCGCCCCTGCAAAGGGGGGGGGGCAGCCTGTCTGATCATGATGCAATTGGTATGGAATACTCTCAGGGCTAACACAGCCTGCTGCTGGGCTGAACCCAGGACACTAGTATTTCCCAAATACTGGTATTTTAAAGAAAAACTTATATTTAACTCAGGGGGTTTTTTTTAATGACTGGCCTGGAAAAAGAGCTCTGCCCAGGTGCAGACCCTGACACAGCCAAGAAGTAACAAAATCATGGTGCAGAGAAAACAAAACTTTTGTTCAGTGTAAAAAACCAAAAGTAAGATCTTTTTAACAACCCACCCAGTTAAGTTCATCAAATAGAAAGTTGAACAGAGGAAACCGAGTAATAGGTAATAAGAATTTTTATCAGATAGCTAAAATTAAGGAGCAACATCATGTATACTTGAATTCCTCTGACTTGTACCTTACCTTTTGGACAACACTGTCCCCTCATCCACACACTGAATCACAGAATCACAAGGTTGGAAAAAACCTTTGAAGATCATCAAGTCCAACCAATCCCATCCTAAGCTAAACCAACAGAATCACAGAATGACAAGGTTGGAAAAGACCTTTGAAGAGAAAACCTGACTGAATCTCACATCAGGGCAAGTAATGGACACTGGAATTAGATATAGTTCTCATCCTCACTATCCACTAGCTTCAATATGTACGTTGACTGCCTATGGTTTCAGACCTATATTTTCAATGTCCATCTCTATTTTGGAAATCGTTACATGATTTCTAGAGCCATGGGCATGACCTTGCAGAGCTTGTACTATTAACGAAATTGTTAGTCTCATCATAGCAACTGATCCTTAATTTACAGACATTTCCGTTTCCTAAGCTCAGAGTCTTCCATGCAAATGACAGCATGACACAGAAACATAGTGTCTGTTCATTCAAAAAAACCTTCTCTGAATTTCAAAAGGAGGAAGAAAGCTCCCGTTTTGACAGTGCTCCAAATGCAAAACTTAACTGGTTTCTTCTTTTCTCTATTAAAACAATAGATCACAGCATTCAAATGACTAATGAAATAATATGTTTTACTTCTCTTTTTTTTTGTGATTGTGGTTTAATATGAGTGATGAACTTGGAGATACATGTATTGAACTCTTCTGTTCCTGTGAACAGCAGAGACAGGCTCCGTGCAAGCAAAAAAAAGGGCTTCCTGCACATTGTGTGAAGAGTTTATTTTATTGTTTTGGGAAATGAGTGTGATTTGTAGGAAGGGCAAAAAGTGCTGACAAATGAGAATGAAACACAAACACAATAGGGTGGTTAAGAGGAAAATGTTGTGGCCATGGAATGAGTATGTGATTTGTGTCCTGACTTGACTAGCTCAGGGAGGTGGAGAGGGGTTCCTGATCAGACCTGTGTCTGTGATTTGTTCCCTGATTTTA